>CM056586.1:44823178-46284011 GCA_029721435.1 Gymnothorax reevesii
TGCAAATGGCGGGGCATAGCCAGTCGCTGAGGATGCCTTAAGCCATCAACTGGACAAAAACAGAGAGATGCTGGGGGCTGAATGGGCTGCTAATTCCCAGTTTAAATTGTTCTGATATTACAATGTTCTAGAATGCTCTCTACAAACCTCCTCATCGTGGTTTCACGTCTCCAAGAGGAGTGCAGTTGCGTCAAAATAAAATAGAACAGAAAATCTGTTGCGAAGATTCATATTCACTTTTATTCATCATCCCACTGCTCTGACCTCTGCCTCACACTGGCAGCCGCAGCGCTGGCTTTCACCTCAGGCATTCTGCAGGACGCCCACGGATCTGGGGTCCTTCAAGAGGGCAGGCAGAATATCAAGAACAGCCGTTGCCCATATTCAGCATACTACTTACAATTAGATTACTAGTTGCGGCCAAGTAATATAATAAGTATGTGACCAACATAAAAATACCAGCATACCAAATAAACCTAGATAACGTACGACACTGACCAAATTCCACTGACCAGAACTGTTTCCTCACTCCTGCGTCCCCAAGATAAACATTTGGCCAGTTGCCTACTGTCCGTCCTAATACAGACCATTCCTAGTAACAGATAGGTAAGTTCACAGGGAGAAAAGGCTTTCAAGAATGCAAAACTTCCTTTTAATGCAGTTTATTTAAAATCCCAGGATTATCCGCATATTTTAGTGGTTTAGCAAGTGCAGTCTGGGGAAGAGAAAGCAGTTTATAATTTTTGCAAGGTTTCACAGAAACGCTCCAATCACAGGCAAATGGATCATAGAAGAAGAGGTGGGGGCAGGGTTAACCCATCTGATATCAGGCCAGACTGCTTAAATTCTCTCGGCCGTACCCTTTCACCCTTAAAGGTGTGAGGTCACAAGTGGATCGCCGATGTAACTGCTGCTGGTAATTGGTAATGAAGATGCCCTAAAGATATTTTCTCATCAAAGACGGAAGTAGAGGGTCATTTGTACAGATACAGTCGGCAACAACGGGAGCGCCCACAAACGTCACATCTAGTTAGAGCCGAGGGGGAAAACAATCCTCCCCACCGTCCACTTTACTGTAAAAATGCAGAATTTAAACCTGTCCTGCTAAAGCTAAAAAGTTGTCATGACGTACTTTGAGTCACTATTGCCTGCTGACAAGGATCAATATATAAAAAAATTAAACGTTCTAGGGTTGGATTGCTGTCGATACGTTTTTAAAAGACTGGGCGAATGATCTGATTCAGTGGCTGCAGACATACACCTTCTGTCGTGGGGTCCCGCGTAATCTGCCAAACTCGTCCTCTGTTCTGATAGCTTGAAGCCATTTTGTTCTCCTTTGTGGTTCCATTTTACTATTTGGTAAAATGTAAACTTTAATTGGTGATTTTCTTGTTTATTTGCAGTGCAAAAGGGCACACAGCAACTCTTTGCTATTATGGCTAATGGCAGAGACCAGTTTTTTTCCCCCCTCGGCTCTACTTTTGTGGGCATTGCTTCTGGTGGCGACTGTATCTATGGGAATGGGATGTGGGGGGGCTAGGGGTGGGGTGGTTTCAGGACAATCCCATCTGGGGATCCTGATTGACAGATGTCTGACGAGGACAACTTTCGGCCCCCTTGTCAAACTCAACAGGCTGTACTAATCAAACAGATGGTCAGCAGTGGGCAACTCCAGCCTGTAGAGAGGGGCGTCACTTCTAACACCATTGCCAGTGCACGGCTGGAGGTCACGACCCCACGACCCGCTGTCTCCAAGGGAACAACTGACCGGAACCTTTGATCTGGGTCATAAAATAAACACAATCAAGCACAAAGAAGTCCCAGGAAACCGGATGTCTGTTCCAGTGACAGATTGCGTGAGTTGCAGGATAACGAACCCTAAGGTTCATATCCCCATTTAACCCCAAGAACCCACTATTACAAAAGGACAATCCCTGCATGGTGCCGACAGCGTGATTTATTGAAGTATCTGAACTGTAACACTAATTTACAGGGCACCGTGCAGTTCCATATACGTGCAGATACTGCATTCTCATCGATGATAATTGAATCACGGAAGGAATCGTTGCTTTTAAAATCGTCTCACAGTCCAAATATGCAGGGACCTCATGGTAGATACAAGGGAAACAGAGTATGAAGAAAATACATGGAATTCTTGGGCCTCCGAAACTGCTAATGGAACTCTGACTTATAGCATTTTGACATCGCAAAAGAGGAAAATCTACAATGCAATGGAAGGTGTGCACTCGGAGTGCATTGGTAATAATAGAAGGACAAGTGTGTATATATATATATATATATATATATATATATATTGCTCAAGTCCGGTTAAAATCACATGTTATTAAAGTCCTATAATCATGATGAAAGTATAAGCCTCACTTCAGAGACTGATTATAGCATTTACTATGCTTTACCATTGCTGAGTAGGCCCCTTTACCCTAAAAAACAAGCCCAATATAAAGAACAAACGCTGGCAAGGTGCCACATTTTACAGGCAACTGCCTGCAGGGGAGTCTTTCAAAATCCCCCCACCCCCCACAGGTCCTGTATTCGGTCTCCAGTCCAATTCCTAGTCTGGAGTTCTCATGCAGATCTGACACGCAGTTGAGTCTGGGGACAAATAGCAACAGAGTATAATGCCATCAGCCAGACAGGATTGACCTGATTGCCAAATGCACCCCCCCCCCCCCCCCCCCGCCCCGAATGAGCATCAAAGCGTGTCTGTGTGGTACATTCCTCTGCCAAACTCTTGTTCTTCTTCTATTATCCACCACAACTGTGCACAGCCGACGCATCGGTATCAGAAGAGATCTTCGAGTCACCCGCCTACGCACGCCGGATTCAGATTACGCCACATGGCAACATTCCGCGACCCACCTCGCGGCGTTCCACTTCCGACACTCGGAGTTGTGAGAGGAAGTCTTTGGTTAGATTCTGGTCCAAAGATGGTGTCATTCACAGCATAAAAATAAATCACAAAGCTATCAAGCGGTGCCTGGGAACTTTTAGCTTTTTTCTTGTACTGTACTTTTACTGCTTGCCACCTGAATAAACTTGTTAAAAGTGCATGTGCCTTCATGGGAACTGCAAAGAATACTAAGAAAAAAAGTATATAAAATGTTGTAAGCTTTGCTCATTACAGACTAGAAAGCCTTGGTCCGAAATGTAAACAGGCGCACTGCAGACACCAAAAGGTCCAACACAGAATTGGACAAACCCTTGTTTCTCTCCCCATGCCAGTAGGTGATGGTATGTCGGGATGTGGCCGGCACTACGCCAGAACGAGTTTCGACACAGGATGTGGAAAACATGGAGCATTTCATCACCAATCGGAGCAGCGTGCAGAGAAAAGATAAATGTATTGCTGTCTTCCCATTGTGCCACCACCTCTGTGGACACTTTAACTGTCACTGAGAATGAACTGAGATTAGATTTTGAGAGAAGGGGGGCAAACCCACACAATGTCCCTCCCATTGCTAAGGATTTGAGTAGAGGGAGTTGTCATTTGGTGATATTTGCCTCGCTTAACCTCCTCGGGGAAACTTCCGATCAGGTCTGAAGGGAGTCTTCCCGCACTAATGCTTCAGAAAGCTGTGGCGTTTCCAAGGTAACAAAACAATTTTAGGATTAAAGCCAGTGATGAAAAGTGACAAGGAACGATGCAGCTCCCTGAAGGATCAAAAACATGCCCGACTCGCCGCAAAAAGGAAACAGAGATGACTGTAATGAAGTCATGCTAATCGAGAAAAAAAAAATCACTGATAACCTTCAGAAACTACAGAGAATGTTGCTAACAATCACCAGACCTCCAAAGATGATCACTGGTGGATAGTCGCTAGTTTTTACCGGGAGACAGCAAGCTTCATTTTGCAGACGTTTAAATCCAAGACATCAGTGCCAAGAAAGAATTGTGACCATTTTTAGCAGCATTTGTGACATAAAGGCTTGCAGACCACACATTGTAACCTCTTACACCGAGAGTTGCTCTGAATGAGACCATACTGTAATCCACTATGCTGTCTGGTAACTCGATACTTGTGTGATTGACAGCACTTCAGGGGGCGGAGCTTTACAGATGGGTAATTCCTTTCACCCTGAGGATTGCACAGCTGAGCAGTATTTCCCCTCCCCATTTTTCAGCTTTCTTCGATAGCAAGTGGCCTGGGGGGTGAGTAGTGTGGGGGTTGGGGAGCTGTAAATCTGTCAGAGGGAAAAACAGCTGGGGGGGGGACACAAATTGACTGGATACTTTCATCACTCCAGGACAAATTCAGGAATTTTCATGCTGACTCAGCATAGGAGGCCTGATTTACACACTTCACCAATTCACTCCAAATGCCCTCCCCGAAGCCCGCCTCTACTCTTACCCAAAAAGAGAAAACTATCAGTGAACGCCATAAGTATTGAGACAGAGACACAACAATTTCTTCTTTTTGGCTCAGAGCTCCAGAATGGTCAGAATTGCTAACAATGAATAATGAATATGAAGTTAAAATGGAGACTGCAACATTTCCATCGTGTGGAATTGGCAATCATGTCATGCTAGCCATGTGGGAATCATAATAATTGCAGTGCCACTCTCCAAAGGCTTACACACTGCACTGTACATGCTACATTTATTCAGCAGCAGTTGTGTGCCACTGGAAGTCTGGAACATCTGCAGTAACCTCACCCATTAACGCATTATTACTCTCAACCTGTTCCAGTTTATCTTCACTTACAATCAAACAGGTTATTTCCTGAATAATCAAGATTAACCTGGATTAAGAAATAATAATGACAGATATTGCCTATAGGCTAAATTTAAGTACAATTATCAATGTGAGTTTGAAAATAATTAGAATAATTCATGAGAAAAAAATTCAGAACTTTCTTTGAATTTCATCTCCCTTTTTAGCATTTTTTTCAACAAAGCAATTTGAAATTGGAACTTGATTTATACAAAATATTTGAAGGTTTAAAAAGAACTCCACAAAGTTGGAAAACATATTCTTTGGCACATTGCGCCATACCAAACATTAACATAAGACAAAATGAACGAAACACCACGAAACAAATGAACGAAAAACCATGCAGTTTCATGAGCTACGTGAATTTAGAATCATCACTGGATATATCACAATTTTGAGCCATCATTGATATAAATACAATAATGCTCCATAACTTTGTGATACATAAAGCTAGTAAAAATAAATTAGCCACTCATTCAACTGATCAGTCATAGTATGAGTCACATTCCAGGGGTCAGAAAAGTAAGAGTCCTGCCATGTTTTAGTTCCACCCCTAAACCCAGCCGGCTGATTACACCAATTTCTTTAACCTCCTGGCTGATAGGTTGTTCTGTTAAGCAAATCTAGGTGGTTGAAACATCAAAATGGACAAAACGGACTATGACCCTCTGAGTCCGATTTGTCCACCTCTGAGCCTTGGTAAAATTTAGTGGCTAATCAGGAAAAGTTAACTCAAACAGTTTTAGAGAATCTGACAGGACTCAGACTCAGAACTCCTGTGCAGGCAGCAAATCAGGCTCAAAGATTTATTTGCGAGTTTAATCACACAGTCTGATTCAGATCCAAACAGCAGGTATCCAGTGCAAAGGGATAAATCCAATTCTTGACCAAAATACTTGCCATAGGTCAGATGCCACACAGGAATACAGCCAAAGCCAGAGGAGATGCAAATCAATAATCCAAGAAAACAAGCCGTCGTCATAATTAAAATATCACAACAAACAATGGGACAGACAGACTCATAAAACTGGGGAAATAGAAGAGAATTAAAACCTGGAAGCTCACAGGAATCAGAAAGGCTTGTTGTGCTTAGTGTCAAGACTGCAAACAAACTTGCAACGACAGAAAGAAAACGTGAGGCTTATGTAGGGAAAACTAAAGGGAAATGGGAAGTGAGTGCGCAGGAAGCTGAGAATGTGACTTGTTGTGTTCCGGGGTTCTGGCCTTTGGCCAGAACAGTAGTATTTATGGTTTTAACAGTTTCATGTTTCAAGATTTCATAGTTCATAGTTTCATAGTTCATGTTAATGTCATAGTTTTAACAGTTTCATGTTTCAGGATTTCACATTCCATGTCCATGTTTTTACTTTTCCATGTTTTTGTTTTCGCCAGGTCTGCCATGCCACTCCACCGCTTGTCTGCGTTCCGCCCCGTGCCTTCGTTGTTGCACATTTCTGAGCTCTGGTTGGCTTTGGTATTTCCTCTTCCTTCTGTGCTGTGCTGATTCGGGGCTCTCTAAGCTTAATTGGCAATTAACTATTTTTAAGTTACTAACATTTACTAACACTCACTGGGTTGGTGTAATTCTTAGATAGGCACATTACTAATACTACTAATTTAGACAGGGAGTTTATTGTCATGATTCCTGCTTTGCTATTTCAAGATCTTGCTGTGCTTTTCTGTTCTTAACATTCATGCTTGCTTCCAAACTGCATACTAAATTGGTACTTAAGCTGAGCACGCTCATTCTCTTAATGAGCAGGTCATGTCATCCAATCTCTGTCCATGTCTTGATCTTGCCATGCCTCTTGTTTCTCTCTCTCTCCAGGTGTTACCCCTCATGTCATGATTTTCAAGCCTTTATCTGGATGCGGTGGAAGTTGGCTGGCAGACAGTGTCTCTCGTCTCATTGCATGTGCAAGTGTAGCCAAGTTCTTGTTATCTTAGTTCCCTAGCATTTCTAGTTTCAAGTCTTGTCCCAGCCTCTTGTTTTGTGTATATATATATTTAGTCTGGTTATTTATTTTTCTTGTGCATCTTGCCTGGAGTTTCCAGTGCCTTTTGTTTTTTGCCTTTTGCATTTATTGTTTATAGCTCTGTGTAGCTTCCTTAGTTTGTTTTTTGCAACCCTTTGGGCCAAGTTTTTTGTTGGCCCTCGTGCCTGTTTTGTTTTGGTTTATCAATAAATCCTCATTCCCTTTTCCCGCATCTGGTGTCACTGATTCCATATCAGTGACTAGGCTATAAACAAGGAAATGAACAAGACAGTTAAAACACACGATGGGGAAGGAGAGTGCAGGAGTGAGTGATAATACTAAGGCACGTGAGGAACTAAATGGGGTACAGAAATACAAAAGCGAAATACACTAATAAAGGAAAATTTTATTAATATATGAAATACAATGCAGGTCACAAACTCAGAACTTAAACGCTGACACAATCATGCTTTAAAAGGTTGTAAGCATTTCAAATCTCTGATGGCATGACATTGTTCAGAAGACACTCTAAAGCAGTCATTCACCTTGTCAGACAACAGATATGAATCCACCCATTTCTTTCAACTAAAATTTATTTAATTGTTTTTTTTTTTTTTTGCAGAAAAATTGTCTCAAACATATTTTATAGAGCAGCTTACGGGCAGATGCCCAATCAAACTCCTCGAGACAATATAAGATAAACCCCCAAGTATAAAGAAACATCCTCAGATAACGATGATGATAAAAACTCTTTCACAGAAGAAAATCCTAAGAGGAAGTCCGGTTAATATGACTAACAGCTTCAGACCTGGCTGACAACATTCTAAGATGAGGCAGTGTTTTAAGCACCATTAATAAACCACTAAGACTGACGTGTTAAATCCCAGTTCAGGAGGTAAAATCCCAGTGCATTACATTGCCACAATTACCAAGCTCTGCTAATCTTCAGAAACTCCAAGCTTGGACATTCCGCCTCAAGATTAACAAATGTAAATAATTCCAATAAAAGGAAAGATATAATTCTAGAACAGGGCTGCCCAATCCTGTTCCTGGAGAGTTACCATCCTGTAGGTTTCTGCTCCAACCCTAATTCAACAAAACTGATTCAGCTCATTAGCACCTCGTCAAGATCTGTAACTGGGACAGCGGGTCTGTTTTGCTTTGGTTGGTTTAATGACCTAGTAGCTCTCCAGGAACAGGGTTGGGCAGCCCTGTTCTAGAATAAAACTAGACACAATCCATCAACAGCCCAAGGAAGGCATGTAAATAGACAGTCCGGTTGGCCATGATCGCATTGGTTTAGCCCCTGTAAGCCCGCTTCTCCCCTTTTTTGCCCATTATTTGGCCAATACAAATAAAATCAATAGGTGTCATAACTTAAGATAAACACGTGAAGAGTTGGAATGTAAAACCCATAAAGTCCACTCAACCTCTTTTGTTTTAAATTGAGTTTTATATGCCGCAGTGGTCAAGTAGGCCTGACTTGAGATCGTAAGGTCCTCCGCGGTGTGTTCTTGGGCAAAACACTTTACTCCCACACTCCACGCCTCACTCCACCCAGGTGTATGAATGGGTATCAGCAAATAGACAGGGAAACTTGTCTAAGAGCTGGGTGGGAGTACCTGCGATGGACTGGCATCCCATCCAGGGGGAGTAGCAATACTCCTAGTCGCTTCATGCCATGGAAACCAGGGTTAAGCACCGGCCCGATGGGCCACTAGGCTCGTACAGGCTTACTTCTTATATGCCGAGTAAAAAAAACTCAATTTAAAACTCATTTTGGGTTTTGCATTCCAACTCTTCACAAGTTAACACCAAATATGGAAGAAATCAGTCGTGAGTCTCCTTCAGTTTGAAGGTCTAAGAATAGGAAATAATTTTAAGCATAAACATCATAAGGGTCATAGTTAATAACTATATTACTGATAAAACTTAAACTAGAAGAATTAAGTGAGAGTCATACTCACACAATCCATTTCGTAACAACACACCCCATTTTAGGGTTTACAACGATCGGTTGATGCAGACGACTGGGGCTTTGTGGTTATAAGAAATCTGCTTTTGAAGTTATGCTGTCAGTACACGATCATGCGTGACAAGCCCCTGTGCCTTACTTAACATTAAATCACCATTTGCTCAGCTAGCTAGCCAGTAACGTTAACTGCATAATTTCCAACCCTGTGAGGCAAGCTAGTCATCTTCCTAGACTGGTCAGTACATTGTCAAGTATTAATTTGAAACAGAGCCCTTTTTTTTTTTTTTTTTTTGGTAGAGATTTCGACAAAAACGCCCGGTGTTACACGGAAAACGGTTCGTAAACCACCAGCTGCCAGCCTTTATGGAGAACCCTGGTAATGAGTTCCAAAGTTCGGAACCTGTGACGTTGAATGTCCTGCCACCCATGCTGGAGTGCCGGAATAATAAAGTGAACAATTATTAGCACTAATTGGCCAGCCTGCCTTCACACCTGACCCAGGTAAATGGAGGGTGGAAAACCAGCAGTTCTCAGCCCTTGGGGACTGTGACTTGGGAAAAACAAACATTTTTATTAAAAAGCACATCTTGTTAAGGCCATCAAATCAGCGTTGAACGTTACATATACTGCTTTTCATGATGCTAGCTAAATATACATTTCACATTCATCCTACAGATTACTCAAATCATTGAACAACCAATTGTTTAACTGCTAATTCAGTAAAGTGAATGGGAACAGGTTGACAGCATTCATGTGTGAACATGTGAGGATTGTGACCACTCTAACATATTTCCCACAGCATGTCTCTGGACAAAGCATTCCACAATGTAATCAATAATGTGAGCTGCCTTTTGCACAGCAGAATTGCACATAGTTTGACACGCAAACACACACACACGCATGCATGCACACAAGTACGCACACAAATACACACACACATACATTGGCACAGGCAACAGCGTACAAGGAATTGGTACGGCTGCACACATGCACCTGGGTAAGCACTGCAGGTGTAAATGGATTGTGTGTGTGGTGCTTTAGCTAATTGTACTTGTGTGTGTGCGCCTCTGCCTTTGTATGAGCATGAGTGTGTGTGCTTGTGCGTGTGGGAGTCTGTGTGTATGTGCCTGTATATTAATGTGAGTGTGCCAGCACATGTGTGAGTGTGTGCCCATGTTAATACATGTGGCTGTGTGTGAGGGTGTGTGTGTGTGCAAGACTGGGTGTAGGTCCTTAGATTCATGTGTGCATACCAATGCCTATGAATGCATGTACAGTATATGCGTGAGCATGTAAACAAGCATTTGTGTATAGACGTGTGTGCCGTAAACCTGCATGACACTGTGTGTGTGTGTGTGCGTGCGTGCCTGCATGTGTGAAAACCTATGTGTGTGAGTATGTGAGTGTGTGTAAATGCCTTTGCGTATATATGCCTCTGTGCAGGCCATATGTGTTCGCATTTGTGCGTGCACTTTTGCCTCCTTATGTGTGTGTGTGAGTATTGTTTTGTGTGTGTGTGTGTGTGTGTGTGTGCGCGCGCGCGTGCATGTGTGTGTACAAGCGTGCGTGGGAGGAGCAGGCCACCATTGAAATAGCCCTAAGCCATATGAGCAGACCGGCGATAAAGGGGCTTTAAACACAAATGAATCACTGAGCCCAGGCAGCGGTGGGAACAGCACCAAAACTCAACTGTGCGGAGGGGGAGGGGCGTGAACTTTAAGCTCGCCTTCCCGCTCCTAATTTCTGGGGGTTTCAGAGTAGAATCTGGGGTGTGACGAAAACTACGTAGACGGGGAATTTACCCGTGAAAATATTTGTATTTTCCGCCAAGCGAAGTGTCCTGAGGAGAAAGGTCCTCTCCATTATGACTAACCCCGGACAAAAACGCACAGTAATAAACTACTGAAGTAGTTGTCATTGTGCCCAAATAGCACTTTAAAAAGTAGGCTTTTTGGAACGTGTTTCTCTGATTAATCCAAGTCAGGGTTCTGGAAGTTCACTGCCTTCTGATTTCCTGGTCGTGATTGCCTCATCATCACAATGACTTACGCGGTTAAGAAGATTCATATACAGTGTTTTAGACATCAGACATTTATACGGTCACGATTAGAGAAGTCTAAATAACAGGGTCACAGAATGCACGGGAGATCATTGAATGTTTAATCAGTCTGTTACACCATGGTGCTGTGACGCTGTAACCTTGACACCGAAAGGGCGAGTTAGATGCCTCTCCAAATCACGTCCTGCCTCCGTCGCGTTCACATGTAAAACAGCGGTGCTTCTGACTTCGCTCCCTTCACCACCCATTGCATTAAAATCGAAGAACGGCATTGGGGTACGACGCGTGCCCACGTCGACTGTGACGACGAACACAAGGGCTTTCAGTTGCCACAGTTACTATGATGGCAAAAATGGGAACCAAGAAATGCGCACGGTGCCCACTGCCTTAATGTCACTGGTTGCACACTCAAACCTGATAGATCTGCGGCTACCAGTTAAGCATGGAAAAAGTATCCTTTGGCACCGGGTGTTGGCAGCGGTGTCCCTGCGACCTTAAACAATTCCTGCATTAATCATTAACCGTACATGTCCCGACTAAGCGCACGTGCACCTTACGCTGGGCACACGGAGTACTGAGACGAATTGGACTCGAACACGCGCGCACCCACACATGCACACGAACGCGCTCCAATGACAAAACTCAGGAATCAATCGACACCCTCTGCTTTCGTACTCCCATAGAGTAAATTATCTGAAGGGGTGTTGTTTATTTGCATTACAAAGGTACGAATGAAGACCGCGAAATTACCGCCGATACATCGCCTGCCAGCCCCCTACACCTCCCAGGGAATGTTTCGGTACGACGCTGACACCTCATCGCGGACTCACACTGGAGGCTGTTTCGCACTTCGGTAGTACTAAAACACATCTCATTTTAAGCCGGGACCGCATTGCTACGATAATACTGCCAGCAGTTAAATTACATCATTAACTGCCCATTCGCTTCTCGGCCAACTTTGGCACCATCTATACTACCGATAAGCGCAGCTTCATCCTCTGCGAGCTTGTATTCTCCAGTATTGCGAACACATGCATTTTCCTTATCCCACAACATAATACAGGCTATATCGAATGGATAAGTGCTTATACCCAAATCAATTTACCAGCCAAAGAATGGCAAAAACAAGTTATTCGTTTTCTAAAAGCATTGGAGAGTGAAAACCTCTATCACGAGTGAAATGTCTTGTTTTGTTTTCATAGGCATCTATAAGAGATATTCTCATACACAAAATTTTTACGACCGTATCCACGATGCACACTGGGTAAATCCTATCTCATACGGTAATTCATGAATGTTCACTAATGTTGCTAAATTTTACGTCGCCAATCCCAGACACAGAATAGCTATATCAAAATGTTAACGAACACGACCAATTGCATTGACATCATCTCAATGTATTGGACATATCATCCACTACAGCCGAGACACGAAAAACCACCGGATCAAACACACTGCATAAAACGACAATTGGTCATTTTCAATGTGATGACAGCGAGATACAGAACAGAAGTGGTTTACTTACCAATTCTACACACACATAGTTCTTGCCGTATCCTCTGGTTATCTGCCCGTCTATTCTTTCAAAAGAATTCGCGCTTGTAATCCAGCAAACGAGTGCCAAACCAGGCCAAAAGCAATAGAAATATATTTATCCAAGAGGTTTCTCGGAGCAGCACTGGATTGAGCCACGGGCGTCCAGTAAAATGCTTTTCTGCAACACGCAGTATCCAACGGAGCGCTTTGGTAAATGAAAACGTCCTTACGGAGCAGATACCGGCTCCTTTGGCTGAAGTTCCCCGGCCAACGTGAGAACCGACTGCATTTATCCAAGAAAAACAAGGACCATCCAAGACGATTCCACAAGGTTTGCTAACAGCGATCCAGTCAGTTCAAGTATACGCTCTATACTGGCTCAGGTGCAGGGAGATAGCTAATTCCGATCTGCACAAGCAAAGTCACACCAGGAGAGAGCTCCGGGAAAAGCCGTGTTCGCGGGGACGAGAGGGTCATTCGAACCAACGGATACCCAAGTCGTCAGCATCACAGGTGGTCTCAGAGCGCTGATGCTCACTCGTATAAACAAAATTCAATACACTTGGATGTCTGTCTTGGCGCTGTGAGACTGAGAACGAAGGAACCGCCCGCCCCCGTCAACGACGGCAAAGCTCCCCGCCCCTTTGCTCTTGTGGAGTGCGCAGCACTTCGCGATAGACAGGTGCAGCCTCCACCCCTCCCATGCTTTGCCCCCCCCCAAAAAAAAATCTGTCACGCACTCATTAAAACCTTTCCCTTAATTTCGCTTTTTATCCTCCGAAAATATTCCTGTCCGCGAATACCCCAGTTCTTATGCACTTGCTGTTTTCCTCGAGCAACTAAACTGCCTTTAACTCAGGGAGCTCCACAAGGCCCTCCCTATTATTGCGGTGAAAACGTGACATCCATGAAAATAGTTTATTTTTCGTAAAACTTCTTGGCAACCCCCCCGTAAAAAAAATAAATTAATAATAATAACAACAATCTTCATCCATCCTGCCAGGGTTAAAGGCTTTGATGCGCTCGGAGACAATATATGCATTATGCGCTTGAGGGCGCCGTTTCTTTTAGATCTGCACGGATCTGCACCAGCGAGTTATTTTACTGTGCAGCAAAGGCCACTTAGGTCCGGCTAAATGGGCCGTATAAGGTGCGCTTGGTGGCCAGACGTTAGAGGGCTTCCTCTGGCGTTATTTCCAATGACCTCCGGGCAATGGCCCTCCTGTCAGCACTCATTGGCAATTAACCACATGTTCTTCTTTAACTCTCCTTTGTTTAGCGCCATATTCCTTAAAGCTTCATCGGAAGGGACCATCAACGCTCAGCCAAACAAACCCGTAAAACCCTGGACCCGAGCCATAACACCTTCCAAGGACTCATTTGCGCACAATGTCCATCTCACAAAGTTTCTGCACGAATGAGAAATCCAAGGTGAACGTTTGAGATGGTGAATGGCCACAGTCGCCGCAAATATACGACAGCATGGAATCTGAACGCACTAGGTTTGGTTTTTTTTCTGAATCCCTCAGACCACAATGAAATAAAACCGTCTTTCATTCGCGTGGTTGTTGTATTATATATATAATTCCTATATTATATAGGAATGCGGACAGACAATGCTTGCATTCTGTACACAGGTGTCTGGTGTGTTTACACTCTCAGATAAAAGAGGGAAAACCGCCAATAGAGTAGTATTTTCATTTAGCTGGTGTCATATAAAATTCCAATTGAAGTCTTAGATGCAATTACTCAACTCGACCCTGTTCGCCTGAAAAATATAGCATATTTATTACGCGTCGGATTACTGTACCCTTCAGTTTGCACGTGGGAAATCTGTTCCTTAGGAAGAAGAAAAAAGCTCCACTGTAGAAACTTAATTTATACTTGAATGAAGTATGGTGGTGCGGGACCAAAGCCAACATTTCTTCTTCTTTGAATGTTGACAATTTCTATGTGCAGCAAATAACAATGTTTACTTTAATCATCTCAAACAGGCCCGCTAGGCTGAGTGTTTGCTTACAGCCCAGTAACAGCCTCTATACTCTGCAAAATACAACAAATACTCCAGGAACCTAGAGCTGAAGATTCAACTTCCTCGTAAGGCCATTGCCGTATCACCTAATGTAATCGCCAAAAGTATGTGGACACCAGCAAATTCAACATCTTGTCACACAATCACTCACAGTCATATGGAGCTGGTCTCGTTTGCGGTTAAAATAGCCTTAATTCTTCAGGGAGCATTTTCCATTTCAATCAGGGACGGTCAACTCCAGTCCTGGTGGAGAACAATGTTAATACGTTTTTGGTGCATTTCCAAATGCTTTGCATTATGCAGCCTACACACTGGGAGACTAAAGCAGTCTTTGAGTTTATTGCAAGACACACTATGTGACGTGGATCAAGTAAACCTGAGCACAACATCAAGTTCCATGTGTATAGACTGTACAATGGTAACACTACTGAATTGGAGGCTCTGTCTTGAGTGAAGTCATGCTGCTTTGGTATTGGTTGTTCTGTAGACATTGTCATCCCAGATAGCAAGCTGCTCCACTCCGGATCTGCCCCGGCTCTGAGTCGGATCAGCTGGAGCCGGGGCAGATCCGGAGCGGAGGTGCTTGCTATGTGGGATAGGAATGGTCACATTGTGAGAGGATCATCCTAAATATCTGACACTGTCAGAATTTTGTCCTAAGCTGCCTTTGGTCTCGCGATTGTGACTACGGTTATCTTTGAACCTCTTTCACGGTGCGAAGCAGGACCGCCATTTTGAAGCCAAGACCAAAGATATGGCCTTGTGTCTCTCACATTGGTCGTCTTCCATTTGGGACAGCCCAAAACCACACAGTATATAATGGGCTCAAGTCACTCATTGGCTGAGTCCTCTCATCTTGTTTGCCATTCATTAATATCCTGCTGATTGAACGCAGATCGCATTAGCCTGCAAACACTGTAGCCCCTCAGGACTAGAGTTGCCCTTGCCTCTATTTGCTCTGAAAATATTCCATTTGATTCCACCCAGGAAAGGGTGAGTCGGGCAGATGTGAAGCAGTTGTTTCTGGCTCAAAGGGGGGTTTCCAGTTCATCAGAGGAGTGAATGATTGACTTTTTTTTTTTGGCGAGGCAGTGCACATAACCTGAATTTCTTTGGTCACTCCACCAAAGGTGCTCATGGTTTCTGCAAGAAGATGTGCCCGTTTGAAAAATGCCTTGAATAGGACTGCATGACCAGTCTTAAAGAAAATACAGTAAAGCAAAGACCCTTCCCCCACACTAAATAACTTATTTGAATAACTCAGTTTGATTTATTCCTGCATGATAGTTGTTTACAGCAAGAAGGATAAAGCGACTGAATACCTGAGACTCATCCCCAAGCATAAAGGATTCAGTAATCCCACTTCAAAGACCTCAGTGGCGGGGGTGGGGGGTGAGATATGTATTGTGTGTTTTTTCCACACCTGCACCTGGTGTGGGGGGTGCGGAAGGTGTATAAGCCCATGCAGAAATGAGACAAGAGGATTTTAAAAAATACATGTAAAATTAAAGGAAAACGAGAGAAATAGTGTCATATATTGGGCTGCCCTCTCCTCGCGGATTTTTGCCTGGACAGGAAGTGAACCTGCATCGTCGCTCACTCACGTGATCAGGAGTGCAATTCAAGGCTCTTACCTCTTTGGAGCTGCTCTCAATACCAGAAGCCTTAGTGTACAGTCTGAAAATGTAGCCTACTTTTGGCAAATTGAAAAGGCTGCATGACTGTATCCTTTATTGCGTTCCCCAACCCAAAATCCAGTGTTTGAGTCTATTTTTCACCATATATGATGGAGAACGACAAGGGCCTTAGCATAGCTTCTGGGAAATCTGGTAAATCTCAAAACAACCAAGCATATTTTAAAATGTAAGTTTCTCAACTTCATGGTCAGGAACAGACCTGCTTCAGTGATACAAGTATGCACAGTGCATGTAAAAAATGGAATATTTGCTGAATAACTTTGCTTGTCAAGTCAGCTAGCTGTGTCATTCGAAAATTTTGTATTTATACTATAGGCTATAATTATAGCCGACAACAACATTCTTCTCAAAGTTTTAGAGCTACGCACACAGGGTGAGACCTTTTCTGTGACGTCTGTAATGAGTCCATCTCATTCTGGAATACTGATATGCGGGGGAGTCTGTAAACCCTGTTCTTCGAGGGACTGGCCCAGCTCAGCTGCAGGTCCATGCTCGAGATGCATCATATGGGGAGAAACATGGCCCATGCAGGTACATAAAGGCAGATGCTTCTAGGTACAGAAGATCGATTTCATGCATCGCTGCACGCTGGATTATGCCACCCGAAAATCATAACGCAATGTAAGTGCGAGCTGCAGTCTGAGTAAAGCAGCTGGCGGGCGCTATGGAGTAAAACGAGGAATCTGACCGGTTTGGGGTTATGGTCATGGAGACGCTCTGATTTTCCCTATATTGCCCCTTTGAGGACTGACGTTTGTAACCTCAGCTGGTGCGTGAGTGTGCACGTGGAGTATGCTGACCGGGGATGTGTGTTTGTGTCAGTTGGGCCAGGCGTTGTCATTTGCACTCGCATACCTCCGTGACCCATGTTTCTGCTCTTTTGGTTCCTCATTTTAGCCCAGGGCAGATGGAGTAGATGAAGGCCAAATCGCTTTGAAGGTCCCTGGCAGGGAGCGAAACCCCTGACCCCCGGGTTTACAGACGCCCCTAAGAGGGGGTCGCTCAGCATGCAGTAATGCACAGGACTGCCCAGAAATGCACCTGCGAGTGGAGTAAGAAAGCAGGCCCGAGCGCGAGTGAGTGGCTTTCTGATTCGCGTGGGGAGGGTAAAAACGGTTATTTTGTTTCGTTTCACCGAGTAAAGTGCGCGGGATTGATCCTCTCGGCTGCATTCGCGAGCGCTAAAGGGGGGACGTTCAGAAGACGGGATTGCGGCTCACCTCCGGCCTTGCATCACCCTCCTGCTCTCCGCTTCGTCCCAGAGAAGATTCCATCCTCTCCGTGCCTTCTGCTCCGTGATAATAAAGCAATGCAGCTCGCGCCCTGGAGCCGTGAACTGCCCGCACGATTTTCATTAAACAGCAACAGCACTGAATATGTCCGCATTCTGCATGCATTATAAACAAGCAAAGATACGGAGCGCATTTACAATATCCCTGCAGTGTTTTCAAGCACTGCAAAGGCCCCAGAAACATCTACATTCTGCTTGCAATTTTTTAAAATGCAGCTAAAACATTGCAAATGTCTATATTTTCATAAACGGTAAAATGCAGTAAAAATATCCAGGCCCGTACATACTGCCTGCAAAGTTTTCAGAAACACTGATACTGTCTTACGTTCTGCCAGCAGCGTTTTCAAAGACAGAATAAAAGCTGAAAATGTCTCGGTCGATACAAACATCCTACCTGTGAGGATTTCAGGAACATCAAAGGCACTGAAAATGTCTATATTCTGCCAGCATCACTTTGCGAAACGGCAATAACGCCGAGTAGCGCTGTCTACATTCTGCGTCTAGGATTTTTTTTAAAGCAAAACAGGTTCTGAAAATGTCAAGGCCTCCATTCTGCCGTCATCTTCTAAAACAGCGAAGCAGGGGAGGCAGAGAGACGTTCACAAAGCATTCTGGGCAGAATGAGGATAAACTGGAAATAAACTGAAATGAAGTGCAACCTCAACCCTACAACTCTGAGCTGAGTCTCTTCTGGCGCTGGGCGGATTGTTCCAGAACAGTGTCAGTTCCAGCCCAGAGTCACAGGCAAATCTGGGGAAGACATTGCAAAGCATTGTGATATCTGGGCAAATACACTCATTATTTCCTCCTCAGAACATACTGGCAATACTTCCTCTTAAAACATGCACTGCTATGAAATATATCTGACTGAATAGATAGCGATACCGGGCAAGGATCTGAGAAGATTCGGGCCCAAAGTTAGCCGGAGCTGGCACAGCCTCTGGTAAGAGCTGTTTGGTATCCCACTGCATTCATATTTTAAAAGATTCTACATATTTATCACTGACTGAGAAGAAAAGTGAGTAAAATTCACTATTTAAAAATGTCAGTATTTTACTCATCATAATAAATCGATTAGAAATTATTTGCGCTGCGGGTTTGTTTACATGGAGTACCCTGGGACCAGCATCACAACCAACAAATTTAGGGAAGGTTACTAATGGTACCAGCGGTTTATCTTATATACAGTACTTATTTGAAAAGATCTTGCGCTAACTGATTGAGTTATTAATCAGCACACAGCTACAAATGGAGTCCCAGACTATTTGCCCCTGGGCTTACGCCTGTGTGTGCACGCTAACCGAGGAGAGAACAGCCTGCATCGCTAGGACAAGCTGGCAGACAGCAGTGAGAAATGGGGTTTTGGGGTGCGAGACGGGCATTGTACGCAGAGACGCCGCTAAAGAGGCTATTCACCCGTAAGACGAGGGTCACCTTTATCAGAGAGAGCGCCGCTCTGGTGGCTACCACTGCCAGCTGTCCCCCACCCCCCCAATTAAAAAATAACCCCCCCCCCCAGGCTATTTACTAATGAATATAATAGCTGGAATGAGCTGGGCCTGAATGGATGATTTTCAGAAGGGGGGGTGGGGTGGGGTGGGGTGGGGGGTGGGGGGTGGTGTTGCCAGTCTTCTTCTGTACTTTTGCACAAAAAGGTCCTCAGACACTTTAAAAGGCAGGGTCAGCCAGCTCTCTTAATCCTGTGGCACGGTGGCGCCGGTTTGGTGCTTTTAGCATAAAAGGGAGATTCCTGTCTTATTTCAACCTTTTGTACAATTCCTGGACTACCCCTGCTTTTTATATTGTTTTTTTTCCAGCCGGGACTTTACAGAGCACAACCGCGATTTCAGAGCAGGGGTCAGTGGAGTGGAGGAATTCTCCATTCCCACAATTCCCCTCCCTCAGCAACCAGACAGATGTGACCTCTGTGTTCGCGAGTGAAATAGTCTCGACTTGACTCTCCCCTGAAGACAATGCCCTCTTTCATTCTGACCGAGAAAAACAGGAAACTGTTCAATCATTTCGCGAGCTGGGCGGAATCCATCTTATTGATTACATTGACTATCCATTTGTATGAACTCATTCATCCATACAGTCCTTCCAGTAACAGCTGTTGTGTATAATTATACTCTGAAAGACGACACTATGGGATCGCTGAAGATATATCTTTACTGTGGGAACAATGAAACTGAAAGACACTGTCCCCACAGCAATTCTGAGGAGATTTCGTTGGAATAATGAAATGAGATATCAAACGTATGACTAAAGAACATTCCTCTCTTGATATTAGGGGCCAGTTTCAAAGACAGAGATTAAGGTTACAGTCTTACAGTCAAAATTTTTGTCCTGTCGTCTAATTCCAGGACCACTTTTCCTGGACCATCATGTAAAAGGTCAGAAGGTCAAGGAGAGATGTGAAGGAGGAGTCATTAGGGCTTTGGAAAAGACAGCCGTCATGCCAGGAGAATCGGACTGTACTTACGCTAGGCGAAGTGCTCATGCGTCTCTTACCCGTCATGTTCATTTGTTTTCGTGAATGGCCAGATGGATGGTGTGTCGCTTTAAATATTGCTATCGCAAGGAATTGTGGGACGGCATTCCCTCTTTTTGCGGAGGATGGTCCAGTGTACCCTATGCTAAAGGAGATAAGTACGGAAGCATGGAAGCACATTTCCGAAGAATTTAGAGAATTCTAAGAGCACTTGTCATGGCCACCATGTAAATACTTCCGGGTCATTCCCTTGGAGCTTTTCAAAGCAAAAAAAGCAATTCAGCCGCAGAGTTAGTATTATGTAAGTATAACATACTTCGTATAGTGAATCTACATGCCAAAATCAATTTAATCAAGTGCTAGTTTCTCTGAATCTGTGGCAAAACGCAAGGCAAAAAAGTCAATCTTTAAGAATTTTATCCTCATTCATGATTGAGTTACTCCTTTAAATCACTTCCCCTCTCAGTATATCAAAAAAAAAAAATCTACCAATCAGATGGAAGATAATTTGAGTCGTTTCATAAATAGCCGATGAGGGTAGAAAATTGCACTCGCACAGCACAAACCAACGCAAAAACAGCATCAGCCTTGACACAAATCTCCTCAAGTGAGAAAAATACAAGAATAAATTCTCAAGATGAAGTCGAAACTCTACTTGAGGCACTTTAACAGGATGTGTGAAAGGAAGGCAGGAGAGGTGAATATTGAGTGTACAGCGTCAGTTCAAGGGCAGCGTTGGGACGTGCCAGAAGTCTTCCTCGTCGGCAGGAGGGGACGTGTTTTGAAAAAGAGGGGCGCAGGTGGGCGGCCATCTTTGCCCAATCTTACATCGACTGCAAGGATTCCGGGTGGAAAAAGGTGTGAGAATTTAATGAGCGACACGGAGCGCTGAGGAACTGGGGAAATGAAACAGCAGTTGGCGTGATTTACAGAAAAACACACTTCTTTAATCTGTCTCTCACTCCCTCTGCTATGTCTGGTCTGAGTCAATATCAATTTTCCTGACTTCCACCATGACTTCGACAGAAGGCCTTCAGGGCTTCGACTGATTTTTTGCAAAGGTTTTGAGTATAACGTTTTTTGGGCAACCTTCAGAGTTCAAAGCAATGATTTAAAAATGATTTGCGTCAAGGTCAGCTACACTTTCTTTACACTGTTTTGCAAAAATTCAAATTTAACCAGGCTGGCAGGGTCGGCCATCGGACACCCATTAGATGGGTTACAAAGAGAAATGTGAGAAAAATCTCATTCTGTTTCACTAACCGTCATTTAGACGTCTTTATATTTATGACAGTGTTTCTGATGATTTTACAATCCTTTGTATGCACCAGAACAAGGGGTACTTTTCAGAGTAATTCTACTGAAATATCCAGGACTCAACTTCAGTGTCCCAAACAAAGGGCAAAGGACATAATTAACTTAATGAAGAGTGAAAATCAATCAGTCTTATCTGAGGGTTAACTTTTGGGGGGAAATTAATACAACGTTCAGCTTTGGTTGGGATGTGTGGAGCAGCTTGGGCTGTAACCATGGAAACTCAGAGAGAACACAATAGCACAGTAGTCAAGTGCGTTCGAGTCCTTGCCACAGCTATTGTCGTGTTTTCTTGGGCAGTGCACTCCCACTGTGCCTCACTCTATCCAGGTGTATAATTGAGTACCTGCAAATTGTCAGGGAAACCTAAGATACCCACAAATCATCTGATCCTGGAGTTCTCCAAGGTGACCTTTCGAGCTCTGACACGACCACAATATGACGCCCTTAATTGTTAAACCCAGGTGAATAGCTGCTCGGACACACTGAAATCAGTAGTGGATCTGGGCCATTTCTGTGAAGCATTTCCTCACACCTTAGTGAACGAAAATATCAACATATATTATTATTAAACTTTATTTAACCAGTAAAATCACATGAGAATATGATTCTCACATACAGATGTGAGTTGCAGTATGGCACACACATACTGTAGGTTCATAGTAATATGAATAACCAAGATTAAAGTATATAATGCTGCTGTTCTGCCATCCTTGCTTTTCTCAACAGAAACAATGACATTTTCTCGCAGGCATTTAAAAAAGTTGACCAGAACACAACTCAGGTATCAACGGCAAATACTACACATAAAATGGGAAGAGAAGATGCCGGATGTGGAGGTTCTCAAACACGCTGTGACTGAAAATGCAGAAGCCCTTATCAAAGCCTCTCACCTACGATGGATTGGCCATATATGACCAATGCCCGATGAACGTTTGCTAAAAGCTGTCTTTTATGGAGAGTTGTGTGATGGAAAAAGGAAGCAGAGGTCAGAAACTCCGCTTCAAAGGCATGTTTAATCGTCACATGAAGAAAACTGCTATAAACCATAATACCTGGGAAGAAGACGCACTTAATCAAAGTAAATGGTGCCGCATTGTGAAGAAGTCAATCTCAGCAATTGAAGAAAAAAGACAGATGGATTATCTCGAAGCTCATGAACGCAGACATTCCACGCCCAAACAGTCAGATTATAGATTCGCTCATTGCGGACGATACTGTCGATCAAACCCCGGCCTTGTGGCCCACAAACCGCCTGCCAAAAATAAATCAAAACGCCATCATCATCGAATGCGATGGACTACCGAACAGTAATATAAATACAGAGGTCAATAGTAGATTAGAAATACAGGTGAATGGTAGTAGAATAGCAACACACAGGTGAATAGTAATGTAGACACACTATGGTCAATGATAATACACACATAAACAGGTGAACAGCAGGATAGACACAGAGAGGTGAATGATAGTATGAATATACACCGGAGATTTGTAGCGTAAACACACAAAGGTGGATGATTGTACATAAACAATCGGGTGAACAGCAGCAGAAAAAGGTGAATGATGTATAGGTACATATGGGTGAATTGTATAAAGGGGCTGGCAGGTGCATGGTAATATAGACACAAAAAGGCGAATGGTAGTATAGATATATACAGGTGAATTATAGCTTGAACCCAAAGGTGAATGGTGATGTAGACACGCACAGGTGAATCAGTATTATGGGGTCACCCTGCAGACACACTCCTGAACCCTGCCAACTCTGTCCAACATTAATATTTCATTTACAGCAGCCGGGAATGGAAGAGCCTGGTAATATTTCAGATTCGGGAGGTGAGGGGGTGCGGGGTGGGGTGAGGGGGTGGGGGAGCTCGCGCCTTTGGCACATTACGCTGCCCTTTCAACTTAACACAGCGGAAGCCACCCAGAATAATCCGGTTTGCTGTTTTTTGTTCTTTTTAAGGTCTTTGCCGCTGCGGCCAAGTCAGGATCACCCTCCACCTTCTCTTTTCCCTTCTTTCACTTTCTTTTCCTCCCTCTTTGTGTTTTATTTTGCTCGTCCCCCGTTCTCCATCCAGTGCCCACTCTTTAACAGTCCCTCCACTGTTTCTCACCCTGACCTGCTGTGACCTGCAGTGCACTGCTGCTGTTTCCGGCCTAAACCAGGTCTCCTCGCCCTGTAACACCCTAAATACACTTAGCCAGCCGCCCACCACCAGGAAATGCAAGGAAAGACCTGCAAAATCATAGAAGCACACACACACACACACACACGTGCGCATACACACGCACACACACACACACACACACGAACCCCTGCACACCCATACAATACACGTGCAGGTACACTTAAACATGCGTGTAGACACATAGACACACACACACACACACACACACACATGCACGTACGCTCTGTCAGTACATATGCAGTTCACTGTCCATTCAACCCCAACAAAGCGGTAACTAGTTCAATAGGGACTGTGCTTGCATGCAAAAATACACCTGATTCAAGAGCCATAGAAGCACTGGAGTGTCTTCCTGCCTTAATCTCAGAATTTAACCCTCTCCTTACCTCCGGCCAGACCAGAGACCAGGCTATTGAATTATTGATCAGGTAAGAGTTTAATTATTAATCAGAAGGAATATCAGGTAACCAAGTGCCATATTACCGCTCAGTGGCAATAATATTGCCTCATTTGGCAAGACGAAGAGGAAAAAGCAAGAAAGAAAAGAGCCATTAGATTTAAAGTGTAAATATAAGACTAAAAAAAGTTGCTGACATTGAACGGAAATCTTCTGCTCAAAACTGCCAGTCTGTCTCAAACCATGGTGATTCCCAGTGCAGAACAGCTGAGCCAGCGACAGTACGGGAGAGAGAAAGAGAGAGAGAGAGAGAGAGATAGACTGACAGACAGAGAGCGAAAGAAACTGTCTGAACACAAGCGGTTTCTTTGTGGTGTAGAGGGATCAGGCCGACTCTGGCACTTCCCTGTTCAGCCCTCGCTGTGACACTGACCAGCTTCTGTTTCGCTGGTCATTGACCGAGTGTTTGTGATGAAAGAGAGAGAGTATGTGTGTTTCTGTGTGTGTGTGTGTTTGTGTGTGTGCACACGTGTGTGTGAGGGTGTCTTCCTGTGAGTGTGTGTGTGTGTGTGTGTGTGCTTGCACGGCTGTGCGAGCGTGTGTTTCTGTGAGTGTGTGTGTGTGCACACGTGTGTGTGAGGGTGTGTTCCTGTGAGTGTGTGTGTGTGTGTGTGTGTGCTTGCACGGGTGTGCGAGCGTGTGTTTCTGTGAGCGTGTGTGTGTGTGGTGTGTATGCAGTGAAGAGTTTTAGAGGGATTTTAGGGGAGGAAGGACAGATCCAGAGATCAAGAACAATAATTGGATTTTTGCCTTTGATTTAACACAAAGTAAGACAAAAATATTGCCAAATACATGAGGTATGTTGACTCTACAAGACATGACCGAGTGGTATTAAAATACCTCTTTGTGGCTACGAACCTGGTGTAGGAAAGAGGGGTACAGGTTTATGGGGAACTGGAACTTTTTCTGGGACAGGGGTGACCTGTTCAAGCCTGACGGGCTGCACCTGAACCGGAGGGGTACCTTTGCACTGGGCCAGCGTATGTTGAGGGTAGCACAGGATTATTTAAACTCAGGCCTTGGGGGGCAAGGAGGTTAGTGAGTGTTACACAAAGGGGAATGCAGACTTCCCCAGTGGAAGCTGACGGCGTTGCATACACTATCGATGATTTACTTTTAAAGCAACAAAGCGTAGTGGGGGGCTCGAGGCAGGGGCCACATGGGGAATCAAGGGGGAAGAGCATTAGTAATAACCTGAAATGTTTTTATTTAACTGCAAGAAGCATAAAAAATACATTTCCAGAACTTGAGGCCGTTATGATTAGGGAGGGCTATGACATAGTTGGGATTACAGAGACATGGCCAAGTGAAGAGGATGGAGATGAATATAACATACAAGGTTAAAAGCTCTTTAGGAAGGAAAGATGTAATAAGCGAGGAGGAGGCGTAGCACTCTATGTGAACAAAAACATAAATGTGCACGAAATTCCTGAAATTGAATATTCCTTGTCCTGTGAAGATATCTGGGTCAGGCTCATTGGCAAACACGAGACAGGTTTAAACATAGGAGTATGCTATCGACCACCAACTTTGGACAGTACAGTCAATGAAATGCTCTTTAAGAGGATTACGCAAGCTTGTGGAGGTGGAGGGACTATTATTATGGGAGACTTAAATTATCCTGGTATCAATTGGGAAATGGTGAAAGGACAGGGTAGGGGGGAGGAAGAATTTCTAGATGTTATTAATGATAATTTCTTGGTGCAGTATGTTAATAAATCGACAAGAGAGAAGGCAATTTTAGACTTAGTGCTCTGTAATGACCCCGATAGAATTAGCAATGTTGAGGTACTGGAGCCACTTGGGACAAGTGATCACTCTGCTGTTAATTTTGATGTTTCACAGGAAGTTAAAAAGGTGTATTCTAAAACAAAAATGTTCAATTTTAGGCGAGCAAACTTTGACAGAATGTGCTCATATCTAAGTGAAATAAAATGGGAGACACTCCTGGACTGTAAGTCCGTAAATGAGATGTGGGAAAGATTTAAGGGTGTTTTACTTGAATCACAGTGCAGATTCATTTCGAAGGTGTCCAAAAGTAAGCTGAAAAAGCAGAATCCTCAGTAGATGACCAAAAGTATTCGTAGAATTTTGAGGGAAAAGAGGAATCTTTATAGGATGTACATAAAGGATAACGATGAAAATACTAGGGCTGAATATTGTAAAATGCGGGCTGTGGTCAAAAAGAGCTGAGGAATGCTAGAAGACTGTATGAAAGACAAATTGCAGAGGGGGCAAAAACTAATCCTAAACGTTCCTTTCATTACTGTAGTCATTAAGTGCATAAAGAATAAAAATGGATCGCTGCTATATGATAACAAGCATATTGTGGATGCCTTAAACAGTTACTTTGTGGGGAATTTTACCTCAGAGGGGGTCTTTATTTGGCCAGAAGACATGTCAAATGCTCAAGATTATTTAGCGGAAATTGAGGTTCAGGATAACGAAGTATTAGACAAGTTGCATAAACTAAAGGCAAATAAGGCGGCGGGCCCTAATGGCTTATATCCCAGAGTGCTCAGGGAAGCTGGTGAGTTCATCTTTAAGCCGCAATCCGCCATCTTCAGACGGTCTTTAGAAACTGGAGAAATGCCAAATGATTGGAAACAGGGCAATATAATACCAATATGTGAGAAAGGGGACCGTACCAAGCCAGAAAACTACAGGTCAGTGAGTTTAACTTGGATATCGTGCAAAATATTGGAATCTATCAAAAAAGATGACCTGGACTTATTTCTTGAACGTAACAGTACCTTGAGGGATAGCCAACATGGTTTTCGGAAGGGAAGGTCATGCCTAACAAACCTTCTGGAGTTTTTTGAAGAGGCCACCAGGACCTATGACCAGAGCAGGGCTTATGACATCATATACTTGGATTTTCAGAAAGCATTCGATACAGTACCGCATAAGAGACTCATTTTTAAAATGAGCTCCATTGGAATTAAAGGAGGTATTTTGAGGTGGATTCAAAACTGGTAACAGAACAGAACACAAAGAGTGGTGGTCAGTGGTATCTCATCTGAGCTGGATATTGTGGGGAGTGGCGTCCCCCAGGGATCGGTGAGGGGACCCCTGCTGTTCCTCATCTACATTAATGACCTTGATAGGAATATTGAGAGCTGATTAGTTAAATTTGCAGATGATACTAAATTGGGGGGTTTGGCAAATAGTCTAGGGTCCACCAAAGTGATTCAGGATGATTTGGATAGAATCCAGAATTGGGCAGAAATGTGGCAAATGAAATTTAATCTAGCAAAATGTAAAGTTGTACATGTAGGGAATAAAAACATTAGATGGGATTACTTCATGGGAGGTTTAAAACTGGAATGTGCAGCACATGATAAAGATCTGGGAGTGATTGTTGACCAAACCCTCACAGGTTCTAGCCATTGTGCCGTAGCAGTTAAAAAAGCTAATCGGATGCTAGGATACATTGCCAAAAGTATTGAGTACAAATCTAAGGAGGCGATGCTTCTTTTGTACAACACGTTTTATCAGACCACATCTGGAGTATTGTGTACAGTTCTGGGGACCATATTTTAAGAAAGATGTAGAGGCTCTAGAGAAAATTCAGAGAAGAGTCACCAAGCTTATTCCAGGTATAAAAGATGAAAGCTATGAGAAGAGGCTGAAGATCCTTAATCTCTTTAGTCTTAGGAAAAGGAAATATTTCTTCACCCAAAGAGTAATTTCAATGTGGAATAGCTTGCCTGACCATATTGTTGAGGCAGAGACCTTGGGGGTTTTCAAGAGCAGGCTTGACTTAAAGCTAGATACCATTGAGTCATTCCGTATCTGATGGGATATTTTCACAATAGTACAAAGAAACTGGCGAGCTTAGTTGGGCTGAAAGGCCTGTTCTTGCCACTCATGTTATGTTATGTTATGTTAAAATTGAACTTCAAAAGCAAAAGAAGTAAACAAATGAAAATTCAAATTCATTTTCTAGTTCTGAAAAGAGTTTAAAAATCTTGTTCAGTCGAGGCAGAGTTCAGTTTGCAGTGAACCTTTTACAGGAACTGCAAACTACTGTCTGTCCCTGATCTTGGTAAGATTCAACAACCAAATATTTCAGTTTCATTAATGACGAAGTGCGAGATTGTGGTTGACACAAAACCAGTGCTGAGTCCTTGCAGAAAAACTGCAAGAAGAACCTGCCACCTATCAGAGAATCAGGAAGGGAAAGTTGAAGTGGTTTGATTTCTGGCACGTTTCTCAGAATGTTCTAGACGTGACCTCAGACATGGCCATCACCCCCAAAGTGGCTTGTGCGCGTGATAGGTTTCCCGAACAATTATCCCCCAAGTTCACTTTGTGCTACACATTCACCAAGTGTTTCTTCACGGAGAGAAGTTGTTGTGCCGATAAAGGAGAAGTCAGACATGATTAAGCAAAGCTGTGGCAAGTTCAAAGTGCAAATATACTTCATTCTGTTGTTTACTAAACTGACACAGTTTAGAGGGTTGCAATTCATACAGTAAGTGGATCATCTAATGCGAATCTAACTGCCCTCGGACATACACTTTAATTTGAGTGCTTGTGCAGTCATGAGTCATGTGCAGGGATGGCATGGCGGCCCGGAGGTCACTTCACTGGTAACTGCAGTGCTGCTGGTTTATCCCCCAGTGGGGACTGGGATTCTGACTTGATCTGGTGAGATGAAGTTGGGAAAAACTCTGCTGTTGGGCCCCTGAGCAAAGCCCCTAACCCAAAAACTGCTCCGGGGGTCTTACCCCTGTTTTTTTCTGTCCCTCCTCAATTGCAGCTGTTCTATTTGACATTTCTCATTGCATGTCCTTGAAAAAGAGGAACATGCTCTCAACTGAACTTACCCATGATTTAAATTAAATGACAGCATTTTAAAATTGAATCATTGAGTTTTCAAAGGGCTGAGCTGTAATGAATTAGAGGTCTGCATATCTTATAACAGAAAGGGGAACTTTCTTGTAATTTCAGTTAAAAGTGTCCCAATGAAACTCTCTTGTGAAGACATAAACTAAAAATATATGGGGCATAACATGGAGAAAAAATAAATCAAGTTTCCCCTTTCTTGAAAGACAGTGTTCCCTGTGTTGCTGTCCACAGTACTTTCGGACCTCGCTGTATTACATTTTTTTCCCTTTTACTTCCATGTTCTCACTCTGTTGCACAGTTTTTTCAGGGCACAGCCTGGTATCCAGGAGAGTTTGGAGAAGCAGAGACTGGCCAGAGAAGTACTCCCACACGCGCCCCGGCATCATGCTGTTTTCGGGGTGCGGTGCGGGGCGTATCAGGGAGAGCTTGCGTCAGAGGGGGAAAAGAGTCTAAAATAATTGTCTGGCCCTGCTGGGAATTTCATTTCTACCCTATAATACAAAAATTTGCAAGTTAATTCAGAAAGAGAGAAAAGTACTTTGATATTTTCCCCCATCCCAATTGAACTTTCGTCTTCCCCTCGCTCTGACAGTTGGGCTGATGGGCACGGAGAGTATTTTCTTCCTTTGTCAGATTTCTCCTGTGTTTTGCTGGGAGTTCTGTGTGAACTCAGTCGGCGGTCGGAGCAGAGGGGGAAGATCTCACTCGGCTGCTCGTCGCGGTTGTGCGCGGTTCATTTTGCGCTTCTGTGGCAAATGTAACTGCAGAAACCATTCACGTCCATCCATCTATCCATCCATCCATTATCAAACCCAAACTTCCAATCATCATATCATTAACCCCCAGAGCACTGAAATAAATAAATAAATAATATCTATTCATTTATCGCGTGCTGTTGAAAACCCATCATGCGGCGACTTGTTTAAACAAGTCGCCGCATGATAGGTTTTCAACAGCTTTGATTTTGATATCTTACGTCATTCAGCAACAATGGCTGCATTAAGTGCTCTCAGGGTTAATATACTCACCTTCTTATCCACAGGAAAGCCTGCAAATGTTAGCGTGCAAAAGGCAATAATAGAAGCCTGCAAAAAGGCCTCATTCCGGGGGAACATTTAGAATCTCCAGGTCACCTGATCTGCACACGTTTGGATTGTGGGTGCAGATGGACCAAGATGGGGAGAACACTGCACCTCAGGCCCAATCATCATCATCATCATCATCATCATCATCATCATCGTCCTCAGGTGTGCCCGCACCTGTTTGGAGTAACCGATCAGCTCCCTCTGTTTCTCACCGCGTCGCTATGACAACCAGTTGTGAATACAAAGGTGGCAATTAAGACCCTCTCAGAGCGTAATTAATTCTGAACACAAACGTCAGGGTCGCGGTGACACCTGAGTGGAAAGGCGCTGCCAGCGCGGGCCAATGTTTGCCAATGGCTTTCGTGATGAGGAGTGAAATTGCAGACCTTCGATTGGATGGCAGGTCAAGGTTTTCATATGAATTTTGTTATGCAATATCCAACCATGCTCTCTGGCCCCTAATGCGCCTCACACATGGTAAAATGCTTAGTGTAGATAAAATGTTAATGGATAACATTGGACACCCCTTCTGCAAATGTTCTCAGCAGCTACAGCAGAGCTTTCCAACCCGGTTCCTGGAGTTCTACAATCCTGCAGGTTTCACTCCAACTCTACAAAAGATCACATCATTCAATAGCTAGAGCGGAGCTGCTCAACCTCTTCCTGGAGATCGATCGTCCAGTAGGTTTTCACTCCAACAGTAACAGAGAACACATTACTCAACAGCTAACTATCCTGCCGAGCAGTGTATCAGTCTTTACCCTTGACCTCTGCTTCTCGTAATCCATGACCTGGAGGTATTAGCCACAGATTATTCTAATCGACCGTAAGTCTCCTTGGACAAAACTGTCAGCCAAAATAACCTTGAGGCAATGATGTACTTGAATGACTGGGATGATGATTAACAGCAGACGTTGATCTCGGATTCAAAAACCGACACACCCAGCCAGAGACTCCCTGAAGCGCGGGTTACGGAAACACCGTCTGACTGAATAAAACATGTCCTCACTCAGCCTTTCTCCTGTTACCCCAACGTACCCCTCGTTTTATTTTCCACGCCGCAAATTTCATTACGGCGACACACGTGTCGGCTTAAATAATTAATGAAGCCGAACGGCGCATTTCCCCAGCATCTCAGAAACCGATACGGCAAAACGCGGTGCCCTCCAACTCCTCCCTCGACCTCCTTACCGCCGCATCTGAACCCTGATTACTCCTCCGGTCTACGGTTCCTGGGTTTAAATAGGCTTATGCATTATTAAGTAAGTCAGTCCCTCTCCGTGTTTAGCTCCAGTTCTGGCTGCAGCGGTCGGCTGCACGATGCCATCTGGTTACCGTTGGATACGGAAATGTCACCCAGACCCACGAAATGAAACTCTCGCTCTGTGTGCACAGACTGCCGGATTCTCTGTCGGCTGACAGAGCGAGACTTATTCCTTCATGGATCTTCAGACAGCAGCGAATTTCTGAATTTCTCTGACATGACCGAGTCATTAGGATTATGCACTGTTTGTTAATCTTCAGGCCTGTTAGGCGGTCAGTATAGCGCCTGTCTTCAGTCTCCAGTACAAAATCCTGTGCAAATAAATCTCCTTCACCCAAAGATTTTTTTTATCCATAGTGACAAGAAGGAGGCCTTGAACAAAATTCACTGTCAATCCGCAGTTTTCTTCCGAAGGTCATTTTATTTTGAACTTGCTTGCATAAAACTGAAATGCTCCGGGGCTGTGATGGTGACCCTGTACTGTTGGAGATAACTTCTGCTTCACTTTCTCACTCCTAGGTCAAACTTGATTAAATCAACTTAGTGTTAGGATCCTGTTCATGCCATGTTTATGTTTTGTGCCTGGCCATGCCATGTTTATTGAATCTTGTGTTTAAGTGACCTCTGCTTGTTATTATGACCCTGGATGTGTATATAAAGGTGTCTTCACATTCATTTCCATGTCAGATCGTAACTTCCTTGTGCCACGGTTCTCGCCTCGACTCATTGTGATTTATCTTTCTGACTGGATTGCCCGACTTCTGATTCTTGGTTTGCCCTTTTTGGATATTGTTGCATCTGTGTGTTTTTGACCTTTTTCTGCCCGACCTTGATTTTGTGGATTGCTGCCCTGTTAACGATTCGGACTGTATTGGCTTATGAGTTTGCTTCTCCCTCAAACCTACGCCTGTGTTCCGGATCTGTTTTGCCTGACTATGATCTTTGTGATTGGTGCCCTGGTAACGAACTCTGCTCTGCCCCATTGGAATTCGAGCTTTGGATTACGGACTCTGTACTGTTGCCTTTCTCTCTGTTATCCCCCTTATTCAATAAAGCACCTATATTTTTGCAATCCTGTGTCCTCGCATTTGGTTCCAGATCGCTTCCTCACACTTAGTTAGTGAGCAAAGTAGATCTTGTGGGAAAAAACCATTTGCAAACAGTGTTTTTTTTAAACTAGTAAGAATCAGTTTTAATGATGCAGAGGATACCTGGATAAAGGAAGTGACCATCGAAAAACTGTTCAAATTCCAGATGGCTCCCGTGGGGTGATCTGACATCCTCATTAGTCTCCGCTAAGGCCAAAGATACTGGACGAAATCCAAGAGCAGAAATAAGGCGAGCCGTTTATCGGCAATAAAAATATTGCAGGAACAGCAAAATGCCAATCACATTCTAGTTTATACTTATTAACTAGACAGGGAATGCCTGCGAGAATGGAGAAACAGCCAGAACCGCCAAATGTGTGATAAATCCCGCTGAATATTTAATGGCTGCAGCAAGCCACCCATTTAGCTCTTCGTACACTAAACAACGGTCCCTGCAGCAGTACAACCCAAACTATGTCATCTGAAGACCCCTCAGACAATTACCCTCAGGGCAAGAACATCCCCCCCAGCCCTTGATGAAATGCTAATTGTTTTTGACATTACCAAGAATTACCTGCAGGCTGTGATGCAGTCAGGTGCTTAACCCACTAATACACAAAGCCTTGTTTTAAATATCGTGTCACGCACAGTTACCTTTGCATCACAGACACATGCATAAATTGATCCACCACCCGGAAGATATTTATTCAAACCCTAACAAAGCTCACCTCACTCAACAGCTAGAGCAGGGCTGCCCAACTATGATGTAACGCTCAGGAACCAGCCGCGAGAACCAAGCAATGGAGTAGATGGGATTTTATTAAGCGAGTGGGTAAACCCCCGCAGGGCAGAAGATAACAGTACGAAGTTCACAATCCAAAAATTACAATCCAGTAGGGCAGAATCCGAGTCGTAAACCAGGGCAGCAATCACAGTACTCGTAGTCAGGCATAAAAAGGGTTTGATAAACAGATGCAGACAGAATTCCAAAACAGAGCCAAAAATCGAAAATAAGGGACCGTCCAGTCAGAAAAGAATCACAAAAAATATGAGGCGAAAACAAGTGTGGCACAGGCAAACCAAGAGAAATATTCTGACAGGAAACTGCTGTGAGAAGACTGCTAAAATACACACACGGGAAGTCACATGCTATACAGGAATCAGGTGTGGAGAATCAGACTAATTACAAAGGAGCGAACACAATGAAGAACCTAATCACATGAAATAGGCAAAAGCCAAAACACGGATAGGGATCACGAGACAGCCTATTGACAAAACATACAGCTCCAGTTAGGGATTTCTCACGTGCTCAGATAATGAGAGGAAGAACGGAGTTGAGCAGGTGTGGAGGATCTGCTGAAACGCAGCAAAGATTAAGTGAAGGCAAGAGGCGGAGACTAGAACAGGGCGAGTGCTGAGAGCTTGTCAATCGATTAGTAAGGTGCAGCTATACAATCCCTAGTGCTTGTTAGTAAGTTAGTATTATGTACAATGTTTGTCTAGGTTAGTAACTTTAGCAAAGTCGACAAACTGTTAATATTGGTTAGTAATATAGAAAAGCAAGGGTAAGGAAGCAAACAAGATAGGAATGGTTGGAAACCCAGAAACCATGAAATCACCTAAACATGTGACACGCAGAACTTGGGGAAAGAGCTGTAGCTCAACACAAGACCAGACAGGGGAGACAAAGTGCAATGCAGGGCAAGAGCAAAAACATGGACCGGAAAGATAACAGAAATGTGGATACTGGCAGAAAAACAAAACATGGTAATAACAAAAACATGGCATGGAACTAGACTAAGACAAAACATAAACAGAACATGACAGAATCATAACACCAACCCTGTTCCTGGAGATCTACCGTCCTGTAGGTTTATACTCCAACCCTAACAAAGCTCACCTCATTCAACAGCTAGAGCAGGGCTGCCCAACCCTGTTCCTGATTAGCTACCATCCTGCAAGTTTTCACTCCGAAAGCACATCTAATTACACGATTGAGCAGTGAATATGTCTGTACCAAACTATGAGTGAAGCAAAAATCTGCAGGACTGTAGAACTCAAGGTGCAGAGTTGGGCAGAACTCCCATGATCGCGTATTGTAACCATGGTGATGGAGGACTAAAGTAAAAAGCCTGTGAGTTGCTCCATACTGATACTCCAGGGGAAAAGGAAGTCATGGGTGACCATTCAAGTTTCCCTCATCATTATGTTCAATATGAATGACAAAACAAGAATGGCAAATACATTTAAATTACAATTTCCTTCTAAGATTTTTAAGGGTGCCCATGAATTTTGCCACGTATCGGGAAAATGCATTTGAGCATATTTTTTTCTACTTCAGTGTTTCTCCTTAAATTCAATTTTTTTTTTTATTAGCTGATTGAACAAGGGTTTCGGGACTCATGGAAGGTTGAGTAAACATGCACTAAATTATGAAGGGCAGTTTTGAGATCCTCGTATGTCATTATTGAGATAGGCTTTATGCAGCTAGCTGATTACCAGGAGTACATGAAAGCTTGTTTGAAATTCAGTTTCATGCAGTCTCTAAATGGGAACATAAATCATACAGTGAGCTCAACTGGAAGGCATTACCACTGCATAAATATGTAATAAAGGACAGAGGAATTGCAGATCATATAAGTCTATACATACTGAATTGCTGATATATTCTTACAAGCAGAGGATATTTTTTTCTTAGTCTGATGAAGGTCCTATTGAGGCATCTTCACTGATTACAATAATTTGGGAGCCCCAGTGATACAGCAAAATACCCTCCAGCTACAGTGGTGTAAACTTTAGAAGTCAGAAGGGAAAAAGTTCTGTTTCCCCAACCTATGAACCCAGACAGCTGACTTCATGCATTAGTTTGACTTCCCGGTGAAAAAATTGCGCTAATGAGCAAATCCTGGAGGTCAGAACAAACTAGTGGAGAGAATTTCTGAGTTCTGAACCTGGATTTGACTTCTCTGCCTGCTAGTGCATCTGAGATATTGGCCTTATCCCCGCGGGAGCCCAACCCAGGTCGAGTAGAACAGCATGGAGAGCTGAGGTTGATTCTCACTACCACGTTTAGACCCAAGAAACCAGATGAGGTGACATAACTGTGTGATCTACAGCTGTAGCGGATCAAATGGCAATAGAGGAGGCTCAAAACAATCCGACTTGTTTTCAGTCATTCATTTCAATTACCACTACAGAAACTCTGAAAACTCTCAACATTATCAGGTGTGGCCAGTTTTCATTTATAACGCATACCTATTAACTCTCACGCATTTGGTGCAAGTTATGCAAGTGGCATATTTACAATGGCCACACCTGCGCGGTGGGAAGGATCAGGGAGCACCGAGGGGAGGTGCGCGTGTGTGTGGGCAGGATGCTTTTTTCTAATTTTTCTCAACGTCTCAATCTCTCTCAACTGATTCTCAGATGGTATACTACAGCTTTAAATGACATTAAGCTTAGAAAGACCAAAAGCCAGAACAGCGCTGAAAGAAAGAGGAAATACTGCAGCCTGCCAATTGCGAAGAAGCAGTGCATGCACTAGAGAAAACAAGACGTGGACTGGAACGCAGACGAGAGGAGGATTCCATCTGGCAGTGCGGGACAAGACCTGGAACAGGCACAAGGCTGACAGAACATTACAAAGGCAGCCTAGCGAGTTTTCAAAAATATTCAGTTTACAGAAATCATTCCCTCAAAGCCTTTTATTCAGGGACTATGTATCATGTTGTAGCCTATAGAGCTCACCTTCCTCCCATTCGACTGTGTCTTGTGTATGGGTGGGTGGGGTGGGTGGGGTGGTGGTGGGAGGGATTTGAGGAAGATTTCCTGGCACTGCTGCATGTGTTCATAACGGCATTTAACATTAAAGGCGTATTTCAGAAAAACATGTTTTTGTCGATTTCCGGACAGCGTCCTCACTTTCTGGGTGCGTTTCCATTACCCTTAGAAATGCGCAAAATCTAAATAGCGAAATAAAAAACTGGTAATAAAAACACATTCTGATATCACGAAATTTGCTCTTCGATCAGCAGTATTAGTCACCGAAGCCCAGGCCTAATAAGTAGACTATTGGACTTCTGCAGCAGATCAGCTAGTGTACTGGTAATTTCACACATTGCGGAGCACTTACATCGTTATTTTCAGATGAGCATTTACAAACTTGCCGCGCGCTTAACTCAGCTGACAGAAGGTTGAATTACACGCAGCCAGTTCAGGCTGAATAGTAAGAGGGAGAGCCCTTGTGCTCAGATTATTCTTATAAAGTTGAAAATTGAGAAGCAAACAACAAATTCATTTTAATTTGATAAAGTTATTACAAAAATTCAAGTATAAAATGAAGTGTCCATATATATTATTTACAAATGTTTATAATAATAACAACAGTATCCTCTCTGTGGGGCCCCTGTGAATGCTGGGCCCCTAGCATTGTTCATAGACCCCCCCCGCGACTGACCCTCATACAAAATAATCTGTAATGATCAGGCAGAAAAAAGAGCAGCCCGAAGGGTCCTACAGCGCTCCCATTTTAGCAACTTTCGCTCCTGAAAACAAATGTGCTAACTGGATCGCTATTTCAGGAGCACATCTGCTGACTGCAACGCGTGAGAGCGCCCTGTACTTCTTCATCTAACAAGAAAATACACACCTTAGAAAGAAATGTTAGCTTGTTAGCATGGAGCCCTGGAGTGGATGTCGAAATCACACAACGCACAATTTCACAAGGCTAAATTCACAATAGGCCAACATATTTAGCTGTCCAATTTGGAGAAGTGGATTTTTTTTTTCCATTTTGGAAGGTTAGAATGTTCTCCAAGTCTAGGTTCAGAAAAATCGAATGTGATAATTACATTTCAATAAGAATTTGCAATAAGCTGGAAGTTGAACCATGTGTGATGGGTGATTAGATGTAAAAATCTCTTGCTCTCTCTGCAGACCCCAGGAGCAGAGCCGCATGCATAATTAATCCGTCTCCACAACGGCAAATCAGGGTATATCTTAATCTGGGTCTTCTGTGCGAGAGAGGGGGGTGCGTGCACTTTGGCTAGATCTTTCAGACAGGCAACACCACACACACACTCACACACGCACACAAGCACACACACACACACACACACACACACACATCCTTGTACTTATATCTTTGTGAGGACATTACATTGACTTCCATTCATTCTTCCTGTGTCTCTACAGCCTTTCCCTAATCTTAACAATAAGCAGAGTATGCCTAACCCAAAACCTTACCCTAACCTTAACCTATCCCTAATTCTAACCTTACTCCTAACCTTAACTAGTAAGTCACAATTTGCCTTTGTAGTTGTGAGGACAGGCGAAAATGTCCTCACTTCCCAATAATGCTCCCACTATGTAGGAAAAATGTTTTTTGGTTCTCACTTTGTAGAAAGTATAAGAACACACACACACCCCCACACACACACAACCTTTTTTAACTTATCCCCTTCTCCGAATAGTCTGTTTGCTTTCTTCAAGGTTCAGCTCACTTCGGTTTTGTTTTTAAAGCGTGTTCCATACTGGAGTAGAAAGACAGAGAATTACAGAGATATTTTAAACCTTGAATCCATCATCACATCAAGATCAACCGTAGCAATGAAGAACTCCCCAGAGACTCCCCAAATAAGAACCAGCTTGGGTTACAGGGGGGTGAGGGGTACCCTCCACTTAAGATAAATTGGTGAGATACACTTTATTGACCCCCATGGGGTAATTTGTCCTCTGCATTTGACCCATCCTAGTTACCTAGGAGCAGTAGGCAGCCCTTTATACACCCATACCTGCGAGCAATTTAGATTCTCCAATCAGCCAGACATGCACGTCCTTGAACTGTGGAAGGAACCCAGTAAAAACCCACACGAGAAAATTGAGAACCTGCAAACCCCACGAAAAACAGACCAGCGTGGGAGTCAAACCCACTATCTAGATAGAATTAGGCAGGAGTGCAACCCACTACGCCTATAATGTGTGAGCAGTTTTCTCTGTATTTCAAAAATGAAAGAGAAAGAACAAGGGACAGTGTAAAAGAGAGATGAAAACAGACAGAGGTGTGGAGGAACAAAGTGATGTTCAGCAGTTTCTAATTCACCTGAGGCTCCCATCGGGCGACTCAGGGTCAGGTGATTAACTCCGATGAGGTGACCTCGCTTCAGAACACATTCCCTGCCGGGTGATGATGTATCAGAGTGATGTAGTGTGGCTGTATGCCAGAGGACTACATCACAGCAGTGAATCTCTCTGAAGTAACAACTGCTAAAGACAATAGCAATACACTGCCGTAATGTAAACAGTAGTATGTTATGGTCAAGAGAGGCTGTCATGGGAGCAATATAGCCAATAACAGATCACCTTTTCGAAGTGTCTCACCTTGTGGTGGGGCCAATTTATACATGTCATCTTATACCCCCACCCCAGTTCCAGCCAGATTCAGTCCTTTGATCAGTGTCTTTGAGTGAAATTCTCTAACCCCAACTTCCATCAAATTTCTCCTTTATTTGTTAGTTTCTCTCTAATTAAAAAATCCACACCCTTTTTCTACATTATTAGAATTTTTAAAGCCATTATTTAACCAGGCAAAGTTCCAAGAGGAAATATTTCTCTGATGTAGAAGGAGAAAAAGGAGAAAAAAAAATCTCTTACTGACCAAGGCACTCCAAAATTAAATGTTTTTATTTAATAGACATGTCCACAGAGGACTGGTTATAAAAAATGCTCACATGTAGTGGCAGGGCCTTCTTCAGGGCATAAAACAGACAAGTAAAAACAGACTGGTCTTATGAAGGCAAAGTGCACAGGTGTTGATTGCTTAATCAAACCAATTTCTAAGACCCGCCCCCTACACAGATCCCAGCACTAGAAAGCAATCTCATACCAATCAATTAAACAGTGGCTCAAAAAAAGAAAAAACACAGTACAAGTAAAAAAAACCATTTACAGAAAAGGCCTAAAATCTATTTCCTCATTCAAGCCTGGATGTTCCATTGCTTTAAGATTCCATATCCAAAAAGTCTCACGCTGCAACAACATTTTCAATCTATCCCTCCCACGTATAGATATCTTTATAATCTCAATACCCTGGACCTTTAAGGATGAGGAGTCACTACAATGCATCTCTAAAACTCAAAATCTATGCATTTGCATTAAAGTCACAAGCAGAGGTGCAAAGTTTGGCTGCAGAAAGTAAAAATCCCCCCCAGAATTTAATTCCAAGCACCTGGAGAGGAAAAAGAGCCAATATGAGTGATCAGCTGATTCTGTTGGGGGGAGAAAAACTTGCCAGGACTTACTTTCTGACTCCTGGATTTTATATCTCTGGTCACAAGTAAAAATTGAGGCAGAGTTCAAACATAGATTATTGGTGTGTGAGGTAGCGCTCAGGAACCAGTTGCGAAAATCCAGCAATGCAAAAGATGTGATTTTTATTAAGCGAGAAGGGAAACCCCCGCAGGGCCGAAGGCAATGGTACAAAGTCCCCAATCCAAAAAAAAAAAAAAAAAATCACAATCCAAGGGGCAGAGTCCGAATCAAAAACCAGGGCAGCAATAACAATAGATGTTGTCGGGCAGAAAAAGGGTTCGATAACAGATGTAGACAGAAGTACCAAAAACAGAGCCAAAAATCATAAGTCAGGCGGTTCAGTCAGAAAAGCAACACTATGAATACAAGGCAAAAACGAGAGCAGTACAGGTAGTCTAGGGAAACATCCTGACAGGGAACTGCTGTGAGAAGACTCCTAATATACACATAGGGGAGGTCACATGCTAAATAGAAAACAGGTGCAGGAAGTCAGACTAATTACAAAGGAAGCAAACATGAGGAAGAACCTAATCACATGAAAATTGGCAAAAGCCAAAACGCGGACAGGGTTCACAAGACACCCTATAGACAGATATACGGCTCAGGTTAGGGAGTTCTACCGTGCTTAGATAATGAGAGAAGGACAGAGTGAGCACGTGTGGAAGATCCACTGAAATGCAGTAAAGAAGCTTAGGTAAAGGTAAGAGGCAGAGACTAGAACAGGACGAGTGCTGAGAGCTTGTTAATCAATTAGTATGGTGCAGCCATACAATCCCAAGTGCTCTTTAGTAAGTTAGTATTATATACAATGTGAGTCTGGGTTAGTAGATTTAACAAAACAACAAACTGTTGGTACTGGTTGGTAATATAGAAAAGCAAGGCAAAGGAAGTAAACGAGACTGGAAGGAATGGTTGAAATCCAGAAACCATTAAATCACCCGAAAGAGTGGCAAGCAATACCGGGGCTGTGAGCAGAAACACAAGAGACCAGACAGGGGGAGACAAAGTGCAATGCATGGGTGAAGGCAAAACATGGACCGGAATAATAACAGGAATATGGATACTGGCAAAAATGAAAACATGGCAAAACAACAAGTAAGCCAATCACAAAACAACATACAAGGCAAGGTCAGGCATTGCAGAGATCAGAAAACCCATATCAGACAGAAAGTCAAAAACATGGCGAATAGAGCAGAATCATAACATGGTGTTTATGCTGTGATTCTGCCATTGCTCATGTTCTGTTCTGCCTTGACCATGTGATTTAATGGTTTCTGGATTTCTACCATTCCTTCCAGTCTCATTTACTTCCTTTGCCTTGCTTTTCTATATGACGAACCATACTAACAGTTTGTTATTTTCGCTAGAAGTTACTAACACCAACTAACATTGTATATAATAATAACTTACTAACAAGCACCAAGGGATTGTATAGTTTCACTTACTAATTGATTAACAAGCTCTCAGCACTCACCCTGTTCTAGTCTCCTCCTCTTGTCTCTCCCTGATTACCTTTGCTGCATTTTCTGTGGAAGCTCCACGTCTTATCACGCTGTCCTTCTTTAAGTATCTAAGTACGTCAGAACTCCTTAAGTGGAGCTGTATGTCTTTGTATAGGTTTGTCCCGTGATCCCTGTCTGCGTTTTGGCTTCTGCTAAATTGAATGTGATTAGGATCTCCCTCAGGTTCTGCTCCCTTGTAATCAGTCTAACTATTTGCACCTGAGTCTCTCACCATGTGATCTCCCTGGAAATGTATATTAGGTGTCTTTTCACGGTCACTCTCCATCAGATCGTTTTCCCTCACTCTCCTTGTGCCATGTTTCATTTTGCCTTGATAACTCAGTGTTTATCTTTCTGACTGGACTGCCCGACCTTTCGATTTTTGCCTTTGTGATTTTGGATTATTGTTGCATCTGCGAGTTTTTGACCTTTTTCTGCCTGACCACGAGATCTTTGTTTGCTGCCCTGGTTACGATTCGGATTACGCCCTTTGGATTCTGGTTTTGCTTCTTTGACATTCCTGTACCTGTGTACCAGACCCATTTCTGTCCGACTACGATCATTGTGATTGCCGCCCTGGTTTTTGATTCTATTTTTGCCCAACTGGATTTTGATTTTTGGAGTGTGGTCTTTGTACTTCTGCCTTCTGCCCTGCGGGGGTGCTTCTCCTCCCTGATCGCACCATTATAGTTTACTGGCATCTCACTGCATTCCTTTATTTTATTTGAAAATCAAAAATACTGAAATTTTCAAAAAAATTTTTATTTACCCTGAAGACCCCTTAAGGGCCTTGCTCTAGGGCCCAAAAGCAGAGTTCCTCAAGTCTATATCTCCAGATAAAGTCAGAATTCCACAGCCCAACAGAAGCTCAAACCAACTACTCTTCGGTTATAAATCAAGCAAACTAACAGCAGGCTACCCTGCCGCCCGAGATCTTATGATCAGTCACAGATGATCCATTCAGGTTCAAAAAGTAAAACTCCTCTCCAGTATTTACCAATCGGCAGTTTGGCCCAATTCTTCAGTCAGCAGGTATGAATCTGGGCCCGTATTCACAAAGCATCTTATCTTAGCGCTAGGAGTACTCAAGTCGTGCTAAAACATTTTATTTGGGAGTAAAATCTTAAAAGTAATTCAAAAAGCCGCTGAGAGCAACTTTTAGTTACTGGTTACTCCTAGAATAGAAGTAGCTCTGAGATAGGTGGGAGTAATCCCCGTTGCTATGGCTGACGTCAATTCTCATGCACGAGTCTTGGGACAATGAGCACGGTGATTGGTTGTTTGGTGGCAAGGCTGACCATTGAAGAAAATATCCCATACAACTCATGGATTAAAGAAATGAGAAAATAGTCCAAGCGGCTAGTTTGTTCCATAAAATAATGGCAGTTGCTACGGGTACGGAAGTTTTGCAATGCATTTTGATGTAGAAAGCGGTACGGCAGTCCCAATTTTAAACACTGCCCTCACTCTTAGCCTAACTTTAATCTTAACATTGACCTCTATATAAATTTCTTGCTACAGAACTTATATAGGTGTTTCCCTGAAATACTTTCATTTGAACAAGGTTACCGTTCCCGCGTATCGTTTTTCTAGATTCTGAGTAAAATAACATGTTTAGCACTTTTGAAAATGCACAACGCGCGGTCCCCGCATATCATGCTCTCGGCAAATAAACGTATATAGGAAAGAGATAAATTGTAAAAATGATAATAGCGTAAAACAAATTATTAAGGAAACGCTTTCTTCGCCCCAATGATTAGCAACTTATTACCCAATGAGAACGAGAATATGTTGCGACCATTTAAATGTTGGGCCGTTCAAGCTTGTGTGCCCTAAACTGTCATGAATGAAAACTCAAAAAGGACGCGAAAGCCCAAGTGGAGCCACGACCTGTTACGGCAGCTTCCGTTGCGGACGTCTTGGTGTTCGGTTAATTTGCCTCAACCTACAACGTCTGCGCACTCGAGCGAGGTTTTGTGTTCCGTCACGTAATGAGATTGTGCTTGATGAGCCAATCAGAATGCTTATTATATGTTATGATCTCTGTCATTACTATGGCTTTTCCCTGCGGCTTGTCAAAAATAGTGAAATGGCGGAAAAGAAACTCCTAAAAAAACTTGTAGAAAACGACATTTGTTTTGTGTGTAAAACAAAAATCCTCTCAAATAAAGACAAGATACGAGTGCATGGAAAAAGCAAGCTTGATATCGCTGCAGTAATAAGCTCTGTCATCTCTATTAACACAGCGGTATACAAGAACGAGTTATTCGTCTGCTGAGCGGGCTGCTATTGCTTGCTTGAAAAAAATTGAAAATAGAGAAAGAACTCGATTTATTATGTTAGCTTCATCGACAGCAACAGCATAAATATTGTTTGAATATGCGGCATTCAGCAGCATCTTCCTCCACCGTTCACTTAGCCAAAACTCTGGAGAACCGTATACTATTGAAAACAATCCTCTTTCCACACTTCTCTTCTCCATTTCGGTATCGACCAGACTTAAACTCGTTGCTTTCACTCCTATGTTATTCAAATAATTGACTTGATCCTTCATAAGGTTAACAAGAGGAGAAACAACAATGACAATAGGCGATTCTTTATTAGAAAACGAGGATTCCCCGAGGATTGGACGAGCTTGGTTTATGAGCGATTTGCCAAATCCTGTAGGTAAATTTACGTAGACATCTTTCCTCTGGATAACTAAGTTGTTCATTGCTTGTTCTTGTAAGCTATTCATACTTTCAATATTGAAGGCTTTGCAGATTTTCACCAAAGCTCGAGAGAAAACATGTTCGCCACCGTCCGCCAATTTGGCTTTATCTGTTTCTGCATATATAACTGCCCATTTCAGAGTGGCCTTTTATTGTGGACAGTCTAAGGTACACCTGTGCACTAATCATGGTGTCTGATGAGCATCTTGATGTGGCACACCTGTGAGGTGGGATGGATTGTCTCAGCAAAGCAAAAGTGCTCACTAGCACACATTTAGACAGATTTGTGAACAATGTTTGAGAGAAATGGTAATATTGTGTATCTGGAATGAATTTTAGATCTTTGAGTCCATCTCATGACAAATGGGAGCAAAAACAAAAGTGTTGCGTTTAATATTTTTGTTGAGTGTAATTAGCTCCTGGATTTTAGGAGCTAGTTTCTGATTGGTGGAACACAAAACCTCGCTTGAGTGCGCAGACGTGGTAGGTTGAGGGAAATTAATCGAAAACACCAAGACGTCTGCAACGGAGGCTACAGTTGCTGCTGCTGGCCCAGTTGGTGCTGGAGCTAAAGCACATAAGCAAAGGGAAGTTTGGCTCTGGGGTCAACAGCAAATCCAAGCGGGATGCGTGCGATAATATCAGCCTACAGATGCTGCATTCCCTGGTGGTATGGACTGCAATCGCAGATGAGGTTCGAGATTGCAGCCTATAAGCGGGCTATCGTACAGACAGGAAAGCATAGCTACTAAGCTTGGTTTGTAATTTATAGCCTACAATTTAAACATGCATACAAAATATGACATAGGCTGGTATTATTATGATGATCTATTTAATGTAACCCTCGCTCAATGCCGTAATTAAATAATTCATGCATAGCAGGAGGAGGTACACCAAAGCCACTGTCCCCGAGCAAGTGGCATTCCACAGACACATAATGCCTGTCAAAAAATTGGCATAGGCTGCTTCCCATTAAAATGCGAGAGTCGTGCGTGAATCCTGTCCATTTCTCAAAAATGTCCAAAATTTTGTATTTGACATCAAATAGCCTACTATCAGGGTGTTGATGGAATTAACTTTTTTCTGTTTACAATTCTTCATCTTCGGTCGGAGAAATAATTCAAATATGGGTACCGTCAATAGCACCGATGATACCGGGCATACCTGTGATGTGCAAGAATTAAAGTTTGATTCTTTGTTGTTGGCGAACGTCCAATGGAAAATGGATAAACTGTCGGATGATATGGATTCACAGATTGCATTGATTGTTGAATTGAGCAACTGACAGATGATTATGAAATCCCTAAATTGTCCGCGTTGCAAAGTTGCATTTTTTCCAGTGGCCTAGTAAAGAAGTGCTGTCAACATTTTATTTCAGGGCTTATTGGATTGTTTCTCGTGGTTGGAGACTTAGTTCTCTCCCTCTCCAAGTCAATGACAAATAAAATCCCTTCACGGTTGATCCGATATCTTTTCAATAACTGCGCATCGTTCAGAATTTCCGAGTCATTCCGTCTTTCAGCAGTCGAAGCCATTTTCTGATTCTTTGTGAATAGGTTTTAGCGAGTTAGGAGTCCTCTTGACTACTTTTAAGCTCTCCCAGACTTAGGAGCTACTTTTAGGCCTAAAATGCTTTGTGAATAACACTTAGCAAAAATAATTAGGAGTCCTAAATTTACGACTGACACGCCTAATTTTTTAGGAATTTCTCCTAAATCTGGCAGTTAGGACCTACTTTTAGCGCTAAGATGCTTTGTGAATACGGGCCCTGGTCACCAGGCTGAACTCAGATGTGGAGGGAAAATGCCGCCAGACTTTTACTTCCTGACCCCTGGGTTCTGCTCCCCCGGTGATTTGACTTAATGAAGTGGTTTGGAAGTAAAGGTTTTTGCTTGACTGCGACAGGCCTTTATGAGACAGTTGAGCAATGCGCACACTACAGCTCAGTAAAAAATACATTGTGACTTTCAAAATATGTCAAAGGAAAGAGGTGATGATTGTAAAAACAAGACTAGGTGCAACTTAATATATGGCTGGGCCACTGAGTGCTGTATGAGAATGTGGGCCCAAGAAGGGTGCTAAAGGGTGCTAAATGAGGCAAAGCTCCTGCAATTATACGAAGTGCAAGTTAAGTAATGAGTTGGAGCTGATAAATTACTTACAAAGTGGGTCGGCAGAGTGGGAGTGAGTGAGTGTGTGAGGGAGCGGGAGGTGGGGGGTCTTGAGTAAGGAAAACATATCAAAAGCAAGTTATACATTTGAATTGACAAAGAGCTAGAGAAAGGGTAGCATTTATTGATTTTGTGATTGTGAATTTGAGAGAGACAGCAGCAGCAGATGTCGATAGCAGATAAAGTATGTTCCTGAATCGTAATGAAACAATTAAGTTATCGTGGCAGTTGTGCTAACGAGGTACATGACGTCACTTTTGTGAACACATGGCATTTCCTATATAGTGAGGGTGGAAGAACAAACTTCAAAGATTGCTTTTTCCCCCCCATGTTTTGTCTTTGGGCATGTTATGGACAAAGACTCCACAGTTTTGAGTAAAACCGCTTTATAAATATGGTCGAGTGAAGGAGTTCCCACGTGCTTACATAAAGCGTTAGTTCATATTGGTGATGAATTAATACGGTTAACTATTCGACAAAAAAATTGAAATGCAATTAATTTTAATGAATTTATGACCTATTGAAAGCTCTTGAAAAGGCCTTGTAGTTAATAGCCATAGACTGTATAAAAAGATGGACGAAGCTACCATGACGTCACCCATTGGTTTCAGCATACCATAAAGGAAGCCACGATTTTGGCAATTAGAATTGCACCATGTTGTAATTCTGAAACCGGAAGTGATTTCTATTGGACGAGAGCGAGAATTGAAGATCCGGGGAGGGACGAGAGAGGTGGATCTTACCGTATCGGATGAAGACCAGAGGATAGCCACGCCCCTAAAGCATAAAGTATATTCTGGCTTTATTCTTTATTCTAATCTACTTGGGACCATAATTTACAAATATGAACGTCATGATATATTGAAAGAGATTGAAATTTGCTATAGCTACCATAAAATAATGCGAAAAATCATAATTTAAATGAAAAATCAGGTGGGAAAGTAGGACCATTTTCTCATAGACTTCTATAGCATTGAACTTGTTCCTGCAACCACTGACGTTGCCATCTGCTGGCCATTAAATAGAATGCCATTTTACGGTACTTCCGCTTGGACTTCATTTTTCAGACGAGGGTGCTGAGTCCATCTTTTTATACAGTCTATGTTAACAGCAAGAAAACCTAATAGAGGAGATCATTGCCTAGCACAAACAAGGAGAAAGATACAAAAAGGTAGCACAGGCACTGAATGTCCGTAGAGATAATGTTGGAAGCACAGTTCGCAAGCTCAGAGTTAAAGGAAGAGTGGCTACAGTACCAGGATGTGGCAGAAAGAGGAAGCTATGAATGGCTGCCACCAGATTCCTGACGAGAAAGGTAGTCAAAAACCCTGGGGTGACTACTGGAGACCCGCAGCAAGACTTGGAGGCAGGAGGCACTGAGGTTTCAGTTTGCACAGTAGGGTGCATACTAAACATTGAAGGTCTCCAAGACAGACACCACAACTGATCCGAAAGCACAAGCTCCAATATGCTCAAACCATATAATAAGTCACAGACGTTTTAATATACAGTTCTGTGGAATGATGAAACAAAACTGGAACTTTTTGGGCTTATGAATCAGTGGTATGTCTGCAGAAGGAATAAAGAAGCACATGCTGAAAAGTACACCCTGCCAACAATGAAGAATAGTGGGGGCTTTTTCATGCTCTGCAGCTGCCTTGCTTCCTCTGGCAGTGGAAACCTGCAAAGTGTGGAGGGCAAGATGGATTCAGTCAAGTACCAGGATATCCAAGGAGAATATGTCATGCCGTCTTTCGGGAAGCTGACACTTGGGCATCATTAGACCTTCCAAAAGGATAATGATCCTAAGCATATCTCAACATCCACCAAGGCTTGGTTTTAGAAGAAGTCTGGGAAGATTCTAGAGTGCCCATCACATTCGCCTCACTTGAACCCATAAAAAATCTCTGCTGAGATTTGAAGAAAACAGCTGCTGCATGCAAACCCTAGAATATTAGTGAACTGGAGGCAATTGTCTTTGAGGACTGGGCTAAGATTCCTTGGGAATGCTGCCAGAAGCTGTTGTCTGCCTATGCATTACGTCTCCAGCAAGTCATACCAGCAAATGGGTGCTCTACTAAGTATGAAAGATGCTTGTCATGAAGGGGTTGAATAATTTCGAGCCTGCATTTGTCATTAAAAGTAGAATTTTGTTTTGAATTTGGAGAAGTCACTTGTGATATTTGTGTTGAGCTATTTAAATTGTTCTTGTTTGATTTGTACATTGCAAACAGCTGAAAGTTTGTAAATTTTGCCAGGAAACCTAATTTGCAGCGGGGGATGAATAATTTAGATTGCAGCTGTATTTACATTCCTCCTGACTGGCCATAATGATGGCCCACTCCTCTGAGATTTTCTTAATTTTTTTAAAAAAGATTTTATTAATCACCCAGCAACCACTTGATTACATCCAACAAACAAGTGCATACATCAACCAACATGAATGCACAAACATAAATATCAATGATAATTTCCCAAGTGTCCACCTGAGTATGTGCATAATCATACACTCTTTCAAGTGTCCAACCAATGAGTGTAAAATTTCATATGGGTCTCCCATTAAGCCGCTAGCGGCGCCCCCTGGTGGCGCGGGGAAGACAGCCTGCAGTGTTACTGATCCTGGATCAGGGATAGTTTTCTCGTTGAAAAATGCAGAACGCGATCAGTCATTTTATGAATGGAAATGGGGTCAATTGCCGCATGAAACGCCCTTTTTGTTGAGAGCGCGCACAGTGTCAAAAGCACAAAGTCGACATTATCAATGAAAGATTAAAACCACCATTGTGGTACCAATTATCTCCGATTGTGAGTTCAGTGTTTGTTGAGCCGGCTCACTGAAATGTAGCCTGTCTATGTTGAACTCGCTTCGTAGTACACCCCGCAGGAGATACGAGTGAAACACGCCTGGCCAGCCAGCCAGCTAATCATCGCCCAACCAATCATTGAAGTTGTTTCCCGCCGGCCGACCAATCGCTGAAGTCGGCCGCAGGTAAACCAATGATTGAAGTTCTTCCCCGCCGGCCGACCAATCGCTGAACTTCTTCCCCGCCGGCCAACCAATCGTTACACTTGATCACTCAGGCAGTCAGTCACTCACTCACTCAGCGACATTTGCATTTATGGGGGCCTGGCCGCTATTCGTCCAAAAATAGTTTTGCCCGGAGTGATAATGGTGAATGGGTTTTTGGCTGCACTGGCAGCCTGCACTGACTTGTCTCCATAGATGATGTCATATAGCTGGGGTTGACATGTGACTCCAGGCAACCGATACCAAGTGACCTACAAGGCTCAAGTATCTACATATGATACTACAGCGTATGCTGGGAAACCTTCAGTTTGACAGAAAAAAAATCTACCATCTATTTCAACATCATTTGTCTCAGACAAACACTTAAGGTGTGCAGCTCTGTATAAATCATAAGGGTCACTCTCCATTCTGCCTTGCATCCTGGTCGATGTGCAGATCACCAAGTAGTTTTGTTGTAGACAGTGAGCAAACCCATGACCCTTCACACACTGTGATGACTGTCTGTCAGTGTCAGTCTGGGTCTGTTTATCTATCTGTCTGACTGTGTCTTTCCCTGAGTTTATCTGTCTGCCTGCCTGTGTCTCATTGTCTGTCTGTCTGCCTCTGTCTCACTGTCTGTCTGTCTGTCTGTATTTCTTCCTCCCCAGAGGTGAACGCTGGTTGATGTCACTGGCCCCTCCCACCAGTTGCCCTGGATGGCAGTTCAGCTCTCTCTTCCTCCTCAGCCTTGGTTCTGCAGATTTGGCACCTCACCTCGCTGTCGAGAGAGAGGCGATAAAAATAGGGCTCCGGCTTTCACAGGTCCCCTGAACACAGGCTCAGAAATAAAGGCGTCATCGCTGTGGGGCGTTTAGACAAATGAGCTCTTAGAATTTGCCTCTGCTCCACCCTAACCGCAGGTCAGTTACACCCGAAATAATTCAAAGCATCACGCTGTGCTGTAAAATGTGTTCATACTGAGCTACAGGGTGCTCGCAGCGTGAAAACTCAGGAAAGCCACAAGGGTGATACACTGTCACCTCTCTATCGCCCCCCACAGGTCACTACAGCAGTCTTGCCCTCCACCCGTCTTCCCCTCCACCCAGACCTCAGAATCTTCTGCATTATCTTGAGAATTGCAGTGTTTTTATGTAACTAAACTAATACAACTGTCCAGCATTTCAGTGGAATCTATTGTGACATCACAATCACTGAAAGGCAGTCAGTTAAATTAAAAACGCACTGCCAATGAAATAGATTCTGACATCATAATCACTGAAGCCTCTACCTCGTTAACGTCCTCACTGCGAAACGCAAATGAAAAGCTCTGGTTTGCGCCACCAAACGGCTGAGCTGAATGTTAAAGGGTTAATGAAATTATAAAATGCTTTTATAAGATCATAAAATGCTCAGGCTCCCGAGGTCACGTGGGAGGACAGAGATGCGGTGTGATTCCTGAATGGTGCTCAGTGCCTGTGCAGAGAGGAGCAGTGCTTGTGCACTGTAGCTGGTGTTGTAAATACCTGTCTCACTGTACCTGCACAGGTATGCACAGGCAGATTTGCTATGCAGTGAGGTGCACTACCAGTGAGAAACATTTGCTCACTTTGAACTCCTGTTTTTGTTCCACTTTTTAGTGAAGTATAGGCAGTGCTCTGTCATTTAATGAGCTACAAATGGTACAAAGCGCAATTAGAACAGGGAGCTGTCAGAAAGAATCTAATTTAGGGTAGGGACCTATATTTTGAAGTTAATAAAAAAAAAAAATCTGTTCAACTGATCAACTTGGATGAATGCAAATTGGACTGAAAGAATTAAGAAGCAACCCAAAAGTGCAACGTATTATTGGGAACTTCCAGAATAGTGTTTGTTGTCAACCTTTCAAACCATGTGGCGGCCAAATTTCTTGAATCTGCTTCACAGTCATTATGGCAAAAGGCAGTCACTTTGATAGCGCGACAGAACATGAATGCTGTGAAATAGGCCGCTTGCTTACACATGAAAAGTGAGCGAGACAGAGGTCCTGTACAGTAATACCTCAGTCAGCGCATACCTGTGAGGACTTGTCTTAGAAATCCCAAGCACTCCAGCCTCACACCTGGCTCTGAGACAGATTCCTCCAGTGTGTTGATTAAATCGCATTCTTCTACACCTGCGAGGGGTACAAGCAGTGCATTACTCATGCTCCTGGAGTAATGAACAGGGACCAGAGCAATAAATGAGGGGGGTGGGGTGCAGTGTGGGGGGTTTTGGCCAGGTTGAGAGGACGGGTTTTTGTTGACCTCATCTAAAATGACTTACCTGCTCACTCTTACTCACGTAAATAGAGTGGAGTGGATGAGAAAGTTGTTAGCTGTGATGGCGTTGGTGGTAGGACGCCAAGAGCAGTGGCCAGAAATAAAATGGACAAAACCAGCAGCGTGCTGAGAGATTTAAACAAATAGAAATCACGAGACTCGCGCTACTAACGGACCTGACGCCGTCTGTGGTAGTAAACAGGCGAGCTGGACTAAAGACAAAAGAAAAGGGAGATAAACTAAATGAATCCCTCTCTCACTAACACTTTTCCTCTTATGCAGCTAAGATCCTGACAATACTTTCTCTTCTCAAAAGACCTAACCAGCTAAAGTGCTGAGGGGAAAATGACACTCTAGCAACCCGAACCAGGTAGAACAGGAGCTTAACGCCCTCAATTAATGCCAGCTGGTCCAGGAATCCGATGGTGAGCAAAACGATATCGTCCCGGATGAGAGTAACAAAAGGAGCTAACAAAGCTCCAAAACCATGACAGGACCTCCCCCCCCCACCTCTATGGGACAGCTCCAGAAGACCCCAAGGAACCCTACGCACAAAACTCAGAAACTAGTGAGGGGTCCAAAATATCACGCGAGGGGACCCAGCACCGCTCCTCAGGACTATATCCCTTCCAGTCTACAAGGAACTGGACCCCACGACCTACATGCCTCTCGGCCAGAATGCGGCGCACGGTATAAACCGGCCACCCGTCCACCATTCGCGGCGGCGGCGGAGGTGAGTCGGCAGGTGCCAGGACACTGGCGCGAACCGGCTTAATCCGAGAGACGTGGAATGACGGACGTATACGAAAAAATCTCGGGAGTTTCAGCTGGACAGTGACTGGATTGATCTACCGCATCATTTTGAAAGGGCCGATATAGCGGGCGCCAGTTTTCGGGATTCTACCTTCAACGGGAGGTCTCGGGTAGACAGCCAAACTCTCTGCCCAACCCGATAAGACGGGGCCAAACGACACCTTCTATCAGCAAAAGATTTTTGTTTTGTCTGGAACATACGCTACATGCCGCAACAAACTCACGAATGTCCTTCATCATATCCAGCCACCAAAACTGTTGGGCAAGGAACTGCTTGGTCCGATGGGCCCCTGGGTCCCCACTGGGAAGAGTGTCCCCACTGAAGGACCCTTGACCTAACCCCAAGTGGCACATATAAACAGCCAGGACGCTCCCCCCCAGGACCGGGATCTAATTTCAATGCCTCCTGAACCACCGCCTCAACCTCCCATTGAATAGGTGCCACGATCTGGGTAGAAGGAATAACAGACTCTGGGGTAGGATCGCTACTGTGCGATCATACATATGTGACAGGGCGTCAGGCTTAATATTTTTAGAGCCCGGGCGGTACGTGAGCGTAAAATCAAAGCGGTTAAAAAACAATGACCATCGCGCCTGCTGGGAATTACGCCGTTTGGTCTGCTGAATATATTGGAGGTTTTTGTGGTCGGCCCAAACCACAAAAGGGTGCTCAGCTCCCTCCAACCAGTGACGCCACTCCTTGAGCGCCAGCTTGACTGCTAATAACTCCCGGTCACCAATACTATAATTGCGTTCAGCGGCGGACAAAGACCGGGAGAAGTACGCACATGGGTGAAGCTTATTATCCCAACGAGGGCGCTGGGACAGAATAGCACCCACCCCCACCTCCGAAGCATCTACCTCCACGACAAATGGGAGGGAGGGGTTGGGCAAAAACCAAATTAGGCTCCGAGCTAAAACATTTCTTTAATTCCTGAAAGGCAGCATCAGCTGCAGGAGACCAAAAAAACGCTGAGGAGGTATTCTTTTTAGTGAGCGCAATAATGGGGGTGGCAACCACGCTAAACTTACGAATAAACCACCTATAAAAATTTGCAAAGGTCAGAAAGCGTTGGACCTCTTTAACACTCTGCGGTGCAGGCTAATTCCTGACCGCAGCCACCTTGTCCGGGTCCATCCGCACCGACCCCTTAGAAACAATGAAGCCCAAGAATGAGACAGGTTGTGCGTGGAAAACACATTTCTCAGCTTTAACAAAAAGTTTGGCATTGAGCAGAGCTTCCAGTACACGTCTGACGTGTTGTTTGTGCTCCAACAGTGTTGAAGAAAAAATCAAAATGTCGTCAAGATAGATGAAGACAAATTTCTCCAACATCTCTCAGAGCACGTCATTGACAAATGCCTGAAACACCGAGGGGGCGTTAACCAGCCCAAACGGTAAGACCCAATATTCGAAGATGTCATGCATGTTAAAAGCCGTTTTCCATTTGTCTACCTCCGGAATGCGAATCAAATTATAAGCATTACAAAGATCTAGCTCCGTAAAAAATGACGCCTCCTGCAGACGTTCAAACGCGGAATTCATTAACGGAAGGGGGTATCGGTTTTTAATGATGATTTTATTCAAACCCCTGTAATCAATGCAGGGTCTCAGACCGCCATCCTTTTTCCCAACGAAAAAGAATCACTCTCCGGCAGGGGACGTGGATGGCCGAATAAAACCATTAACGAGAGCTTCCTGAATATACTCTTGCATGGCCTTACGCTCAGGTCCTGACAGCGAATATAGCGAACCCCTAGGCGGAGATCTCGCAGTCATACGAACGATGCGGGGGTAATGTAGAGGCTCGTTGTTTACTGAACACCTCAGCCAGATAGGCATCCTCTGGCTCTCGCCAGTCAAATTGAGGATCCCATTCTAAACCCTCCTCTGCCCCTTTCTCCAGTCTAGGAGGGTACGGAGCGATAACTTCCTCACACTCGCTCTCGGCGTCGGCCTGCCCCATTGCTTCACGTCTGAAAGAACCATTATCATTAGTTCTACAATGAGTGCTACACTTGGGACCCCAGCGGACAATAGGATTAATCTGTTCCCCCCAGCTGATACAAGGATCATGTTCCCGTAACCATGAATGACCCAAAACGATAGGGAAAGTGGGGGACCTAATAATAAAAAACCGAACCTCTTCAGAGTGACTACCAAAAGAGATGAACATTCTTAGTGGTTCAGAAACTTCGGTTATAACTCCCGTTCCCAGCGGGCGACCGTCCAAATTTCTTACAGAGCGTAATTGCGAAAGCGCAACAGTAGGAAAGGAGTGCCTCCTAGCCCACTTAAAATCCAAGAAACAATCAACAGCGCCCGAGTCCACGAACGCTTCAATAGTAAATCTTTTACTCCCAACAGTAAGTTCTACGGGGATTAGTGTTCGGAAGGGAAACTGGGTCTGCCCTTCTAGTGCCCCCTGAATAGCTAGAGGGGTCTTTCTGTTTCCCCGAAGCTTGGGACAATGTGGACGAATATGACCCGACTTATCACAATTAAAGCAGATTATTCTTCTGCTAATGGGTCTCTTAGGCTGACGGTCAAACGAACCATCAACTTGCATGGGCTCCACCGGAGTAGAATCTCTGATGGGTGGAATAGGAGATGCACATTCGCCACTAGCAATTTTAGCCCCATTGTCAGCCAGCGGAGATTTATTTAGTCTCTCCCGGCTGCGTTCGTGTATGTGATTGTCAATTCGCACAGCGGTACGAACTACGGAGTCTAAAGGTGAGCAGGGTTCTAACGTAGCCAGCACGTCCTTAATCTCCCCTGTTAGGGCATGGCTAAATACCGTCATCAGACTGGCTTCCGGCCAGCCTGTCTCTGTGGCCAGAGAACGAAAAGCAATAGAAAACTCAGCTGCGCTTTCTTTGCCCAGTCTTAAGTGCTTTAAACGCGTAGCTGCGTCTTGTCCACAAATGTCCTGATCGAAAACAGGAACCATCTCCCTAACAAGGGCCTCTACCGAATTTACAACCGGTGAGTTAGAACTAATTAGTGGGCCGACCCAATTGAGCGCTGTGCCAGCCAACAGGGATAGTATAAACGCAACCCGAGAATCCTCATGAACAAAACATGACGGCTGAGCCTTAAAAAATATTTCACACTGGGCAATAAAATCTTTACACTTTCCGGCCTCGCCACTGTATCTTTGGGGCAGTTGTAACTTAGGTTCTCGGGGAGAATGTATGGATGGTGCTTCTGCAACTCTTTGAGGAGTCTGTAACGTTAGAGATTTAATACTCTCAGACAAATCTAACAGGACGCTCTGCTGGTTCTGGAGAGCAGTCTCCTGCAGGTGTAACCTCTCAGCGAGTTCAGAACGCTGATTACAAAAAGCTGAAAGTGATTCTGTGAACCCAGCTAACATCTCTTGTTGGCTGGCAACAGCCCTCTTAATTTCGGCCACCGCTGACGTCTCCATTGTGGCTAGAGTGTACTGTGATGGCGTTGGTGGTAGGACGCCAAGAGCAGTGGCCAGAAATAAAAAAGACAAAACCAGCGGCGTGCTGAGAGATTAAAACAAATAGAAACCACGAGACTCGCGCTACCAACGGACCTGACGCCGTCTGTGGTAGCAAACAGGCGAGCTCGACTAAAGACAAAAGAAAAGGGAGATAAACCAAATGAATCCCTTTCTCACAAACACTTTTCCTTTTATGCAGCTAAGATCCTGACAATACTCTCTCTTCTCAAAAGACCTTACCGGCTAAAGCGCCAAGGGGAAAATGACACTCTAGCAACCCAAACGAGGTAGAACAGGAGCTTAAATAGAGTCTGGGTAACGCCCCCAATTAATAGCAGCTGGCCCAGGAATCCGATGGTGAGCAAAATGATGTCGTCCCGGACGAGAGTAACAAAAGGAGCTAACAAAGCTCCAAAACCATGACAGTTAGCTTTCTTTGTACTTAAAATACCAGCATGGTATATGCATTTCCTTCATTCTTGATTTTGCTGTGTGGTCATGCCCCATACAACTGTATCTACAGTGCAGAAGATCACTACTAAACATATAATGCAGACTGATACATTTTCCTTCAATACTATTAATACTGGACTTTATATGCTTTCTGAACCATAAAGGGCTCTCATAAAGGGCTCTAAATTCATTTACCAGGTGCAGGCGTGGTGAATGGGGGGAGCGCCGCGCTAACAGGGTGTATCCGGGTGTATTTTGCTATTTCGTGCCCTGCGCAAGTACTCCACTGTCCCGCCTCTGTCCATCCTGCCGGTGCAAGTGGCAAAGAGGGAGGAGAGAAGGCACAAGTGGCTTTAATACAGCCGAGTCTAATCTTCACCAATCAAATGAGCTCTTCTACTCACCTTTAAATGTTGGAATAAAGAAGCCTCTGTCCTATATCTGCATGATGCGTTAATGTTGCATTTTACTTTGCTGCTTCAGGCATGTTTTCTGCACCGCTTATGTCTATATTAAGCGTTACGAATATGAGTTAGCTGGCTAGTTAGGGCATTCGCAAATTATTATCATTAGCAAACTTGAATGGAATTTCAAAACAAAACTACATCAGATCATTCAAAGTTATGAAGTTTGAATGAAATACGACTGTTGCTCATTTATTTCTTCTGCCTGCATCATTGGGAAGAGAAACGATGGATAGCGCATTCCTATTATTACACCCTGCTGCTGCTAAAAATTTTGGGATTTACGTGCATAGACAACAATGCAAGATACATTACACATTTATTTTCAATATGTCATCTTAACTCAGTACGAGGTCATAGCAATCAGGCTGTATTCCTTTCCCCCACTAAAAACAATAAAACCTAAGTGACAATAATAGTATTAGGCCGCTTGCACACTGGATACAAAACAAATTTTTTGCAAGACAGATTACATTCAAAGTCAATGCAAAGACATGAATACACGCATGTATTCGCGTCTTTGCATTGACTTTGAATGTAATCAGTCGTGCGAAAAATTAGTTTTGTGTCTGGTGTGAAAGCAGCTGATGGACACATACCCACATCGCCTACACACGCACTCATGCGCCCACATGCAAATGCATCTCTCTCTCTCTTTGATCTGACATCAGGACAATTGATATAGATACTATAATTTATGTGCTGATTCGAATAGTTACATTAAACAGTGGTTGCTGTAATTATTTATTGCATTGAAATGTGCCTGACATTCTGGAAACCTGCCTGTGAGATTTCGGTGACATGTGTGCACTGTGCGCTGGTCAGCCAAATTGCACAGAAATTAAACCAGGTTGGAGCTGGCGAGTTTTCTGCGCAACTTCAGGGGAGACTTTTGCTACGAAATTGTCCCTGCGTTTTGATGAATATGTGACACCTCCCCTTACTACACTGCCACACCCATCTCGGCGCACGTCCGTCTACCAAATTGCCAAAGTGGCTGCGCACGGTGTTGCACCGCACAAAATTACCACTGCGCAGGCTGAACCGGACAAAATTAGCACTGCGTGGGCTGCGCGATGCTACACCACGCTGTGCCACCCTGCACTGCGCCAAGAAATTAGAGCCCAAATTCTCACATTCTAAACAACCTTTTCATTCAGTGTGCTGAACTTTAGCTTGGCAAATTAACAAGTCTTCTCATCCATGATAGAGGGATCCATTGCGAGCTAAATTGGGTACCTCCATGGTGACAAACTGGAGAACCCTACATGTCCAATACGGTCTTGTCCCAATTCGTCATGCTCTGGTGACACTCTGCCCCATGGGCGTAGGAACTGGGGGGGGGGGAGGGGGGGGGGGGGAGGGGGGGGGGGGGTGTCCCCTCCAATATTGGAGACAGGCACATTTGTCCCACACAAAAATTATACCGCGGAGGAGAAAAATATTTGATTTTGACATTTTTAACCTACGTGCTTTTACTAGTGCAACACAGCGTCATGTGACTGGCCCGCCCCTCCCTCACCGGTTCTGAGAGTGTTTGGGAGGCAGGAGACAGCAGCAGTCGACAGCAGGCGGTCTGATGGCAGAAACTCTCTCCATTATTTCCCCAGTACTATAAGGGTCAACGAATTTTAATCCAACATGTTCACTAGTTTCAACTAGTGAACTAAACCTGTTTTCTGTCACATGTTGGTTAGTAATCGGGTTGCTAGCAGTATTAGCTGAATGTAAGCCAGGTGGATATGTCAAATTATGAGGCGAATTTCAGTGGAGAAATTGCGCAAAGGTGCCATTATTAATAAATTACTTTATATGCCGGAACCACAGCAGCAACAGAGCAAGCTGTTGGGGATACAGGTGTATCAGGGCTTCAGGTGAGGTCATAATTATGACTTGTTCTGTGGAATTATAGGAAATGCATTAAAGTTAGTGTCATGATGTTCAGCAAATATAACCTTTGAAAGTCAAAATGTCCGAACCAACTTTGGCTCAGTGGGGGAAATTAAAGTAACACGTAATCTTAAATTTAACATGATCCTGTCCGATTCCAATTCATAGTCGGTGGTCCATTTTGAGGTGTTTATCGCGGCTGCCATTGCGTTACCGCATATTAAGATGCTTAAAAGAGAAGATTGCGAGCTAGCTTGCTGACGTAGTTTTATGTCCACTCACTTGGTAACAATGTTCAGGCTACTAGATCTGAGCGGGTTTCATGAGTGCGCTGAGATGGTTTGTAACTTAAGGTTGTGGCAAGTTTATGTATGTGGCATCATTGCATGAAAATTTTGGAGGCACCTTGCATGGCCTAATTTAAAAAAAACGGAGAACCACTCATTCGGATAATCTCTGGATACAGTAAAGGCAGTATCTGCACTCAGATTTACAAAAAAATTCCAGCAGTCCCTGCCAATTCTCACATTAAACCTACGCCCATGGTCCCCCCCAATGTTAAACTCATTCCTACGCCCTTGCTCTGCCCAAGCGTAAAAACATGAGGAAATGGGCGTCCACTGACGTAGTTATCCGATGACATTGCTTACTGTGATTGGGGAAAGGGAATCATTATTTCATTAATTTTCTAAATTGATCTGTGGTCAGAATTGGGAAAATGGAATCGTAATTTCCCGAATTTATTATGTCGTTTTAAGATTGGGATGAAGGTTGGACATTGTTTTTAGTCAATGCCTCTTGAGTGGTTGATGGTGCACCGGTCGCAATAATGAGGCTCTGGGTTCCAGTCCTGCTCCATTTATATATATATATATATATATATATATATATATACATATTTTTTTTTTTTTTTTGTCTGGTTTAGCATTGTCTTCAAATACTGACTTTTGTCGGCTTTTTACTGAAGTACTGGACATGCCCAGAGTATTCGAGAGAGTCAGGCCATACCTCCAGCTGTCCAGCTCACCGATCTGCAAAGACCCGGATTGCATTCCTCACGCCACTCATCATTATTTGCACCTGTGTGTAATTGCCACTGGGTGGTAGCAGTGTGTATAGTCATTTGTATAGTCTCGTAAAATCCGCGCCTGTGCGGCATTGATAGTCTTGCATGGAGGAATTCTCTGTGTATCACATAATTTCATTTTAAATCTCTTTATACTTAGTGCTGCTACTGTTCATTCTGGCACTTTATATTAAGGAACTTCGTTTCCGTTTGTTTTCCCATTTGTAATACATTGTTGCTGCAGCTAGAGCCCAAAGTCTGTATTACTGATAGTGTTTATTAAGGAACTTCACTTCCACCTCATTTTGTATTGCTTCGTTCACTCCTTCTGCTGCGCAGTAGGCATACCACAACCCCTATTCCGAAATAGTTGGGACAAAGTGTAAATTGCGAAAAAAATCAAAATGCAATGACTTTCAGATCACAAGGCAAAATATTATTTACAGTAGAACATAGATAACATTTCAAATGTTGAAACTGAGACATTTTACATTTTTTTCCAAAAAATGAGCTTATTTGAAATTTTCTGGCTGCAACAGGTCTTAAAAAAGTTGGGACACAGGCAAAAAGGGGCTGAAAAAGCAATTCATATATAAGAGAATCAGCTGAAAGAACATTTTGCTTGTAATTAAGTTAACTGGCATCAGGTGTGTAACATGGTTGGCTATGAAAGGGATGTCTTAAAGAAACTGAGTCTCTCAGAAGTAAAGATGGCCAGAGGCTCTCCAACCCATGACGGCTTGTGTGAAAAAAATAGTGGAATACTTTATAAACAATGTTCCTCAATGTCAAATTGCAAAGGCTTTGAAGGTCTCATCATTGACAGTGCATAACATCATCAAAAGATTGAGAGAAACTGGAAAAATCTCTGTGCGTAAGGGACAAGGCCGAAGACCTTTACTGGATGTCGATGACGTTCGGGCCCTAAGACAACACTGCATCACTCACCGGCATGATTCTGTCATTGACATTACTAAATGGGCCCAGGAATACTTCAATAAACCACTGTCTGTAAACACAGTCCGCCGTGCCATCCACAGATGCCACCTAAAACTATCATGCAAAAAGGAAGCCATTGTTGAGCATGATCCAGAAGTGCCGCGGTGCTCTGTGGGCCAAGGCTCATTTGAAATGGACTATAGCAAAGTGGCAAAGTGTCCTGTGGTCAGATGAGTCCAAATTTAACATTCTTGTTGGAAATCATGGGCGTCATGTCCTCCGGGCCAAAAAAGAGAAAGACCATCCCTCCTGTTATCAGCGTTCAGTTCAAAAGCCAGCATCTCTGATCATATGGGAATGCATTAGTGCATATAGTGTGGGACACTTGCATGTTTTAAAAGGCACCATGAATGCTTAAAGGTATATAAAGGTTTTAGAGCAACATTTGCTCCCCTCCAGATGACATCTATTCCAGGGAAGGCCTTGTGCATTTCAGCAGGACAATGCAAAACCACATACTGCAGCTATTACAACAGCTTGGCTTTGTAGTAGAAGAGTCCGTGTGCTGAACTGGCCTGCCTGCAGTCCTGATCTTTCACCGATTGAGGACATTTGGCGCATAATTAAATGAAAAGTCTGTCAAAGGAGACCCAAAACTCTCCAGCAGCTGGAAGCCTGTATTAAACAAGAGTGGGAACAAAATCCTATGGCTAAACTCAAGAAACTAGTCTCCTCAATGCCCAGATGCCTCCACTCTGTGTTAAAAAGAAGAAGGGATGCTACATCATTGTAAACAGGCCCCCCTCCCAACTTTTTTGAGACCTGTAGCAGCCATCAAATTTGAAATGAGCTCATTTTGTGGATAAAATTGTAAAATTTCTCAGCTTCAACATTTGCTATGTTATCTCTGTTCTATTGTGAACATAATACTGGCTGGTGTGATTTGAAAGTCATTGCGTTTTGATTTTATTCACAATTAATACCTTGTCCCAACTATTTCGGAATTGGGGTTGTACATCTCAGACGCTAATGGATTTCAAACTGTCAGAAAAAAATAATAATAAAGATGCGCTTCTTCATGTTCATTTACTTTGAATCATTCAGAGGTACTCCGACATGCTTTTTTCAAAACATTTTTGGCAGGAAAGGAACGCAATCTTGCATTTAAAAAATGACTGCGTAACATATGGTCTGATTTCTACGATCCACACATTAGTAAACTGATGATTGCTCTTCTCTCTGATGTTTCTCTGAATCACACCATTCGATGAACACGCAGTAGAGCTCGCCGCCATGTAGCACAGTTACAGTTGCACCTGAGCATTTAAAAATTTTGCAGAGTTTTAATACTAGGGTATGTAGCTCTTGCTTTTCAGCTGGTGTAGACCCCCTGATATAGGGTACTGAAGACATGAACTGGCAGATTTTGTATTATACCACCTGATCTTTTGCAGCCTTCATTTCAGAGGGGTTAAGGTAGTTTTCAATGTTGGGCATCGATTGGTTTGATGGATATATAAATACTTAGTCGAAAGAGGACACAGAGACTAATTTGAAATGAGTTTAGTCATTGAAGGGAGTATATCGTAACGTGTATGTGATTCTCCTCTTGTGCCTGGCAGTCAGATTTCCGTCAGATAAAACTTGAAATTATCAGGGAGATAGCAGTATGGAATATTAAGTCCACACTCATCTCATTAAGTGTGTTAATCGTAATTGGTGGCGCGTAATGTGCGATTATGTATTCTGTCACACAGCCGTAACCTTGATTTCAGAGGGCGCTTCCTCTTAAACAGGAAATCTAATCAGTTGTAGTTATTCAAATGAGTTCACTGTCTGTCACTGCTCTGTCAGTGGAGGAGAGGCGGAGATCATCTATGTATCGAGCTTATCTTCTCGTACACCCTCAGAAATAGGGGTACAGCAGGAGTCCATATCTGTTCCCCAAGGTACATTCAGCACTTATGTACCATTCAGGGCTAATTATAGGACCTCAAGGTACCTGTGTGAACCTTTTTAGGGTCTAAAAGGTACTTTTATGTTCCAAAACAAATAAAAAACCCCACTTCTAGAGTACAACAGCAGTACCTTTGAGGGCTTGTTTGTCATTGGGGCAGTACCCTCAAAGGTACTGCTGTTGTACCTTAGAAGAGGGTTTTTGTTTGTTTTGGAACATATAAGTACCTTTTACATGAGTTCCTGAGGAAGGCTGAGCTTACAGCTGAGGTGATTGACTAGTACTCAGCGTAACTAATACATCAGTGCAGCTGTTGGGCCCTTGAGTGACACCCTGAACACCGCACTGCTCAAGCAGGGATTGGCTCTTGCTTCGTCCAATCGACTGTTAGTCACATCGGCTAAAAACTTGAGCTGAATAACAGTGATGTAATGACTATGTAGTCAAACTGCCAAATGTCAGGTCAAGCTCAACGACGGTTTATATGAGTCCTGTGGAGGCAGGCTGCACACAGTTAGAGGTAAGTGCACTCTGTCAGAGTTGATTTTTCACCTAGAGTGTGGTGCGGTGGCAAGGTGGTGCAGTCACCTCAACACAAGAAGCTTAAGGGTTTGAATCCAGCCTGGGGCCTTTCTGTGTTGAGTTTGCATGTTCTCCCAGTGTTCGCATAGGTTTGATCAGGATACTTTGGCTTCCTGGGACAGTCCATTTCAGATGAAGTAGAGACTCTAAATTGATCGTAGGTGTGAAGCCAGAGTTGGGTCCAAGTACTTTCAAGTACTTTAGAGAATTGTATGCAAGCAATTTTTTTTACAAACCATAGTGCTTGCATTTGTATCTGAGAACTACCTAATAATGCCTAATAATACCTAATAATAAGTAAATGTACTTGTATCCAAGTACTTTTCATGTACTTGACCAATCTCTGTCAGCACTTAGAGAGATTGGTCAAGAACTTTGAAAAGTACTTGAATACAAGTACAAGTACTTTAGGCATTAATAGGAAGTACTCCGATACAAGTGGTACAAAACACTTTGGTATTTAAAAAAAATACTTGCATCCGATTCTTGAAAATACTTGAAAGTACTTGAACCCAGCTCTGGTCTGAGTTGTACAGAGTGTATTACTTTTGCCTATAGTTGGCTACGATAGGCTCCATCTCCCCTTTGACCCTGATGCGTAAGAGGTGGTTTAGGTAATGGATGAATGGACTGTGCTGGGCAACAAGCATGTTTTTTGCAGCTGTGTGTTTAGTGTGCACTTGGCTTACTGACAGTTCATCATCTCACACAGAGGAAGGCGCACTAACTGCTTACCATCGGACCAAATTTCACCGGCTAACATGGCCACCAAAATCAGACTGCACCTCAGTTTGGTTTCATTTCTTCAGGGCAACAGAGTATCTCGTTATTTAGCAGGCCTTAAGGCCAACACGTCCGCGGTAGCACTGATATATTTGTTTGGCATTGCTTGACTGGTCTCTGAAGATTTTCCTGCGTTTCCCTCCGTGTTAAATGTGCCTCTCGTAACCTTTTTGACAGACGGTGTCTGGTACACGCCACTGTAAATTTTGAGTTCCTTCTGACTGCTTCTCTCGATTAACAACAGCAGTCGGAGGTCTGATACCTCCAGGTTTTTAATGAATTAAGGATGACGATGCTAATCGGCTAATGAACTCTCCAATGTTGTTAATGGCACAGCCGAGGTCCTGAACCTGCAGCCCTTGCTCTCCTGACCAGCTCCTCCACAGCTGACCCTCAGCAATGGGCTGTAATTAGTCTGTACCTCACTACCGGATGCTGATAATGTGCCGAAATCGAATTTAAGAGCTGTTACGCCTCTGTCTGCAGTTTAGAGTCAGTGTATTTTTTGGTGACTGGGCTCTCCCTCGTAGACAGAGCTGAGAGTGGGCTCTGATTGGGCAATCACTGGTACAGGCCTCTCCTAATTGGCTTAATGAGATTACCTGGTGCATTATGGGTGATGTAATGGCTGTAATGAGCGCGATGAGGGAGGATGAGGTACTTCCTGGAGCGGTTTTCCCTTTTTCGGCTAATGAAATGATCCTGTGGAGATTACTACAGATATTAAGGTACAGACACGCATGCAGACACAAAAACTCACACACACTATCCACACCTCACCAGATGGGCTCGCAGGCACACAAACGCACGCGCACACACCCGCTTGAAGACCCCTCCAGATGGACACATAGATGCTGAAATAATCACCTCAGTTCCTGCAAATGCAGCACCATTGAAATGCACTAGACTGTTAAATCTGTGTTAAATGGTGTTTGATATCACAGTGTTACCCACAGATCTGTCCACGTTTCTGCATGGTTTTGGTTGAAAATGTTGTTATGGTTAGATGTTATGGTTGCTGAGGAAAAGATCTGTTGCAATTGAGTATGGTGAGCATTACTGTAATTATCGTCATGTTATACATTAAAAAATTTTTCTGCATTAAAAGCACCCACAGTAAAGTAGTGCCCAGACTAAATCAATGAGTAATGTTAGTTATGACAGTAGGAATAGAAATAACTGAAAGAGGTGCGGGGCCACAGATTTCACCCGGGGCAAAACAATGACCTTGGATGAACTGGTGTTGTGCAGTGAGCTAAATTACATCATGCACATCAGACATTAACGTGAACGAATGGGGAATGGACAACAGAAAAATACTAATGAAGAAGAACTGGGTTACTTCCCCCTACCACACACACATGAATGTACACGCACACACACACACACACACACACGCACACACACACACACACACATACACACACACGCACACACACACACGCGCGCACACACACACACACACACTCACGCGCCCACACACACACACTTGTAGGCCTATACTTGTAAGGACATTGTACCAATTTACAGTCATTGTGTAGTCTTTACTGAACCCTAACCATAACCAAATCATGCCTAACAGTTAACCCTAACCGAACTGTTACCAACATCAGCTATGGGCACAAAAAAGTCAGTTTTTTTGCTTTGTGATGTTTGATGCACTTTTTAAAATTTATTTATTTTTATACTTGGGTGGTAGCCATCATACTTATCATTTTCCCAGCTCTTCCCCTCTATCCACCTTCCTTTCTCTCTTCCTCTTCAATCTTTTCTCCAAACCATTTGCTTTCCTCCAGCCTTTCCACCTGATGGACTTCCTTAATGTTCCCCCACGGCAAATGTAGCCAGGGGATTATCCTTGGGCCACACAGAACTCTATGCTGTGTGTAGTATTTGTTTAAATAAACATTTTTTATTTAACTCATTTGCATGCCTCTGATTTACTGCCACAGAGGACATAGTATATGTGAAAGAATTCCAGAGTGAAGTTTTTACTGAACGTAAATGTAAAGACCTTTATTGTACATTACAGGTTTAATTTACCACCATCACAGAAAATGTACATTGAATTACAAAATATTTCTCATGTACTCCCAGTCCAAGGACAGATGACTGGATGTCTTTTTTGGAAAACTGAAGGCTTAGAAGTCAAGATGAATGTATTATTAAACAAAAAAGAAAAGAAAAGAAAAAGAACGACAGTTTATATCAATATTTGATGACGACGTATGGAAGATGACACAGACTGGACAAGCATATAAAAGAGAAACCAGATACATGTCAATTATTATTCAATCAACATGGTCTTGTCTTCCTCCAAGTGTCAATTACCGTCTAACAGAACCATCGCAAGTTTCAGTGACGATGTATAGTTGAGCAGTTTTGACAAGTATTTTCATCAGTTTTTCATTTACAAATTACTTCAGAAGTATTCACCAACAATAAAAAAAAAAAAAAAAGAATTGCTTGTAGCATCCTACGAGCCTTCATTGGACCTGGGTAACCTCAGCGTTACCCAGTGGTTTGGCGGCTTCTGTAATCACATGACAAAAAAAAAAAAAAACAACATCTGATTATTTGTGAAGCTTATGTCTGAAACGTAAAGTGAAGTCTGCCCTACCATGACAGCAGTAAATTGACTTGCACGTTCCAACCCACACATCTGGCCATTTTGCAAACGGCAGGTTTGACATAAAATTAGAAAAAAAAAAAAAGAAACAAAACAAACAATTCCGGGCAGGAAGTTGTATTTCAGGGGTGAAGTTTTGCCTTTTCCAGACTTATTCTTCGGAACGAGAGGGAGTTATGACGGTGCCGAATGAAACTTTAATATGTCGTTGTTAGGCCAATACCAGACACAAGGTAAGACAATAGAAATTTTTGACGCTAGCAGCGGTAGAGGACAAGTGGTGTCTGGCGATTTGCATTTTTTCAGGTTTTGTCAATTGCACGGCATGTGACTCCACTGGGCCAGTAAATGTCAGAATGTTAGAAAAAGCCCTCATAGGAACGAATGGGGCTACTTTAGACGCACTTATAAGTGTGGCCAAGATGCACATTGCTCCATTGCTAACACTTATTTTGAGTGTGTCTTCTTTTCTTAGCGAAACTTATTTTAAGAGGTAGTTTCTAAGCGGTACTGGAATGGCCATCAACTTGTCAGGTTTTCCCCGATACTTCGTCCGATCAGTCTTTTAAGAGTTAACCCGTTACCTAGCCAATTCCACTAAAGTAGATGCATTGATTCCAGCCGTAATTTCATCCGGGACCTGCCGAATCTACATTAAAATTATTGACGAATTGAACCCGCTTTCGGTATGTTTCATTTTTGTGATATTGTCCTTGGTAAAATAATCTATCCCTCCTCGATCCAATTACTTTTTCTCGTAGTTTTAGCTGCTGTCTGTAAGGTTGCAACATAAGGTTGAAATTTTGTTGTGTTACCTGCTGAAAAACGAGAAGTTGACTTGCAGATGCTTATGGTAACACTTGAAGTTAGGGGCTGGTCTACTGAACATTATGAGGGCTGACTGCAATAAACAGTTATGTCGAATATAAAACATCTGGACATAACTGTTTATTGCAGTCAGCCCTCGTAGATAGCAAGCTCGTAGATAGCAAGCTAGCAACATCTTTACTTTAATAGCCTAAGCGACTACGAGAAGTTCAAGAAATTACCCAGCCATTTGCAAGGTTCTAACGTTGATCCCCTGGGTACGCAGAATTCCTACCAAACAAGTGACTCGCAATCTGTGTTCCTAAATTCCGAGATACAGACTGCAGAACTGGAGGCTAAAGGCTGAAACTACTGCTGCACCAGCCTAATATTTCAAGTTCAAGTTCATAAGGATGACATTTTATGACACAGTGCCGTTAACTTCATTCAAATGCTTAAATGTATATTTTGTTAGTTACGAATGGCAACCTATCACCATTTTCCCCCATATTAATCCTAAACGTTCGCTACCCTGCTTGCTGTCTTAACGTAGCAAAGGTAGCAAGCTAACTTGGTAATAACTTAACTGACCGTTCAACTTCAACAAACAAAAAAATAAAGTTCAAAAAAATTCACAGCAGAGCAACTCATTTCGTCATTTTTTGTTGTAATCTGTCCTGCTTGAAGCACAATCGCTGTTAGCTATGAAGAATTTCAGAAAACGGTAAGTCTCCTGTCGAGGTTTCCTACTCCAGCTCTACGTAAAATTGCTATTCACTAAACGAAATTTGCAGGGGGCAGGGGCTTTCGCGACTTCGTCCACGCACTGCAGTTATCAACCACTGCTGTTTATTATGACCACATGCCCCTTTAGAATAATATCAAATAAAAAGTTTTCAGCAAACTTTTCAGAAAAAATGATGCTAGAATAAAGTATATAGAATATAGATATATATTTGATGCTATAGAGTATAGCATATAATATATCAGCATGGTAAGAACTTCTTAAATACGAAGAAACCATCTTCAGAAAAAAAATATTTTTCATGTATGCAATTTTTCTGTGTGACATTTCTCCCCTCCACTAACATGGAGGGGGCGGGCTTATAATTTGTACTGCAGCCTGCCAGTAGTTGGCAATCTAGACGGTTTGGCTTCACTTTTTAGGAGACATTCGGCTGTCAATGTTTTATTCACTCCTTGGGACCACCCAAAATGTTCTCAGAACCTCAAATGATCTCAAAACATCTGTGATGTCTGAGGAGCTGGTTCTCACAAGTGTAGCTGTACAAGCCCATATACACACACGCACACACTCACGCATGCTAGCACATCCTGAGGAACACCTTAAGGTGTGTGGAAAAACTCCTCTCATTCTGTAATCTTTTTAATCCCAGGGAGGGTGACAAATTGAATGATCTTTTGGGTTTCCCTCCATAACAGGAAGCAGAATCTGATTACCTCTGCCTGTGGTACGGTGGGCGGTCATGCTCACTGGCGCCTGTGCAAGCAAAGCGTCAAACATCCCTTTATAACTGACGATTAGTTTTCATCTCCATTCAGCCATCCTCCTTGATTAGTGATACATTAAACTCGTGAACAATCAGCTATCGCCGGCAAAGCCAATTCTCCTCAGGTTAGACAAGAAATATAATTCTTTATTTGCTCCTTAAATTGTTCAAAATTCAATCTACGTTTCCTTTGTTTTCTTCTAAGCGATGATGAAGCGCAGGTTTGATACCCTGCTCTGCAGTATGTGCCATAAGTGAAGATGGAGGGTCCAGAGTGGTTTATCTTTTTCTGTTAAGCACAGCCTATTTAAGCAAGTGAATAAAATATTAATATTGAATGAATTATTTAATGGCCTTAACAACTCATTAGAAAGAAACTGCATGTTTAACATCTAATTGATTATTCGTATCATTGGGAAATGTGTTAAGGAAGCTGATTGAAAACTGATCAATAATCCTCCGTTTAAAGGGATATTTTATGCCTCCTGTTTTCTGTTCAGCAGTCAGCACTGATGCGCCGGTGTAAGATTCCTGCTTCAGTCAGACTTTCCTGAGTTTAATGAAGAACCCCTTCAGTGTGCAGTACTGACAGAGGGCTGAGTCTGTGAGATCCAGTTACATCTCTGAAGAAGCCTTTTGTTTTATTATTCTCTCTCTCTCTCTCTCTCTCTCTCCCTCTCTCTCTCTCCTCACATTTTTGGCACACCCACTCTCTCCGCCCCCCCTCTCTAAGTGTCCTAACACTCAAAAAAATGTACTCTCATTCCTTTAATCATCTCCTACCTAAAAGATGGGAGGAGAGGAGGAGTGGAGTAAATGAGGGTACGGTTAGTGAGTATTGGGACACTCTGTCACCTTCCCTCTGAAACTCCTGGGTTGTGGATGGGGTCAGCAGATGTCCAGCCACAGAAGTTAGCTTGACTGTTCGCTGTCGGCTGCTCCACTAGCAGTTAGCACGGGGACAGGCAGTCCTTAAGCTGATTAAGTGGGATTTACAAGTGTAGCCATCGGGGCCCTTGAGCAAGGTGCTTAACCCCACATTGTTCCAGGTGGGATTGGCCTTTGCAGGGTTGAGTCAACTAAAGTAACGCTTTCTGGATAAATGCATTATCTAACAAATGCTAATGTGACACGTCATGTAACCCACTGAATTATTATCTACTCCATGCAAACCTGATGTCAAATCTGTTCTGCCTAATTCTTTAAAAAGTCTTAACTACTCCTCCAGTCCGGACAACCCCTTCCATCACTGGAAAGAGGTCTATAACAATGTTCACCTCCTTAAGCGCACACACACACACATTTATTTTGCTATACTTGTGAGGGCATTGTATTGACTTAAATTCAGTCTTAGCAGCCTTTCCCAAACCCTAACCATCATTAAATCCTAACCTTAAACTAACCTTAACCTTAACCATGACCATAACTTTAACCACTTAGTAGTAATCCTCCTGAATGCTCTGCGACGACCACCCAAAATGTCCTCACAACATTGTGGTCTCTCAAGAGTGGGTTCTTACATGTATGGCTATTCAAGCCCACATTTACATGCAAATACACTCCCATGTCCGCCCATGCAGTCTCGGCGACGCCGCAGTCTGGACAGGAGACCCCAACATCGCTCCAAGCAGTCAAAAGGTCTCAGACGGTACGATGCATAACGCAAAGCACAACTTGGTACAGTGAGATTCGACGATGTCTGTGGATTAAAAAGTCTTAAGAAACCATAAGGCCATAAAAAATAAAGAGTAATTCCATCACATTTTATGGTGGTGCTGCACATGTTGGGGAATAGTGCCATGTTAATGCTGGAAATAACAGCTGTACATGGAGATAAGGCAGAAGGGGGCATTAACAGAGGGGATTATGGGTAAAGTCCTTGATTTAGACCCTTTCTTAGGGAGTTGATCCCCCGTGAATAACAGTTAAATTAATTAGCTGGAGGGAAAATCAGCGCTTATGCTTTCAATCATAACTGGATGTAGAACAAACTTCTGCATGTACACACACACACACACACACACACACACACACACATATATATACACACACACACACAGGCACACACACATGTCCAAGCGCATAAAAACGCATATATACACAGTCACGCAAAAATGCGCACACACATATACACACACAAATAAAAACTCACATATACACCCTTGCAGGCTTGTACACACGCACTCACATACACACACACACACGCACGCACACGCACACACACACACACGCACACACACTCCAGATATACGCTGACCTGGCTTTGAAGAGTCCCATTCTCTGTAGTGAGAGTGGGTGAGAGATTTACAGTGATGAGTTTAAGGACGTGTGGAGGGAATTACTCACTCCCCACAGGCTCTCTCTCGCTCTCAGAAATTCTTTCTTCACCGGCAACACACTCTTCTGAAAATCCTCTGTTTTAATTTGATTTAAAAAACAAAGTAAGCTGAACACAGCATTGTCAGCACCAATGGGAACAAGTGTTGCAGTTAGTTTTATAGCCTGATCGCCCCCTAGTAGTGGGACATCTGATAACACGTTATTCGAACCCCAGCACATAAGGTTGAGATAACACCGTTGTGCACTCGCCATAAGAGCTGTTACGAGATGTCTTTACAGACAAATTCCAGTTATGTCGAGTGTCATTAAAATGTCACCACAGTTAAATGCTGTGACATTTATCAGTTACAGTAGGACACTGTGCCGTAATCTGACGTAGTAAATCTATTGTGCCATTTCATATTTGCTCTTATTTCATGTGTATTACAGTGTGATGTTATGTCAGGCTTATGCAGGTTTGTTTGTGTGAAGTTTTACCAAAGGCCTGGACTTCAAAAAGGAGACTCTGGTAGCCTGGTATATCTCCACATGCCTTGAACAGAGGAACAGAGAGAAAACCAGCATAAACAAGGCAATCAGAGATGGCAGAATTCACCCATTCACGCAAATATTGGCAAGTGCGGAAACACAAACAGGCAGACAGACAGACAGACAAACAAACAAACACACAGAGCCACTAAAAACAATACTTCTCGCCCACTCTGTGGGCTGAAGTAAAGGTACACATAATTTAGGTTTATTGTGGACCTGAAAGATGTGTTATGGTTTTAGATGTTCATATGTATGAAAATATGTTCATACATATTTTGTTATTTGTAGTGTATTCATTATATTTCAATCTGTTTTGACTTTGTGATCTGTTTTCTATCTGTTATGCATGCATATGGGTCAGGCTCCATTTCCATTTCTAGTTTTTTTTGGTTATTTTGGCCTTCAAAAACCTAGTTGGCCTTCAAAAACCTGTTTTTGAAGGCCAAAATAACCAAAAAAAATTAGTGAGAGATGTATAAAAGAATAGTGTTCCAAGTTCCTCCCAATTGGCTTTGTCCATTTATCAGATTTTCAAAGAAATAAAATCAAATGTGAATACTTCCTGGACAAAAGACATAAATGACACTGGTTCCCGTTTCGTCAGCCTGCTTTGTAATAATAATAATAATAATAATAATAATAATAATAATACATTTTATTTAGCGGTGCCTTTTGTGGCACTCAAGGACACCTTACATGTAGAAATAATAAAAGAAACAGCAATGGGCAGAGTAAAAAACAACCAAACATGAATACAAACCAAGGCAATATACAACAGACTATTAAAGCAGTGGGCACTGAAAAATTACATGTAAGCCAGTCAAAAGAGGTGAGTTTTTAAACGGGATTTGAAAGAGAGTCAATGTTACGGATGGACTGTGGTAAAGAATAGCTGAAGGCTCTGAACCCCGTGGAAGACAGGCGAGCAGGAGGTGCCGGAGCCCGGAGGAGGGAGAGCGGAGAGCAGATGGGTGTGAAGTGGCTGAGGAGCTCAGAGGTAAGGAGGTGCTGTGTCACGGAGGGCCTTGAAAGTGAGGAGGAGAATCAATACGGTTTTTGATGGGGAGCCGATGTAGTTGTTGGACGGGGGCGATGTGTTGGATGGATGGGGTTCGAGTGATGATCCGGGGCAGATGCATTCTGAACCAGTCGGAGTTTACGGGGAACTTTGAGTGGGAGACCGGAGAGTAGAGAGTTACAATAGTCAAGATCAGATGTGACAAGTGCATTGACCAGGACAGCTGTACTGTTAGGGGTGAGAGACGGACGGAGACGGTTAATGCTGCGTAAGTGGAAATATGCAGACCGAGTGATGTTATTGATGTTGTAATATATTATTAGTGATGATTTGTAATATAAGCGTGCACTTACAATGCCAATAAAGCTGTCTTGAATTGAATTGAGACAGAGAAAGAGAGAGAGACACACACACACTCAGGCAGATGGACCCACATTGGCAGTGTCTCTTGCAAAATTCACCTCGGGCTGCTAAAATATGGTGAATAACTGGGCTAAGTGCTCACTGTTCCTGGCAAGGAAGCTTCTGCAGATCTCCAGTCTCGCAGCTCTCCTCCGGATGAATCCCCATCCATCAGGCTTTCATGACTATTTTAGCAGGGGTTTGAGCGATGATCGTGAGACTCCGGGATATGTGATAAAAAATTCTTTTCAAAAATGTTTAAAAAGGGTTTTATTTTTTAACAGCCTGCATTTTTAATAGGAACACAGTGCTCTGGAGCTGTGAACCATAGCAGGTGAGTGATCTGAGGTGTCAGGAATTGAAATCTCTACCACATGTCATAGTGTATCTTTACCTCTCTCTCTCTCTCTCTCTCTCTCTCTCTCTCATCCTGGAGACTCTAAATGGCTCAGGGCATTTGATAACACTTAACCTGAACCCCTGGGCAGAGAGAGGGAATGAGAGAGAGGATAGATAAACAGGAGTAGTGTGCAGTGAGTGAGATAAAGAAATTGAACTAAGGCATTTCAGTTTTGGACACATTCTGTTATGGTTCTGTTATATTCTCTTTTATTAATTTCATATTAATATTTAGGGTAGCACTTCAGACTCTGAAATTTGAAAGAAGAGATCTGCCATTAAAAAAATTGAACAAGTTGGAAAGATCAAACACTCAGGCACCTGTAGTGTGCATTTCCAATAAATTGCGCCAGACGTTAGAAATTTTAATGTAAGGGCCGACCTTTCTTTTATTGGATTGTTTGCCTGTGTTATGCATGCGCTCTCTTTAACCAGCCCGTGACTCGTTTATGCGACGTGAGCTATGCCACTTCGTCTAAGCTGCCCTGAAGCACTCACACTAATCAGGACACTAATACTCCGGGAATTACAAATCCATTCAGTGTTTACCTACCAACTGCCTGTTATCCCAAGGTCATTACCTACTGAAAACCAGGCCTGAGGTCTGATCACTGACTCTGATAAGGTTTCAGCTTTTCCAGTCAACTGCCTGCCCCTGCACTCTGATCTCCTCATGATCCAATGCCTATGATGTTAATAATCTAACACTGGCCTCTGTGATCTGAGCTCTTACATTGATCAGACTTCAAGCAGATTCTAGGTACATGAAAGAGCTGTGCTGTCGATTATGGGTAATAATTCTACAAAGCAGGGCTTAGCCTGTTATCAGCTGGAACATATGAATGAAAGACGATTGGGAGCTTCATTACAGATGCAACTTAAACACTGATGCCGGCAATTCTAATCTTATTATGCCCATTTTTTTTATTATTAATTAATTTTCTGCTGATTCCACAGGCATTGCAAATCGATTACCTACCCACTTTGATCTCCTCCTGCTGAACTGTGGTAAAATAGTGTAGTGATGACATCACGCTGGCATTCATTTTACACATAGACTTTTTTTAACTAGCCTCTTTTTAATCACTTCCTGTTGTTTTCAAGCATCCATCGATTTCAAGATTTTGCGTCATATTTCCAAAAAACAACAAACATATTTTTCCTTTACTGGAGTCAGCTATAATTCAAATTTTAAAAAATTTTTCACCACAATGCTAATCCTCTTTGTTGTCAAAAAACTGCATGTCTCATATAGTCCTGATTCCTGAGCTGAATGAGTTCATAACACTTTAGAAATTTCCAGCACCTTGCCATAGTAATTTGTATTCTTAATTAGTTAGCCACACTTCGTTCTGTCTGGTCATGCTTTCCTTGTGTGATAGTTGAAGGGCCCTGTCACTAGAAATGCCTCCTAATAAGTTACCGCCCTGGCTACCTTGCCAACAATTTGCTTTAAAAGCCAAGCATCGTCAACATTTTTTTGCTTGAGACCTCGGTAGAAAACAAACAGGCTAATCAGCCTTATCAACACCTAGCAAAGTGACCTAGCAATGTAGCTAATTCATGTCTACTTTTGAACTTGCTCATTTAACACCGGTTAAGTATCAAAATTATGCTATTCACCGTTTCTAGCGATTTACATTCATAAAGTAAGGCTAGCTAAGCAAGCAAACTGGCTGTTAGCAGGCTAACTTCGCCAGCAAACTAGTTTACTGACTTCGGTAGTTGGTAAACTTTATATTTGGTGCATTTAGTTAAATGCCAGCTTGTGAAATGCTTGGAGCTCAAAGCTAGCGAAGTAGTCAAATTATGGCTATTCACTGTTTTTATTGACTTAGCTATCTTGCTAGCTAGGCTAGCAAACAAGCTAGCAAGCTTGTTCACTAGCTTAGCTAGTTATATTGAGTGAATAATCATGCTAGTGCGCTTAGTTAATAACAGTAAGTGACAGTAAACAAACCATTTTCTGTTTTCTATCGATTTCGCCATGTTCACAATGTAGTTGGCTAACTAGCTGGCTAGCTAGGTAGTTCACTGGCATAGCTAGCTATATTGCACATAAATGCTTAGGTAGTTAGCTAAATGGCGAAATAATAGCTATTCACTGTTATCCATTCCTCTCTAGGAAGTAAAAAAGGCCTTCAGAAACCTCGCCCTTCAACGCTCATTAACCCAAACCTCTCGCAGTTTACTTTTCCTAATCAGCAACAGTTGCTCAGACTAATTGGAAGGACAAGCGACAGTATAATTTATTTTTGATAGCATTGTTATACATTCCACCACAAAAAAAAACAGCATTTTCTACCGCACAAAAATTACAATGTAAAATATGATTATGTCTTCATAATTTCTGTGCTCTTTTAGCTTGTGAAATAGTGCAAATTTGCTTAGTTTGAGAGGCTCATTAAGCAATTAACCATGAAAATCCGTTCTATATCCTGAATGTGGTCGCGCCAAAGGGCGTTATTTGGCACGCTGCACAGCTGAGTGATGGCGAAAATAAATGCTGCAGAGTCAGCGGAGATTTTGGATTTTTTGCATTTATGTTGCAGTTGCTGTCCTTATGATGCCATATCAATAATATAAATGCAGGCAATAGGCATTCAGTTTTTTCATTATCATTTCTTATTATAGGCCATGGATTGTTCTTGGTTGTTCAGTTGATAAATAGTTTGATTGTTAATAAGGCGAACAAGAACAACGTGAGCTCAATCGAGCGATAAAGAATAAGGTTGCTGAAGGCCCTCTGAACATCTGACGGCACACCGCTGGTAATAACGGTTGCATGGAGATAGCCAACGGCAATTTTGGTCACTGCTTGGCTTCCATCAGGTTACGTTGTGAGTGTTTACAGAAACTGTGGTACCCCATTGGCTGGGAATAAATCACAGGGTACTCACCCGTTTGTATAGAGGATATGTAGTTCGCAAAAGTGGACGACAAATTGGACTACAAGTGCAAAAGCATATTATTTTTAAATTTGATGTGATCATCCGTAGGCTAATATCAGAGCGAGCTGGCTCAAAAAATGAATACGAGTTTGAGCAATGGCGGAACGCATATTAACCCCAGATTTTACTTCCGACATCAGAGGTTAAGTAACTGTGATGTCATCACTTCACTTCTTTATGATGATCTCCCTTGACCCACACAACAAATACAAAGCCATTACCTACCAGCACTCTGATCTCCTCTTGTTCTGCACCTCTAAAAACCTAACGCTTCCCCACCAGCTGGTCTCCAGATTTGATCCAGAACATTCCCTCTGTCACTCACATATGAAATAACAGGGAGAGAGAACCTTCCTGTTAAATTACAATCGTAAGATTCGTCATTAATTCTGCACCCTGTAATTAGGCCTGGCATAACTACAGGGAAGGCTATCACGATGCTCTCTGAAACGGATGACTTTGGGCTAGAAATAGCCACAGTATTAGTTATAACTGGGACAGCTGGTTCATCTCCTATTGTATTTTGTCATCTCTGCCAAATACAGCTAGCACCATAAATCATTGGTCACTAATAGATTTTCTTTATTTTGGTTCAGTCCTCTAGCACTTCGAGTTTGAATGGATGCCAGTGAGGTTGAGCTGCTGACTGTTTGATTTCATTTGAGGGTGTTTTCGACCATATTGAAAGAGCCGTTTAGAAATTACAGCACCTTTTGTACAAAGTCCCAGTCATTTTAGAGCACATGAAAAATTATTGGACATTATTACTCCATGTAGAATTATAACAAAAAAAAATTTTTTATATGTTATTTAATATCCTTTGCATGTACTGACTGCTTGAAGCCGGTGACACAAAGACATCACCAGACGCTGGATATTTTCCCTGGTGATGCTCTGCCAGGCCTGTACTGCAGCATCTTCACTTCCTGCTTGTTTCAGGGGCTTTTTTTTCCTGCAGTCTCTTCTCCAGGATGTGAAATGCATGTTCACCTGGATTCAGATCCAGTGATTGACTCGCCAAACAGAACCAGAATAACAAAAAAGTGTCCTAGTCCAATGAATTACGGTGCTCCCTATATAGTGCATCAAAGGGCTTGGTGTTGAATTTTTTTCCCCCCAAAGATGCACATCTGCCCCCGGACTGGAAATTTCATTCCAACTGGTGGGACCTTGGGACTTATTCCGAATCCTCTGTTCTCTTGGGTCTAGTCACACACGGGCATTTTTAAAAATGTGATTTTTCCTCCGTCACTTTCCGAAGAAATCTCCATCCACACGAGATCCCAGAACACAAAACAGAGTCAAGAGGATGGCGAACCAACAGGCGGCGACGATGTAATCGAATGTAAGACAATGAGGGCAAATCAAAAGCCTTAAAAGCTCACTATAGACCCTTTGATGTCACCAGCCAATGACTATGTTTTCCCTGTTCACACGCTAAGAGTGAAAACAGTTTCCGGAGATTTTTGCCTGGAAAGCATCTCCCGATGTTCCATCCTCTGTTCGCGAAAGCGCAGTTTGCGTGTGGATGAAAAGCCAAAGCGAACATAAAATCCTACGTTTTCAATAACACCAGCGTATCTGCAGACCGGACCTCGGTCTTCCTCCGACTGTTCCTTACAGGTACCTCCACCCATCATGAAGACATTAGAAAAGCAAGAAGCAGATCAAAGAAGTACTAATTACCCGAATGTAATGTCCATGCTCCTTCAAATACACTTGCACACGCGGCAGATGTACTGAGGTGAATTCCTTGGTGCGCATTCCTTAGTCACGCATCCTAAAAAGTGTATACTTCTGCAGATTATAGAAAAGGTCCTCGCTAAAGTCAGTTTGTTCTCGGAGGAAATACTGATCAATTTCTCCTGAATCATTTTACATGTTGGAGCTACGTTAACCCTTTAACTGCCTCAACCTTTTGGTAGTGCACGTTTTGAGCCCCTGTATTTTGTACCTGAACGCAGTGTTGAACATAACCCGACTTGAGCCATCTCTAACACTCAGTTGAGGTATGTGATGCTGAAATGTGCGGTCAGATAAGTTCAACACATCCTTCAGCCAGATACGGTGACTGAAAATGTGCTCTGCCTGAGGTTGAGCAGGGAGTTACGGGGTTAATGATGGCAAACCTCGATTGATTTTCTGCGAAGGGAAGGAAGTGAGTAAACTGAGCGATCGGAGCGAGTCCGGACATTCGCTCTCCGTGCAGCGGAGTGCAGGAGCCATGGGAGTCGGGGAGGAGAGGATGAGGAAGATTATTGACCTCATCCTCCTCCTCCTCCCTCCGACTCCTGCTTGTTTTCTTTTGCTACCACTCCCCCCCTCCTGGTGTAACCATGACAGTTCTGGGGTTTCTATTTTCCAGTACACACAGGGGGGAGGCTAAGTGTGTGTGTGAGTGAGTGTGTGTGAGAGAGAGAGAGAAACCAGCATAGAGAGAGGGATAGAGAGAGGTACAGAGAACTGAGGGAAGGATAGTGAGTGTGAGAGTAGAGAGAGGGACAGAGCAGTGTGTGAGAGAGAGGCAGAGAGGGAGAGAGTGTGTGAAGAGTGGGATGGAAATGGCCGAGTAGGATTGTAAGAGAGGGACTAGGGCCAGTGCTGAAGGGCCCTAGATTGATCCACAGATTCTCTCAGTTTGTTTATATCTCTCTGCTGCTTTTCTGCATTTCATTTCTATCTATCTATCTATCTATCTATCTATCTATCTATCTATCTATCTATCTATCTATCCTTTGAGCATGAAACACCTTTTTTATCCAATAAACCATGAAGCACCTTTTTTATGCAATAAACATCGACATAATTGTCATCATCTTGTATTTAAACATTATATCATCATATGAAGAGTTTGGTTCCAAAACGCAATAAGTGCCAAAATTACAAAAATTGAGATAATGCCATAGACTGGTAGTCCTGTGGCTCTTACACATGCAGTCATCTGTTTTTAGGAATTCATTCGATAAGGTGTATTTCTTCATAGCCAAAGTTTGTTATTTTCTATAAAATGCAATGGGTTCCAACATAGAAAAAGCTAATTTACTCAAAATGTGTAAAATGGATATATTGCGTTTTGGAACCAAACTCTTCATATAATGTCTAAGAAAAGGAGATATAAAAATGTTTAACGATTGAAAAATGCTTTTCAGAACCAGGTCTGAGCAAGCGCAGACACCCCTGATAAAATCTGGCGGATGGTCCCGTAGGCCTGGAGTCCTGCCCAGCAACGCCGTGTCTGTTTTGGTTTTGAAGATCTGAGAGGGGACGGTAGGGGTGTCTGGAGCGGCAGATCAGAGCCGGCGTCGTGGGGCGGTGAGACGTGTGTTTTTAAGGTGTCTGCGGCAGAGAGGAGGTCTGCTTTTCATGATCAAAGGGAGTTTGGCGTTGTGTGTGATTTTAAACCATTCAGGTGTACCTTAAATTACATTATAGTCATTTTAGATTATCGCTTTATTTAAAGCGACGTGCAGCTGATGATTTTCGGCAAGGGCCTAACCCAAAAAGAGGCACTGATCTTATTGTGGCAACACTGGGCCCAATATACAGAGAGTTACGACAAGTCAAGAATAGGAGCCATTTTGTTTCCATCATGTGAAACCTAGCCGTGGAAATCATTTGATTTAGTTGTTCTTTTCTTCTAAGGGAATGGTATTATTTTTGGGGGGAAAAACGATTGTCCAGCTAGCTGTGGTTTTAACCCTTTGAGCGCCGAATACATTTTGAAGGAATTAAAAATGCAGTGATCCTGAGCTGTTGAAAACCTATCATGTGGCAACTTGTTTAAATCCCGGTCAAGGTGTCTACACCAAAGCTTTCCTTAAAAACGGAGAAAAGGACCCACACCTGTCACTCTTTTTTATGGGAATCAGTGTATAATGTGGCGTAACATACAGTGCCATCTACAGATAGATGAACAATAATGCCAAAGGCTGCAGTTCCTATGACTTACTGTAGATGCAAATACTGACAAATTAGAGCTGTTACTCTCAACCTTTGAATTAACATCCATTGTTTTCAAATCCAATGCGTTAAAGCCCAGAGCCAAAAGAAATTGTGTTACAGTCCGAGTCTGTACACTGTTCACTGTGAGAGGTGACAGTCTTCATTTGGATGTTTTAAATCTGAGCTCTGGAGCGCTGCACTCTCCCAATTCTGTCGTGTAAGTGGCCGCGCCCTCAGCCTGCATGCCAAGTGTCCCAGAATTTTTTCCCCACACTCAGAGGCCGGATCGGTGTCCGGACTGCTTACGCAGCCAAGAGGAGGCTGCAGCAACTCTCGCCTCTCTGTAATGAATGGGATTGGTCAGTAATCAGGGGGGAAACGGTGGAGCATAAATCAGGCAATCGGCCCGGTGCCCCGGCCGCGCACTTGCTGCAGCCCGATAGCAAACGTGCAGGCTTGCAGAGTGAGCATCATTTATCAATTTAACACCAGGGTTTAGGAGGCGGGGGTTTGTGTGTGTGTGTGTGTTTGTGTGTGTGTGTGTGTGTGTACACATGTGCGTGCGGTGTGCGAGCGTGTGCTGTATCAGTGTTTCTGTATCAATACTATATTGTGAAAAGGTGCCATTTTAATTACATATAAGCGGGTGCGTGTTTCTATGTATGTGTGTATATGGGTCTGTCTGTCTTTTGTTTTCTTTGAATGGGTGTGTGTGTGTGTGTGTGCACGCGTACATGCAGTATCTGTGTCTGTATGTGTGTGTTTATGTGCTTACGCATGCATGTTTCTGTATGAGTGTGTTGTTATGACTGCATGTTTACAGTAGCATGCATGCTAGCATGTGCGTTTGTGCTGGTGCATTTGTATGTGTATGTGGACAGCGGTGTTTTAAGACAAGTGCAGTATACAACCCCTCAAAGCATAGTGAGTAGAGAGTGGACTCTGCAGCTAAAAGCCCAGAATCTGGTCCACAAACAGCCATATATATATTCAGTGATAGTTGTATAACGTTTATTCAATTTTTTGTGCCGGCTAAATTCAAATGGATTGACCCTCAACAGTGAAGGAAAATTCTGCACAGGTTCAAATATTTTAAAATGAAGGTGAACAATGAAGTTATAGAATGGCTGATATTGTAAACAATGGTGCTTTAGAGATCTCCAGTGAATTAATAGGAGGAGTGGCCTGTAAATAAGTGGAAAAGATGTTTAACTGTGGCTTTGGGTGAATGAGGTTCAAACTGCAATATAGCGACAGTGTGATCTGGATCTGTGGAGATTTGCCTCAGCTGAGCGTAATCAGTGCTAAGTGACGTTGGATGAAAGCGTGATTACATAACGGCAATGATAGCTGTTTGACAATAGTTTGACCAACCGCAGTTAACCTGCTGGGGTTTGCCAATAGCCTGGTGATGTAACTGCTGTCCCAGCAGGGGGGTGAATTGATTTGGTAGGCTGTTCCGTGGCGATATACAAGCCTTGGAGAGACTATCTACGCCTGAAATGAGATCGAGTGAAGCGACTTCTAAGAGAAGCCTTGTAAAAGCAATTTCGACTCCTGTTAACTGCTGAAGTGGAGGGCAATCATCAGATAACTTAATCTGGGACATTTATTTAGAGAGCTCAGAGAGCAGTGTTTGGGCTCAGCTGTGCAGTGAACAGAAACCTCAGGCCGGCACTCAGTACCTACAGTCACACGGTGAACAGAAAGATCAGGCCAGCACTCAGTAGCTACAGTCATACGCTGAACAGAAAGATCAGGCCAGCACTCTGTACCTATAGTCATACGGTAAACAGAAAGTTCATGCCAGCACTCTGTACCTACAGTCATACCCTGAACTGAAAGATCAGGCCAGCACTCAGTAGCTACAGTCATACGCTGAACAGAAAGATCAGGCCAGCACTCTGTACCTACAGTCAAACGGTGAACAGAAAGATCAGGCCAGCACTCTGTAGCTACAGTCATTCAGTGAACAGAAAGATCAGGCCAGCACTCTGTACCTACAGTCAAACGGAGAACAGAAAGATCAGGCGAGGACTCTGTACCTACAGTCATTTGGTGAACTGAAAGATTAGGCCAGCACCCTCTACCTTCAGTCATACGGTGAACAGAAAGATCAGGCCAGGACTCTGTACCTACAGTCATATGGTGAACAGAAAGATCAGGCCAGCACTCTGTACCTACAGTAATATGCTGAATGGAAAGATCAGGCCAGGACTCTGTACCTACAGTCTTACGGTGAGTAGAAAGATTAGGCCAACAGTCTGTACCGACAGTCATACAGTGCACTGAAAAATCAGGCCAGCACTCCGTAGCTACAGTCATATGGTGAACAGAAAGATCAGGCCAGCACTCTATACCTACAGTCATACGGTGAACTGAAAGATCAGGCCAGCACTCTATACCTACAGTCATACGGTGAACTGAAAGATCAGGCCAGCACTCTGTGCCTACAGTCATACGGTGAATAGAAAGATCAGGCCAGCACTCTGTACCTATAGTCATACGGTGAACATAAAGATCAGGCCAACACTCTGTACCTACAGTCATACGGTGAACAGAACATTCAGGCTGGCACTCTGTAGCTATCAGTCATACGGTGAAAAGAAAGATCAGACCAGCATTCTCTATCCTCAGTCATACGCTGAACAGAAAGATTAGGCCAGCACTCTCTACCTACAGACATACAGTGAAGAGAAAGATCAGGCCTTTGTTTCAACCCTCGTCATACGGAGCGCCTGAGTTTTATGGTGTTGAGGTACACGCTCATGAGGAGGTTCAGTCCTGTGTCTTTACAAAAGGCGTGTAAATCAGCTGTTGTGGGCAAGGAGGGAGAAAGCTGGGGTGACTCAGGGGTGTCTTCGAATTCAATTATGAAGTGTCCTCAAGGGATTCTTATAGCATACACTCACAAGACTCTCACGCACAAAAACATACACCTTGAAATGTATCCTGACTCACACAAACATTCACCCACTCACACCAAATGCTCACGCATTTACACATTCAAGTTTAGCCATGAATGTCCAGTCTCACACAGTTTTGCTCAATGAATGATACATATTTATTCACACACTCACTAATTTTTCTTGTGCATGCGTACTCAGCCAGAATGTACTGAGCACATTTATTCAAGTATGCACTCAACACACACACCCCACACAAGACACACACACACACAGGTTGGTATTTTGGTCCCCAGCATGATATGTAAACAAAAACGCACACACACACACACACAAACACAAACACACAAACACACACACACACACACACAAACACAAACACACAAACACACACACACACAAGCACACATGCAACGTTTACTCATGTCCTCTATCTCTGTCTCATACACACTGATGCGCAAACACTCTCACTAAGGCAAACACACTCTGTCATACGCACAACCACACATCTGCACTTATTCAAACGCACAAGCTCACTCAGACACACTCATTTGCTCACAAACACACACACACACACACACACACACACTCAATCGCAAACACAACCTTTCCCCTTGAGCCTTATCTCTTTGATTGCTCTTCATATCTTGTTTACCGCGCGCGGTTGAGCTGCGGTCATATGTGCGGGAAAGTGTAATAAATCACAGCTGCCCTCACAATGCAATCGGCGAGGCAGCTTTTTTCATCAGCACGGCCGTCGAAACGTGGAGTCAGCGATTCGGCCAGGTCCTCCCAAGCAGGAAACCTCTCACCTCACGGAAAATACAGACCCCCCTTACCCCAGCAGGGTCTGTACGAGTGGAAACATGGTGTCGAAATGATCGTTTTACAGTAAAGTACCGCAATTCGTTTTTACCCTCCATCTCACTGTTCACCCACAGTCTCATGTAAGCCCATCACCCAACCTTGGCTCTCCTCCTCTCCTGAGGCCACTGCCATGGAAACCCAGAGGAAACCGGCCAATCAGACACCTGCAGTGGTGCACTTTACTGTCATTTGTGGTGTCGTGCACTGTGAGGTCCGTTAGTGTCCGTACAGTCACATGATTTAAAATGGGCTGTTGTTCCCACTGAGTTCACCCTGCATGAATGCACAGATGGAATGTGAAGAATCTTTAATTTACGTGCATTTACTGCAATACCAAGTGAACATGGTTTTGTATTGCGTACTGTCCAAGCTTGTGGCTGAATGGGTCATAATATTCACTTTTACTAGTGGCAATTCCAGGGGCGGCGTTAGACCTGAAAATTCGGGGGCTAATATCTATCCTTTTATTGACAACATTTAGTCCTGGCTAATTCTTTATTAACACCTTTTCCAATTCAAGAATAATCAAGTGGCAATTGAAGACACGGCTTCTCTGCCTCATGCGATCTGACAGCGACAAAATAATAGGCTACATTCAGGACAGAAAAATAATTTAATTATAATTAGGTATATGCACCGGCACTCAGCGACAGCATTTCAGAACTCTTCAGCGAATGAAGGTAATTTCGGCAACAAGTACGTACACCTATTTTTGCAGCACGGTCACGCAACTTGCTGTAATAAATAGACAGTGGTCTGATTGGAAAATATAAATGGACGAAACCACGTACTAGTCGCCAAATTTACCTTCTTTCGCTGAAGAGTTCTGAAATGCCATCGCCGAGTTCCGGTGCATATACCTAATTATAATTAAATTATTTTTCTGACTAGTACGTGGTTTCGTCCGTTTATATTTTCCAATCAGACCGCTGTTTATTTTTTACAGCAAGTTGCGTGACCGTGCTGCAAAAATAGGTGTACGTATTTGTTCCCGAAATTACCTTCATTCGCTGAAGAGTTCTGACATGCTGTCGCTGAGTGCCGGTGCATAGACCTAATTATAATTAAATTATTTTTCTATACTGAATGTTCCCCATTATTTTGTCGCTGTTCGATTGTATGGGGGAGAGAAGCTGTGTCTTCAACTGCCACTTGATTATTCTTGAATTGAAAAACGTGTAAATAAAGGAAAACCATCGCAAATTAACCAGGTATAATTGTTGTCAATAAAGGGATGGATATTAGCCGACAAATTTTCAGGTCTAACGCTGACCCTGGGCTATTCCAGTAAACCCACATGATACATGTTCCTCAACCTCAGGGCTCTGCTATTTGAACATGAAACAAGTGTGTGTGTGTGTGTGTGCATGTGGAGTGTGTGTTACGCATGTATGTGCATGTGATTTTGTGCCTAAGCCTGTGCATTTTTTGGCAATGCGCATGATCATGGCGATAAATTATTTTATTATAATTATTGTGTCTATGAGAGTAGTTTACGGTTTCGTGTATCTGAGTGTATGAGTGTGAGTATTTTGTATGTGTGTGTATTCATTTCTATGTGCACTTTATCAAGTATACTGACAACACTGTATGTAAGACATTACGGATGATAAGCATGCCCTCCCACACGACATGCATGCAGGCAAATCCCAGAATACGCGTGCACATGCGTGTTCCAGTGTGACACATTATGGACGTGGAGTCCTCGCTCGTTGGTAAGCATAAACGGAGCGAGCGGACATGAATAAGCCCTGCCCCCTCCCACGGTCACGACTGAGAATTAATTACAGCCTTCCACGGGAAAAAGGGGTTTAAAAACTCATTATGTGTTTGGGGAAACGCAAAAGCGAGAAAAAAACTGGATGTGCTCATATGGGTCTTAGAACATTTTGTCTTTTCGTCCTTTTCTTGACAATATGACTTAGAATAAATTAACTGCTTGGAGATTAACTGCAGGGAGGAGGGAACGGTCTGTTCTCTCTGTAGAAATTAAATTTTAAAAAACCGATCATAATTTTTTTTTTTGCTTGCATAAATTCATCAGTTTGAGGAAATGATGCTCAAGATCTGAGTGTGATCTGAAGTGTTTTGCTCAGTAATTTCGTCTGCGGAGATTTTTTTCTCTCTCTGACGAACAGCCCCACGCCATGCTTGATGCGCTAACCCCCTCCACTATCGGAAAGGAACAATAATTTCTCGCTTTTATCATTTTTTTTGCGCCACTTCATCTTTTGTTCCCTTCAATGTTATCCGTTTGTGTGTGTGTGCTTTCAAATATGAGTGGCACATAGGGTTTTCCCCCCAAAGGAATATCGTAAATGAGCTTAGAAGTTGAAAAATGTGGGTACATACCAATGCCTCGCAGTGATGAATAAAGTTTTGACCCAACCTCCAGAGCAAACACTGCTTAAGTGAAGTCCCTGCCGGGCCCACAGGTGTGTTTGAGGTGAGCGCACTGGAGAGTGACGGAAGTGGCTTTCTGGAGGATGGAGGGAACATTTTTTACGACCAACAGGTGCATCCCAATTCACTAAAGAGCAAGGAAAACAGGCATGAACCAGAAATCCTTCAGCTGGTAGCCATGAAAAGCAGCCAAAATGTTTATCTCATGAAGGAATGGAAGAAATTAGCTCCCTTATTGCATTCTTCCAACAAGGAAATGCAAGACCAACCTCAGAGGAGAGGAAAGATTGAATATGGACCACAGTCCTTTGCAGCTGGACCAATTTTATTAATCATCCGTGTCCTGAATTTGTTCGATAAACTGCAAAGGCTATCATCACCATCAAGCTCACAATGAATTGAATGGACGGAGTTCTCTTTCTCAAACATGTCTTGCGGTAACTTAGATCTCCTGAATATTCCTTAACCGGTGTGACATTTTTTATTGAGGTCAGGAAAAGGTTGAGAGGAAAGGAGAAAGGCTGCCTGTTGAAAATTTGGATGCACCAAAGAGCAGAGGCAATCCTACCATTGCACTAATGGCTTAAAAAGATTATATTTTCCTGTGCAGTACTCAATCCAAACAGACGCAGTTAGCCCTTAGCGGTGAATAAAGAAGCGGACTGCTTTGACGCTAACCATGGATCGGACATGTTTGTATCTCCTATCTGAACTGAACACCTCTGAGTCTGAACACCTCTGAAAAACCCAATACCTGGTCACCTTTGTAAAATAAGTATTTCATACAGGTGTTTAGGTGTAAAAATGAGTGCTAAGCACTGTAATGGCTGTAAATCGTGTAATAAACCGATCGCTCCTCGGGCTCTGAAATAAGCATCAATTCTGCGCTGCCCCTCGGTCGGTCTCCGTGTTTGCTATCGATTCTGTAACGACTCTAATGTGTAAGAGCGGCCTCTAACCCTTCCAGGTGCACATAAAGCTCTCCCTGGTGTTTCACCGCTTTTTATAGATAAACAGAGCTGCACATTTAGTTGGCGAGTTAAAAATGTTCTGTGACACAAAAACAGCATAAATTAGACCTCCAGTTCTGGGCCGTGTTTTAGTGGATTTAAAGGGAAAAACGTTATTTGTGTAAATGCAGATCGTCACAATAGTCTGTTCATCATGGCAGTCAGTGTATTGACCTGTGATCAGTTCGGTGCACCGGTGAGCAAAAGTGGGCAGATTCTGTGTGAATGTATTTTGTATTGTGAAACATTATTCCATATTTACATTATTACTTTTTCATATCTCTGGTTTATTTCTGGCTCTGTGTTTCCAAGTTTGAAAATTGTATGGTAGATTTGGAAACTGTTGCCACATGTTCAGATTCAGCTGCCATTGCCTTGTATTTTCCAGGGGAAATCTCCTATTTTCTGAACTGTTACATTTTCCTGAAACATTTGTAAATCTTGCACCAAACTTGTCTTTAGTTGTTGGCTGCAATCTTTTCTTACAGAAGAAAACATGGAAATTAGATTTTCGGGTCGCTGAAACACTTGTTAAGCCTGACTTATCTTTTCTTTTCGGCAGTGTAGTCTTTACTATTTAATATGCTGCTCCTAACATTTTACCATTTGTTGTTATAGCGCTGTGTTTCTTGATAACACCGTGAATTGCGGCCAAAAAGACTATTCTCATGTTCCTCTGGGGCTGAAATGGACTTCTGTGATCGAAAATACTACTAAACCATTGGTAATGCACACAGCCAATCAGCATATTTCCATATTTCTCTGATGTGTGTGTGTGTGTGTGTGTGTGCCAGGACCAGTTTACTTTCTCCGGGGCATGTACAGAGATGGTTTGTTAGTGCTGTACAAATGATAGTCCAGTGCTGAAATAAAGATTATTGGGTGGATGTAGAATGGACATTTGTGCATACTGAGGAGTTAAACACCATTACTTCCCTGGCTGTGAAAAAAATGTTGTTAATCTGCCTGTTTCATACATTATTAATGCGTGTTTGTGCATGAAGAAGAAGGGGTGGTGAGACCATGTGTGAATGGAGGGAAGGAGAGAGAGGAAGAGAGGGAAGGAGGGAGAGAGAGGAGGAGAGGGAAGGAGGGAGAGAGAGGGAGGGGAAAGGCGATGAAGCTTAAGGCTCTAGTTTTTCTTATTCAGTTCTTCCAGTTCACAAGAAGTTCAGGATTATTTTTTAACTGGTGCTTTAAACCCACAGTGCTGCCAGCGGAATCATACCTGTCCCTTATTCCTCCCGACCAGTGGCGGTTCTAGAACCGGGAATTGGGGGGGGGTTATGCATTTTTCATTTATCATAACTGGCAACTGAAGACACGGTTTCTCTCCATATGTGATCTAAAAGCAATGAAATCATGGGCTAATTTCAGTACAGTTGCGGAACAAGAACTGATAATTGTGGTGCATAAAACATCCGTTTAAAACAATTATTAGTCCTGACCTGTTCTCAGTCATTATCAGGATGAACAGAAGGTTCGCTCCGAGAGCACTCCACACTTAACAGGTGCTGCTTGTTCTCCCCGGTTTGATAAGAAGACAATCGTTCATCTGGATGCGTATTTGCTGTATTTAAATCAACGTTATTTAAATTTGCATACCTGTCGACTCTCACGCAAATAGCTTGAGCCGCACGATGCCTATTTAACTGCCGAGTGCCACTTTTTTTTTTTAAATCAACCCACACAATACCGAGAGCGAAAGGTGATATTTCTTTGGAATGTGGACCTGTTCAATCAACGCGAAGCATTGGCCTATTAATAAGTAAATAATTTTTTTGTACTAAATTTAGCCCTTGATTTCATCACTGTTTGATCGCTTATGGAAAGAAACAGTGTCTTCAGTTGCCAATTACGATAATTGGAAAACGCGTCTGTAAAGGAGAATGATTGAGAACTACTCAGGACTAATTGTCATAAAGGGAGGTGTCTGTGCCCCCCCTTTCCTGTTTCTAGAACCACCACTGTTCCCTACCTGATCTCTGATTGGGTGCATCAGCTTCCTTATGTGTCCATCATCCAGTATACCCCTCTCGGTTTCCCTCCTCCCCTCAAATACTGAGGTATGGTTGTTTGTTTTAAAATGGCGGGAAGACGCTCATCCCACAGGGGGCTGCAGAGAATGTGTCATTTGTTTAACCGACAGGTCCATTAAGCTAATTGTTTTGTCTCTCTGCGCTTACATCAATAACATGTAAAAAGCACTCCGGGAGCCCATCACTAATGAGCGAGCGCTAACGACATGTCGATCCCAGCGCCAATTCAAGTTGGAGCTCCAGTAGCAGAAATGGAAAAACATAGCCAGACTGAGTAAGCGTATGGCAAATCAGACGGGTTAAAATTGCATGTCCCGTTTGGACCTTAGTGTAGGCGTTGGGAGTGAGGACATTGATAGAGGAGAGGAACTCAAATAACAGGGTTTAGATTTGCCAAGATTTCCATACTGTCCCTGATACACCAGCAGCCCAGAGCAGAGCCCATTCCAGCTCACTCAGATCCCCTCACGGACTGGAGGGAGGGAAGAGTGGGGTTTGGAGGGGAAGATAAAAGGAAAATTTGCCATCTCAAAAGATGGAGCCATGATGCACCATCTGTCTATTTATTTAACAGCGCCGTGTCCAAAATTTAATTCCCCTGGCTCGTTCAGCGTGCACGTGCGTGTTTGTGGGCAGGGCGGGATATGGGGAAGCAGAGTGATGGAATGAGTGTGCCGAATTTATGGAGGAGTGGCTTAAAGCTCAACCAATGACATGAAGTAGGAGGAGCACTTCATGTCCCAAGTTCTTTGCCCAACTGTGGTCTCATGCAGAACAATTGTTAGTCACAGATGGCTTCAGATCCTCGTCTTTACAAGAGCGCCCTTCCCCAGTCTGCTGTGGCGTCTGTATTTTAGCGACACTGAACTCTCTTCATCCCTTAATTTAAATTGCAACAGTGAAAATATGAGTGACAAAATTTGAAAGAATTTGTGTGACTAAGAATTAATATCATTTGATGGTGTATATCTGATGTTTACTTGCTTGGTATGAGTGGTTTAAAACCACCAAATTTGGAGTGTCCAATCAGCAAGCTTTGTGCAAGCACACACACAGTCTGCGGTTCTCCTCTGAAACACATCCGTTACTCACCAGGTTTTTACACGCAAAGCTTCAAACCTCATATGTATTGGAAACTAGGATATGTGCTTGCTTAAAATGCTACTGACATGCACCCAGGGGGCCAGCAGGAGGCCCGAGAGCAATGAAAAGTGCAAGTCCATACAGACTATATCCCTCCCATATCCCTGAGCAGCGCTGAGCAAATCATGCTCTGCTCCCACGAGAGGTTGCTGGCCGCAGTAGGCACTGGGATGGCCGGATTCAATCTGATGCTGTGGTGATTACAGCCGACCTAGCAACCTCACCCAAGTTTTGTTTTTAAAACAAACAAGGGAGTGTGTTTTTTTTTTACATCTGGCTGTGAAAGATACCAAAACCGATAAAGAAGTCATCATAATTTAATGTCAATTCCACTTAATTTTGTTCCTAGTGATCTCAAAAAAGTCCCCAGATCTCCAAGACTGATTCAGATGGGTAAGTGTGGTGCCTGGCACGGTCTCTAATAGTATATGCATGTGACCTCGCACAGAAGCATAGTAACCAGGTAATTTTTTTAATCCCCAGTGTTCTAAAATTTCTCCTATTTTGTTCAGATATTTCAATCTCTCACCCTTCATGCTGACTGCTGTTGTTGTTATAAGGACAAGATTGCAATGTTCCAGGATGTCAGGTGGGCTGGTGTTCGGGGGGTTTACATGGAATCTGTCACCTGCTGGGGTTTGCTTTCTGTGTATCTTTTTGCTTTGCTTTTTTCTGTACATCTTTTTTGTTTGCTTCCAGGCATCCACAGCTGCGACACATAAAGAGCGGGAACAATGTTGTGACCCCTCGGGATTATTTCAGGTTTTTTTGTCTGACGACATGGTTTGAGTTCACGCGTTTTATGTCGGCAGAGGAAGCGGCCGGAGCGCAGTGCGATAAATCTGGCTGATGGAGGCGATTATAAATGCCTCAGAGCACAATACTGACTGACCATGCTGGCGCATTGTGCGCGGAGCGGCCGGTACTGCTGCTCTCCGTGCTACGCACTCAAGCCTTTGATTATGCGGAGATTAAAAGCCCAATTCGGGGGGTAATTATGGACATCAGCGATGGAAACGCTCAAGCGTAATTATTCGTTTCGTTTTTATTCTCGTGAGGCTGCGCATACGTATTCTTTTTTTTTTTTTTTTTTATACCACCAAGGGAAATTTGTAGATTTTGCGGCAAACCCCCCCCCCCCCCCCCCCCACCCGCCAGACGGTAATGCACTTAGGTTAATTATCGCATCACCATACCGTCTGACCTCTGAGTTCTAAAAAACAAGTAAAGCGCGCAGTGATTGCACACAATATACCCTCTCTTAGTGTTTCCTTTTCGCTGCAGTGAAGATATAACAGCTTGCAGTGTTAACAGGTTCTTGGTATTAATTTGCTTTTCTGTTTACCATATGTTGCTGAGGAAAATATCAGTTGAGAGACAGAAAGAAACAAAAAACTCCAGCAGGCCTTAGGTGTTCAAACTGCTATTTCTATAAGCTGTGAGGTCGGCATCGCCATGGAAACGCTCCTGCGCAAGCTCCTCATCAAATGGGCCTTCCTGAAAAAGGCAAATGTCTCATCTTTCCTGATTTTTTTTTCTCATAATTTTGGACTCATTTCAAATTTGAAGTGTAATTAACTTTATTAGAGGGCATTAAATGGAGTTTGTGTCAGTAGGAGCCTTGAGAAGTGGAGATACAGACCTGTCAACCTTGAAGAAAATTTATGAGCACCACCTGACCCGATGACCACCGTCCCCCCGCCCAAACCCATCACCTCCCGCCCGACTGGTAAATAAAATTGCATAGAGATACAATTTACTTCAAACAGCCAGCAGATTTATTGTCAGAACAGTAGGAAAAATGAATTTGAAATGTAGTGCTTTGCTTTTCTTAGTTACCGAGAAAATAACTGCGTGATACATAGTCCATAATAACTGAAAATGTTTCCAGAAACGCAAGTCAACAGAGGACATTCATTGTGGATAAATAAAATATCAAACAACAGTGCAGTATTGTTACCAGAAACAAAAGTAAAATGAGGACATTCACAGTAAATAGATAAATTAATTGATGTGTAAAAATACAAAAACAAATAAAATTTGCCATGCATTAAACGCTTGCATTGTTTGACTTTCCAATATTTTCGTCCTATGGCGCTTTTCTACGTGGTACCGGCTCTACTCGCCTTTTTTGCTTTTCCATTTGGAAAAAACTACCTACTACTTGGTACCAGGTACCACCTTTTCTGGTACATGCTCTCTTGGGGTTCCAAAAAAAGCCGACCGGTACTAGGTACTAAAATGTGACGCAACACCGCAGCCCACTGACTGGTCAGAGTGGATCGTCACTGCGAAAGATGACCCCGTAGTCGACCTCTCGACATCTCATTCAAGTTAGATTGATAAGTTTTAAGATTAGCGTAGTTATTATAATCATCGAATTATATTGTTATAGGCAACTTGTTCGATCCATGTGCTTGCCTTGCCTTTATAAAATGGGTGCTTCCCATCCTTAATTGTGATTGGCTGAGACGCGTTCCATTACGTGGTGACGGTAGTGCGCATCCCCTGATTTGAACACAAAGATCTTTAACAAAATCGACGGAATAAATGTAAACTTGATATACCGTAACTGTAGCTACATTGTGTGTCGTATTGAGGATGACGTCACGGATGTTTCGTGCTGCGCCACTATGATGACCAGCTTCACCGAGGCACTCTGTGGGCAGTACTATCCACTCATGGCAAATGATCTCCCAGAAAAGTATCCGGTACCCTGAACAGTAGCGTAGAGCCGGTACCACGTAGTAGAGAAGCGCCATTAATGGTGCATCAATGAAACTCAGCGTATCAAACGCTGTCTTTGGAGGCAATCATGTGGAAAATTACACTGAATGTCTGAAAGCCTTTCGCAAACTTCGTTAGTTACATTTCATTGATTAGGCCGTTTCACACTATTTCTGCAAACAAAAACCCTAATAAATGTGAAATTATCTCAAACGAAAGTTAATGACGTTCGCTTTTCGTGACAATGAGATTAATGCACAGTGAAACGGTCTTATAATCGAACGTCAGCTCCTAAAGCAGCGCCAGGTTGTCTACCGCAGGATTGATACCTGGTATTAACTAATCAAAATAGGGGATTCCCTGCCTCCATGGTAGAATTTCCCTTTTCACCGATGTTTGAATTGGGTGTATTTTCAACAAATGATGACAACCCAGACATGTGGTGAAGAGGGTTTGCAGCCTATAACTATGGAATGAGACTATACGACGTATGCTTTTTTTCTGAGAGGGCTATTAGATGGGAGGGCAGGTGAGGCACTTGCACTCTCTGATTGGTCGAAATATTTCCGTTCTGCGTGTGCGCTTATGCTCAACGGACATCAACTGATGACAGATTCAACTTAAACTGACGCATGAACTGAAACTGGGGAGATCGACGGATATGCGTACTGAAATAGCATCAACTCGTACGAGCGTACATTGATGTCAATATGCGTACGTTGTACGTAAAATGCGTACATGTTGGCAGGTTTGGGAGATATGCTGTCGAGTGCATTACGGACCACTGGTTGTCTTTACTGGCCACCAATATTAGCAGCACTAATTAAGACCTTTAAAAGCCAAGTGAAATCGCCTGTGGTCGGTTCGAGTGGAGACTTCTTAATTGGATCTCCACCAAAAGCCCGCCTCTTTCTGGGTGGGATTATGCCTCATGCTGGTGATGGGATGTGTATCCATAGTTATCAGGAGCCTGATTTCTTGGACTGATATGTCCAGTTCTCAAACTACTTTTACATGTTCAGTCTCTATTAGTAGTCTGCAAAAATCCCCATCTCAACCCTGTTCAATCTGTTATTGACACTAGATTGATGAGGATAAGGTAGAGTTGTTTGCAAAGAATTAGAGTCAAACTTTTCATGACATCTGAGATCTTCCTGTCAACCACATTTCCCCTACTTCAAATCTTTTTGAATTTCAAATATTTAAACTGTCTCTTTGCATTTGACAAGCGTCCACAGACTATATAGATTATGAAAAACAGCGACGGCATTAGTCACCATCAAGGGCACAATGTTAGATTAGGTTGATTGTATTTGTGCAGATTAGCGCTTCTGAATAATTTTGTCTTTGTACCACTCGTATTTAGCGGAAAAATTTGCAAGCAGTCCTAGTTAATCCTGCATTATGTAATGATTGCATTACCCACCGCCCACTACCCAGAGCGATACCGCCATTACGCTTCTGAAATGGGATTTCAGATGGTTCGGGGGCTTTTTTTCCACAACAGGCATTGTTGTGTTTTTACGCTCCTCGAGCTGCATTACCTGTCAGTGCTCTGCGTTGCTTGTATGTAAGAGGCTGAACTTCAATCTGATTGGACAGTACTTTTTTGCCACGCTCTTTATGTTTACCACAGTGAAGTGGAGTGAATCACACTTCCTGTCATGACCCCACACTATGATTGGAGGGTTTGCATTTGGCTGGAGCAATTATAATGGAAATCAATAAGATGAAATGTCAGACTATAAACAGACTGGGGTGAGATACACGCTCGCATCATACACATACACAAGCTCGGACACACATACACAAACACACACTCCAGCACATATACATTCACACACACACCATCACATTCCGTCATGGGCTAACACAAGCACATTCTCCCTCATAGTACATCATACATATACACATATGCACACACCATTGCAATCCATCATGCATACTGTATACGACGTGCCATCACACTCCATCAAACACGATTACACGCGTAGAAATTTCCAATCATGCATGGCCTGAGCAAGACATACACACACACACACACACACACACACACACCAAAGCTCATGCATGCAAATGCAAATCATTGGGCATACTCACTAAAATTTGCAATTACAAACACACCCACATACACACATCTGCACACAGTGCATTGCAACATACACTTTGTTCTGTAGTGATGTTGCATTCTCAGATGTTTCTTTATATTCCAAAAACACAAACGTGTTGCTAAAAAACTCGCCGCACATTTGGAAACGGGTGACCCAACACTGAAATGTCCTCATTAGTGCAGTTCACTGTATGAGAAAATGCAGTATAATCGTGCACAGAGATTATGTAACCCCTGTCAGTCACGTCCGTACGCTACATATTCATCACACAGAACGTGTCGTCCCTTCGCCTGCAGGGGAACGCATCATCCCTGCGAAATATCGGCCGAATAATTGGAATAATGAAGGACCCTTGATCCATGAGCACGTTTAGGCAGCACCACATACATGTGTATGCTGAAGCACATGGAGAAGTTCCCATGTGACCTTCTGTTTTTAGCCTGTTTGTCTGGTTTGGGTACTGCCCAAATTTCAGTTGGTGTTCATGCTTTAGAACATACCTCTTTTTTGTGCACAACAGAACCATAATTCACAGGTTCTTTGTCTGACAAGGTGGTTCGGGTGATGAGCTTCAACATTTCTCACACTTACAGGATGCATGACGGAGGGTTCTGGAAGAAACAGAAAAGGTTTTCTCTATGGCAGGGCTGCCCAACTCTGTTCCTGGAGATCTACCACCCGGAGGGAGATCCACTCTGTCTTCCTGAATTTCACTCACTCGCCTGCACTAGCTCTAGTGATTCCTAATTGAATAACATCAGTTGCTGTTGAATGAGCTCTGCTCTGTTAGGTTCGGATGAAAGCCGACATGATTGCTGACCTCCAGGAACAGGGTTGATTACCACTGCTCTAAGAAGATGTGCCAAATTTTGCTCAGAGTGTGTGTGATCCAAAAATTTCCGTACAATGTATTACACACCCTGACCATACCAGCCTGGTTGATGGGACTGTGCAGTTCACCACAGGATGGTCCCTAAACTCCAGCGCTTCCGGGTCAGGGCTCAGACGGTCTGGGGTCGGGAGGAAAGCAGTGATGACGGGGTTCAAGCTGCATGCTAACCTCACACTAGCAGTGTCCTTCCTGTCAACTCAACACACACTCACACACACTAAAATACAGACACGCACACCCCCATTCATGCTCATGCACTCACACTAACCATGTCTACACACACCCCAAAACACACATGTACTCAAGACATGCACACCTGAACATGATACAGTGCTCATTCACACATATGTGGATACGTAAGGATACACACTTGAGCACCACACACACACAGATGTGGATTCACAACCCGGATGTAGTTCCACAAATAACACACTGGCACACGTGACATCCTTCCTGTGTGCACAGTACACACAGAAAGACACACACAGGCTCACCCACGTATAAAGAAAAACCACAGTAAATGTGGATGTTTGACCCAGAGGAAATAAAATCTGCCCTCTCTCCACTAATCTTCCCACAGCACCACGGAGACTGTTATTTCACATGCGGAATGTTGGTCCCTCTCCGATAACCCCGGCAACCACGCCTGTGATGTCACAGTCAGGACCAGGAAGTAGGGTCGTGGGGAAGGTGCTGTTGTCAGCCCAAGGTCAGGTGCCAGTGAGTTTAGCTTTCTTTGATGCAGTGGGGCATTTTCTCCGTGACAGACGTCCTCTCCGTACCCCTTCCTTCCCGCTGTTTATCTTCCTATCCGCACAGGCTCTTTCCTAATGACACACTGACCCTCCGAGCTTTGAGGTGCCTGCGATTTTTTTGTCCTTGTTACAGGGACTCTGGAGATTTTGCCTGTTCTCTTCAACCGCAACCCCAGAGAATTCCGGAAGCCCATTAAAAAAAGGCACATCGGACAGCTACACTAGCGCTCTGGCTCTCGCTTCGACGATGATGATCGCGGTGTTCTGCAGGATAATTGGCTGTAAGCGCACCTGTTTACGCAGCATCTCAGCTCCAGAAATGCCAAGCTCATTTATCATAGCTTTACCAGCCTGTGTGTGCTGGATATAGCCCAATATCTTCTAAACCCCTCAGCTATTTGAGAAACCTGGACTGTAGAACTGGTACCAACATTAGCACCTACACTGTTTTAGCACTTTAGATCTGGGATCTTAAAATCTTGCCCTGAAATCCAGATTCAGGTCTAGTGTCATTTCCGCTAATCCAAATGAACTGAATGATTAGTGCCGTCAGCTGGCCAGACTTTCTTCACACTTGTCTCTCAGGTAAAGGGACTGAGGGACACTAGCGGTTCTCAGGCCAGGAGAACAGCAGTCTGAGCACCTAGGCCGCAGGTTTATGTATGTATTCACTGCTTACTCTAATAGTGTCACTAATGCTACATCACCACTAAAGCTCATTCCTCCTTTGGCCAAAACTCACTTCACTTAAACCCCTCGCGCTATTGGAACAACCTTCAAAAATAACTTCAGTTTGACCTTATTTTCTCTTCGTAGCTGTAGCAGTTCAGTAAATATTAGCAACTTTGATCAGCATAGCAGCTTTTAAATGGCTGTATCTTGTTCACCTTGCATTTAATTTATTCCTGGTTTGTATTTTTCCTCTGACTCCGTGACCTGTGCTTACACGAAGCATATGTCTCCCTGGCTTATGTTTAACTTCTCCTGTGTTCTAGATTAAAAAATTGTCAGCTGCAATGTGCAGATTGTTTTTTTTTAAGGAAAGGTGGCAATTCAGACTGAGAATATTTATAATCTGGGTTATATACATCATTCAGTGGCTGCAATTACCAGTTATGTTAGCAGGTGTTCCTTGTCTTGTTATTTATAAGCGATGTGACACAAAACCTGAAATTGCTGTGTATCGCTCAGCAAGAATTTCTGTCTTTCTTTGTGATGGGCGTCTGTGTTTTCCAGCACAGTGGAGCAGGTGGCATTTTGGGCTGCCAGTCCCTCATAGAGCGTATGCTAATGGAGAGGGTTACCAGGTGTGTCCACTTTTTCTTATTGTGACTCTTTAGTGTTTGGTGCTCGTGACGCCTCCTGTGCCTGATGGCGGGGGCTGTTATTGGACTGGAGAGGATATCGGCCCCAGGTGAGCAGCCTCACTCCGGACCTTCTCCGAGCTTGCGTGATAAAGAGCAGCTTCTGAGGGAATTCTGTGGTTGGCGTCAACTCCTGATGAGATGTAAAACTGCTGTTTTCTAGAGATCAGGATCGGACCTGTTCCTCCACACTGACCTGCTGCTATCTGTGAGGATTTCTGCTCAGGCCCGGTGTGCCGCCGGGGGGGCACAGGCGCGTCCCTTTATGACAAGAATTAGTCCCCTTATCAAATGCACATGCAATTAAATAAATTCAATTGTTTTTTTAATTAACGATCAGCTTGTCGCTCATGTGTAAAAATAAACACAGCTGTGAAAATGTATCCATGTGCTCAAAACACAACATTTACAAAGAAAAAAAAAGATTTTATAGGCCATTCATCTATAACGCAATTCATTGGGATTTTATTTTGAAGTACCGACACTTCCGGTCTGTCATAGGCATTAATGTGTTGTTTAAGATCAAAAACGAAAAGGCGACCAAATTTGACCATAATTGATTTTGGTTTCCTCGTTTTTTTTTTTTTAAAACCAAAAACCAAAAAATGAAAAAAACCAGCCTGAATTTTGGTTTTTGATTTGATTTGGAAAACCAAATTACCAGCGTACATTCGTTTTCTGACAGTTCAGTTTAAAGGAAAAATCAAACTAACGAAACATACACGGACCCCTGAATCCGTGTATCATTCGTTCTTTTAATTTTCAACTGAGAATCCATAATCAGAAAATGAAAGACCGATTTGTTCTTGCACAATTCATTAATGAATCGGACACCAAACAACGAATTACGGTTTGTTTTTTACATTTTCTATTTTGCGCTCCGATCAATAAAACCAAATGAAAAAAACGGGGTTATGGGCCGAAACTGATTGTATTATTTTGATTTGTCCTGCTTGTGTTGCCCGGAAGTTATAAACTTAATTGAGTCCTAAGCTTCAGTTTTTTCTGCTACCTGCTGCGGGTAATCATGGACAGCTTTGTCTTGTTCAAAGGAAATAAACGTGTTACCTTAAAAGAAGACGACATGACAACGGAGAAAATTGGCAGGATCTTCCAGGTATTTTAAGTTTCGTCTGAAAATACATCAATTATTGAGTTAAATGGCACAAATACGCATTATTTTAGCTTATAACGCAGTGGCTATGCTTACGATGAGGCGTAATAATTAGACAGTGGCTATCTTACGCCTCAACTGCATGCGCAATGTAAAAATCTACACTTCGACCACTCACGTGCTGTTTTATACAGTCTATGCTTACACCACGGCATTAGCTACAGTATAATGCATCAACTGACATTAGCTAGCGGGAAGGCTCGTGCATCACGTATGATGTTTGCTATCTACTTGCTTAACTTAGCTGGCGGGTGTGGCTATGAGAGAGAAATTTTAAGTTCAGCGTTTGCTCGCAAATATTGGGGGAGCTTTCAGGCCGTCACTCTTTACAATCAGTAGTAGGTGACAAGTGTCGTCTAGAGCAGATTATTAGCCACACCGAGTTTGTCCTTGCAAGAAATTTTATACAAGTTGGCTAATGAGTTAGATGGCAAGCTGGCGAATTTAGCTAGCTAACAACTAAGGGTAACGTTATCTAGCTTGAGTAGGGGACATCCTGACAGTAACGTAAAGTAAGTTTACCGGCTAGCCGGTCTAGTAACATTAATCATAGGCATGCGGCGACAGCGGGCCGTTTTATAGGCAGTTAGTGGGGCTGCAATTTTTTCCAAGGTCGAATTTTCTACGTTGCGCATGCGGTTAAGGAAGGCGTGAGAATAGCCACTGTCTAATTATTATGCCTCGTCCTTGAGCATAGCCACTGCCGTTTTATCATGAACTTTACTAGCTAACGTAATATTCTGGTGAACTCCTTTTGGCTCTGTTCACATTTGATAAGGTACATGCATCCAGTGTCTACTTAACCGATGACAGCAACGTGGCCGTGTTTCCCTCGACCGGCGGTCACTTCAGCACTTTAGACCTGTTAGTGCGGGGGCATTACGAGGTGCATGGTGACGGCATCAGCGTGGAAAATTCATCGAGTGTACCTCCGGGAACGCTCACGCACACCCCCATCGGGAACGCTCACGCACACCCCCACCCGCTTTTCCTTCCACTGCTCACCCAGCGCCGCCGCGGGTTCGGCTGCATGGAGTACTCCAACTCAAAAACCCACAGGGGCAAAAACATTCCAAAGGTAACTAAATACACCTTTTACTTCTCATATGCAAACATTGTTTGTATCGCAATGGTCACAAGCATCTCAGCTATGTAAAAGCATGTGATTAACATGTTCAATTTTATCATAATTGCCGTCATGTTCTATTCGCTACGATCAAAAACAAGACGAAAATGTATTATTATTAATGTGACTTTAGGATATGTGCACATGCATGGCAACGTTAAAGTTTTGTTATCCACTCTACACCCTCCCCACAAATATGCAGGAACATCTTCATCGCTGAGCTCGTGGATGGCCAATTGGAGACTAGCAAGACGCTCACAGTGCGTTTCTCTGAATTTGAGGCTTCTGTTACGGGCATATTTAGCAAAGTCAGTGATGCCCTTGAAGAAGAGGACTCATTCATCCTCACTGATGGCCAGGGGAAAAAATCATGGACTCCGAAGGAACCAGAGGTATAGTTTATTCAATACTTGGCATTGTTTGTGATTGGTGCAGGAATACAACACATTCTGCATACTTCTACACAAACTATTGCTATTTGTTATGTATGCTTTTAACTCGGTCATAGTCTTGTCTGTTGGTTTCTTAAGAACCCCCTGAAAAGAGCCACCCCTTCTGCCACATCACACGTTTTTCACAACAAATTTATTTATTTATTTTCTTTTCTTTAACAGGATCAGCATTTTGGAAGCAAAATGCGAGGAAGGTATTTGCTGTGAAGGAAGAAGCATTCCTGCAATTACAAGCAAATAAAAAGAGGAGACTGAGGTTTGCATGTTTTGCACAGTATTATTTTTGTTACATAATTGTATGGATGTTCTCCTATTGTTCATTGGTGAGTGAGGAGTAACTTTAATCTGTAAGATGTTTTGCCAGTATGCACCCTTGTATCAATGGTCACATATTGTTTAAGGTGAATACTTTTTGGACAATCTCATACATAGCTTGTCTGATTTACAGCTTATAGTTTGGTGTAGGTGTTATGCAGTATATTCTCTGTCCTGGTACTGGCATATTGTCCATTGCATCAGCATGCTTTGCATGAGACTTGGGGGCCCTAGGATTTACATTTATTTATGGAGTTCAATTATGATTTGATTGTGTTAATTAACTTTGTCAGAGTGCAGTGAAACTGCGCCCACTTAAAGCATCAAAAAAAAAATTAAATAAGTGCATCAGTACATGATGCAACTTTTTTTAGGACAACAAAATGAATATTCCCACACACCAATTTGGTTGCAGCATTTATCTCAGCTTCTGGAGTTTTTGGTTGCTTTCCAGCTCAGCTAAATAGGTGTGTGGGTATATCTATTTTATTGTCCACAGCATTGTGTTAAGAGATTTGAAATGACAAATTATTTGCAGAAAAATGGAAGTAACAACAGAAAATTTTGCATAAAACTGCCAGAATCTGCGATTGGTCTTCGTTGACAGGAGTAGCCATTGGCAAAGCGAAATAACTTGTATTAACAATAAAGGGTATTGCTGTTAACAAGTAGGATGAGTTGTTTTTTTTTTTTTTTTTTTTGTGTGTGTGTGTGTGTGTGTGTGTGTGTGTGAATTTTTTTTTTTCAGTCGACGAGAAGATACTGGCCTCGATGGTGTGTTTGACAAAATTGAAGAGGTAGTCCTAGCAGCCCAAGGGCTGCAAGAAGTTTCAAATGCCATGAAGGAGTTGGTGGAATTGGCAAATTCCAACCGCAGGACAACAGTGTCCCTGACAGAAGCCCAAGCAGCAGCTCTTAGAGATACCTTTGCCTGTATTGTCTGCAGAAGTAAGTGTGTGTGTGTGTGTGGTCCCCCCCCTCAAATATCTCTGAGTGTTATATTTGAACATAAAATTTAAGACTAGTTAGAAATTATACAAACTATAGAAGAAATTGTCCTTATTTAAAAGAAAGCAAATAGCCGTATTACCCAAAGCTCAAAAGTTGTTCAAAATAAACTTTGTATTGTTTGACTTCCAATTACCAATAGCTGTTGAAGCAACAAATGTATAAAAAGGTAAATAATGGTATTACTAGGGAAGTTTATTCTGCCTCAAAGAAAATTAAAATGTCATTAAAACATTTGTCAAATACCGTAGATTTTAAACCTTTTCTGAATCATACTTGCAGGTGCAGTGGTTGAGCCCATGGTTTCATCATGCTGCCAAAGCCTCATTGGCTGCAGGAGCTGCATTGAGGAGTGGCTGAGAAATTCTTCCATTTGCCCAAAATGTCGAGCTGGTCAGTTTAATGAGAACATTCAAAGACTGACTGGTCTCTCTGATGCACTGGGAAACATACTCTGGCAGTAATATTGTTTAGTATGCACATTTGCAGTTTTTCTGTTCCAATTACTTTAAGCATGTTAAATCTGCAGTCCAAGCAGAGTTTGACGTGCAAACTGTTAGGTAGGTTATCTTTATCATATTTGTAGTCATGTTTTGATGCTGTAAACTTCAGAGGCATTTTTAAGTTTGCACTATTTTGTTTGTTTCCGATTTTGTTAAAACAGGAAAGTAATACCTTTGTGGTGATGCTGGTGCAATAGTTTATTTTTATGTGCGAGATATAATTTTACCTGAAAAATGTTTAATACAACAGAGTTCAAAGCAATTAATGCGTGAATTATTCAACTTCCAGTAGCAGCTTCACATGGATTTTTTTTTTTTTTTTTCAAATATCAGTATTGGGCAAAGTTAGTTTTAGAAGGCCAATATGTAGCCAGAACACTGTTTTAGCAAGAATAACAGAAATGGAGCTCATCTAAGTTTTGCTCCATGAAATTATCCTTATAGGCCACTGGTGAATACACTTACATATAAGACAGAAGAAAACATGAGCTCATCACTTCACAAGAACACGAAGACAAACTAACTTGAATACCAGCCAGCATTTAAGTTTCTTTTTCAGACATATCTTTCGGTGACATTGATGAGATACAGCAAGGCATCTTGGAAAGGAGTATTGTCGTAGTTGACCACATGATTAAAAAGAAGCGAGAGGTGAGGGTAGTTTGTTGTGAAGTCCTGCTCTGCATGACATTATCCTCCTCAGAAGAAAATGGGTCAGTTCCAAAAACTGATTCCCAAGTCAGCCTGGATGCCAACTCATGTTCATACAGGCTGGCCACAGCAGAAGCACTGGGCAGCCACTCCTTAGAAATTTTAGCCGGACAGCCACCAGCTGCAAGTTCATTGGGTATCCCACGGCCTTAAAAAAGGACAAATGGAAATCAATAACAAAGCAAGGCTCTTCATTTTGACTGTGGGCCAAGTTTAAAAAAAAAAACTATTTGCTTAGGTTGTAAATATTCAGTTAATCATACCTGGGATCCGGTGTTGATTCCATGATTGCACCACTCTGCCTAGTCCAATTTCACTTAATTGGCATGCTAGGTTGGAGGTGCAAAATTTGGTCACATTGTCCTCCATATTGATTATTTCCTGGTCCAACAGGTGTACGAGGGCCTGTTTCAATGGGTAGTTCACTCTATTGTTCACCTCGGGCCAAATCCTTTCCACTCGAAGATTCTGTTGACCACAGAACATTATTTCACATTGGATGAAAATACAACTGGAGAAAATGTACCTGTAGAACAGTTGCAGGGGCTGCGTGTAGTGCCATACAGGCGGTGCTTTCACAGTGCAAGAATTTGATGACCATCATGTGTCAAATTCAAGCAGCTTCAATGTTAATTTCGGGATTAAATTGTGAAAGGACCATTGTACTACTACTGTTTCCTGGCCACTGTAGATGCAAGATTGTGGCCTCTGTGGGAGAGGACCTCTGATGTGGGAAGTCAAGATTGAGTCCACTTCTGCAGAGCTTTATTGCAGAAAATTTGATGCAAACAGTTGTAGGAAGACACATTGGAAACCGTGAAAAAACTTGCAAATTGTTTAAAATGGGTGTCTTCCCTTGCAAGACCAAGGCGTGAGATCCTTCAATCTTGAACATGCCTCTGGTTTCCCCAGGAAAACTGGTCCCCCATGACTTCCATCACATAATGCACATCAATTTACAATACTTAGGATAATTTCATCTCAGAATGAAAATAGTGTGGCGTTAATTTCCAGAAACAAGGCGGTTGACATAAGTCTATGTATTTGATAAGTTACGCAACCAAACAAATCCTTAGGCTTCATTGGTAATTCCAGAAATGTACGTGGTTTGATTAAGTTCAAAAGGCCTGACACAAAAAGTGACATTAGTTATCCTTAAGTCCACAATATAACTCTGGTTATAAAATTAGGTTAGTGTTGTAGTTGAAGTAATAGCTCACGCTAACGTAGGACTGGCTGCTTATACCGATTGCTGATTCAACTAGCAAATTCCATGCCCAGCATGTTAGCCATATTGTATTGCTCCAAAATATGAACTCAAAATTCCATCTTGATGAGATATTATTGAACCCCGTGGGGTAATTTGTCCTCTTCATTTGACCCATCCAATTGTTAAGAGCAGTGGGCAGCAACTGAGCAGCCCCAAGGACCAACTCCAGTTCTAGAACCAGTACCATGGTCAGGGGCACTGGTAGCATACTGCAAACTCCACACAGAAAGGCCCCAGGCTGGATTCGAACCCACAACCTTCTTGCTACCCGCTACACCACCGTGCCGCCCACCGAGCTCCATATGCTACCTAAATGTAGCATTTCACATTTGTTGGCCAGCTAGCTAGCAGATATTACAGTGCAAGCAAACTCGCCTATTTGGAAAGCTAGCTATTATAACAGTACAAGCGAACTGTAGCAAGCTAGTTTACACGTCTTTATTACAATACTAGTGAAAAATGGTATAACGTCCATGAACGTTACTTTTGTACTGATCATTGAGTTTGTACGGTAAGATGACAGTTTCAGCCATTTTGCGATCTGGCTAGCAACCGCTTCCAAATACTAAACCAAACGCACGCACCCACCCATGGACTGCAATGGTCGGTTTAATAATTTACTTAATTTAAGTGTAATCCTACAGTAGAATATGAAATGATATGACTAGGCTTATTTATTTCAGATAAGACCCAAGTTTCCTCGAGTGAAAACCAAGTAGAAGAGAATGATGCTAATTGATGTGCATTATGCAACAGAAGTCATATGGGGGACCAGTTTTCCCAGTGGGCAGGGGTGGAAAGACAAGATTTTCAATGACAGCTGCTCTCTATATGGATAAAAAGGGTCATTCTTGGCTAAATAAGACACGACTATCTTAGCTTAAGGGAATTTTACACATACCAAAACACAAGTTATTATAATATTATGTTCTTCTTGTACTTCTGACACTAGATTGCAGTAAATCCTATACATTGAACCTTAAAGCAAGGAAAATAAATTTTCATTTTCAATGCTTTCAGTCTTTATTTCTAAAGACAAAAATATTTGACTTGAGTTTGATTACATTAGTGGAACTGTTTGTCAGTATTTCAAAACCTCGCCTTAGTTGATGTTGTTTGGAGGTATGGAGGTCTTTCCTGGTTGTGTCTGTGTCTTGCTAGCTTCTCTTGCATGTACAGGCACATGTAAAATTCTCTGCCATGGTCGACCCTAAGTTGGTCCCACATCCCATGGGTGACTACTGCTGATCTGAAATAAAATAATGTGTACTTACGGACATTGCTGCATCAAACTGAAAGGGACACCCCATGCTAGCTTAGTGATGGCAATGAATTGAAGTCAATAGAAAAAGCGCTAATTGGCTTTATTAGCCTTGATCCACTGGTCCCTATTCATTGCGATCGCATGGTTAGCATGGAGTGTCCCTATGACTAATCTGATTAAAAAAATGATTTACATTAATTGAAAAGACAACATAGCAAAGAAGTCATTAGTAGAAATAACAGGCGGGGGGGGGGGGGGTGCTCTCCAATAGAATGGTAGAGGAAACACTGAACTACAGTGGTTTTGAATGTATTCACCTGTAAACTTTCTCATAAATCACAAGATTGTTTTTCACTGGCATGGTTGCATTGGCAACAATTTTGCTGCTGAAGCCATCAACGGCCACAACATGTGTCACTCCAAACATCCCAAGCTTCTCATTCTGGTCAAGATGAAGTTTATGGCCCGTATACTCGGCATGATAAGGGATTGGATTAAGGTTCCGAGCACCCTGAAGAAAATTAAAATACTGTGATTAAAGCAGGATCCATCTTCGTCACATCGACCACACAATTCACTAAAGTTTTCACAAGGAATATCGTAGGACCTGTTTATAATCTCGTTTTATGAAGTTTAACTGCTAAAATAGGTATGTTTAAAGGAAAAAGCAACCCATGATACACTTGCATCGTCAAATAAAGTGCATAATGTCTGCTGTCCAAAATGATATGCCATTATTCTTTTTTAATTTTATTAACCGTACAAACTTGGTTAGGCTATAAGACGGCACCAGCAGAAATTATGTACTTTATTTGACGATGCGTTTATATAATGGTTTGCCTTTTCCATTAAAGGTAATGCATATTACAGTGTTAATATTATTACACCGCAATATATTTTGTTCCGCTTAATTTCTGGCATTATGGTTACCTGACGTCGGAAATCATGGTATGGCTGATGAATCTCTCGCAGGATTTTTCCGACTCTACATTCTCCCACACGCACTCCCACTGAAGACAGATAGCCAGTCATAAATTTGCGGCCATAAGATGGTCCCGTCTGTAATTAAGAAAGCTCCATTTACTAACAACGTCAAAGTCATGTTGCAGTCATGTTCAGTGAGTTGTTCTCCGTTGCGCTGACAGAGACCGTGCTTTTTGTCACGGCTAATTAAGTTTAAACATCTTAATGAAAACTTACCTCGTTGATTGAACAATACACCGCTCTCTCCAGGTCACTGTCCGATAAATGCCGTTTTCGCCTTAGGTCGTGCCGAGCACAGAATCTTCTCACGCTCATTTCAGAGCATCGCTGGATACCCATCTGCTGCAGCGCGGTGGAAATTTCTAAGTGTGTCTTGCCAGTTTCAAAGAAGTTTTTAATTAAATGAGCGTATGGTTCCAGGGCGGTCATAGTATTGCAGCGTAATTACATACAGTTGCTTACAGGTCGCCTAACTTGAAATTGGCTAGAAAGACAGGGCGTCAAAAAAAAAAAAAACTTCCGGGTCACACGAAAAGGACGAATTAAAATATTAAAATCAAATTCGGCCCCTGGTCCGTTTTTTCCATTTCGTAAATTTTGATCCACGCACAAAATAGAAAATGTAAAAAACAAACTGCTATTCGTTTTTTATTATCTGAGTTGTTGATGAATAGTGCAAGAACAAATCGTTTTTCATTTTCCGATTTTGGATTCTCAATTGAAAAACGAATGAACGAATGATGCACGGATTAATTACCCAGGACTAATAATTGTTTTAAGCGGATGTTTTGCGCACCACAATTATCACTTCTGGTTCCACCACTGTACTGAATTTAGTCCATGATTTAATCGCTGTTAGATCGCATATGGAGAGAAACCGTTTCTTCAGATGCCAATTACGATAATTTTAAAATGCGTCAATAAAGGGAAATGATTGAGAACTTGCCAGGACTAATTCTTGTCATAAAGGGATGCGTCTGTGCCCCCCGAATTCCCTCTTCAAGCACCGGGCCTGTTCCTGCTACTTCTTGAGCTGTCTGTACAAGGGTCAAAGGTCACTTCATGTGGCTCCAGGTTTGGTTTGTGCTCACGTAGCTGGCAATTATTGTTGCTCTCAATGTCAAATAGGGGTTAGAGGTCTTATGTGGGTATTTTTTGGTGCTTACTGCACAGCCAGTTGATGATGGAAGCTCTTTTAGATGTTCGGACTGGAGGGGGAAATATGTACTAATGATTCAGTTGGGTATCCATTGTTCACGTCCTGCAGTCTGTCAAGCAGTCAGTGGATACATGATACATCTCAAGTTTCCCTTGCAATTTATCCCTCTAAAACATTGCCAAACAGTCCTGCTCATTGAGATTTACCATCCTTTGGGTAATGGGTTCTGAACCTTATCCAGTGGGTGTGGGTGCAGGTTTTCATTCCAACTAATTAGTTTCCCACCTGATTTCACTAATCAAGGTCAGTAGCAGTGACTCTGGGGTTAATATGTAGAATCAGGTGCGTGGCTGCATAGCTGGAATGAAATATCTTGCTGTAAGATTCCTGCTCAGCCTAAATAGGCAGACTTGCTGCTACAGAGCAGTAGCTGTGTTGTGATTCTGCCTTTTTGTCATGTTTATGTTCAAGTTCATTGTTCATGATTTTGTCTTTTATTTCTTCTTTTTGGTTATTGTAATTCTCAGGTTTTTAGTTCATTCCATTTCTCAGTTCCACTGCACTCGGTTCCCTGTTTGCGCGCTCACTTACTTCGGGTGATTTAAATGAATTCTGGTGTTTAAAATATTCCTTCGATTCTCGTTTATTCGCTTCGTCTTACTGTTCTGATTACTAACAAAACTAACATTTGTATTTTGTATCATAGTCTACTAACACAACTAATCCATGTGTGTAGATTCCTAACGAACACTCTAGTTAAATCTGTAAAGTCGCACCGCTACTAATCAATTCTAATTCCCTCTCAGCAATCGCTCTGTTCTAGTCTCCGCCTCTTGCTAAGCTGTACCCGTCTTCCCCAGAGTTTCTGCGAGATCTCTCGCACGTGCTTAATTACTTTCCTGCACTCATTATCTGTGCACTTAGAACTCCTTGACCGGAGCTGTTGTCATAGGCTGTCTGTGTGATTCCTGTCCGTGTCTTGGCTTTCGCCAATTTCCGTGGTTAGGATTTCCCTCATGCGATTGTCCCGTTATAATTAGTCTGATCCAGTTCACCTTTTTTCTGCATAGCATGTGACTTCCCTCACATCTATTTAAGCAGATCCCTCGTCTTCACAGCCAGCTCTGTGTCAGAACGTTGATCAATATTTCATTGTGCAGAGTGCCTTGTATGCCATTGAGTATTGTTTTTCTTCTACTGGTTTGTCTGACTTTGATTCTTGCCATTGCCCTTTTTGTACTGTTTCCTCTTTTTGGATTTTGACCCTTTTTGTATGACTATGATTTCTGTGTTTGAAAACCCTTGGATTTGTTCATCGACTACGACTTTTTGCCTATCGTTTTGCACCTTTGCTCATCTATCTGGTTCTGACCCCTGCCTGTCTAGTCGACACTGTTTTTGGATTTCGTATTGTGGCTTGGCAATTCCTGTGTTTTTTGGCTTTGACTCGGATTCCATTAAAGTCATACATTTTTTGGATTTCTGTCTCTCGCGTGTGGTTCCTGAACTGTACCTTACAAGCTGAATGAGGTCTGTCACTGATGAATGAGCTTTGCTTCCTTCCATACCAAGTGAACACCTGCCGGACAGTAGGAACCCAGTCAAAAGGTTTGCCATCGCTGCCTCAAGTATGACGTCTCGGATGTGACGTTAGAATGTCCTCCTCTGGACATGACAGTGCTGGTCTGAGGGTCACTAGTGGTTTCTGATGATGTTGAAGCAAGAGCCCAGATCCCAGGGCAGTTTCCTCTGTCCAGCAGCTCTTTCATCCTCTATGAGAGGTGAGGACAATGGGAGAGGGTCATTTGAACCCTGTACCTGTTAGGGTCATACAAATTGGACCCCATCCAGTTGGACCCCTGGCCCTAACCATTTGGACCCCATATCACTTGGACCCCGGGCAAGTTGGACCTTTGACTAATTAGACCTCAGACCAGTTGGATCCCTGATCAGTTGGGTTGGGATTATGGTTAGAGTTAAGGTTAAGGTCTGGGGTCCAAACAGCATAGGGTCCAACTGGTACAAGGTCCAAACAACCTTTACCTGAAGGCAATGAGGATCCTGGATCAATGTTTTTTTTTTTTCTTTAGATTATTTTTTTGGGATTTTTTCCTTTATTTGACACACACACACACACACACACACACACACACACACACATATATATATATATATATATATAGTGGAGAGTGACAGGAAGGTTGGGGAGAAGAATGGGGGAAGACATGCGGCAAATGACCCAAGCCGGAATCGAGCCTGGGTCATTGCGAGAAGGACACAGCCTTTATGGTGTGCGCACTTAGAACGATGAGCCACCGGGGCACCCCCTGGATCAGTGCTTTTAATCTGGGGTAAAAGACCTTTCCTTCCCCAGATTAGTTTAGTTTATTGGCTTATTTGACAGAGGCCATGTACAGAAGAAATCATGTACCAGCGTTAGCTCTATTGCTAATTTTCATCTGTGGTCCCTGGGCAGGGTGCTAAACTTAAAAACATTACACAACAACACAGACATTACAGATACTTCCACTTACAGTAGGGCAACATTAGTAATTCATTCAACGATGACAACTCCATATTAATCACATACAGCATAGTCCTTGTTAAGTTCAGTTAAAGCAAGATCAATGAACGCATGACTGATTCTCCTTCAACAAGGCCTTTAGAACTAACTTAAAACTTAAGGTTTACAGAGTCTCTTATGTGAAGTGGTATTGAGTTCCATTTTTTGCTGTCTTTAAATGAAAATGCTGAATGACCAAAGGCAGTCCTTATACACTGTGTTTGACAGTCACCTCTCACTGAGGCCCTTACATTGTCCCTGCAGAATGACATGCATTGCTTGAGTGGTGGTGGTGCAAGGTTAAGGAACAACTTATACATTTGACACATGTCAGCACAGCAGAGAAAACTTTCAAAGGAAAACAAATTATGTTTTTTCAATGATTGTACAGTAATGGTAATTTCTTGGCTTTCTATCAAGCACTTTCACAGCCTGTTTATAAAGGGTATACAGTGGTTACAGTGTTGTCACACCTGTCTGGGACCAACTAGTACAGCAGTAATATAGATTTGAGAAGATCATTGAGTGCAAGACCAATTTAGCAGCAGACATAGGTAATTGGTGCCTGATGTGACTAAAATTATTTAAGTATGCTTTGGCACTTTTGACAATTTTTGTTTATATGGTTTCTAAAATTTAAGTTGGAATCAATAATAATGCCTCAGTATTTAAAATGATCAACAATTTTTATAGCCTCTCCCTTAAGAAGTATGTCTGGTTGGTGCTGATTATAATTTCTCTTGTTTGATAAATATATACCTACTGTTTTATTCACATTTACGGGTAAGACAGCTATTAGTTAACCAATCAGACACTTTATCTAGTACAGCAGTAAGTTTTAATGCAGCCTGCTCTCTGCTTTTTGCACGTGTCTAGGTGACAGTGTAATCTGCATACGTTTATTGACCTCTGGGCTGATCAATGATAAATCATTGATATATGAACTAAACAACAGTGGTCCTAAAATTGAGCCCTGTGCCACTCCAATGGTGTTATTAACTTGGGGAGAGGATACCTCAGCAATTCTAGTGAACTGCCTCTTTGAGTATGGTAGGATTCTAACCATTAAGGCTTTGAATTTTAACTTTGACAGCTTAGATAACAGATCAGTATGGTTGACTGTGTCAAAGGCTTTTTTAAAGTCAAGGAAGACAGCACCAATGACACCTCCCCCATCCAGCTTAGCTTTAATTTGTTCTTTGAAAAAGCCGTTTGCCATCACAGTTGAATGATATTTTCTGAACCCAAATTGCATCGTGTATAATGGAAAGTTGCCTTGATCTAAATAGGCTATCAGCTGGTCACAAACTACCCTTTCAGCTATTTTAGAGGTGATGGGTAGGATGTTGATGGGCCTGTCGTTAATTACATTGGTTGCATCCCCAGACTTAAACTCAGGAGTAATTGAAGCACCTATTACTGAAACCCCATAAGTCACGCTTGACTTGACTTGTGGGGTTTTAGTAATCAGTGCTTCAATTACTGCCGTCTTCCAAGCTTTGGGGAAAAACCTTTACTTCATAGATAAGTTGACCAGGTGTGTTATTGGAGCAGAGAGGATATTTTTATACTTCTCACAAATGCGCAATCACAGTCAAATATATCTTTGGCCTTTGAGTATTTAAATAGGCTAAAAATTTTAATTGTCAAGGCGTCTGGAACTTCCACAATGTTAAACAATGGAAGATTATTATTTGGTGGTGTAATGTCCCTCTCTCTAGGACCAAAGCCTTGCGCTAGATCGCACACTGATCAATAAAATAATCATTGAACAGAGAAGAGATTTTAACTTTATCCTGGGTTAAAGCCCCTTGCACTTTAAATTCAAACCCTTTGTCACTTTTGTTTAGCTATCCCCACTTTAAGGCTCTGTTAATGCTTTCCCAAGTTTGTCTGCTGTCTCCTTTTGAGTCACTGATGGTATTCAAGAAATTTCCTTGAATTTTCCTAAATTCATTTTTAATGCTATTAATCATGTCCATGAAGTACTTTAAAACATCAACGAGGTTATCTGTCGTCACGATTTTATTCCAAGAAAGCTGCTTAAATTCAAATTCTTTGATGAGCCTTTTTGGAATGGTATTTAAAACCCTTTTGCTTTCTTGGCGGTACATAAACTTTAGTTAAGTTAACTTCCTTGATATGAAAATTAAATTATAATCTGATAGCCCAGTTACAAAATTAAATGTTTTAGTTATTCTTTCAGGTTTGTGACTGAACATCAGATCAATCTGTGCTTGGGATGATTGTGTAATTCTGGTGGGGCCTTGAATTAGTTGTGAGGTCAAATTGATTTGTTAAGTCTTTCAATTGTTTCTTTTTCGACTTTTCAGCCCAGTTAATGTTAAAGAGGAAAATCGGGCAGATTTTAAATGTAAAAAAATATGCTCGATCTTTTATATATGTAGTATAGATTCATAAATTGCAGCGCAACTGCCAAAAAAATCTTTCTCTACCTCAGAATAATACTTTTAAAATGACAAATTATGTCATCTGCTCAGCAGCTCCGATGCGAGAAGTAAAACGAGAATGAACGGGACAACGCGAGATTCACACTGCGAGACGTCATCAGCAGAACACCCGCGCGCACATTGTGCATTGTTTACCATAATTTAGTGAGGATTATTCGGCAGATCAATGGGCATTTCAAGCCAGTTGTACAATTGTAGAATCAGTTCCAAGGCCTATGAGTTTGCAGAATGCCGGCGAGGTGTGTTGCGGGCTTTTGTAGCAATACTCGGCAGAGCGGGGTGTCATTACATAAATTCCCCGAGGACACAAATATTCGGAAGCAGTGGATGAAGTTTGTGTCTCAAAAGAGGGCGGACTTCGTCATCGCGGAACTCTGTTCCAGCCACTTTGCTTCTGGATCTTTTGAGGACAATATCGACCTCATAATTTCTTTGGGGAACTTGTTCAACATGAACTTAAAGTTGAGGCCGTGACAGTGTAGCTTCTTTCTGTTTCAAGTAGAAAAAAAAATTTACCACAGTTTGGTACAAATAACAGTTGTCTTCTGCTCATTTTGGTTTCAGTACAGTGTTTCATGTAAATTTATCAAAAATATTTCACAGAACCATAACCGCACTGAAATCAACCGAACTGGTAACCAAACACATATTATCAACAACAAAAAATCAATTTTTTTTCAATATTGAAATCACATGTTGGAAGCTGGGATAAAAAAAAATGATTCTACTTTATCAATAATTGGTCACCAGTGCCCAAGTTGTGTTCAATCACAAATATGCTGGCGAGGAAGCAGTAACCGCCGGCGCGTAGTTACCGCTATCATGCGCAGTACACACGCGTGATGGCGGTAACTACGCGCTGGCGAAGACTGCTTCCTGGCCAGTGACTCAACTTTTTGTATTGACAAAGACTAGTAGTACATCTACACCAGGTGTTAGGTCATTTTGGCACCGAGTTATTTCGGACCCTACTATCAAGTCAATTCGGCACTTGGCCTCGGGTCATTTCGGAACTTGTGATGGGACGCCTCGGTATTTATTCGGCATTCGGCTAGTTAATATTGGTAAACATAATATTCATGGTTTATTTTTATTTTACAATTAAACTTTGTGTTTATGATGTTGTTTCAAACAACTGTCCTTTATTCATGCGTTGTTTCACTCTCCAAGGACATTATGCGTGAGTCTCCCTCTCTCATGGTTTTGAGTGCCGAGTGAAGTGCCGAGTGCCAATCAGAGGTAAGGGGATTCTGTTGCCAATAGGACAATAGGACATGATATTCAATTCTGCTATCTTCCCTTCTAGTTTTCTATCATACTTTAAAGCACTATGTGGCTCGTTTGATAAGAGGAATTCTGTTCGATTCTAATAGTCCATGTATCAGGTTTAAAAAAAAAGATGTGGCGTGCTGCAGTGTTTCTTTAGCTAGTACCTGAGCGATAAGTGTTGTGACTTGTTGTGACATTGAAACTGAAAAATAGGCCATGATCAGAGGTAAATCGAGGTTCCTCAGTTACAAAGGTTTTATATCCGTTTATTTCAGCGAAGGGGCCATTTTGCCTGAATCGCTTTGAGGCTCGTTCCCAGCAGTTTAAAATGCCATATCTGAGGAAGCGAGCCTCTTTAACTGCAAATATAAAATGAAGTTTCAGTTTTATGGTGATGGAGGTCTGCGGGAAGGAGAGAGTGCAGTTTCGGTGCTAGCGCCGGGAATGATGAACTGTTTTGCATTGCTGATGTGTCGAGCAGGAGCAAAGGGTCATGTGACAGCAGAATGTGATTCATCTCCATATATCTGCCCCCCCGGTCGCTCATCTCCACCCCTCTGTCTGTCACCTGTGAGTGTGAGAGCAGATGTGAGTGAGTTTTCCCTTAGAATGTGCTGCTGTGGCTCTAATTTAGATCCTGTTTCTGAGTCGAGTGTGAAGGGGTGAACTGAGAGGGAAGACGGAAAGGAGAATAATCGTTTGATGTTTCTTTTTAAAATAAAAACTACTCACCTTGTAACAAATTCCTTTTTTCTTTCAATAAAGAAAACGCTTCAATAACGCTTTACAAGGGTGGAGAAAGTATATCAACGCGTTATGGACAAAAAAACCCGACACTTCGTTCATGCAAACATAGCCGTTGTAATAAGACAATTCCATCCATGCACAAATACATCACGCAAACAAGAGCAATCCGAGATTTCTGATCTCCGCCAAGGGATGACGTTGATACGAATGCAAGATCTTTCTCTTTGGAAGATTTCAGGCCCACCCATGCAACAGGTTTGAGTGAGATTAGCTAAAACACCCATTCTCGTCTTCCAATGACGTCTAAGTGAAAAGATTCTGTCAGATCCGGTAAGCATTCATCAAGAGCTTTCATATGAGGTATTACTTGATATAGTTTGTATGATTACAATATTTGACCTCAGAGTCGAAATTGTTGATCCAGATCTGGATCCGGACACACACAGATCCAGGTCTTTAATGATATTTTGAGACTGTTCCATCAGAGATGATCTAATTTGGATCAACATTTGGTGAAAATGCTGCAGTGTTATATGAAGAATGATCACACATGATCACCATATTTGTAAAATATAATCCTTGGACTAAGATCTACCTTTTGTGTAGATTTAATCAAAATCCGTTCATTAGTTTCGGAGAAATGTCACTGAGTGTATAAATGAAGATCATCACAAAAATTTAATGGAGTCGTCCATGGACCAATTTCTACCTCTGGTGAAAATTTCATGAAGATCAGTCCAGTAGTTTCCGAGAAATCCTGTCCACAGACAAACAAACAAACAAACAGACGGACAAATAAATAAACCGACTCGATCGCATAACCTCCTTGGCGGAGGTAATTATGCACAACCCCAGAAGAAGTATTCAATTTCCTAAAAGTCCCACAACCACTTAGACAATTAAACGAATCGAAGCAGACTCGTATAAACTTGTTGCAGCAGTGTGGCAGTGTTGTTTACATTATCCTATTGTCAGCCTGACATGGCTTTATCCATATATAGTTTTTAATCTCAAAAAAGGGAGAACATTCAGCTACAAGAGCGGACTGGGGTTGATTTACACAACATTGCATATGATAAAGCACTAAGTGGGATACTGAATATCATTTAGGCCTACTAAAAGTAACAAAAATAAACCATTAGACGATGCATTTACAGTGTCTTCTGGTTTATTATTTTTGGTTTTAAAAAACTGCGACAGCAATGTGCAAAAATAATTTGTAGTGCAAGAACAACAATAAAGTGCAACAACAAATAAAATCACTTAGATATATAAAAATAACAACAAATGTACAAAAGCAAGCTCGGCTTGCTTGTGAATATTCAATAACTGATCTGGGTGTGCTATCTAGAGATGGAATATTGTAACTGCGTGCATAAATTTGCAGCTCCATGTCCGCTGGCAGGCACATCTGAACAAAGCGCTTAAGAAACCCTGATGAGCACCGTTGTTCTTCTCGAACACGCGAAATCCACATAATCCTTAAATGATGAATTACATTCATATTTTAATTTTTAACGAGTTTCAAAGTGGCCAGTGTCAAAGTACTCAAGTAAAAGTATACTTTTTATCTTTTAAATGTAGTAGAGCAAAAGTAAAAGTCCCTGTAAAAAAAAAAAAAAACTCAAGTACAAATCCTCAAAATAAAAAAACGACTTAAGTACTGTACACCTCTGCCTGCCAGTTCAAAGAGAAATGTCTAGTTTTTAACTAGCTAGCTAATTTGCTATTAACGGCTACACGCAACCAGTTGCATCAAAATGTTAAGGATATTTACTTTCCTAACTTGAGGAAACTTACATTACCAAGACATGCAAACATATGTTTATCATGGCGTTTTTTCTCCTCTTCCTCTTTCTTTTCTCTGCTCCTGAAGGATATGTATTTTTGAGACATTGTTTAGCTTTCACCCAGCTGCTCCATGGATGCGCAGTACTGCACGGCAGGATGTACAAATTACTGGTGCACCGGAACTTTGACGTTTAAAGCGAGAGGCAGCAGGAATCACTTGGCCTACAACAGAAGTGGGCTACTCTGTTAACATAAAATTCTGTTTTTGTATGATAAAATACCTTTGATCATAAAGGAATCATCACTCACACATGCAAAAAAAATAAAAAATAAAAAATAAATGAAACAATATTTTTGTTAATTGCTCTTGGGGGCCCCTAGTGGTCGCGGGGCTCTAAGCAGTTGTTTAGTTGGCTTATGCCTTGGGCCGGCTCTGCTCGTTGTCCACGTCTGGTCTGGACTGAAACCGGCTATGAGGCTTCCATATGAAAGAAAAACATTTGAATTGGCTGATTTGAAAGAAAAAAAAATATTTTCATGCATGGTACAGTTTTCTTTTAGTTTAAACCTCGTGGGTCATGCCCTTCGACAAGAGATGAAAATATTCTGCGATCTTCGGGTGATGACGTAAACTCAGGAACACAGCTTCGGCTAACAAAGGAATAAATCATTCAACCCTTTCATTAGAGTTCATTGTGTTGCTCCTGTTGTCCTCCAAAATGGTCAACAGATGTGTCGTTTTCGGGTGCAGCGCTACTGAGGATCAGCAGAAGGATGTGTCATCGCGCACATTCCCAAAAGATGTCGGAATACGCTGACAGTGGTTGAGATTTGTCGAGACAATGACAGTGAACTTCGCGGACTCGGGCACAGTTCACTCGTGCGCGGCTAGTCCGTACTAGTACCAAATGTGAAAGCCACCGTACTTGAGCGTGGAAGATAACTGTGCTGTGTTATGACTCTCTTGTTCAAACCGCAGTGCCGAAAAGATATCTCCAGTCAAACGAAGAAATTCAATGCTTGCTCATATGTTGGTGGACGAAAACATACAATCAAAACGGGATACTACATGCAAAAACTCTGTGATTAATTAAATCATCCCTCAGTGGATACATTAGCGTGGTTATCACAGAACAATAGACCAGTTCCGTGACAAACTAAAGAGAATGCGGCTGCGATATTTCAAAGTGCGGGACAGGGTGCAAAAGTCTGGCAGCTCTAGTCATGAGAAAGATACATTTTCGTGGTATAGGCTAAGGCAGTGGACAGCATTATCGGCCAAAAATGCAATGGCGAAAGAATTCCGTATTCAAACTCCATCAATATCGAAAGTTATCAGTACTTTTCTTTTTGGGCTTACCGTGACGTTCAGATACCTAGAGAAAGATTCAGGTGTGTAAAAACATCAAGCATCCAGTCAAGAAAATTTCAAATTTAATTTCTTGTGCTTCTATATGTGATATTCCATGTTACAGATGACACACCTGGTTGCTATTGCACTCGCAGCATATGCATTTGCGATATTAATATTCAATATTAATATTCTAAGCCCCCTTCTCAATAATAAACCCCCCCTCCCCAAAATATATTGGCGCCTCCTTTAAAATCGTTCTCCATTTAAAACCACCTAGGTGCATACTGCAACGCGCTGTATCGGAATTTTGACATGTATGCAAGTGTACTCAGGTACGGTACGATTTTACTCGTATGAAAGCTGACCAGCGGGGGGAGGGGGAGGGGGGAAAATCGTACTGTGGCACGGTATGGAACAAGACGGATTCCTCTTCGATTTCTTTCAAAGAAGATCAGAATCACTCTCAGAATCGTTCTTTTCTCAATAAGTCACCATTGTTTTTCGTGTTCTACAACCTTTGTTTTCCCGAGTTGGCGTCAGTTCCAGTTTGGCACGCTTATTAATTTTGTTTTCGGAAACCATGGAAACCATTTCTTAAAAACCATGGCATATTTTTCGATTTTTTTTTCTTGTATTTAGTCAGGCTATATGAGCCTACATATAGGAACATGAAAATTGACACTCATACTTGGTTTCAGTTCAGACCTTTAACTCAGAACCTTTTGATATGCATACACATATGTACAGAAACTCACACACCTACTGTGTTCACACACACGCCCATCTGCTCAGACATATGCATGTCTACAAACTGTTTAAAAATTATGGATTCAATTACTGTGATGTGAGCCTTTGACTTGTCTTTAATGCGTTTATACACCCATGCATCTATGCGGACACACACGCGCACACACACACGGCTTCACGCGCACGTGTGCACACACATCCCTGCAGGTGTGTGTTTTTCTCAGTGTGTGTTCATTTGCTAGTTGATTTGAGAGTGGAAATACTGCGGTGTGTAATTATTCAGAGTGCTGTGGGTTTCAGTCGCTTTAGCAGCCGGCCACACACAGACACGCGCACACACACACACACACACACACACACACACTGCAAGTCTCTCTCCGTCAGAACAGCCCTGAAACACTCTTCTGCGCCAAACGCAGTCGCACTTTGCTCTGCGATTGGTAGGAATTAATCAGCCTCACGTGCACTTGTGTCTCGAGCTGAAAATGCTAATTGGTAATTAATTACCCATTCTCAAACCTCTGTGGCAGCGCTTGAGGTGATTGGAGGGTGATGGGAAAGTCAAACCGGAATAAAAGTCAGACGTTTAATGCTGTAGAGCTGACATCACAAAGGGAGGATTGAAGTGTTTGGGATTCTGATGCTCGGATACATGGATGTGTACTAATGTTTAGAAAATATCAAATATTCATGGGCAAACTCTCGATTTCCTAAGCACTCATTTCAGAGCCTAATTTTCTGGCCTAATTTTGTTTACACACACAAACTTGTGTGTGTGTGTGTGTGTGTGTGTGTGTGTGTGTGTGCGCGTGTGTGTGAGAGCCTGTGCATGTGTGTGTCTGAGTGTATGTATGAGAGTGTGCATATCAGGGCCTGTGTGTCTGTGCATGTCTGTGTGTGGGTTTATTTGAGGGCTTGTGTGTGTGTGTGCGTGTGTGTGTGTGAGGGCCTGTGCATCCGTGTGAGGGCTTTTGTGTGTGTGCGCGCGTGTGTGTGTGTGTGTGTGTTTGAGGGCTTGTGCGTGTTTTGAGGGCTCGTGCATTTGTGTGTGTGTGCATTTTTGTATGTGTGCACACGCGTCTGTGTGTGGATGTATGTGAGGGCCTCTGTGTGAGTGTGTGTGTGTGTGACCCTCTCTTTTCGTCACAAGTTTAGCACAAATCCTGATTATAAGCAGAGAGGCCTGAGGTCAGTACGTGGTGATGTCACAGCTGATGTAAATCAATACTCATGAAAAGGGCACAAATCCCCTCTTTCTGGACCAATCAGTCTGAGTCATACTCTGTCTGTCAGGACCAATCAGAGAGTGACCCTGAGTCATACTCAGTCTGCCAGTCTCCATCTCTCTGGCTCTGTCCCTCTTTCCCTTTATGATACAAACTCTCCATCACTCTCTCGCTGTATTCCTTTGTCATACAAACTCTCATTCCCTCTCTCTCTGCTTTCAGCTTTGACTGTATTTGTTTAAATTATGTCCAGTTGCCCTGGTTTCATTCATCTGTATCAGAAATATTCTGTTTCTGATGTCAATAACTCACATTTGCCTGATGTGTGCATGCACATCCATAAGGAACGCAGCATATCACCCAACAAAGAGGCCTTTTCATGTATTGCCCGTGGGACGTTGGGAATCCTTCCCCGTTTAGCTGTGTGTTCCCACATGCATGAGGAATTCTGCATTCTTTCATTCATATTTATAGTTTATTGCTATTAGTCACATTCTCACTTATAGCTGACTTTTGGCACTTTCTGGTCGTCTGAATGGAAGCTGTCTCACGTCAGTTATAATCATGGTTTATACAGACCACACTGACACAGTGGATAGTGCCTCAGGCCATGAAACATTTTTTAGGACTGAAGTTTTTACTGGGCCAGCGACAGAAGACATTTATTTTCTGTTTTGGAGGGAGTGGTTTTATCCTGCTCGCACAGTGTTGATTTAGTCTTCACTTCCTGATCTTGGCTTCTTGTGTGATTGAAATATACAACATGTGGATTTTACCATGTAAAATTGCGCAAAATGAGTTGAACACAAGATATTTGGATGAGATGAAGTGTCAACATGTTTGTTATTAAACAGCCCATCTGCACCCAGAGCTATTGGCTGGTTTAGCTTACATACTATAGCCTGTGCTTCTTATGGGCACGTCCTGTATCCTGTCATACGAAAAGCAGTTTATGCTTGTCATGTCCACAGACATGTTATCTGCCAGCATGTAGCACCAAACATCTGAACACAGCCTGAGGTCATCACTCGCCACTGACTATCACATCTGTGAAGACTCATTATTGTGCTGTGCTGCGTGTTGAAAACACAAAGGCACATATTCAAGTGATTTCACACATAAACACACGCAAACACACACACACACACACACACACACACACACACTCACTCTCATGCACGCTTGTACCCACATCAAGTCAGTTTGAAAGATAAAAAAATATGTGTCAATGAATAAAATTTACCTACAGTTGAATCTAATGACTTTATGGAGGGTCATCATCAGAATGGTGTGTTGAATCTGGGAATTGGGGTATTTCTGAGCCGTGGCAGGCCGGAGCGATAACAGAATAATTCTGCTGGGCCAGGACAGGAGCGATCTGTGAAATCCGGGCAACATGAAGGAAAATGATCACATTCAGCTAAAATAGATACGAGAGATAGACAATCTACCTCGGTAATTCAACCCTGTGATTTCTCTCAAGCATGCTTATCACTCCACATCTTCTATTACCCATGATTCATCCCACTATCTCTGGAGCTGATGTGGAATTGCATGATGGCGAGACTGAAAAACGCCATCACTCATTCAGGTCATGGAAGATGAGCGTTAGAAATGTGTGAATATCACAGCGCTTGATGCTGAAATCTGTGTCAGGCGTGCTTGCGTGTGTGTGCGTGCGGGGACGAATAGAGTGAAGCGTTAAGGCTTGCTGACATGCTCTCATTGAGGTGTCACTGTCTGCGTCGCAGCATGTGAGTGCTGTTCTGTTTTTGGTCATGTGTGTTAAACTAACTCAGCACAGTGGTAGAGGATGGGTGAATTCCACATACATGCAGAATCAATCCAGAACCAACACACAAATACACACACCTGTGCAGAATCAATTCTAGACCAAATGACACACACACACACACACACGCATTTGCACAGAGCAAAGGCAGTACTAACACACAAACCCACACACGGGCACACACACACACTCTCACTGGTACATACTCTTTAAAACACAGTTGTAAGCAAGTGTGGACCTGCACTTGCACACATGCAGAATCAGGCCTGTAATAACAAACTCACACACCCTCACACACACACACACACATGTATGCACACACACACGCACACACAGACACTCACACATGTGCACACACACACACACACCCTCACACACAAACACACGCACACACACACACACACACACACACACACACACACACACGCGCCACACAACACCTCACCACAGCAGAACTCCCACACACTCACACTTGGGAGAGCCTGCAGACAGACTGAGGCCTGTCTGCCCTGTTCCAATGAATGCTTAATGAAAAACGTTATTTCATTCAAAATGCAATCAATTTTTCGCGTGGGAGCTGGGCTGCTGCAGCTCAAGGTCTCGTCTCACCAGCTGGCCGCTTTCCGCTCCGCATCGATTCCTCACTCTTCTCTCAGTGGCCAAAGCGTTTCGGGAGCACAAACCGAGGCACCACGACCTCTTCTAGAGACCCAACCCAAGGTCCAGGTGATGACTACGAGCTCTTTTTGGCTGATCCCCCTGTCTCTCGTTGGGACGGGAGGAGGTGGACTCTGATCACTGTTTCAGCAGCAGCAGAGTGTTTTCCCAGTGTGTAACGCCCGTTATTATATTTTTCTCAGGTGCAGAATTTCATATTTGACGGCATGTGAGCATCAGGTAGTTTGCGGGCAGACAGAACTAAAACACATTACACTGCTCTGCACAAGACATTTGTGTTTATATGCGCACACCGCTGACTGGGAATGTACAAACATTACTTTAAAAAACTCTCTATATATATATATATATATATATATATATATATATATATATATATATTGATAGAGAAACTCAAAATACAAACATGTGGGAAATACTATACAATATTAATGTTCCAATGGAACCAAACAAAATAATTTTCTGATTGATTTAAAAATCTATTTCCTCCAAATCAAGATTTCACAATTAATGGCACCCTTAATGATTATTGTAAATAATATTTACCAAAATTAAACCAAATATTAAATTCCACTTATTTAAGTTTTATCTAAGTGTTAAGGAACTATATTGAGCCATTACGTAACTTCCCATTTCACTACAGAACAAACATGAGGTAACGCAAATGCAATATCCCTTTGTCATCCAACGCCATGAAGAAAACAAAACAACTGTCAGTTCAAAAGAGGCAGATGGTCATAGACCTTCATAAATCTGGTAATGGCTACAAGAGGATTCAGAAATGATGGAATATCCCACTGAGCACAGTCAGGGCAATTATTAAAAATTCCAAAGATATGGAACTGTAGAAAACCTCGAGGGTTGAGGAGGCAACTGCATTTTACCCTCCTAGAATACTGAGGAGGATGGTGAGAGAAGCAACAAAATCCCAAAGAATCACTGTGAAGGAATTGCAGGCCTTGGTGGCATCTTGGGGTCACCAGGTTTCAAAAGCACCATCAGGTGCCACCTCCACAACCACAGGCTCTGTGGAAGGGTTGCTAGAAGAAAGCCTTTTCTGACCAGAGGCAAGCGTTTGGAGTTTACCAAACGTTATTTAAATTATGCCTGGAATGAGGCATTTTGGTTAGATGAGTCCAAAATTGCATGTTTTGGTCAGATACAGCATCGGTGTCGCAACTGAGATGCATACAAGGAGAAGCCCCTCATACCCATTGTGAAATATGATGGTGGTTCCATCATATTTCGGGGCTGTTTTAATTCAACAGGCCCAGGGGCACTGGTTAAGATTAATGGCATAATGAATTCCACCGTGTATCAGGATAGTTTGCCTGACAATATGATAGCCTTCACCAGAAGGCTGGGCCTTGGCCATGGGTGGACTTTTCAACAAGACAATGACCCGAAGCATACCTCAAGATCCACGCAGAAATGGTTCTGTGACGAAATCATCGGTCTGCAATGGCCATTTCAGTCGCCAGACCTCAATCCCATTGAAAACCTGTGGGCTGAGCTGAAGAGGGCAGTTGATAAATGCAAACCAAAGAATGTGAAGGATTTTAAAAGGATCTGCTCAGAATGGTACAAAATCCCCCAAATGTGCGTTTTAACCTGGTCAACAATTACAGGAAAAGATTCCATACTGTTATCCTCGCCAGAGGGGGTTGCACTAAGTACTAAATGAAGGGTGCCAATAATTATGCGACCTTGATTTTATTGAAATTCATTTTGAGTTAAATTATTGTCATGACTTTGGTTGTTTCCATCGCATAATTAATTATTTCCCTCATGTTGGTATTTCCATTTCTCTATTAGTATATTGTTTGTATATATTTTTTGTGCTGTTTGTGCATTGCCAGGAAGGGGTCCCAGTAATTCTGGAGCCCACGGTGATCTCACTTTGGGTGAGGCTTACCTGTTCGGTTAGGGTTGTTTCGGTATCATTATTATCGTTATAGGTCACATTTATTGTTTGTTATTTTCATATTTGGGAGGCGACATTGCGCATTTCTGGGCACGTCTTAATGAGCATCAGCCCAATGAACTCTTTGAGTAGTGAATAAAGCGGTCGTGTACACCCTCTGTATCACAAATCCATGCCATCTGTCCGCTGCGTCCATCGCTCCTTAAACATGTAAGACATTAATAATGAAAAAAAGATTCTGCAGGAGGATTGTATTTTACAGTAATCGTGTCAGTGATGGTAAGTTGAGCTTATTAGTCGTGACTGCATTATACTTGTATGTGTAAAAAACAAAATAACACTGCCAGTGTTGATTGTTTGCACTCCTTTGTTAGCTGCCTGTCAGAAGTAGGAAGCTGGAGAACGAGGAGTCGACGCCCTCATACACACAGACAGGCCCAGGCGGGGATCTGAGCCCTCGCTCTGAATGACCTTGAGATCTCCAGGTTCCCCGTGGTGCAGAAGACCTCTGTTCTGTGCTTGCTTGAGTAATAACTCAAGGATCATTCGGAACCGAAGGGTCTGTTCCCCTGCCGTGGTCGACCTTGAGCGCTGGAGCCTGTGACCGTGTGAACGCTGCGTGATGGTCAGGGCTGACTGGTTTTAATGGGACCCCTCTCCACTCCTCTCAGCCAGTCCATTGGGACCACATTAAACTCAGACAGCAGGTCAAAGCCAAGGACTGAGAAATCTCTCACACCTTATACCCCTCCAGTGATGGAGCGACTGGGAGAGTGAAAGAAAGAAGTGATAGAGTGAGAAAAGGAGGTGAGAGATAGAGGGAGGGTGACCAGAAAAGGAATCGTAACTTGATTGTGTGCGGTGGGATGTGCTGATGTATCTGTGCTCTGGCTGTGGAGAGATGATGTGAGTACCAGTGACCAGCGTGAGAGACTTTAACCTGCAGTGAACAGGAGCGAGAGAGAGAGAGAGAGAGAAGGAGGGGTAGATGGAGAGGAACTGAGTGGGAGAGAGAGGGAAAGGGATGGAAATAAAAAAAATAAAATGATGGAGGGATTTACAGGAGAAGAGAATGAGAGAAACAAATACAGAGATGATGAAGTGGAGCACTGGAGTGGCAGAGAGACAGAGAGAGAGAAATAGAAAGATGGACAGAATGAGAGAGAATGAGAAAGATGGAAAGAGATGTGGAGAAAGAGATGTGCATTGCCATGGCAACGCCAACAGCTTGCGCTAAAACTCAGTTCACTGCACTTACAGCTCAAAGTGGAACGGTCCAAGAATCAGGAAAAAACCTGTTTATAGCTGAGCTGTGGCCCCTAAAAGTGGCCCAAGTCAAGACAATGCAAATTCAGGAGCCCAGGTTATGCTCTCTCTATACCGACTTCCTCAGCATATGCTGAAATTAGCTTGTGGTTGTCAGGGATTTATCACACACTTTTATCAGGCTCTTGTTGGAATGTATTTTACCCTTACTCTGTGTGTCAGTGTGACCGAACATGTCTTTTCATATGTGCATTTGAAGGTGTGTATGAATGTCTTTGTGTGTGTGTGTGCGTTGATGTAGTGACTCTTCACTTCTGTGAAGAGTCACTATGCCTCTGTGTTTGTACGAATGTTTTTGTGTGTGTGTTCACTGTTTTATGTGTGTGTGTGTGTGTGTGTTCACTGTTTTATGTGTGTGTGTGTGTGTGTATCATCTGTCTATCTCTTTGCATGTGTGTTTATCTGTATGTGTCTGTGGGTCTGTGAGTGCGTGTGTTATCTGTATGTGTGTTTGCGTGTGTGTTTGCGTGTGAGTTATCTGTGTGTGCTCTGCAGTAATAGCTCACATACTGAGGTAATGTCTCACACCATTATGCTCAGATCGGACTCAGGGGCAGCTATGGTTACACACATTCTGTGTGACCCATCAAAGTGGGGGGGGCAGTTAGCACCACCGCCAGCTAAAGCCAGGCTACAGTGACCAGTGACCCAATATAACACTGAGTAATGTAACACTGAGGAGTGTAATGAAAACCGGCCATTCAGCCCAGCCCAGCTCTATATTATCCTTACATCTCACTCCACGTTTCACAGCACCACTACGTCGGGTTTTCCGGCGTTTTCTCACTGGTGTACACTGGAGAGCAGCTTGAGTTTGGTCCAATAGCGTGCTGAAATTACCTTCCCAATGTTACCGCGCACATGAGACCCCTGCTGGAGACACATTCTCATTTCAAACATCATCTACCAGCAGTCAATCTACATGCACGGTCACGCCTGACCTGGAATGCTGTTTAGGGGGAGTGTGTGTGTGTGCGCGCGTATGTGTGTGTGTATTTGCGTTTGTGTGTGAGAGTATGTGTGTGCGTGTGTGTATCTGTGTACATCTGTCTATCTCTCTGCATGTGTGTCTGTGTGTATGTTTGCCTTTATGTGTCTGTGTGTCTGTGTGCGCTTGTGTTTGTGTGGGTGTGAGTGTATTTGTGTTTGTATATTGACATACCAATCTCCGACTGTGTGTGTAAGTGCGGGTGTATTATGTGTAAATAATTAGACAGCTCATGTACAGTACAGAGAAGGAACAGAAAATGATGACCTAAGAAAACTGCACTCTGTGTGAGTGTGCGTGTGCGAGAGAGGTTAAGCATGGTAGTACTCTGGCTGATTTTAGGCTGATTTGTTTTTGCAAAAAACCCATGAGAACACGGGGAGAACATACAAAGTCCACGCAGAGAGGCCCCAGGCTGGATTCGAACCCACGACCTTCTTGCTTTACAGTAGCAGTGCTACCCACTTTCACATGATCATAAAATCATATAGTCACAGTGCTGCAATGAAGCAGAGCTGTTTGATGGGCAGGGCCCAGGCTTTCACACACCCCTGAGTACAGGTGTCTCTGTCAGTGTGAGGTCACACACTTTAGTGTATCCCGTATGACTGAGAGCATGATCCAACAGGACTGGTTAGTCGGCGTTTGACTGGGAGGTGAGGGCAAGTGATAGGGTTTGTAGAAAGTGCCAGAATTAAAAGACATGAGTGAGTGTGCAGGGGGGGTGGTGGGCGATGAGGTCATCGTAGCTTCCAGGAATGAGGTCATCGCTAATTCGGTTTCCGTCTCAAACCCCCCCTGCCAAAATAAGCCTCCTTCTCTGTTATTAGTCATCGCTGTCATCGCGAAAGGAGGCCGCGTCTGTCGAAAATGCGGTTCCCCTGCAGCTACATCACGTCGTGTGTTGGCGTGATTTGATACGGTGCTTTACATGGTGGGAGGTTCTGCTGCAGTACGAACATTACACACATTGTGATCTCTGAAGAGAGAGCCAGCGTGATACAGCCCCGAGCGGATAGCGCTTCGCTGTGGAGTGGGCGCGCGTTTGGGTATCTAATGATGGAGGGAGCTGCCTGTGTATCCGGAGGTGTCAACGCCAGGGGTCAGGAAGTAAGAGTCTCGTCATATTCCACTTCCCTCCTCAAACTCAACCGGCTGGTTTCACCAACCAGATCTCTTATCACGCTTCATCCCAATGTCCACACTCGCAGGCTTTTGGTCTTGAGTGCACCTTCATACTACACCGAGTAAATTTGGATGACCAATTTCTGAAAATGCCCAATCTCAGGTGCACTTTATCCACACCTTCGGAACCCTTATCCTGATACTGCTTCGGGACAACAGTGGAAGTCTGCTATCATTTCACTGAGAGCACAGCAGTCATTTTATGCCATTTCAAAATCTGTCCTTTTGTTACATCACTTGGGGAAGTGACTGTCCAGAGGCGAGATGGACTGATGAACTTCAGCCAACCAGTTAATCAGTTCCTTCATTATTCTGGGTGAGTTCTTCCCCTTCTGATGTCACAAAGGACCGATGTGAAATGGCTTGTGATGGCTAAGTAGCTGTGCACCTGATGACATGATAGAAGACTTTTATGGCTTAAGTGTATCCCACAGTGCATTAGGATTTTGGATGTAGCAAGGAAGGAGTGGTTATTAAGATGATGGACAACAAAATATTCCACCTTAAATAAATTTATATCAGGTTTTATCAGGCAATATATTTACAACCCCAATGTCAAAATAGTAGGGACAAAGTGTAAATAGTGAATAAAATCAAAATGCAATGACTTTCAGATGACACATGAGCTATTATGTTATTTAAAATGGAACATAGTTGCAACATTTGCTATGTTATCTCTGTTCTATTGTGAATAAAATACTGGCAGTTGTGATTTGAAAGTCATTGCGTTTTGATTTTGTTCACAATTCACACTTTGTCCCAACTATTTCGGAATTGGGGTTGTAGTATAAATTATGCAACTATGATCTCACTGATTGCTCATTCATTAATTCCGGTAATGCCCAAGTTATTGCTGTATTTAGGATATTGATCAATATCTGAATGATTGTGGTTTTAACATTTGGATTGCTATTCTCATATTTATTCTAAATATGTATCCCCTTTATGTAATTTTTGGCTCAGAAACTCCTCTAACTGCAGCCTCGAAGAGGCACATTTCCCTTTTGTCAAGCGGGTCCCAATGTGAGATGATAGAACTTTACTGCTCTTACAGTCCACTGGCCTCCTTACTTTGGCCAGATCCTGGAAATATGTCCCTCAAGATGCCACTCAACTGAGCGGAGGACTCTGAAGGTGCATATCTGGAGGAAGCCTGTGGCCGAAGAATAGTGCTAATTGCCAAATCTGAGTCATTGGAACAAATTGCCGGGACAGAATTTTACACCTGAACTTGCATTTTCAACAACTGAAAATCATCTGCAAACAAGCGGTTTGATTCAGAGGCCTGAGACAGCGACTTCTGACTGAAATAGAGGTGTGAGCCTCGTTTGGTCTTGCAGTGAATTTACAGTGAGGTTTGAAATCGCAAGCAAGGTTTTTCGATGCATTCGCATTTCGAAAAATGTGGGCGCCTTTCATGTAATTATCATGACACGCGGCTTCCAGGTGGTTCATTGAGTGGGGAAAATGATACGTCGCAGTATTTTTTTCTTCGTCAGACAGATTGACAGTCAGGAGAATTAGTCACTCAGGTAAAACCTGGTTTCTATAGCAGCCAGAGTGAAATCTGTTTCCACGGCAGCCGTCCTCTGAGCCAGAGAGGAGGACGGAGAGACAGCGGAGTGCTCTGCTGTTAATACAGGCAACTTCTGTACTTCTACTTTAAGGAACAGTAACAGGGTCTTTATATGATCTGCTTGTTTTGGCTGACCTTTATTTAACCTGGTTTGGATAAACTCCAGCGAGGCAGGTGTGAAAATGTGAAATATTAAGATATAAACTATTGTCTGCAGAGGAGGGGTTGAAGAGAAAAACTTTTGATGTTATTTAATAAGAAGGAGGGGAAGGGGCATTGGGAATTACAAAGACAGAGACTGTGAGAAAGCGAAAGATGGAGAGAGAATGAGAGTGGGAGGAAAGGAGAGAGAAAGAAAGAGAGAGAGATGACTGTTTTAACTGCAGTGCCTTTAAATGAATTGCACCATGGGGGCCGATTGTGAGTCGCACAGTGGGGGGAGAGGGAGGGGTCATAACGCCTGGAGTGAAAGGTTGTAGAGACCCTACCCCCCTACATCCTTTCCTCTCTCTCTCTCTCTCTCTCTCGCTCTCTCTGACTCACAGCCTATCCAGGGCTTGGGATGGACAGGAACTGCGAGGGGGGGGGTTCACACTGACAGAAGATGTAGCAGCTCTTAAATTAAAGTGCAAAGAAGGGTGACTAAATTAGTTCCTAGAGAGAAATGTAAACTCTCAGAGGAAGCGTCATTAAGTACTGCTGTGTGCAGAAGTTTATTGAGGTTTTTAAATTCCTTTAATGGTTCTTCAATTGAACTGTACATTTTTTCTGGTTCGGTCCTGCCCCACTCGTAATAAAAAGGTGGACACGTCTAGCAGTAAAAGGTCACTTCTGCCCTGACATTAGGAACTGTTTCTGTGCGTATGATAGAGTTAGGCTCACCAGGTTGCGCCGGCAAAAGCTGAATGGTGGAGCCTGATTGAATTGCAAGGACTACCCTCTGACACGGTCACCTCAGTTGGCTGAATCCCTCGCTGGGGTTAAAGCCAATTATGCCTCACCCTGCAGAGTTGGTGGCTGCGGTCAGTACGGTCACAGTCCAGATATGACACCCTGATGGCGCGGCTTCTACAGGCATTGGAGTGGCATCTGCCCATGTATGACTCTCTCTCTCTCTCTCTCTCTCTCTCTCTCCATCTGGTGTCTTGTGAGATAGACGGCTGCCGTTTTGTTTCCAGGTCTCCCAAACTCGGTCCTGGAGACCCCATGTGTGCGCTGTTTTTTTGGGTATTTAGCTACCCTGTCAGAAAACGATTGTTCAAAGGGGCATTTTCATTGTTATTTCTGTCCATCTGTGCTTTTGGGTGTCTTTGGCAAACTTAGACAACGTGCATGTTTGCACCACAAGGGGCTGCAGTGTTGTAACAATGGTGTACCAAGAGGGTCCCAAAAGAGCTGTGTCACGAATACCGAACATGCTCTCAACTTTGAACAAAGTAAATCCTTTCAACTACAAGTTGAAATGTACTTTTATCCTTCAGTTAAAGTGCTGAAACAATTGCTATGAATCCTCAAATTTCCATAGAAAACTCCTTAATGGCATTATTCCCAAGAAACAAAAATATATAAATACAATGCAAAACAAAGATGGATTGGCAAGAATGGAATCAGATTAACTTGCAGTCAAGTGGATTCACTCTGTTAGTTTGTACGTTCTGAGCATGCACAGTAATCACGACACAGTTCCTTCAAATGCCACAATCTTTTATCTTTGTGTATATGCTACTGAATGTTTAATGGATGAATATACGTTCAGTCAATAGCTTCAGTCGAGCATGAGCGGAAGATTTTTATTGATTGTATGAGTTTTTTCCCAGTGCGTACGATTTGAAAGTTCTTTGTGGAAGTCCGTGAGACCTGGTGTGTGACTCACGGTCGATGAGTGAGACTTATGAGCTATGGTATTCCTGTCATTTCTCATCAATCCCTTTGACTAAGACACTGAAAAAAACCTGTCACTGCTTCTATTTGATTAGAGGAAATTTGCGGGAGAGTTTGTGGAGGAGCGTGTGATGGATTATGGTGTATTGAAATGCTAAAGACATTTGGGATATTGGTCAAAAATCACAGAAGCCATTTTATATGATGATGGCCAAGAACTGCTCTTAATTTTTGGCTAAATATACTTATGAAGGTTCCATCTCCACAAAGTTATCTCCATTTTGATGTACTTTTTGAGAATTTTTTTTTGCGCACTCTAAGAGATATCAATGAAACTTGTGTTGGGTTATTCGATGAGGCATGTCAAACTCTTTAGCTTTTTAAACAGATTTCCACATTGAGATTGTAGCCGTTATAAGTGGGGGGAATTTCCTGTAAAGACTGTTGTGACATTACAAATGTGACCCAGTAACTGCAGGCCAAGACTATTTGTCAACAATAACATCAATTAACGATATGGAGGGTCTTGTGTTCTTGCCTATGGGAACGTGGCTTTCCTCACAACAAAGAGATTTGCAGAGAGCAAACAGTGGGACTGAAAAATAAACAAAAAAAGTCTTGGAAGAAATACGGAATACTGGCGAGGAGACGACTATCGAGGCTTGACAAAGCTGTCGCAGGAGAGCGAATCTGTGATGACGGCTGTCTGACCAATCAACGGTTTTTTAGTATTTCAAACTCGACCCTTTGATCTTGCGCTTGCTGAAAGCCCCGGAGTTGAAACCTGTATGGAAAGGGTCCCAAAATTCTGTGCCCATACTTTCCATTCTTCTAAAACGTTTCACGATTGAACAGCCCTCTCATATTGACGTTGAGCCAAATTGTAACCTTTGGTGAAAATGTGATTTAAACTTCTCAGTGTTAGTAAGTATGTATCTGACTCTTTCCCACTGCATGCTGGGATAGGCTCGACCTCCCCACAGTTAAGCCCCGGCAGGTCAGCTCTGAGCTGCATCAGTCTCTATAACTCTTCATCTCTCTCTCACTCTGTTGTTCTCACTCAGACCATTCATCTCTCACCAACTCCTGCTGTCGATCTGTCTCCATCACAGTCCATATCTCTCTCTCTCTCTCTCTCTCACTTTCACGCTATCATCTTCTCTCTCTCCCCCTCTCTCCATTTCTCTCTTTGTATCTTTGAAAAAAAATATGTACGATAATGAAATAGAAAACCCCGGGCCATCATTTTACCGTTTTGTCGCATTGCATTCCGATATGTATTGAGTTCACTGATTGTTTATTAGTGTTTATTTTTTTTTACTTCGATGGATGTGTAGTTTTTATTTTTTTGTTGCATTTTTTTTCATTTTGTTTTTATGTACAGTATTTATTGGCTCTTGTCGCTTAGTTTTTTCTGTTGGGAACATCACCACGGATCGACAGTCATTATTTAGTTGGTTGTTTAGAGACGTTTGATGAACAGGACTTAAAAATCGAATCGCCTCTGCTCTCTCTCTCTCTCTCTCTCTCCCCCCCTCTCACTGCCTATCTCTCATTAGCTCTCTGTCAATCTTTCTCTAACTCTGGCTGTCAATCTCAATCTCTCCATCATTGTCTATCTTTCATTCTCTCCTTCTGTCTGTCATTCCCTCCCTCTCCCTCACTAACTGTCACAGCCTCTCCATCATTCACTCTCCCTCTCTCTATCCCCCTCTGTTCTTCCTCTCTGAGATGAGAGGAGGATGGAGAGGTGCCGGCAGGAAGGCGGTGTAATTTCAGGGTGAAGCAGTGAGTCCGTATTCTGCTTGATGATTATCTGTGACAAGCCTGCAAAACTCTGCGTGTGTGTGTATATATGTGTGCGCGTGTGTGTGTGTGTGTGTATGTGTGTGTGTGTGTGTGTGTGTGTGTGCATTTGTGTTCGCGCACAAGATTCCAGAATACACCTCCCAGCATTCTAGACCCCAGAGACAAGTGACAAATTAAAAGGAAAAAACCTGAATAAATGCATGAAAACGTTACAAATGCTGATGCTTCTTTTAATTTTCCAGTCCCGGTCTGTGTCCTCTCATCCCATTAAAGGCAGAAGGGTCACTGCAGATCAGTGCAGAGTTATTCTCTGTGAATCACCTTTATATCCTGGGATGATGGGAGGGGTCTCCTCCTGGATGATAATGGCCCAAACCCCACAGGGCTTAAAGGCTCACTGAATGGCTTTATGGGTATGAAAATGATCCTAAACATATTCCATTGTCTTCTGAGTCACCAAATCTCAAACCAATTGGACTCAAATAGAAGATTCTGGAACAGCATGTTAGACAGTGATCTCATCACCATCATCAAAATACCTAATGAGGGAATATCTCCTGGAAGAAATGTACTCCATCCCTCCAGTACAGTTTTACACCTGTATATTATGTGTCAAGGTGTGTTGCAGCTGATCTGGCAGTTTGTGGTGGCCCAGCAGCTAACTGAGACTTTTGCGGATTTTCCCATTAATTAGCCGCCTGTTTATATGTGTACCATGTGCGAATGCATTACGTTTCTAGAATGTTCTCCCCATGTTCCTGCAGCTCTGGTTTATCCTATTGTTTTAGTGACTGGCCTTACTCACCCAAAACTTTTCTAAGTCCTTTTTTTTCAATTTCTCAATTTTACAGTGCTTCACTGGCATGACTTTAGATTTGATTCGATCAGAGCAAACAACTTTATTAATCCCCAAAAGGGAAACTCATTTGCCACCAAATCAGCTCATAAAAACAACAAACAACACATATATATCGTATTGACAGAACACAAATGACAAATAACACCATAAAAATAATTGTGTTGCTATGGCAAAGGAGGAAAATAACAGAGACAGCGGCACGGTGCCTAATCGGGGTACTACCCTGCCCACCACACATCTGTCGAAGATAAAGAGTAAGAAAGCATCCTGTCATTGCATAAATTGAATTACGAATTGAACAGAGAGAGCAAAACTGTTTCAGAACTACAATCGGTGCCCTCACATAACCGTAACCATGCAGCATGAGCGGAAAACAAGTTTATCATCGAGCTGAATGAATGGTGGTGCATCGTTAGTCAGAGAAACCGCTAGATTTGCGGATTGATGGCGCATCTGTTTGCCGGCGGCGAGCTGCTAAATATTTATCAGCCAACAGAGCAGAGGTGCTCCCGATCTCCTGTTTCATGGAGCGGTTGGGGCAGGGTGGGCGGTGAGTGAATCATATAGTCTTGTTCTCCAAGCCCTTTGCAGAATAGCATGGCTCCTGAATCCTTCCCTCTCTGAAATAAAATGCATGAATTAGAGTCTGACCCCTTGTCAGACGAGAGGTACCCGACTCTCTCAGAAATATGAGCTCATTGCCTCTCACCAGAGGCCACATATGGATGCTTGGGCAGATGCCTTGAGTGCCATTGATAGCTGGAAAAGGAGTAATTTTACATCACTCTTTTTAAGAACTGTGCTGTGTACACAGTTCAGGGGCACGGAGAACAGGAAGTTGAGGACTGGACTCAGGAGCAAGGATGGACTTGGTCGTATTTACAACCCCAATTCCGAAATAGTTGGGACAAAATGCAAATTGTGAATAAAATCAAAATGCAATGACTTTCAAATCACACCAGCCAGTATTTTATTGACAGTAGAACAAAGATACCACATCAAATGTTGAAATTGAGAAATTTTACAATTTTACAACCACAAAATGAGCTCATTTCAAATTTGATGGCTGCTACAGGTCTCAAAAAAGTTGGGACAGAGGCCGGTTTACAATGGTGTAGCATCCCCTCTTCTTTTTAACACAGAGTGGAGGCGTCTAGGCATTGAGGAGACAAGTTTCTTGAGTTTAGCCATTGGAATTTGATCCCACTCTTGTTAAATACAGGCTTCCAGCTGCTGGAGAGCTTTTAGCTTTTGTGGTTTTGCATTGTACTGGTGAAATATACAAGGCCTTCCCTGGAATAGATGTCATCTGGAGTGGAGCATATGTTACTCTATAACCTTTATACACCTTTCAGCATTCATGATGCTTTTTGAAACATACAATCGTCCCACACTATGTACACTAATGCATCCCAATACCATCAGAGATGTTGGCTTTTGAACTGAACGCACATAATAGGAGGGGTGGTCTTTCTCCTCTTTAGCCTGGAGGACATGACGCCTATGATTTCCAACAAGAATGTCAAATTTGGACTCGTCTGACCACAGGACACTTTGCTACAGTCCATTTTAAATGAGCATTGGCGCTTCATGCTCAACAATGGCTTCCTTTATGCATGATAGAGTTTTAAGTGGCATCAGTGGATGGCACGGCTGACTGTGTTTACAGACAGTGGTTTCTTTAAATATTCCTCGGCACATTTAGTAATGTTAATGACAGAATGATGTCGGTGACTGATGCAGTGGCGTCTGAGGGCCCGAAGATCATGGGCATCCAGTAAAGGTCTTCGGCCTTGTCCCTTACACACAGAGATTTTTCCAGTTTCTCTGAGTCTTTTGATGATGTCATGCACTGTCGCTGATGACACCTTCAAAGCCTTTGCAATTCAAAGTTGAGGAACATTGTTTTCAAAGTATTCCACAATTTGTTTACTCAAGCCTTCACAGGTTGGAGAGTCTCCGGCCATCTTTACTTCTGAGAGACTCAGCCTCTCTAAGACATCCCTTTTATAGCCAATCATGTTACACAACTTACACATGTTACACAACTTAATTTTTTGCTAAATGTCCTTTCAGCTGATTCTTATATATTAATTGCTTTTTCAGCACTTTTTTGCCTGTGTCCCAACTTTTTTGAGATCTGTTGCAGCCAGAAATTTGAAATAAGTTCATTTTGTGGATATAAATGTAATATGTCTCAGTTTCAACAATTGAAATGTTATCTATGTTCTATTGTAAATAATATATTGGCTCATGTTATCTGAAAGTCATTGCATTTTGATTTATTTCACAATTTACACTTCGTCCCAACTATTTTGGAATTGGGGTTGTAATTAAACAATTTAATTTTGTTATGCAGGAAGAAGCATTGAGATTCACTCGGGTAAGAAATTACTGTTAGGGGAGAGCTGGACTTTTCAAATCACAAACACGCTACAAGCATTTTAATTCTTCACTTAGCTAATTCATGGGATTCTCATTGACTGAAGTGCGTAAGGTCGTTATGGTGTTGTCTGAATTCTGTGTAATTAATGGCAGTTATCTTATGGCCATGGCGGGACACAACAGACCACGCTGAACCAGTCAACACCACAACCTCTTCACACACACCTCATTAAAATGGCAATTTAAATGATAAAATGCCTCTGAACATTAAAACCACACCCTTTTTATAGCCAGCGGCAGTAACGGAGATAAAAATAAAATCATAAATCAGCCCCAGGGCATTTTAAGCCATCCATTTGTTCTCCGTTGTTTGAACACCCCAAAGGACCATTTCAAGTACATTTAAATCCAGGTCAGGTCACTCCACCAACACACCTTGTGTATGCCTGCAGTCTCTCTCACACACACACACACACACACACACACAGTGTGCCATTACAGGCCCTCAGAGTGGCTGCACAATTAAACCAACCCGCAGCGAAAAAATAGATAGATGTCAGTGGAAGACGAAGCATCGCTGACCATTGAAAGGCCAGGCAATGTAAATCTTCTGGTATTACCGCAATAAAACAGGGGAGACGTGCGGTGAAACGGGGAGGGGAGTGGACTATAGGCGCGGTTTCTGCTGACAGAGACATTTTTACGCTCATCAAACGACCCATCCCCCCTCCCAATCTCCTCATTCGTCCATGTGACCTTGAAATTTACCCCCGTGAATTTTACGACCCTCTCACACTGCCCTCTCCCTCTGCCTCCAGCAAACACACTGGGGTAACCCCATGAGAGAGATATCAAAAATGGTTTGAAACGGTTAAGCGCTCACTCGACCCCGATAGATAAATAAATAAATAATTCGAGTGAAAAAGCACTGCAAAACATGCAGCGAGAATACATCCCTGTTCTCCTCGAGAAATCTAAGAGTTGGAGCGAAAGGCTAACCACGCAGCGAGAGACCTCGCGGGGTCATATTTAATTTAATGCGGGCGCTTGATCCTCTCGCTCCACTCATCGCGTGCACTTAGGTTTCTATTACCAGTGTGATTTAACCCACGACAGCCAAACAACGGTGATATCTCATGTAATTCCGCTTAAAGCGGGGGGGGGGTTGGCGAAAACACAAGGAATCCCAAAGCCCTTTGCCGCATATTCTGGACTATCGCCAATAACTATAAAACCTAATCAATTAGCGAACCCTGATCAAGACAGGCGGCCAGGGAGCATCCCAGGCAATTACCTCACCGAGACAGCTGTGCACTGCGCTCATTCATTTCAGTAGGCTTTTCTATATTTGCGAATGGGGAAATTTTTGGTGATAGCAGAGTAATGTTGGTAGAAAACTACTCTGTTCTTTGATATTTATTAAGACTATAGCAGAGAGTTTTCACTTCAGGCCTAATTTGGAACACCATATCCCACCATTTAGCAGCCTAATATGGTCTAGCTTAGGGGCACTCAACTTCATCCAAAGAGGGTCAGTGTGGGTGCAGGCTTTCGTCCCAACAAATCACTTACACAATTGATTCTACCATTCAAGGACTTACAGACCCTAGAGGTTGATTAGTAGTATAAGGTGAGAGAATGTATGGTGTTGAATGGTTTGAATGAAAGCCTGCACCCACACCAGCCCTTTCTCCATAAAGCCTGGCTCAAATCAATGGATAATTCAGCCTATTTGGGGCCCGGTTCCCCAGTTGAGACAATCTAAATCTGGATATACTCAGTACAAGTTTAGAAATGCTGTTGTATTATTCCAACTCCAACTGTCTGAGTAAATTAGCCGCAATACAAAGCCAAAGCTCACGGTTTATGTGCTCACTCTTGTATCGTTAAGTCATGACCTGAGTATCACGTTGTCCGTTCAGCCCCAGTGGACTGTTTTGGTGACTGACAAATGTCAGTAAAGATTTGTTTGATACCTCTGAGGCAGGAAGAAGTTTGTTTGCCGGCCACCTCGCTCAGGCACAGGGAGAATTAACATGCTCACCTCGGGGAATCGACTCGCAGCTCTGCTTCAACTGTGCAAGCATCAAACAACATTTTTCTCCTCAGAATATCGTCCGAACATCCGATGACCAGTCAGGAGGGAATGAACAGACCTCGTACCCTCCCCTGGACACTGCACAGCCAATGACGCCCAGCAAAGCTGCGATTCGGTTCAACTCAAGGATGACATGCACGGCTCAAAAATCTGGTCAGAAATGGTCCCAAATCCTACAGTTTATGCCCAGCTAAGAGCAAAAACCAATTTTTTAATGGCTCAAAAGATTATCTTGCCCAGTTCTCCTGTGCTATGTGCTAGGTGTGCTAAGAGTATATATGTATGTCGTCACCAGATATGCTCAGAAGCCCATCAGGGCCGCATTGATTTGCAGTCAGAATTATTAAACTTGTTCAACATTTACAACTCAACATCGGGTGTTTAAGAGACTTCGAGGACCACAGATGATGCAGTCTGTGATCCTCAGATTGGAAATACCGATAAGCGAGTGAACTGAAACAAAATAAAGCACAAACAAATTTACTGTTGAGGCCATCAGGTTTGTCGACTCAACAGCTTTGCTTTCGTCACAGGCTTATGTGAGATTTGCACTTTTGAGACTCCGGACTCAAGTTGATCTTAACTGGAAACTGTTCCGGTATAGCGCACTGTTTTGTCAAAAATCTTTAAGCGAATCATAAAACAGTGAAATGTTATAATCTGTTAAGATTTCTAAAATCTGTTAATTGGGCTAGTTCTACAGTTAGGTTAACCCTTAAAGTCTTAATTTTTACTCACCCTATCCCTCCAAAAGAAACTCATTCATTACTTACTCGACAAATGACCTTCAGAAGGATTGAGAGGTACATGTGAACCCTTCTGATGGTCATTGCCAACTAATTTGCTCACTAAAAATGGACAAAATTGTGACCTTTTGAAAGTTGAAATCTAAAATTGTGCTTCATGTAGTTCGCGCCTTGTCTGACTATAGCAGCCATAAACACTTTAAGAGTTTAAGATGCCTACTCTAGCTGATGAATGAGGTGATCTTTGTTTGGGTTGGAGTGAAAACCTACAGGGCAGTAGATCTCCAGGAGCGCGGTTAGAAATCTCCATGCATTTCTAAGGGCAGCAGTTCTGACAGAAAGGACTCACAAACCAAACTCCTGGAAAGGAGCGTGCTCCCTCGTTGTCACGGCAATGCAGCCCATGATATAGCTGGGTCTATTTTTTTGTTTCGGTTGCTCGTTAGTCGGTCTTCATAAGCCCACGCCAACCACAATTCTTCCTTTATCGTCCACGCATTACACGGAACCCAGATAATCAATGATAGAATTTATTCAGTGAAGCGTCCGAGGCGTTTTTCTCCCCCCAGGGTTTAAATCCCAAGACACAACCTGGAAAATCAGATCCTCTCAGAGATGACCTAATTGGGCCTATTTGAGCAGCTCGACAGAGATAACTGAGACAGACCCAGGCTGAATCTTCCCGTACTGCAGAGCGTCAGCATGGGGAACAACACATTCACACACTCACACGTCATCTACACTGCTGGCCAAAAGTTTGAGGACAGTGGTGTGATATATAACACTTTGGGTGTGAAATGAATCAATTAAGATAGAGGATTTGGACATACTGTGTCCATAGCACATAAGTCTTGGTACCATAGATATACCCAGATGCTGGACATCTTTTTTTGCCAAAAAACATTTGTCAGGCATGTTTTACTTACAGCATTAACATTCAAGTAATCACAAGACATTAGCATAATATGACACTTGAGTCTTTGCACTTATTTTCAAAAGTAGCTCATAGCAATAATCAACACTACAATCTCAGCCTTTAAGTGTTGATCTTGTCAGCAGCAGTAGGGTCATTATGGGATGCTAAAGAAAAAAGGTGTTTTACTTTTTATAGAGAACACATACACTCACACGAACGCACATATGAATTCTTGCTTGTGAGGACATTACATTGACTTTCATACATTCTTTGGGTGTCTTTCTCGCCTTTTCCTAATCTTAACAAAAAGCAATGTATGCCTAAACCAAACCCTTACCCTAACCTTAACCTATCCCTAATTCTAACCTTAACCCAAACCCTTACCCTTACCTTAACCTATCCCTAATTCTAAACTTTCCCCCAAACCCTTACCCAAAACTTAACCTATTCCTAATTCTAACCTTAATCTAACCTCTCCCTAACTCTAAGCTTTACCTAACCTGACCTATCCCTAATTCTAACCTTAAAGTAACACTAGATGCCCGTAGGTTTGAGGGTGGAACTTTCAAATCCTGCAGTTCAATGAGACTACGCCCGCCACCAATCACAGATGCAACCAAAGCCACGCCTGAAAACCCGTGCACGTGGGGTTTGATTGACAGCTGTATCATTCCAATCATTTGAGTTGGTCGTAAGTTTGATTGGCTGTTGTTTTTTAGCTCTTGCCCCTTACAGGATAGAAATTTTTTTTTTTCATTCCAGTGTCAAGCATCTTGTCTTTCACAGCTCTATCGATCACTGTAGAGTTAGAATAAGAATTTTTAAAAATTGTAAGAAATCTGTGGGAGCCTAGTGTACCTTTAACCCTAACCTAACCTATCCCTAATTCTAACCTTAACCGTAACCAAACCTGTCCCTTAACCAATGAGCCTCAATTTGCCTTTACAGTTGTGCGGACTGCCTAAATGGTATTTGATCCCTAAAATATCCCCACTCTGTTTATTAAATTAGTTTTTGGTCCTCACTTTATAGCAAGTACAAGAATCCACACACACATACATGCACAAACGTGCGGTGCACACACACACACGCGCGCGCGCGCGGAGTGATTGGCAGGCTCAGTACCCGTCACAGCAGTGATGTATGTAAATGCAGGGTATGTTTAGCCCACTCCTTGGAAACGCAACAAGGAAACTCAAACAGTTGTCACGGTTACAGCAGCTACCACTTTACACCCTTTCGCCACGCTCACCATGCGCTTCAAAGGAAGCTTCTTAATCATTTCTGAGCATGATGTATCAAAGAAGTACTGCTGCATCAATGCGTCTCTGATATCATGCAAATATAATGCTCCTCATCACTGAGCCGTACATTCTAACAGACTCGGTTTTTAAGACTTAAAAGAAAATAACTGAGTCGGCACAGGAATACATTTCCCATAATTCATTTTCACTCATCACTCCAGTGTAAGTAGGAAAGAGAAATAAAAGCAACCAATGGGGACCCGCCCGGATGACGTCACGAAAAACGCGTATAATCGTCACGTGATGTGGATGTTCGGCAAGTATCAGGCCTCTGCCGTAGAAAACCATAGAAAACGAGATGCACTAGACTGCTTGTTATTCGTTTTTTTCTCCATGGAATGCAGCGGAAATTTGTGCTCAAAGGTAGTTTAAATAGAATTACCCCTCCTGAGGCATATTTCGATGAGCATTAACTGATTACACTTGATGAATGGGCGAATGACGAGCGGTAAATTTAGTCACACTCCTCCCTTTCTCCCCCGTCCTGGGCTGCGACTTACACCCAGGTCACCTGGTTAACCTGCTGCCTTCTGATACTTATGTAGACCCACCAGCAGCGATAGCTGTATGAAACTCCTTTAGTAGTCTTCACAAGCTGTGTTCCCTTACCTAGCATTATTTTTCAACATCAACATATTTTACATACACTGCGAGTTTTCAAATAAGTGGTATCGCATCAAATTTACAATCTAAAAATTCCTACTTTCGAACCCAAACGAACAATACCGGACAAATGAATTGCAGCCGCTGCGAAAGAAAATCCTAACAACGTAGGTGGAATAACTTCAAATTCCAGCTTAGAATCATACAACTAGTGTATTATCAAGTAGGTTAACGAACTGTTACCAAGCCAGTTTGCAGTTACAAAACTGTCACAGGGGTCACAAGTAAAAGTATGAATACAAAGTCTTCTGTGTTATCCTGCCGTGATTCGAGCATTGAACATGTTGCTTTTGCATTTCTGTAGCTGGCTAAGTGCAAATGAAAATAGGGTTGTTATTGTCGCAGTTTGTGTTATCTGGACTGCCCCTTATCTGTGTTTCCCTGTTAGCTGTTGATGATGAAGTAAATTTTCTCAGAGCTATTGATGCTATTGCTGGGTCTGCTCTGCCGAGCCAAGAATGCGTTCCTCAAAAGAACCGGAGTGAACTTACATAGTGGGAGCCATTGACAGTGAATGGACGAACTACATAATTTGCGAGCGCAGTTAAAAAATATTATGCTTTTGGGAAATGCACCCCAGGTCCCCATTGTCAACACAAGTTTGATCTAAAATAAAAGTTGATAAAATCACCTAAAAACCTAATTTTTTTAACACAGCACATTGCCTCCTGTCAACTTCTGGGTTCGGAGAATGACGTTGAGCTTACGTACAGGCTATTTTTAGATATCAGGCCGTTCCCCATTGGAGTGAGTCCAGTGTTGATAGCAGGTAGAATTGGTCAAAGTGATAGACTAATCAGCAGTGACCTTTCCTGCTGTGACCAGTTTGGTTCAGAAACAATTATGCGGTTAGAATGTTCTGAACCGAACATTCCAGTGCTGAAGAAACAATCACCAGTGAAGGTCTAAGGCAATGGAGCTCTCCGACAGGAACTTTGATTTTTCAAAAGCAGAACATTTGGGAAAAAAAAACTCTTTTTCTAGGCCAGGTTTGGGTGATGCTTTAACCACACCCCTTCATGCATACGATAGAAGACAGAGTAGAACATTTCACCTCCAGCAAGCGCAGCGACCAAATTTTCCACGTTTTGGCCACCAAGCTGAGCGTTTGTTGAACAGCACACATAGGCTATCATGCCTTCTGTGTATCCTGCATCAAAGGGAAACTTGCTATGGCACCGCACTATTATGAAAGCTCTAAGTGAAACGGGAAATTAGAGCAGTGTGACCTCCAGTGTCAACAAGCATGCATTACTCAGAGACAGTCACTCCAAGCTAAAGGTGTGCAGCCTGAATTTATGCCCTGTGATATTGTGTGCCATCTCCTCAGGACTACAGGTTTAAGGTTTAAGTTTTATCTCTGTTACAGTGCATGGCAAGACTCCAAACTCAATTTTGTTCCATCTAACCTATCCTCTCTTTCTTTCGACTTCTAAGATGGATGGTTGCTTGAGATTTGGCTGAGAGCACTGCAGTGAGATGCTAGCTAAACCAGGGCAATGGCCACCCTCTGGCTTGGTACTTAAGAGTGTTTAAGTCCCACAGCGGTATTCCTGAGAGCCACTCACGCACACTCTCCGGGTGTCTGTCTTACACAACCTCCCCTGGAGTCAGTCTGAGGAGAGAAACATTATACTACAAATGCCGTGAATGGTTCAGGTTTAGTGTAGCCCTCTGCGTACTGACTAATAGGCCCCTGGACATCAGAGGACTGAAGATGCAGAGAGAGAGAGAGGGAGAGGGAGAGAGAGAGAGAGAGAGGGAGAGAGAGAGAGATTTTTTAAAACAAAAAGAAAACAACACTTCATCTGGGTTAAATTCCCCTATCAAAAATTCCAATTTGCCAAAAATATGATACCGTGTCCATTACGACACCTCATTTTAACTCAACCACAACCAGGAGGAAATGTTCTCGAACACATTTAGGCACAGTTTTGTGGATAATTACACAATGACTTTTTCCAGATTTAGAAGCAGAAATTATCTTATACCTCAGTCAAAAGTATCAAGAAGAAAGAACGGCTGCATTTGAATTCTGCAAAGAGCAAGGAACCTTCCACCCAAACGGCCGCTAACTGGAAATATTTTGGCTGGTCGCCATGACAAGGAGCATCTGAATGTTCTATTTCATCAAGTGAAGAAGGCAATTTGCTCCTGTGTTGCCTTCTTCCTGCAAGGAAACACAAAACCAACCTTGGAAGAAAGGAAAGACTGATTATGGACCACTATCCTTTGCAGTGTCATTCATGTCCGGAAGTTTTCCGATAAATTGCGAAGTTCTCTTTGCCATTGAGCGCATGATGTATCGAAAGAATCAACATCCAATTTTTCTGAAACAGATATGGGGTGCCTTTAAAATCTCCCTGCAGCCTTCCCTTCGCCTCTGTGACGTCTTCTAGCGAGGTCGAGGAAAAGTGGAGAGGAAAGGAAAAAGGCCGTCTGTTTATGAGAATAGGGATGCAGCCAAAATGAATGACAGAGAGAGAAAGGGAATAAGAGAGAGAAGGGGAGGGAGCGAGAGAGAGGGAGAAAAAGAAAATTGGGGGCTCACTTTGTAAAAGTAGGTCACGGAAGCCTCCTTCAGCTCTCTCTTCAGCTCTCCTTCATATGAACCCCCCTCCTCTTATATCCCTCTCTCACTCTCTTTTATATAAAATCCTTTTAGAGGCGAAAGAAGCCCTCCATCCTCTATCAGGCATCCATTCGGTCAACTTAATGGAAAAGGTGAGAGACCACTGGGCAGAATAATTGAGGGGGAAAAGAGAGAGTCATTACCCAGAGAATGGAATAAAGGCAAAAACATGCTAATCAGATCATGTGGTTGCCCTGGGAATCTGCCCGCTCAGGGATAGGTTTAAAGACATAAATAAGTAAGGAGTTGACTTGCAAAACCTGCTAAGTCAGTTTTGAAAATAAATAAGTTATCTCCCTTAGCCTCTCTTTCTGGCACCTGTGCTTGCTTCACTGATGGCTCCACTTTCAAAACCTACTAAATCATGTTATAAATTGTAACTGAAAAAGTGAAACTCTTTCAAAACTCGCCAACTCAAGGAGGAAAACTGTCAAATTCTGCTAAGTCATCAGCCAATGTGGAACCAATCACAGTGAAGCTTTTATAGCCTGTTCAGCTTTTGCTTTGTCTAACGCTATCTGGTTTGGGCAATTCTGAAAACCGTGATGATACTGATACCATAAAAGGGGGATTTGAACCCATGGACTCATGTTTATGTAGACATTGTCATAGCAGCTATTCAACCACTGTGCTGTATGTAGCATTGAGTTGCATGTAGAGTGGGTCCTGTGTGAAATACCTTCACCTATTGAGCAAAGGGGCGGGTTTAAACAGTGTCAAAACCTGCAAAATTTCCACTCCACTTTCAAAACCTGCTAAGTCAATACTTTGTGTTGCAAAATCAAAGTCATTTCTAAAAAAAAAGGAAAAAACAATGAATTGCCCCATGAATTATGTCTGCAAGGCTAATAGCTTCAGTATAGTGAAAATTGGTATCTATGGAAGATAATGTCTATGCCTATCAAAAAATCTGATTTTTCTTAAAAAAAAAAGGGACCAACTTGACTTAGACAGCTTTGCAAGTGGACTCTTCAATTCTACCTTTTTGAGTGGCCTGCTACAGCAAGGCACAATGGACAAACTAAATGAATCTCATCCAAGTTGAGAAGGAAACTGAAAAGAATTCCAGCCATAAGTGTCCCTTTGTAAATTTCTTTCTTCATTTGATTGAGAGAGGGCAGACAGTACTAAAAGTTTTGTTTGATAAAGTTCCTTTCATATATTAAAAGAATGAGGCAATTCCCATTACAACCATATTATTTTGCAAATGGCGATCAGAGATTGAGTCATCTCAATGTAGGAGTGCGTGGGCCCAAAAAGTCTCCAATTTACTACACACCTTGAGGTGAGGAACTCATCAGACTTGGGTATACAAAATAAAGGCCATCCCTTAAAGGCTACTTGGGCCTCAGGCTACAATATTCATGCATGACCCCCTGACCCCCACCCCACCCCAGACCACATGGTCTTCCGTATCCCCCTCCAATTTCAATAGTTTAGAACCACTTAACAAGACACCAGGTATAAGCTCACCGCCTACTTATCTAGAAAATGTTACTGAATCGACCACAGCTCATTTCTGTGAATGGCGGCTTCACTCAGGATTACTGTGCAGGAACGGGGAGAAATATCCCACGCAGAACATGAAGGCAAATCGGCCACACGGCTCACGAGCGTAGAGCACCGCTGAGCTTACGGCAAACGAGGAGGCGCACCTGATTCGCTTCACCCCTTTGAGGGGAACTCGCGTTGGTCTCTTGGTAACTAGGCAACAGGCAAAGTCTCACTGAATCAAGGTAAAAACTGCTCCTGCCGTGAAAATCAAGTCACGCAGTACCAGAAACCATAGTAAATCCCTTCCTGAAAAAGACATGCCTTAGGCCTAATAAAGTGCAGTCACACATGTAAACGGCAAGTCGCTGCAAAAATATTCTCGCCATATTGGAGGATTAATTTGATGCCTCCCATTTGAAAGCGGCAAATGATTCGGGCGCTGTGAATACATACCGAAATGTGCGATGCTCGTGGTAAAACTCATTCTACTGTAACGGCAGCAATTTACCGCAGTCTGAGCCAACTTGCTGTCTTAACATCCATTCGAGTTTACCGCAGAATCCCGTAACTAACCATCCTTACATTTGGGGGCACGACATGGAAACATATTCAACATGACAACCGCCATATTAGCAGAACAAAATATGCCGATTTCACACTCGCTCTCGGAACTGGCGGAACACTGCACGCCTGCCTGTTAGTGCATCTGATGGTTAATTAATGATTTCATGGCTGCTCTTAAACAGCCAGGGATCAGGCATAAGCATTCTTTAATTTGCTGGCGGGGCCTTAATTGTTTCCGCGGATGCAGGGATACTAACAAGTTTCAAGGGATTAATCATTATTAGCCTCGTTCATGACGGTTGTTGGCCTAGCCCACATTTAAATGGCCATCCACAGGGAAAGATTCAGCGAATCGCCTGCATTAAAAGGAAATACTTCCACCATTTCCCCTCGTGGCTGGAAATCACTCTTGCATAATGATATTAGCACACAGATACTGCAGTCTTCTACATACAATACAGATGGGATCAGTATCAAAGCAGTGAATACTGGGCTTGGGGTGTCCAGGCTAAAATATCGGCCTGTGTGGCCTGAAGGGGTTTGTTTGAGTCTGGCGTTAAGGCACCTGATCCTGTCCAGCAGGGTCTTTTTTCCTTGCCCATCTGATTTATGGAAGTTTAGCTAATTGGTTCAGTTCATGGACGGTATATAAAGATGGATCACGCGTCTCCATTTACTCCCATTCATCAAAAATGGAGCCAAAATATCCCAGATACGGGCGCTTTTAGGTTGCACATTTGGAGCCAGAGTCTGCGCAGTAGTGATCAGGGGGCGAGCCACAGTATTGAGAACCAGCCCATACACGCAGCCGAACACTCCCCCCGAACTTTTGACCTGGCCTGGCTGCTGCGCTATAGAGACACCAGTCTATGTAAGTAAACGGCAACGGCAGTGTTGCAATTTGTTGGTTCGTTAGTGAGGTCTATGGGTAAATAGACCCCCACTGCCTTCTGTTTAGCAGTTTGTGTCCCACTTAATAAATAGATACTATAGATTGTACTATAGGGCCATAACCCCCATCTAAATGAGGTTATTAATAATGATCTTTGCAAACTTTCAAATTGTATACTACAGCTTCAACTCACCAGCATTGTCTTGTCAGTGAATCTTGCTTAACAAGCTAGCTAGGTAGCTAACAACATTAGCTAATGCAGGCAACAGATTTTTGCAATTTCTCGACCATATAGCTGTAGTCAGTGTTCTCAACCGTAACTAACCCATTATGCGAGTGGCAAGCATTTTAACACCAATTTTCATTGGATTTTCTTAATCACATTCCCCCAGGAAGCTGTCATTTCGTATGTGCAAGTAATTGGTCGAACTTATACCTTTTTTCTTTAGAATGGCAGTTCGAATTTTGAATAAATTGAAAAGTCTAACCACAGCTAAGTGTAGCTAACTGTATTTAAAAGTCGCACATCTTAACAATATTGTTTTATTTTAAAAAATATGAGTGACATAATTTCATCAGTTCAATTGAACATAACCATCATAACTCGGTGGACCAGGAATATATTCTGTGTTGGCAAAGTCAGCAATGCAACCTGCCTCCACTCTCCTCACGAGGGCTCAATATAATTGAATGAGTAGTTAGTCATTGTTTTAATTTTCATCCTCATTTTTAGACAACAAAATGGATTCATTCATTTTGACTTCCTCTACAGTGGCAAAGAGCATGTACAAATACCACAGGAATATCTGTAAATCGATGCCTATTTTGATTTCCACATAACAGTCTTCACTGGGGAATTTCATATGCAAACTGAAGTTTATAACAGTGGTGCATCCAGTTTTTGCACAAAGAGGACAATGCAGCCTAATCAAATTTAGGAAATGAAAATGAAAATATTAGATATGTTAAAGTGATAGTTCGGGATTTTTCACATGAATCTGTATGGCATCACCGTCTTTAGTCTTGTGCACACACACTGACTTTTCCCCGACAGTGTCCTGTGAGCAGAGTTCTTTCCAGTTTTGGTCAAAGCGAAAGTAGTTCCGGCAGGTTTCCTGGGGTCTGCAAAGTAAAACGTTTTTCTTCTCAAAACAGTATGTGTTCGAACAAGTGATTTATTTGCATTACAAAACCCTGGTCATCCAAAAAGTCGCATCTTGTAATTGCTTGGGGCTACTTTCTCTCAATAGCGATCACTGCGCGCTGTCACTGCTAACAGCTGTGCGCACTAGCCAACTACTTTCATCAGTTGTTCGACAGTGAAAATGCATAGTGTAGCATTTTTGACAATTATTTTCAGATTTTTTTCATTTACAAATTACTTCAGAAGTATACTCCAACAATTAAACAAAGTAATTGCTTGAAGCATTCTCCAAGTCCTTGCTGCGTAATGCTGAAGTCTGAATTTGAGGGCAGCTTCTGTAATCACACGAATAATAAAAAAATCTTTAGGGAAAAAGCAGAAGTTATGTTGGGCAGTGGTTTGCATAACATAGACTATTTAAGAAGTGACACCAAATTTCAAATCATATACCCATTATTTTCTGAAATCATAAACCTGATCATGTTAAACATTTTATCTATGTACAACACCCTATCCCAGCTCTAGCTCTAAATTCAGACAAATTAATGCATCACCTGAACAAATGTTTCAGTGGCTGAAGTCATCATTAATTGCCCTGTGCAAATTAATAGGCTAGTTAATGGTAACTGAAGACAGCCAGCAAGCCAGTTAACGTTAAGGTAACTCGACAGCAAAAGCAACTATAGTTAATGTACAATTTACTCAAACAAAACCAATCGCGCTGTAACATACTTTTTCAATGTTATTCTTCCCCCTTTACTGCAGTCCTTCCTTTACATTATGTGTCCGTCACCTTCTCACCCAAACTCGAAATGTTGTCGAATTTTACCCCATACTTTTACCAAGCTGCCTTTTTAAAGAGCCCAGTTACTCGTAGCTGCCTAGCCAATTCCACTAAAGCTAATGACTCACTTGAGGGTATCGCCAGTACGCAAAAAATGCCCAGACGTAGCACTTTCGGCAAAACATCTTTCTACTTCCGGAACCCACTTACTTCCGTCAGGTCAGAAAGAAAGGAAAGGAAAGATCAAATATTGACCACGGTCCTTTGCAGCTATCATGACTGGATACGTCATTTGTCTGGAAGTTTTATGATAAATTGTGAAGACCGTCATTGCCGTCAAACTCATGATATATTGATGGACAGGACATCGGATTTTTCCAAAACATGTTCCAAAGTACCTTTGAGGAGGTTATGGGAAGTCCTATATGAAATTGCTGGAATCCTGTTATTTATGTACTGACTAGATAAATAAAAGGTATCATGAGAAATGAATGCGAGAAAAATGTGTTCTAAACGCATTTTTTGACATTTATTCGTACAATTCCGAAGATAATTCACATTTCCTGGGAAATTGACTAATAAGGAAGTGGGACGTCATTTCAAGAACCCAACATACAATCCAAGATGGATTGTTATTTCATTTCATTAAATTACCTTTGCAGAAACTCCAAACTCTCAACATTATCAGGTGTGGCCAGTTTTCATTAATGACGCGTATCTGTCAACTCTCACGCATTTGGATTTCTCGTGCTTTTCTTTACTCATGGGTTGGAAAATGCTGCGCTGAGCTGGCTCGTGGGGCGCATGTGGATTCCTCTGTGAGGCTCATGTAGCTGTAAGTCACGTGAATCCATTCTTTTCTACATTCTTAATTGCTGAATGTCAGCGGCGGCTCGTGAACTGGCAATAGGGGAAGCTCAAACAATACCTTAAAATTAATGACTGACTGGTCATGACTTGTTTTCAATCATTCATTTAAACAACCATAACAGAAACTCCGAAAACTCTCTACATTATCAGATGAGGCCAGTTTTCATTTATAACGCATACTGATTAACGCATACTGAGACTCCAGACTTCTCACGCTTTTATTTACTCAAGTTGGGGTTGGAAGCACAGCATTTTAAGCACCTATTACTAAAACTCCATAAGTCACACTTGACCTGACTTGACTTGTGGGGTTTTAGTAATCAGTGCTTCATTTGTTTCATGATCGTTTAAATGAAATAAGATAATTTGAAACGTCTTTCAGCAATTCCATTGCTTCAAACTCCATGCACAAGTACTTAAATTCCACGCGAAAATCTCTTACATACGCGTTGATAGAATAATTGCTGTCTACAGCAGAGGAACGTAAAAATGCCACTTAAACTCATGCCGAATGCGTGAGAGTTGTCAGGTATGCCTTATTAATGAAAACTGGCCGCATCAGATAATGTTGAGTTTTCGGAGTTTCTGTTATTGTAATTTAAATTAATGATTGAAAACAGGTCATGAACAGTCATTAACTTTAAGGGATTGTTTGAGCTTCCCCTGTTGCCAATTCACGAGCCGCCACTGGTAGAATGTTTTATGACGGTGCATTAATTGAACTGAACTTGGTTTCAGAGATTTTAAAATTAATTCCCATAACCTCCTTAACTCTAGTCCTGCCTCTAGGCTAATGATTTTCAAGGACCGTCATTCAGAGAATAACAACCGGGGAATGATTTATCGACGACCGGCACACAGGAAGACGAGTGTGAGCCCTGTTAATATCGGCAACTGGCTGGACTGGCAGGTTAAAATCTCCCTGCAACTTTCCTTGACCTTTGAGATGTTTTCTAGCGAGGTCAAGAAAACGTGTTCAGATGTAGCTTCCGTTTATTCGCTGATTTGAAGCACCTATTACTAAAACCTCATATGTCACACTTGACTTGCCTTGTGGGGTTTTAATAATCAGTGCCTCATTTGTTTCTAATGTCCAGCTCAGGGATCCTCCAACCTGGCTGTCGAATGCACATCCGGCCCTGGTTTTCATTCCTCTCAGGTAATCTACTGAGCAATTAACAATTCTGATTGGCCAAACTGGTTTCACAGAACCCACTCAGGTTAAGGGAGGGTGTAACACCAGCATTTCTCAGCCCTTTGGAACCATGACTTGATGATACCTGGTCTGAAATAGAGATAATTTGCAAACCTTCATGGTTTGTGATGGAAGAAAATACTGCGATAGACTTCTACAGCCTGAAAATAGATTTTTTTTTGTTTCAGTATGGGCAGTCATTCTCAACCTTATTCAAAAGGGCCAGTGTGAGTGCCATACAGTTAGTTACACACTGAATTCAACTGATAAACCCCTGAACTCTTTGTTGAAGACCTTGATTAGCATTGTCAGGTGTGAAACTGTGTTGTTATAATGACAACCAGCACCCACACTAGCACTTTTTGGATAAAGTTGGGATCTGCAAGGTCAGAGCGTGACAAACTTCCTACTTTTGGCACAGCATCAACATGGAGGCTCCTGGCATGGGACCCAGTCAGGTCCACTCTAGGGTCAAATGCCATGGAGGGGGGGGGAGTGGCATGGGATGTGCACTGGGTTGGTACTGAGAAGGTAGGGCTGACCCATGGCTATAAAAACTGAGACAGCCACCCTCACCCCCGCCCCAAAAAAAACAGCCTCTGATTGGCCAATCCCATGAACAGGAAACAGGAAGGAGACATGAAATATCTGTTAGCCTGAGCCTACATCCTGAAACATGTAACCCATGCACCCCCACCTCATCTTTCCCTGAGACAATTTAGGCTGAATAAAGATGGACCTGTCAGGATGAACATTAAATTCACAAGGTACACATAACGGTACATGTTTTACCATTCAGTGTATTTGTCCCTTCCACCACACCCCCCACGAACCTGACCTGAAATAAGCATGTTCGATGATGAATGGACACTGTGGGTGGATACTCTGTATATATTTGAATAAAATGCATTAAAATCGTTCGCCTACAGGCATAAGAATGCATTTCAATGCCCACAGTTTTTATATTAATGTATTACTCTTTCAGGATAGCTTCATCTTTTCCATTAGCATTTTAATACTATTCAATGCTGTCAATATAACCACAGTCACTGTGACTTTTCAATATCCTTCTGAGATGGAGGGCCAATATTACTGACTGTGTGAAGTCCGCCTGGGTGACGAGCGATCTTTTTCTTCAGAATTGCCTCACCATATTCTCCTGATTGAAGAAGAAATGTAATCCTCTCTCTCTTCAGAAAGTTCAGGGAAATTGTGGGTAAGAGAGTTTGAAAGAGGCAGTCAGGTGGGAGAGGTTTAGAGTATACGGTGGAGATTGGATTCGGAGAGCAGAATTGGCCCGATTTCTCTCTCATTGTGTAGCAGCTGAAGGCAGGCTGGATGTCTTTAAATAAAAGTGATGACTTCTTCCTTCACTCAGTGAGCTAGCGGTGGCTCTTTGAGATTCCTAATCCTGGAACGAATTTGAGAATGTCGTTGGGGTTTTTCGGTATGAAGTGCCCTGCTTATTGACTTAAAAGTAATCAAAATAAACTTAAAACTTAATAAATGAGTCAAATGCTCCATGAAAAAAAAAGAAAACAATAATTTCAATTTCAAAAGTATTTTTATATGATCTCCAGAAGTTATGTTTATCTAAGGCCTGCAGTGGATGCTTTTCGCTGAGGTGAATCTCATCGGTTGGTACTTACCATTACTTTTGCTGGTTGTAGTTAATTGACAGTGACGTTATTCTATCGAATATTTCCACAAAAAATTGTTCATTTTCTAGGGCTTTCACGCCTCACACATATGAGCCTTATTATCCCTCCTATCAGAAATTGAACAATAAGCTTATCATCAGATTTAACTGTTATCTGAAATGGCTATCTGTGCCTATATCGCACATGGGCAGCATTAAGTGATATATACCAGTGTTGTATTTAAGACCGTTATACCGGGTGGTCACATTCATTCTCACATAGAAAAATGGGGTATTGATTCCAAAGATGATGGCTGAACTCCCTGAACAGAGCTAAGGACCCAGGAGTCGATATCCCTTCGACTGAATTAACCCTTTAAGGTGCCCAGTCAGAAGTATGTGATGAGAATGTTCTTGACGGAATGTTCTGACGTGGATGTAACAATCTCCACGGCAACCAGAGGCAGTGGAGTTCTAGAACTCTGACTCAGAATGCTGAAACTGCTCTAGACTTTCTCCGGGAAAGCTTAAAATGGCAGGAAGGATGTGCCATGTATTTAGCTCTAAATTACTTAGTCTGCGACATTTAGAGCCATGTGCTACTCGCTCGACTATGACAGCCCTGACCGCCGGTCCTCACCCCCAATAGTGCTTTCTCGCGGCTTATACGAAACGCTTGGCATTTCACGCTGCTGACCGTGAGATTGCATGGCTGCCATGTAACATTCCAAAATCCCTCTCCCCTCACCCAGCATACGTGCCCCAGGGCAGTACAGGGGTAGTAGGGTATTAACTGGGGGAAGGTGGGGATTAAGTACACCCCCCCTAAAATGCTAAATGCTAAAAAGAAGATAACAGCACTAAAAGCACCCCCAGGAGAGTCCCAACTGAATAATTAATACATTTTACTGCCTCATTTCTGCTTTCCAGTACATGCTTGTCTAATACATGCATAGTCACGCAGGTAGACAGATGTACGGTGTGAACACTGTGTGTAAACAGTTTCTGTGCTTCTTGCATACACACGCACGGGTGTACATACACACATTCGAATATGCACGCACTCACACTTATCCATACTCAGTCCCAGACAAGCATGTTTCCTCTCGCTGACACACACAGTTTTTCTTCCTTTCACATGCACATGTACTACATCCATGCCTGCAACCACACAAACACACACACACACACACACACACACGCTCAAAGACAAAGTAAGACACACACACACACACACACACACACGTTCATACACACGCACTTTCTCTTTTGGACACACATACAGAGACAGTCATGAACAGGCACAGATCCTTTTCCAGATTTACAAAGCAATTTTGCCCATTTTGCTAATTTCAGTACACTTGAGGACAATAGCTTGGCTAAAGGCAGAATAAATAAGTATACTTAACTGCTCTTAAGTGCACTTTCCCCATCTGATAAAGAGGGCTCAGGGAATTAGGGCCCCAGTCACGCAGTAGTTAGCATTCATGAGATGTAGGGGGTTGGGGGATTGTACAATACAAGACCCCCTCCGCGGCACACAGCGACGTCAGTCACATTCTGATGAAGACTGAAGGTTATTAGATGTGAGAGCGTTGTTCTGTGACGGACCGACAGTCTCTTACAAAGTCATCAGCAGAAGACCCGTCCTCCTCCTCATGTGCTCCTGGCCTTTCACCCTGGGAGAGCCCTTTTTACGCCCTCGCCGTACATGGCTAGGGGCAAATAGGGTTACCCTCGTCTGTCCATATGGGTTTCATCATGTCGATAGTGGGTATCGTTTATCCACTTCTTCTCAAAAACTACCCAACAGAATTCATTGAGCTTCAACTTGTGCTTTGTTGGGACGCTAAATGTGTGTATCTCTTACTTTGTATCTGAATTGTTTTCAAAATTTTGATGATTTTTTAGGTGTTATCAAGTTTGCTATTTAGCCTCTTCCCCCCGGGACTTGCCATTGGAGAGATTTTTGCCCCTCTATGACCTTGTTGGTACACTAAATGTGTGTATCTCTTACTTTGTATCTGAATTGTTTTCAAAATTTTGATGATTTTAATAATAATAATAATAATAATAATGCATCAATTTTATATAGCGCTTTTCTGCTTACTGGGTACTCAAAGACGCTTTACAAGGATACATTATTCATTCACTCACAAATTCACGCTCTGATGGTAGTAAACTACTTTTTTTTGTAGCCACAGCTGCCCTGGGGCAGACTGACGGAAGCGTGGCTGCCAGTATGCGCCTACGACCCCTCCAACCCCCACCAAACATTCACACGCAGCCATACAGTATTCCTATATATTGCATGTTTTTCAGGTGTTATCAAGTTTGCCATTTAGCCTCTTCCGCCCGGGACTTGCCATTGGAGAGATTTTTGCCCCTCTATGACCTTGCCTTAAAGTGCAATACCTATCCAAACTTGTTCCCTCTTAGGTTTCGCAATCAGTAACTAAGTATTAATTTGGTCAGTTGTGAGAATCAATCCTTAAAATTACTGTCCATTTCTCCTCAGCTTGCATTATTGTTCATTGCAGTTATTATCAAGCATTTTCCTTTCCACATTAATGGTGAAAGTAAATGTCAATGTTTTTTGAAGCTTCTAAATTCCTGTCGCTCACAAAATGGTACATATTTTTTTAAGTGTAAGTGTCAGGTCAGTTTGATACGTCTGAGAAAAGGAAAAAAAAAAAAATCACAGTTTTGCCAACTTGTTAAGTTAATTTATGAAAAAATAAAACTTTCTCCCGCCAGTGATATATTGCCATAATGCAGGTTAACTCTCAACCTGTTTCAGATTAAGAATCTGACCATAAACTGAATTAATTTACTGAGCAAATGGGCTATCAATTTGCCACGTTGCAATTAATCATTAAGTCATCTAGCTTTACATCAAGGAGGAGGAAGACTACAATATGATTTTGCATGGATAGCAATATCCAACACGACTCGAAATTCCACCTGAAAGTATAATGTGATGTAGTAAATGCTGCTGAAGATGGTAGTTTTAAGTTTTAGATTTTGTTTTCTGATTAATGAATTAGATAACTGCCATCCTAGCAATGTAATATTGTAGCCTTCCTACAATGTTCATAGGAGATGGACAATAAAGACCTCATCAATGCTTTTGCTGCCATGAAAGTTTGATGCATGACATGCATTTTAAATGATTTTAAATGCATGCCACGCGTCTTGAATATTCCCAATGCCCCAATAACTAATTTACTTAATTATTCAATTACCAACCCTTCAACGTAAAAAGCGTTGATAATATACTAAATTAATTATTCTCTCATTGCAGCAACCAATGTGCAACTGCGCTTCCCATAATTAAGTTTATTCTTTTGAAAGCTGAAAGCATTTTGATTAAATGCAATATTAAAATAAATTAGGTTGCACAGCTGAAAAAGAATTCTCAAACGGGAGATGGAATTCAGGGAAAGTACTGGATTAATTCAGCATTTGTTCTTTCCCCCCATTCCTGCAATACCGTTACTAATTACATTGCCAATGCAGCCCTTCAGTAATCTCTGTCATTTCTTAGTACCTTCTTGATAATTATAGGCTTAAATATTGGTCTTGATTATTCAGTGAATTAATTGCGTGATAATTAATCAAGCGATCTAAAACAGGAACAGCTTGAAAGCAATTACATGTTTAAAGGCAAGAGGCTCATGGCACACAATTTAAAATACTGTAACACCAGTGCTACTGTTGGGGGCATGTTGGGCGTGAGAAAGTTAAAGAATCCTCTAACAGGAGTGACAGCTGTGAAAACTCACTCATCAAGAACCATTTTTCCAACAAAGAACTCTGTGAGAAACATGGTTCTTCCACTGAACCACAGACCTGTTAATCCCAGGCTGATAAGCTCGGGGTACGGAGCCCTTTAGTGGTCACCTGACACATGGTCCCAGAGCAGATTGTGTGGTTAATATGCCCGACAGAACCCTCCGGGCAGCCAATCACATCTTAGAGAGGCCTGATTGGCAGGGAAACCCTTTATAATGTACCCGCCCCCCTCCTGGATGATATGTTCTTACCCACCTAACATCAAACAGCCAAGGGTACCAGAGCAATTACACACTCAAATCACCCAGCAGAGAGGGAGAGAGAAACACACACGTTTGGTTTGTTTTATATTTGTATTTGCTTTCCATGGGTCTCATTTAATTTGGCAATAATTACCATGTGTGTTTCCTGCCAATAAAGCACATTTAATTAAATTGAATTGACAATTAAGCGGCAGAGACAGTGAGAACGAGAGAGAGAGAGAGAGAGAGGAAAATTGGTGTTTCTAGTCCTCTAGTCTACTTTTCCCTCTATTCTCTCTCTCTCTCTCACTCTCTTTGCCCCTCTCTCAGTCCCTGAGGCAGTAATGTTGTCATGTTCAGTTTGGCTCATGATAAACACAGGTGCAACAGCAGAAACATCAGTCACTAATTCGGGGGGTGGGGGGTGATTTCCAATAACATGGTGAAGGTCAGGGCTGCGATTACCATCACAAAACACAAAACATCAATGTGTTACACAAACACGGTGCTGCACAGGAAATGAAAGCATCGAGAAACATGGGAATGGAAAAACCAGCAAAGCAATGAAACGGAATGCAAAATGGCCGCTGGGAAGGAGTCTCATCAAACAGGAGTCCATCCCTGAAGTCCAGCACCGCTGGAGCGTCACATCTATCAGCTTCACCCCACCACACACCGGCAAATTAGAAATGGCTCCCGAGGTGCGGCATGCGGAGCGAGATTCTGTTGAGAGAGGATATTTGTGTCAGCCTGCACAGGAGCGAGGGTCAGCTAAGGTGCGTTCCTATTGGCAGGAACTCCTGTTCCTCTCTCGGTTCTCTTTACCAGTTTTGGGTTGGTAAACAGGGGCATGATTTTAGAGAGCGATCATGAGTTTTGGTGGGTTATGTTACCGTCGTCTGTAAAAGTGCAAGGAACATGTCTGTTCCTGTTCCCCCGTAAATTACCCCGACAGAGACATTCACCCAAATACCACATCTAAATAAAACCCACAGCGCTTTCATCTCGGGCATAAAATCAGAGATAAACCGGTAGGAATACATTATTCTCTCTTTCGCTCAAACGGTACCCATAATGCATCACAGATTATCTCCACACCCATCGCATGCATGCTCCATTGTGTTCTGTTAAATATGCGGATCATGAAGGACGTAATCTTACTACCTGAAATATTAAACTTCAAGCGGCTGATTCTGATGAGGGTGTGCAAATATAGAATCTGTAAAATGCCTTTGCGCATTTTTTTTTTGATGTGACACCTCACTCTGGTAAATTCTCAGACATCTGTGAAAAGCACAGCTTGTTCCCTTTCGAACCGGCACATACTACAGCCTGCATTCATAAAGGCCTATTTAGAGTGAGAAATGGGCTTATTAGCATGATGGCAATTTGGTTCTAATGTTACACTTATTCTGTTTTTAAATATATGTGTGTGTATATATCTGTTTGGAACCAAAAGATGGCACTGCAGGAATGCAACAAGACTTTAAAATGACTCTGTGGTATCAGCAGAAATTTTTTATTCTCAATGACCAAATCTGTGTTGTTCTCCCGAATTTACAAAGCACTTTAAAGCTATTTTCCACTATAATAAACAGGACATTATGAATGCTGGACCAGGATGACATCACAAATGGCTCAGCTGAAAAAGAAAAGAAAAAGAAAATTTACTGTCCCTTTGTTTGGGTTGCTTGGTGATGTTCCGGGTGAGGAAAATGCTCCAACACAGGCAAAAATCCACAAAAAGCTTCACAGGTCTTAAAAAGCTCTGGTCAAATGTATCCTTCTTGTAATTTCTCCTACTACTTCACTCTCTCTATTTTCCTCTTTATATACTCTTTTGCAGACCCCTCCCACCTTTTTTTAATTCTCTGGGACTTTCCATCTCAGACATGCCCAGGACATGTCCAAACCTAGCTCCATTCTGGGCTTAACAAAAGAAAAGGTCAATACTGGCATCTGGTGGCTTCTATTCGGATTACACGCTGGATGTACCATAATTGTGATTAATCAAGAAATCATTTTAATCCAGCCCAAAAGGGCTGTCCACACACTGAAAATGGCATCTTAACAGGAATAGGCACATGAAGAGTTCTCTCTCTCTGTTTACAGTGAGAGAGGATGCTCACTGCTTTTCAAAGTCCTGTAAACATCATTCTTTTGACATGGACAAGATTTATCGATCTGGAATAGGCTTTTTCAACAGGGGGCAGCAAAATGACCTGGACGAACTGGACTAGGCTCCTACCACAGATAACAGCAAAATGAGTGGGACACCAAACAGATCCAGTCTCGCAGATAATGATTAACTCCAGTGCTGGGCTAAACCCAACCTTTAAACGTAAATTATTCGTTTTCGGTGACACTGCGAGAGTGTTTAGAGTTTATAGGGTTCTGGGATAGGTCTGCCCTGCACATCGGGTGGTTGTGGCTTTGATAGGATTACGGGTCTCCTGAGGAAACAGGAGGAGTCGTACAGGGGACCAGACTTCCCTCTCCAGGTTAATTACACCCTGCCCTTTGGCCACCAGCTCTGAGCAGATTCATTACTGTGTGCCAGGGAGGGGGGGTCCGGGAGATTCCAATTTCTGCAACCTGCCCCCCTGCCCCACAGGGCAAACCCCTGTTCCACCCCTCCCTACCCACCCCCCCGTTGCTGATCGGGGGTAATACACCTGGCGCAGTGACATGGCTCTACAGACAGACTCATTTCCCGTTACTGCAAACGTGATGGATGTACAGTGTGCTGGAACACAGGCCAAGTATTTGCCGTATTTGACAACCTGAAAGCTTTCAGGCCATTCAGACGCACAGGAGCTGCTCATGTTTACAAGTACAAGTACACATATAAACATGTGCACATATGCACACACACCCAAATGTACAAATGCAGGCAAACACACGAGGCACAGGCGAACACATGCACTGGGAGACGCACACGCGCACAGCGCGAGCCCACACACACGCATTCAGATATCCTCCTGATGAAAAAGCACTGACACTCTGGCAGACACACAGGAAAACAGACACACTTACACACACACACGCACACACACACACACACGCACGCACACACACACACACACACACACACACACACACAGACAACCATATAAGCAAACGCACGTAAGCAGACATAGACACAAAAACAGATACACACATGTGATATTCATGCACACATACACACTCTCACACACACACATACACACGCACACACACACACACACGCACACACTGACTAGCTGGAGTCTGATCTGAACAGACATTTTAATGGAATTAGCAGCAGTATTCACTGGAGCTAACTGCATTAGCTTCTCCATTCCTCCACACTTCTCTGCCTTTGCTTGGACACCCCTGACTCCCGAGAATCACCCCCCTACCCCCTTACTGACACACACCCCAAAGCCCGTCTGTCTGACCACTTAGACTGACTGATGATGTCACCACAACTGACCCTCAGTCATCAGTGTGCATCATCCTGTATTGATCATCACACCCTGGGCTCATCCAGCACCTGAGCTGTCCCCTCAGGAGAGGTACCGATTCCATGGCTAAACCTCAGCTTTATCTGCCTAAACACTGACTGACTGGCTGACTAACTGACTGACTGAGGTGGTTATTTAACCTCAAACCCTGAGCTGTTCAGTCTTCAGGGGCTTTTGTAATGGAGCTGGGGTTCAGCAATAAAGCCTTAGCAAATCTGGCACTTGACTGAGAAGCAGTCTGATGTACAAAACCCAAAACCAGTGAAGTTGGCACGTTATGTAAATCGTAGATAAAAACAGAATACAATGATTTGCAAATCCTTTTCAACTTATATTCAATTGAATACACTGCAAAGACAAGATGTTTAATGTTCAAACTGAGAAACTTTTTTTTTTTTTTTGCAAATAATCATTAACTTAGAATTTAAAGGCAGCAACACATTGCAAAAAAGTTGGCACAGGGGCCTTTTTACCACTGTGTTACATCGCCTTTCCTTTTAACGACACTCAGTAAACGTTTGGGAACGGAGGAGACCAATTTTTGAAGCTTTTCAAGTGGAACTCTTTCCCATTCTTGCTTGATGTAAGCTTAAGTTGTTCAACAGTCCGGGGTCTCCGTTGTCGTATTTTACGCTTCATAATGCGCCACACATTTTCAATGGGAGACAGGTCTGGACTACAGGCAGGCCAGTCTAGTACCCGCACTCTTTTACTACGGAGCCATGCTGTTGTAACACGTGCAGAATGTGGCTTGGCATTGTCTTGCTGAAATAAGCAAAGGCGTCCATGAAAAAGACGTTGCTTGGATGGCAACATATGTTGCTCCAAAACCTGTGTGTACCTTTCAGCATTAATTATGCCTTCACATATGTGTAAGTTGCCCATGCCTTGGGCACTAAAACACCCCCATACCATCACAGATGCTGGCTTTTGAACTTTGCGCCTATAACAGTCAGGATGGTTCTTTTTCTCTTTGGTCTGGAGGACACGACGGCCCCACTTTCCAAAAACAATTTGAAATGTGGACTTGTCAGACCACAGAACACTTTTCCACTTTGCATCAGTCCATCTTAGATGAGCTTGGGCCCAGCGAAGCCGGCAGCGTTTCTGAAATCCCTAAATTTCTTGCAATAGCTCGTTGAGGAATGTTGTTTTTAAACTGTTCGACAATCAGCTCACTCATTTGTTCACTAAGTGGTGATCCTCGCCCCATCCTTGTTTGTGAATGATTGAGAATTTCAGGGAAGCTGCTTTTATACCCAATCATGGCACCCACCTGTTCCCAATTAGCCCGTTCACCTGTGGGATGTTCCAAATAAGTGTTTGATGAGCATTCCTCAACTCTCTCAGTCTTTTTTGCCACTTGTGCCAGCTTTTTTGAAAAATGTTGCAGGCATCAAATTCCAAATGAGCTAATTTTTGCAAAAAATTATAAAGTTTACCTGTTCCAACATTAGGTAACTTGTCTTTGCAGTGTATTCAATTGAATATAGGTTGAAACGGATTTGCAAATCATTGTATTCTGTTTTTATTTACGATTTACACAATGTGCCAACTTCACTGGTTTTGGGTTTTGTAATATAAAGTTCAGAGAAGTATGAAGTATGTAAAGTTCAGAGAAGAGCCTTTGACCTCTGGATCGCCCTTTTCCCTCATCAGTCATTGGCGAGTGCTTGCCCTTTCTGAAAAACCAGCCCTGCAGGCGATCTCCCGCAAGAAACAAGATTCAGTGAGTAGCCGCTCCAGGCATATACTGTGCTGTACAGTGGACATTCTGTCCACATTACAACAGGAGAAATAACAATCACAGCACACATACAGTATCAGTACTGGCTGTTACTGTATGTAAAACATTCCTTTAAAATAATGATTAGTCTTGACCTGCTTTCAACGAGTTTTTATGAACTAGTTTTCCAATGATTAGAATCGTCAGTTGGCAGCTAAACATACTGTATAGCTTTTTTCCGGATGCAATATTAGGGGTGATTTTAAAGAATAAATTCAATCAAGAACAATGTTTATTCTCAAAGTACGCTTGACAAAAAAAGCTAAGTAACTTGGCTATCTTCCGCATTAGCTTGTAGCGCATCTGGTGATGTAACTTTCTTCATGTTCTTCATGATTGTATAATAACAAGTATTAGCGACTTGTATCCACAATTTTGAATAATGATGAGTATATTGAGTATATTTTGCACTGAGAACTGGCTGCAGGTGATATTGTAATGTTTTCTTGGAGTTAACACAGTGTTTATCAGAGAAGATGATTGAAAACAGGCTGAGACTAATTATCGGCTGAAAGGGATTTTTTTTAACTCAACAGCTGCCACTGTACAGCATCCATAATACTTTTCTGAAAAAAAAATGTGTGGGTGAGCTTTTAATGGTGAATAAATGCAATGTGGACAAAGCAAAAATCCATCCATTCATTCTCTATACCGCTACGTCCTCATTTGGGTCCTGGGGGAGCTGGAGTCTATCCGAGCTGACTATGTGCCAAAGGCAGGGACACACCCTGGACCGCTCGCCAATCCATCGCAGGGCACACACACCATTCTCACCCCTAACACCTCCCTGCATGATTTTTCCTAAATAAAATCTAATACTTATTTCTTACTAACTACTAATTTTCAGGCACTTATTGTTGGCAGAGCAGCCACACAACGGCTACTGGTGTAAAAACCCACTTTGTCGGCACCGAACGTGGAGGAGAAGGAAGGAGGACGAGAGACGCTCAGTTTGCCTCACATGGCACTCAGCACAGCAACTGCTCACAGCTGCGTGCAGGAGGGCTCTTTTATTAAACCACACCCACCAGACAGGTGGCTTCACCTTCACAATTAAATCATAATCACGTTAATGTTCTGACAAATAAACATAAATCAATAAATAAATAAACAATCAATAAGTGAGAGCACCAACACTCAACACCCCCACTTGCTCTCACATTACAAAAAAAAAACATTTAATTTACATTCAGTCAGAAAACATCAACATCAATACATTCTATTTTCTTTCAGTTATACCCAAACATAAATTCAGCAAATCTTGCTAACTTAAATTTTGTTGCAGGCTTGGTCATAAGGTCTGCAACCATCTGCTCAGTTGGACAGTACTCTAATGACAGTTTACCATCAGTTACAGTGGATCGAATGAAGTGGTATTTAATATCCACATGTTTACATCGCTGTCTTTTAACAGGATTCTTAGCTAAAGCAATAGTGCCTTGGTTATCCTCAAAAACTATAGGTAGCATATACACATGTTTATCAATGCCATCTAACAGTTGTGTGAGGTACAGACACTCTTGGATGGTAGTAGCAAGAGCAATATACTCCGCTTCACAAGTGGACAGTGCTACAGTGGGCTGCTTTTTGGTCTTCCATGACACTAAAGTGCCACCTTGAGATAGAGTTACACAATACCCAATTGTACTACAACGATCTTTTACATCACCAGCCCAGTTTGCATCACTGTAGGCTTGTATACCTAGGTTTTCATTTCTCTTACTATAACACAACTTCTTATCACTTGTACCTTTTAGGTATCTTAGCACATGTTTAACTGTACAAAAATGTTCAACAGTAGGTTCGTTGAAATACTGTGACAGTTTACTTACAACGAAGCTTAAATCAGGTCTTGTACATACAGTTAAATAAATCAGACTACCCACTGCTTCTCTGTACATTGAAACATCACTCAGTAATGTAGCATCATCTGTGTAGTTCAGTTTCTGTTCACAAGGTGTTGACCTAGGTTTGCAATCTTGCATGTTAAACCTTACCAGAATCTTCTCAACATATTTTGATTGAGACATTGTTACACAGTTATTACATTGTTCAAAATCAATACCCAAAAAACTTCTCAGTTTGCCTAGGTCCTTCATCTTGAACCTTGCTGCAAGCATGTCTTTTGTAACCTTCATAGCATTCTCATCACTTGCTGCAATTAACAAGTCATCAACCCAAATTACCATAATGACCTTCTCATGTTGTCTTTCTCGTGTGTAAACACAGTGGTCAGCTTGGTTTTGGAGAAACTAATTCTGTGTCAAATGGTCATGTAACAACTTATTCCAATTCCTGCCTGATTGTTTGAGCCCATACAATGACCTCTCTAGTTTGCAGACTAACTTCTTGTCTGTGTGAGATCTCACCTCGTACCCTTCTGGCTGTTCCATGTAGATCTCACAGTCTATGGGTGCATTTAAATAGGCAGTTTTCACATCCATCTGGTGTAAGATCAAATTTTCTTGTGCTGCCTTCTGCATCAAAACTCTAACACTAGTCATGTTAGCTGTAGGAGAAAATGTCTCCTCATAATCCACACCCATCTTTTGACTGTACCCTTTAGCAACATATCGGGCCTTGTATTTCTCAGATCCATCAACATCAGTTTTAATAGCATACACCCATCTACCCCCCACTGCTTTCTTACCCCCAGGCAAATTGGTCAGTGTAAATGTGTTGTTCTCTTTAAGTGAATGCATTTCCTCATCCATGGCTTTCACCCATTCTTTTGATTTGTCTGAGGTTACTGCTTCTGTAAAGGACACAGGTAGGTTACATATCACACGGTAACAATAATCAATGTTACTCTGGGCTAGATCTGTGTATCTGTCTGGCCTCCTTCTCTCTCTGGAAGGATAACGGCTTGACTCAGGTTCACACTTGACTTCAACTCTTTGTGGTTGGTGATGGCTGACTTCAGGTTTCTGTTCTATCACATGAGCTGGACTTCTAGATCTAGGTTTTATGAAGTCATCATCTTCAGGTATAAAATTAGTCTGTGTCTGTTGCTCTACACCTGATTTAGCCACAAACTTGACCAACCTGTGCTTCTGCACTTTCTTACTGACAGGTAAGTAGACCATGTATGCAGGACTGTTTTTATCATACCCAATGAAAACACATTTTTCACACCTTGGATCAAGTTTTCTTTTGTCTTGTTTATAAGCAAAACACTCTGACCCGAACCTCTGCATTCTAGACAAATTGGGTCGTCTTCCTGTCAACATCTGGATCGGTGTCTGCCCTGTGCGTCTGTTGAAACACCTATTTCTGACCACAGCAGCAGTTTGGGCTGCATAGGTCCATAGTTGTTTCGGCAGACCACTTTCAATTAGCATGCACCTTGCCATGTCAAAAAGTGTGCGCCAATTGCGCTCAGCAGTACCATTTTGGTGAGGAGAGTAAGGTGCTGATGTCTGATGTTTGATCACATTTTTAATGAGCAATGTCTGGTAATCTTTACCTGTAAATTCTGTACCATTATCAGATCTGAAACATTTCACTTTACCATATGGGGCAGTATCGGCCAGAAACTTCTCTGTAGCTAGAACAGTGTCACTTTTGTTCTTCAAGAAATACACAAATACAGTACTGGAAAAATCATCAGTGAATGAAAGTGCATATCTGTATCCATCTCTAGACTCTGGGTGAATTGGCCCTGCCAAGTCTGTGTGTACTAGTTCTAGAGGGGCCTGAGCTCTTACATCAGGGTCTCTGTTTCTGGTTTGGAAAAACTTCCCTTGAGTGCACACTTCACAATGTGGAGGTTTTTGTGTGGAACCCTTGATTTTCATACCATCCACAACATCTTGTAACTTCTGAATGTCATTATAATTACAGTGCCCCAAAATTTCATGCCAGGTCTGCATATCATGACACCCCTTGCATTGATCATCATCACCTTCATCATCATCATCATTGTTTAATGTGTGCAAATAATAAAGTCTATCGTGTACGTGTATGTGAAATTTGGTACCGTCTCTGTGGATCAGAACGTCCTTCCCCTTCTTGAACACCACGGTGGCTCCATTGGCAGTAGCTGCTTTCACAGACAGAATGTCTTGTGGATAGGACGGGATGTACAGCGCCTGCCTCAGTGTTGTGTTCAGGGGTCTTCCTTTGCTGTCGATCAGACAGACTTCTGCATCACCTCGGCGCTCTGCGACGCCCTTGCACCGCGTGCCGTCCGCCAGCTCCACGCAGTGTGACTTGGCCTGGAACCCGTCGTCAAACCTCACGAACTTCGCCAGGTCTGTGACGATGTGCGAGGTTGCCCCGCAGTCAACCATCAGGCCCCTCACGTCAACGTCTGCTGCTCCCTCGCTCACTCGGAAGAAGTACTCTTTGTCCTGGTCCTCTGTCTCCCCTGAGACCTTTCGTGCGTCGTCTCGGTTCAAACGCTGTTTCCGCCTGCAGGTCGTGTCCCGGTGTGTGGTGCTCTTGCAGTGGCTGCACCACAGTCTGCGCTGGCAGCCTCTGGCCAGGTGTCCCTGCAGGCCGCATCTGAAGCACACCACTTCTCTCAGCTCCCTGGTCACCTGCTCCGGCGGGTCTCGCTTTCCGCTGCCGCACGTTCATCACGTTGTCATCTGCAGCCCGCATCTTCTCTGTGTCCTCGTAGCTTCGTAGCTTTGTTTTGAATTCAGAGAATTGCATCGTCTCATCTCGTTGTGTGACATGTATTGCAAATGGTTTAAAGGACTCCGGCAAACCTTTCAATACCATTGCAACCAATAGTCCGTCACTTAATGTCTCACCGGCATTTCTTAGCGCTGTGATTGCGGTCTCTGCCCGGATCACGTACTCAGTCACAGTTTCACTGTCTGACTTCTGCAGTGAAGTCAGCTCTGTGTAGAGGCTAATGATGCGTGGCTTTCCTCTGCCCTGATAGTAGTTCCTCAGGATCTGCAGGGCCTCCCGCCCGTCATCGGCAGCATCGCGCATCACCAGCGACAAGCTCTTATCATCGAGAAACTGGATGAGCTCCGCATATGCTTCCGCATTCTTTTCCGCGTCTTCAAGCAACTCGTCTGCGTCTTCGGTTGTGGGCTCTGTTAAGATAATGTCTTTTAACCCCTGCAACCGGAGGTGGCCCAAAAACTTCGCCTCCCATAATTCATAATTCTTTTCTTCTCCGTCAAACAGGAGCCGCGACCAGCGGCTACCGAGACTGCTCTTCTTCTCTGCAGCCCGTCCGCTCATGGTGCTCACAGCATGCTGTCATCACCTGTACGTCGGTGGGAACATGCTGCAAAACTTTCTCTTGATTCACCTGGGTTCTCTGGGCCCATAACCTGTTGGCAGAGCAGCCACACAACGGCTACTGGTGTAAAAACCCATTTTGTCGGCACCGAACGCGGAGGAGAAGGAAGGAGGACGAGAGACGCTCAGTTTGCCTCACATGGCACTCAGCACAGCAACTGCTCACAGCTGCGTGCAGGAGGGCTCTTTTATTAAACCACGCCCACCAGACAGGTGGCTTCACCTTCACAATTAAATCATAATCACGTTAATGTTCTGACAAATAAACATAAATCAATAAATAAATAAACAATCAATAAGTGAGAGCACCAACACTCAACACTTATTTAAAAAATAGTGTCTATTTTGCAGTTGCATGTCACATTTTCTCACAGTGTATGGTGCACGTTTCATAGCATTGTCACTTTTGACAGCCACTTGTATGGTTCAGAAGTCTTGTATCTTCACTTAATCCTCAGAAAAACTGCAACAAAGACATGATTTCCATCTTCCTCTGAGCCAGGTGAGAAGTATTTATTCAGTTCTCAGCTGATTTTCACATATATGAATGATTTTAAAGACATTATTTTGTGTCTCATCCTGATTTTAGGCTCAGTAATATGGCCACTGACAGAGGAAAACACAAAATTATCCAGATATTTCTGCTACATCTGTGAGTGTTTCACTCCACCTGAACAGCAGGTGTCGCTGTTCTCATCAGTGCAGAAAAGCCAATCTTATTTTGTGACAAAAAACTGCTCAAGATAAAAACTTCTTACTTTCATTTTTTAACTCAGAATCTTCAAATTGGGTAATATTAGGCCTTCTTGGGAAATCAGCAGAATTTATATATATATATATATATATATATATATATATATATATATATATTTTTTTTTTTAATTAACATGCAGGGTGGTGTAATCATATCTATGGGCAATTTAGTGTCTCCAATTAGCCTGACATGCATGTCTTTGGATTGTGAGCAGAAACGACAGTTCCTAGAGGAAACCCATGTGAACACGGGGAGAACATGCAAACTCCACACAGAAAGGCACCAGGCCAGATTTGAACCCACAATGTGCTTGCTGTGACGCAACACGGTGCCCCCAGGTCACCCCAAAAATCCAACATCCTGAATAATGTGATTCATAAATCGCTTTTTCCTATTTTGTATTTCCTATTCTAATGCTCATTTTTCTTTAAAGAGGGCAATCATCAAAAATGGACAGAAAAATCTACCAAACAATATTTCTAAACTCACACATTTAGGCAGTGGTGGTGGTAATAGGTTATAGATCTCAATTTCCAGATATGTAGCTGCCAGGAATATGTACATGTGATTTACACCTCTTAGGTCTTTCTGTTAGACAGAACTAACACCCACAAGACAAATTTCAGAACAATTTCTATTCATTGCATTCCACAAAACATTCATATAACATAACATGAGTGACGAGAACAGGCCGTTCAGCCCAAGTAGGTTCACCAGTTTCTTTATACAATTGTGGATATATCACTTCAGATACTCAGTGACTCAATGGTATCTATCTTAAAGTCAGGTATGCTCTTGAAAACTCCCAAGGTCTCTGCCTCAACAATATGGTCAGGCAAGCTATTCCACATTGAAATTACTCTTTGGGTGAAGAAATATTTCTGAATATCAGTGCTAAATTTACCTTTGGTCAGCTTCCATTTGTGACCCCGAGTTCCACTAACAACGCTTAGTTGAAGGAATCCTACATAATTCACTTTGTTAATCCCTTTAACAAATTTAAACACCTCAATCAAATCACCCCTGAGTCTCCTTTTCCTAAGACTAAAAAGATTAAGGATCTTCTTATCTTTCTAAAAGAATGGTCCCCAGAACTGTACACAATGCTCCAGATGTGGTCTGGCAAATGTGTTGTACAAGAGAAGTATGACCTCCTTTTTGATTTATAATCAATACTGGCTAAATCCCAGCATCTGATCAGCTTTTTAAACTGAATCAGCACAATGGCTAGAACCAGTAAGGATTTGGTCAACAATCACTCCGAGATCTTTGGAGCAGATGTGAAGCACATTCCAGTTTTAAACCTTCCATGAAGTAATCCTGTCTTATGTATATATTACATTAATACTGTGACCGCAAATTTGCCTTTTCAAACTCAACAGCCTGAAATAATACAGAAATGAGGACAAACTAACAGATACACACACATTTGTATCTCTATGCTTGAGAGGACATTACAATGACTTCAATTCATACTTACTGCATCTTGACAGCTTTCCCCTAATCTTAACAATAAACAATGCACGCCTAACCAAAACCCTTAACCTATCCCTAATTCTAACCTTACCCCAACCCCTTACGTGAACTTTTACCTATCCCTAATTCTGAACTTAACCCAAACCCTTAGCCTAACCTTAACCTATCCCTAATTTTAACCTTAACTAGTAGGGCACAATCTGCCTTTGTAGTTGTGAGGACAGGCGAAAATGTCCTCACTTCCCAATAATGGCCCTACCAGTGGCGGCTCGTGAATTGGCAACAGGGGAAGCTCAAACAATCCCTTAAAGTTAATGATTGTTCTTGACCTGTTTTCAATCATCCATTTAAATTACAATAACAGAAACTCTGAAAACTCAACATTATCTGATGCGGCCAGTTCTCATTAATAGTACATACCTGTCAACTCTCACGCATTCGGCGTGTTAAAGTGCCATTTTTACGTTCCTCTGCTGTAGACAGCAATTGAAGCACTGATTACTAAAACACCACAAGTCAAGTCAAGTCAAGTGTGACTTATGGGGTTTTAGTAATAGGTGCTTCAATTATTTTATCAACGCGTATGTAAGAGATTTTCGCATGGAATTTAAGTACTTGTGCATGGAGGAGTTTGAAGCAATGGAATTGCATAAAGATGTTTGAAATTATCTTATTTCATTTAAACAATCATGAAACAAATGCATTGCTTCCAACCCCAACCCCTGAGTAAATAAAAGCGTGAGAAGTCTGGAGTCGTAATCAGTATGCGTTATAAATGAAAACTGGCCACATCTGATAATGTTGAGAGTTTTCAGCGTTTCTGTTATGGTAATTTATATCAATAATTGCAAACAGGTTGTGACCAGTAATTAATTTTAAGGGATTGTTTGAGCTTCCCCTATTGCCAGTTCACGAGCCGCCACTGGTCCCTACTCTGTTGGTTGGAAATGCATTCTGGTCCTCAATATGTAGTATGTACGCATGCACGCACGCACGCATGCACACACAAACACACACACATACACACAAACACACACACATGCGTGCGCGCAAAATGTTCTCAACAGTACACTAGCCCATTCCCTCCTCTGCCTGATATGATTTTCCGTCATCATCTCTGTGCTGAGCCGATGAAAGCTGTGCACGGTGCGCAGCGCCATGGTAACGCTGACACGGGCTCAGTTGACGCCACTAAACACAGTTGGCACCACTGGCGTCATTTGTCTCTATTCAGTTTGGGGTCTCCTCTGGGAATATGTCATCTTGCACAATGCAGAAACACATTAAACAACACCAGCGGATCAGAATTTTTGAGGGACAATTCCTCGAGTAGAAAGAAAATGTTCCCATAGCGACAGCAACCTGGCCAAAGCCGCCGGTATCGAGCGCGCCTCGTTGGAAGCAAGGCAAGCAAATTCTTTTACGGTCCGGGAAACGCAACAGCTCGTCCCAGGTCACGGTTATGGAGCGCGACCGTCTGGAACTCGCTTATTGTGCAAAGATGCAAATCAGCTTTTTTTTTTTTCTCTCTCCCGCATTCTCCTCCACGGAGACATTAGTGCTGTACTGAGGACTGTACGTTTATCAGAGGTGTGAAGCCAAGCAGTGAGATGGTAAATTTCCTGCCATGAGTTAGTCGTTAGTTCTAACTCGGATCGGTGCCAGCTGGCATCAGGTGATTCAGGGTGACACAGTGGAGAGCTGCTTGCTTGTCAGTGTGTGTGTGTGTGTGTGTGTGTGAGCTAATGTGTACATCTGCGTGGGTCTCTGTGTGTCTATGTGTGTGTCCGTGTAAGACGCAAAGTCACAGAGATGTATCTGTGAAATCCTGTCTCCCTGATTATTATTATCTATTTTTTTTTTTTTTAATTATTGACATTATCTTCCAAATCATCTATCCCCTATCCTCTAGCTGAAATGTGTGTTTGATTGCTAAGCAGTGATTCTAGATCAGTGATAGACCTGCCACACAACATGGCTGAGGTGAGCTAAACCCGAGGCGCAATGACCTTGGATTGCACACTTGTGACAGAAGGCACACTGAGAGAGTTCTTGCCCGGCTTATGCCTCTCAGGCACTGTTTGGACAGCTGTGTAGGTGGTGAAAGACCCCTCCTATGGCTGAGGTGACTGAGGGCTCATGGGGATCGCAGTGAACTGCGGGCAGTGAGAAACAGTGCTGCACCCTTCACCATAACAGTAAAAGGAACCAGTGTCAGGACAGTCACAGTTTGACTGACAGCCTCTGAAACATAACATGTCAGCTGAAGGGAAACAGAATGTGTCATATGACAGGAAATGATGTAGCATAGCATGCTAACAGAACACCATGACAAGAATATGCCTTCAGATCATCAATGAAATCCACCTTCCTACAAATAAAGTGCACATTGTGCCTACCTTACCTAAGAAACTACATAGTATTTCCTGTGATGAGTCTTGTCTTGACACACCCAGAGTTTGTGCTGTCCCTACATCTCCCGCCAAGCTGTTCCACACGGCGACTACTCTCAGAACATGAAAAAATTAATCTCGTATCAGTGTGAAATTTATTGTTTACTAACGTCCAATTATGCCCACTCAGTCCACCAGCAGATCTTCAATAATTCCGTTTTTCACATTAAGTGTTTTGACTGTCCTCATCAGAACTGCTGTGTGAGAGACCTAAAGTTCCTAATGAGTACGGAAATAACAGCAGTGGAATCTGACATGTTTATCTGCTCTGTGTGTGTATGTGTGTATGCGTGCGTCCGTGTGCATGTATGTTTGTGTGGATGCGTGTGTCTGTGCGTCTGCCAGTGGCAAGGACACTTTACCCCGCCGATAATCCCAGAGAGAGAATGAGGAAGGGCATCATTGTCGGAAGTGCGTCTCATTGCTCCAGGATTTGCAGTCTCAAAGCAGACAGTAGTGATCCCAAGTTTCAGTTCATTTTGCTTTAAGAGGCAAATATATATATATATTTTTTACTAGAAACAAAGCTTACTGAAAACCTGGAATCAGAAGTTTTCTTTGCCCTGTAATTTTTAAGGGGTCCCACAGAGGCCGAATTTGCAAAATGCGCATGATTCTGTGCTACACTACAGAACAGAAGCGAGAAACATCTCTCTTATTCTGCAAAAGGTACGTGTGGCTCGACTCGCCCTGTGACAGGGCATGGATTGTTTCTGAAAGTGATGCATTCTTGCGGAGAGACTCACAGTAATTGCACGGTTCCAGCAGTGCCCAGGTCCCAGTGCCGCGTGGATAATGATCTCTACAGACACACAGCTGTACTGACAGCAGGATGGAGGGAACAGTACGGAAACCTTCACACAAACTCTGATGAGATGGAGATACTCTGAACAGCGCTGAAGAAGCCATACAATGTCTGCTCATTTAAACCCATCTTACAGCAGAGACAGCTGAAATGCACATGCATGCAAACACCATGTGAGCACACACACACACACACACATTATATACTGTCAGAATGCCGGTGTAATGTTGACGGGCTAACATGGGCGATCAAATTAATGAATGAACACATACATGCACACACACAAACACACATACATACATACACACCCACACACACACAAATAAATGTTGGCAGAACGCAGGACAAAGTAACCAGGCGTACAGTACATGAGTGAAAATAGGAGGATCAGACCTGTTCGATCTCAGAGAGGAAAACCACAACCGACCCACATCAACGGGACATGGTGACAGAGACAGTGTTTCATATGGGACTCTGACTGTAGGCAAGGATGATGTAGTAGATACAGCCTGTGTGTGTGTGTGTGTGTGTGTGTGTGTGTGTGTGTGTGTGTGTCTTTCAGAGTGAGGTTTTATGTATGTGTGTGCAAGCACAAATTTGTATGTCAACATGTGTGTTTAAGACCTATCGCAGTTGTCACTTCGACTCCCAGTGACTCTCACTTGATTAGACTACAGTAAGGGCCAGATTCCCCAGGAGCAGTGCGGGGCCAGGGGCCTGACTAAAGGGCCCAACAGCTGCCCAGATGTTACTGGTGCTGCAGAGAGACTTGATCCTACAACCACCAGAGTCCCAGTCAAGCACCTGAATCACAGGGCCACAGGCCTCGCACTAAGGCCTCTCTGAACCCCATTACCCAGAACCCCTTGCACTCATTACAGTTCTTGGGTCCCTCTGCCTCTCCAGCTCTATGTTTTCTGGATTCAGAAGGCTCAAACTCGTGGGGTAAGACCTGGTGTATTGGATTAAGGAGTGAGTGTGTGTGTTTCCTCAATGGGGTGTGAAAATGTGGCTCTGCAGTTTATAGGCCTGGGGGAAGGAGAGAGGGGGACTTACAGTGGGAGATTAGTCATGGATGCTTATGTGTGTGTGCGTGTGTGCAAGTGTACATGTGGGTATGCATGTGTATGATTGTGTTCATGTGTTTGTGTTTGAGTGCATGTACATGTGTACACGTGAGAGCGTGTATATAGTGTACATAGGTGTACAAGTATGCGCTGTCATGTGAGCTCGTGCACGCTTAAGTGTGCGTGTGTACGTGTTGTGTATGAGCTATCATGTTGGTGAGTGTGAGAGTGTGGGTGTTTGGGGTGGGACTGGAGGGTGGAGTGGGTGGGTCATGCATATGCGCTAAATGACTGGGATGAAATTTGCACGCGTTCTGTTGATCGGTCTTGGTCTAAATGTTTTAATCCCCTGTAAATCCTGCAGATATCTTACACAGTGAGAGATAATTACTGTGATCAGATTACAGAGATAATTGTGTTTTTGGGAGTGAAAGGCTGTGTCTCGGAGAGAGAGAGAGAGAGAGGGGGAGAGAGAGAGAGAGAGCATTAGAGTGGTTTTTACACACTCCAGACTGCAGTGCACCTGTGGCAGAGCCTCTGTACATCTTTCTACAGACCTGCAGCCTGCAGAGCTCTCTCTTTCTCTCATACACTCTCTCTCTCAAACATACTCTCTCTCTCTCTCTCTCTCTCTGGATTCTGTCTGTACATCCTGTTCCACACTTATACCTGTTAAACCACAGCTTTTTGTGGAAGTGTTTGCGTGTATGTCAGTGTGTCTGTGTGAAAATTTGGCTGCTGTGCATGTATGTTTGTGAGCGAGTGTGTCTACGGTGTGTGCAGTACGTATATGTGTGAGTGAGTGTGTGAGAGTGTGTGCAGTACGTGTATGTATGAGTGAGTGTGTTTGCAGTGTGTGAGAATGTGTGCAGTACATGTATGTGTGAGTGAGTGTGTTTGCGGTGTGTAAGAGTGTGTGCAGTACATGTATGTGTGAGTGAGTATGTTTGCGGTGTGTCAGAGTGTGTGCAGTACATGTATGCGTGAGCGAGTGTGTTTGCGGTGTGTGAGAGTGTGTGCAGTACATGTATGTGTGAGTGAGTGTGTTTGCGGTGTGTGAGAGTGTGGGCAGTACATGTATGTGTGTGTGAGTGTGTTTGCGGTGTGTCAGAGTGTGTGCAGTACATGTATGTGTGAGTGAGTGTGTTTGCGGTGTGTCAGAGTGTGTGCAGTACATGTATGTGTGAGCGAGTGTGTTTGCGGTGTGTGAGAGTGTGTGCAGTACATGTATGTGTGAGAGAGTGTGTTAGCGGGGTGTGAGAGTGTGAGCAGTACATGTATGTGTGTGTGAGTGTGTTTGCGGTGTGTCAGAGTGTGTGCAGTACATGTATGTGTGAGTGAGTGTGTTTGCGGTGTGTCAGAGTGTGGGCAGTACATGTATGTGTGAGTGAGTGTGTTTGCGGTGTGTGAGAGTGTGGGCAGTACATGTATGTGTGTGTGAGTGTGTTTGCGGTGTGTCAGAGTGTGTGCAGTACATGTATGTGTGAGTGAGTGTGTTTGCGGTGTGTCAGAGTGTGTGCAGTACATGTATGTGTGAGCGAGTGTGTTTGCGGTGTGTGAGAGTGTGTGCAGTACATGTATGTGTGAGCGAGTGTGTTTGCGGTGTGTGAGAGTGTGAGCAGTACATGTATGTGTGTGTGAGTGTGTTTGCGGTGTGTCAGAGTGTGTGCAGTACGTGTATGTGTGAGGGAGTGGGTTTGGGCTGTGTCAGAGTGTGGGCAGTACATGTATGTGTGAGTGAGTGTGTTTGCGGTGTGTCAGAGTGTGTGGAGTACATGTATGTGTGAGCGTGTGTGTTTGCGGTGTGTGAGAGTGTGTGCAGTACATGTATGTGTGAGCGAGTGTGTTTGCGGTGTGTGAGCAGTACATGTATGTGTGTGTGAGTGTGTTTGCGGTGTGTCAGAGTGTGTGCAGTACATGTATGTGTGAGTGAGTGTGTTTGCGGTGTGTCAGAGTGTGGGCAGTACATGTATGTGTGTGTGAGTGTGTTTGCGGTGTGTGAGAGTGTGAGCAGTACATGTATGTGTGAGTGAGTGTGTTTGCGGTGTGTCAGAGTGTGGGCAGTACATGTATGTGTGTGTGAGTGTGTTTGCGGTGTGTCAGAGTGTGTGCAGTACATGTATGTGTGAGTGAGTGTGTTTGCGGTGTGTGGGAGTGTGGGCAGTACATGTATGTGTGAGTGAGTGTGTTTGCGGTGTGTCAGAGTGTGTGCAGGACATGTATGTGTGAGTGAGTGTGTTTGCGGTGTGTGAGAGTGTGTGCAGTACATGTATGCGTGTGTGAGTGTGTTTGCGGTGTGTGAGAGTGTGTGCGGTACGTGTATGTGTGAGTGAGTGTGTTTGCAGTGTGTCAGAGTGTGTGCAGTACATGTATGTGAGAGTGAGTGTGTTTCTGGTGTGTGAGAGTGTGTGCAGTACATGTATGTGTGAGTGAGTGTGTTTGCGGTGTGTGAGACTGTGTGCGCCTCTGATTTTACACACTGTCAGTAAGAGAGCTCAGCAGCTGATGCTGCCTCTGGGCGATACCAGGAAGGAGAGGCCAGGCTGCACTTTTACGCGGGCAGTAATGGGGGCACCTCCTCCCTCCAGAGTCGTGACTCGCGAGGCCCCGGCTCCCCGCAGGCAGCAGGAGCTGGAGTGGAGTCTCGCGTGCTGCGTACGGCTGTGAATCCAGCGCACTTGAATTCCGCGGCTCACGCAGTGACCGGCTCGGGTACGGGCTTCTTTCTCTAAGACCGCTGCTCACCGGACGAAAGGGGCCTCGATTTCTGAGCGCGGTTTTATTTCTTTTTTTCCACTTCAGATAAAGTCTAAAAATAATTTCCCCCGCCTGCACATTCCGTCCCCAGCTCTCCCACCTCCACCTAACCCCGCGCTTTATTATTTAAAACACAAGGATCCGCGTTTCCATGGAAGCCGTCGCCTTGGTTACAAACAATTGCGTAGAAACCGGCAGAGAGAGAGAGAGAGAGAGAGAGCGAGAGCGAGAGAGAGAGAGAGAGGATGTTGAAGGGATTTGTGCGGGATTAACCTCTTCACCACCACATCAGAGGGAAAACATGCACCCCGTTAGTTTGAGAGAAGGGCCAACATCAGGGCAGGGCTTAGGAGTATGTACGGCGTCTGACATGGCTTGAATAGATCAGAGCTCTGATTCGCAATAATTGCAGGTACAAATTGACAAACACAGCCGCCTCTGAATGAAATTAAGCCTCCATCTGTGCACAAGGAAGTGTTTCACAACACGGGATTACTGAGTGAGCCAGATAACTGAATAACTAAAGAGAACAGAGATGCTGCAGGTTTTAGCCAAAGCAGTGAAACAGCTCACTCTGTAATCCTGCTTCCTTACACAACGTCCTGTCGGACACTTTCAGGACCCTGGACAGCTACACATTGTCCACTTAACCCAGCCCCTCCCGACCCTGTTCCTGGAGATCTACCATCCTGTAGGTTTCACTCCAACCCTAACAAAATTCACCTCACTCAAAAGCTAGAGATCTCGTCGAACTATGATTAGTAGCGTAAGTTGTGTTTTATTAAGATTTGAGTGAAAACGGGAGGATTGTAGATCTTTGGGTCAACATTGAGTCCCACATTGTGCTGCACATTAACCTCTTAAACTCCAGGGTCTCCCAATTGGGGGACCCTGAGACTCACCGCAGCAAAATACCTACAACGCCGCGCTAATTAAGTAGCAATATAGTCATTACACATCAAATGAAACAGGAGAGCCTCTGCTAGAAGCACATATAAGTCATTTTTACATACACCAAGCACAACTCAAACGCCAAGCATATTAATGTTCAAATATCAAAATCCGAGTAGCGTCAGAAAATCAACCCTCTCTACACATTTCCATGTCTCCCTCTCTGATACTTCATGCTACACAAACAGCGATATACTCTATTCATTTTGAGTATGTCATTTTCAAACCGAAACCTAAAAAAGAGGCTGGGGCTTAAGAGGTTAAAATGCCTGTATTCAGGTAGACAAAGGGGAGAACATGTGCCCAGCGTAGGCAGGATTTTGAACAAGCCGACACCGTTCAACTAAGCCGTTTGTCAGCAACAACAACTCCTGAAACCAAAAAATACCACATAAACCAAAGAGTCATGTGCTCCTGATCTGCACAAAGACTCACTGAACTGCCTCGCTGATGTTCTTGGGAAAAATGCGACCATGTTCCCCAGAGTCTGGGCCAAATCCAACCTGCCCCAATGTCAGCGGTAACACCCGAGTGTGTGAAAGAGGGCGAATTTGACAGGGGCGTCCCGCTGATGTAGAGGGGGATTCCCACTCTCATTTATCATTTATCCCCGATGATCACATATGTGCCTGTGGTCTGCTTGAACAGAGGAAAAGAAGAACTCATGAAATACAAATGAAAAAAGGGCATGAAGAAGAATGGATGTCCGGTCATCCAAATGCAGGCAGGCTTGATTATGTGGAGATGTACTGGTGGGCCGGTCACGTATTTGTGCTCAGTTTGATGGAAACCAATGCTGGATCATTTTGATTTAATGAAGGCTGTATGAACTGTTGCTGATTTGATGGGGCTCCATGTTGGATATTATCTTAATCTGTAGTAGATTCGCACTGCATCAGCAATTGACTCGGCAATCAAAGGCAGTGAGCAGTAAGTGCCTCAAAACATATTATTGCAGAAGGTTGAAATAAAAACAGAACAAACACATGACAGAATTTCTGACAGTATTGTCATGTGAACCCAAACTTCATGGAGATCCTGCCGACTACAGAGCTGTTATACTTTAATGTTTCTAGTGAACTGATGAGCCGTAGAACTCAAAAATAATTTGGCAGTATTGACAACTCTCCCGAGACCAGAGATTATGTTTAAAAAATAATAAAAATAACTTTTTTTTTGAGCCTGAGTATAAAAATAACAGTCTTTTCCGTGACAGCCCATCAACGAGGTAACGCAACCCGTCCTCCCCATCCCACGAGCTGCGTGCATTTGCTGTCTAGTATGAGACCACAGCTCCCTCTATTGGTTATGCATTTTAGTTGAGGGCGCGCATTTCATTCCGGTAGTGAACCGCGGTATTAGACGAGGGAAGCGCTGCGGCTAATTTTAGCCCCAAGATTGACACTCTCCTTTCGGCGACAACCCAGTAATTAGCTTGGCCGAACGGAGAGGGATTGAAAAGCAATGTCTTCAACGGTGTTTAAAAAACGCTGAAACGCCGGGACTGTTTTCAAACACAATGGAAAGTACCAGTGGCGGCCCGTGACAAAAATTACCGAGGAAGCCAGAATGAACAACGAATTTAATTCAGTGTTTACGTGTTATTTCCCTGCAAACAAATTAGCCTACTGCTACAGTACCTTTATTCTACCGACTTCTCATTCATTATAGTGAAAAAAGAGGTTAAAAAGAGGACCACGTGTGTGAGAGACAGTGAAAGCGCAAGGGAGAGCTGCGGAGGCGCGCTTCGGGCTGTGCGCGGGTTCACGGCTCTGGCACACAACAGTATGTGATCTGTTAGAGGAAGCCCATGCGAAGCTGGTAAACGTCTCGTAGCTTTAGTACAGCAGAAAGCAAAACACATAGCGATCAGACGCGAATCATGACAAGATCTAGACATAACGAAAACATTTTAGCCATTGCTTTCACAGACAGTATTAAGGAAGTTCCGTTTTGTGGAGAATGCTTCTCTCTGGCTCATATTTAATTAATTGGCAACAAAATAATTTGCAAGACAGCCGTGGACCATTGTACAGAAACACAGGCAAACCCCTTCCACCAACATTAGAAGTAACCATATGATATGGGACAGCCTCGCGACTGAAATTAACAAATCACAAGGATGGCCAATATTCCTACATCCAAAAACACACTCAACATGAATGCATAACCCGTGCGCAGCGTCTGAATTACATAAACTAAATATAAAACACATATTTACAAAGGTTTATCAAAAAATTGATATCAACTGTGCTGCAACGCTATCAACTGTAAACCTTACAGCTGTCAGCCGATATAGTGCAGCTGATGTCAGCGGACCTAAATGCAGTCTCGGTAAGGATTGAGAGAATAAAAAAACAGTACAGCTTAGCCATCATGCTCTGAAATCCACTTGACACGACAGGAATAATAAAGAATAAAACACCACATTTTATGCATCACATAAGAAAAATGTGACAACAACCCGGTGATCAAAAAGGCCGCGGCGGGCCATAGGAGACATGGCCAGCAGAAAAGCCGGTTAAGCTCGGCACTTCCTGTTAGCCACTCGTTTCTAGCAGAAACTCAGGTCCCTGTCACCATCCATTCTCTGACTTAATGGCTATACTCTCTGAGTGGGCTGGCTGGTGCCTGGCGGGACAGTTGAATCAGTGTGTGTATTTTCCGTAACAGTTTGTGATTGGTTGGAAGCCAGATATGATCTGGCCTCCCTAATTTTTTTTTAATGATGCATCGACCATTAAACGATGAGCCTTGCTTCAATCTGATTGGCTAATATGGGCTGTTTTTTTTTCCAAGAGAGGCAAAGTGAAGCTGGCCTCCGAACTGACAGACAGGGAGGAGGGCATGAGACACGAAATGTAAGACACAATGAGAGCTTGACAGGAGGGGCGCTGTTTTGCTCCTCACGCTCAGCCAAAGCAGAGGTGCGCTGATTAAGTGTTTTGACAAGGAAATGACAACAATATAAAATACATAGTGGTGAAGCTTATTTATATTTTTTCTTTTTTGCAATAATTTTTGGGGAAGCCAGGCTTCCCCTGGCCTCCGCGAAAAACCGCCACTGGAAAGTACATGGAATAATAAGTTGCCAATTGGGCAGATGATAAATCTGCCATCCTCATCTACTTTAATAACACCGTTATTAAGTGGGGCTTGCTACCGCCTTAGTCACTGGGGAGGTCCATATGGTACTGGTGGTAGTGTTAAGTAAATCCATGTGGAACCAGTGGCACTGAGCATGCATCAACGGTGCCAGTAGGGCTTGCTACAGCCTTTGTCGCTGGGGCGGTCCATATGGTACTCGTGTTTAGAAAATCAAAAGTGATCTTTCAGCCTGGTGTAAATGTAGGGTCTCTGTGCTGCAGGTAGTTGATGGAGGGGTGTTGACTGTTTCTTGACCGGTCAGCTCCTAAATTCTTACTTGGTTTTTTTTTCTATTAACATGCAGTAGTTTTATCTAGTGCCTCACCCCACCTTTTCTGTGTCTCTTTCCGAGGATCTTTCCCTCCACTACCCTGAGTCCTGGACCGTCCGAGCCCTGTCTGTTACCATGAGCGCTGGCTGCTGCTGTCCTGCTGTCCTGATCTGGTCCTGATCCAGTTCTGCTCCATCCTCGGCATGCCACTTCCTGGAGCTACCGATGCCACTATTTAGATGGACTTTAATGGAACTCTATTGCCATTTTATCCTATTTTTCTTTATCTTGTTATTAATTAGCTAGCCCGCGGAGGATGGGCTTCCCCACTATAGCCGGGTTCCTCCTGAGATTTCTTCCCACTGGGGAGTTTTTTCTCACCACTGTTTGAGGATTTCTCTCCCAACTGGGCGTTTTTTTTTTCAGCCTCATTTGCTGTAGTGGGGAATAGGCTGAGCACTGCCCTTTCATTTATTTATTCTTTCACTGTAAAGCGTCTTTGTGACATTCTCTGTGAAAAGTGCTATACAAAGAAATTGAATTGAATTGAATTAAGCTCGTCAATTCACTGTAACACAAAAAACAGGATGGCAGATGAAATTTCACATTTTCACAAACGAACTATTCATCAAATACATCATTCGCACCATTTCTCCCTGTGTTTGTACAGATAATACTGGGACGGGCTCCGCCTGTTACTCTTTGTGGTGTTTACTAAATCTGCAGTAATATAGACATTAGCCTCTAGAGGGCAGCAACTAAACGTGCAAATAAATGTAAACAATTGTTTATTTATTTATTTCCCCAGTGAAGTAGGAGGAGGTTACGTGTTCATTACTGTTTGTCTGTTGGTTGGTTTGTTGGTTTGATTGTAAGCAGGATTATGCAAAAAGTTATGGATGGATTTTCCTCAAATTTGGTGTTGTTCGAGGAAGAAGTGATTCGATTTTTGAAGGTCACGGTCAAGGGCATGCAACAGGTCAAAAACACATTAGGAACATATTTGCGTGAAGACTATAGGACTACATACACACAGGGGTTGCTAGCTAATACTGGCAAAAATGACAGAACATTTGCGGAGGTACTTGTGGTCTCTGAGCGCAGGTCAAGTTTAGAATTTGTGTTCCTTGTCAAATTAATTGAAAGAATTGACCTTTTTGTTATTTTTCATGACAAAGTACACAATCCATTGAAAGAATTAAGTGACATGCACTGCTTTCTCACTGGCATTTCCAAAATTAAAACACTTCATAATGCAAATAATACAATGAAACCAAACAGATTTAAATTAATGACTTTTTCTATATGGCCATTAAAAGCTTTTTTCTCTGATTTCTGTGAAGTCAGGTCTGAATATAGAAGATTTACTAAATTTTCTGCCATATATTGTATATACAAACACATGCAGACAAGCCCGCACGTACGCGCATATACACGTGCACACGCACCTGCAGGTACACACACATGCGCGTGCATACAGCTACAAACAGACACTAGGGGAGAATCTCGGAAATCTGCAATTCTCAAACAGAAATATAAACTGGCATCCTTATCCCAAAACATCTCAAAGCATCTCATCAGCCAAAATCTTATAATCAAGAAGATTTTAAGGGACCAGCAGTGAAATCCTGAGCAAATTTATCAAAACATTTTTAAAGAATCAAAAAAACACCTTCCCAAGTAATTTTATGGTCACCTAGATTACACAATTAAAGCATGAAGCTCAATAACATTTCAGACAACAGTGGGTAAAAAAAAGCTTTTAACCGTATGATGAAGCGATAATACAGCAGGCCAGAGAGAGAAATGAAATAATAACCTAACACTGCGAGTGCTGTGCGGTCCAAACATGAAAAGAGACAGCAAAACTATACACATTACATAATTCACACTGGAAAAAACACATCGTACACATTTAGCAGTCACTCTTATTCAGAGAGAATTACACGACATGGGGAAAGGACCTGTCGTAGTTCTAAGATGATCTGAAAGCCAGTCAAAGATGTTAAAATTCTCTCTGTGCCAAAGGGGTTTAATGAAAATGTTAGATTCTGTCATTAAATGATTTAAAGCCATTTGGGTGCAGAAAAAACCATTAAAAATACAACACAGATGATAGGGTCATTGGCAGATTTGAGGTTATTCTCTTTGACAGTGACGCTGTATTAGTGTGCAGTGCAATGGTGTGTGTGTGTGTGTGTGTGTGTGTGTGTGTGTGTGTGTGACTCAGCTGCACACTAATGGGGCTACAGTCAGTGAAGCCATTCTTTATCTTCTAAACTCCACCCTTACCTGTTCCCCTGTGCTCGTAAAAGTTTGCCATTATTCAAATTTCATTCTCCTGATTGGCAGGTGTGGTTATGAATATTCATAAAGAGAGGGGCTATGAGGTCCCACTGAAAATTGACAGAGTCTGTCAGTATACAGAGTTGTTTCTACACCACAGTGACTGACAGAATAATACAGATACAGTGACAGGGAGAGGGACTGACAGAAAAATTAACTGACAGATGAATGATGGAGACAGATGGACGGGAAGGCATAAGTAAGACAGACAGACAGACAGTACTCAGACAGGCAATCGAGGGAGTGACGAAAGGCTGACTGTGTCATGGTTTGGGAGCTTTGAGAGCTCTGTTTGGTACTCTCATCCGGGACGATATCGTTTTGCTCCCTATCGGATTCCTAGCCCAGCTGGCAGTAATTGGGGGCGTTGCCCGGTCTCTATTTAAGCTCCAGTTTCGCCTCGCGTTCCTTACTAGAGTGTCAGTGCATCTTTGGCACTTTAGCCGGTAAGGTCTCTTGAGAGATTATTGCAAGGGACTTAGCTGCATAACAGGCACAGTTTGAGAGAGTAAGGGAATCTTTGATTTATTTCCCTTTTCTTTTGTTTTCCTCGAGCTCGCTTGTTTTCTACCACGGAGGGCGTCTGGTCCGTTGGTAGCATGAGCCTCGTTATTTCTATCTGTTTTTAGTCTCTTTTCACGCTGTGAGGTTTTCCTTTTTAATATTTGGCTGCTGCTCTTGACGTCCACCTTCAGCAGCTATCACAGCCTGAACTTATAAAAAGATGGACGGTAGAGACAGACAGACAGTCAGGTAGATAGACAGATAAACAGATAATAGAGAGGTAGCCCTTCAATAACCAGTGCAACTGTCACACAGATGAACAAACAGACAGACAGGTGAATGACAGAGACAAACAGATGGACAGACAGAAACAGACAGGCAACAGATAGAAGAGGAAACGGACAGATGGATGCTGGACGGATAGACAGGGAGGATAGAGAGACAGACGGGTTCCGATAATTTGAAACTGACTCATTAAGAGGAGAGCCGGCACGAACAATAATTACCTCAGTCTCCCCCTGGTGGGAGTAACGATCTTAACGCTAACTTAACGCTTTAACAGCAGCTGTTTCTCACAGAGCCCAAATGACCATTAATGACTCCTACGTGAAATTAGAACCGGCCATCTGTGGCTTTTAATTAATACCATGAAATCAATTACCCTCCTCCCCTCGCCCCCTCGTCGCGGGCACTAATCAGGCAATCCAAATTCAGGAAGTCCAGCTCTCTTGTGAAAGGTCATCCTGTTACCACGGTGACTGAGTGGACAAAGTAGCAGCAATAAAATTATTTAACGGTGGAACAGACATAATTATCATGTGAGTGTTCAAATCTAGTTGTCAGCTGTACTGAGTAAGACTTCTCGCTGCCTACTGCTGTTGGCCAAATTTTGTTTCCCTGTGATGGTAAAAGCATGACCCACCCTACTCTTCCTCTGATTGGCTAGTACCTTCAGCAGTTGGGTGGGTTGGGTTTTGGCATAAGGAGTGGGATTGGTTTTGGTTAGGGTAATAATATCAGGGCAAGCCAATCAGAGGCAGAGTAGGGTGGGTCATGCCTTTAAAAAACCAAGGAAGCCAAAAAATATTGTTACTATTAGCCTACCTGCACAAAATTCTATGGTCTTACTTTTTGAATGTCACTGCTATTCACAACAGCAATTCAGTCTCACTCAAGATGGCGCACATTATTGGCACTTTCCAGATCACAAGGACATTATGACACCGTTCGCTCTGCTCCCACCGCTAAACAATCAATTAATATGCTCAAAAGACGTCACACAATCTCTGCTCTTGACACCTGAATCCTACTAGCTGCATGAGTCAGGGTTTGTACCAGCAGCACCCTGAGCCTTTCTACTGCAGAGAAACCCTCAAGTGCCATTAGTAACTGTATAGCTATGGCTAAAGAGCTATATCCAAAAAACTAAAGGTCGAGTATTGCCAGCTTGGGCTGTAGATTCGGGCACTGTGTACAAAACAAGTGAACGCAAGCAGACACAAGACTGCGGCCTGTCTAACCGACACAGCACCACTCTCACACAGCGGCTCCGAAGAGGGCGAACATGAGGAGGACACAGCTGCTCTGCCTGAAGGCATCTTCACCAGAGCATTTGATTTTCTTTGCAGCAGTAGCTCAATATTTTTTTACTGATAATAAATAAAACACACAAAATGGTGAAGAATCGGTAGGAAGGTGTTTATAACAGTGTCCTCTAACAAACACAAAGTATTCCGATTAAAAAAAAAAAAGAAAACACTAAGAGCTACCGCTCCAGTTGGATTAAAGGCAGGATGGATGCGCCCTCAATGAACTCAAACACATAACACATAAAGAAATAATGTGTACTCGAGGTGTATGACTGACCAGACCAAAACAACCTGTGCTGTCCTTTCCATGATGCTGAAGATACGCACTGGAGACGTAACAAAGTCCACTCCATAGCGCAGAAGATACTACTGAGATCAATGAATGAATGAATGAATTAGTAAATAAAAGTGTATTCTGCTCAATATTCAAAACCGGGTCAGCACAATCGTTATCATTACTCCCCGAGATGTCTTACGTTTAGTTTCACTGAATTTCCTGCGGCTTTTTCCGCAGGATATAAAAGGGATGAGGGGAAATCAGCCCCGTAAAGGAAAACTGTCATTTTCTGGCTCGGAAACATCACGTTGAAAGCCATAGTGAAAAAAACACAACCTGAACTCAATAATCTTGTCTAAATGAGACAAACGAATAGGCACTATCTAGCTCTAGCTCTGGAGTTTAGATTCACTTTAGAGGAAGGAAAATGGCAAACATTGTAGGACTTGAATGTTCTGTTTTCGCCACTATTACTGATATTAAGGATAAAAGCATGTAATCCCATCCCCAGTATCTGCACACAGCTTTTGTTGGTTACTTTTCCTGTTTGAATTTGAGTGAAGAAATATGAAACATGATATTTTCATGATGAATACAAATTTTTGAAATTGGTCATGCTTTTCAAACATGCGTTATCATTTACTCACATGTACTACCAGACTAAAATGAAAGGATAGCGGTTCATCTGATCGACTTCACACTTAGTGGGTGAATTGATGAGGACCTAAGGAAGCGCAATGTGAAGTGCGAAGTCGTTTGGCTCGGCGGATCTCGTGAAATTCTTGTGAAGACGACAAGCAGCAATACTGGTGGTCTAGCGATCAGCGACAGGTTGAGGTACATTAGCAGCGCATCACACAGCAAACAATCCCTTAACTGCTGGGTCACAAACGCAGTGCCCTAGGGATTTCAGTGCACTGAACTTTCTCTGCCACGCATTTACAGTACACAAAAAACACACTCTACTCCTGACCCCTAATCAAACTCACCACACACACCCTCGGCTCGTTCCCCCACAACACTTTTCAGATAACATGTAACACTGTGAGACACATGACTGTGTGTGGGAGTGTGATTACGGATCACTGGCTTGTTTCGTGTAATGCCCTTCCCATTTGAAATGTAGCTTTTTCAAACCACTCTCACACCTTCTCTCTCTCTTTCACTCTCTCTATCCCTCAATGTCTGATCTCTCTGAAGGTTGGATTGAATGGTCACCTTGGTGACGGACTGAGGTGAGGTACGGTATGTTTGCTATGCAGGCGAGTGTAACGAGGATGTTCCAGCAATTACTGCGCTGCTCCGGTGTGCAGACAGGCCCTGCGGTCTCGTATCAGACCCAGACTAACGTGCGCGATGCTCTAACCCAAGCCTTTACTGAGCAAAACAAACAAACTGGTGATATTGTGGAGAGGGCTCATCTTGGATCGCAGGTATCGCATTTGCAGAACATTCTAGTAACACTGAGATAACATTTTGTGTTTGGATCATTTCTATTTTAGTTCTAGAGATGAGTTTCATCTCAGTTTCGTTATCTGAAAAAATGGCAGTAAAAGATTACGGCAATGTTTCACTCAACAAATCAAATCCCGCTCCACCACCAGAATGTGCACTTAATTGAAACTAAGTAACTTAATTTACACTAAATGAAATAAAGAGAACACAGCACCCCAGCGGAAACGCACACTGCAGAGATATCTCATGAATATAAGGGCTTCGGTGGAGATATAATTTAAATTGCGTATATTTCACAGGAATGTGATGCACTGGAATGACAGGAAATGAGTTTACTTGGCATGTTACAGCTGTGTTATTACCTCCGCCAAGGAGGTTATGCTTTTGCCTGGGTTTGTTTGTTTGTCTGTCTGTTAGTTTGTCTGTTGGTTTTCAAAATAACTCATAAAGTTATGGACAGATTTTGATGAAATTTTCAGAGAAGGTGGGTATTAAGTCAAGGAACAGGTGATTCAATTTTGGCATATCTAGGCCAAAGTACTGCTGAGATATATGCCAAAGTTCAAGATTTCAAGTCTTTCCAATGGGCCGGAGTTCCAATCGCCGTGCTTTTGGGTTTTGCTGCCCCCTGACGGAGGTCTGAGCTCTCTGAGTGCTTTTCTAGTCACCACTGTGGCGAGTTAGAACACGTGAGCCTTATCAGAGCAGTAATTACTCCCCACTGCTGTACTTATTTCTCATTGCACTATTTGGGCAAAAAATAAAAAAATAAATAAATCTCTGTGATTCCAGGTAGCATCACCGCTGATGCAAATATGCTTTTTAAGCCCACAATTGGCACTTTGATCCCCTCATTTTTTCGCTTCAATTTTCTTGAGTACAGAGTACAAAACAGAAACAAGGGCAAGCCGTTGCCGTCCAAATACTTATGGACTGGTGCTTCAGACGTGTCAACCTCACCTTTATGGAGCGCTCAGCTTAAATTCACTTTTTTTCCTTCTCTGGGGCAGATGTTAAGGTCAAAAGAACTGGAGGCTGCCCCCAGCGAGACTCCAGTCACGGACTGATTTACCCAAGTGACCAGCCTGATCTTTTCAGCAGGAGAGACAGAGAGAGAGAGAAAGAGATGCTCTGCATCCACTTCAGTGAGGGACGTTTACAAAACAAAATGTTTGACGTGGATGAAGGGAGAGGTTACCCCGGAAAATACAGAATAATCACGGTTTCGGTGCACAGACCTGCTTCGCCCGGGAGAGTAGCCACAACACCGGAACAATTTCCGTCCAGAATTCACAGGAACAGTGTGAAGGGAGAACAGGATTCAGGATCATGCCTGTGAATAAGCAGCCAGCGTTCTGGACCAGCAGCCAGATTCCAAACTCTGCCTATAGGAAGATAAAGAGGGTTCTGAGCTTCAGGAAACGTGAGTGTTCACGAGGTTATGAGTTCAAATCCCTCTGAGGGATAGTGGCTCCATACAAAATCCTTGCCGCAGATTCACTCACAATATTCAACTTCAAGTCTTTGACACATAATTCCACAAAATAGCAGCTCGACAAGATCAAAATGTGGTGCACGACATTCAGGTCTGCAATGAAAACCTGCAGCACAGTACATCTCCAGGAACAGGGTTAGGCAGCCCTACTCTAGCTGTTGAATGAGATGTGCTTTGTTCGTGTTGGAGTGAAAACCTACAGGATGGTACATCTCCAGGAACAGGTCTAGATCACTGACTCAGTTTTAGCTTTACATCTCCAGTTATTAACAGCTTACGGCGTAGAAACTGAGATATAAACCACAGTTTTACAGATAAAAACTCACAGCCAAGAAGAAGCACAGAGATGACAGTAGAGAGCTAAATAGAAGGTGGCATAGACTTCAGAGGGTTGAGATCAATCTGACCTGCTGATGAGGAGTTTGAGGAACCTGTAAGTCCACACACATGAATGATTATTCACCTTCTGAAACCCTGAGATTGATTTTCAGCAGGAAGGCTGGCTATGACATTGGTGCGGTGTTGTGAAAGTTCGAGTTGCCTTACAGGGGGCCAATGATTTTTGCAGAAACAGGTTAATGGCTGATGCCTGTGCTTCCTGGTGAACGATTAACTAGTTCACACCAAAGCTGTTATTCGCACACAGACAAGACAAAGGCTCACTCTGCCAGCGTGGCCTTGACTGTTCCGTTACCATTATGTTATTTTTTTTGCCTCAGCCCATTTCATCGGTCTATTGTTTGTTTACTTTCTTTCTGCTCAAAGCAGTGTGCTGTGATATAAGGGATATAAGAATGCACAGCCAATCAAAAATGAGGGCCATTTCTGTCTATGATTTATTAACTCCTTGTCCACATCTCTCTCAGTCTTCTAACTCTCTCGATCTCTCAATTCAATTGGTATTTTAACAGATTGCATTGGCATGGCAGGCACTGTGTTGTCACAGCAACTATTACAAACATGAACAATAATAACAAAAATAGGCGTGCAATGCAAGGAATACCCCTCAGCCCGATGTCAAAGTTTTTGGAGAGGCCCGACCGCCCGCCCAACCGCACGAAGGATAGCAATACCCCGTCAGCCTTGAGGGCTGAGGGGTAAAAACAAAAAACAGTCTTAAGCGTGTCCACTAACATAGAGAGATGTGTAATGTCTATGTTAGTCTATCAACCTATCTTTACCACACTTATCTCATATCAATTCTGTTCGAGTAGTGTTATTGATGTGAAATGCCAAGGTAACAATAAGTAATTATTGCCAAAGCAAAGAGTGTGGAAAATAACATCTTAATCTTTTACTCTCTCTCAATCTCTCTCTCCCTCCTTCATAATAAGGAGTGTTCGGGCAGCGCCTGGAGGAGACGTTAGCATACGAGCAGCGATATGGAGCGCGTTTGGTGCCCCTGGTGGTGGAGCAGTGCATTGCGTACATTCATGAGTGTGGTCTCAGGGAGGTGGGCTTGTTCCATCAGCCGGGACAGATGACTCTGGTCAAAGAGCTGCAATCGGCCTTTGATTCAGGAGAGAAACCCACCTTCGACAGGTAAGCAGGAGTCAGCCTTACAGGTGCAAGGAGTCCATTCACCATCAAATCACATCTTTACAAAATGTACTAATACCTCCACCACCCGTTTCATGGTATAGGGCAGCACAATAATGCTGTCAGCAGCACTGTCACCTCACTGCATGAAGGTCGTCTGTTTGAATCCAGCCTGGGGCCTTTCTGTGAGGGGTTAGCGTGTTCTCCCCAAATTTGCAGGGGTTTCCTTCTATAGTCCACGCCGGACATATACAGTATGTCAGGCTAATTGGAAACTCTAAATTGTCCGTAGCTCAGAGTGAGAGAGTGAACAGTGTGTGTACCCCGTGATGGATTGGTGAGCTGCCCAGGGTGTGTCCCAGCCTTTTGCATAAAGTCAGCTGGGATAGACTCCAGCTCCCTCGCGACCCTAGTGAGGAAGAAGCCATATAGATAAAGGATAGATGATTTCATGATATTCATCACTTGATTCCAATGTACGGATATTGAGGAGGTACAATGGCTTAGACAGCTAGGGCGTTAAATGATTGTAGGATTGTAACTCATTCCCTACGGAATATTTTGTATAAAATTGTTGCATTTGTATGGAGTACTTTTCCTGAAAATTACACACTATAAAGTATTGTATATACATTAGATTTCCTGTTTTCATCAGACTGCGAATGGTCATCCACGCCACTGGCACCGGCTTACCATAGGGAGGGGTAGAATTCGCTGCGGCGTTGGCAGCGGCTTGCCGTAGGGAATGAGTTAAATGCAGCTGCAAATAAAAAAATGTAAAATGTATATGTGTACCTTGTTTTTGCTATATCTGCAGGGACTGTAAGAACACGTCACACATTTAGTAAAATGTGAAAAGACGTATTTTTTAGGCCCTCGTGAAGAAAAGGCTTAATTCTGGGTCAACGCTTTTTAGCTTGTGTTACAATGGACCTTTCCAACTAGTTCCACAAGCTCCGCCCCCCATAGTCACAGTTGCTGCAGCTCAATGGGAGCGATCTGATATACGCACTGATCTATATAGAATAACATATATTCTTATATATAGATCAGTGGATATACGGCACTTCGCAAGGCGGATATGCTTGCCGATAATGACGGCTCAACGGTCAAAATGTCAACGAGTGAACTTCCGCTCGTATCCGCGTGCGGTCGAATGGTAGCTAATATAATGGCGATTTATAGTGCTTAGTTCCAGGACGTGAACTCTGGCTTCGGCTCGATTGTTGCATTTATTTGAATTTTGCGGTATTTTCATATTCATATCTGTGTATCCACGATGGTACTCGACTGCGAAGCTGAGCAATGCATTGACTTGGCGAAGCTGGTCTTATTACCGGTAGTGCGGACGTCGATAAAAAAAAATCCCCTTCCTTCATCTCATCTCCCGATTTATGAGTTTTGCGCTATATCAGATCGGTCCTATTTCAAAATGACAACAGCTACAGCTGTAGTTTGAGCACCACTCTCGCACGTATTCCTGATAATTCTGCGGTTTGTCTCTTACCGAATACGTCCAATTTGTCCAGCAAAGTTGTCCACTGAGGCCCCAACTGTTTTACACAAGGATATATCCATGAAATCAAACTTTTTTGATGTAAGGGCATGCATGTTTCAACTACAACTTCATCTGCACGAGAAAAAGCATTTTCTTTCGCACTGGTCTGATAAAAGCTGTAATAATGCAGCACATGTAATGTTATGTGGGCTGTGTTGACCCTCGATCTTATCACATTTTAAGTGTTGTTTCATTCTCACTGTTTTAACATGATATTCAACAACAGCCATTTAGAACTTGTTTGTTTGCTTTCAGGATTAATGGACACTGGTCACATATTGTCAGACTAGTTAAGTCTCTGCAAGGGCTGAAATTGCACAACTACAATTAAATAATGAAGGCAAAGTGGCAAAAAACTTCATTTGCTGACCTTTGACCAAACACAGCAGAGTATATCCATCTTGCTCACAGTGAGGTGTGTGTGAGGCCATCCACATGCCTTAGTCCATCGCAAACACTTCACCAACTGTGTTTTTGGCTTCAGAAAAAGGATAAATTGAGCTCCCTGGAGCTAGGCAGGGTACCATTCATTCGAATGACACAATCCCCAAGGTCATCCAAGAGCCATTTTCAAAAAAGTCTGCAACCGCGCATATTACACACAGCTAATGATTGCATTGGTTGTGTGACAATAGGGTGATACTATCAGGGTAGGCAGGACCTAAGTAAGTTTAGGCAATCTGATTGGTCGTTTATCTACACGTTTGACAGGTCAGAGAGGTCTTAGGTCTGGGTTTAAGTTTCTGTATTAGAAACATGTTATAGGTCACAGCAAGATGTTAAAGTAAGGTTAAATATAAGGTCCTTTTAAGAGTCTATAGATTAAGGTAAAGTCAAGACAAGGATTAGGGATAAGGTTAGGAATGGGGTTAAGATTCCAGACGTTTTTTTTTTTTTTTAGGGTTTTTGGGGAAGGAAAACGGGACATTTGTTGAAATAATTTTTTGGCTCCCACAAGTACCTCAAAGTAAAAACTTTCTGTGTGTGTATGTGTGTGTGTGTGTGTGTGTGTATGTGTGTGTATTCCAGCAGCACAGACGTTCACACAGTGGCCTCCCTGTTGAAGCTGTACCTGAGGGAGTTACCAGAGCCCGTTATTCCGTTCTCCCACTACCAGGACTTTCTCATGTGCGCGAAGGGAGCTCCAGGTGGCGAGAAACAGGTACTGCAGAGGGAATTAAAGATTATGTTTACCAGAGGGTTTCACAGACGAAAGCATGTTCATCATCACTGTTTTCATTCCTTTGACAAAACAGGTTTTATACCTGAAAAGCAGATTGCACTATATAAACGCAATAGATATGGGATATAATGTTGGCACATTGGTTAGCATTGCTGCCTCACAGCAAGAAGGTTGTGGGTTTGAATCCGCCCTGGGTCCTTTCTGTGTGGAGTTTGCATGTTCTCCCCGTGTCCCCGTGGGTTTTCTCTGGGTACTCTAGTCCAAAGACATGCATATCAGGTTAATTGGAGACACTAAATAGCCCATAGGTGTGAGTGTGAGTGAATGGTGTGCGCGCTATGCGATGGATTGGCAACCTGTCCAGGGTGGGTCCCTGCCTTTGCCCGTAGCCAGCTGGGATAGGCTCCAGCTCGCCTTGCAACCCTAGAGAGGAATAGGTGGGTATAGAAAATGAATGAATATTGAAAATCAAAGTAACCCTGCAGAGGTTATACGGCTTTATTGATGCGTTTTATCCTACAGGTAAACAGGGTACAGGTTCTGTCAGTACAACTACTCAGGGCATCAGGATTGTAACTCCGCTGCATCGTTCTCTGTTCTTTGTGTTGTGTGTCGCTTTGAGACTTCGAGACTAATATCAGAATTTAATGCTATAATATGCTAATGAATTGAGCATTTTGAAGTTCAAATGTCTCATCTTAACAGTCTCTGATGTCCTCAGGCTTTCGAGGACGTAAAGGCTCTTCTGCAGAAGCTCCCGGAGCCAAACTTTCATCTTCTCCACTATATCTGCAGGTCTGTGTGCTCCAACAACAAACAACAATCAAACTCCACCAGTAACATACACTCACTAACCAACAATAATACAGACACTACACCAACAATATACACTCCACCAGCATCTTTACACAGTCAACAACAATCTCCACTGACAACATGCTCACTATCCAATATTACACACCAGTGGCGGCTGGTGAACTGGTGATAGGGGAGGCTCAAAACAATCCCTTAAAACAAGTGTTTGCCACTAACATGGCAATATCCCCCGCTGCCTGAATTTTCCATGTCCGTACGCACGAAGCCCAATGCTGTCCGTATGGACGGAGCCTGATGCTATATAATATATAATTAATGAATGGTCACAACCTGTTTTCAATCATTCATTTAAATTACCATTACAGAAGCACCGATAACTCAACATTATCAGATGTGGCCAGTTTTCATTTACAACACATACCGATTACTACTCCGGACTTCTCACGCTTTTCCTTATTCAAGGGGTTGGAAGTGTCACGGTCACGTTTGTCTAGGGATATGATTTCACTTATAAAGAAGGCAGGCTGGCCTGGACTGGTGAATCTGGAAGGAAAGCCGGGACTTACCTCCCCTCGCAACGGCACGAAGCATTTCAGGACCAGCTCAAGCCGCCGCTCCACCGGCGAATAGCTCAGCGTCGGTTTGTTCTTGAGTTCAGTGTAGTAAGGTAGTGTTTTTACTACAAGCACAGCAGTAGTGGGTGACAAAGTCAAATAATAATACAGCGCATACTGGTTGTTTGGAAGCGAACGTTTACTGAGGATAACCCTCACTTCAGGGCTCTGGCACATCGCACCCGAAACCTTTAATTTTGGCCCATTTTAAAAGGGACACCCCTCCCATGGCCAACCACTGCCCAATCAGGACACAAGGCATTGTCCCGATTTCTCCAACCAGTCACCAATCACAGTGCACAGCTGCCATGCCACTAAATGTGTGTTACCTATGCCTACATTTTACTACAAAAGAGAAAAGCTACTAATGTTTCTATTAGGCCCCGTTCCCGGATCCGAGGGCATAACAGAAGCAATGCATGCGTTTCATAATCGTTTAAATGAAATAAGATCATTTGAAACGTCTTTATGCAATTCCATTGCTTCCAACCCCCCAGTGCACAAAGGACTTCAGTTCTGTGCGAGAATATCTTACAAATGCGTTGATTGAATAATTGCTGAGTACAGCAGAGGAATGTAAATATGCCACTTAAACTCACACCGAATGCGTGAGAGTTGACAGGTGTGTGTTATAAATGAAACTGGCCACACCTGATCATGTTGAGTTTTCAGAGTTTCTGTCAAGATAGTTTAAATGAATGATTAAAAACAGGTTGTGATCAATAATTAATTTTAAGGGATTGTTTTGAACCTCCCCTATCACCAGTTCACGAGCCGCCACTGCAACACATACTCCGCCAAGAATGCACTCCTCAGCAACACAACGTAGTCAACAACACACACACTCCACCAACAACATACAGTACATTCACTATCCAACAATATTACAACTCCAACAATTCATGCTTCACCAACATCACTACACAGTCAACAATACACATCCTCCACTAACAATACACACACTTCACCAACACCAGTACACACAATCAACAGCAAAGACGCTCAATCAACAACATACACTCACTATCCAACCATTCAACACACTCCAACAATATACACACTTCACAAATATCACTACACAGTCAACAACAAACACACTATATCAACATATACTCTCTATACAAAAAAAAAAAATACTGCACATACCCCACCAACAATAGACACTCAACCAACACCAATACTCAAAGTAAACAGCAAATACACTCCACCAACAACATACACTCACTATCCAGCAATACTACAAACACCGAAACCTTTAAGCAAAGCCCTCAACTCTAAATTGTTGCAGTAGGATGGGCCCCAGCTGAAACGATTTATGAGTGTATCCTTTGATAAAGGCATCAGCTAAATAACAGTAATCTGTCCACTCCACCCTGTAATCTCATCAGTAACAGTCCATGTCTGTATTTTGTTAGCAGATGAGAAACAGCTTACTTTTAAGTTTTCTAGTCTGCAGTAGCCAGTGATGTTGGCCTCCAGTTACAAAAACAAACTCTCTCTCATGCACTCAGTTATTGTAACAGATTCTTGAACGAGGTCCAGTCCTACTTGAGTGTGAACAAAATGAGTGCAGAAAACCTGGCAACCGTATTCGGACCAAACATCATGCGCCCCAAAGAGGAGGACCTAGAAACCATAATTGGGGGTAGGCGTTCAACCGCGGGTGTGATTAAAAATGCTTATCTGTGCATTTGATTATCATAAAGTCAAAAATCTACTGAAGTAGCAGAAGTCCAAAATCTCAAAATTGTGTGCGGTTGCATGCGTCAGTTTTGTGTGCGTCAGTCTGACACCTACTAGGCTTGACAGACAGGCACAGCCAATGCCAGCTACTGCCATCGCAGCTGATATACGGTACAGGACGATGACTCAAAGAGAGGACCTGGTCTGACTTCCAGTGCTTACAACAGGGGGAAGAGCGCCGACACACACACTAAAACCACATAATGGCCTCCAGAGGAAGATGACCTCATTGGCTAAAGCTGGCTCGACCGTGCTGACCCTTTAGTCCGGTGACAGGGGGCGGGGTTATGGGAGCGTGGAGGTGGCGGCTTGTGTAATCATAGGCCAGTGTCCTCTCTGACCCCTGGAGGGGGCGGGGCTTAGAACTGGGGCAGACGATGGAGGGCAGACCTGACTGTAATTCCATCCCTCCCACTCCTGGCAATTTCAGAGTCAGCCCAGCCGAGCAACCACTCACAACAGCTGCCTGTCATCCTCCTACAAGCCAGCGCATTCCTCTGGTGTGTGTGCGTGAGAGATCGTCTCGCTTCGCTTGTGAGTGTGTGTACACGCGCATGTGCACATTAGCGTACCCAAATTCAGAAAAGAATGTTTTTTTTTTCCACGCAAAAAAATGCAAGTGAGTGCATTTGTTTGACATTAAGTAAGTTTGGTTAGGTAATGAGCAACAAGGACGAGTGAGTTTAAGAATGCTGGTGCATGTCTGTGATTCTGCAGCATATCATGTGACTTGGGGGATGTGCTTTGGACCGCACGCCGTGCTGTCAAGCGACAGGATAGTTTCAACATGAATGTGGGTCAGTGTGTGGCTGTGCATTTCTGAGCGTGTGTTTGTTTGCGTTTGTATGTGAAAGTGTTTTTGAGCGAGTGTGTGCGTGGGAGAGATTGTGAGTGGATGTAAAAGTGTCTGTGAGAGATTGTATGTGTATATGAAAGTGTGTGACAATGCTTGAGTAAGAGTGCATGACAGTATGTGACTATGTGTAAGCGACAGTGTTTGAGTAAGAATGTGCGCATTTGTGTGTGTGATATTGTGTGAGAAGGCGTGTGTGTGTGTGTGTAACAGTCTTTGTGTGAGTGAGTGCGTTTGAGATATTGTGTGAAAAGGTGAGCATGTGTGTGTCTGACAGTGTTTGAGTGTGTGTGTGTGTGTGTAAGTGTGTGTGACAGGGTGTGTGAGAGGGTGTTTGTGTGACAGTTTGTGTCACATGAGCCATTTCCCTCCTCAGGAACAGTCCTGGCGCAGCAGTTGATGTCAGAGTTGATCAGAGAGAGCGGCCGGATATTTCTCAGGGACTCAAACTCCAGTCTGGGGCCAGATTCGCCACCCCGCCAAGGAAAGAGCGACGACCTAACTGCCGAAACACACTGGGACAGTCCTGCACACCCGGACCAGCCCCACCCTCCATCTCACCCTCCACCAACCCTTGCTCCCCAAAATCCCCATAGGGACTCGCCCGCACCCCTTCCCAGCGCACAGATGGATCTCCGACCACCGTCCCACCACAGTACCCCCGCGAGGAGGGACAGCGATCCGCTGTACGACAACTGCCCATCTCCTGGGGATCGGATCGGATCCGTTGAACCCTGCTCAAGCCCCCCTCTCCTCCTGCCGGCCCTGACCGCCCCCACGCTCCAGGGTGGCTGGGACGTCCCGTGCTGGGCTGTGGAGATGGGTAGTCGAGGAAGTGTCAGCAGCAGCAGCGAGAATCTCGTCGCCCGAAACGCACACGAGAGCACCCTCTCCATCTACGACAACCTGGATGACCTCCAGGTGCCCTCCGCCGACGCTGCCCCCGCCACCCAACCGGAAACCGTGACGCAGCCCCCCGCCCCCCTACCACCGGAGGATAGCGGCGACAGCAGCTCCTGGTCATCCTGCGAGATCGTCCTGGAGGAGGCCAAGCAATCAGACCCCACTCCGGACTTCCCCCCATCAGTGCAGGCCCTCCTAACCCAAGGGTCCCCTGACTTGGTCGCCCCCTCTGCCTCCCCCGCCACAGTCGGCTACCTGGTGGCAGGACTCAAGCAGCAGCTGTCCCGGCAGAAGGAGGAGTACGAGGCTCAGATCAGAAGGTCAGAACCTCCTCCATCGTTCCCATTTCGCTCAAATTAGTCTGGCAGTTCCATGATTCAAGCTTAACCCTTCTAAAGCTAGGTGCCGTTTTAACTTTGGCACGATTGTTTTAAAACTCTTAAATTGCTGCAACGTTCTAGAACATTGTAGCACCAGAAGCGATTGTTCCATCACTAACGGAATGTTTGATTTCATAAAATTGTAATTACAAATTCCGGAACACTCCGCTTACACCTTTAATGCCAGCAGATTTACTGACAGAACATTGTCATTCTGTTGTAATGGTCACAGCTGGTAAATGATGGCACCTGGAATGCAGATTTAACTCCGAAAACCTTCCAAAAAGTCTACTCTATAAAGAATTGAAACTCTGTTATAATAACTGAGAATCTTAGCCAGCAGGTGCTATCCACAGCACCAAATTTATTTTCCAAAAGATGCCAAGTTTAGAAAACTGAAATTTTACTGTACTGCATTATGCAACACTATTATGTGAAGTTTTGGCAGCTAATCATCTAGTCTAACCACTGAAGGGAAGTATAATTTTAAAGAAAGGTCCCTTGCAATATAATTCAGAAAACCTGGCATTAACAGTACGTTTCATGAGTCATCGTATTTGGCAGTATTCAGTGAATCACTAAACAAAACAAACATGGACGCTGAGAAAAGAACCACTGTAGCTCAAATGTCATCAGCATGACCTGACCACAAGGCCAAGAATTTCCAAGCATATGCGCAATAAATCAAATGAATAAATCCAAGTTATGGATATTAAGAGCTAACATTTCACAAATCATTAAAAATTATATTAATTAAAATAATATCTGACAACTCTACAATGATCATGACAAGTTTATGATAGTCATGAATCTTGGCACAATATTTTGGAGTCGTTGCCAAACCTCAGGTTCTATTTTGCACAACTTAATTTTATGCTGAAGTGAACATCTTCAGGGAGGATAAGTGGAGAAATTTCATTTTCCCGTTTTTAATAACCTGAGTCAATCCAGACATGAGCCTGCCTGAAACCATGGATTCAAATGTAATACCACTCTGTGATCTAGGGCAAAACAGATCTTGATAATACCACTGTTGAACATAATGGATTTCCTTTTTTAATGTATGACAGAATCCTTTGACTTAAATAAGTTCATGAGCACAGAAGTACTTAAATATAAGTGTCTATGGGCATCTTGTATAATTTTGTATAAAAAATTATAATAAATAAAAGAAGTGAATTTGTAATGATTTCTGACTTTCGTGGAAGTTTTCCCTGATACTGTGCCAAGACCATCCAATGCTTCAAAGTCCCTGAGAAAACAGCATCAAATTTTGAAAGTGTCTTATTGCAAAACTGATATTGTAGTGAAACTTCCACCAAAGTTTGAATGAAAAAAATAAACAAAAAAAATCTGATTATATATATATATACACACAAAGCGTTCTCACTGACTGTATGGGCATGGCCGTACTGATCATTTCATGGGGAGAGGGTGATTTACATTAAGTCTGTGATTGGTTGACTTCCTAACCAATGAACTGAGGTGGATTACTTCAGTACAACATGAAATCACTTGGGGATGAAAAGGTTTACACCCATTTTAAATCCAGCCACTGGGGAGAGGGAAATCTTTAGATTTATCAATCCATTTAGGGCACAGTAGTCATATTCTCATATTTTGTGCATATACACTGTACTCCCCCGAGGTCCAAAAAAGATGGGTAAGAGAGAATTGATGAATTAAGTTCCCAAGAACTTTTGGAAACCATAACTGCCAATGGGGGGATACAAACTCTATTTATAGAATGGGCACAGAACAGGACACCTGAAAGTGTCCCAGTGATTCTAAATCTGAAAGAGAGAAACAGGACTCCGGAATCCAGGCCAAGTCTCCAGAAGCGCTGTCAGTATTTCGGAGTTGCGTCAGCCTTGTCTGGTCTCTGCTGATTCCCATTACCTCCTTAAACTTCGACTTTCCCTTGAATTTCTCCTTAAGTAGGTTTTCATATTGTGGGACACTGACATCCGTATTCTGCATCTGCTGTTTGCGTGGTTCACTGACGCTACATCACAGTTTATTGAGAGAAATATTTATACCTGGGATGCCATGTTTTTATGGCAACAGCATTACATCACCAGGGAAATATCTAGATCGTGTAGATAACCATTTTATGCACATTCCCCTTTAATTCAGTAGAACATGTTTGGGATCTTTAGAAACCTTGGGATCTCCACACAAATTTAAAATCAGCTTAAAAGTTCTGCAAGTTTGTACATAGCACCTGCATGCGACAAACCCACGGATGTGTCTGCCGAGTTTAAGAGGTTGCTGGCCATATCAGGTTGTGTCAGAGTCAGAAGTCCGGTGCATATTTGTAAGAAACCCGAGGAACCAGGAACTGAGGCAGGCAAGGCTGTGAAATATTCTTCTTCTTCTTCTGTTTACCCTTCTGTTGTTGCGGGGGCAGTAGTTAGTGCTGAGAGGCCTCTCCACCAATCACGGACCAGTACTTCACTCCAAATATCTCTATCTGACGGTCATGTCCCCAATAGTACTCAGCACATGTTTCCCATTATGGGAGAGCCCTGGATCATATGCATTAGGTCAATCTGGGTCAGCATTCAATGCATAAGCTGGTTATCGGGTACGAATAGTGTCAGATTGAGCAATCATATTTACGACTATACCTCCGATAAAAGCTTCAAAATATTTAGAAGTAAGTAGATTACACATTTCAAATACATCATGATCCTTTTGCTACAGTATGTGCGTCAATATGAGCGTGTGAGAGAGAGCTACCTGTATTTTTGAGTATGTGTGCACGTGTGTGTGCACGCTCGCATTAGCTTGTGAATACAGTAATAGTCAAAAGACTGGACAAACCAAGACTTTTCTGACAATCAATTACAAAAGGGATTAAATTTCATTAAATTTGATTTTGGATTAAATTTTATTTTAAAATGAAAATGTAAATCTGAAGTATATTAAAACTCAGAGATTTGTAATAATTACAGCACATACACTGGAGGTTTTTTCCTTTATCAGGCAGTCATTGGCAATAAGAACGCATTCCAACATGACTTCAGAAGTTTCCACAGACATGCCGGCTCGTCTCTCTTCACAACCTTTTTGTCCAAGAAGACCAAAATCAGCTTGATTTTAATTCACACATTTGAAAATGGAAGGAATTTTCTGTGTATATTTTGCTAAATATATATTCAAGAATTCCACAATTTTGGACACTATTTAGTTTACTACTTCAGACTTTAAAAATTTCCATTTACCCCTTACTGACTACCAAGTTAAACGTCTTAAATTTTATAAAAGCAGAGTGCCACAACATAAGCGAACCTCTGACTGGTAATGCAAACAATAACGAGTGCGCATCAGAGCGTATGAGAACGCGTGTTCTGCGTGTGTGTACACCGAATTGTCTGCCCTACCGGTGGTAACTCACTCTCTCGGTGTGGTGTTCATCACTCTCTCACTGTAGCCTAGAGAAGCGCAACGAGACGCTGCAGGGGGAGGTATCCAGCCTGCGCGCAAACCTGGAGCAGCACCGGCGCTGGTACAAGGTGGCCGAGATCAAGATGCGCAACGCAGAGCGCGCCCGGGCCGACGCCGACCGCAGAAACAGCGCCTTGCAGCACGAGATGGAGCAGTTCTTCGACACGTTCGGCGAGCTCAACCACGAGGCAAAGAAAACGGAGCGCATCGTGCAGGGGTTCTGAGCTGCGCGCCCGCGCCTGACGGACTGTCAGAAATGGGCGGAAATTACTAAATAAGGACTCTTCCGAAGCAAAGGCATTTACGAGACAATTATCAAAGATTATGGTCGCACGGAGGACTGATCGTTTCCAGGACTAATTATCCTCTTTACTATAATCAGGTTTTTAAATCGTCACAGACTTATGAGTGGGCTGTTATAAACCGGATTAGCAGGACTGGTGGCTATAATCGGGGATAAAACAGTTCTGAACTGCTGATCCGTCCTTAAACCGGGCCTCTGAGAGCTATGGACTTCCGCAGACCAATTTTAATTTTCTTAAACACGTACTTAGCATTAGCACATAAGTGTGTCACACAGTTCAGGGTTAAGATCATGTATTAACATGAAGCACTAGTCTATTTCACTGGCTCTTCGTAAGAGCTCCTGAATTCACAGCTTAGACCCGCGTATGGGTGAGAACAGCTGCCTACGATGGGCAAAGGATTTTTTTTTCTTTTGAAGGAAGGAAAACACTTACCTTGTCGCCATCTAGTGGCAAACCAAAGTATTGTTATTTCGCTTGGGAGTAAAGGGATCACAAGCCGACGCTGAGCCGAGAACCCCACAGCCCTGAACTAATAAATAGCGAGGTCAGTGTGCCAAGGTCAAAGGTCAAATCCACTGATGACACGTACCTTGCCCACCTGACCCTCACTAGGGACCTGCATATCAAATTTGAAGCTGCTACGGTAAATAATTTTCGAAATAAGGCCCAGAGAAAATTTGAGTTCAAGGTCACTGTGCAAAGGTCAAATTTACTATTGACCCTTACAATACAAACCTATCCCTCATAAATAACCTGCACACCAAATTTGAAGCCCCTGTGGCCAATACTTTCAGAGATATGGCCAGAGAAATAATGAAGCCATCGCCCAGACACCGCAGGGTATAATAATGCCCCACCAGCCCTAAAGGGTAGCGGGGTAAAGATGAAGTCTTCGAAGCCTGAGAACTGCTCCTTTTCCAACTTCGGTTTATCTGGGAGTCAGATGTAAAGACATTCTGGCCAGTCTGGAACTAATTGTTCTGCTGATCAGCGAAAGACAAGAGGAATGGACGCTGGGGCTAGAATTGGATTAGTGGTCCACATTTGCTGATCCCTGCAGTAGTTTTAGGCCTCTTTCAACTCGGCCCAAATGGACCCTCAGAACAAGAGGTAATTTATAGAAGTTCATAGCACTTCAGTAAATATGAAATAAGCACGCATCAATGCAAAAGCAATTCACAGCTAAGGATAGCAGTGTGTCTGTGATGTCACCACAAAAGCAACAAGCAATTGTTCAGACAATCACAGGAAAACAAAATTACCGAAGGGAGTGTGCCTGATTAGGATTCAAAGGTCCGATTTGAATATCCCTGGTCAATGGGTTTTAATGATTTGGGATTAGCCGTGGAAAAAGGGATCAACACTCTCCAATCACTATGCACTTAAAATGCTCACAGCTTCTGTTTCTTCTCAGCAGTCACAGATATAAGCTATTATATTTCACCACAATGGGAACACACTATACAGGAACTGCAATAAGTAATAAAATAACCCTGAGATTCTTTTCCTGAGTGGATCTTCTGATTGAGCGTTTACTTCGATTTTGAATTCCTTGCCTTATCAGAAATTCCATTTTTTTTTAAATCCAGGCTGAAATTGGATCTTTTTACGTTCACATTTTACAAATTGTTTGTTTCTTTTCTTTTTTTTTTTTTTACTTTTATTTTTTGGCACATTCATCCTTTGGGGCACAGAACGTGACGGAGGACTGGGCACGAGACAGCCGGACTCGCATTTCCTAAATAGTCCACTAGGTGGCAGTAGAGAGACACAAAGAGGACTTGATAGCAAGTTTCCACAGCAACGTGACTAACGTGATCGTCACCATCGCAGCTAAATGTAGCTCTTAGCGGTTTCACCAAAGCAATGTTTCCAAAACGACAGCTTGAGAAGTAAAAAAAATAATAAAAAAAAGAACTTAAGGGGAGATAGAAACTGACAAGTGTCTGGTAAATTTGCCATAGCGGTGAAACACATTGGAGAGGTGAGCCGGAGTATGACCGCAGGCGCAGCAGTAACGGCTGCACTATGGCTGCAACGATGAGGTAATCTTGGGTGACGTCATTGGGAGGGGCAGAAAAACGGGATAAACTCCCAACATCCCCGCGTTTTAAATGGACATAGCAGAACGCATCTCCGCTTAAACAGCCACCCGAAATGAATGAATGTTTCTCCAAAAACATACACACATACATACATCGGTGTGAAAACATGTACACACGCGCACACACACACACACACACACGACCAATTTCTGAATGAGGAGAAAGAAGCAGACGAGATGCTTTGGCAAATATTTCGATAGCAATTTTAGAGTGGGAGTATAGTATTTACAAGTAAATAGCACAACATCGTCACTACTATTAGAGATTTTCCTTCCAAAAAAAATCAAAAAGGGGGCCCCTAGGTATACAAATACATTAAAAAAAATAAAAGTTTTAAAAGGAAATTGATGTACTTGGAGGGAAACAATGAAGGCCAAGTGTTCCAGCTGTCCAAAGCCCAGATTGGGTAGGACAAGATGCAAAACAAACGAAGGTTGAAAGTAAACAAGGCTGCTTTTGACACGAACAAAGACACAACACTAGTTTATCTTACAGACAGTAGCAGGTACAGATACAATACAATGCTCCGGGATTCTTTAAGGCAAAACAGACGAATGACAGCAGATTTATATTTCTCACTTTTAACGAGTGGAAGGGGTCCAAAGCTTCGGCTTTCGAATCATTCATGAGAAACTCGAATGTCCAGAACCAAAAAGTGCCACGCTGTGATTTTAACACCACCCCCAAAGTTTTTTCAACATTCTCTCAGTATAGAATCTATTCCTCATTCCTGGCTGTCCAGAGAGTTCAAGATTCTGGACGAGGTCTCCAATGTCCCTGTATCGCATTTCAAACTTCCGTGAAAGTTTTTTTTTTTCTTTAAGTTTACATGAGTTTCAAACAGAAATACAGAAACAGAAACAGAAACACCATCACTGAGTTTTCTGACAATGAGCAACAGATAAAAGCTAATGGCAAGAGCAGGATGCTTTCAGGCTAAAAATAATAGAATTCAGGGCAAATTAACCAGGAAGTTGTCTGAAAGCAACAAACAATCGCCACTGCTGCTATTCAACTTGTAGTTTGCAACAGAGCCATGTGCGCCACACGCTGAGCCCCTCGCCCATTGGTTTGTTCTATGAGCACAGTGACATCACAGAAGCGTTATACCTATTTTAAAGAGAAAGCACCCTCATTTTAACCCGAGACAGAAAGGATGGAACAGTAGGGGAGACAGGGGTAAGTTGAGCCAAAGGGTAAGGTGAGCCATCCCTTGTTGCCAGGAAACGGTAAAAAACATAGATCATGAGACCAAATACTTAGGAGGACGGCATCATTTAATGGAGTCTGCGAAGGTAAGAACCACATGAGTAAAATGGTTAGACATTTATTTCAAAATAACCATTTTTCACTCTTGAAAGTGAATTTAGTCTATCATAAGTTTCATGTGAATTGTGTTTAGACCAAAATAGGTAATTTTAAATTTGTTTTATACATCAATTGTTGTATCTATGAGCTACAACATGAGGTCATAAACCTTGCATAAAAGTGTGCCATTTTAGCTATGGGGACTAATAAAGTCAAAATGGTAGCTCTGGGGTAAGTTGAGCCATTTGGCCAGGGGTAAGTTGAGCCGGTGGGGGTAAGTTGAGCCAGTACACTCAAGAGTATTTTGACTGTAGCCTATATGTCTCATATATTAAATCAAGATTCTGCTTTTGTATGATTACAAAGTGGACATCATGCCTCGGGTATATAAGCGCAAAACAAGCAGGGGAGCCACCAATGATGTTCTTGAAAGAGCCACCAATGAATTTACTGTACCTGTTGAATTGACCTATGGCTAAGCCCCGACCACTCCACTGACTAGAACAAACAATCAACATTTTAGAACAGGTGCTAATGGCTGGTATCACAGTCGGAGATATTTTTCAGGATGCTATCGATTAATTTTTGCGATAGAAGGCTTAAATATCATCAAGAAGTCAGCAAAAGGGTTAAACTATGCATCGGAGGGATACATTAATGAATTTAGAGTGGAGAAAGTCAACGAAAAATTTAAATTAGTAGCTAAAATTTTCAGGTCTCAATGCAAACGCTATCCACCGCATCTCGTTTCCATCACCCTCTCACACAACAAGATAGAGGATCAGCATTGTTCGTGCACCGCAGCGTAGTAAATTTAATTTACATATTATTATTGCTACCGAATTTAAGAAATCTAACCTGCCGTGACTGAACTCTGTTTAAGTAAACAAGGTGACATGGTGAGCAACGCAGCCTGGAGCTCCCGTTAAGCCAACGTCCGTCAGCACTGAAGTTAGGCACAGAGTTTAGCAACTTTAGCTATTGTTAGCGAACTTAGTGATGTAAAAGATAACTTTACATTAATCTCCAGCGAAGTGACAAGATGTCGCCTTAAACACAATGTTGACTTAGCTTGGAACAAATGTAGACAATCTTGTTGACCTTCGTTAGCTACTTTAAGCTGATAGTGGGGTCTTCCACAAAGCTTTAAGCTGCTTTCACACCGGATGCAAAACAAATTTTTCGCAGACAGATTTCAATCAAAGTCAATACAAACACGCCAATAAGCGTGTATTCGCGTCTTTGCAATGACTTTGAATGTTTCGCTTCCGGTGTGAAAGCAGCTTTATCCAGAAGAGACACTTGTCTCGATTATGTGGCTTTGGGAAGGGTATAAAATACACCCCATCGCCCAGCCTCTCAGGATACCTCGTATCGGAGTTAAATTTACCCCAAGCACAGCGTTTGACCTTTTTTTTTTTTAACTTGGAAACATTTTAAAACCCCATAAAAGCGAACGATTCAGTTTCCATAATGCATTTCAATGGAAGTTTAGGCTCAGAATGTCCAAGTATATGGGGAGAGAATACGCACTGTTATTGGCTCATCGCATTTGAGGGTGGGGCTTAGCCATAGGTCAATTGTGTATAATAAATAAAAATACACAGGAATGTGAAGAAGTGACTGTTATTTAGGGAGGGAGAAGGTGAGGGAGGGGTGTGATGGAGGTGGGGAGGACCATGGGACGGAGTAAGGATATGGCTCAATTTACCCCGCTCCTATGCTCAACTTACCCCATTCACGGGGTAAGTTGTGCCACGAGACCACTTTTTTTAAACATTCTATATTATTGAAACAGTTATGTTTACACTCATTCTGTTTGCTTGAAGGGATGCACAACATCCTGAAATATATGCAGATATAATAGTTACTGACAAAACTATGATTGCTTTGATGTAGTGATCCTAAATATGAAAAATGGCTCATCTTACCCCAGTCTCCCTACTGTTTGAAGATCATGAACGGCTCCAACACTGAGATACTTTAGTGTTCAACAGACATAATTATACAGACTCATATTAGAGGTCACTTCTGCTTTTTGCCAATTAAAAGCGCAATGCATAGGATTTTTTTTCCAGGTCAGCCATGCAATGTACTACTGGATGCACAGCAAAGCAGCAATTAAATTGCAAGATGCTCTCAGCTAGCACCACTGGTATGACATGAGCAACAAAAAGGTCACAATGTTTGTTCCAAGCTGAATATACAGTAACAATCTGGTTGACATCATTTTTTCCCCCATGCAGCCCCAGTCTAATATCCATGAGGAGAGTTTAACAGCTCACCAGGCAAGAACTGTTAGAATTATTAGTATGTACAGAAAGACCGCAAAATAACTATTACGCACTAGCAAGATGGCTAAATTACTAGCATGTTCTGGCAAGATGGCTAAATTATCAGCATGTACGAGCAAGACAACAAAGTGGCTAACGTGCAAGCATGTCTCCAACATTACATTAGACCCAAAGGGCAGACGCTGGTTATAACCAGCATCAAGAAAATGGCAGCACAGGTGGAAGAGCCACGTCCAAAGGAAACCATGACCACAGAAAAAGGAAACTTATAGATGGATAGTATATAGTATGAGTACATACTACAAGTAAGAGCCTTGACCTAATAGTATCTTTAAGCTGCTTTCACACCGGACGCAAAAAGAAGTTTACACACGACAGATTACATTCAAAGTCAATGCAAAGACATGATCAGTCGTGTGAAAAATATGTTTTTCGTCCTGTGTGAAAGCGGCTTCAATGTACAATATTCCATCATTTCAAATCTGATTTGACATCAAAATTCGCTTTTTAAGACGACAAAAAAGTGTGACTGATTTAATCCAGACAATCCATAATTTTTTATCTCAGATACATTGTCAATTATATAGACGTGGATCAGAAGGATCCAAATTGCTGTGTATAATATTAACTGTGACACTGATGGGGTTGCATTCATCCAATGAATGAAGACATGCGGCAAAGCTGGTCTAGTTTACACACAGCTGAACAGGCATTGGCTACAATCGGAAGTTAAACATTGGCGGTTGGAATCGGTGCAGTCACTGTGCATCCCTGTATACGAGTACATTATATTCCCATAACGTTACCCAATTACATCCAACTGTGGAACCGCCCGTAAGAAACATCACCAGCGATGCACATGATGCTTTTTAAACACCTATATGACTGCAGTTGAATTTTGGCGAATCTTTGGAGTCTAAAAACTAACTTTGAACGGATAATTTATAATGATATGATAGATTTTAACGGATAGTACCTTTCAGCTGTGATTGACTGACTCAGAGCCCGACAAGACATACAAACTTGTGCACAGTAAACGGACATGTAGACATCTGGGAAGATTGTGCATGCTTTCTGAAGCACTCCAGAGAGGCTGACAACTAGAGATTTCAAAAGGGTGATGAGTAGCACGCACACACACATACGCGCCCACAGAAGCGTGTGCACACACACACACGCGCGCACACACACACACAATCTACAGAAAATTACACCTCACTTGAAGCTCCATCCCACAGACGTCGGAGATACTTGGCTTGGCAAAGGAAGGACCCTCAGTGTTATTCACAGGTAAACTCAATACTGACATCCACAAAAACCGCAGCCTTTTCCCCACTCATCTCAATACAGTAAACTAACTACAGGCATTTCTTGTTGGTTTCATGAACCGGTTGCAATATTTTGTTCTATTTGTCCTTATTTGACGACATGCAGAGAGTCGGGATCCGACACAGCAGCAGGGGATTGGCTGGTTTTTCACCAATAGGAGGGTGAGGGGAGCGATGTTTCGTTGGAATGACATCACTCTGTCGTTTCGTCGTGCTCCGTAAAAACCCCGTTGTCAGGATTTCACTCCTCGCACTTCTTGTCCTTCGCATCGTTCAAACGGAAAAGTCTCTCGATAAGAAATGTCTCAAAGAATAAAACCTCAGACAAACTGCAGACAAAGACTAAAATTAAATATTAAAATGCTCTCCACCCCTCCCCTTTCGTTCAACCTTCTGAGCCTTCAAGTTCCAGAAGAGCATCTGTAAAGAGCTACTGTGTCAGGAGAGGGTGGGGTCCCACACCACCTGTCCGAGACCAGGGAGAACCCTGTGGAACCTGGTAGGACCAGGTTACCCTGCACACACCACAGCGGTAGAACTATAATCCTCATAAATCACATGCCAAAGCACAGTTTCAACTCAGAGGAGAAAGCACACTCCAAATATTTCCAGACACTTTGTCCATTAAAAGAAAATGAAGCTCGCTCAGTGGGTGATTTTGAATGGGCAAGAATTTAAAAACTTAATTCGAACAGGAGTCTTGGTTTTTTTTTTCCCCCTTACCGCAGTGCCCCATCTCAGTTTTCCTGCTGAAAAAACTCTCTTGCAGCAAAGCCCAATTTGTGCCACACCTCTCTCCTGCTATTTGGCAATGTAACCATTGATGGAGGGGCTTGGGATGGGGTGGGATTGGAGACTCGTCCAATAAGGAACATGCTTGTAGTTTAGGCGTTGGGCTGGGATCTCAAATGTCGCTCATTCAAGCCCCAGTTTAGCCGCATGAAGATCAGAGCAGCGCACTGGGCCACTAAGCGAGGCCCTCCGCATGGCTCCACAGGGAGACTGGGCCCCAGCCAAGGCTAATCAACTGTAAGTCGGATCGGATAAAAGCGACATCTAAACGACAGCTAATAAAATGTTTGTAACGGGGGGCAGAAACGGAAAGAGGAAGAGGTGCAGGCGGAAGATGCAGGGGTTATCGGCGGTATGCAGAGGGAGTGTGTTGGCCTCACTGGCGCTACTCTAGCGCCCCCGATAGGGCGTCAATGCTGCTGCTGTCCGTGTCCGAGGCCAGCGTCTGCTCCGTGGACATGGAGGAGATGTCGTTAATGGAAGACGACTGCGAAGGTGTGGCGCTGCTGTTCACCACTGCGTCTGTAGGGGGCAGCAGAGAGGCTGGTCAGGCACCAGAGTCTACCTGATAGGGGGGGGGGGGGGATCTCAACCCTGAGTTGATATTTTCACCAGCTGTATTTGATTTTGTCAATATATCGATCTATCCACAGCACTAGATCACTTGGTTAAAATTATCCTGGGTAAACATATGAAATAATATACTTCATGTGAAATAAATCAGCAATGATTAGTCGATTAATCAACTACTTGTCAAGTGTTAAAATTAATCGCCAACCAATCTGAATAATTTTTCATGAAGTAAGTCAAACTTCTGTGACTCCAGCTTCCAAAATGAGAATTTGTCTGCTTTCTTAACTTCCTTGGACAGCAAACTGAATGCGGAACTTTGGGTTGCGGCCAAAACAAGACATTTGAGGATGTAATCTTGGGTTTTGGGAAACGTATATCGACATTTCCACCATTTTCAGACATTCTATGGGTGAAACAACTAATTAATTAATCAAGAAATTAATCGACAGATTAATTAATAATGAAAATAATCATTATTTGAAGCTCTAATTTGCAATGTACCCACCCCAGTGACCTTTAGCATGAACTCATTATTGAAGCACAAAGATGGCAGAAATCATGGGGGCAATACAGTGTGTGACAGATACAGTGTGTGACAGCCCTGGGGGTCAGGTGCTGGGTTGGGACTCAAGTGAGTGGTTCCAGCCACAGTAAGATCAGTGCAGGTGTTGGGCCCCTGAGAAAGGCCCTTGACCCCACACAGCTCCAGGGATTTGGAGCAGTGAACGGTTAGTGGTGCTATGGTGAAAGCGTCAGCAAAGTGTAATTCCTGTCGTTTGGATGAATGTGTCTGCCATATAAAATGTCATGGATAATGGGTGCTCCTTCTCAGAATTGTATCGTACCTCCACCATCCTCTCGCATCACACCATTCTTGTTTCTCTCTTCCCAGTCCATCACTTCTTCATAGATCAGCTCTATTTAACAACAAACAAATGATGCAGACACTACGTGTTCAAATATTTGGTAAGAATGAGATTTTGCCTCACTAAAGCAGCAACAAACATTTCTGCATGGTAGCAAGGCCACATTTTCAACAGACAGAGCCACATTTTGTATTCTTAAAACATGGAAGCAAGTTAGAATTCCTAAGCCACAGTAGTTATTTCAGCAACATGATTTCCAGGGGGTTTTTTAGCCTGGGAATTAGTTTTTCTGCCTTATATACTGATTGTGATCAACGTACGCAGACTAGAGTTACACGCATTGTTCGTAAAGTTAAATTGCAATGCTTAATACTTCCAAATGCTAAAATCACTATACTTCAAAGACATAATGTGCCTTAAAAAACAATTTGCTTCAAGAAAAGCACAAAGGAAATGCCACGGGCCAAAATACAACTCCAGTGGAAACTGGTGAAGTGTGACAAATAATTATAGTTTCAGTATGGAAACTAAGCCAACTGCTTCTTTAAAACAGCTTCGAACTCATAGTCAAGGAATCACAGAAGTATTGTAAACCAATAGTAGCTGTTTTCCGCAATCTGATTGGTTAATTACCCTTGTCAAATAGTGTTCGACATCCCTGCAATGACAGGACCTTTTCACCTGCTCATGAATACATTAGCAAGCAGAGGTGTATAATCCAGGGGTCAGAGAGTAAAAATCCCACCATGTTTTCATTCCAACAGTAAACTCCTGTCAGCAGATTTGTCTTGTTAGTTTTACCACCCAGCTGAAGAATAGTGTCAGCTGCTAGGTCTCTTGTGGCTGGAACAATATCCTGGGATGGACTTTTACTTTCTGAACCTGGATCATGCACCTCTGTTAGCATGAAAACGGACCAACTTTCGCTCATTCAGCTCATCAGTTCAACTTGACAGGTTGCGGAATTCTAGCGCGTGACTCGATGACCTAATTGTGATGGATCACGTCGCCATACAAAAGAGTCCGTGCAAAAAACGTTTCTTTCTCGCTTATGGTTTACAATATCGATAAATAGTTACGTTTGTGAAATTTATGGTTTACAATATCGATAAATAGTTACGTTTGTGAAATTTCCTGCAAATTTAAACGTTTAAACTAAATTTGCGGGCGTTGAATTCCAATGAATCCCGGAAATTTCAAAACGTAACCATTTATCTTCATAATGTAACTTAAAAAAACTAACCTGAAATACTACCGTAAGCACATTCCTTGTATTCAGAGGAAACATCATAACCCCATTTATAGAACCCACGGCGGAAGAAACTTCCGGGTCGGGCCGCAGAAACATGTCAGCGCTGTGGCTCTCTATTGCTCCAATACATCGAGTAACCACATCCTTAAGTAATCATGCCAATTTAGTACCTGATGAAGCTCAATATTGCATAAATCTTTTTAAATACAAGGCATTGTTAGGTAAACTGCCAGGATATTTGAACAGTTTGCTTAACTTGAGAAGGGGAGAATGTGATCTGCGCACTCTTGAGTTTTTGGTTTTACCTAGATGCCCCAAGGGTGCGTACTGAACTGGGTAAAACAGCTTTTATGTATTATGCTCCACAAAAATGGAATAGGCTTCAACAGTTTTTAAAGTGGGAAAGTCTTAGTTCAATTGATTGTTTAAAATGTCATTTATCGGCTGCCACAAAGCTGGAATGTACATGTGCAATGTAGTCATTGTTTTTATTTTTTGTTCTTGGTTGTTTGCTATTGTTTGCAACTGGGCTCCACTGCAAAAGAGAGCTGGCTCTCAATCGGACTCCCAGTACAAATAAATAAAATAAATGAATAAATAAAAAATCTAACGCATTTACCTTTCCACTGTTCGATGGTGTGTTCCCTCTCCTCCAACTGTTTATCGGAGATCTGCGGAGGGGGCTGAGAAACCCAAACATCTGTAATCAGCCTCCGTATCACTGCAGATATTAACACTAGATATATTCCACATGAAACCATGCAGCACTTCAGGCTGCCCACATGAGGCTCAGGGGAACTCAGCCTCCCCCCATTGCATCAATGGAACAGTCTGCTCACCGCATCTGCCTCAGCAGGGTCGTACCAAACGTGGATGTAAGGGTGGTTGAGGGCCTCCTGAACTGAAATTCGGCATTCTGGGTCGATCACCAGCATCTTGGACAGCAGGTCACGAGCCTGGCTGGCTGTGAGGTGGGGAAGGAGATAATGTCTGATATCAGCAAATAGCGACAGAAGTTACATCGGACCATGACATCATCTACAGGCGACTGAGCAGTTATATACAAGGTGCCCTCCAGCCCACATGATAGCAACTGGTGCAATCATCTTCCACAAATGATGCGTACATACCTCTTAGCAGGCAGTTTGTCTTTTACGTCTCCGATCAACTTTATCTGTGGATACGTTACTAAGCTGGATAGTTTGTTAATCTGTCATTATTCATTCACTAACACTCAAAAGCAGCTGCCTTTCTGTTTTCACTGGGGGAAGGTGAAGTGAACCTGGGATGAGGGGAAACTCAGGAATGGAAACTGGGAGTTTTAGGAGAATATCTTGTGTTCAAGAGAGAAAGAGGCAGAGTCTTACTCTTGATCCTGTCGTGCTCAGTCTCAGAGGGGAAGGCCCAATCAGGGAAGAGCTCGGTAAAGTTCACCCCGGGAAACTGCGGCTTGTTCATCACATAGTTCCGCACCGTCTCCATCAGCCGGTTCATGAACTCCAGCGATGGTGTTCCCAGAACCTCAATCACCTTGTTCCACTGGTCTATATCTGAGGAGACGGGGCTCAGGAAAACAAGTGTACAGTACAGACCAGGAGCGAAACACAACCTGACACACAAACAGGTACACAAATACATACACACAGAAACAAACACACACAGCGACACCCAAATACACGTACATATGCATTCACACGCACGCACGCAAATACAAACACAAAAATAATCACATTCACAAAAACACACTCCAAAACTCTTGAACATACACAAAAACACACACCAACAGCACAAAAACAGACATAGACAAAAACAACAGCACCAACGCACAGACACAGACACACATACTGACCAATCACCACCTTCTTCATGCAGTTTGCATGATATTCACATATTGGTGGAGCTGCTGTATCCCACAATGCCCGAACAGAAGGAAGTGCGAACTCTCCTAACTCTCTGTGCCACCTGCCCACAGAGCTAAAATCTACTCTCTGAATCTCCAGCAGCCAGATGGAGTCTGTAGGCGGGGATTCGACACTTCTGATTATGACATCAAACTGAGACGCTCGAGTCCTTTACAGCTTTTGCAAGAATTACACTGAACACCAAAGCAACACCTATGCATGTTTGTGGGCTAAACACGAACACGGTGTACAGCTTTTACGGACGTGGGCTAAACGCGTCTCTGTGCTTGATTTAGTGTGAATCAATGGACAGGTTGTCAGCGCGTGGGTTAAGTGTGTCGGTATAAATGATTGATTTCGTAAGAATTAACGGTTTGCTGGGGATTAAGGTCATGTGACTCTGAACGCCTGGAGAAGCCATCTAACCTTGTGGGTTGGCTGATGTCTGAATGTGGTTTTACAGGGCTGCTGCGAAGTAACTTAACAAGGCGGTAACTGAACCAGTAAAATACACAATATAGGGTGTGCGATTGGGACCCAGGAGGTCAGTTCAAGTCCCAGTGTAGTCACAATGGGATCAGGGCAGTTTTTGGGCCCTTGAGCAAGGCCCTTAACCCCATAATGCTCCTTGGCTCCTAACAACCTAATAAACCATAAGCTGCTTTGGATAAATAACAGTGATGTAACTGCAATGTCCATAACTATAATCCAGTGTTCCCTGCTAATGATCATAATCAGAAAAATGAAAGGAAAAGATTCAGAAACAAAATGAGGGGTTTAGGGTTACAGACGCACATGAGACAGGCTTCAAAGCCATCAGTTGTCCATTATTTTCTCCCTTCTTTGTTTGTAGGCAGCGTTAATACGTCCCCAGACAGAGCAGTACAGCAGCTTTGAGAACAGTATTGCAAAATGTGTTCCTTACAGAACAGAAATGAACCTCCATGGGTGCCTTGATTTCAGAATGTAAAAGAGGACAGTACCACTTCCCGTCTAAAAAAACTCTCAAAACAATAACATCGCATTTTATCTAGAAGACCTTGTTATCCCTGGAGACCCAGAATAAACACAGATTGAAGGTTACAGCGACAGTTAAAGAACAGAGGTTAGATAAAATACAATACACATGGAGAGGGATGTTAGATTTTGGGTCTTCTCAGCGTGTTCCCCCAATTTGTCTTTCATCCTTCCGAACAGTTGGTGAGCTTCGAGAGCCAATTGCTTTCGGTCAATGCCGTGATTGAAGCTATACACTACAGTGTCTATGCAAAATCAACTGGGTGCCGACGGACGGCCACCATTTATCTTATTAAATTAGGATGAGGCGTTTTGACGTCCTGTTGCAAGAACCGGCTCCTCTGGATGGCCTGGTGGGGGGCGGCTTCCTGGCCGGGTGTTATTTGTCACTCCACGCTACTTAAACTGCCTATTTTCCTTCATTCTGTGTGTGATGTTGACCTCTCCCGTGGGCACAACCGTTTTCCATTGCAACTGAACTTTAAATAAAGTGCTTCATGAGTCTCATCATGAATTGGCTCCGTATACAAGTTATTTACAACCAGGTTTAACAGTGAATTAAACAGCCCATTTTGGAATCGTCCAATCAGGAGTAAAAGAAGAAACTAAACAACAGAGATTTTCTTCAGGGATTAATCAATGGACATGAATATCAACTCTGTTTCACGAGTCAGTAGGTTTGGCAGGTTAAACAAGAAGTAAGGCATGATAACAATCAACACCAAACGGGAGTAGAGACCAATCCTGTTCCTGAAGATCTACCAGCCAGAATGTCTCACTCAAACACCATTTTTTGCACCGATTCCACTATTGAGCAACTCAAAAAGATGCTTAGCTGTTGAATGAGGTGAGCTTTGTTAGGGCTGGAGTGAAAACCTACAGGACACTATATCTCCAGGAAAAGGGCCGGTCATTGCTGTCATGTGGTATTAAATTTTGAACAGCCACTAGAAGGCACAAAAATTAAATGTGTCCCATGAACAGAATTCTTTCTGAGAGATAATTAACAAAATGTGATGGCAGCGTTCAAATACAGGCAATAAAAACCATCCATGCTTACAATTTATTAGCAAGAGGTGTGATGTCACCGCTATTCTTTAGATTGGAGAGCAAAATGAAGGCTCTTTTATGGGCGTTTTTACGATGATGTGCTCCTGGTTTATGATGCGTTTTACGATGGTCTGTGCACAGTTTTGTAGGATGTTATTCTAAACTGCCCAGTGTGAAAGAAATGACCTAAGGCTGACATAAGCCTTGAAATGAGCGGTACACCCCATCAGTGGACTTACCAAAGAAAAAGTAAACATTTGTAGTGACCAGTCAGGATCGAAACTAGTAAAAAAAAAAATTATTTAAAGCTGTGGTCCGTAACTTAGGAGAAAAGCGCAAGAGCGAAAGAGATTTTTGATCATAAACACTTCATATCTCCCTCTCTATAGGTGACTTGCAACAGTCACGTGACCCAACACTGGACTGCCTCAGTAACTAGTAGCAACAACCAGCGCCGCCATTAGTGTGGCCAAGCACATCGGCGATGGAAGCAGAGGACAGTTCGGCTGAGCCTGAATCACAGTATTGTACTGTCTCGCCTTGCTTGCATGCGGTTGTAGCTGTACTGTTATATACCCACTTTTATGGAAGATACTTTGCTATAAGCTCCTGAAAACCGTTTCTTCCAAAACGAAACAATTCCGACAGCAAGTTACTAAATGAGCTCATAGCAGAAACACGCAAACGGTCAAAAGCATTGCTTGTGTGGAGCTTGCGAATCGGTAACTCGTACCAGGGAAAATTCCGAATCCAGTTTTCACTTTTTCAGCTTGTTATTCGCCAAGACATTTTTCAAAGGGGATAAAATTCCGCCACGGCAATGCAGAGAAATCGTTTGTTATACCAGATACAGCTTTAGCATCAGATCTAGCCCACCCTTGAGAAAATTCTCAATGGTAAATGAATGGTATCCAGTGGTAAATCAAATAGCATTTTTTTGCAAGGGCGCACGGCTGACAACGGATAAACAAAACGATCGCAACACTAATTGCAGCCTTATCAGCCCAACTTAGACAGATACAACGCCTCTCCGCTTAGCTTCAACTGTAGCAGCTACAATCAGGTAATATTAAGACGAAACTACCGCCTTGATTGCTAACCAAAGTAACACAAGCATACCAGTCAGAATTACTGCAAATAAGTCAACAGGAGCGCTTCCAGTAGCGCGACACGGGAACACACATGTGGTAGTGACCAAGCGGTCAGAACAACAGTTTTCTTAAATGAGCCTATTGATATCAGTTTGTAACTATAGTCCAATACAAACTGTCTCCAGTATATAATCAAAAAAAAACTAACCATGGATGAGGTGATCACTATAAACGTGGATTTCCTTCTTGCGTATGTCCAAGTTGGCCCTGGAGATGCTGGAAAACCATTTAGCTCGTCGAATTGTTGACAACTCCAAAGATTTTTCACCCTGATTCCGTATAATACCGGGCACACGTCAAAATCGTTTCTCCCTCTCCCGCTCAGACCAGTTGGAACAGCCAATGATGGCACGCTTACTCGGCATTTTCTCAAAATTTTCTGTGTGTGCAGTGTGTAGCGTCAATAGCCTGGGGCTTTCTTTGGCCTCATCAATGGCAGACAAAGCTTGACCTTGTATTCGCCACAGCTAGGCCACGCCTATTGCAAGAGAGCTATTCCTTCCCTCCCTACTGTAGCCCCTCCCTCTCAGCTTTTTCATAGTTCAGTTCAAAGGCCATACAGTCCACAGAAGCACAAGAGCTCCATTAAGTCTTATAGCACAGTAATAAACACTGGTGATAATGAAGTAAACATCAATCATTTAGCTATATATTACTCGTAGACGCATACTGCTCCATTCATTTGAGCCATCATAAATGTTCTTGGTAATCAAAAGATCAGAAAAACGTGGCTGTCCATCAGCCAAGCTAGTAAGCGAACCAAGTTTATCTACACAACTTTAGCATTGGCTACCAAACCAAGAAAAACGAAGCTGTTTATCAACCAAGCAACTAAGCGAGCTAACACTTCCTACATAATGTTAGCATTAGCAACTGAACCCATTACTAGCCGTACATATATTACAAAAGCTACCCAGCGACAAATAACAAAAACTTTTTTTTTTACATTATAAGACCGTGCAATCTGCGCATGATAAGCAACCGACACAGTTAGAAACTCCTCCTGGCTCTGATTGGTCAATTTTGCACGGATGCAATGGATTTTAGCCAATGCCATTACAAGTCCTGGGAGGAGCCAAATGGACCGGACTACTCCACAGATTCCCACTCATGTACTACTGCCGGTACAGTGACAGTTTTAGCAAATAGGAAAAACTATTTATTATTTTTTTTAAAGTTACCTACTGTGCCTTTAATTAAATTATGCACTATATATGCATTATGCATTATTAAGTATTTAGGACTTGAACTGATTAAGCACAAATCAATTAATCAATCAAAGTCACATGTACTTGCTATTCCTTTCAATCATCATCTCTCATTTACAAGTAAACGCCACGATTTATTTTTTGAGAGCACATGCAATGATACGGCTGACGTCAGAATTAATAAACGTCAGAATTAATAGAGCTCAGAATGCACTTCCGCCAACCTGCTCTGTTGTCATGGTGATGCACTCGAAAATCCTCAGCATGAAAAAGGATGCACATATGACAGCGTCATGTTAATGCAATTTCAAAACGAAACAAACGCTGACGGTCGCTGGACACAAAATGGAGCCAGCAGTGCGTCACGTCTGACGTGAGGAAAAACAGATGAGGAAAGAGGGAGAAGGAAGGAAGAGAGGAACAGGGGGAGGAACAGAGAGAGAGAATGAGAGCGTTGTGAGGGATGAGTGGGCGACAGAGAGAGAGAGAGAGAGAGAAACATACAGCGGCTTAAAGTGAAAGAGAGGATAAGGTTGAGAGAGTGAGAGAATGAGACGGGCAGAGGGAGAGCAGGAGGAGAGAGAGAGACAGAGGGAGGAGGGAAAGAAAAAGAGGAAAGAATGAGAAGGAGAGGGGGATTGAGGGAAAAGGGGGAAGAGAGGGAGAGAGAGATGATGGATGGATGAGAGAGATAGGGAAGGCGGTGGAAGGATAGACACAGGGGTAGAGAGGGTGGTGGTAGAATAGAGAGAGAAAGAGAGAAAGAGGAAAAATAGAGGAAGGGGGGGAGTCAGTGAGAGAGAGAGAGAGCGCAGTAAAAGGATACGGTCTGTCCCCTGAAAGATCACGTTTCCCTTCACCATCTCTCCCATGATGCAGCCCACTGACCAGATATCCACTGACAACAGAGAGGGGAGAGAGAGAGAGAGAGTCAGGAGCATAAGTATTGGGACAGCAACACAATTTCAACATTCTGGATCCGTGTGTCACTGCAACAGACCTGAAATAACAAATTAGGACGTGTCTGAAGGATCGATTTTCAGATTTGCTGCAAGACATAATAAACATTTAATTAATTACAATTATTTATACATGCACTTTCTCCCCACTTTCAGGCTCTCAAAAGTCTTTGGAAAAACCAACATAATAATATATTATCATAAATTAAATTGCCATTTTTAATACTCAGTTGCAGATTCTTTGCAGTCAGTGACTCAATGAAGTCTAAAACCCATAAACATCATCATTAGTCTCAGATTGGTGAAGTCATCCAATGAGTCTTACGCCAGTCGACTGAATCTAAATACAGCCCTATTCAATGCAGAATTCATCCTGTGGCATTTGTCACCAGTCACATCGTCAACAAATTCAATAAAACTGCTTCCGCTGTCAGCCATACATGTATGATCACAGTCCACAGAGATGAAGGGATATGCCACCTTTCTTCCCCTCTCGATAGTTTCACACTCCTTTTTCTAGAATTCTCTTCCCGTAATTTCATATGAGTAAAATCACTCCATAGGATGCTGTTCCAGAACTGAATAGGCTTTTTTAAATCAGACTTCCCATATTCGAGGCCAACATTTGGTTTAGAATCTCTGTGTTTAATCTGGTGAAGTCTTCTCTCCTCTGAAAATAATAACACAGATGAGCTGTCCCCCTACAGAGTGTTCTCTATCTGGACAAATGCTGGGACAGTTTTTCTTCACCACAGAAAGAAATCTTATGTCATCTACCCCAGTGGCTATAAATGGTTTCCTGAGCTGGCTAGCGCTCTCTCTCTTTTCAACAATTTGTCACCATCTCTCTTTGCCATTACTCTGATGGGTCTGTGCTGATTGCTGCACTGATAGAAACAGCATTTTGAGCTTCATATTAACAGTGAACAAAATCAGTCACTGAATGCAACTGCCACATTGCAAATGAGACTGCACTGCAGGAAACCCAGGGAAACCTTTCAGGTGGACGTTCCATGACTATGCCACGCATCAAAGTCAGATTGCAGACGGCTGGTACAAATTTTAATCTCAGTCCAGACACAGCCACCCCAGTACTACGCTGCCCTTTTAAGGCTGGACATATTATCTCTTTTCCATAAGAAACAGACACTTTCCTGACTGGTGCTGATCCAAAATGGCTTCAGCTCCTCTTCCAGTCCTGCAGAACTGAGCAGCCAAGGGTTGGGACTCCAGGAGGAGGGCTGATGAGAGTTATCAGTGCAGGCTGATGTGTGTGTGTCTGAGTGTTTGTGTGAGAGTGAGTGTGTGTGTGTGTGTGCGTGTGTGTGCGTGTGTGTGCGCGCGAGTGTGCGCGTGTGCGTGTGAGAGTGAATGTGTGCGTGCGAGTGTGTGCACAGCTGGTATTGGGTGGGGAAAGTTTGTTTAGTGACACACAGCTTTGGTCAGATTGCATAATCTCATTTTCAGCGTTGAAATTCCACTCTCAACACTGGGACAGCACGCTGTTCTCCTATGTTTGGTCGGTGTGAGCCTCTGTCACAAATACCTTTCCTCAAATCCCACCCTACATCCACCGCAGGAGAGGAGCTGTACCTTGTTAATCTCAAAATCTGGGTAGCTGGCCTGAGAAAAAAATGCCTTTGTCCACCGTTTGTGGTTACTGACTGAAGTTATGACCGCTTACATTCTGCTTACAATTTTTTTTTACATTTTGACTGCTAGTGAACCACAAGGTCCAGCTCAGTAAAGCTCCTAGCTGAAGTACTTTATGGTTCACTTTATGAAATTCTGCTCATGATTCAGAGAAACCAGACTGTGGTCAGACTCATCCCTGAGAATATTTTGGGAGATTTGAAATGGAATTGACACCCAGCTGTGCAGTTCAATCAGATATTTCACAATCCAGCATAAGAATTTCCTCACAGACATTTGAAGTGCTTGATTTCAAACCTTAATGTGCCCTGGGTAATCAAACCAGTCCAATCAAATGTAAAATCTTAATTAGAAGATAAAAAAAAATAGCATATTATCAAAAATGTACAGAGATTAAGTACATAATCATCAGCATCTCTTACATAATTTATTATCCAGTAAAATGATGAAAACTAATCCATGAGCAGGTAACGGCTCCAGAGATTAAACAAAATAAATTACCTTCAATGTTTATGAAAATTTGAACAAGACCAAGCCTGGCAGACAAGTATTTACAGGCACAACCGGGACAGCCCTCCAGTCCATCATTGACATACAGTACATGACATTCACTCATGCACTCATTCCTATGGGCAATTGACAGTCTCTCATTAGCCTGGCGTGCACGTCTTTGGACTGTGGGCAGAAACTGGAGGACAAACAAGGGGGGAACATGCAAACTCCACACAGAGGCCCCAGGCCGGATGCAAACCCACGACCTTCCTGCTGTATCACTGTGCAACCCCTCCAAAAACAGAAACAACAAGCATGAAATACTCAGATCCCCGCTACGGGCTGATACCTAACCTGAGGACAAAACACAGTGGAGGGACAGACAGGCAGACAGGAGGAAGGACAGAGGTATGAAAAAGCACATCTACGCAATAAGACACATCCAAATACGTATGAAATTTCTTTGAGAAATATTAAACAATTTAGGAGCTCTGGCCCGAATGGACAAATGGGTGGACACATGGAAGGACGTCACTCATTCCTGCGTCTTGTTAAAAACTTCTCAGGTCAGCTTTGATGAGGCGTGTGCGCTTTCAGTTCAGAGAGTGTCTGGGAGGAAGTGATGTCATAAAAGTGCACCCACTCACCGTTCTCCTTGTACTTCATGCCTAAGATGACCTCCGGTGCTCGGTAATATCGGGTCACCACATACGGGGTCATCATGAAGTTAGTGCAGGCCGTCCGGGCCAAACCGAAGTCCAGGATCTTCAGTGTGCAGTCTGACTTTACCACGATGTTACTGGGCTTCAGGTCCTACACACGCACACACACGCACGCACACACACATAAAAACTTCATTTCAGGTGCAGCTGAACATTTCACACACGAATGCAGTGATGCTTTTGATTTAACTGAATGCCTTTCCTGAATGTCCATGCATGTCAGTTTTCACAGATTTTTAATGTATAAACCGTGTGAGTCACCCTGTACCCTCCGCCAAATCAGTCGCTGCATTTTCTCACCCTCAGCCATTCTGTGCTGTGCCCCTCCAGAGAGATGCCAGGGGGAGTGCAGTGTGTGTCTGTAATACGTCGTGCGTGCGTTCGTGCGTGCGTGCATGTGTAATACGAGCACGCGAGCATGTGTGTATGTGTAATATGTGCGCGTCTATGAGTGTGTGGGGTGTGTGTGTGTGGGTGTGTGTAATACACACCCGGTGTATAATCCCAGCGGAGTGCAGGTGCCCGATCCCACACAGGATCTGGTAGAGCAGGTAGGACATCCTCTCGTGATCCAGGTCCATATGAATCACCTGACACAGACTGGCATCCATCAGCTCCATCACAAGGTACCTGAGCACACAGAAGGTTCCAGAGAGGACCTCACTAACCAGATCACACAGGGATACACTCTGTACCCCCAAACTCTTTCACTTTCAGAAATTAAAGTACAGTGTTTAAATGCTCTGCATTTGACCAAACTTGACTGCGCTACTGCGAATAATGGAATTCTTCCAAAACCCACCCACCAGCTCCTCCTGATTGGCTCAAATGCATCAATGAGAAGCAGTAGAGCACAGAAATGCATTCCTTACCAAAAATAATACATGAATAATATTTCAATCTCAATAATATTAGAGCCCACGTCTGTGGTGGACTTACAGTCTTTTTATGGATGAAATTCTGGGAATATAAACTGAAAGGTGTGAGTAAGTTTAATTTGGGTATTACAAAGTCCCCGATCGTGTCACCGGGTCCACAGCCAAGTAGCCATCGCTGGTCAAACCTGTCTAATCCTTTGTGACATCACAATGGGGAGAGATCATCCAGAATAAAGAAGGGACTGATCAGTTGTTCCTGCTTCAGCAAGATCACTGCACCATGATGTCACAAAGGAGCATATTTTGAAATAATTTGCAATGTCAAACCTTTCATGAGCATCTTTTCACTGAAAAGGCTGATGAATGACTGGTTAAATCAGTGCCAAAGGGCACAGTTTTACATGCCAATGAGGTACCAGACCTGCGACAAAGGTAGTACCTCGCTAAGCACATCGTCATACCTTTTCCTCAGTGCACTGCACCCCTCAACTTCACAGGGCAAATGCACCTAATGTCCCCAGTTTAATCCCCCCCATCCCAAATTCACCCCCGTAAAACAACTGCAGGGGTTAGAGTTCACCACACTGGCTGAGCTACTATACCGCAAGACTCCTCCCTATGCTCTACCATCGCCAATCATACGCTCCAGTGAGGAAATGTCCACTGGAAATTATAATAAAAGATTCAAACTTACAGTTTTTCACAGCTAACTCACTTTTAAGAGCTGCTGCCAAGAGTCATTCACCAACAAGCTACTCAAATTTTCATGGAAAAAAAAAAAGAGTAATACAAATTTTTTCAACCATTGCAGATGCCCTTAAAAACCATCTAGCAGCTGTGATCGCATAGCATCACTACTACAATTGGAGAGATGAGTCTGTCTCTCACTGTCAGCAGTGCGTAGCGCATAACGTACTCTACTCATCGTACGTTATTACGTTACTGTGAGATCCACGCTGGCCTTATTTCTCTTCGCTTGACTCAGCCTCGCTTCGTTTCACACAGCCGAACCCCAAGTTTGCAGCACTGGCTTCAGTCAGTCTGGAGCGAACTCAAAAGCCAAGCTGATCTTTCGCTACAAATCCAAGCACATTATGAGATTAACTATGAACATCCGGCTAAGTTCAGTGCATTCGGTATCATAGAAGTAAAGCCAAGGTGATCTTTCGATACAAATCCGAGCACGCATTCACAAGTAAACAAATAAAAAAGGTTTGTGTAATAGTATTGCAGCACTGCTAGGTTTTATATTTCTGAAACTGCACTGTGTACAAGGCCAGCAGAATTTACAGAGTTTAAGAGAAGCCAGTCGCTATTGTAGGATTACGCATAGTCAATATAGTTCAGGCACAAACTGCCATCCAATATTCTGTCAGCCACGCTTCCATAGTAGGACGCTTTGCCATTGTAGCATAAATTAGCCCGAATGCTCCAGCACAATTTCAAGGCTCTGGTTTGCTCAACTCATTACTAAAGCGCTGGAGCGTTTCCCAGAATCCACTGCAGCCCTGAACAAACACAAAATGCCTGGAAGGCATTTCAAACAAATTCCTTTTTTTTTTTTTTTTTTTAAAATACAGAGGCACGCACATACACACAAAACCACACACACACACACACGCACACACCTCACACACACATTACTCACAGGTCCTGGAACTCCTCCAATGACTTCTGTGGCGTGAAGACATTGATAAGCCTGATGATCTAAATAGAGAGCGAGAGAGAGAGAGAGAGGGTGAGCAGGGAGAGAGCGAGAGTGCAGTGATGGAGAGGACAGATTTCTAAGACCCTTGTCCTTTACCCAGCGGGGAAACACTAAGAACCAAAGAGTTTACTCTGATTCTCTCCACAAAATGGAAGTTTTACTACACATATAAATAAAGAATGTATAATAATAATTATGATAACAACAGCAACACCAAGTGCAAAGTGAGCACACTAATATCACTAATATCCCCGACCCTTGCGCACTGGAGAGATTAAGGCATATTTTCATACAAATTGGCTCTGCACCTCTGCATGAAGTGTAGAATGCATGACTGAAATGTGAAACCAATCTGATAAGCAGTTTGAGAAATCGGCCAGACAACATTTGCAGTGGTAAATTCTTTATGTTCAAATATGGAAAACTGAAGTAATTTAATGCCTGACTGCAATTTGAAAAATCTGATAAACTGAAAAAAATGGAGATTTGAGGCACTCCTGATAAATACTTAAAAAGCCTTTCATCAAACTTGGCTGCACGCCAACGTGTTTCACCTATTCAGTCTTCATCAGGGCATTCCTGACAGACACAGGTGAATGCATTTAAAGATAGAAAGACGTGGGAAAGGTCACATGACCCAAGACCCACTCCCATAACTGCACAGATAGACTAATTACAAACATTAATCATTCAATTACCAAGCCCAACAACTTTTTCTCATCCATCAGCAAGTTAAAAACCAATAACAAGGAAAATCCCAAATAACACAACTCACGCACATATCTGCAGTTCTATACATCTATAAAGTAAGAAGTATCTGTCCGTGTGTCTGTCTGCGCGTCTGTGGCTCGGATATCTCTCTGAATGTTTGTCAGATTGGCCTAAGTTTCCGGATATGGCTTGCACATGGCACAATGATGTGCATCCTTCTTTTGGAAGCTTTTTCATTTAATTTTCAAAAAGTTACAATCCCATACGCCTGTGTAACCTACCTAGCCTGTCGCGTTCTCGCTCTCAGCAATGGCCACACCTCAGGAAACAAGAGCCATCTGGCAATGGCAGATCCCCCCCAGCTGTAGGTTGTGTAACAACCTTTAAAAGGCACATCTACACATCATGATTGACATGTGTGTCAAGTTTGGTGAAGGTAGCACATATAGTTTCCGAGAAATGGCCAGTACAAACTCATGTTTACAGACGGACAGACAGACGGACGGATAAAGCGATAGCTATATCCCTCCGCATTATATGCCGGGGGGATATAAAGTTAAAAATCCCATATGCTACTGCTATATTGCTCTTGGTCACCAGAAAGTTTGCAAAGGCTTATGGGATTCTCATCTGTAAGTAGGCCATTTCTTAAGTTTCATCATGCTGTTCTCATCTGCTCATCGTGCTTGCTGACATGGCTAGAACATGGTCTGATTGACTGAAACATTGCCTAAAGTTCCCATACCAAAGCATGTTCTCAATATTTCATTTTCATGTCCACATCTTCTTCACAATTCAAAGTACTGCGTATGTGCAGTCTTGATTGATACTCCCGGAGTTTTTTATAGCATGCGCTTGTGGATAGGCTATTCGTTGCTTCTTCGCATTAATTTTGAGACCACTGTCCATTCTCTTCCCTGTGATTTCACTTACTGGCATTTCTAATCTATGGCTACATACCGTTCAAAATTCTGCGTTAGCAGTTTATTTTTTCTCTGTCTTCCTCTCACAAATAAACGCTGGTCACAGAAGCCAACACAGCCTCATTTGGCCACCCATGAAAAAGCTACTTACGCTCCCTCTTTTCTATAGGAATACAAACATCCTACGGGCACTGCACTAGTATCTATCAATTTGACAGCAATTGCACATCCATCTGATAAAAACAAATGCACAAAAGTCTAGGCAAAGAATTAATCTTCACCATATTGTGACATGCAGCAACTATATAAATGGTGAGAAGTCCACATCATCATTCAGACTTGGAAAAGTGGTGGCCTTTAATTTCACAATCCACCATGTCTCTCTCTGGAGAACCCGGAGAGGTCTGTCCCCACCCCTTGCATTCTTACGTATGACTTCAATCACCATTGCTCTTGAACTCCTTAAATCTGCGAGTCCAACCTCTTGGAAATGCAGTGCCATAGGATAATTTGGATTCATAGAGTTTATCACATACTTGTGCTCTGCAAGTCGGTCCTTGAGTCGTTGTTTAGTACATCCTATATAGAAGCACCGGCATCTACATTCTAGTCTGTATACAACATGAGTGATAAGCTGATAAGCTGTTTTTAAGAAATCAGTTGGACACACTGGTGAGGATGATCATACGGAAGGACGGACAGACAGGAATTCCTTGTTACATACTTTATACCTTATGGGTCGGGGTATAAAGGGAATAAGGACACAAGACAATATTGCATAAATCGTTACCAAATAAAGAAGTGAAAAAATTCATCATGCAACTGAATGAACAGCACCGCGATATAAGAGTTTTGATGGGGTGAACAGGAAGTAGGCTCCGAGTGTGGAAAGTAGTTCCTGAAGCGACAGGGACCCACATTTTTATGATTGACACATTTGAGCAGCACCAGCTCCCTGTAGGCCCGTTTGGCGTGTGTCTGGTTCTGAAACGGCCGGCTCAACTTCTTCACTGCAACGGGGATCCCCAAAACTGTGTCCAGAGCAGAGCTGTGAGTGAGAGAGAAAGAGAGGGAGAGAGATGATTGTTTGTATGTTCTATTGTATAGTTTGTGTTACTGCGCTTTGGCAGTATTGTACTGCACGCAGTCATGCCAATAAAGCCTCATGAATTGAATGTAATTGAGATGACAGGAGTGAGGGAACCCAAAAGAACTGCAGCTGCATCAGCAGGGTTTCCTCCAGGATTTTTTTGAAACTCTGGCGGAGGGCTTCAGCATCTGGTCAAAACTCAGCATTCTCAGGTGTGGCCAGTTTTCATTAATCCGCACGTAGGTGATGTAATAATTGAAGTCTATGTGCATGGAGGATTATCAGTTTCTCGTGCGTCAAGGTGGATCATTCCACACATAATATGAAAACCGATTATGACTCCGGACTCCAAAATCGGAATTAAACTAGGCTTATGCCGTCGGAGGCCACAGCTTGGGGTATATGCCCGAACGCCCCCAATCCTCCAATTCCCCAATCTTTGAATAGACCCAATACAATATAAAGCCCCTCAGGTCATGACCTTTCATTTGAATCGGACAAATGGTTGTGAAAATATGGCCAAAATGGTAATTTTCCATCACAAAGCGCCACCTGGTGGCAAAATATTGAACCATACAGGTATGATGTCTTGATGTGACATGTTGTGAGGTCATGACCTTGCAGTTGCACGTAGTTTCATCTCAATTGGACAAATAGTTCCAAAGATATGGCAAAAATGGTGAATTTTAGGTGACAAAAGCTCCACCTTGTGTCAAACTTTTGAACCAAACAGGTATAATGTCATCGTGGGACACATCCTCAGGTCATGACCTTTCATTTGCACTTGATTTGAGGCCAATCAGACAAATATTTCCAGAGATATGATAAAAAACAGTGATTTTTTTCAGTTTTTGGCCCCTGGCGGCCAATCTAGAAATTGTAAATGGTCCAAAATCGAATGAGATCTTTTTCTTTATGATACTTACTTAGTTGCAAAACATGAAATTTCTAATTGAAATATTACTGAAGTTATCGCGTTAACACGTAGCGCAGTGCGGCGGCAGTCGGACCAAAAACACAATATCCCCGGAACGATATAATAATCATGAAGATACAATTAGGTAGAGCAGGATGTGCTCACAGCAAACACAGAAGTTATCGTTTTGCAAAGTGAACAAAATTTTTTTTTTCTCCAATTGTTGCACAGATTGTATTAAGAAGAAAGCAGCATGTTTTACTGCCCATGGCTAATTTTTATTCATTGGAAAACGTGTTCATCAAGCAAAATTATTGACAACAGGTCAAGAATTATTAGCGCTCATTTTAACTTAACAATGAGAACTGGCGACACCTGACTGGCCTTAGGATTTTTGGAGTTTATGTAAAGTCATTTTACATAGGTGTGGCGGCTTTTATTTTGCCGTAGCATTGCGCCACGATCAATTACATGCAGCAGAAACCCTGATCAGGAACGATCACCCATCTCCCACAAGGATACACTCAGCATCTTTGTAGTGCAAGGCTAATAAATGCTGTCAGCATAAATAATCTCACCATCAGCACTTTAACTAAGGTCCTATGGGAGTTTGTGGGTGGTAATAACTCCAGCCATTGGCAAGTGCAATACTGGAGGTGGTGGTAGTAGAATAAATTAGAGAAGCTCTACTATAAGGCTGTAACTCCTAAATTTAACAGCGTGACATAAACCCTGTGTAAGCATGATAAAGACCAATTATAGGCAATAACCACAGCTTACAACATATAAATGATGCAGCCCTGTCATTATGCATATAGAAAATCCCAGAAAACAGACTGAAGATGATAGCTACACTGTGACACCAGATAAAAAGTAATGGTGACATAAAATCTGTTGTGTGGTATAACACACTGCGGCGACTGGTTAAAACAGGTGTGACACAGTGCTTATAACACCTTAACATAAGCTTTATAACACATAGCACAAGTAAAAAGTTCATTTTAAGAAGCAAGTAATATGCAGAAAGAAGCAGTAGTCAGGAGAAGGTTTAGGTTTGTTTAAATTCCGCAGAGAATAGATTATCTGAAAGGTATAAATATACATTTTCGGTCTAGAAAGCCATTGCTTTCATAAATAATTGTTAGATCAGCATTGGGACATTCTAATCACTTCAGTGATGTCACACTTAAAAGGGATATACGTGTGTTTGTAGCATCGCTGAATGTGATTGGCCAAAAGAACAGACAGCAGCCATTCATGTGAGGCCAGAGGGTGTGGCAAGCAGGGAGGCAGAGTCATCTCTCACCAGACGATGCCCTGGGCTCCTGAACCAATTGCGCGCAGCTGCTGGTACCTCTTCAGCACAGTGAAGGTGGAGTCGCCCACCTGAACGCTGTAGAACTGCCCCTCCCCCTCACTCATGGTGGCTCATCTGTGGGCCAATCGGATCTGCAGAAACCAGCCAATCAGAGGGAGAGGAGAGGTAAAAGGGGTGCGCAGGTCCATGGGGAACAACCAGCCAGCAAACCACAGGTGCAGGACAGTCTTATGAATTAGAATCGACTCCATGTCATAAAAATGGCCATAATTTCCAAGATGACCCAATATGTATGTCTATGCTCTCAAATTTAAGCAGAAAACTCGTACTTCCACTTAAAGCTCATTGTTTTCCCAAATCCAATAAGCTTGAATGCAGAGCCAGGCCTGCCCAGATACTTGCGCATTAAATTAAGCCACAGTAAAAAGAGAACATTCACAATCTCCAAGACATACACAAATTCCACTCTGAGAAATTTAGCAGTGGACCAAAAACCTATGTACTTGAGTAGGTAAACGATTTTTCTAATCAGTATAGATCAGATTTAGAACAAAATGACCTCACTGGAAAGCCCTGTACAGTGAACAGTTAAACATTGTCTCCACACACCAGTGTTTTCCACTTAGTTTTTCAATGACTGGGCGGTCGTTTCAATTACTTGAGCGGGGAGGGAGGATGTGTTTTCTTTTGGGCATGGCAGTAATATTGCACACTCAATCACGCATCTTCTAGTACTTCCCAATTTCTCCAGTTTTTGATAGTGAAGAACCCTGCGTTTAGAATCCTGGGCTGCGTCCTGACGTCTAATTCTTACCGCTTTTCTTTAACCTTTGTGTAAAATGCCATGAGGTAAAGGAAAGGTGTCTTTTACTGCTTAGGAAGAGAATCGCACTAATAAGGGAGTCTGAATTTTCCACTAGGCACAGTGATCACCCCCCCCCTGCCCTTCATGTTTATTTGTTTGTTTTCGTGATGAGCCGGATGGACGGTCGTCGCAGAATTGCGGGATGACACTTCCTGCTTTCTTTTCTAGAGGGATGGTTCAGTGTACCCTATGCTAAATGTGATAAATTAGGAAGCATTGTAACACCTTTCCTACAGATTTAAAGAATTCGAACACACTTATGTTGGATGTCACGTAAAGATTTCCGGATCGTTTTCTAGGAGTTAGGAACTTTCCTAAGCAAAAAAGACTATTCGGACGCAGCATTGGAACAACTAACAAGATTTGACTGTAGCCTCACCATTCACTGTATAAAACAGAGCCTCACCTAAACCCACCCCTCCCCTCAAGTCTCTGACCAAAGCCATGCCCCTTCATTCATATTCATAAGAGTGAGGCTCACCGTTACCTGACGATAACGCTGTACTAGAATCATCAGTGGAGCAAAGAATAGCAGCATTTCAACACATGGTAGTTTTCATTCAACTAAGCTACAAAACCACACCAATCCACATTACCATAGTAGGAAAACATCCTGTTCTTCGATATATTATATCATAGACAGTACAAGAGTGGACGGCAGGATGGCCCTATTTTCAACGGGAGAGTGTGAAGCACAATTGAACGAGTTTTCAGTAGGCACCACGCCTACTACGCAGGCTCGAAGTCAGCTCGCTGACGTAAACCAACGTCCTGAGAAGCTGTAACTCGTCTGGTAGATGTATCCTACACATAATTCCCAGGGAGCAAGCCATTGAGTCTGTCAGTATAGTCTGATTCCGTTCGATGTTATGATGTTTTGCAAATTATTACTTCATAGGTACTTCACTTTGTTAGCGATGTGGCTTCTGTTTATGATTCGTTATGGGCTTCTGGTCTAAACAGTACGGTTATTTACGTCCTGTGCGACAGAAAGTCGCCGGCATTTCACGTCACTTTTAGCCTAGCCTGGTGCCATCGGCTAAAAATGCTTACTATTAGACCATAATGTTACATACGAAGTAAGGACGTCTGCTACAAACTGTAGTTTCTCTGTAGAAAATGTTATCGCTGACATGAGGGCTCTAAATGTTTTTAGTGCAAAGTTACGTGATGTCAAATGTCAGGCAAAATGAATGGGGGTGAATGGAGAAGCTACCGCTAGTTGATCATCTGCTATCTACTTTGAGCGTTCAATTGAGCTTCAGCTTCCGGGTGTATTCCTACCCCCTTGTATTATATACAGCAAACAACAATTGGTCATAAAGACATCTCCGTCCATTAGAACGAGCCAGAGACGCTTATCACACGCAGATCTTGGGGGCAGGGGCGTAGCACGGGGGGAAAAGGGTACTGATTACCTGGGCCCACAGTGGGATGGGGCCCTTGAGAGGCCTGGATTGAAAAGTGTAATTTTTTTTCATGAATTTAATTTTTCTTAGTAATTAATATCATTATTAAAACAAAAAAAGTAAATGGATTGGTCAAAACATTTAAGTTGGTCTCAAATAGAGTAAAATAAAGTACTAGAGGGCCTCTGCTCCCCGCCCAGTCATTTACCATAGTGGAGAACCCGGACACACATAAGGCTTGGGCACTGAGCAGTCACCCATTACACTCCTGTTACTGCTGTAACAATTCAGTCTGATTTCACCCTTGATTAGATTAAGCAGGGGCCAGGGTCCCCCCTGAAGCAGAGTGAAGTCAAGGGCCTTGTTCAGGGGCCAAACAGCTGTACTGATCTTGTGGTGGCTCCACTGGGGTTTGAGCTAATGACCTGCTGAAGTCATATACCATAAGCAGGAGGCCGTGCGAGGGGCCGGAGCAGAGATACGAGAGCACAGGAGTAGGCAGCAGAGCAGAGCAGTCTCTCCGTGGCCACGCGAGGGTGTTAAACGGAGTTCATTCGACTATTAACCTCAAAAGAGCCAGCGACTTAAGGCAAGGAAAAGGTTTTATTAGTGTGTGGAACAAGGCGCACACCTGCGGGTGTGAATGTGTCTGTGAGTAGGTGTGTGTGTGTGCGCGCGCGCGCGTGTGTGTGTGTGTGAGTAAGTGGGGGGAGGGGGAATCATTCATTGAGCCAGCGGTAAAGATGAAGCATCAATGAGGGGATTATCCACCATTAACACACACAGACCAATATGAGTCAGGGCTGCTGGATATACAATTACTTTATGCACACACACACACACACACACACACACACACACACACACACACACACACACACAAATGCACATGCGACATTCACGTGGAGATGAGCTCCACGGTACTGAATCTGAGCTCCTGTAATTTGCAGTGCTGATTTTAGGAAGCTGTCATATCAATGAGACCCGAGGGCCAATCGCAGAGCACTACAGTACTACAGAAGTCTTTTAACAGGCCAGTGGTCAGCAACACACTGCAGAGGGGCCACAATCACTGGGCCGAAAGAAACAGGAGGCCCCATAACCATGACCGCCCAAAAATACAAGGCTAAAAATCCATAAAATAAAGGCCTCAAAAACACAAGGCCGCGGAAATACAGGGCTCAAATCAAGAGGCCCAAAGAATAAAGGGCTCAAAATCAGGAGGTCCCTAAAATAAAGGCCTCAAAGTCACAAGGTTGCAAAAATACAGGGCTCAAAATCAAGAGGCCAGGAAAATAAAATGCTCAGCATCACAGGGCACCGAATATAAAAAGCTCAAAATCACGGGGCCCTGAATATAAAGGGCTCAAAATCACAGGGCCCCAAATATAAGGCGCTGAAAATCACGGAGCCCCATACATCAGGGGCTCAAAAAACTCTGGGCCCCAAATATATAAGGCTCAAAATCTCGGGCCCTAAATATAAAAGGCTCAAAATCACAGGGCCTGGAAAATGGGGGGAAAAGACAGGAGGCCCAAAACAACCAGGAAGGAGAACCAGCAGCCCGGAATGAAAAGACGAAGCTTCAGTCACCCACAGTACAGGAAGGCAGGGTAAATGAAGTCATGATTATATGAACAAAATATCAGAAACACCCCTAAAAATTGCTTTACCTTTTTAAGTCTCTAAATCAAGAGTAAAAACAAGATGTGTTTGTGAAATACTGATGCACATGCTAACCATTAAAGGCCTATCATGAGTCAATCAAAGGTTAAAGTTCAAGGTCACAAGGTCAACATTCAGTACCTCATCAGAAAGGCCTTATCCTAAGGAATACATATGCCAGGTATCAAATGCCTATTACTGGCTAATGAAAAGTTATGGCCCATGTTAAAGTTTTTGTCACCAAACGTCATGCTCCAAGGTCAAGGTCACAAGGTGAAAAGTCATGACCCCATCTGAATTGCCTTCTCACAAGCAATGCATATGCCAAGTATCAAAGTCCTATCATGAGCCGATCAAAAGTTATAGCAATGGCAAAGTGCGGACAGACAGACAGACGGACAGGTGAAAAACTATATTCCCCCCGAAATCTGAAATGCCTTCTCACAAGCAACGCATATGCCAAGTATCAAAGTCCTATCATGAGCCGATCAAAAGTTACAGCCATGTTGAAGTGCAGACAGACAGACGGACACAGACAGGTAAGGAACTACATTCCCCCGAAATCTGAAATGCCTTGTCACAAGCAATGCATATGCCAAGTATCAAAGACCTATCATGAGCCGATCAAAAGTTATAGCCATGTTATAGTGCGGACAGACGGACGGACAGACAGACGGCCAGGTGAAAAACTTTGTTTATGGGGGCATAAAAAATCATCTACACAGGTAATTCTGATTAAACTGATCGCTTATGATCAGAATGAGTAACCTTAAAAGATACCGAAGCAGCAGCTCTTTGCTGTCTAAGTCACCAATCCAAGATGAGAAAAACACTGAGGCGCCAAAGCAGCCAGTCGTTGAGTTGAGTTGCTGCAGCAAAAAAACAAGATGTGTTTGTAAAACAGTAATGCCCCCGTATGCCAAGGTCAAGAAGAAATGATCAAGGCCTAGATCACCTTTCTTCAACAAGAGGAATCGTATACCTAAGTATCAAAGATGTACCACTTACCAGCCAAAAGGTTATGGCCAAAGTTAAACTTATGAAAATGTCACCGACGCCAAGGTCAAGGTCATGAGGTCAAATTTGATGACCTCATCTGAAAGGTCTCGTCACAAGGGATGCACATGCAAAGTATCAAAGACGTACCACGAACCAGTGAAAAGTTATGGCCAAGCTTAAACTTTTATGAAAATGTCACCGACGCCAAGGTCAAGGTCACAAGGTCAAATTTGATGACCTCATCTGAAAGGTCTTGTCACAAGGGATGCACATGCAAAGTATCAAAGACGTACCACGAACCAGTGAAAAGTTATGGCCAAGCTTAAACTTTTATGAAAATGTCACCGACGCAAAGGTCAAGGTCACGAGGTCAAATTTGATGACCTCATCTGAAAGGTCTCGTCACAAGGGATGCACATGCAAAGTATCAAACACCTACCACTAACCAATCAAAAGTTATGGCCAAGGTTAAAGTTTTTTTTCACTGCAGACAGACGGACAGGCAGACAGACAGACGAACAGGTGAAAAACTATATGCCCCCGAAACTTCGTTAATGGGGGCATAAAAAAAAAGGCAAAAATTATTTAAGGTGAGTCAGGGAACAATGTCAACAACTATGACAAACAGCAAAAAATCAGCAGCAGCAAACAGCTGCTCTCGGACAGGGACAGACTTGATAGGACAGCTATCAATAACCACAGAACCGTTTATCTAGAAATCACCACAAAATTGAATCAACCCAGTGATGTTGATAAGTTTTCAATTTAGTGAGTCCCTGGGACCCACAGGTGGTGATTTGAGTGGGTCCCTGGGAAATTCAATGGGTCCTCAATGAAAAAAAAATATTTCTTTCTATTTCTTATATTCTTCTATTTCTTAAATTGTTGAGTTAAACTCCTTTGAAGATGGTATGGTATGACATGGCTATAATTAACAGATATATTCATGCATGTTCAAAATCTGCCATTGCATAATGGGAATTTCCACTTGTCGTTACCGGTTAATAACCCCGCATGTAAGGGTAGTTGCGCTCTGGACACGCATTTCGCACAGAGATGTCACCAAAGAAAGCTTGGCAAGAATTTCACTCAGCTTCAAAAAATGCCAAACTTTCTTTGCGTGTCCTGTGGCCATGAGCAAAATGCTAGCATCAGATGCATCCTTCACCATAACGGTTTCATCCTCAGCATTCATGATGATTTCACACGTTCATTTGTGCTTTCATTACTGGTGAAGAGTAAAAATGCAGTTCGGGCTTCACTCACGGCACCGGCGTAGCGACATATGTGCCTGGACTGCTGGCGCACCCAGACCAGAGACAGAGAGAGAGAGAGAGTCGTGTCATTTCCATTGACTCCAATGGACCCATTTTTTCTCAGCAATGGAATAGTTCCCGGAAATTAAAGAAGACAAGTCACGCTGCTGAATTGACGAGAAGAAGATCCGGTCATTATTCATTTAATGAAGGTATTTACAGAAGGTAAGATGTTTAAAGAATTATATTGTATGCTGTCAGCACAACTGAATTTAATTTACACGTACAGTAAAGCATTCAATTGGATTATCCCCTTCTAAATACGGCGATGTATTTAACGTTTATGGACAACAAACTGGGCTAGGATACAAGCTAGCTAGTTAAAGTTGCAACGCACAGTAACTAGCGTTAACCACAAGCAGCATAACAGCAAATTGTAAATTCCGTTCTTTCGTTAACATTTCATACGCCACAGGCGTGAAATTGAAGAAAAAGGTCTCTCAGACGTGATTTTTGTAGGGTGGGGAAGTCAAATATTAATTATTCATTCATTTTCTATATCCGCTTATTCCTCACTAGGGTTGCGGGGCGAGCTGGAGCCTATCCCAGCTCTACCCTGGAAAGCTTGCCAATCCTTCACAGGGTGCACACACTATTCACTCTCACACTCACACCTTTGGGCAAATTAGTGTCTCCAATTTACCCAATATGCTTGTCATTGGACTGTGGGAGGAAACCGGAGTACCTGGAGAAAACCCACGCAAACATGGGGAGAACATGCAGCTCCACAAAGAAAGGCCCCAGGCCAGATTCTAACCCACAACCTTCTTGCTGTGAGGCAGTAATGCTAGCCACTGCGCCCCGCCCTAAAGTGCATCATTTCATTGATCCTATTGTACACACTCTTTACTATGGATCTCTAGATGAGGTCCATATGAGGCTAGGCTAGTCTGTGTTGTAATTGCCCTGGTTATCCTTTCTGCCTCGTCATAGTAGGCATATAAGATAGATACACTGGTTGTGTTTTTGTGATGCTATAGCCTTTTGTTGCACTTTTGCAGAGACTAAGGCAGAGACGGGCAGCGAGGGCAGTATCTGTCCCTGGTTTTCACACCAACGTCTGGTCTGTAATTAGTTGTCTCAATTAGCCAAACCATTTATGAAATCTGACGTTTCATGCGCATTTCTTTAAATTATCATGAAACTACAAAGACTAGTCTTGTCTCCCTTCATAAAACATTTTCCTTTGATCGAATCATTGCGAAAATCTATATTTGTGCAAATACTTTGACTTTCCTGTACACCTGAACACACAACTAATACAAACAGAAGTAAAAACAATATTGTATATAATAACCTGTCTTACAAGAAGCTGCAAGGGCAAGAAATCTAAGACTTGAGCGAGACTTTAGACTGGTTTTAGAATAGAGTCACACAAGTTTGAACTGTGTTGGACCCCTGTGGGACTCCTGTGGGACTCCTGTCCGGCCAGTGTGCGACTCGTGTTGGACTCTTGTCGGACCCCTGTGGGACTCGTGTCAGAATCATGTTGGACCCGTGTGGGACTTATGTCAGACCCATGTGGGACTAATGTCGGACTCATGTAGGACCCGTGTTGGACCTGTGTCGGACCTCGGGGAGACTCCTGTCAAACCCATGTCAGACTCGTGTTGTACGTGTGTGGGACTCCTGTGGTACTTGTGTTGGACTCGTGTTGAACCTGTGTGGACTCATGTTAGACCCGTGTGGGACTCGTGTCAGCCAAGATTTACGCTCGTGGATGTAATACAAAGGCAGCTCAGAGGCCTGTTACACTGGCAGTGTCCTTATAGCTTTGCTCTCATCTCCCCTTACACCTCTCATACAGGCGGTGACTCATAACCCAACAAATACCAAACAAGCACCTGGTGGGTCATCTCAGAAACGCTGTGCAGGGCTTCCAGTACCTAATAAACGACTTTGAACACATACCTGCATGCACACACACACACACACACACACACACACATAATGAAAGATTAGAGACCTCCATTAACACAGGTGTAAATGGGGACATCAAAGGAGAGTATTTGAGATACCACCCTTTAGCAAGATTTATATGGGCCAGTGAGGGCCAAATGAAACTGTTCCCTGGGATTTAAGTAGCACTGAATGAGCCCCAGGGATTGGGGGGGAATCTTCAATAAAGGGAGAGAGGAACAGGACTGAGTCATGAGGAGGACAGGAAACAATAGATCCCTCCTCATTACTCTCTCTCTCTCTCTCTCTCTGCCTCTCTTTTCTCATGAGAGAGGGGTGAAGTCATTGTGAGAAGTGAATGCAGAGAGAGACAGACTGCAAGAGAGAAAGAGAGGGATGAGAGAGTGAGGGGTGAGAGTGTGTGTGAGAGAGAGAGAGGTAGAAAGAGCACACTCCAGCGCATGTGGGCGTGTCTGGCCGGCGGCGGCATGATGTAATCCCTTGCTGCGGGACTCCACCCCTCAACCACCTTCATCTCCCCCCTCCTCATCACTCACCTCCATCTGCCCCCTCCCTCCTTTACCTCCATCTGTTAACGATCTCTCTCTCCCTCCACTCCCTCTCTCCCCTGCTATCCTTCTCCTTTAAAATTATAAAGCCCTTGCCCTGCTTGACATCAGACTCAAATGGCTAAAATAGTAAATTAATGTATAGAAGAAGAAATAAATACATAAAATCAAAAACCCTGAATGGTCCATACCTTCCTCTCCCCTCGCTCTTAAAATTCAGTTCTTTTCTTTTTTTTGATTGACGGGACAAAAAAAAAAACCACATCATCCAAACGCCATGCAAACATGATGCGTGCAGCAAGAAACTCAAAATAAGTTTCATTAATCACACGGACCCAAAGCTCTCTCTTTGTCTCCCCAGCTACAGACACCATTTTTCTCATCCGGGAAGGAGGGTTTGAGGTTCTTCCGCGCAGGGATGCAACAGTCACCATTTACCCATGATTAAGCACCACATTTGCTGCATTTCTTAGAGGCTGGAGATTTTCTGCTAACAGTGCAGAGCTGTCCACAGCCACTGCATCCACAGCGATTAATCAACGTCACTTTTCAAGGGAAGGACGGCTTTTTCCTCCCTTCAGAAGAAATGCTAAACAGGAATGGAGGAGGATGAAAGATGAGTCGGAAGGTTGCTTGTTGTTTGTAAAAAAAATTGAGCACAGCCCCAAAAGGTCATGGATCAGCCTTTGCCAACGGCAGTCACCATCCCCCTCCAGCACTTCAACAAGGGGACTACATTTCCCATAAGTATCTCTCCCAAACAGTTATCCCAGGGGTGGGCAATCACGGTCCTGGAGGCGCCGGTGTGTATGCAGGTTTTTATTCCTATCAATTACCCTGACTAATTTAGTTATTTGATTGCATGCACAAATATAGATTTTCGCAATAATTCAATCAAAGGAAAATGTTTTATGAAAGGAGACAAGACTAGTCTTTGTAGTTTCACGATAATTTAAAGAAATGCGCATGAAACGTCAGATTTCATAAATGGTTTGGCTAATTGAGACAATCAACTACTTAAAGACCAGACGTTGGTGTGAAAACCAGGGACAGATACGGCCCTCACTGCCCACCTCTGAGTTATCCTCATCATGACATTACCCATAGCCACCTGCCTTCCACAGCATTCCCAAACAGGGGGACTACACTACACCACCCACAGGGATCATTTTCCTACATCAGTCTTTAACATGGGGACTATAATCCCCACATGCACCCACCTCTACAGCAGAGCCTAAACATGGGAACTACATTACCCATAAGCACCTCACTCCAACAGCATACCCAGACATGGGCAGTACATTACTAATAGGGACTATTGCACTACATCAGCCTTTTGCATGGGGACTACATTTCCCATATGCACCTCTCCGCTACAGCAGTCCCTAACATGGAAACTACATTACACATAAAACTCCTCCAGCAGTAACTAACTCCTTTGTGGAGAGTGGCAAGGGGATTACATTAACAATGATCACCCAACCCCATGCAGGGGGAAGGCAAACTCAATTACCCATAATAACCCCTCACCAAAAACAATCTCCATCTCCTCATGCAACAGAGTAATGAGACTACATTGTCCATAAGAACTACCTCCAGGGCAGTGGAGCAGTAGGACTACATTACCAATAAATATTACTCTCCATGTAGGGGAGCATAAGGACTATATTGCCCATAATACTGACTCTGCCACTGCAGCTACTACATCCTTCATGCAGAAGAGCAGATGGACTACATTACCCACATAACACCACATCAGAGCCAGAACGAACCAATCAGAGCAGACATGTGGTCTTGAAACTACCCAATCAACATTTAATCCTATAACCAACAAAACGAAATATAATCTTAAAACTTACCAATCATGGGCACTTCCTTGAAGATAAACATATTAAAACCAAAATTACTCATAGTATCCAAGGAATCATAGAAACAGAACAAGAATTCCAGAAGTTCTGGAAGGAATATTGAAAAATCAGGAAAGCGAAAAGCCGGTACTGATCTGAAAGACTAGACCTTGGAAGGACAGCAACAGTGCTCCGTGGGAGAACAGGTCAGACAGGCACTGAACACAGGATGATTTTACCTCTCAGTTAGCACTTTAATTGCCCTGTGTAGTTTGGCACGATCTTTTATAAAGCGCAGGTTGTGTGCGCTCACAAACCAAGGCTTCTGTGAGCTGTGCCCTGCTAACACAATAACTGCCCTGGGCATAATGGGCATCTTACCAGCCACTCAAAATGGCTGAGTGCCAGTTTCTTTATATCAGTTTAAACTCAAATGGGCACCATCTTCCCATTTTTCATATCCTGACAAAACTCTGGGCTACATTTGTCAAAGTGACAATCATAACCAGGGGTCACTGCCTCATAACAGCAATTGAATAATGAAGCAGAATTACCAGGGGATTTGTAATAGCAGCCCATTTAATTTCTGCAAGAGGAAAAATTGGAGGACACATCTACTCTGAAAGAAAAGAAAAAAAGAATAAATTCCCAGTGACCGTCTTTTTGCTGTTCTCTGTTACACATAAGCAGCCAGCCGCATACTGATCTTTATTAAAAAAATAATAAATAAAAAAGTTTGGCAACTCCAGTTTTGTTACCCCTGTGCGTGAGAAATATTGCTGCACCAATCCCAAAACTTTCTCGACTGTCGCATTGAGGCTCTGAGATCACTGCTCAAGGTGATGTCACTCTAAACTTATAACTCCAACTTTACAACTTTAATGTCCCTAGAGAAATCGCAAAACCAAAAGCACAACATTGGGACATAAAACAACTTTTAATAAAAGTCATCAGAAAAGATAAACACCAGGCCACAGCACACAAACCTGGGGGAAATTACTCCCAACACATTATAAAGCGTTGTTTTATAATGAGCCCTCAAGAGGAAACGTGTATTAATTATTACCCATTTTAAACAGGGGGAACCTGCCAACCAGACTGGAGTGATGCTGGAGCTCTTATAAATGTTAACTCCACACGCCATCAACCGAATTTTCTAGATTTAACAGTCATACCCAAGTTCACCAGGCTCTCCTACAGGCTACAAAGCATATTTAATTATTTCAGTTCATCAATTGCGGTATGTACTCCAGCAGACAGAAATCACACAAGGATTCTACACATGGCGTATGACTTAGTAAGACAAATGCCACCACATCGATTAAAAATCATTTATTCAATGCTTCTTCACACAGCTAGAAATAATTGTGCATGCCATATAGGCCATTGGCTTTCAATTCAATTCAAATCAACTCAATTCTACTTCTTTAACGTTTTTCACAAACGAAGGGCTCAGAGCAATAACTTCATAAATGCAAAGTTCATGTGTTTCATGGTATTACACAGATTATACTTTCACCATGTGCCAATGTTATGTGCTGGTCAGAAACCTGCTTTTCTCATGATACACTGTTTCTGAATCTATGAGAAAATTTCACTACAATAAATAATGATTTTATCCCCCTCTTTCATATAAAAATGAAATTAGCATTTATAAAGTTATTGCACTGACCCCTTCAATTAAGTCTGACCCAAAAGGAAAAACTCCTCAGCGAGAAGAAACCTGGGGCAGAACCCGGAGACCTCGCCTGCATGAGGACAGGCCAGGAGACATGAGGGGAGAAGGGAAGGAGGGGACTGGGGAATGGAGAGGACAAAGAAAGACAAGGGCACAGAAAATAGGGGCAGCATCTCACCAGGAGGGGCGGAAGACAAACCTATCAGAACCATCAATGCATTATATGGCCTAGAAGTATGCGTGCTTAACTCAATCAGGCAGCCAAAAATACAAAATGTGGAACACTGCAGGCCTGGGCAAAGAGTGGGGTGTGACTGAGACAAAAGGACCTGGAGACCACAGTGGTTCAGCCTAAATTCAGGGTCAAATGTGTTATTGTGTTCATTGTGTTCGGATTTAATTCTGGAAGGAGCCTATTGTTGCTGACATGCCTGAAATGTATTAATGAGCCCATTATAACCCGTAAGTGATTAATTTTCATTCCATTAACATTTCTAATAAAAAGGCCCATTTTGCTCTGTGACAGGTGCACATTTTCAGTTGTCAGAGTTGAGTGATGTGTAGAAAAGCCTGACTACCGTGACTGCACTCCGCGGTTAAAAAAAGAAAAACCAGCATCGGTCACGCGCTGCTCCAGGATCTTTGCCACGCGAATGTAACGCGAGGCAGCAGAGTGCGCAAACATAAACGGGCGGAGGAATCCCGGCTCCCTCCACGTGTCCCGCGCACACGCGGTTCGTCACAGTTAAACTCGGCAATGCAGAGCGACGCGGCCCCATTGCGGGAGTCCGAGGCTCGCTGACGGGCCATTCCTTTGGGCCAACCGCGAACTATTCAGCTGGAACGGCAGATTACGGAGCGAGCGACACATTCGGGCTCGCAGCGAGAGGGTTCGGAAAGCGCGCTGAGGCAGAACTTTATCCACCATAGCAAATAAACAGCCCTTTAAATAACCGCCCCTGCGCAGTCTCAGAGCAGCACCTGATGGCTCATGCAAATTCTTTCATTTCAATTTCATTAAAGATAAAAAGCGACACCTTTCCAATTAAAACACTGATAAACATCATACTACCAGCAGGTGCGGCCCGTTAAAGCATTCATGTCAAATATGCAAAATGAAAGTATTCATGCATTGTGCATAAAACTGAATTCACAGAAATCACAGTTCAATGACCCCAATCAATGACACCCCAACTCCGACCAAGAAATACAGCATCTGACACAGCAAACTCATCACAACAGGATAATGTCCTCCACCACCATACACTCCAGTGTGAAAACAGCTCTTACAGACAGGGCTGTGAACAGGGCTATCTGAGATATCTATTGATCCACCGGCTCACTAGCCTGCGTTGCCGGCGGTCAGCGGCTGGCGGAAGAAAGGAGAAGAAAGACTGCCTGCACGATAACGTAGGGATTTTGAGTAGCCGCCCACTTCCTTGTGCAACGAGCCGCGACGGACCACCCCTTTTTTAAACCAATGAAACTCGAGTGTAATTTGAGAGCACATATTTTTACCGAAGCCAGTCAGTAAAACTCCAAGTACATCTTTACCATCTAGTAAATGATTGATCGCCTGTAGTTGTTCGTTCTTTAGAGTAATCTTTCGGTCGTGAATTTCAAGATATTCAAGCCAGCGATTTCTTTATCAAAGCGTCGTTCTCTACATTCGCCATCTTTGTTCTGGCAGTTTACGGTGTAACCATGCGTTGTGTTACATTCGATGACAGTTCAATTTTGATTGACACCTCTTAAGCCAATCAGTAATTCCCGTTCACTGGTGAACGGACAACTCAAAATCCCTACGTAATCGTGCAGGCGGTCTTTCCTCTCCTTTCTCCCGCCAGCCGCTGACCGCCGGCAATGCAGGCTAGCGGCTCACAGGCCAGGCTGTCTGTCAGAATCAGGTGGCAGAGAGGTGCATTGTGGGAAAAGAGGCAGTGCTGTAGCGACGCTATCGGTTACACCTCAGTGGTCATGACTGAGCTTAATTTTCCAAGGCTTATTTTCTGGCCTTCTTGAGAGACGCTGGCCATCAGCGCCACAGTGGTTAGCTCCAGTACGGACCGTATACAGGCCCCGGCAACGGCTGGTTGGCTGAAATCAGAGGAGGCCCAAAAAAATCTCTATTCATTAATAAGTAGCCCTAACCCTCTTTCCTTGATAGAAATGTTTTCCAGTGTTCAGAAAAAATTATCAGCAAGTAATCACACAGCTTCCTTCTTAATGCAATGATGTGGCAATTAAATAGGCGAGTGAACTTAAAACAAAAAAATATTTTGTTCATTTCACGAAATAGGTAAACTACTCTGTCATCATCAGTGTTTGCTTTCAATACATTCCTGCAATGCATCAACAAACCCCCCCTTCACAACCATTTAAAGGTGCCTTGTGTAATGGACAGCCAAAAATTAAATTCATACTCCATACACTCAAAAGAAAAAGGGGGCCGTATACCTGCAGAAAGTGAGTTTATCTACCCTAGCATAGCAATCGAGAAACGGCAGTCCCTCCTCCCATCGAGCCTACTGTCCATGCTTCGCCCCCACCTTCCCAACGACCCCAGAGCCATAGCAGACTATCTACAAACCAAACAGGGCCGCTCTGACTCCATAACTCTGAGATATAAACACATGAACGAACGTCAGTGACACCGCCCCGTCACAGATTTAGTTGATTTCTGCTCCAATAGTTGCTATATGTACAAAGACAAAAATCCCAAAATTCTGGCTGCCAACTCCAACTGGTTACAAAATGGCAGCCATTTTAAAAATTGCCTTTTATGCGCGTTGCGACGTGACCTCCCGCTTTTTTCAAACCCTTTTTTCGCAAAAAATCAAAAACTATAGCACCCATTGGCACCAAAATTGAACTCGTATGCAATTATTCAAGCTGATTCTGAATCTGCAGTCAAATAAATAATAACTCCTATGGTTCGGAGACTATTGGATGAAAACCCTTTTTGGGGGTACCAAACTTTGGCTCTCCTTATCTCAATGCTGCCACCTGCTATCAAAATGGAACTCATTTTATGCTCATCACCATGACTTCAATTCTATAACATAAAAAAATTAGAGAGGTGTTCTGCTTTGTTTTGATGTAATCCTCCAAAATGCAAAACAGATATTTTGTGAAAACGATATCGCTATGTAGGCCCCTACACTCACATGCACCTTATACATATACATTTTAGCTGGTTAATATTTCTTAATTAAATCCAGCAACAACTTATAGTCTGTTCAGGTATCTTCATTTGGGCTTGTAAATATTGAGAAGTATCATGGTACTTTGCGTGACCACAGTATTGGCAATTTTATCAGGTTGGGAGCGCATGCGCTCCTAGGTCCAAAAGTTAGTCTGGAGGGTTGAAATGCCCAGGCTACTGGTCCATTTGAGATGAAAGGCCCTTTCATTTTTTGGGTGTCTCCCTGTGCATCACTTTGTTAAGCAAGATTGCCACTTGGGCAAAAGAGAAATATTCTGTAAATGACTCAGGAACCGGACAAGTCAACGAGACGCACAAGTGCAGACCCAGACTTGCCGGCCGTACTTGCAAACTCTGGCCCCAACCCACACAACATGCCAGCGTCTGAAAACTGGACCTCAGTGAGCTGATTTGCCTTGCACCAAACCTGAGAAACTACAGGAGAGGCTTTTATAATGGTAGGTGGGTCTACAGGATTTCTGCAGTCAATGCCAGTGATATACTGGGCCACTACACAGGCCGAACTAAGCCATATATTACAGTAGTGCCATTCTTTCTACACAATAACTCAAACACAACAAAACCTCTCAAATAATTACTGCGCATAATACAGCTGGAAGATATGGCCTAAAATGAATATCTTATTTTGAATTTTGGGTGATAACAATGAGGTGTGAGCCTTTTCTCAGATTTTAGACGGAACTTGCACGTAAAGGAGAACAAGTATCCAATAAGAATGGGGTAACTAACTTGATTGTACACTAGAGGAATCAATCAACTGGCCTTAACAAATGTCATTGCAGCCCCAGGCCAGCGAGCCCTCCTTAATGACCCGCCATTTTTCCTCTCCGATACTACCACTGGTGCTCTTACGTGAAGACCAAAGTATTTCTCTGCCAATATGGATGGTACAAGCAAAATTCATATCCTGGCACACATTTCATGCAGTATATCATTTATACTGATACATCATCTAGGGAAGCACAGTCACACAAACACACAGTCAATCAGTCATACACACATACGCACGCATACATACACACGCACAGGTAACGATCAGATGATAATATGCATGAGTGAGCACACAGATGATATCGAGCGAACTCACTGGAAGGACACGTAAATCATAAAGTCATAGATCACCAAAGACCACAAACCGCAGCCGAGAGGGGCAAATTTAACACAACCCCAGCACTCAGGACTGACTTATGCCATCAGACACACGATACAGGGACACACTCCAACACAAACTAAAAAACAAGCAACAGACACCGACACACAACACAAACTAACCACAATATACAGTGACACACAACACATACCGATCACAAGCAACACGCACCCACACAACACAAACTATGCAGGTTTGTGTGTGTGTGTGTGTGTGTGTGTGTGTACACGAGAGTGTGCGAGTGAGTGTGTGTGAGTCAATGGCCTTCAGTGGTCCGAAAAACCCCCCGCAAACTCCCTCTCTGCAGCCGAACACAATCCGTGTAATTTCATAGGCAGCATCTGCGCATTACTAAACCCCAGCCCTGGCCTGAGAAAGGCAGCGCCATCTCTGAGCATACCAGGATACTGCACTCCTGACGCCTCAGTAAACCAGGAGGGATCCTGTTATTACAGGAAGAGGAAAAAAAAGCCTAATTCAGGCGCAGGATGATTTTTATCTTGCATGAAGCCTCCCTCTGTTCTCTAAATGAGGTTTTCACAGGGGAGGCTGCAGCCAGGGCCAGCAGCTCAGAGGGAGAAGTGATTTTACTCAATAAGGGCCTGTCGAGATGGTGAAATGCAATGACTTCTGATGACCTCTACATCACCACCTGCATGGGCTCACAGAGATGGCGAGGCCATCCCTGTCTGTCTGAATTAATGAAGGGGTCACAGATAAAATGCCACCCCAATTACAGCAACTGCTCAAATCGCTTATTTTTTACCACCCGGAAAGGTATAATGGGTCAGTTTTATTTTGCAATCCCCCCCCTTTAAAATAACCCAGGATTTCCTTCCCAAAAACGTGAAAATTCATAGTCTGCAGGGGTCCGTTTCCCCACGTCCCCACGCAGTGGTAAATTCAGCCAGTTTAGCTTTCACCGCTAAATCTGCAACTAATTCAGACCCAAATAACAAGATGAAGGGAGTCAAAGTTTTAAATTGATTATTTAACATCTGAGCGACCGCAGAGATAAACATAGCCAGGGCCAAGGAAGCAGAGCGGTGAGATATATAAAAACTACACGGCAATTGTGTATGGTAATACAGTTTTTATTCAAAGCCACCGACCATTGATTCGACTCAGCAGGGGCCAATCCACGTGGAGCAGCTTGGGGCTCAGGGCCTTGCTCAAGGGCCCAACAGCTGCACTGATGTTACAGGGACCTGAACCAACAGCCATCTGGATCCCAGTACAGTCCCTTCACGCCTCAGCTGAGGGCCACCGGGCTGTTTTTTCCAGTTTATAATGAGACCAAATCAAATACAGTAGATTAAAATCCAAATGCCTCCCACATTTCTCCATTAACACACTGAAAAGACAGTTATGATGGAGAAATTCAGAGAGCAGCCCAGGCAGGGCTGAGAGACACCAGCAGTGTGAAATGAGATTTTAATGCATTAGACCGGTGTGGAGAGATTACATTAAGCAGCACAGCACACACAGAAATATAAAGTTTCCCAAATGGTTTCAGCTCAACTACTCTGCGGACAAGACTTTCTCCCTTCATTTGAAAAAGTTAAAAAAAAAAAATCTCAATTTTAATGGAGCTGCGAATGATTAATGATTCGCTTCTGGCCATATTCATGGATCTCCGCTCCGACCGGATGATCATCCTTAGGGAAGGAGATGAGATGGTGAGTTATCAGTCTTCAACTTAATACAGCCAGCAAATCTCAGGGCCAGTAACCGTAGAGTGTATGGCAGGGTGGCTAACCCTGGTCCTGAGCTGTCTCTTCATTGGAAAAAACTTTCAAAGTAGCTTGCCATTTTGCAGTATTAAATTTGCCCAATATCAATTTAGATGGCCATTTTGTAGTGAAAACGCTACAAGCCCGCTAATTTGATCGGTCAATATCCTGGATCTTGGTCTAGTTTGCGAAATAGCCAGCTAATTCGCGAATTAACCCGCTGCTTATGTTGCGTCTTCATTTTTCGAACGGAGGGCTTTCGGGCTAATTAAGACGCAAATTCGTACTATCGGGCTAATTTCCCGAACTGCAAAATAGCTGGTGAGTTTAACCTCGTTCTGATGACGACACACCTCTGGAGATCTACAGTTTAGGCTGGATCATGGTGCTACTTTGCACCTGGTTGATCAATTAAAGCAGTTAATTACACTCTTAACTAACCTCACCTGGTTTCTTGGGTCCAAACTGGCCACCCCTGGCTCATGGTTAAGGCCACATGTTGCCATAACAACCTGTATGGATATTCAATTCTGTGCACAGAAATCCTGCCTTAGTTTTCCTTTTGACTTTTTGAATAATCAGTGCCCCTGATTGGTCAGACAGGCTTCAAAAGAGGTTGGGAAGCCAGCAGTTGTCATTCCAGGAGGAGCGCAATTTCAGTGACAAGTCATGTGACCTCACCAACATTCAAAACACCGCAGCAAATCTTGCCTTAACTGTCCCGTGTTGGTGGAATTCAGTCATAAATTCCTTTTTATTGCTTATTTGGTAATTAATTGGTTATCCTTGCTTGCTACTGATTTACTTGTTTATTCAGTAATTAAGGGTTTATCCTTGCTTGTTCTCAAGCGGCTTAGGTCACCTAGGCCATGCTTGATTACAACTTTTATAATCTAGCTTGTTCCTATGTAGAAGCGTCATGAAGTGTGTTTACTGAAACAGTGTGTGCCTTCTGAGTCTGGAGTGTTCTAGATAAGACCCAAAGAAATGTAAATTTCTGCAGGGGGAGAAACTTTTTAGGATTACTGGAGCCAGACTCACGTGGGATGCGCAAGCACGCAGCTAACGCACAGGGCGTACATCATGACATTCTGCTTTTACATATATTCAAAGCAAAGGAGAGATTCCCTTGTCTTTGTTCTTGCCTGTAATGAAGACACTATGTGGCACATAGTAAAATGGATCCTATTTACTCTCATCTTATCTCAGTGTGATTTCTTGCAGGAATGAAAATTAAAATTCCCACAACACCCCATTTCAGCCAGGTGAGTAATTAAGCATTACAATGTCAGAAAATGTACTGCTACATCATTCTTCACAATCGCTTGATTGTTGGCAGGAGGCTGCAGTGTGTGACGGCTGTTCAGCCCCCTGATCCACAGCTGTATAGATTTCGGCATCAGTCTGGCGCTGCTAATGATATCATTTGGTCAGGTTTCCCCATTAAAAACCTGACAAGGCAAGTTTCCCATCTCCTATTTACAGTCATTGATCAGGTTTCCCAATTTCCTGTAATATTCCTATGATTAATGTATTAATTACGATGTTATACAAAGAAAGGCACTTCATTTCAGAAAGAAGTCTCAGTGCATGACCATACATGACCAACAACGTTCAAGGCTGTTTGAAATACAGCAAACTCTACACAGAATAGCACAAATCATAAACTGTAGAAAAATTACGGACCACATCAGCGTGTCGTCATCTCTCTACTTCCCTAAGGCTCAGTGAAAATAATGTCGGCATGCAGAAGTGAAATTTTTCGATGCCAATATGTTGCTCGGTTTGGAGCCAGAGTTCGTCCTCCACAGAGAACAGAAGATAGAGAGACATGACTCACTCCTGATTGGTCCACAAGATATTTCTCCATTGTCCCAATTGGGTACAAGACTGAAATAACGGCACACAGAGAGAAAATTAGACAAAATAAACATATAAACTGTGCGTACATTTTCTTACGAGAATAGAACAATTGACTTAGTACAGGTATTTCAATGTTAAAGGTACCATTGCTTTGGATGGAGAACTGAGTGTAAATGATCTGGACTGGAGTCAACCGCAGTGGTGCAAGTAGGCGACATCTCTCAACAGGAGAAACTAGCCTAAAAACGGATTGGGACGCATAGCAGTGCCGGAAAATTTGAGAGGTTCCCTGTCTACATACAGGATTTATTTCGGTGGGAGTCCCGCGCACCAGCTGTTTATTAGACCCCCACCAGCAGAAAGGTAGGTCATCAGGGTACCAATTCGGGCCGCATCCATCAACCAGCATCCGCTACTCTGTACTAGCCTAACCTTTTTAAACCAACGTTATGACCTTGACCAAATCTTCATTTCTGTTACCTTTATTTGTGACGTCTGACCTTTGACTGTTCAGCGATGACCTCAGATCTCCATTACTGTTGACTGTGGCCTTATGAATTTCTATGTGAAGTCTGGCCTCATCCTGTAGTTGTACCTTTTGAAAGCGTTCTGAACCTGCGACTTTTGACCTTTTCCATGTGACCCTAGCCTTTTTGTGCAATTTTCAAAGTTCTTAAAAATCTTCCAGTCTTTTTTTGTGGCACATAAAAGTTTAGCTCAAGGAAACTGATGCAAATAAGAAATTTGACCTACGACCTCTAAGGGACATTTTATGTGACCTTTAACTTGTGACCTTGCCCTCACTTTCATTTCTGGATAAAAATCCCTCAAAATACATAAGGTGGCCTTTCAAAAATGTTTTGTAATGCCCCACCATTCGATGGGAAGGTTGGGGGTCTAATGATTTAGACCTTGACAGTCTATTCATCCGTCCATGTATGCCTCTGATTTTTGGCTGGGGAGTTCTGCTCGTTTTATTCGATTTTGTATTAAAGTCTCGTGCGAGATGGAATTGTTACCTTACCCTCTTCACAAACACCGTAATCTAATATCACACGGACACTTTCTGATGGCAGAAACTGATCATGATCCAGTGGAATATGTTTTTCCCCAGTCCCATCTCTTGCTGGAACAGGAAACAGGAAGCATAACCCTCCACAGCAGACAGAGCCTCTTCTTTCAGTCTGTAATTCTCCTGTTCCCAGAAACTGGAGAGTTTGGTCACGGACTGATACTGCATACAGCAGCTATCTTTCCTGTACCTGACAGCCACAGATCAATAGAAAGACAAAGCGCTGCTTCCTGTAATGATATGTTGTAATGCATTGCTCTATTGCGTATGTGTGTGCAAGACTAGGAAAAGGGGTCACTTGGGATTTTTTTCCATTCTGAGATTAAAGGGGTATCTCAGTGATATACCAGTGATAGTGATATCCCAGCACTACTGTACTGCCAATTTACTACACTTTGCTGTGCACAAATTCACCCAATTTTTTTCTCAAAATGACAACTCTTTGATTTTGTCACAAAATTTCAATTTTCAAAAAATTACCCAAGCGACCCCTTTTCCTATCCCTGCACGCATATACAGAATAAAATTACAAAGATAGATATTTACCTTTTCTTTTTCAACATTTTTTCTCCATTTCATATTTTAATAATGTTTCGGTTGACATACCATAATCATATTTAATTTTGACATAGATCATTGCTGTTTGAAAATTTTCTGAAAAAAAAAAATTAATAAACTCATTGATTAAAAAAAATTTTTAAAAAAGACAAAGCATCAATACTTCTACAAAATATACCCGCTCATAGCAATGCATTTGAAGTTACTCATATGAATAATATAACGTGAATTTCACCAAGTATGGCAACATAGAACTGAGAATGTGCATTAATGATCAGATACTAGATTTTGTAAAACACATAGCTTGACACAGCAATAAGAAAAGAAAGTAAAAGAAATAGGATGTAGGATGTAGCCAGCAACAATCTGGAGTTGTGCAATATTATTAAAATGATTCAACAGGCTACCTACTCATTACCTTACAATGACTTAGCAGACTCTGCTTCAGCACAACCAACAGAAGGGAAAACCACAGTACCGCTCAGAAATTCTACAGTCTGACCATAAATGATGGACTGTAAAAACTACTACTGTTGTGTTCAGTGCCTTACTTTCAAAACATTTCACTGCTTGCCATGTTCGGGATAATGAAAGACAGAGATGCCACTCACCAATAACTGGCGGTCAGGGCCACACCCCTTAACTATACATACATTTACCGTATGGAATTTTCCAGGATAACCGGTATTGACAACCATGACGGGTGCATGTAAATATCGCTTCAAACGTTTCACTCGTGGGTTCATACGGAATTCGAGCGTATCCATTAGCCACACCTGCTCGCCTGTGCATAGAAATTGGGTCTTTCCCCTGACAGTGTGGCACGGACGAAGATGAAATACCGACGAGAATACCACGCAGAGTGCAAGCAGCATTTTTGGCAGTAAATCAGCATTTTCAGAATTAACTCTAAATGGGTGGGCAAATATAGCCTTTTCGGTTCACGGACATAAAAGCCGTCGCGACTGTTGCAAAGTTTACCATGGAAACTCGCAATTATTGGTACATAGTGACAAAAAACATCAGCAACGTGACAACTATTACAGTTTCATTTCCCAGTAGGACAGCACAATGTTGGTTTCCCATCCGCCGATAAACTCAAAAGAAGAAGATGAGGTACCGCACTGTCGGCATTCATCACGGCACTGTCTAGAATGGGCGCGTTGAAAAAGAAAACATTCGGAGGGTAAGCTGCTTTCACACCGGACGCGAAACGAATTTTTTTCGCACGACAGATTACATTCCAGTATGAAAGCGGCTTACGAAGGGTACTGCGGACACTGCCGGACAGAAGACTTCGAATACCGGGAAAACCCGCGAAAAGACGTTGTGCCAGCGTGCGCCTTGGCACGAGCGCAGGCGTGTGGAAAGGCAGCCGGCGGTGGGCGCAACCAGCCTCGCGCACCAACAGCTGTACTTCACGTGGGTGGCGATTAGATTACCTGCTCGCTGCAAAACACCTGCAAAGGCGCTTCCCTGCATGGACATGCGATTTGCTCAGCGAATTTTACTCGGTCTTCGTGAATAGCTCGAGTTATATGGCTCTTTTCAGAGGGGAGTATCGACAGTTGGTCGGCTTAATGCAAACTACTCGTTTACTTACTGAAGCCCGTTAAATAAGACAAGCAGACTCCGCCTAAACTTGAAGCAACTCCGGCCATTTCCAGTACGGTCCGCACGAAGACAGCCCCATGCTGCCACATAAACTTCCGAGTCCTCCGCCCTCCCTTCCTCTCCCGTACCGGCAGCCTGGTAGTTCGACAGGCAGGAACATGAACGACACCGATTTTAGCCACTGCAGTAAACGTCAGAGGCCAGAACAACCCAGCGGGTGATGTAGCCAGCTAGCTCTTTAGCACTGTGCTTTACATGGTGAAATATACCCCAATCAAAAGGATGCATCCGATTATTCCCATGAATTGTTTTAAATGACCGGAACTGCAACTTGGAATTAAGGCCCAGTTCTTCACCCTCCGTTACTTTAACAGTGGGACTGCGGTATAAGAACTCATAGCGGCGCGTGCAGGCGCGGACAGACTGGCTAAATTAGAGTGCACTCACCTTCAACCCGTCGCCTTTTCACTGCTCCCATGTACAGCGAATCGCGCAAGAGAAGCCTCTCCCTGCTCCAGCATTCACAGCCACCCTCCCGGATGCGAACGGCGCAAAGAAACGGGCGACTTTGCCGTCAGAGGAAAAAGTCAGCGGGCTCTCCCTCACCTCGCGCCACCGAGTTCCCAACTCCTGTGGTACGATTTGGGGGCGGAGGCTCGTGCATCAACAGTTCGACAGCGGGCAGGAAACGAGGATGACGTAATCGCGTGGTCGGTACTAAAGTTTTGCTCTGAGTTTTACCCAAAAGGGATCATTATTTTCCCCTCTATGAAAACCGAGGGCACACGTGAAATGCGACGGAGGATTTAAAATGTCATTTGACTCCTCCTGTGGAAAATGAGCAAGTGACCTAGCAGTTGTTGCGTGCTCCAACAGGTACCATAACATAACGATACTGTACCGCGGCTGTACTCAATACTCAATGTGTTGCTTTAGTGTAGCAGTTATTTTCCATACTCATAGCATATATTGGTTTGGGACACCCGCAGATTCACATTACCTTTAAGTGACCGAGTAAAAGCGGACACATGAACTGTAAACAGGATACAAAGCATAATTAAGTGGCAGCAGTGACACTCGTCCAGCTCCTCGGAGCTGGCACATAGCGCTGACGTAATATCCCTGTCCTCCGATTTGGTCCGCTGGCTGCTGTACTCAACATCAGTGCCATAGAGCACTTCTGACAAGAAGTGAAAAGACGCCATTCGCTGCCGTCCGAATTGCTCAGTGTAACAATTACCTCATATAATTTCAGAATTTCTGTCAGAGATTAATCGCAATTCATCCAGATTTAAATTCCGTTTTCAAACCGTGCCCTCTATGCATAAATACTGCATAGACGCAGTCTTCGGTCTCATTACTTTTATTTCATCCGAGGGACGTCACGTTCTGGACCAAAACGTTTTGAGCAACTGACAAGGGGTACATGGTATATTCCCACGAGCACCACATATTGTCTATAAAATGGTTTCCCAATTCAATGAAAAGAAAACACAGACTCGAATCAGATAATTTTATTTTTACATTCACAGATTTATAAAGTCCCCAGTTATAATAATATATAAAATATAATCTTCATTATGACAGGTGATCTTTGTTTAAGTAGCAACAAACCCCTCACAGCTTAAAAAATTCTCAGCAGAAAATAATGAAAAAATACAGTTTGAGAAAGGAACGAATCCAGGACATAATCACCATGCAAGCGAAGCCAGAGAGAACTCACATCTTTTTTTCTTTACAAAGTCATAAATACGATAAAAAATAAATCACTAAAATATACTCAAACTTTTATAAGGCATTGGTTTTTGTATCTGTTATACCGGAGGCATGTATTAACCTTTCCAAGTAAGAAAATTCACTTCCAACTCCATTCAAGAATAAAAGGGCACTTGTTAAAAACTTTAAAAAACTCAAATAATCAAACATTAAAAGAAAATACTAGAGAAATACATTAAACCAACTGTTTTTGGTCAAGCCTTTTACAGTACAATGCAAGAACCCCATGCTCAATTTACATGGGTTCAATCACAGAGTTAATAAGGATCTGATATCTAGTCTTTAAGCTGTGTGACCCAGATGATGTTTCACAAAGAAAAGACTAGAACTCCCAAAATCAGTGTCAACCAAAAATCATTAATTAAAACATAAAAACACACACTGGGACATATAAGCCCTTCATTGGTCACAAGCTTTTCTAGTAACGTGCCATTGGTCAACAAGGTCAGACCTCTCCGCAATAGAATGCTATCAATCCTAATATTTCCAGTCATTAATATCTCTTACCAACCACAAGCACTGGCACACTTTGGTCTTGCCTCGAAGTATATATTGCACAACAGGAAACACTTCACTGTAAAAGGTAAACACTGCGTTTCTACATGCTCCCTCCGGTGGCGTGAAGAAATGGGACCCAGGTCACAGTTTTTATTTTAAGGCGCAATCAGCTGATCACAGCTGCAAGGTATTAAAGGGACTGTAAAGTTAAGACAATAGGTGACAGTGCCTAAATCGGACCAACTTTGCAGTTTTTGAGATTCACAAAATGCATCCACCGAAGTCCACTGCGGTTTTAATGGACCAGAGGATATGTCAGGGACATGCTTTACAGGCACATGTATATTATTACATGCACATACACTCTCATTCACTTATGATCACACTCGCTCACACAAACGCGAACACGTATCCTGCATACACATGAGATTGCACTTCGAAATGCGGATTTCTTCCTTCCATAACGGTGCTGGTCGTGGTGAGACTTTACTCCACTGTCACTGATTTGGCCAGATTCCTGGGACAGTCCACCTATAAAGGTAAAAGGGGAGCAAATTAGACGAAAGTTAAGCTCCTAAATGTGTGGGTTTTACATCATTTTAAAAGGTGAGGAGGACAGCATTGGACAGGCAGAGCAGAAGTGACAACATTACTCAGGTAATGAGGAAATGACATCTCACAGGCGAAGAGAGGAAATTACATCTGACAGATTTGGGGGAGGAGCCATCATACAGGTGGGGGGAGGTGACAGATGAAAAGGCCAGGGGTGAGAGTATAAGTTCTGCCATACGTTTGTAGCATTAAAGTAAGGGCGGATTTCACTGATTCATTATATCCTTTCACCTCTGGACCTCATACAGATTGAGAGAAGTGATATCACAGGTGAGTGACAGGCAACTGCCATCACACAGGAGGAAAGTGACATCACATATGTTGGGGACAGGAAACCGTGACATCACACAGGTGAAGGATAGAAAACTGACATCACATAGGTGAAGGATAGGTAACTGTGACATCACACAGGTGATGGATGGGTAACTGTGACATCACACAGGTGAAGAATAAGTAACTGTGGCCTCACAGATGTGAAGGATAAGTAACTTTGACATCGCACAGGTGAAGGATAGGTAACTGTGACATCACACAGGAGGAAAGTGCCATCACATATGTTGAGGACAGGAAACCATGACATCACACAGATGAAGGATCGGTAACTGTGACATTACACAGGAGAGGGATAGGTAACTGTGACATCACACAGGTGAGGGATGGGTGACTGTAGCATCATAAAGGTGAAGGATGGGTAACTGTGACATCACGTCACACAGGTGAAGGATAAGTAACTGTGACATCACACAGGTGAAAAATAAGTAACTTTGGCCTCACACACGTGTAGGATAGAAAACTGACATCACACAGGTGAAGGATAGGCAACTGTGACGTCACACAAGTGGGGGACAGGAGACTGGGACATCACACAAGAGGAAAGTGACATCTCACATGTTCGGGACAGAAAACCGTGACATCACACAGGTGAGGGACAGGTGACTGTAACATCACACAGGTATACACACATCGTATCCGCGCAGCACAGCAAGGTGGAAGGACAACAGTTGCAGGGGCACCACGCTTAGGATGCCCTGGAGACAGTCCACCGTCTGCGGCAGCTCGATGGTCTTATACGCGCTCTGCGCTGCCTCATCGTCGTCCTGGCAACAGATGATTATGGGCCGGCCCTGAGAGAGAGAGAGTGAGAAAGAGAGAGGGTGAGATAGAGAGAAGGGGTGTGAGACAAAGCTCGTCTGGAGACCCGCTGCTGCACAGAATGCTGGGATATCGAGTATTACGGGTCGAAACCTCAGCCCTCGCCCCACTAGGATGGAAATTTAACCCTTAAGTGCAACATATCAGGAGATATATACAATACCAGTCAAAAGTTTGGATATATCCCCATTTTTCTTGCAATGCATGTTAAATAAGGAGAGATCCACCCTTTATTTTGGAAAAAAAAATCTAGTTAATTCCAGCTAACAAACCAGCGTTTGTTGTCATATTTGCTGAGCATACTCGCTTTTCTTTTAACAAGGGCAGTCATATGGCTACAATGAGTTTGCAGATGAGCAGCCGTCTAAGTTCCCAAAGATGTGCTGCACTTGTGGTTTGCTTTTCATTGACATTTTTGCCCAAGTCGTCCCAAAACAGCTTGAGACTTTAATTCAGTTGTCGGAAAAATGTAAGGAGCTCGTTTGTCTGTTTACTTTGCAAAATATGGTTTCTTTGACAATTCCAAATTTTGGACACTACTCAAACAAGTAAATTTTTTTTTTTTCCCCCACTTCTGACTCGACCTCTGACAAGATTCCATTTGAGATTATATAGAGAAGTTAAGTCATTAAAATTTTCCAAAAACAGAGTGCTGTAACATTAGTAAAGTGTGTCCAAACTTTTGACTGGTACTGTACCGATATGACCAATATGATACAGTAATAATCAGTACACATGATGCATCTGCCCTCAAACCAGTTACAATACATGCAGACAACCAGTAAGCGGTTGTAAGTTCAGAAACTGACTGAGATCATGGTCAAAAAAACAAAAGAAACAAAAGGAAAAAATGCCACTAGCTAGAGGAAATATTTTAGTCAGAAACATAATGATATTAGTATTTTGCTGCAGGGCACTGGTGTGAGATAAGGGATGCTTCACTGTGCATTGATGGTGAATCTGTAATATTATAGGTCAGGTGTTTTCTCTCTTATCCGGAATGAGCCGGTGTGGGTGCTGGCTTTCATTCTAACCACTCAATTACACTCCTGGCACCACTAATCAACCCCAAGAGTCTTTGCTTAAGATCTTGATTAGTAGTATCAGGTAGGTAATTGACTGGTTGGCATGAAAGCCTGCGCCCACACCGGCCACTTCTCTCATGGATCAATGCATTATCACACCTCCTACTCAGAGGCACTCCAGAAATAACTATTGCTGTTGGACAAGGAAAATCATTTTTAAAAAAAGAAAAACCTTAAATTCTGACTGTGTATGTGTGTGTGTGTGTGTGTGTGCAGAGCTGCCATCGTGTAGGTTTTTACTCCAGTCAAAGCCATGCACCTCATTTCCCTGTGAGAAAACAGGCAGATCATACGTGCTGCCTTGGGGTCAGGGCAGGGCTTGCTCTCGCTGTTGAGTGAGGTGAGCTTTATTAGGGTTGGAGTGTAAACCTACAGGCTGGTAGATCTTCAGGAACAGGGTTGGGCGGCCCTGCTCTAGCTGTTGAGCGAGGTGTGTTTTGTTACGTTGAGAGAGCACTGGTGTAGGATGCGTCTCACCTGTCGGGCGGTGACTTGCTGCAGGGCGTTTTGACACTTCCTGTAACAGGCATCCCTCATGATAACCATGATTACGGGCATCTGTTTGTCCACGAGAGCCAAGGGGCCGTGCTTCAGCTCTCCGGCGAGAATCCCCTCCGAGTGCATGTACGTGATCTCCTTAATCTTCTATAGCACGGGGACAACAAACAAAAAACATCAGCCATGGATGCCCACATGCAGAAGTAACATGTTGAGGGAAAATCCATGGTCTATAATCGGTTATTATAGTTATTCATCCCATTGACTTATATAAACTGTCAACTAGAAGCTCATACCAGCGATGGTGAGCAGATACCAGCAGATTTGGTCAAGTTATCTTCGCGAACATATTAGTTCACATTTGTCAGTGAACAGAACCTGACCAACTGCAACACGAGAAAGCGGTATCACGTACTATATTACACTACCTATGAGATACAGGTTTGGCGTCACACGGACTGTTCATCATTTATGAGATAAATCTATAAAAACTATAATAGATCTGGATGTGTTTTAAATATCGGGGTGAAATGTGCAGACGAGTATGCCACGTAACATGATGTATTTAAATATGAATACAAGCCCTGAAAGTAGCTAATTCCGAACATTTCCATTCAATACTTAGAGTGTTCACTACATAGCAAAACACACGTGGGCACGTGCAAGCAAACATCTCATAAAATAGGCACTGGTGTGAAATTGGACCGGTCTATCACATAAAATTCTTCACTCACCTGGGAAGGCCAAATACTATGGCTCATTAAAATAGTCTTTTCTGTGTAAAAGAGTACTTTAATGCAGGGAAATGACTCTGAAGCATTCATGTGTCAGCTATAAGTGCGTTCAAATTCTTTAAATGCTAAGGAAAGGAGTTTCACTGCTTCCTTACTTATGTCCTTTAGCATGGGGTACTCTGTGGACAATCCTTTATAAAAGGACAGGATATAACGCCTTCCCACAATTCCTTGTGGCAGCAATATTTAAAGCGACGCACCATCCATTCAAGATAACAAACATACATGACGAACAATGACATCGCCTAGTGTCGGTGCAGTTGGATTCTCTTAGCACTGCAGTAGTCTCTTCCTATCTCACAGGCCTTGCCTTTTGAAATTTGCAGGAGCTCTATTTTTGTCTTTTATAACTGCAAAATCGGAATGTGGAATTACAAAGACCTTAGTGAGACAACTTTTAGAACACTGAAATTATAACAAACATTTTAACACGATGAGAAATTTCTCAGCACCTGCACCTGCCATGGAGCAGCGCTCAATGTCACTCCCTTGGTTCCTCCTAACTGAAGTGAAGTGAAGTAAACTAATAACTTGCCGCTACTTCTGGACTTCAATTGTAAAATAATCGGGGATGAAAAAGAAAGTGAACCCTGAACAGTCACAATGGTCACCAGCTTTGCCAGATGCACAATTTACGATACAGCGCTCCTGTATCGTGGTGGCGTAAAGCCGCAATTGCAGTTACAAACGTCAAATCCACAGAGTTCAAGGCTTGCCAAGAAATAATGTTTTTTTCGGGATGCGTGGCGGCCGCCTCGCTATTATCCATGCAGGAGAAACCCTGTTTGCTGACGAACTCTGTATCCGCAGCAAACTCCCATTTCCGATTGTGCGCAGCCTCTTAGAAGGGAGTCACTCTCGATCATTTTACATGCTTCGCGCATATTTTGCGCGCATATTGGTAATGTCAGGGGCGCGATAGATTGGCGGCCCTTAGGTGGAATTTACGGGCGTTATGGGGCTCCAGTACAAACGAGCCTGTGAAAAAGCAAGGCCTGCTTCACATCTTGATGGAAATACCATGTGGTAAAGGAAAACTGGTCAGGAATTAGACGATAAGAGGTCAGTTTTTGACTGTTCAACTTCAGCCTTGATGTAGAAATATTACTGCAGAGATTAGCTGCCACTCAGCCTCGATAGCATTACTGAGGTTAGACGCTGACTTTAGGCGCAATAAGGGGTGGCTCTCAGTTGGCTGATCAACCAATCTCAAAGGAGTTCGTTGAGGTTTAAGTAAGACTTAAGGCAGGCTAGTCAAGTTCTCCCACATTATTATTCACGGCACTATTTTTGCACAAATCTCGCAGAGAGCCTGGGGCACCATCATTTTGAGACAGGCAAGAGCATCACCACAACTTAAACGAAAACATTGAATCATCTACAGAGTGACTGCATGCAGCCGTAATTAGATTTGTATTCACTGGAACTAAGGAACCCAGCCCAATGCATGAAAGATAACTTGCCTCAGCCTTTAACCCTGTGACACTATTTGGATTGTATTTGATACACAGCTGTCTATGACCTCTGTGTCATAAATGAATACTTTCCTTAAAAGCTGGTGGACTATTGGACTAATGCACTGCAAGGAGTGGGGTAGAATACAAAATCAAAGATGGCCGCCCCCATTCACCGACCCGCAGGTTTTTTTCTTCGGAAATCTTTGCTAATCTTGGCAAACTTACAGTAAGAACAACTTTTATTTTTTCACCATCACTTCAAAATGAATATTTACCAGATTGAAGCAACTTATGAATAAGCAACATTTTGTTGCTTATTTTACAGTAAAATAGAGTTAAATATGTATCAAATGTATGTGATACTACAGGTATTTATCCCTGAGAGATACCCTGCCTTTAACCCTGCCTAAGATTTGCACCTACATTACTGCATTTATGAAGCACATTTTTTAAGCTTGTACAAAAGTATCCTGGTATCCTGTGAAACTAGAAGGCCTACGGCAACCATTGGGAGCACCAATGTCATGATAGGTTTTAGGGAAGGTAATACTCCAAATATAAACAAAATTTTTACAGAGGAAAAACTTTCACAGCCACTTTCACAGGGCATCCATCTTCATGAAAAAAGGTAACCTATACCTATGAGTAACCACAGACACGCTGTTTTTATGATAATCTCAGGCAGTTTTGAGCAAAAAACTGCAAATATTTGCATGCCGTATCAAGGTGCTATTTTTGCTAATTGTATGTGAATATTTCTGTATTCTAAACAGTCTAGGAATTTCATAAATTGGGTATAACTGGAAAACTGAGACTTTTGAGAATTCAATGTGCCCAGTTTTATTCACGTGTGATGATGTTAGTGTGGTCCCCAAAGTAGGCATCTCGTGGTGTGACCAGTTTTTGATGCTTGACCTCACAGTAAAAAAAATAACAAATATGATACAAAATTAATAGCATATATGCAAATTATTCTTTAATTATTTTTAATTTTATATTTTGTTTAAAGGTCCAATAAATACTCCAATTTAAAAAATTTTGAATTTCCTGGTGATTTATTTCATGGTTCCACCTTTGCAGGGATAAGACCCCTTGACGCACGTTTGTTACGTCACTGCGGCCCCTAATGGCGGAAACGGGTATTGCACCCCACATTCGTGTTTGGCTTGTATGTCGCGAACACACAGGCAGACGCACCACTGGAACGACATTACAACCGTAATCCTTCAAAACATTGTTTTCCGAGGGGGTGAAAACAGTTTTAATCCATTGTGTATCGGTCATGTAGCATATGCAAATATGTGATGTAAATTACAAATACTCCGATGCATTTTAACACATAGTACATGTAAAACTACTCAGTTTATGCATGGGAATGAAGGCTGGTAGTACAGGTTGAAGGTCACGCAGCTAAAACAGGTTGGCCTGTGGCAGAGGCTCACAGATGGGTACAATAAAGGTTTACAGGTAAAAACAGACAGAATTATCGAGCCCAAATCCCGCGGGCCAAGAACTTAACGGGTTATGACGCCAATGAGCCCTCCTAATCTGTTTCGTTCATTAATCTCACTGCATGCTCAAAAGCCCCAATTCGGTTGTGTGAAATGTACCGTGTAATAATCTCCACCTGTGCCACCACCAGGGCAAAACAATAACGCAAAAGCACAACCTCCTGCGTCATAAATCATAAATTCTCCCACAACTAAGGTATAAACAAATAACCATCAACCAAGTTCACCCCCCGTCCTCAAGTCGCTTTCTGTTAAGACTGAAGAGATGGTCCCATCAGTCATCCATGATGAGCTCTGCAATTTACTATAGGGGTGGCGGGGGTTTTCTAACACCTGATTAATGTACATTCATTGCACTGAGGTACCTCCACTGGCCGCAATAGACTGAAAAAATGACAGTTTTGCCTACTATTGAGGGTGCATCTAGTGCTTCAGAAAAAAGTACCCTCAATTTTTCCACCCATCTCCTCCCCTCCTACATCCATTTAACAGAAGGAGTTGAATGAAGAGAGGTAGATTACTTTTTCCTGGAGTATGGGCATGCACCCTTGATAGTAGGCAAGGTGATCTCTTTCATTCCATTGCAGCCAGTGGAGGTTCCACTTGCTCTATGGCAGCCGTGTCCATCTCAAGTGCTGGACGGCCAGTGCCTGCTGGGACTTGGTGTTTTTCCTCACAAGTGATTCATTGAACTCACTGATTGGCCAATGAGTCCATCCATCTCGTTCTCAAGGCATTAATTGGCAGCTGGTTGACAAGAGGCCCTTAAAGGATCCCTTCCATCCATAATACCTTGAGCATGCGAACTGCGATATCCGCAATTTTATCTGCCAGGAAAATTCTGACATATTGTAAGTTGAAAAGAAATCCTTGCCCATCCTAGTATGTTTGCTTTACCGTGGTCTGAAACTGCCACAAACGCTTTTTAAAATTATCGTTGCCTAGAGTTGGATAGTTATTTTATCATTATTTATTTTATTTTTCGACCGATTCCTAGTTCCTCCATCCGCATGGTGCAACAGGCGAATCATGGTCCACTTCCTCCCTTTCAGCACAATCTTCTCGGATCTCTTCACCTTTTTTCATGTGTCAGGGCCATGGCCGAAATGAAAACAACGAAGACATGCAACACATTATGGTTGGAGGGGATCCTTTAGGGCCATGATATACTTGCTGCAAACAACACAAATGCGAGCGCATCATGGCTGCCATGCGTTACCTGCGTCGGTTTGAGGCGTCGGAAGCGGCCAGTCGCACATCTCAACGCGAGATACCGTGACGCATGCGCGAGTTGCGATATTGACATGACTGCTAGAGGCGCTCGTGCAAATTGTTTACAACGTCCCCACGACAAGGACTGGCATCCACTTCCGGATCATATTTTTGTCGTCTGCCCCAAGTGGAGACCGCCGGTATTGTGCGTTTTGGCTGTGTTGTGCTGCGACAAGTATATGCACACACGGGCACAGACGCAACCTGATGCGTACGCGTATGTTCGATCAAGCAGAAAGTATATCACGGCCCTAAAGCCAACAGACACTGGAGTTTGACCCCTGTGCTGTGCAGGCTTTGGACAAACTGAGATAATTACTCACCAGCGCCCCCTCCAGGCAGGTGGCGTAATTGAATCCGCGGCCCATGACCAGCAGCGATCTCTGCTGATACAGCTCGTCCGCGATGCTCTTGATCTTCTCGTCCAGCGCCAGCACTTCCTTTATGAGCTCTGCAATCCAGGACACACACAGGGCTCATTCAGCATGACAGAACGCGTGACCGAGAGCTTAGTGATCAAGGGGCCCGCCTGGGACCTAGAAGGGCGGTGGTTCAAGCCCCGCTGCACTCGAATTAGGATCAGAGCAGCTATACACACGCTGAACAAGACCCTCAACCCCACATCACTTTAGGAGGGGGTTGGTCCCAGCTTAGTCTAAACCACTGTAAGTTGCCATGGAGATCCATGTTTGCACTGGACTATAACTTAAATAAACACTTTTGTTTTTATTGTGTCGCTTGAAGGTCATGTGTGTAATTAATGTGACGCGTCGAGACACACCCAATATTGATGTAGTCATTAAAGGATATAATCTGCATAACTTCGTCACACAAAGGCACGCAGCATTAATGTACCAAATGAAGGCACATACTGTTCAAAGACGCACAAGGTTATTGTGTTAAAACCACACGGTAAAAATATGTCACACTAAGGCCAGCGTGAGACATGTATCTTTTGCTGGCGATTTCATCCCTTCGCTTTGCTTAGTCACTGCAGTTTAAAAAAAAACCGCAACATAAAGCCTGGAGGGGGAATGAAATTTAATTTCCGTCTCGTACTCCGCAAGGCTCACAATAGGCCAGCAGACGGGAAACTGCCGTCATCCACACACATTACCTCAGGCGACAGCCTTTTACGACCGATATCTAATCGGCAATGATGGTTCCAACAAACATTATTTTTTATATCCAAGGGTAAACATTTATGAAAAACTGGGAACATGGTTGAGTGTTGATGACCAGAAAATTTTGTGATAATGAGGGAATCTTTTGAGAACACCGTAAAGCAGAGGTGAGCCAGAGGGCCGTACATTTTAGATGCATATCTTGTATAGATGTTGAATGACCACCGATGCCTATTCTTGTGCATCTGAACAAAACATTTTACTGTGATCCAATCAACAAGAACACTCCTGTTTCTTTGTGGAGCCAGTTGGCTCATTTAGCTAGGATAATCGGTAAAACAGAAACCTGAAGACACACCCACCCTCCCAGACGGGAATTGCCCACCCCTGCTATAAAGGACTAAAGGAAATGGGAAAGTGGAATATTGGGTGTGTCTCACATTGCAGGTTTAATGGCTCGAATTGTGCACTAACCACAAACAGCAGTACAAATCGCAGAAATACTGAGTACAAATGTAACATCACAAACCAGCGAACAAGGTTTCAGAAAAGATGCAAGGTGTTGTATACGTAAGCGGGATATTGCAGAGTAAGAGTGAAGGCTAAGCTTGAGTCAGATAGCACTGAACTTCTCAGTGCAGGAAGTTAGCAGTGTTAGCGCAGGGGTTCTCAGTGCCGAATGTTAGCAGTGTTCATTCTGTAGTTCTCTGTGTTTAAAGTTAGCAGTGATAGCGCTGTAGTTCTGAGTGAAATGTTTGCAGAGTTAGTGCTGTAATTTCCAGTGTGGGAGGTTAGCAGTGTTAGTACTGTAGTTCCCAGTGTCAGACTTAAGCAGTGTTAGTGCTATAGTTGTGAATGTGAGGCATTAGCAGTGTTAGTGCTGTAGTTGTTAGTGTGGGATGTTAGCAGTGTTAATGCGGTTTCTCAGTGCGAGGCATTAGCAGTGTTAGTGCTGTAGTTGTTAGTGTGGGATGTTAGCAGTGTTAATGCGGTTTCTCAGTGCAAGGCATTAGCAGTGTTGGCGCTGTAGACCTCAGTGTGAGGCATTAGCAGTGTTAGCGCTGTAGACCTCAGTGTGAGGCATTAGCAGTGTTAGTGCTGTAGTTCTCAGTGTGAGGCATTAGCAGTGTTAGCATTGTAGTTCTCAGTGTGAGGCATTAGCATCATTAGTGCTGTAGTTCTCAGTGTGAGGCATTAACAGTGTTAGCGCTGTAGACCTCAGTGTGAGGCATTAGCAGTGTTAGCGCTGTAGTTCTCAGTGTGAGGCATTAGCAGTGTTAGCACTGTAGTTCTCAGTGTGAGGCATTAGCAGTGTTAGCACTGTAGTTCTCAGTGTGAGGCATTAGCATCATTAGTGCTGTAGTTCTCAGTGTGAGGCATTAACAGTGTTAGCGCTGTAGACCTCAGTGTGAGGCATTAGCAGTGTTAGTGCTGTAGTTCTCAGTGTGAGGCATTAGCAGTGTTAGCACTGTAGTTCTCAGTGTGAGGCATTAGCAGTGTTAGCACTGTAGTTCTCAGTGTGAGGCATTAGCAGTGGTAGCACTGTAGTTCTCAGTGTGAGGCATTAGCATCATTAGTGCTGTAGGTCTCAGTGTGAGGCATTTGCAGCATTATCGCCGTAGTTCTCAGTGTGAGGCATTAGCATTGTTAGCGCTGTAGTTCTCAGTGTGGGGCATTATCAGTGTTCGTGCTATAGTAGTCAGTGTCGGGCATTAGCAGTGTTAGCACTGTAGTTCTCAGTGTGAGGCATTAGCATCATTAGTGCTGTAGTTCTCAGTGTGAGGCATTAACAGTGTTAGCGCTGTAGACCTCAGTGTGAGGCATTAGCAGTGTTAGTGCTGTAGTTCTCAGTGTGAGGCATTAGCAGTGTTAGCACTGTAGTTCTCAGTGTGAGGCATTAGCAGTGTTAGCACTGTAGTTCTCAGTGTGAGGCATTAGCAGTGGTAGCACTGTAGTTCTCAGTGTGAGGCATTAGCATCATTAGTGCTGTAGGTCTCAGTGTGAGGCATTTGCAGCATTATCGCTGTAGTTCTCAGTGTGAGGCATTAGCATTGTTAGCGCTGTAGTTCTCAGTGTGGGGCATTATCAGTGTTCGTGCTATAGTAGTCAGTGTCGGGCATTAGCAGTGTTAGCACTGTAGTTCTCTGTGTGAGGCATTAGAAGTATTAGCACTGTAGTTCTCAGTGTGAGGCATTAGCAGTGTTAGCACTGTAGTTCTCAGTGTGACGCATTAGCAGTGTTAGCACTGTATTTCTCAGTGTGAGGCATTAGCAGTGTCAGCGCTGTAATTCTCAGTGAGGCATTATCAGTGTTAGCGCTGTAGTTCTCAGTGTTAGGCATTGGCATCATTAGTGCTGTAGTTCTCAGAGTGAGGCATTAGCAGGGTTAGCGCTGTAGTTCTCAGTGTGAGGCATTAGCAGGGTTGGTGCTGTGGTTCCCAGAGTCAGACTTAAGCAGTGTTAGTGCTATAGTTGTGAATGTGAGGCATTAGCAGTGTTAGTGCTGTAGTTGTTAGTGTGGGATGTTAGCAGTGTTAATGCGGTTTCTCAGTGTGAGGCATTAGCAGTGTTAGCATTGTAGTTCTCAGTGTGAGGCATTAGCAGTGTTAGCACTGTATTTCTCAGTGTGAGGCATTAGCAGTGTCAGCGCTGTAGTTCTCAGTGTTTGGCATTAGCATCATTAGTGCTGTGGTTCTCAGAGTGATGCATCAGCAGTGTCAGTGCTATAGTTGTCAGTGTGAGGCATCGGCAGTGTTAGCACTGTAGTGCTCAGTGTGAGGCATTAGAGGTGTTAGCACTGTAGTTGGGGCATTATCAGTGTTAGTGCTATAGTTGTCAGTGTGGGGCATTAGTAGTGTTAGCGCTGTAGTTCTCAGTGTGAGGTAATAGCAGTGTTAGCACTTTAATTCTCAGTGTGAGGCATTAGCAGTGTTAGCGCTGTAGTTCTCAGTGTGAGGCATTAGCATTGTAAGTGCTGTAGTTCTCAGTGTGAGGCATTAGCAGGGTTAGCGCTGTAGTTCTCAGTGTGAGGCATTAGCAGTGTTAGCGCTGTAGTTCTCAGTGTGAGTCTTTGGCAGTGTTAGCGCTGTAGCTCTCAGTGTGAGGCATTAGCAGTGTTAGCACTGTAGTTCTCAGTGTGAGGCATTCACTTCGTTAGGGCTGTAGTTCTCAGTGTGAGGCATTAGCAGTGTTAGCGCTGTAGTTCTCAGTGTGAGGCATTAGCAGTGTTAGCACTGTAATTCTCAGTGTGAGGCATTAGAATCGTAGTTCTCAGAGTGAGGCATTAGCAGGGTTAGCGCTGTAGTTCTCAGTGTGAGGCATTAGCAGGGTTGGTGCTGTGGTTCCCAGAGTCAGACTTAAGCAGTGTTAGTGCTATAGTTGTGAATGTGAGGCATTAGCAGTGTTAGTGCTGTAGTTGTTAGTGTGGGATGTTAGCAGTGTTAATGCGGTTTCTCAGTGTGATGCATTAGCAGTGTTAGCATTGTAGTTCTCAGTGTGAGGCATTAGCAGTGTTAGCACTGTATTTCTCAGTGTGAGGCATTAGCAGTGTCAGCGCTGTAGTTCTCAGTGTTTGGCATTAGCATCATTAGTGCTGTGGTTCTCAGAGTGATGCATCAGCAGTGTCAGTGCTATAGTTGTCAGTGTGAGGCATCGGCAGTGTTAGCACTGTAGTGCTCAGTGTGAGGCATTAGAAGTGTTAGCACTGTAGTTCTCAGTGTGGGGCATTATCAGTGTTAGTGCTATAGTTGTCAGTGTGGGGCATTAGTAGTGTTAGCGCTGTAGTTCTCAGTGTGAGGTAATAGCAGTGTTAGCACTTTAATTCTCAGTGTGAGGCATTAGCAGTGTTAGCGCTGTAGTTCTCAGTGTGAGGCATTAGCATTGTAAGTGCTGTAGTTCTCAGTGTGAGGCATTAGCAGTGTTAGCGCTGTAGTTCTCAGTGTGAGGCATTAGCAGTGTTAGCGCTGTAGTTCTCAGTGTGAGTCTTTGGCAGTGTTAGCGCTGTAGCTCTCAGTGTGAGGCATTAGCAGTGTTAGCACTGTAGTTCTCAGTGTGAGGCATTCACTTCGTTAGGGCTGTAGTTCTCAGTGTGAGGCATTAGCAGTGTTAGCGCTGTAGTTCTCAGTGTGAGGCATTAGCAGTGTTAGCACTGTAATTCTCAGTGTGAGGCATTAGAATCGTTAGTGCTGTAGTTCTGAGTGTGAGGCATTAGCAGTGTTGGCGCTGCAGTTCTCAGTGTGAGGCATTAGCAGTGTTAGCGCTGTAGTTCTCAGTGTGAGTCTTTAGCAAGTTAGCGCTGTAGTTCTCAGTGTGAGGCATTAGCAGTTTTAGCGCTGTAGTTCTCAGTGTGAGGCATTAGCAGTGTTAGCACTGTAGTTCTCAGTGTGAGGCATTCACTTCATTAGGGCTGTAGTTCTCAGTGTGAGGTATTAGCAGTGTTAGCGCTGTAGTTCTCAGTGTGAGGCATTAGCAGTGTTAGCACTGTAATTCTCAGTGTGAGGCATTAGAATCGATAGTGCTGTAGTTCTCAGTTTGAGGCATTAGCAGTATGAGCCCATTAGCAGTGTTAGTGCTGTAGTTCTCAGTGTGAGGCATTCACTTCGTTAGGGCTGTAGTTCTCAGTGTGAGGCATTAGCAGTGTTAGCGCTGTAGTTCTCAGTGTGAGGCATTAGCAGTGTTAGCGCTGTAGTTCTCAGTGTGAGTCTTTGGCAGTGTTAGCGCTGTAGCTCTCAGTGTGAGGCATTAGCAGTGTTAGCACTGTAGTTCTCAGTGTGAGGCATTAGCAGTGTTAGCGCTGTAGTTCTCAGTGTGAGGCATTAGCATTGTAAGTGCTGTAGTTCTCAGTGTGAGGCATTAGCAGTGTTAGCGCTGTAGTTCTCAGTGTGAGGCATTAGCAGTGTTAGCGCTGTAGTTCTCAGTGTGAGTCTTTGGCAGTGTTAGCGCTGTAGCTCTCAGTGTGAGGCATTAGCAGTGTTAGCACTGTAGTTCTCAGTGTGAGGCATTCACTTCGTTAGGGCTGTAGTTCTCAGTGTGAGGCATTAGCAGTGTTAGCGCTGTAGTTCTCAGTGTGAGGCATTAGCAGTGTTAGCACTGTAATTCTCAGTGTGAGGCATTAGAATCGTTAGTGCTGTAGTTCTGAGTGTGAGGCATTAGCAGTGTTGGCGCTGCAGTTCTCAGTGTGAGGCATTAGCAGTGTTAGCGCTGTAGTTCTCAGTGTGAGTCTTTAGCAGTGTTAGCGCTGTAGTTCTCAGTGTGAGGCATTAGCAGTGTTAGCGCTGTAGTTCTCAGTGTGAGGCATTAGCAGTGTCAGCATTGTAGTTCTCAGTGTGAGGCATTCACTTCGTTAGGGCTGTAGTTCTCAGTGTGAGGTATTAGCAGTGTTAGCGCTGTAGTTCTCAGTGTGAGGCATTAGCAGTGTTAGCACTGTAGTTCTCAGTGTGAGTCTTTGGCAGTGTTAGCGCTGTAGCTCTCAGTGTGAGGCATTAGCAGTATGAGCCCATTAGCAGTGTTAGTGCTGTAGTTCTCAGTGTGAGGCATTCACTTCGTTAGGGCTGTAGTTCTCAGTGTGAGGCATTAGCAGTGTTAGCGCTGTAGTTCTCAGTGTGAGGCATTAGCAGTGTTAGCGCTGTAGTTCTCAGTGTGAGTCTTTGGCAGTGTTAGCGCTGTAGCTCTCAGTGTGAGGCATTAGCAGTGTTAGCACTGTAGTTCTCAGTGTGAGGCATTAGAAGTGTTAGCGCTGTAGTTCTCAGTGTGAGGCATTAGAAGTGTTAGCGCTGTAGTTCTCAGTGTTAGGCATTAGAAGTGTTAGCGCAACGCCGCTCAGTAGCAGGAGCAGGAGTTATGGTCTCACCGGGGAGCACTCTGAGCCCCTCAATAATCTCCAGCCTCCTCTTCTGTAGGGACAGCCTGTCTTCGCTCAGCATCAGGGCGAACATCACCAGAGACACAAACTGGCTGGTGTATGCCTGAGAGACACGTGCACACACATTAATGCGCACAAACAGAAATATTTATTGAAATACAATCCCATGCAAATCGATAAACAGTCAGGATTCAAGCACAACGTCCTCTGCAGGTTCTCTGGCTCGACCAGAGAAAGACCCAGCCTTCAGTGACTCATCTCAGATGGCTAAGCACATGCTGGAAGAAGTGAAGAGGCATTTCTCTGTGTGGTGTGATGTTTCACTGGGCCGTACCTAGCCGATCCGCGCCAGTCCTTACCTTGGTGCTGGCCACGCCGATCTCTGGCCCGGCGTTGATGTGGACTCCGCAGGCGGTCTCTCGACAGATAGAACTGCCCACCGTGTTAGTAACGCCCACTGTCAGAGCGCCTTGTTCCTTACAGTACCGCAACGCCATCAGGGTGTCTGCAGTCTCTCCTGGGGAAAGAAGGGGGTGTGTTTACGGCCGTCACTAAACTTTCATTAATTAATCAAATTGCAATTATAGGAGCATCAACAGACCACCAAAACAAGGTCCTCGAGGTCTGAAAATTGCTGGTTTCCACCCTCCCTTTACCTGGGAGTCAAACGTGAGGACAAACTGGCCAATCAGAAACACTAATGGTTCACTTCATTTGTTAAATGAGCTGTGTTACGGTCACTGCACATGCTCACACCTTTGAACAAAGTAACTCAGCTCAACTGTAAGTCAAAATCGAGAAGGTATTTTTCTTCTTCTACTTTGATTACTGGCGATGGCAAACAATTCAATTCTTCGTATCCCGTGACATAAGCTTAAAATAGGGCTTCGAATCCACAAATTGCCATAGAAAGCTCCGGAACTAAGATATATATATGGAAATTCGCAGATTCAAAGCTATATATGCAAGTCAATACAAAGACTAATTGGCAAGGATGGAATCAGATTATGACTTGCAGTGCAACAGATTTCCTTTCTTCAGATGTATATTCTGAGCATGTGCAGTAATCATGACACAACTCCTTTAACCTACATTGCTGAGGGGAGGAATTGGCGCTTATTTAGACTAATAAACTTTAGATAATACTGCTTTAGTTAAAAGGCCCAAATAATCTTCCCGGTTGGAATAAAAAATTGGAGGACGATTAGCTTTTAAAAAGTTAAAAAAGTTTAACTTGGCCAAAATAAATTAAGAAATCTCTTTGCCGTAAGCTAAAATATAAATGCAATAAAATATCACATTTATATACAATATAAATATACAAATAATGGTCCAATCAGGATGCAGTTCAGTCTCATAGTGGGATGGCATACACTCACTGCCCGCTGGTACCTGATTGGCTGATGAAGAAGCAGACGTCGTCCCTGAAGACTGGCGTGTTGCGATCCAGGAAGTCACTAGCGAGCTCCACCATCACCGGCAGCTCTGTCAGCTCCTCTAGGATCTGACGCGTCTGAGAGAGGCGGGAAAAATCAGCCTTTGTCACCATCATCATCATCATCATCATTGTCATCAACATCACTTCCTGTGGGATTCCACTTGTGCCAATGTCAACTGCTTTTCACTTCAAATTTTTCTATATCTGCCGCCAACACCCATTTGTTTTTAGTTTACAGAGTGTATTGGCCACAATGTCACATTTTAGTCCAAGAAAAGAGACCATCTGACAGCTAAAGCTACATATTCTATGTATTCAAAATGCTATGATGTGCTGTGAAGCACCTGAATTGACACTATAACTGATCGTTCCACAATCCAGAGCTCGTCACTCGGAGGACCAAACCGATATGCAACCTTTCATGTTTGCACGTTACCTTTCATATTTCATATCACACACACATCATTATCTAAATCAGGGGTTCCCAAACTTTTCCAAATCAGGGCCCACTTGAAAATCTAAAAAATGTCCGCGGCCCACCTTTGTCCTATAAACCGTACATAGACGAAATTATGCATTCTCAGAACACTTAACAGCAACAATAATTGTTGTGGTTGTTGTTGTTAAGAAAATAAAATAAATAAAAAAAATAAATAAAAAAAACAACAACAGCAACAATAATTGTTGTGGTTGTTTGTTATTTATTAATATTATTATAACAAAGATTCAGGATTGAAATGAAAGCAGGGGGATAAAGGAAGCCCAAACTTTTAATCTGTGGTGTACACACAAGACAGAATTAATTATCGAACACAGTACGTGCTCCTCCGATTATGACCCCCGGTCATGATGACCAGAAAGCTACGTTCCGATCATAAACCATATAAGGTTCCTAAAATATTGTGAGGTCAATAACACTCAATAGGTTATTACTTCTAAATATTTTTTAAAATCGTGCAATAAATATTTTACAATAAAAATAGTAAAAAATCATATTTGCAAAAATGAATCATATTTTTAATGACCTCTCACGGCCCACCTGCAGTACCACCACGGCCCACCAGGGGGCCGCGGCCCACACTTTGGGAATCACTGATCTAAATAATCATTGCACTCAACGTCATCATCAGCACATATTCATCGTCATCTTCATGTCTGTTTCTGTTTCTCTTTCCCAACACACTGCCCCCTGCTGTTCACTCACCGCCACTCCAGCATGGTAACTCGTCCCGCAGCCAATCATAATGAGCCGTCGACAACGCTTAACCTCCTTCAGGTGTTCCTTCAGTCCGCCCAGAACAACTGCCGAGACAGAGAGAGAAAGAGAGATGAAGACACAGAGGGAGAGGGGGAGATCAGGGGCTGTAAAGGTACCTCATGGCTCTGCGATCACACAGAACTTTCCTGAGTCATCCTGGGTGACATCATGCAAGACACACAGAGTAATGGATCGCAAAGACACCTAACCAGTCAGAAGATACCATGTTATTACAGCCTCAACCACACACACACACACACACACACACACACACACACAAAAGCGCGCTCACACACGCACACGCATACACAAAAGCTGAAAGAACAGGTTCTGCCTGCGTCACCTCTGCCCTTTTCCCCACACCGTGATTGGAGGAGATGGTGGGTTTTATGGCTCCGCCAACACACCTCAGAGCGCTTCCCCCAGCATTTTGGTACAAAACAGTTCATTCATAATTCTGATCCGGTCATATTTTTAATTATCGTCTGTTTGACTAATGTTGTTCGCCTCTTTCAGCATAAAGGGCACTGGGGTGCAGGGGGGAGGGGGAGGGGCTGTTCATTTAACAGGATGTGACCTCAGCGAGGACAAAAATGGTGGATGAACTATCAGGATAAACCGATAAGTCGGTGATTCGAGCCCCACTGTAGCAGTGACACGTGCACTGCAATAGTAAACATTACAGCAAACGAACATGAATGTGTGACAGTATGTCACTGCAGATTTGTATCAGTCGAACATGAAAGTGTGACAGGACGTCAGTGCGGAATTGTGTCAGTCAACAAAAAACTCAACCACTTCATAAACATTCAACTATAAAGCAATCAAAAAATTTGACAAATGTGCACTTGTAAAATAGCTTGGCTTTAACAAGGCTTGCGAAATCACCTCAAACACCCAAGTGAGTGAGGATCTTGTTAAAGTCAAGTATGTTCTTTGGGGAGGCGATACCTGTGTTGGTATCGAAGCAGATCCGCCCCCTCATGGTGTTAAAGACGGACTCTGGCTGCTCGAAGATCTCCTTCTGCATGAAGGCCTTGAAGTTTCCTGAAGTAAAACATGAAAATATGAACACACACTCATTCACAAGCACAACTATGAATGGTGGTCAGTGCACTGAACTAATATCTTATGGCTTGTAGATTTGACAGTGTAGTCGCCAAGGTGACGCCCTTTGACCTCTGACCTTTCATGATCTGCTGCAGCTCCATCTGCAGGGTCTGAATGGCGCGGACAGGCTCCTCCCCGGCGACCCTGCTGGCGCGGTGCAGAGAGAGCTTTCCCTCCGACACGTCGGCGATGTCATCGTCCTCCAGGTAGATCACCTTGTTCGTGTGCTCGATGATGGCACTGCAAACCGCACAGGAAGAAGCGGGGTCAAATAGGCCATGAGTCACACCAGTCACATGACAGCCAAGCAGCCTGGAATATTCTAATCCTGATGCTAGCAATGCCAAGCTAGCAAAACCTGGCCAAGAAATATTCGTATTTCATATGATTGTACAACGTAATTATAGTTGTTTAATAGTTCTTATTTTTAACAAGCTAACCAATCAATCTTTTAACAAACCATTTTCTCCCCGTTCAGGATTATACACCACTTACTCGCACCAATCCCTACAGGCAATTTAACCTCTCTAATCATCTAACTGCAGTGTCACTGTCTTTAAAGAGATTTGGTATCTATATTTTATTTATTCTTACAGAGGACACTGGCAAGGTCTCCCAAACTCTCTGAGTTATTTATACTTTGTACCCACTATCACACACTGTTTGAATACCTGTAACACACTTTCTAATCCTAAAATAAGTCCTTGGGTTCTTAAGCCCAAACAGGCATTAATCTGCTCCCATTAAAAAGTAGATACTGCATGATATAAACGCAATGCTGCCCAAAATTAACCATGCTCACTGTGTCAGATTTCTCTTTTAGTCACGATATAGCCAAAAGTGTGAGGAGACTTCGCTGAAACCACATTGACATAAATAGAAAATTGAACAATTTCAATTCTATGAAGCTTGACATTTTCATTAAATTTGAAATTGATTGATTGATTAGTATGGTCTGATTGGAAAACCTTCAGCTTTGATTTGAAGGTCCTGCAATTCAAATTCATCTTGACATTAGGATTTTGTAGCACTTAGTAAACCCGTCAGCCGCTCCCTAACTGAAGGCTCCATTTGAGACCTAAGTGTTGTGGACGGGGAGTTGCATGTACATCAAGGTCAAAAACTTCCAAATCCTGGAGTAGAATTGTGTGAAAATACTCGTGGGAAAAGGGAGCCTGTCCTCATCAGTCCTCACTGACCAATTCATTCCAAATTTAGTTAAAATATCTGCTATTCAGAATTTAGAGATGACAGTTTTCTATGCATATCAATGAGTTTTCAGTAAAGTGTCTGCTAAATTTTGCCTATATTGAGTGCATACCATTAACTTCACATAAGTGCTGCACACCTTACTTAAGGGAGCGATAGAGAGCCTCAATGCAACTTCCCAATGGGTTAAAAGAATTTGAAGTACGCACATATTTTTCATCATTCATTTTAGCGAAATTTCAGGCGCTGCCTAAGACTTTGGCCAGCAGAGAGCGCTAAACACTTTTGTGCTGTATAAATTATTCAGTTAATCCCGCTCCTCTATGTTCGGAATTTTCGCTCCCTTAAATGCAATAAAAATCATTTAAGCTTCGTGTAATTCTTCATGTAAAGCCCAAGTTTTCTCAGCGTTGCTCCAATTTTCGGAATAAATCTCGCACAGAACCAGCACACAGAATGTGAATATATAAAACTGCATTTAAACAGGAAGATGTGGGGGAAAAAAAACAAAAACAAATTTAGGACAATCTACAGACCACTCCATCATTCCAAGCTCATGCCACCTGAAAGCGGTTTAGTGCTCATTAAAGTGGGCTTTTTATCTCATTCTAAAGTCATGCAATGATTGTACCCTTCAGTAAAGTCACAATTACTCAACCGCTACTGACCCAAAACAAATTACAGTTGATCAGACAATGCAAGTCTAATCCGTCCTGCAGCAATATGGAGTTAAGGGTTACACTCAGTAGCACTTATCATACTGTGATTACACGGGGGCTTGAATGTCTGTCCGTGATTGGCTGAGTTGCTCGGTTTGTTTGGCCCCGCCCCCTGCGGCCACTAACCTGGCGTCGGAGGCAAAGTAAAACTCCACAGCCTTCCCATCGCCAACGGAGTGCAGAGCGACGGAGCTGTCCTTCCGATTGTGTCTGTTCCGCACCTGTATGTCGCCCAGCATACCTGCAGAAGAGATGGACACGCCCGTCAATCACAGCGCACACCACCACCCACAAAGGGGAGGGGCCTGCTGGTCCACAGGGCAACTCTCACTTCAACAACCCGACCAGCAGCAGACTCCTGATCTGGGATCAGATCATTCATCGTTCTCAATACAAACATTTCTCTGCATTTGAGTAGGAATGTCTTAATGAATTAGAACAACTGAAACAATCCCATCTGCATAAGCCCTGCAGATCCACTCATTCTAGCATGTTCTAGCAATGCATCAGGCAAGAGTAATAGAGCATAGGGAAGTATTTGAAAAAAAATAAATAAATAAATTATATATATATATATACATATACAACTGGAACCCCAGTCTGGTCACTCTGGCAAAATAATTCTGTATGACTGACATTCTTTCGACTGTCGAGAAGCAAGACCTCATTAATGGAGAATAGAGGAAGGAATTTGGACAGGTCTGCGGACTGCATAATTTTATTACCCAAAATACCAGGAGCACGATGGGCCCAGCAATGGGTTCTAATCGCTGCACAGATTTTATCGCGCTGTAACCCATGCAGCCAGGTCAGGGTGTTTGTACAGTTTGTCACGGTGCACCTTGGCCCACGATTGTGATTGACGGTAGACTCATCATTGGCACGGATTTGTCTGGACTGCGAGGCCGACCCCGCCCCTTCAGCAGCCCCTCCCTCCCTCCTCCTCAGCCTTGGACTTTATACAGACCTCCTATCAGCCCAGAGAACTGCTACCAAGGCACACACAATAAATATTAATCTAACAGATAATGCTCAGGCGGTCCAGTTTACGCATCTACAGCAGGACATGGGGAGAGGTGGGTGTGGCTTATGAAGTCCACCAATGAGTCGTTCCCTTACTCTGACTGACAGGTCCTACAACCAATCAGAAGGAGCCCATTTCCAATAAGGCAGGGCCATCCACGGAATATTGTGCAATGTTGAGTCTCTGACAAAGCCGAAGGGCGTTACGCGTACAGACTTACAATGCACTGCGAAACTGGCCAAGAGACCTTCAATAGCGTAAATTAATAAAGTGAGCCGCTACATTTCACTGAGACATTGAGACAGCATTTCACAAAGTTGGGCCTTTGCTGAAAATACTTCCCAAACACGTAATCCTGAAATAGGATACCATCCCAAGCTGTTAGCTAATGCCAAAAAAATCTTGATCTCCGATCTCCTTGAAATCAATCAAAACGCAAAAAGGAGAGCTCAGAGATAGCTGCAGAGATGGTGTGACAAGCGAACAAGGCCTTGTTAATTAATGTCATTATTTCTTATAAGTGGCTCAAGGTCACCAGGCCTTTTATGTAGCGAAACACTGGAAAAGACACTGCGCACACTGGTCTTAAGGAAACCTGGCAGAAATCTACACTTTTTTAATAGGCTCTAATCTTCCTGGTGTCAGGTACGCCATGGTCATCAGTGACTGATCGGCATGGGGTCGTGACGCGTTGAAATTTAATTGCAACAAATTTCGAAACACACATTCCAAACCCAGCTTTCATGCTGCTGCCAAAAAACATAAGTCGTTTGCGAAAATGTAATTTTCATCTCCCTTAAGTATCTTGGCAGAGTTACCGCAAGGCACAAGGCTTGAAGCAAAGAGGGAAGAGAAGAGAATTGATTTCCTTGACATATCAAATGTCAGAGTTAATATTAATACATATACTACTGGTCAAATAATTAGCTGCATGTGTATATAGCTGTATTCTCAGCGCCTGATTACGAGAGTAAGCATAATGTGACACCTCACAAAATGTAATAGGCAACACAAGTGTGGGAGGGCCCTGTCTCGAAGGGTCCACGATGACCATCAGGAACAGACACCAGTAACTCCACCAGTTCTGAACTGGAGGGACAGATGAGAACAGAGGAATGAAGAGAGTGGAAAGGCAGAGGGGGTGGGGTTAGAAATGCCAGCCATCTACCACCTCACTGGACATCACAGAAGCAAATGAACACCACACCTGTATTGTCATTGGTGGCTGAGGCCATGTGGGTGGAGTCAGATACGGTAGATTGACAGGGAGCTGAAGGGAACACAAACAGTTGCGACACACAATGTTAATCCAAGCAGTGGTCACTAATACCCCCTTCACGCCAAAATTTACCGGGGACTGACCCGGGATAGTGGAGATATGTTTGGCCTGTGTTCAGACCACATTTGAAGGGGATGATGTGGGTTTCATCCCTGTCGTGTGAAAGGGGTATTAGACTTGGTTAGGGAGGCAGCCACGGCGACATGCGTGACATCAGTGTTCATGCAAGACCGTGTGTGTCATTACACTGTAGATCTGCCAGAGGAGCACATTCCAGGGGTCAGAAAGTGAAAGTCCTGCCATGTTTTTCCTCCAACCGCAAACACAGTTGATTACGCCAATAAATTTAACACCCTATAATCTACGGACCCATGTATGGGTCTGTCAAATGCAGCTACTTTATTCAATCCTGTTGAAATTCAGGCCTATTTTACATTCTAGTGGAGAACCCACGGTTTCCAACGATCTCAAATATGTCCTGCTGAATTACAGGGAAATGTGTATAAAATGTAATTTGATGTAATACTGCGGCGATATAAACAAAACACTCTGGTTTGAATATTTTACTCAAAATGAATCTGATGTGGCTTCAGTGAAGCGCTGTAACCAGTAGAGACAGAACATGTGTGTGCCATTGTTCTCCAATATGAAGAAGATGCCTTTCCTGACTTAGAACCTACTTAAGGGAAAACTTAAGAGAAATTAGAGTTTAAGGGGTTAACCTCCTGGCTGAAGGGTTGAGCTAATTGGCAAGTCCAGGTGTCGGGACAAAATCCTGGAGAGGACTTGTACTTTCTGAACCCGGAGTGTCCGCCTCTAACATGGCCTGTCCACACATGCAGGTCATTACAGCCTCACCAAACGTTAGCACACGTGCAGACTGTTAAACCGCAACATGGCATGGCAGTCAATTTACATCATGCAAACATGATATGGAACATAAGTTCGTGCACACGTAATCACTACAGAACAACTACACATGCGCATAATTAAAAAGTTACAGGTTGCGATGGTTCATACCTTTAACCTTTAGAGCGCCAAATACAAATAGCGTTGCTCGATGATGCAAGTTATCCAATTCAAAGCTTGTTGAAAACCTATCATGGTGAGACTTGTTTAAAAGAGCTCCCACACGGGAGCTCTTTTAAACAAGTCGTCACATGATAGGTTTTCAACAGCACAAGGTAATTTAATTCATAAATTTTTTGAAATTTTATTTCAGAGTTCTAAAGGGATTATTCAAACGTGTGAGAGCCCTGGACAGGTCATGCATACGTCACGGGAGACACAGCATGATGGCTCCTGTGAACAAAGGTGCAGCGGGGGCACAGGTGCTTATGTGTAGGGCGAAAACGTGGGACGGCGAAAGGAGAGAGGTGGAACTTCAGACGTCGACGCTCACCGCTGTTGTACTGGATGGGAATTTGCTCCGTGGACAATTCAAACTCACTCCGCACCCCAATAAGAAGAGGGCTGCCCCTTCTAGGAGAGAGAGAGAGAGAGAGATGGTGGGGCAATGATAACATATCCGAGGTTCATAAAAGCTTTATCAAAGTCATTATAACCTGAGGCAATTATGACCAAGATCATATGTATTTATAATGCACATACAGTATAATTGGAAGCACAATATTCTGCTCTTAGTGACGCAAATATTCTTCCTTAATTGCTCGTCAGGATCACCCTGTGCACCACAGCAGTGCAGGCAGGTTCACATGCGTACACAACGGAGGGAATTCAGTAGCCCCTGCGTCAGGCTGTAAAACAGGCCTGTTTCTGGGTAATGAGAAGAACCCAACATGCACAGAGAGCTGCTATTTAGCAACTACTGATACCTGAGAGGGATTACTATACAGCTCCATTACAGAGGGAGAGTCAGAGAGAGAGAAAGAGAGGGGGGGAGAGAGAGACAGGTGAGAGACAGAGAGCTGATGGAGGGAAAGGGTGAGAGAGAGACAGTGGGTGAAAGAAAGTTAAAATGAGCGATCAGAGAGGGACAGACAGAGAGAGGGAAAGCAGGAAGAAAAAAAGAGATGATAGCGGGAGAAACAGAAAGAAAGGAGGGATAGAGGGGCACAAATACTCAGTACTGACCTGGTGGCCACAGCCTCTCCAGGGAAATGCGAGCTTTTGAAGACCAGAGCGAACGCCCCCTCCTGCGAAAGAGAGAAACATACTTTCATTCATTAAAAAGAAACGGAAGAGTCAGGAAGGACACTGAGAATATAAAATAAAGAGAAGTAAAACGACGGGGCTGTAAAAAGACTTCACTGAGCGACTTGCGTACACAGACCCTCCCGCTCTGTAACAGAGGCCCAGAGGAGCTGTGGGGGGGGGGGGGGGGCAGAGGAGACCCATCTCCTACACCCCCCCCCAACAAACCCCCCCCCCCCCCCCCCAAAAAAAAAAAAACCCGACAGGACTCTGACAGAGGATCGAGGAGGGGGTTAACACCGCTGAGAGTGTTTTTCATTAGCGGGTGCTCCGCTCCACTGAGACACAAGTCAGAACGTCGCCTTGCGTCAAGAACGCCGGTTTCACACGTACCCTGGCGATGGCGTCACCGGTGATCCGTAAAGTCTGTTCCAGAGGAGGGCGGGAGGACAAAAATGTGGCTTCTTAAAGTAAATAAGCAAAACATGAGCGGAGAGCTCAGCGTGTGCATTTATGAGATCCCCTGACCTTTCGCCCGGCCAGATGGGGAGGGAAAGTGACGGCGGCACGGTTCGGCGCGGTGACAAACGGCTTTTTTGGGAATTGCGTAATGTGCCGACAGGAGGGAAATGGCTCGACCCGGACTGGTCCAGGAGGGGGGGCGTTCGAGTCTTCCCATGAGCAGAAGCCGGGATGGTCGTCAAAACAGCATCAGGTACGCGCCACAGAACAGCAGCGTTCAGCTCATAGCAGTGGTCATTACACAAGGGATCCAGACCCAAGTGTTAGCTACGCAATGGCATGAGGTGCAGATCCCCCATTTGTGCGCCACATCACCCCGGGGGTGCGGCCTTATGTCTGATGTCATAATGTGTGGCCTTTAGAGCGCTGTGTGCGCCCAGGGTCAGGGAGGAGAATGCCTAAAGAGGGAAAACTCCGGCGCTCAGAACTTCCTGTTGATACCAGCCGCTCGCAGTGTACGGCAGCATAGGGAACTGTAGCCCTAACAATGGTGCATTCAAGGGACAAATACACATTTCCGTTAATTTTCATTGAGCTTTGTTTTTGATGCAAGGGTCAAGAAAATATATATAGTTTTATTTTCAGATATTTTCCAGGCTTTTACTTGCAGTAAAGCACATTTTTGTAAGTATTAGCGACATCATGCACCACAAGCCACTTCAAGTCATTTGACCAGCCTCTTGATAGCAATAAATCAAGGAAAATTGGCAAATTTTGTTATTTAACCACACGCCATGTCTGTTACAGCTATTGTTTGGAATAAACAAAGAAATATACAACCCCAATTCCAAAAAAGTTGGGATGCTGTGTGAAATGTAAATAAAAGCAGAATGCAATGATTTGCAAATCTCATAAACCCACATTTTATTCACAATAGACCATAGACAACATATCAGATGTTGAAAGTGAGACATTTTACCATTTCAAGAAAAATATTAGCCCATTTTTGGGATAGGGCCATGTTTACCATTGTTTAATATCCCCTCATCTTTTAACTACAGTCCATAAACATCTGAGAAGTGAGGAAAGCAGTAGCTGGAGTTTTGGGAAAGGAATGTTGTCCCACTCTTGTCAGATGTAGCATTCTAGCTGCTCAACAGTCCTGGGTCTTCTTTGCTGGATTTTTCATTTAATGATGCTCCAATGGTCTGGACTGCAGGCAGGCCAGTTCAGCACTCAGACTCTTCTCGTGCGAAGACATGATGTTGTGATGGATGGGGTATATGGTTTGGTACTGTTTTGCTGAAATATGCAAGGCCTGCCCTGAACGAGACTGTGTCTGGATGGAACAATGTAATTTGTAAAACCTCTATATACTTTTCAGCATTGATAGTGCCTTTCCAGATGTGTAGGCTGCCCATGCCATAGTCACTAATGCAACCCCATACCATCAGAGGTGCAGGCTTTTGAACTGAGCACTGATAAAAAGCTGGATGGTTCCTCTCCTCTTTAGTCTGCACGACACGGCGTCCGTGGTTTCCAAGAAGAATTTCAAATTTAGAGTCATCTGACCAGATTTTCCATTCTGCCTCAGTCCATTTTAAATGAGCTTTGGCCTCGAGAAGATGGCAGTGTTTCTGGATCATGTTCAAATATGGCTTCTTCTTTGCATGACACAGCTTCAGCCTGTATTTGTAGATTGCATGGCAAACTGTGTTCACAAAAAATGATTTCTGGAAGTGTTCCTGCACCCAGGCAGTGTAATCCAGTCCAGAATCATGCCTGTTTTTAATGCAGTTCCACCAGTGGGCCCGAAGATCATGAGCATCCAATACTGACCTTCGGACTTGTCCCTTGTGCACAGAGATTTCTCCAGATTCTCTCAATCTTTTGATGACATTATGTACTGTAGATTCAAAGTCTACACAATTTTACCCTGAAGAGCATTTTTCTGAAATTCTTCCACTATTTTTAGACAGTTTTTTTGCAGATTGCTGCAAACTTCTGAGAGACTCTGCCTCTATAAAATACTCTTTTTATACCCAGTCATGTTACGACCTGTTGCCAATTAACCTAATTAGTTGCAAAATGCTTCTCCAGCTGTTTTTGATGAGTACCACTTACTTTTCCAGCCTTTTGTTGCCCCTGTCCCAACTTTTTTGAGATGTGTTGCTGCCATCAAATTCAAAATGAGCTAATATCTTTCAGTTATGGAAAAATGTGTCTCTTACAACATCTGGGCCCGCATTCACGTAGCATCTTATCTTACTGCAAGGAGTACTCCTAAGTCACGCTAAAACATTTTATGCTGAAGAAAAATCTTAAAAGTTATTCATAAAGCCGCTGAAAGCAACTTTTAGTAAAGAAAACTGGTAACTCCTAGACTAGGAGTAGCTCTGTGAGAGGTGGGAGTAAATCTCAATTGCTATGGATGACGTCAATTCTCCTGCACGAGTCTTGGGACAATGAGCACGGTGATCGGTTGTTTGGTGACAGGGCGGCCCATTGAAAAAATATCCCAAATACAACCCATGGAGGAAAAAAAAATGAGGAAATAGTCCAAGCGACTGGTTTGTCCCATAAAGTAATAACATGTTGAGCACTCCTGAAAATGCACTATCCACAGTCCCCACATATCACGCTCTGGGCAAATAAACATACATAGGATTGAGATAGTTGTAAAAAACGGCAATAGCATAAAAAATTAATCAATAATAAAACGCGTCATTTTCCCCAATAATTGGCTACTTATAACCCAATGAGAATATGTTGCGATCATTCAAATGACGAGCCGTTCAAGTTTGTTTGCTCTAAACTGTCATGGATGAATGTTCAAAAAGGACGCTATAGCACAACCGGAGCCGCGACCATACTGCCGCTGGCCCAGTTGGTGCTGGAGTGAAAGCATGTAATCAAAGGGAAATTTGGCTCGGGGGTGAACAGCAAATCCTCGGACGACAGACGACTGCGAGAAGTGGTGTATCGGCTGCAATAGCAGGGGAGGTCCGAGATTGCAGCCTATAAACAGGCTATCGTTTCAACAGGAAAGCATACTAAGCTTGGTTTGTAATTTCTAGCCTACAATTTAAATATGAATACAAAATATGATATAGACTGGTATTATTATGATGATCTATTAAATGTAACGCTCGCTCAACAGCCAAATAAAATAATTCATACATAGCAGGAAGAGGTACACCACCAAAGCCGCAGTCCCTGAGCAAGTGGCATCTCGCAGGCACATAATGCCAGTCAAATAATTAGCATAAGCTGCTTTCCATTAAAATGCGTGTATCCTGGCCATTTCGCAACAAGTCCAAAATATTGTATTCGGCATCAAATACTATCTGGGTGTTGATGGAATGACCATTTTTTCTATTTACAAATACCTCTTCATCTTGGGTCGGAGAAATCATTCAAATATGGGTCTCGTCAATAGACCCATAGAGATGATACTGGGCATACCTGAGATGTGCATGAATTCAAGTTTGATTCTGTTTTGTTGGCGAATGTCCATTGGAAACTGGATAGACTGTCGGATGATATGAGGTTCACCGAGCACATTGATTGTTTGCTGAATTTTGCAACTGACAGATGATTGTGAAATCCCTAAATTGTCCGCGTTACAAAGTTGCATTTTTCCTGTGGCCAAGTATAGAAGTGTAGTCAAACATTTTTTTTCGGGGCTTATTGGGTTGTTTCACATGGTTGGAGACATAATTCTCTCCCTCACCAAGTCAACAAAAAATAAAATCCCTTCATGGTTGATCTGAATTCTTTTCAACAACTGAATTTCCAAGTCATTTCGTCTTTCAACAGAAGCAGCCATTTTCTTTTTCATTTTCGATTCTTTGTGAATAGGTTTTTGTCAAGGATGTTTTATATTTTACTGGATATACAATTGGAAAATGGCCGCCCATTCATTTCAATGGAAATTGCTCAATGGCGTAGCATGCCGACATGGGGGCCAAGCTTCCGGACCCACGCGGACATGCGCTGTGTGACTTTTTGCTCACACATGCGTAGTATGGGGCTCAAGAACGCGCTGGTATCCGAGGTGTCCATGACAACGGCTTGGGCTCGTGGAATTACAACCCAGGATGCGTGTTCATGATCACTTTTCTCCGGAAATGGAATTCTGACCACTGCAGACTGCACCCTGATCTAAGTATGAGCGGGGAAAAAAAGCATAGCTGCCAGTAAAGGTTTAATCATAGTTTGAGATACAATTTTATAACACAAATGCAATATCAAATGTTTAAAATGATTGTTATTTAACAGGAAGGTAATACTATTGATTTCAATGTAAAGATGTCGGCAAAATAGTTGACTTGCCGTTACCTAACGTGACATTGCTCAGAGGTGCGTTTCCCGAAATTACAGATGCTAACTTCCATAGTTGGAACCATTGACTGTGAATAGATGAACTACGTAAGTTGCTGCAACTACGCTTTTGGGAAACGTGCCCCAGGCTCGTGTCCTAATAACCACATGAATGGAGTCAGACGATTCTTGCTCGTCTGCGTGCAAATTCCATTATCTTCTCCGGATTCAAGACAATAAACCGAACACACAATGCACTACGCGTGCCTTGAAAACCAATATTTTTTTAAGTCAGGAGCCATAAACTTTTGTCAATTCTGGCAAGCTAATTTACTTTTAGCTAATGTAACTTCTAACGATTCCATGGAGTATAGTAAATTGTGGGTCTACCCTGAAATGTTACGCACATTGTACTGCGTTATTTATAATTTTGTTTTAAAGCTCCTTTTTTTCTGTCTTTCCCCAGGGATATCTGAGCCTCTTGGAGTGCATCGAACAGTTCATCCATGAATTTCTGCTTGTCAGCAAACCGAAGGCCGCTCCTTTCTATCCTACCCCCCGATTTCCTTTCCCATAAAGTCTGTCTTGATTATAATTTTAATACTGTCTCATTACATTTCTAAGTGCGAGTTAACACCGATTGTAGCTGTGGTACTCAATTTTATGATAGTGGCCGGCTCTGCGTAATTTAGGCTAGCCTTTTCAGGCCTTTTTTGCCTGTGTCCCAACTTTTCTGAGAACTGTTGCAGCCAGAAAATTTGAAAGAAGCTTGTTTGTGGATAAAAATGTAAAATGTCTCAGTTTAAAAAAATGTTATCTATGTTCTGTTGTGAGTAACATTGGCTCATGTGATCTGAAAGTCATTGCATTTTGATTTTATTCACAATTTACACTTCGTCTCAACTATTTCAATATTGGGTTTGTACATCTACTCGACCTTTGTCTCATGCTCAACTGTTGCATCTTTCAGGACTCGTAGCCATTATCTTCTTTCAGATGAAAATCAGCCACACCGTCGAATCTACCTGCATCACTCCCGTTGATTTCGAGTCGCCTCCATCTTGAAAGTCACGATAAGTCGATTTAAGATCACAAACGATTAGGAAGGATAGGGGAACAGATTGCAATCTATTTGTTCGTGCTCGTTAATCGACTTATTGTGAGTTTCAAGATGGAGGCGACTGGAAACTACATCGAGGTACTGTTTGCATAAATAGTCTTTTTTAATAAACTACCTGTGCGTTTTCAAAGTTCTCATTGCCTTGTTTTAAATGTCAGGGCCCTCAGAATTCTACCGATGAAGTGTGGAGCTACTTTAAGCCTTGTTAATGATTAAAAAAATAGCGATTTCTTTGCATGGCAACGCGATGCCCGATTCACAACCATTGTTAGCCTGTTGGGAGCTTCGGCTAAAAATCCATCTATTTTGAAAAGTTGCGTGCATACGGAGGTGGGGTATTCGACAAAAGTTAGTACTCATTATCATGTTTCAATACTCCTCAAGTCAATTTCATACCGGAATTCTCCTTTAACCTGCTACAGACCCAGAAAAATCTTAGAAGAAATCACATCAACATCTGCGTCGTAAATCAGGGCAACATAATAGCGAGCATGAGAGACCCCGGGTGAAGCCTCGAGGGCCTTGCGGTTCTGATAAGCCCAGATCTGCTCGCAATTAGTAAATTTGATTTTCTACAAAAGTATGATAATTACCTGCAAACTTATTTTCCGGTCTGTCTCTAATTAACTTTTCTTTTGTTGCTCAATATATTTGCACTGTAACGTCGCCAGCTCACTTTACCAACGTGGATTCGTCTTTAAAGGGGACCTAACATGTTGATCCTTCATTTAATACATACTAGTAATGTTATAATGTTGGTTGTCCATGCTCAACCTCTGAAAAGTTTCTAAACATAAGATACAGGGATTTTGCCATAATCCAAGAACGTGATTTTGTGAGCGTGATTTCCTCTCTGAACAGCTCCTCCCAAAACCTTCATGAGATCTGGGCAAAACCTGACGTCAGGTTGTGCCGTCCAATTAGGACAGTCCTAGCCGGAGGCAACCACTGCGCTGGACCTACCCACACCAGAAACTATTCTAGCAGGGACTAACAACGGCAGATCATACTATGCCTTAGTAGCATCTACACTTTTGGAAATCCAAAAGAAGGACCGCAGATCATTTGAGGTGCAATTTTGTTAGTATTTCTCCGAAAGCTACTTGTCCGTTTACTTTTGGACGCGAAGAATAACAAATATTTCTCTTCCAAAAGAAAATAAGCCACCAGAAATAAATTAGCTACCTTCAAAGTCAATGCAAAGACGCGAATATAGGCGTTATGGGCGCGTTAGGCAGCTTTCACACTGGACGCGAAACAAATTTTTCACACGACAGATTACATTCGAAGTCATGATCGCTTATCAGCTACTGCATGTTAGTTTGTGTGCTCTGCTAATTAAAAATGCTTCTATGCATCAATTATGATTGGTATGCTTGTGTTACTTTGGTAAACATCAATGTGACAGTTTCATCATAATGTTGCCTGATTGTAGCCACTACAGTTGAAGCTAAACGGAGAGGTGCTGTATTTGTCTGCCGAGTTGGGCTGCAGTTAGACCAGATATAGATTTTGCAGAGCTTGGGGTGCGTTTTTGGCTGCTTATGAAACGATCACTTTACTTATCCATGACCAGGGTCAGCCTAATACATCTCCAATGTCTGGGCAAGCTCTACCAGTGAAAGCAATAAGGAAGCGCACAGGCTATAACGTGTCCGGTATAATAAACAATTTCTTTTTATTGCCATCGATTGAATATTAAATTCTTTCCTGTAAAAGTGATCAATTCGCTAGCTCCACATAAGCAACGGTTCACACAGATGGAACTTTCGTTTCTCCACGCTAACAACACACCACAGCTATGCACATGAACCAGCAGGTCCCAATACACACCGAAGCAGTCCATAAGCTGTTAGTCCACTTTTAGCTGCTCCTCACTGTCCATGTTTCCCTCTAAACTCAGACCCATCGGATTTCTCTGGTCTCCGGTCTACATTTGGGCATGTCAACCCGTTCTACGAATGTGTCTATATGAGGTGGATTCTAGCTTACCCGGCATCCTAGCTACGGAGTAGAAAAACCGCTGTACTCACCAACTGTTGCCGTAGCAAACTGTAGCCAATATCAAATCTGTGCTTGAGCTGCCAGACTTTCGCACTGCATCCTCCACTTTCGCCATTGCGTTTATTAGAACAAGTTAATTTCAGTAGATCTATACACATGTACTGCGTTAGATTGCAGAATATGCCCGTCGATTCCTCGGGAGCTGGAACAGGAAAACTGCGTGCTGCTGCCTCGTCCCGCCTAGATCCGCCCTCCACAGAGATGGCCAGTCAGAAGAAAGTGGGCACACGGGAAGTGGGGGCCACAGCGGAAGAGCCACCCCAATGAGGTGTTTCAGGCAGACACTACAAATGGGGTTTTTTAAGGATCGCAGTATGAGCGAAATAAGTACCCTTTTTTTTACTTTGTGCGATCAGAAGTACTCTAGGGGAGTCAAAGACCAAAATATAAACTTGGAAAAATTGCATATTAGGTCCCCTTTAATGCTGAACACAGACAGATGGCAAGGAATGCCCATTGCTCTACCCACTCACATCCACTGCAGTGCTAAATTTGTAGGAGACGAGAACGCGCTTCCATATGAGGACCTGTTGGTGTTCGCATAGCCTGAATATACATAAAACATTTTGTCTTTGCTGAGAAACGAGGCATCAATGATTTAAAAGAGATAAATAAACCATTTCAGTATCAATAATTAGTGGTTGTCAAAAAAAGTTATTCACAGATTGATCAGCTCATCTTTTTCAATAATTCCCCAAGGAGAAATTTATTTTTGGCCCCCATAGCATCATGTGACCGGCAATATCAGGTTCACTGCTATGCCCATGTCAGCGTGTGTTCCAGCCCTTGTTGTCTGTCCAGTTCTCCTTATAGGTCCATGGTTTTAGCGAGTTAGGAGTCCTCTTGACTACTTTTAAGCTCTCCCAGACTTAACCTAAGATGCTTTGAGAATAACATTTTGTAAAATAATTAGGAGCCCTGAATTTACAACTGACACGGCAGGAAGTGTGCACTTCGCAACAATTCCCATAATCCTCTCTGAGGGCTGGCAAAATTGCTGTTCTGAGCGCCTGGGACAAGAAATTTTTTTGTTGGACGAGCAGAAATTAAGAGGCGCTTCCTCAACGGGCTGACTGAAAATTTCACGCCACATAGTGATTTATTTCAGATAACGTTTTATTCACGGTACCAATGTGGCAACTCAATTAATTTCAAAGAAAATCTGATTTGTTGTTGAAAACCTATGGCCTATCTGAAATAGGGGCGGATGGCCCCTGTAGATATTTCACAATATTTTAGGCGTGACCGTCACAACTTTCCAATTACCAAGCTACATGCCAAGTGCCGTGTAGCCAAATAGCAGGATTTTGATCCGTAGTTGGTGTACTTTGGTTTGGTAGTTTGGTGTAGTTTGGTTGGTGCAGGCATAAGCACAACTTGCCTCCCAACCATCAAATAGGGGAAAAAAGGCATCCATGCGTGCAGCTGGCGCTTGGAAGCGTCGGACAGCCATTCCATTGAACGGTCACTCACAAAATCACTTTCTCGGAACATGGTTATAATATAATGTTTCAGTGAGAGAAGCAAAACTTTTGACATTTGTTGTTGTTTTGTTGTTTAAAAAGACCCACAGCAAAGTGAATATATTTATTTAATATTAAAGTTATTCATCAAACCCCGTGTTCTAGACTCGCAACTTTCCTACGTTGCGTTTCATTCCTTTCAATCGCCTCAGGACCAAAACGGCAGGCTAGCGATTACACGTGAGGGGAAGAGGGGGATAATTAACACAACTTTCCACAATTGTTTTCCCCCAGTTTTGTAGTGGCGGGGGGTGACCGGGCAGTGTCTGCGGACTTCGAGTGGGTGTGGGGCTATGAATGCGAGCATTTAAACTCTCTACCCAGCAATCTTACAGCTACACAAGGGCGCATTTTCTATTAAAGCCAGCAACACACTGGCAAGAATATGCTGTGATGCTGCATTTGAGGATGACATATAGCCTAGGCCTAGCTATATATTATTATTGGAATTCTATTGAATTAAACAAATGTTCTTTGGTGTGAAAGAATGTATGGTAATAATGAACATTTTTGGTGTCGATGAATATGCATAGTAACGCAAATTTCCTTCATGAAAATGCCGCCTCCACAAATGATTTTCTCCTACACTTTTTGGCGCTGATTATTTTTTTTCTCTGCTCGTAATAAACAGCAAAAAGTTGTAAAACCCTTTCAAACGGCAACTGACATGGTGGTGAAGCTCATAGCGCACAAAAATGCTTGATGATTACCATTAACCTAGGCTTAATGTGTAAAAACACCACTTCAAAAAATGACTGCGATGGCATGGCACAATTGTTGGAGTAGTGAAGAATCAACCACATCCAAAAAGGGGAATACAGATATTTTAAACAGTTTTTGCGCTACGTCTCTATGATAATCAGCTACACTGAGGCAGTTACTATCCTCTTATGGAAAACAATCTCCCATAAAAGTACCCGGTGCTATGGCAGGCGGAGTAGAGTAGAGCCGGTACCACGTAGTGGAAATGAGGCATTAAGGCCGAATTCGGCGAGGTCTCGGGCAAGGAGAAAACTTTTTGGACAACCAGGTATTCACTTGCGCTTGCCTGACTGGCTACCGTTCATTTTAGAATTTTGCGAACCCTGCTCTTCAACAGCTCCCTCAACAAGCCACAATACTCTTCAACAACTTCTACCATTACGCACACAGTCCTCTGCAACACTTCCTTCCAAAAGCAAGTAGGGGAAACCGGGGTTACTTCGGTCGCGGAGTTAGGTTTGTCACCCCAGTTTTTTTCATTGAAATGCACTGACAGGAAAACGAAAATGTACGAATTATGTGACATCCCAGCGACGTTATGTCTTCGAAAGAGGAAGGACTTGTAGTGCCATGCAAGTGTTTTCTGCCTAAATAACTACATTTTGGCCCAAATTCCAAACTTTAAGTTTCTGAAAGAAATGCGTCTAGCTTCTTTGAAGACAAAGATTTCCACTGTGTTTTTACTGTATCATAAACGTATCTAACTAGAGTCATTTATATCACATAAGATAAAAGCCTGCTGCGATCATGAGATGAGATATGCGGCCTGATTTCCAAAATGGGAGCCCGGGGCTACACTGACCAAGCAGCATGGGGTAGGTTTGTCAGGGTGCTGAGGTTGCACCACTTGGAGGTCCTGTGTTAGGCCTATATTAAAATATTCCAAAGTCAAATATAGAAGCCGATTTATTGTTTTTCCGACACCTATAGTGTCTTAATAATTCTAACATTTGCATTTATTTTATGTTTATGATAGAGGACCCATTTGGGCCTTTGTTTGGAGGACACAAGTATGCGTTTGTAAGGGTTTGCTCCTTGCAACCCCTCCCCTTTCTCATTCTTTCACCTCCACCTTAATGGGCCACAAGTGGGGCACATTAAAGCGGAGGTGTTGGCAGAGTATTTAGGGTTGGCAGGTACCAGCCTTGGGGCCTCTCCATTCCGTTCCTTTGTCAGTGGGAATGTTTGCTGCTCCTCTTTGGTGCCGTGGTCCTTACTCATCACCCAAAGGTGGAGAGGAGAGGGTCCAGTGCTTCTCATGCAAAGGGTGGCCACATGAGGACTGTGCAAATGTCAGTGGGCTCGCCTACATATGTCATAACTGCTACTCTGATGGTGATTATGCATAAATCATAGCATGTTTTGGTTCGTTGTAAAAATAAAACAGTTCTCATCATTTCTGTTATGAGAATATTGGACTGTCTTTTTCAGCTTCAGCTGATTGCCAACTATGACAGTTTTACCCCACCCATCTGACGAAGTAACCTCGGGTATGGGGTTACTTCGGCATGTTTGTGACATATCGAAAATTGAATATTGTGACGAAAATATATGTTATATCGAGATTGTATCATACAACTTTTGTAGGCAACATTCTGCACTGCACATAGACCATAAAGGTATTTCTCTAAGTTTTAGCAACAAAGAGTAATGAAGCCAAATACAAAATCATGACGAGGTAACCCCGGTCTCCCCTAAATGTTAATGAAGATGTCTATCCTGCCATCCACTTTGATAGATATAACATCCATCATTTGAAGTCCTATTCTAAGCGTCTAGCTCTCTGGTTAAACAGTTCTGATATTCACCTGGACAACAAAAGAGTTTCCAGCCCTAGAAGTGCTCCTCTGTTTCCAAAACTAAAGCACAGAACTACATTCCCCAGAAGTCAGTGCAACTCACCAGCTGCTGAATCACCCTCTCCACTAGCGTGGAGAATGACACGTTCTCAGTCTCCCGGTTGTCGTAAAGGTACTTGATGAGCTTCGGAATGACCTCAGTGTCCGTCTCAGACTCAAACTCATATCCTTTGGAGCTCTGCAATAGGATAACGGGATATCAGTCTGTTATTATCATTCAGGAGTACACCATTATGAAATAGCACACACACACAGTTATGAATAACTTCTCCACAGTCATTCAAGAAGCACGGGAGGTAAAACCTGTTTGGTAGGGCTGACCGGGTATTTGCCAGAACATAATCACGCAAACAGGCCATTCAGGTAATATAAGTTTGCCCATCGCCTGCAAGCAAGACCGCTCCCAACGTGGTGTCAAGCACAAGTGTTTGGACAGTGGCATAAGCGCAACAGGCTCATTCCAATACAATTTCATCACTGTGACTGCAAAAGACCGCTTATTTAAGTTGGGAAACAGCATTGCATGTACATCCTACAGGATTTAAAACCTTTTAAATTGCCTACAGTCTCTGGGCAGGCATATCAGGAAGTAAAGGCCAAAGGTCGAGCGTTTGATGGCGCTAAACATTCCATTCAGATTCATTCTCCAGACAACTGTTTATACCCTCCAACCTGACCTCGCAACCCTCGCCCCGAGCAGTGCTCCAATTCTGCCGAGCGCTCGTTAAGTGTGCGCCATATTCACTGTGGAATGGAGACTAAATTCACGCTTTTGTAAACTTCATTCCTGGCACCTGGCCGACTGGATTGACCCGTTCTGTCCATATAATTTGGTGAACAGCGCACTCGGTTTCTGCTCATAATGGCAGACAGGCTCCATTTTTTTTAGGAAGGGGGGGTATATCCTTGCAAGTGGCTTTTCAAATGGAAGCTCTGCATCAGTTGCAACCAAACTTGCTAACTTTCATGTCATCTCGGATTTAGCACTCCTAGCATACCAAACTCAACTAATTAAGCAGCTCAATGCCGATCTCTAGTTGTTGAGTGGTGAGTACTTTGTTTCAGATGGAGTGAAAACCGACAGGATGGTAGATCTCCAGGAACAGGGTTGGGCAGCCCTGCTCTAGCGGTTGAATGAGGTGAGCTTTGTTAGCATTGAAGTGCAAATCTACAGGATGGTAGATCTCCAGGAACAGGGTCAGTCACCACTGCTCTGCATTCTGGCAGAAGTGGAAACTTCAGGACAGAAAGCAGAGCTCCAGCCCAGTATTTAGCTCCACTCAACTGTAATCACAAAGCACCACAACTCTAACAGGCAGGAAAAACGAAATAGAGAAACCAGCTGACTGGGTTCGCGGGATGAGGAAACGTGCGGTTGGAATTTTTTTGGAATTTTCTCTAATGCCCGGATGATTCATCTCTGATTTTTTGAGAAGGTGAGAGTGTTGCAACACACGTCAATGACTGAGATAATAAACCTCCATTCTTTCCATTACTAAGGGTTTCTCCACTCAGGCTGAACGCACTAGGACAGTGACACAATGTTACAGAGCTGTAAGTCCGACACCATTTACTCAGATAACATCCTGAATTGATGATAACCGCTATAGTTGATTCATGGCAGAGTGGACCAGATTTCTAAATGTATATCGAGTCGGCTTTTCCTTAAAAATGATGTATTGACTCATACAAAAATATTCCTCTAAATTGTCACTTCTGACCAACTTGAAGAGTGTGGCACTGTCTGCATCTACAGACACCCTGCAGTCTGCCAGTATTTTTTTTTTTCTTTGTACGGGACATTTCTGGGCGTCAGCCATTGGACAGTGGGTGCATAGCCCCAGCCAATTGCAGCACGTTGGGTGTAAGGGTGGGACATGGCGCTGACCCTGGGGAGGAGGGGCCAACTCTGAATGCTGTGTTTACAAACTGCAACAGACCAATCCTACTCAATAAAACCTTTAAAGTTTTGTCAGTGTACAAGTAGTGTTGGAGCTCACTGCATATAATAAGGGTTTGGGTATGTTCCCATTAAAGTGATGGTTTGGATTTTTTGACATGAGGTTTAAAGATATACTCCTTAGCAGTGTCGTGCATGAGATGTTTTTGTTAATGTGCCCTGTGAGCGGAGTTCTGGCCTCCCAAAGTTTTTTCGTCAGTAGTTCCAGCCAGTTTGCTCGTGTCACAAAAATGTAAAATTTTGCCTCCCAAAACAACGCGTGTTTTAAGAGTAATATATTTCTGCCTCAAAACCATGGTCAGTGAATGACTCGCACTTCACAATCACTCGGCACCATTTTCTCTCCCTCGGTATCACCGTGAGCAGGCTATCACCTATTTCAAAGATAGCGCTTGGATGTCGACTGCCGCGATCTGGGAGAGATCCATACAGAGATACAAGTTTATTGTCAGACAAGAAAATCCAGAAAAAAAGGTGCGGACTGGTGATTTTCCTGTCTGTCAAAAACCTGTCTGATTCGCTCACAGAACACAATAACGAAAAAAAAAAAAATCACCTCTCATGCACTACACTGCCTAAGAGTATTTCAAACAACTTCATGTCTATAAATCCAAATTATTGCTTTAAAATGAAACTGGGTGATGTTCAGGATGATTTGATTGATGCCTTACCAGATACTTCCGTAGCTCCTTGTAATTGGTGATGATACCATTGTGGATGACAACAAACTCTAGAAACAAAAAGAAAATGAGACCAAAAAATGAATGATTATCTTGCCATCAGACGCGTGATGAGGTTTTCTGTCAGGTGACATTCCTGCTTGGCGTGTTCCGTTTAGAGATATGAACACCTGGATACATATCAATCAGTGTCCTGCCCGCCCTTTGTGGCATGAAGTAACACACCTGAACCACAGAAGGGCTTGTCTAAATAGCCGGCGTTGATGAAATACCGCGCGCAGCGAAGGCAGCCAGTGTCTCAGACCCCGTAATTTCAGCCTACTCCTCATCCCTCATACCAAAGGAACATACACATGACGTTATGTACAACGACAGCTACGCACAGAGAGCAACATTAAACACCGAAAGCCTTGCCATTCATGCCTAGCCGCATACCGTATTTTCCAGACACAGCAGTTTTTTTTAAGTGTCTGACTCAAGGCAGATTAATTGATCTCACTGGTATGTAGCCAGTACTCCACTCTGTTCTGCGTATTGCCCGAGGTGGAGAAGATACTTGACTGGAACTGGGAGCACTGGTGCTCCAAGCCCCAATATAGGCACAATAACATCAGAGTGGCTTATGGGCCCTTCAGCAAGGCCCCTAACCCCACACCTGCAATGGGCCCCTGGTGAGTGCAACCAATTGTAAGTCACTGGACAAAAGCATTAGCTAAATAACTGTACTAAATAAGCTTACTCCTGAAGGAGCTCCTAGATTAATCTGCACATCCGCTTCACGTGAAGACATAAAACCCAGCCCTTCAGCATACAGGTATCCATCACCACGTCCAAACAACAGGCAGGGTGAACACTGAGGAGATTAAAAAAAATTAACACTTATACACCAAAAGTCCTCTTCAAGAGCAGACATAACCATTTGGTTTACTTAGTAGAATCATGATCATTGAACCCTTTTATATTTCAAATGCTAATCATGACCTCTCAACCTCTCTTTTCCCAGTTTTAAGAGATATTTTTATGGACGCCAATGCTCCAAAGGAAGCATCAAATATTATGGGACAAAATATTAACTTGAATTAACTGCCACTGGCACAAGCGAAAGCACCGCAAATTTGTCTCTCGTAAGATATATTTGCTGAACAAAGCTCAGTAACCTTAAAAACACATGTTCTGGGTTCAGCAAAGACAACCACTTTACTTCTGTCAATTTTTGCTTTTTTTAAAATAATTAACTACATGAAAATGATTTTACCAAGGACAGCAAATATGAAACTATTGTTTGAAAAGACAATCCCAGATTTAAATGGTAATAAAATCATGATATGACCTCATAAAAATTACAGAACAGTTCCACAGTCCATTTATAAAGTTGGTCACAAACAATAGAAGACACTCATTCCATGTGTCGCATTCTTATTGGTCCTTTCAGGCAATTCCCACAGAAATTCCAGAAGTAGAGAGCAAGACTGTATCCACCAATCACCATGAGCATTGTTCAACGAGCAGGACACAACTCATTCTGTGATTGGAGCAGCCCCTCTGTCTTTTCTACCAACAAGGAAATGCCTTTTTTTGCCAAAGGAGGTCTTTCACGGTATAGGGAAAAATTACCACGGCCCGATCAGAACAAGCTTTTGATATTATGAAACACATCTAGTAACTCCACGAAACAAGTTTTATATGCCTGATTTGCATACAGGAAGTGAACTATGGCCCACTTAGTACATGCTCTATTTTTATGAGACAATGCTCAAAAAAGTTCATTTTTGAGCATGTTACCAAGTCCAAATATGTTCAATAATTAGCTTACTAGCTTCAGCAAGACCTTCTGCATATTTTGATACCAAATGCAAACCCAGAAACCCCACAAAAAAAAGTTATAGATGATTTACTCAATTTTATCACAAAATTTCATAGAAATCTTATTTTCTTTTGCTCATTTCAGTAGGTTCCCATTCTTGCCCACCTAAATTTTTTTGTAGAAAGTTGCGCTATAGTTGTATAAATCCTTTAAATTTTTTTTGAACTTTCGAGACCGGTAACATTGATCCAGAGATCAATATATTAAAGGAACTCTCATTTGTAAGAATGAACAGTTTGTTTTAAATAGAATAAGATTGTCAACCTTCGCCCAAAATAGTTGACATATACTCAAACTCATAAGCAATAACTAAAAAAGAATGGTATTATGGCTTCAAAATGGCGTGAATTCATTCTGGATCATTCTGGATCATGTCAACTAGCAAGTTGTAATGGAGTCCTTACATCTAATATTGTGTGTCTATCCCGGATAAAGACAAGAAAAATATTATCTATATCAATTTTCAGCTTCAATTCTTGCATCCAGTGTGTTCTGGATCATTCTGGAATGATCCTAAACCTTGCCATAGATTGGAGCGCAAATAATTAATGAATAAACCTTATCCAGCCATAATGCAATGCTTAAAGCAAGGGGAATATCCGCAAAGCAGAGCTATCAGGGAGACACAGTGACCCATATTTCAGATAAAAGCCCACTCATTTTATGTCCTTGGAAGTACATTTCTTGTTCTTTACCCTGTTCCTTGTTTAGAACGGTTAGAGGACTGTGTGAAATTACTGCTGAAGAAACAAAAACATTGGCAAGGCCACATAATGCATTGGGCTGTGTGTGCATACAACTCTAATAATGCCTTTAGCCTTGCATCCTCCCAAACAAAACCTAGATTCCTGAATTCTATGGTTAGTGTAGCTAACACACAGCTCCTGAATTCTATGGTTAGCACTACTAACTCTCATCACTTGAAGTATTCAATGATCTGCATAGCAAACTCGCTGCTTCTGCATTGTATGGTTAGTACAGCTTAATATTAGCATGAACTCTAAAGTCAGCAAAGCCGTTGTTAGTGTAATACATCCTATAGTCAGCATCACTAACCCTTTGCTCCTGTGTTCAATGGCTAGCAGTGGTGCCCCACAGCGCCTACAATATTCTACAATTAGTATTATTCACTCTCAGCTCTTGTAATCTAAGTTTAACACGGCAAATACTCAATTCCCATGCTTCCCATGGTTAGCAGACCCAACTCTCACCTCCTATATCCTACGGTTAGCATAGCTACCCCACCTTCAGTATTCCACACATAGCAATGCAATTCCTCCTCCTGTATCCGACAGTTAATATAGCTATCCCACAATCCTCTATCCAACAGTTAACATAGCAATCCCACAATCCTGTATCCCACAGTTAACATAAGCCATCCTACCCCCTGTACCCCAAGATTAGCATAGCTGTCCCACCTCCTGTATTCCACAGTTAGCAGAGCTATCCCATCGCCGCTATTTCATGGTTGTCATAGCTATCCTACCTCCTGTATAATACAAAGTGATCACAGCAGTAGTCAGAGGGGATACTACCGTTGTTCTTATCGGAGCGGTGAGGGTGGCTGTTGACGGGGCTGGGTTCGCCGTGCGTCGCCCATCGAGTGTGAGCGATGCCGAAATGAGTCTCAAATGATGCCTCAAGGTCCAGACAGTCCTTCTCTACAGGGACAAACCAAATTAGATCATTAGTGTATAGCTAGTCTACAGCATTAGTGTATAGCCCATGTACAGCATAAGTGTACAGCTCATGTAAAGCATTAGTGTATGACTAGTGTACAGCATTAGTGTATAGTCTGTGTGAAGCGTTAGTGTATGGCTCACGTACAGCATTAGTGTTTAGCCCCTGTACAGCATTAGCGTATGCCTTGCATACAGCATTAATATATAGTTTGTCCACAGCATTAGTGTATAGGTCATGTACAGCATTAGTGTATAGCCCACATACACCAATAGTGTATGTCTCGCATACAGCATTAGAGTATAGCCCGTGTACAGCATTAGTGTATAGCTTGTATACAGCGTTATTGTATGGCTCATGTACAGCATTAGTGTATAACCCAAGTACAGCATAAATGTATACATAGCTCGTGCGCAGCATTAGGGTACGGCTCACATACAGCATTAGTGTATAGCTTGTATACAGCATTAGTGTATGCCTCGTATAAAGCATTAGTATATGGCTCATGTACAGTATTCGTGTATACGTAGCTCTTTGCGCAGCATTAGTGTATGGCTCACATATAGCATTCGTGTATAGCTTGTTTACAGCATTAGTGTATGGCTCACGTACGGCGTTAGTGTATACCATGCGCAGCATTAGTGTTTGGCTCACATACAAGATGAGTGTATAGCTTGTTTACAGCATTAGTGTATCGCTCGTGTACAGCATTGGTGTAAAGCTAGTGTGCAGCATTACTGTATAGCTCTTGTACAGCATTAATGTATGGCTTGTATTCAGCATTAGTGTATATTCCACCAATGTATAGAGTTGCAATGTGACAGCTGCCAAAGGGCCAACACCTCTATCACCACAAATAGCTCGCCCTCATGAAGACATAACATAAAATAACATAACATGAATGGCGAGAACAGGCCATTCAGCCCAAATAGGCTCGCCAGTTTCTTTTTACTATTGTGAATATATCACTTCAGATAATCAATGACTCAATGGTATCTAGCTTTAAGTCAAGCCTGCTCTTGAAAACTCCCAAGGTTTCTGCCTCAACAATGTGGTCAGGCAAGCTATTCCACATCGAAATTACTCTTTGGGTGAAGAAATCTTTCCGCATATCAGTACTAAATTTACCTTTGGTCAACTTCCATTTGTGATTCCGAGTTCTACTAACATCACTTGGTCAAAGGAATCCTACATAATGTAGTCGCAGCCAATCTTCGAAAAAGATGCTGACATTATATAGCTCTAAAATATTATTCAGATATAGAAAGGGCAACATGACTACGATAAAAATAATAATAATAATAATAATATATTCATACTAGTGCAGTGCCTGCTCAATTGCTGCTTGCACTGTACTGGCGCTTGCTGCTTTCTCAATTTCTAAAGAGCAGGTCAGCCAAAAACCTAATTTGACAATGCTGTTCCTGAGGTGCTCAGCAATTAACCCAGTGGTTCCCAAACTTTTTCTGCTGGGCCCCCCTTTGGTACATAAAAATTTTTTGGCGCCCCCCCTCCCCCAAAAAAATAGGTAATACATGCGCACATTTTGTTTTCAGAGACCATTGCAGTTTATTTCACTCATTGTAATTTATATAAACCTCAACCTTTTTGGAAAAAATGTAAGTAAACGGTCATAAACTGTAGATTGTCATAAACTAAAACTAGGCTACTTTTAGAATTGGAAATAGCAAAATAACAAACAACCACGGTGTAATTATTTTAAGTGTAACTGTTTTCAAGCACCTTAACTGTGTAATTATGTTCAGTGTAACAGGTTTATTTTTTTTAATTTACAACAACATTGCTATTTATGCATTTTCCGGACACCAACAGAAACTTACTTGCATACAGCCAATTAGCAACCTTGTGCGGACCGCTGAAGGAGTGTCTCGAGACAGTTACATTTTCCTCTCTTCACTGGCCTCGCACTTTTAAGTTAAAATACGTTAACCGAGATCGCGTCAGCTTATTATAGAGAATATGAATGCTCTGAACGGATGATTTTTGTCTAGCCTAGCTGGGAACATTAAAAATGATTGGCACGTTTGGAAACGGCCACAGTTATTTTCCAATTAAGGACACGAAAATTTAATAATGCAAAATCTCTTTTAAAGTATAAAATCATGAGGCTGTATCACACTCCTCTGCCTGAGTATAGCCGTCTACTTAAAATTATGTTTCTATGATGCAGAAAGACAGCGAAGTACGGAAAAAAATTCATGAACACCACTTGCCGAACCTGCCGATATGTTTGTAACGTTCAGTTGGTGGGCTAGATAAAAATAATCTGTCGGCATACAGAGCATTCATATTATCGAGAATAAGATGACGCAATCTCGGTTATTTCTGCTTTGTATTCATTGGATTTTGTTCGGCGTCACTTACCATTTTATTATCAATATGCCAGATCAGTGCAGGATAAAAAGCGGCGAGTTGGGTATCACGAGACTACATTACCGGCTTCAAATATTTGAACAACTACATTCATAAATTATTTATGAAAATAGCAGGCTAGATGAATGATTTGGCGAACAGTTATGTTGAGAGTAAGGCAGGCATTTACGATGTAATCGCAGAATTCTGGGCAGCGAATGGACTGTATGCAAATAATTTTCTGATGGTGTCCGGAACTCCCGCACCCCGCGCCCCCCCTGCAATTGCTCTGCGCCCCCCCTAGGGGACGCGCCCCCCACTTTGGGAACCACTGAATTAACCCATCAACTTTCAAGTTTAACAGATGATGCTAGCGATTAATAACAGTCACCAGCGAGCTACCTTGGCGTCACGGGGACTGCATTGACTCAGTAGTAAATAAATTAAAAAAGTGGCTAACAAGCTAGCTAGCTACTTGTAATTGACATTCAACAACAATACTTCTTACCTGCATGATATTTAAAACAGTGGACATGTCATTTTGTCTGTTTTATACAGAGCTCCAAAAGACAAGGAGGGGAGAAAGGTTTCACTAGCGCTTCCTTTTATCAACACTGGCATTAGCCATATGATTCAATATAAACAATTCGAGTGATTTCAAATAGTCAACCAGGGTACAATGAAGTGAGGAAACCAGAGTGTAATTTGATTACGTATACGGACATTCATCGACGTTTCTTATAAAGGCGATAACTTCCAAGCAATTATCTTATCAGAGGTAAAAGCCTCGGTCGCGTTAACGTCACTTTTCTGCAGCACTTTAACGTAAACAGTGAGTCACATTTCGATCTTTGCTTTAGAAAGTGTACCGCTTTCCATCCTCAGTAAAGCACATATTTAGGGGGACAAAACACTGCTGCTCTGCGCAGTGATACCAAAATAACTCTGACTCGCACACGAGTGTTTTTGAAAATGTCATTTTAAAGTCTGCGAAAATGAATGGGAGTCTATGAGCGAATTTTACTTCCGGGTGTATAGGCTCTTAGAACAGATGCTTCACTTGAGTGTACCCTATCAGAAATCTAGTGTTGTATATATATATATATATATATATATATATAGATATATATCTATCTAGGACCAGTAGTTTTTTTTGGGAATATTTTGGGAACATTCTGGAACTGCACTGACTTCTATCACCAGAGATGATTCTTACATGACATTAGAAAGAACATTGTAACCAGCAGTTTGTGATGTCACATATCACATCATTAACATAGTGAATCCAGCAGTCGACTTACTGTAGAGCTCCTCGTCCAGGGCTTTCACCTTCCCTTTCTTCTTGATGAGGCAGATGCTGTTGTTATTGTTGTTGTCTTTCTGTGTGTCGTCCTGAGGACCGTCCACCGCAATACCTGATAGAGGGATGAAAAAAGAACAAGCCAGGAAGTTGGAGTAATTGATGAGTGAATGGAGTTTAAGGGTTCGGGAGCTTAGCCACAATTCCCTTCCCTCTACACCCATCCACTCACCCCTAGCATCCATCCGCCTCCATCCCTTCCCTCTCCACCCATCCACTCACCCCTACCATCCATCCGCCTCCATCCCTCTCCTCTACACCCATCCACTCACCACTAACATCCATCCTCCTCTATCCTTCCCCTCTACACCCATCCACTTACCCCTAACATCCATCCGCCTCCATCCCTCCCCTCTACACCCATCCACTCACCCCTAACATCCATCCATCTCCATCGCTCCCCTGTACACCCATCCACTCACCCCTAACATCCATCCATCTCAATCGCTCCCCTGCACACCCATCCACTCACCCCTAACATCCACACTCTGTTAAACCTCGAAAACGACACATTGTTGAAATGCAGTCCCTGCTGGTGCATGATTGTAGTGTGTGTGTGTGTGTGTGTGTGTGTGTATGCAAGAGTTTGAATCCAGGAAGAATGAGGCTGTAGTGGTTCAGACAAAGACTGTAACCAGAGTTCCGGCGATGAATAACTGAGCCTAAACAGATGCACAAACCTACAGCCCTTGGGCTAAACCAGATTCTGGAACATGACATCACCCTCAACGTATGCCCAGATTCATTCATTTTCCACTGCATTACTGTGTGTTTACACGGCAAGCGCTTTAAGTGAAGAAACAGAAAATGAAGACCGCATCGCTAAAGAGCTTCAGTAGGAAGATATCCATTTTGAGAAAATTGAGAAAATCGACTTAAGCACATATAAAAACGTTTTCTCACGCTTACCTGACGTTGTGGGAAAACATGACTTCAGTACTTGTAGCACCAGGCCCTTCAGTTGTATTTCAATCACAAGCATTCATAACAAAAAGCAGTGCCACTTCAAAACCTTTAACTACCATTATTTTAAGTACATTTAAATTTACGAGCACTGAGGAGTTTGGCAGAAATTGCCTGCTTTAGCGCTATGCAGGAGGCTAGGACTGTCTCTGTTGTGATTCTGCTATTTGCTCATGTTCTGTTCTGCATTCTGCATGTCATGTTTAAGTTCTGTGCCTGGCTATGCCATGTTGTTTCATTCTGTGCTTCGTGACCACTGCATATGTCTAACTATTCTTAGGATTGTGTTTTGTGTTTTGGTAATTTAGATTTCCTGTTTATTATTTTTCATGTCTAGATCATTTAGTTTCCATGCCATGTTTTCATTTCCATGCTTTGCACTTTGTCTCCCCTGTCTTGTCATGTGTGCATCTTTGCTCACGGTCCCTTGTCTTGCCTGCCACTCATTCGGGTGATTTATTGGTTTCTGGGTTTCAATCTTCTTTCATTATCTCGTGTTCTTCCTTCCTCTCTCTTTTACTGTCTTACTAACACATACTAACAGTTTATTGCTTTTGCTAATTACTAACCACACTAATCTTATATATTTTTACTAACTTTCTAACATGCACTCGGGATTGTAAAGCTGCTTATACTAATTGACTAACGATCTCTCAGCAGTCGCTCAATTCTAATCTCCGCCTCCTTGCCTATCCCTAATTATCTCTGCTGCAGGTTTCTGTGGATTTCCACTTATACTTTGTGCTTTCCTTTTCTTTTATCTTGGCACTTTAGTACTCCTTGACCGGAGCTGTTGTTTTGTACTTAGGTTTGTCTTGTGATCCCTGTCTGCGTTTTCGCTATAGCCAAATTCATGTAATTAGTTTATTCCTCATGTGTCTCTCCCTGATCATTGTTACCATTGATTGCACCTGTTCTCCCTGGTCATGTGTTTACCCCGGATGTGTATACAAGATGTCTGTTTGGTTCACACTCTTGTCAGATCGTTCTCCCTAGTTTTCTCGTGCCACGTTGCTCGCCTTGATTTCTCAGTGTTTATCTTTCTGACTGGACGGTCCTTGATATCAAGTTTTGCCTACTCCCTGTACTTTTGCCGCATTCTTGTTTTTTGACTTCTTTTCTCTGACTGATTTTTTTTGTGATTGGTGCCCTGTGTATGACATGGATTTCGCCTTTTGGATTGCGGACATTGTACTGTTGCCAGCTCTGTTGGGGGGTTTCCCCCTTCAGAAATAAAGCCTCCTTTTTGCATTTTACTGGTGTTTGCTCTTGGTTCATTTCGTAAAACCAGTCTCACACTTATCAGGTGGTGTACGGCGCAGCGTTTGACGTGCTGCAGTATTTGTCTTGCAGCATACAGTGCGGCTGTAGTTCAGTCCTTTAAGGCCTGTGTGAACGTGTGTTTGTGTATGTGCACACATTTAGCCCTAATCTGGCAAGACGACGCTATGCACTGCCTACGTTATACATCCTGTTTGGCAGGATGAACAAACTAAAGGGGTGTGTGTGAGAGAGTAAATGAGTGAGGGTGTCTGAGTGCCTCCATGTGCATGTGTGTTTAGCAGAGCCATCAGCCCTCTTTGGTCTGTGGCGTAGGATTTGCAGCCATACAAAATGCCCACTGCACCATAGAAGACTAAGCGCATTGCTAAGCACAGCATCTCACTCCACCCCCGGCCAAGAGTGGGTTACAGCAATTTACAAGTCTGCACTGACAAAAAATGGAAACAAAAAAAAGTACATGTATTTCGGTCTCTCATTTAGTCTAAAAACCTTAACTCCGCAAAGGATGTTCTGTGATCAGTAGGGGTCGTTGGTTTGTTTACTGTATTTGAGTTAGCAGTATTGCACAAAAACTTGGGGACAAATTTGCAGGGGCTTGGCTAATGCAAAATTGGGGTGTGTACACATGTCGCTATTGTAAAATACCAAATAGAGGTAAAGATGTTCAACCACCACCAGATTATTGCTGAGATGTAGATTCCTTAAGAACAAAAAAATACAGACAATCTTACAGAAATGTTGGTAAATGATGGATAGTTTAGCTTTGACAGAGGACTGCAGTATCAGATCGCTCATTTCGACAGCTTTCTCACTCGATGTGGGAAAGTTTCTCAGATGTTTCTCAGACGATCACAGTCTGATCGTCTGTGACCATGAGTGACGCCCCCGAGTGCCCACTTGCCATATCTCGAAAACTCTGACTTCTAGAAGGTTCACGAGCCATAAACTAAAATGGGCATATTTTCAGCGAGAAATTGTGCTTGAACTGCCCAATTCTGTTGCCATGGCAACCAATATCGATTGGTATCGTGACCTAACCATAACCTGTACCCACATCAAATACCAAAGGAGTTGGTTGAAATTTGTGGCCTGTAGAGCGACCACAATAAAATCTCTATGGACTCAGCCACAGAGACGACAACCACTGACTTCGTCTGCGGCCAACAATTAAAATCAGAACATGGATTATTTGTTTTTTTATTATTTCAAGTTTTCCATCTGCGGAGAAGCAATTTCACTTCATGAGCACTCAGTCGCTACAAACAATATTTTCTGCTTGAGAAAGTGAAAGATTTTAACTCTTGATTAGACTAAAACACGCAAGACAGACTTTTTTTTGCTGAGTAAAATGCATTTTGAGGCTTTCAGCTCCTATACACCCACAGGGAAAATCCACTAATATGCACTGAATTATCTCATTGATTCAGCTTTCTGTCGAGCCCACAGCTGTGCACGAGTCATGAAAACAGGTCTGTACGCCGGGGCTCGCCTCCGCTATGAGGTAATGTGGAGACTTCTGCCAGCAACACACACAGGTGTAGCGGTACTCTCACCTGGCCTGTCACCACTCAAAACGTAAAAAAGGGCTTCTGTTAACTGTGATTTATCCATCAATCACTTGTTCAGAGGTTCCCGTTACATACAAAAAGGCTTCTGCAGCCTAACAGAGGCCTAGAATATTCAGTACCACAGGACTGAAAAAAGTGAATTACAAAACAAACACTTTCAGCTCACCGTGTCAGATGCAAGTGGGTGTTCGACCTCCATAAACTGTACACTAATGATATTAGGAATTTCAGTGACCCTGGATTTTTCTTTTATTATCAGCCTGTTCATTCATCAGTAAATCAACACACAATTAACCGCTCTATGCAAATGCCAAATCAAGCCAATCCTTGGCTGTGGTGCATGACCCTATTTAAGGCTTTCTGACTCAGGATTTGCGTCAAAGAGACAGGCAAAATTATTTCAATGAAGCAAGACGCTCGTCCCATTTGGAAATTCTATGACGGAATCACTTAGCTAATAAATTTCAGTATTTTGCAGATGGTGGCGTCCATTCTGCTGAGGGTTAAATACAAACCAACAGCATTTGAGCACAGGTTCCTGGTTTAATGCATAGACTCGGCAGGTCAGTGAATGGAATGCAGTGATATTTGCGTGCTGCATGCTACGCCGTTGTAGCCTTTCGCGTGTTAGCAGGCTAGCATCTTACCGGCAGAATCATAGCCCCGATACTCAAGCCTCTGCAGTCCCTTCACCAGTGTCTCAAAGATCTCCTTCCGGGTCCTCGGCACACGGTAATTCAGGTAGGCAAAAATCCCTGCAGAGAAATTGACAATGAAGTTTATTGAATGTAAATTTTTTTTAAAGCATATTTTAAAACAGAACTTTAAGACACGGGAAAGAAACCCTGCTCCAGGAGAGCAATAGCCCTGCATGTTGTAGATCACTCTCTGCTCTAACACACCTGATTCAAAGGATTGCACCTTGTCTAGGGCTTGATAAAGAAGCAATCATTTGAATCAGGAGTGTTACAGCAGAGAAACATCTACAACATGCAGGGCTGGAGTCATAGGTGTAGATTTGGGTAGGGAGGGTCAGGCTGTGTCCCGACCAACTTTGATTTGGTTTGATTTGTAGTGAGCCATTAATTGTGAGGCTGGCATCAGAACGTTAGGAACCTTAGATCACAAGCCAGCTAGCTAGCTAATAAATTCCCATATAATGATTGTAATGTTCGCTAATAATTACCTCCAACCAGAAGGTTATATTCTCACCCTGTTTGTTTGTCTGTCCATCTGTCTGTTTGTTAACAGGATAACTCACAAGGTTATGAATGTTTTGGCAGGAAATTTGATTGCATGATAGGTGATAGTCCAAGAATGAGTTCATTCAATTTTGGAAGTGATTCAGAACATGCTTTGGATTCTGGATCCAGAAGAATCTGTCTAAAGTGGATCTGTGTGATATATCTGACCGGATAACTCAAATAGTTATGAGTGGTTTGGCACAAAATTTGGCAGGATGATAGTTGGTAGTCCAAGTTGATTTAATTTTGGAAGTGATCTGGAACATATTCTGTCACCAAAATAACAGATATATGGCATGCCGAGTGCCTCCTTGTTGAACACACCATCTTGTAATTAAGTAACATAAATTGTGAAAAGTACTTCAACTGTTCGATATCGCCAAGCTTCATAAGAAATGTTCCTCATGTAACTAACAGTTGTAACTTGTATTCAAAAATCAAATCAAAAGTATTGGGATGCAAAACTGAAAAAAAAGTTTATCAATCGGGCATCTATCGTTGAAAGTTATAAAGGCATCTCATTTAGCATCATAAAAAGCAATGAAACTCTCATTAGGATGATCTCTGTATACGGAAAAGGCAGTATTTGCACTCAGAGGGTTTTTCCAGCTCGCGCGCTATGCCCGCTCACATTACACGTGTCCGTGCCAACTTTCACATTAAATCTATGCCATTGGCTACGGATCTCCAGGATCAGGGTTACCTAGGCCAGCTCTGAGTCATTGCCCTCATTAACATTGCCTGGGAGTATATTAAGAATAAATATTAAGATATTTCCAGTTTCCTCCCACAGTCCAAAGACACGAACATTAAGCTAATTGGAGATGCTAAATTGCTCATGGGTATAAGTGTGAGAGCGAATGGTGTGTGAATGGTGTGTGCGCCCTGCGAAGGATTGGCGAGCGGTCCAGGGTGGGTTCCTGCCTTTCGCCCGTATAGTCAGTTGGGATAGGCTCCAGCTATCCTGTGACACCAGTGAGGAATAAGCGAGTATAGAGAATGGATGGATGGATGATTCCGCTGATTAAAAATGTCCCATGAAACCGAGAGCAGCTGCCTTAACTTCAGTCCATGCTGCAATTTCATGAAGATTTCAGGCAATACTTGGTGAACTTATTCAGCCAATACCTTTGTGCACACCCCACTTGTCACACTACAGTTAATTTGGAGTCGACTAATAATCTTCATCAATACTGATATTTTTGATAACATTTCGCTCCTCGGCTCTTTTAGCATTTCATTGCTCCCATCTACCTCGGCACTAGCGCATGATTTGTCGCCTAGCGCACTCACCGTGAAAACCTCATCGATTAAAGTTCTGCTAATGTGGAACATATCTGACGTTGTGGTCACATTTTTTTCAGAATTTGGCAAAGATTGTGGGCGTCAAGACGCCTCTCCGGGCTTTACAGATGGGTCAGTGACAATACCCCTAAATTTTTTTAAAAATCCGTTATTTATGCTCTGAATTTCACAATCCAGAACTGCAATGCAGAACAATGACAAAGTAAAGAACTAGGCTACAATGCGTTGTCTTTAGTGAAAGCCGTATCAAATTACAGCTTGAGAAAGCGTTCAGAATAAGCCTATAGTCTACGTCCAAGAAGAATTATACTACTTTTCTGAGAATGTGCCGATACATACAAGCAGTGACGACATGAGGCACCGGTAATAAACATTTTTACTGTAATGTTTCCTCTCAAACCCAAATATCAATGAAGGCTGTGTGACAGTTTAAGATAATGATTAAACAAACCTTTCTCAAGAAAAGTACTAAAGGGTTTATGGCTGCAGTGAAATAACAAGTCACAGCCGATATCCCAACCAATCAAAACTTCACAGCAGTAATAGTGGAGAGAATGAGAGTAAATGTCAACAGCTTTCGGGCGTATGTTTGTAAAGGAATGCTCAGCAACGCTGTGCAAGCAGACGACAGAAAACACTGAGCTTTAGTGCCGCAGAGCATGGAAATGCAGGTTACCTTTCAGAACAGATGCCTATTGAGTTATGACACACTGCGAGCAGTGTTCGGCACGGTAAGATTACACAGAGAACCTCTCTACTGCCAACTGCGATCAGTTGCGCTACACGCCAACTTCACTTAATTTGCCCCGCCGGGCAAGATATTTTAGCGGAGTTAAGCCGCTTTCAGACTGGACGCGAAACGGATTTTTCGCAGGACAGATTACTTTGAATGTAATCTGTCCCGCGAAAAACTCGTTTCGCGTCCGGTGCGAAAAATTCGTTTCGCGTCCGGTGTGAAAAGCAGCTTAAGTTGGACACATATGTGCATGAAATTCTTATTAATGCGGTTTCCGACGTGTCGCACAATGAAGTGATTAAAACACAAACATAAACGTCCTCAAGTTGTATCTCCTGAAACAATCACATTGATTTTATTTGAAAAAAAACAAAAGCAATATGACATAGACTGCTTCAGGGTTTAACCTAAAGTTATCAATCAATTAATGGTTGTAGTGCTGTAGCATTAAGCGCGATCATACCGAACAAACTGCAGAGGGAGGAGAGTGTGCGGAACTTGACACGTAACTTGTCTTGCGAAGATTAGCTGATCTGCTAGCTGCCAGCAACAATCCCAACGTCTCCTGCATTGGCTAATTTATAGCTTGCTGTACTAAATCAAAGTTTCAACCATAACCAGCAAGAACTGTTCAGGACAAGTTAATATAACTGAGAACGAGACGACAGCCTTAAGATTAGCTAAACTGAACCACCCAGAACCCTGATTTGCCGATTCCAAGTGGGTTCTCAGGAAAAGCAATTAGTGCAACGTTACGTTTATATTAGACTAACGTTGCGTTAGTTGATGAACAGTTCACAAACCTCTCTGAGGATTCGTCAAGAGTCCAACACTTATAAGTAGCAAGCCAACCTTAGCTCGTGAAACGTCAGTAGCTCACTTCGAAGGAGTCGAAACTAATACGTTTTCCGAGAGAAAAATCACAGAAATATGGTTCAAATTTTAAAGAGTCAACTCTCTCCACTCAGAGAAATTCTAAATTATTTACAAAGGAAGGATGATGCCCCAAAGCCGGTAGTTTCGCTGCTTATTTAGTTGAGTGACAGCAAAGCATAACGGCTTGATTCAAGACATAAATGCTGCTCTTACCACACATTATTAAAGGTGTTCCGAAATTATAGGTCGTAGCTGAGAGAAAGCGGTTTATGTGATGCTCCGGTCCTTCCTGCTTAATTCCGAATGAAACTGTAGCATTGCTGTCCCACGGCTCAGCCACTTTAAAACGTGTCCCAGAGAGCGAGCGCTCCGCCCCTATCACCGTCCCCTAGGCAACCACCGAAGCAGCCAACCGCCCTGTCTTTTTGACAGTGTGTCATTTCGACAATTCAAACTTCAATGCCTGATGACTACCATCAATTGCCCGATTTAGGGCAATTTCATAATCTCTATCTCCCTGGTTGACACAAAGCAGTAAAATGATATACAGTTTATGAGATTAACCTGTCTTACACACAGCATTATAACTTAGTTACAGCGTTTCAATAACATTGTAACGGGCAGACGTCGGCGCGATTTAGTCCGCTGGCCTATGAGACAAAAAAATGATCTGACTGAAGCCGATTGTTTGTTATTTATCGCGACCCAATGCAACGCTTTCCTCTTTTGTTAATCAGTGAAGAGAATTTTAACCTCAATTGGCAGAAAGTCTGACTATTCACCGTGACATTTCACGAAGTAAAAGTCATTCCGTGCTAAAATATTTCCCCAGAATTATACGATTAATAAAAAGGTGTGCTATGCGTTTTACACCTTAAGCAAGCTCATCAAATGAACTTTTATTGACAATGAAAGGACACCCTAGTGTGAGATGCGATTTATCATCATTTCTAAAGATAAGCCGTTGTTAACGGTAACCTAGCAGTCACATAAATAACATTGAATCAAAAGTGATACAAGATATGGACCTTCTATCCTGAACGAAATTGTCATAAATTACTTCAGCCTATTTTACTTCTGAATTGCTATCCTTTCCCAGGACAGTTTCTTGAAATGTCACAAGCCTCTGATAGCTTATTTGATTGAATAGAAAACGAATTTGATTTCCCTAATATTCCTTTTAAAAACACCCGGAACTCTTCAAGCTGAATGTCGCCAATAAATAAAGCGCCCCGAAAAGTATTTTCCGCTGTTCGACTTCTTCCATTCTTCATATATTTTCAGCACTATTCAGATCGTCAAACTAAATAAAATAAAAGGTGAAGACAACCTGAGTCAACACAAAATTGCGTGTTCAGCCCTTTAAACCCCTTTTACGTAAATTTTCCCTTAAGTCAGTTCAAAGTCAGAAAAAGCTTTTCTTCATATTATTTGGCAATTTCACGAACAAATGCTGTATCTGCTGGTTAAAGCGTTTCAATGAAGTTACACTGCCCTCCATAATTATTGGCACCCCTGTTTAAGATGCGTTCTTTAGCTTCTAATAAATTCAGATTTTTTTTTCTAAATTATATAGGACCACAATGAAAAGTGGGGGAAAAAAATCCCACATTAAGAAATAATTCATTTACATCAAATCATGTGTGCCACAATTATTAGCACCCCTGATGTTAATACTTTGTACAACCCCCTCTTGCCAACAAAACTGCACCTAATCTTCTATAATGTTTCACAAGATGGGAGAATACAGAAAGAGGGATCTTCGACCATTCCTCTTTGCACAATCTCTCTAAATCATCCAGCAACCTGGGTCCTCTCCTCTGCACTCTCCTCTTCAGCTCACTCGACAGGTTTTCAATGGGGTTGAGGTCTGGGGAATGAGATGGTCATGGGAGGAGCTTGATTCTGTGTCTGGTGAACCATTTCTGTGTAGATTTGGCCACATGTTTAGGGTCATTATCTTGCTGAAAGACCCAGTGACGACCCATCTTCAGCTTTCGGGCAGAGGCCACCAGATTTTGATTTAAAATGTCCTGGTATTTTAAAGCGTTCATGATGCCATGCACCCTAACTAGGTTCCCAGGGCCTCTGGAAGAGAAACAAGCCTACAGCATCAACGATCATCCCCCATACTTCACAGTGGCCATGGGGTGCTCATCTTTTGTGTTCCACCTGACCCACTTAGAGTGTTTGTTGCCAAAAAGCTCTATCTTGGTCTCATCTGACCAAAGCACATGGTCCCGGTTGAAGTCCCAGTACCACTTAGCGAACTCCAGACGTTTGCGTTTATGATTGTGAGTGAGAAAAGGTTTTTTCTGTGCATGCCTCCCAAACAGCTTATTGGCATGTAGATAGCACCTGATGGTTGTTTTGGAGACTTTGTGACCCCAGGATGCTACCATTTGTTGCAATTCTTTAACAGTGTGCTTTGGAGAACTTTTCTTTCTCTTACCATCCTCCTCACTGTGCGTGGCGGGAAAATAAGCTTGCGTCCTCATCCAGGCTTGTTTACCACTGTTCCAGTTGCTTTAAACTTCTTAATGATTCCTCTGATTGTAGATATGGGCAGGTGCAGGCGAGTGGCTATTTTCTTGCAGCCATTGCCTGACTTGTGAAGTTTCGACACACACCTGCCTTACTTGAATGTTGTGTTCCTTTGTCTTTCCCATGTTGAAGAGTGGATAAGAGAAATGGCCTCTGTGTCATGTCATATTTATACCCCAGGGAAACAGGAAGTGATGATTTATTAATTAAATGTTCGTAGATACTCTGATAAACTTTGTAAACTACTGTAGAAATGACAGAAATACTTCAATTACATTTATTTCCTAGGAATTGTTAGGGGTGCTAACAATTGTAGAACAGGTGATTTTATGAAAAATAATTATTTCTTAGTCAGGTATATTTTTCCCTTAAAATTCACTTGAGTTGAAGGTTACATTTTTCTACTATTGCCAGTGTGAGAGTATGCTTCTGCAATAAAAATTCAATTTATTTTAAGGCTTTTAACACATCTTAACCAGGGGTGCCAATAATGATGGAGGGCACTGTACATCACACTTCTATTGAGAGAAAGATACATCAAATGGAAAATGTCTGGATATTGTACATCATTTTATTCACATTTTCTTGTAATTCAGCAGGACATATTTGGGATCATATGAAAACTTGGGATCTCCACTACAGTCTAGAGTAGCCCTGAGGTTTCTCAGGTTTGCATACAGCAGCTGTAATTACGGACACATATATGGGTCCGTAGGTTTTATGGGGTTAAATGATGATTTTATCCACTGGAGAAAAATTTCTCCAAAACCAATTGGCCCTGTGTAAAAAGGTTATTCCCTCCTTGGTTACTCAGTCAGCTAGTTTACCAAATTAAAGTAGGCAAAATTAATCAAAAAATGTCTTGTCTCCAACCTTGTTCAACCAAAAATCGAACCTTATCAGTGTAAAATAGGCTGAAAGGTCTCATGCTGTGATGCGATCAAAAGAAATTTCCTGTGGAGATGAGGAAGTTATTGAAATGCATCAGTCAAAAAGATTTGCAAAGCCATTTCAAACTGTGATGAGGGTCATTATGTTCAAATGGAGAAAATTTGGAATGAAAGAAAATCTTCCCAAGTGTGGCAGAGCTACCAAATTTCCTCCAAGAGCACAGCAACAACTCATCAGGGAAGTCTCAATCGAGTAATTGGCGAACATCTAAGAACCTCCAGGCCTCGTTCATTTCAGATCAGGTCAGTTTTCCTGATTCCACACTTAGACAAAGACTAGGCAATAACAGTATCAACGAGAGAGCTGCAAGGTGAAGACCTTTGAAAACCAAGAGCTACATAACGGCTTGTTTCACAAAAGAACACCTGGCTGACTCCAAGCATTTTAAGATCATGCTCTGTGCACCAACAGGCTGAAAGTGGAGCTTTCAAGAAAATATTAGTCCTGTTATACTTCGCATTAAGCTAACACAGCATTCCACTGTAAGAACATCATATTAACCGTGCCATGTGATGGTGTGAGTATGCTAGCTGCTTCAGGACCGAGGTGACTTGCCATTATTGATAGAACCACATCTTCTGCCCTCAATCAGTAAATGATGAGGGATAAATTCCAGTCATTAGTCCATGATTTTGGGACCCATGCACAGTTGGGATACACAGCATAACAAGAATCCAGAGCACAAGGGCAAGTACACATCTGGATGGCGGAAAAGATCCCAAATTAAGCATTGAGTGGCTCGTCAAAATCATTAGATTAACTTCATTTAGGCATTAAACTGATGGTTTATACATGAAAACCCTCCATTGCTTACATTCAGACATGTGTCTGAATGTACGCAATTCTACAGAAAAGAGTAGGTCAGAAGTCCACCACAACAACATAATAGACTGATCTCCAGTTATTGGAAGCGTTTGGTTGCAGTTATTGCGAATGAAGGTGGTGAAACTAATAGTTACATTTCTGAGGGTAATTACTATTTTACAACAATGAAATAGGTGCTAGACAGCCTTTTCTTTAAATAAATGAAATGATAATTTAATTAGATTTTGCTTGGCGCTATATATATCCCCTCAGTGTGCCTTACAGGTGAGCATGGCTGACCTTTGACCTAGAAAATATGAGTTCAAAATTGGACCCACGACCTTGGGATCATGCAGACTGTAGCTAACTTGCTACCCACAATTACAATGAACTTACAACGGTTTCGGTAGTCAGTGAGCTGAAATCAGTTTGCTGGCATAGCACGTAGCTAGCAAACTGTCAGCAGTCGCTGATACATGAAGTGGACACGTTAGCTTCATTTGTAACCATACTCAATTACAATCTTTTAATGGATAAAGGCTGATTATTTCACTGCTATAATATTTACGGTCATTATCGCTTGAGTACGAGTCAGTGAGGTGAAATCAGTCTACTGGCATAGCATGTAGCTAGCGAACTGTCAGCAGTCGCTGACACATGAAGTGGACAAGTCAGCTTCATTTGTAACCGTACACAGTTACAATAGTTTAATGGATAAAGCCCGATTACTTCGCTGCTACAATATTTACGGTCATTATCGCTTGAGTACCTATTGTTAACCGCCCCGCAGGACGCAACTTATATGACGCTGCTAAATTTACTGGAGATAAATGAGCAGCTCGGTTTCTGTTGTACCCAGTCAAATATCAGCTCTAGCATTGCTATAGTTATAAGTTGGCTAGTGGATGAATTTCGAATGGTGAAACGACCGTAGCCGAACTACCTGTGTGGTTCCACGGTTTTAATGCATACCTGCCTGCCAATCAGTAAAAAGTATTCACCCAGACCATGGTATAAGTGGTAATAATGAATGGGAAGACGGATTGACAACGGATAATATTAACAATATTATAATATGATTATAATATTTGGAACAAATATATCCCATTGACAAGAGTTGCTGAGGAAGTAAAAAACGGTATTTGTGCTAAATAAACAGACAACAGCACTATATTCAAGAGATATAATATAAATACACGCCAATGCGGGAGAAAAGTCTATACAAGACTAAAATGTAAACACAGGCTTGTTAGGCTTATGAGACTTTGCGATGAATGAGACCAAGTTCAGACTTCCATACGATGAAAATAGGGAACAGATGCAGGTAATGATTATGGACTGAAGCATGCGGTCAAGGTCTTAATAGACTGGTGAGTTCGGAGCGCTGGAGGCCTGGCCTTAAAAAGCAGATTTATTTTCAATAAAACAGGCAAATAAACAAAACTATAAGTGCAAAGATAAGGTAAAACGTTTGTAAAAACAAAAGACACCCCAGCAATTATTTATACAAGAACTATTTCTGCTGCTCAAAAAAAAAAAACAGTGCAACTTCAGTAGGGATTGAACCCAAGTCACCCAGGCCAGCGCACAGCACCTTAGCCACTAAGCTACCTGGATAGACAAGCTGCCTGCACTCGCATTGCAATTCTAAACACTGAGTCAGCATAATACATCATGTGCCCCGGTTTTGTGCTTGTATAGCAGAGATCTCATTAGTACTTGTGCGTAATGGTGCAAGGATTGTCAGTCAGAAGCAACTGTGAAGATTACTTTGATAACGACTCTTAAATATTTTGTGGACAATTATAGCAATATTGTCAATGAGCAACCGATTTTGCAACTATATTGCTGCATTCATTTCTTTGCACTTTGAGTACATGTGCGTACTGGCGCATGGAGACACAATTAGACTCACCGGGAACGCAAGGCTCTATCTCAGGCTAGGTCTGTGCTATGACGGTGGATGAGTGCTCAGGGGAAATGTCAGAGCCTGTAGCATCAAATGGCCACCCTCAAAGTTAAATTTACGCCATCGCAGGCCAATCACAGAAGGGGCATGCAAGGGGAATGATCAGGGCCTGACCTAATTGAAGGCGGTGCCACTGGAAAAAAAAAAAACATTCATGAAGACTGGTGGATGTAATTTTGATATAACACAGACACAATGGACTAACAATAGCTGGCGCAGATTTACCCTCGAACACAGTATTTTATCGCAAGATATCAAAGATGAGATTTTGCTCTGGGCTGTAAAATGCAAGTGTATGCCAGCTGTTCTTTGAGTGTTTTCGGTTTAAAATGACAGGGCATACATCGTTGGATTCTGTGCACTTTCCTCTTTCATTTGAAGTATGATTTGTATTCCTGGCACAAATTCAGTAGAAACGTGAGCGATCGAGCTCTGATATTATTTTATCCCATGTTTTACTACATGCTTATTTACTTGCTTGGTGCTTGAATTTTGTTCGGATGAGGTAAAAAATGGTCAACATGAGCTTTTCACCACATTTCTTCTCATGCAGTGGATATGCTTCATGATGATTTTGTTATCAGGACACATGCCTTATTTATTATGTTTATTTATTGCCCTGGTATCAGGGGTGTTCGGGCTTATGAGGTTAATGAGGTTCTTGGAGTTCATCATGACCAAAACCACCAAGGCATCATTCCTGGTGCTGAAGGCCGATTCACATACCGAGAAAAAAAAACCTTTACTGAACTTTCGAAAGTAAGTTGCAAAGCATTTTAGTTTAGTCAACTTTTTAGTTTCTTCTCATTGCAGCTTGATGGCCCAGCCTGACATTGGTGTCCCATCGGCCTCCGAGGCCCAAGTGCTTCCGGACTGAAACTTGACCCTGGCGTTTACTCTGCATCACTGTAAACACACTTACTGATACCAGACCCTCAGCCTGGTGCGACACTCAAAAAATCCAGATTTCCCTCTCTCTGGGGGGTCTACAGCTCCCTGAGAGTTTTTGTGTGTGTGTGTGTGTGGGTGTGTGTGTGAGAGAGAGAGAGAGAGAGAGAGTGTGTGTGTGTGTGGTTTAAGGAAGTTGAGTGAGTATGGGAGTTAGCATGCTTGTGCTATACTTTTGGAAAAAAAAGGTTCAAAATTCTCTGTCCTGTCTCCATTGAGTAAACCTTATTGATTAAGGGCACCTTGTTGAGCAGATTGTTTCAATTTGGGAGTTTCCAAACATCCAAGGATGCAGTTCAAGAAAGAGCTGAAATTGCCTGTCAGGACGAGTCTAAAAATATGTCTTATCTCCCAGGAAAGTTTGGATTTAGCAGATATCATGTAATTGTGCATTTGAAGGAGTCATTCATTGAAAATTAGTTGAAACAGATTGATGATTTTTTTTTATCGTGTCTTCGTGTGCGTTATGGTATGCGGTTTCCTGATACTGGATGCTGTATATTTTACTCACACTGTTAAAGTAAAATTCCAACTAGGAGCATGAGTTGAAAATTAGCAAAAGCTATAAACTTTGTGTACAAAACATCAGTTTCATGCTCTGTACAGGAACTTTGTCAAATTGTACTGTCCCTTTCAAATAAATAAATAAAAAAACAATAAATGTAAGTTTCTAGGTTATCGCTATCTGCAAGCTTACCCCAAAACTGGCCAATTTACAACCACTGGGTGATAAATTTGCCCTTGGATCTCAAAGTTTACTGGCGCCAGAGCGATTGCTTTACTGTCATTGACGCCGATGGGTGCATCCATCTCAAATTCAGGAATTCTGCTTTTACAGCTGCAATATTCCTCGCGTGCGCCGTAATGATACCGTAATGATAATGAACGCTGCAGCTGAGGTGACGAGAGCAGGGCGTCGTTCTGATGCCAAGTAAACGTTAATGATTCAGTAAGGATAGATCCTACTGGGTTGTCATGAGATCGCTATCAGTTTTATTGGCTCTGAAAGCAGCACTACCTGCAATAAACCTGTTAGGGAAGCATCTTGACAATGGTATGGTGTCTTATATATCTTGAGTATTAAAAAAAAAAAAAAAAACACCATTGAGAGCTGTACACGACCTCTGCCCATCCTTTAAAATCTATTCTATTGCGTTACTGTCTGCCATCAATAATCAGGCCATCCCCGTTTCACCCAGATTGCTGACCTTGGGGGGGGGGGCATTCAGACATAGGTGACTGCTGTGTGTTTGGCAATCAAACCTCACATTAAAATAATCTGATGGAAAGGAGTGTCAGCATTATCAGAGAGAGTCTGTCTACTCCTCTGTGCGCGCGCGTGTGTGTATGTGTTTCCAGAGTCACTCCAGGTGTTCTTGCCCCTCACTTGGATTAGCAGAGATCAGAGAGCCCAAACTGAACCTGAGCACAGCCCAAATTACACCTCATCCTGTCCCTTCTGCTCCAGAGATCAAAGGATCTCAGGCTCCCCTGCTCATGCTCAGTGACGAGATTCGGAATAACAGTGCCAGAGCGGGGGGGGGGGGGGGTTCACATGGGGGCATGATAGGAGAGTCAAGCACATCTTGGTCTCCCTCCACGTCATCATCACACTGCTCTGGAGGACTCTGTCCATGATGTTCCTGCCTCGTTTTCTTCATTATGTCACAAATGCAGGTAACCCTCACCTCTTCTGATGATCAGCCAATGGGAGGGAGTTTCAGGGCACATACATCGTAGATGGTTAACGCTGTATAGCAGCCTGAGGTCAACAGGACAAATTCTCATCGTAAAAGTGGAATATATTTCATCACCTCACCAGCTGTTTTGGTTACGCATTTAGCATTGTGCTGCCCCAGTGAACTGTTTCTGATTTGATTAGTTCATTCAGAAAGGCTTTGCAAGACTTCCTTAAAAAAAAAATTTGGAAGGGTTTTATTTCATGCTTAACAGGATTCTATAAAGAGACGAGGGAAAGCCCTGATGACGGATGTGGAGATTGATTGAAACAATCAGAAGTCGCAGCATGTTGCAAACAAAATTGGACTGCTCCACAGGCCATGCCATAAGACGCTCGAACAAGATTGAGAAAAAAAAGAAAATAACAGGACTCCTTTAAATAAGAAATAGCCTGATAACTCTCCCATATAAGGTTTCTTTCTGAAAGTAATAAAGTAATAATGTCAATGTTTGTGAGAATGACTCAGTCAGATGAAATTACAACCCTATTCATAATGGCGCTACCTGTCGAATCATCTCCTTTCACACAATAAACTAAACTTTCTAACAGGCTAAGATGGGTAAGAGGAGTCCTCCGTAGGTCACAGTCTAAGCCTAGTTCATGCAGTTCATTTGCAGCATGCTAGCCTCCAGTCACTGACATAAACTGGGCTGTACAGTTTATCTAAGTGTTAAATCATGTCCTCCGAGGACCTTACTGCTCTGTCATAGCGCTTCAGTCCCACAGCATTCTCCATGGTGTGCAATACATCACATTACTCATATCCACAAAGGCCTGCGCAGGACATGACCTCCATCATAAGCTCCGAGCAGATGTCGGGGTGTGTGTTGTGTTAAAACTGCGACTGAGCAGAAAGGAAAGGTTAGAATGGGGATCGAACCGCAGCTTGCATTGTCAAAATACTGCATATTCTCAGGATATGCTCGATACGCTTTTAGTTGCTAAGTATTCTTGTTCTTCATTCCCACCGTTGCAAGTGCTCTACCACTTCATCAAAATAATCGCAGTAAAATGCAAGTTGCCTGCTAAGCTAAATTATTTCTTTGAGACATAAAATATTACATTTCTGAAGACCCACAATGCTCTGCTATATAGGTCAGAGCACTGTTTTCTGAAGTCGGATTACTGTGTTAGCTGGATATCGATAAAACCCAGAACTCTCATAAATCTAGAACAAATCTGGACTCATTTTAAAAGATCACAGGTTATACTCAGCACAGTTATACAGGATAACTCAGTAATTCAGCTTTAAGAAGAGAAGAGTTAAATTTAGTGAAATTAGTCTTTAATTCTTGATCTGTCAGTGTTTCTGGAGTGAAGTGAGTGCTCCTCCGCTCTCTTACGCTACAAAAAATTAATGTCCCTCCGGAGTGGATGTGCTGTTGTGGCTGTGTGGGTGAATGAGAGGGTCATGTGTGGATTGGGTGATCATGGATTGGGAGGACACTGCAATTCTGAAACCAGCCGTGGTCTAAAGGACTGCATCAACCTATAAAGGGGGTTGGGGGGAGCTTTGATTGGCAGCTACCTGCGGTTCAGGAAGTGCAGTCTGGGTGGGGGTGGGGCTGCACAAAAACAGGATGAGATGATTCGTTAATTTGGCTCAGCAAGCTTTGCCATCAACAGGAATGCCATCTGTCCCCTAGTCACATGACCCCATGGGGGAAGTGTCAGGCGTCAATTGGATGCTGACATTAGGTGCATGTCTGTGTGTCCTGGGAGTGTCTGTTTGTTTTTATAACAGATTTTGTTCCAGTTCAGGTGGACCACACACACTTACTCCAGACAGCCGTGCTCTTGGTCTCCTGTTGAGGGCCGAAATCTATCAGGTGTTGCCGAGGTGATTTGCCATGATAGCCAGAACTAAAATTCCAATACCCACAATGCATCTATAAAAGTTTACAGAAGTTATCATACTCTTTCCTCTTTGATGCATTATGGAGCTGCGTCACAATTACTGTGCATGCTCACAACTTCAAACGAAGTAAATCCGCTCAACTGCAACTCGAGAAGGTATTTTTCTTCTTCTATGAATATTGGTGATGGCAACCAGCTTACATTCTTTGTATCCCTTAGTTTAAGCTTAAAATAGCACTTTGAATCCTCAAATTTCCATAGAAAGCTCCTTGATATAAAAAGCATTATGCCGGAGTGACTAAAATACGTATACAAATGCAATGCAAAAAGAAGACAGGTTGGCACAGATGGAATCAAATTATGTCTTGCAGTCAAGCAAATTCACTTTCTGAGGATGTAAATTCTGAACATGTGCAGTAATCGTGACACAGCTCCATTAATGGAAGGAACAAATTTACTGTTGAACCCAAAAACTCAACTACTGGTTTTTTTTTTAATTGCCAAAATTACGCAGTTTATCATGACTTTCCAACAGAGTGATTCTCATGAAATTGCATTTTTTCATGTCTGCAAGGATTTTGTAGACTAAACTACTTAAACAATTATACTTTTACATTATATATCAACCTATGAAATGTACTAATTGTAGGGCTACTGTTGTCTTTGCATTTGATGGATTACTCTATATTTTATGACAACATTTCAACCTAAAAGTTCATTACCGTAAAATGTCCGGACTTTTATTATATCCGGACCTTAAACCCAAAATTATCACAATACATCCCCATAATTTAATATACATATAAATACAAAAAATGGTTGGGGTTATACCCTTTAACTAGCAATGCTACCATTTTGGGCCAACCATTTGTGAATAATTATTTTCTGGGCCAAATACATGTATCCGGAGTTTGAACAATTCATTTTCGTAACAGAGATATTTGGCTCCATTAAAATCCCTGTGTTTCAATAAATTAAGTTTTTTTTTGTCCCATGATGCATTGTGTGGAAGAGAAGACGCAAAATGGCAACCAGGTAAGATCATCTTTCAAGTTCTTCCGATAGATATGTTAAAGATTGTAATAATATACACCCATTGGCACATAACTACTGTTCATTACCATAACAGGGTATATTTAAAGAAGTTTTGAAGATAATTATTTTATGTTTTGTGGAAAAGTAACTTTTATAGAGCCAAACACGTTTGACTCTTACCTGGGCGGCAGAGGTTCAATTCCCTGCCTGGGTCTTCCATTGGCTTGCTACATTTGCTAATTATTGCTTGCAACATGGGACTACCATTCATTACCGTAACATATGCAAGGCTGTTACGGCAATTTATTATATCCTAGAACGCCGAATGGCGTTCCGGGGATATTATGTTTTTGGTCCGACCGCCGCAGCCGCCGCACTACGTGTTAAGGCGATAACTTCAGTAATATTTCAATTACAAATTTTGCATATATGTAAGTATCATAAAGAGGAAGAACTGATTCGATTTTGGACAATTTATGATGTCTAGATTGGCCACCGGGGGCCAAAAACTGATTTAGGTGTTAACGCGATAACTGTAGTAATATTTCAATTAGAAATTCCAAGTTTTGCATATAAGTAAGTATCCTAAAGAGGAAGAACTGATTCGATTTTAGACAATTTACAACCTCTAGATTGGCCACCAGGGGCCAAAAACGGAAAAAAATCACTGTTCCGCGATAACTTCAGTAATATTTCAATTACAAATTTCAAGTTTTGCACATAAGTAAGTATCATAAAGAGGAAGAACTGATTCAATTTTGGACAATTTACAATTTCTAGATTAGCCACTAGGGGCCAAAAACGGAAAAAATCACTTTTTTATCATATCTCTGGAAATATTTGTCCGATTGACCTCAAATCAAGTGCAAATGAAAGGTCATGACCTGAGGATGTGTCCCACGATGACATTATCCCTGTTTGGCTCAATTTTGACACAAGGTGGAGCTTTGTCACATATATTTAACTATTTTTGCTATATCTTTGGAATTATTTTTCTCCAATTGACATGAGACTTTGTGCAACTGCAAGGTCATGACCTCACAACGTGTCACATGATGACATCATACCTGTATGGTTCAATATTCTTTGTGATGGAAAATTACAATTTTGGCCATATCTTCAGAACCATTTGTCCGATTGACCTGAAATTAAGTTCAAATGCAAAGCTATTCAAGGTCTATTCAAGGATTGGGGAATTGGAGGATTGGGGGCGTTCGGGGATATAGCCTCAGCGTCGCCTCCGATGGCATAAGCCCAGTTATATATGTATAATCAGGGCTCCAAATTTTGTGGTCGGTTTTCTTGGGGTTATACTGTCTAGTTGGTTGGTACAAGGTACTGTTTTGTCTACAAGGGGTTGGTTGGTGCTAGTAGTAGTAGTAGACAAAAGGAGATTAACAATATTGACTGAAGCAAGGGTCCCCAAATCCGGTCCTGGGGCCTCCCTGTGTATGCTGGTTTTCATTCCAAACATCATAGGATTTTAATAAGCTATTAATTTGTCCTTATTTGGAGCATTTTGTGTTTAAAAAAGTTATTTGCTGTCTTAAGCCCAATTTTTATGAAAATATCCATGTGTGCCATGAAGAATAAAATACTCTTGAATATGTAGTTTTGTTTTTCCCTGATTTTGCAAGCCATTTCAAATAATACTTTAACATTTTTAAACTGATCAAGTCAGGCACTGAGTAAATCACTTACCACCAAACCAGGTTGCTCAACACATGTGATTATAATTCTCTCATAATAATTTGCTTCCACTCAATAACAAAAACATAACATAAAACAGATTTGACCATCATTGGCTTTTCTAGTAAATTGTATGTTTTTGCAACCATGTGCCCACAGTTTCACCAATTAGGAACCCAATGATTTTTTTCCTTTGATTTGGTAAAAATTTTTTCCCTCTTCTTGCATAGTTGTTAATCATATATCACAATGTGGATGTGGAATTTATTCCTCACTGTATGATTGCATCTCTGTCAAAATACTGAATGTCAAGAGAGGATAATTTGCTGCTCTAAATTTAAATGCACCTAAATAAGACAAATTAACAGCCTATTAAAATCCTAGGATTTCAATCAAGGCTGGAACAAAAACCAGCATACACAGGGACGCCCCAGGACCGAGCTTGGAACCAGTGGACTAGAGTTAGCAAAGTTGAATGGATTTAAATCATACCGCCAGTCTTGATACAAGTATATTTCTAATAATTCCATATTCGAAATGTATCCCTGTGGCAGCATTCTTTTTATTATTTATGACCTCCGCCAAGGAGGCTATGTTTTCGCCTGGGTTTGTTTGTTTGTTTGTTTGTTGGTTGGTTTCCAAAATAACTCAAAAAGTTATGGACGGATTTTGATGAAATTTTCAGGGATTGTACAGATTGGTATAAGGAAGAAATGATTAGATTTTGGAAGTGATCCGGATCTCCGTCTGGATCCAGGAATTTTTCAAGGAGTCTTTAACATTGGGAGATAGGGCCATTTTCGACATTTATGCATATAACTCCACCAAAAATGGTCTGGGTTCTTGGAAAGAAAATACAGAACAAGTTTCGAACATGTTCTACAATATATCAAAGACTGATCCTGAAAATGGAATAATTCTGGATCAGCTATTCAGTCAGGACAGTTTCGTGAGAATCACCCAACAGTCCTTGAAATACTTGTGGAACGTACACTAGCAGGACAAAATAATCAAATCTAAGTGAAAAACAAGAGCAATCCCAGATTTCTGACCTCCGCCAAGGGATGACGTTGATACAAACGCAAGATCTTTTTCTTTGGAGGATTTCAGGCCCACCCATGCAACAAGTTTGAATGAGATTTGCTAAAACACCCATTCTCGTCTTCCAACGATGTCTAAGTGAAAAGATTCTGTCAGATCTGGAAAGCATTCATCAAGGGCTTTCATATGAGGTATTACTCGATATAGTTTGTAAGATTTCAATATTTGACCTCAGAGTTGAAATTGTTGATCCGGATCTGGATCCGGGCACACACAGATCCAAGTCTTTAACGATTTTTTAAGACTGTTCCATCAGAGATTATCTAATTTGGATCAACATTTGGTGAAAATGGTGCAGTGGTATACAAAGAAATCGTCTCATTGAGGAAGTTGATCCCTGATCTGGATCTGGATCCGGAGATTTTGACACACATGATCACCATATTTGTAATGTATAATCCTTGGGCCAAGATCTACCTTTTGTGTAGACTTCATCAAAATCCGTTCATTAGTTTCGGAGAAATATCACTGAGTGTATAGATAAAGATCCGGATCCAGAATCCAGATCCGGATTCGGATCATCATAAGAATTTAATGGAGTCGTCCATGGACCAAGGTCTACCTCTGGTGAAAAAAGATCCAGCCAGTAGTTTCTGAGAAATCCTGTCCACAGACAAACAAACAAACAAACAGACGGACAAATAAATAAACCTCGATCGCTTAACCTCCGTGGCGGAGGTAATGATGACTAAATCACAATATTGAACCTGTCTCGTAAAATTTAGCTAAAAATAAACTGTGAGCACTGAGCAGCTCCCAAAAAAAAAACAAAACCCTGCACTTCTCAGTGCAATACTGATGCTCGGTTTGTATCAGCGAACACAAAAAGTCATATGATAAATATTCAGTGACTGGAGTAAACACACCCAGAAACTGTCTTGGGGTTTAGAGTGTTAACATAAATTACTTTATTGCAGAGAAGCAATACCCAATTTTTTAATGGTTTTATTTTTGACAGGTTGTTGCAGATGGATTTCTTACTTGGTGGGTTAGCTCAGTTTTAGCGTATGTGTGGATTACATTCTTTCTCTTATGGTTAATTTCCCATTCTTTGCCTGCTGCCATCTTTTCCCACCCACCAACCAAAAATCTTACCACCCGATTCAACCAGCCCCAGAAGGGAGTGAGTGCGTGGCGATGTATTAGTCTTAAATTAATTTTGTCATATTAAAAACAAACAAAGCCTTGTTGTTTGAGTTGATGGATGATATTACTGGCCAGTTGTAAAGTTAATTAGAGCTTTGTGACTTAACTGGATGGTGCTCAGCTTTAAAGGTTAGCTTGTTTCGGGTCGTTTGTGAGCGACGTAAATCGAGTACCAGCTCCCTTCTCTAGCAAAAGCCATTTCTCTCTCAACCTCAGCCTGTGAAATATAATGGCATCACTGTAGCCCCGCGTTTAACTACTGCGGAGCTTCGGGAGATATGGATGCATGCATGGTGGAATGATCAGTACTTCCCCCAACAGTTTAATTACACATACTAACTGTAACCTAATTTCAAAAGTCATCTCTGTCTGTAAATTTAATATGGGGTAATCTGATTGTATTTACAAAACCCAAAACCAGCGAAGTTGGCACGTTGTGTAAATCGTAAATAAAAACAGAATACAATGATTTGCAAATCCTTTTCAACCTATATTCAATTGAATACACTGCAAAGACAAGTTACTTAATGTTCGAACAGGTAAATTTTGTAATTTTTTGCAAATATTAGCTCATTTGGAATTTGATGCCTGCAACATGTTTCAAAAAAGCTGGCACAAGTGGCAAAAAAGACTGAGAGAGTTGAGGAATGCTCATCAAACACTTATTTGTAACATCCCACAGGTGAACGGGCTAATTGGGAACAGGTGGGTGCCATGATAAAAGCAGCTTCCCTGAAATGCTCAGTCATTCACAAACAAGGATGGGGCGAGGGTCACCACTTAGTGAACAAATGCGTGAGCTGATTGTCGAACAATTTAAAAACAACATTCCTCAACGAGCAATTGCAAGAAATTTAGGGATTTCATCATCTACAGTCCGTAATATCGTCAAAAGGTTTAGAGAATCTTGAGAAATCACTGCACGTAAGCGACAAGGCCAAAAACCAACCTTGATTGCCCGTGACCTTCGATCCCCTAGGCGGCACTGCATCAAAAACCGACATCTGTGTGTACAGGAAATCACCACATGGGCTCAGGACACTTCAGAAAACCACTGTCAGTAACTACAGTTCGTCGCTACATCTGCAAGTGCAAGTTAAAAGTCTACAATGCAAAGCGAAAGCCATTTATCAACAGCACCCAGAAACGCCGCCGGCTTCGCTGGGCCCAAGCTGATCTAAGATGGACTGATGCAAAGTGGAAAAGTGTTCTGTTGTCTGACGAGTCCACATTTCAAATTGTTTTTGGAAACTGGACGTCGTGTCCTCCGGATCAAAGAGGAAAAGAACCATCCGGACTGTTATAGGCGCAAAGTTCAAAAGCCAGCATCTGTGATGGTATGGGGGTGTATTAGTGCCCAAGGCATGGGCATCTTACACATATGTGAAGGCACCATTAATGCTGGAAGGTACATACAGGTTTTGGAGCAACATATGTTGCCATCCAAGCAACGTGTTTTTCATGGACGCCCCTGCTTATTTCAGCAAGACAATGCCAAGCCACATTCTGCACGTGTTACAACAGCATGGCTCTGTAGTAAAAGAGTGCGGGTACTAGACTGGCCTGCCTGTAGTCCAGACCTGTCTCCCATTGAAAATGTGTGGCGCATTATGAAGCGTAAAATACGACAACGGAGAGCCCGGACTGTTGAACAACTTAAGCTGTACATCAAGCAAGAATGGGAAAGAGTTCCACCTGAAAAGCTTCAAAAATTGGTCTCCTCAGTTCCCAAACGTTTACTGAGTGTCGTTAAAAGGAAAGGCGATGTAAAACAGTGGTAAAAAGGCCCCTGTGCCAACTTTTTTGCAATGTGTTGCTGCCTTTAAATTCGAAGCTAATGACTATTTGCAAAAAAAAAAAAGTTTCTCAGTTTGAACATTAAACATCTTGTCTTTGCAGTGCATTCAATTGAATATAAGTTGAAAAGGATTTGCAAATCATTGTATTCTGTTTTCATCTACGATTTCCATAACGTGCCAACTTCACTGGTTTTGGGTTTTGTACTTGTAATATGATGCAGTGTCTTGTAAAGCTAAGTACAGCATTGGTAATGCAATGACAGTGCAATATACTGTACGGTAATTAAATGAATTATACTGCAATTTAATGAGTGAAAATGGCTTGTGTGCTCAACATGGATGTATCGCCAGTCATGGATTGGTGACCTGTCCAGTGTTTGTTCCTGTCTCTCGCCCAGTCAGAAATCTCATATAAATTTGCATTTTAGCGTTGTCTTGTTCTCTTCCAGAGAACTCACTTATGCAGTCTGGGTGACGTCCGGGTCAGCGCTGTGAGAATTTGAGTCGAATGTGCGCCGCCAATAGGTACCGTGAACATGTCGGCCTGAACCTCGCATGCCCTCTTTGGCTCCCCAAAAGTCTTCTATGTCTGATTTGAGCCTACCTAAAAAAAAAGACGGAAAAAAACCAGGATCTCCACGGGGCCAAAAAGGACGTGGCCATTATTTGAACAGGACACGCCACCAAGGGAAAACAAACGCTGCTTTGAGGCACCTGATGCTGCAACCGGACATGATCTCTCCAGATCAGTGTGTATTCCCTTCGAGGGCGCGCTGTGAGGCTTACAGTGTAAGCATTGGTCCTTTACCTGAGGCTTTTTGGTTAGTTTCTCTAAGCTGAATCAATAGTCCCTAGTGTGTTTTCCTCGGCATAGTCATCGTGCTGAAAGTAAGTTTGACGTGCATGGCTCACCGTGTTTGCGTTCGGTCCATGGTCTGCTCTTACTGTGCCGCGGTGGAATCTTGTTACTGGCTTCATGGATCTAAAATGCAAAGTATCTAAGGGCGCTTTCATACCAGGATAGTTTGGGGGACTCGGTTTGATTGGGCGGTGAATACCAAAGAATTTCACACCTTCATTTGGTTCGGATCACTTTCACACTGCATTTTTTAATGCGGACCAAACCGTCTGGACAACATTATGCAGTTACATCTGCTTGTTAGAGGCAGTATTGCCTGAAATGAGCACTCACAAAGAAAAAAAAAAGAAGAAGAAAACCCAGCTCATTGATTGGCCAGGACCTCTTTGGTTCACTTCCTCTCTTTGGTTCACTGGATCGTCTGTTTGCATTTCCCACTGTAAGCGAACCGCACCAGGGTTTGCAAGCGAACCGAGACCCACATTTTCAGGTGGACCAGAATTCACTTGTTTGGTCCACACCAGAGTTCAGATGAGCTTTCACACCTGCCCAAGCGATGCGTACTATCCGAGGAAACAAACTCTGGTCTGTTTAAAGCGGACCAAACAGCTCTGATGTGAAAGCGCCTTAAGAATGCGGACAATCTATCCCTCTCTCTTTTCTCCCTTTCGCTCTCTCGGTCTCCGCAACATCCCTCCAGGGTGCGCTTTCGCTAATTATGCTATCATGCCATCCAGTGCACATAGGTCCTGCCTGCTCGCTGAATGCGTAAACCTTCAATAGGGATAATTGATTCATAGCAGATGCTCAGTTATTGCAGAATAAAAATTCTAATTTGCTCAAGAAAGCGTATAAATGTACATTTTTTTCATAGCAACTGCAACAATGACAAACACAAATACTCATTGCATCTTGTTAAATTTATCTGGCAGACCCTTCAACCCAAAGTGGTAAACAACGAATCAATTGAACAACAACAGAGCACAGGTTAGATGAGGTGTAATTCCCATTAATTATCACGTATCCGAAGCCATGTGTTGTCACGTTTCTGATCTGATTAAACAGACCTGCGTTAGCCTGGAGGACGCAACCAATTTGCTCCACCATATCATTAGACCACAAGTCTGCTTTTGCCCTCTATGATCAAACCTTCTCAGGTTTTTTTTACCCATTCTCTAATTCAACTGTCAGGACCCCTGAACCCTGAAATGGCTGTGTGTGGTCGTAGGAGGTACACTTTCAAACTCATGACTGCTACACGTGGCCTAAGTCACCGACATTGTTTTGGAGTTTGAACAAAAGAGATTAGCAGCCAGCTTTACTCATCTGGGTGTTGTAATGCTGTTGGTGGTCAGTTTAATTACATCATCGGCTCAGTGAGAATGACGCATATGGGGAAGAGTCCTTGTATTCCCTCAATATTCTGACAGATCTTACAAACTGCGCAGTATTTAGTACTTAGAGATGATATACACCCCTAGTCCTCAAATCACAACCTCCGAGGTTCGAAAACTGCTGGCTTTCCACCCTCCCTTCACCTGGGAGTCAGGTGTTAACACAGTCTGGGCAATCAGAGGCACAAACTGTTCATTTACTTGCCTGGGATAACAGAAAACCTGGGCTAGATTTGGATTTGAGGTCCATATTTGTGGACCCCTGATATACACCATATTTCTTCTTCTTCTGATTCTTCTTCTCTTGCATTCTTGCTCTCTTTCATTCCTCTCCTCCCTGTTTCACACATATTCTCTCTCCATTTTTTATTCCACCTCCTTTCTGTCTCTTTCTCCCATCCCCGACCTTAACTCCCCCTCCCCCTCAGAATGAAGGGATGTATTTCTCTTTTTCTTTGGTTTTGAGCTTTTATTGTGACTCAATACGTCATCAATACATATCATATACTCTCTCTGTCTCTCTCTCTCTCCGTCATTCACACTATGTACGCCCTTCTCATGGGTGTAGCTCTGTGTAGTAATGCAGACAGTGTAATGTTGGCTGAATGCCTCGTAAGGGCTGGGTGCTGTCCCGGGGGGGGGGGGGGGGGGGGTGCATTACAGCGGATCCAACAGGAGGTTCACATGCTCCTAATAGGCATGTGACAGCATGATGTTCTCTGGACCCAAAAAATTGTCCCCACCCAGCAATGGCGCACACACTTCGCTTACTGTCACACCCCAACCCTCCTCACAGCTATGTTCATTTATTTAAAAGAGGAAACAATGAACACTAATAAAACACTAATAAAAATCTGGGCAGGTTGATAGCAAAACATGTATGAAGACAAATTATGACATATGAACACATACACAGCAAACAGAGCATGCAAAGTCAATGTGTCAACCATACAAAAACCGACAGTAAGAGTATGTCCCCAAAATTCCCCAATCCTCGAAGCCCCCTTTATTAGATTCCCCTTTACTAGACCAACAATATGAGGAAAACTTGAGGTCTGTGTAAGCAATTGTTCCAGAGATATGGTTAAAAAACAGATTTTTTAAGATAAGATAAGATAAGATACACTTTATTAAACCCCATGGGGTAATTTATCCTCTGCATTTAACCCATCCTATAGTTAGGAGCAGTTATATTTTTTCAATATATAGAGCCACCTGGTGGCAAACCTAGGAGTGTATACTTGCCCAAAATCTAATCGGTTCATCCTCTCTACCATATCTACCCATATGCTAAAAATAAGAAGGCAAGTTAAAGTATTTTGTGAGTTATTGTGCTAAAGGCTAAAATCTGCGGCGGTAGCGGGTGGGGCGAAACCATGATATCCCTGAAACACATATTTCGAGGATATAATTAACTGCGAGACTCTCTTCTGCCCTCTGCATTTGCATCTATTTGACTGTCATTTGACTGTCGTGAATTCCAGTGGTCCATCGTGTCGATTTGCGCAAAACCCTGGTGTCTGATCAGGTATCAGGTATCAAGTTTTCGGAGATTTCTGGTTCCTTCGGGAGAGTTGGGATGTGTATTGATCTGTCCATCTGTGATCTAACCTCATATTGATGGTCAGAGTCACTGGAGACCTTCCCCCGAGGCCTGAGAACGGGAGCCCCTGAGCGGTGGGACAATCCAGTGTTCACTCACACCAGCGAGCAATTTAGGGTCCCCATTTAGCCTGATATTCATGTCTTCGGACTGTGGGACGAGACCAGAGAACCAGGAGAAAACCCAAGCAAACACGAGGAGAACACTGAAACTCCACGCAGAAAGGCCTCATGCCAGTTTCAAGCCCGTGACTTTCTTGCTGCAAGAGGACCGTCCCGCCCACTGCGACACTGCGCCACCCTTATACACAGAACACTCTAAGCATCAAAAGTAATGACTGCATACTGCTTCTTCTCTATTAACTCTTCTGTTTGTCTGGAGGCCCACCAACCGCAAAAAAAACATGCATTACATTGTCTCCTTAGCTTGATATTTCATTCATTGTCCTTAATTAATGGGAACTATTTATAGCTATGCTTTTCAACTGTACAGCATGCTTCAGAGGTGCAGCGCAAAAAAAAAAAAAAAAAAAAACAATATTTTGTTTGTTGTTCCCATGAAAGCTGACGCTGACAGAACATTGGGCTGAAAGTGACATGATGACCCCTCCTGAGGTGGTCGGGGAGATTTGATTCCTGGCTCTGTTGCCCCGCTGGGTTTCCTCTGCCGTGTGTTTGTACCGACTTTCCGTTTCCCTGGGAGCCCACTCCGTCGTCAGGTGTCGGCTGATATCCGTCTCTTGATTCGCCGGGTTCGGCTTGGCTGTGTCCGCTAATTGGGCCGGAGATCGGGGTGAGGCTTGCCACTGAAAAACTTCTGACCAATCACTCTCTCTCTCTCTCTCTCTGTCTCTCACTGTTTAGAAAACTTGAGTAATCGCTTTTAATGACCCTCGATCCCCTTCCCTTATTCAGTCCATCAATTACAACATTCATTAATTTGTCCCTTTATCATTTGTTGTCAGCACATTGGTTGAACATTAACTATGCAGTGTCATGCTTATATTACTTTCTCATCTATTCAGTTTCTCAGTCAGTCTGCTTGTCTCTGTCTCTCTCCCTCCTCCTATTACAGCCTAGTTGTAAAGGATGTCCTATCTCAAGTTTATTGGAAACTCGTCTGGCGAAATAAAGCGCAGTTTTAACTCCCAGCCCTGTTTGGACTCGTCCACTTTCCCGGTCGGATGATATCACCTTCCTGTTAGCACCACCTGAAAAACGTCGTGTACAGCCCGCTTTGCTTCTCATTACTCAATAATTACAAGGAGCAGGAGGCGGGCAGGAAACCTGGAAAAGGAGTTTTATTGGTTGACACCTGGGATCAGGTCAAAGGTCACATAAAAAATGAAAGCATTCCAAAGAGCCCCCTATCCTCAGAGCCAGATGCTTAGATGAAGAGGGTCTTTGGTAATGTGCCAGCGCGGCAGCATCTTCTTGTCACTCATCAGAGTAGCACTGATGAAACCTACCGTCTGCAAATGCAAAAATGCTTTGCTGATGCCAAAAGAATTGCGATTGGTTGAGGAAACATGTTTACTCCAGTTGCAAGAAATGTAAATCAAATTATCTGTGTGTAAATTTTAGCATGTACTCAGGCCCATGGCCAGTCTCGGTGCAGTCTGGTTAAACCGTTGAAGTCTTCTCTGGATTTTTGTATTTACCACCGGCAGCAATTGTTACTACCCTATTAGACAGATAGCAAATAAAACCAGACTTTGAATTTCAGAAGTATTATTTTTAAACATTGCATTCTTTGGGTAAATACAGGTGGCAGCTCTCTGCTTTAAACGTGTCTGTGGGTGAATATAAATGATGTACTCCGAAGTTTGTGTGGGTAAATATAAATGATTTTCTCTGGTTTAGAGCACTCAGAGTGGGTGAATATAAATGATGTGTTCTATTTTGGAGGAGTAAGTGAGGATGAATATTGTAGCATAATTATAAATGATGTGCCCAGGTATTTGTCAAATTCCAAAAAGAATCTTTTACCAATCCACAAAGATTGGACCTATCACGGTCCAGAACAACTTGTAAGGTTTTGTGGGATTATAGGTTCCACCAAGTACCAGCAGATATGAAAAGACCTCATTCTACCTTGGCCAGGAAGCTTAAACTCGGCCGAGATCCAAAGCTTGCATGAAAATCAGTACACACATGGTTCACCGACCACAGATACAAGGTTTTGCTGTGTCCGCTTCAGCGCCCTGACCTAAACTTCATAGCAAACGTGTGGGACGAGCCGAGGAGGAGAATTCATGAACGTGAGCGAAGGAATCTGAAGGATCTGGACTGACTCTGTATGAAGAAACGGTCTCAGGTCTTTTGCCTTCCTTACGAGAAGAGAAGACTTATAGCTGTAAATCTACCCAAGGGAGTCTGCATACCGCGCTCACTGAAGCCCATCCAACCCAATCCTTGAGTTGCCAAGGGGCACAACTCCAAGGACCACTTTCATAACAAAGAGAAAAAAATCTTTTTTTTTTTTTACACCCATATATTGTAACCCAGATGTGTATTTTTACTTTATTTCCTTTCAAGATGGTTTCATTGGGATACTTTTGGTGGACATTACAAGACAGTTACCTTGTAATGTTATAAGATACGAAGACCTCTCAGTCACTGGAGTTGGGCCCTTTGGAAACTCAATGATTCAATTGTGGCACACGTTTCTGAGAAAAATATTCCACGAAAATAATATACGAAGACCACAAAGGAAAAACTAGTCCAAATTCAGCATTTTTTATATTATAATGATATTTAAAATAAAATATTATAAGACATATTCTTATAATATTTTATATATTTTATATTTTTTGCATATTTTTTCAGTGCTTTGTTTCTAAGACTGTTTAGAATTTTTAATTCATCATTTCTCCGAAATATGAAAACGTGACTCTGATCATTTTTCCATTGTGGCCTTCAAACAAACATATTTGTTTCAATCATTGCCTCTCAATTGAAAGTTATATTTCTGAAAATATTCTGAATTAAACATTAATAGGATAAACAATAAAAGTTTAAATTCATAACTAGTTTGATTCATCTTTACCTAGCGTGCGAATATTGGTGGAGTACACTGTCTAATGGGCCCAAGTCTCTATGCTGCATCTATGCTTTTTATTGCAATCATTACAATGATCATTTTTATTACAATAATAATAATAATAATTATTATTATTATTATTATTATTAGTAGTAGTAGTAGTTGTTGTAGTAGTAGTAGTAATAGTTGTAGTTGTTGTAGAATCACGTGAGAATGATTAACTAATCTGTACAAGGAAACAGATGTTGGATTTTCCCCACTGAATGCCCTTTGCTTTGATTGATGGGATTGAGTAGATGCATTCTGTGAAGCATGAGACTTAACTGCAGTACATTTCCGCGTGCTAACTGAAAGACACCAGTTACAACTTTGTTCACTGATAAACCAGAAGTGAAGTATAGATATGTATTTACATTGCCTGTCCAAGAAAAAAATTATAATAAATTAAATAGTAAATAAATAATTCACACACTCATTTACTTGGAACCCCTGTTGATTTGATTAAAGTGGAAATTTGTTGTGTCATTGTTTTGACAACTGTACAGAACGTCAGAATATTTATTTTCAATCAAAATTGTATTCATTTTTCAGCTAAGATCTTGTATTGACGACGGGATGGTTGAACCCCTTCGTAATTATATCCCCGAACGCGGAATGACGTTCCTGGGATATTATGTTTTTGGTCCAACCGCCGCCGCTGCCACTGCCGTCGCTGTCGCCACCGCCGCGCCGCCCTACATGTTAAAGCGATAACTTCAGTAATATTTCAATTAGAAATTTCAAGTTTTGCATATAAGTAAATATCATAAAGCGGAAGAACTGATTCGATTTTGGACAATTTACAAACTCTAGATTGGCCACCAGGGGCCAAAAACTGATTTACGTGTTAATGCAATAACTTCAGTAATATTTCAATTAGAAATTTCTAGTTTTGCTTATAAGTAAGTGTCATATAGAGGAAGAACTAATTCGATTTTGGACAATTTACAATTTCTAGATTGGCCACCAGGGGCCAAAAACTGAAAAAATCACTGTTTTTATCATATCTCTGGAAATATTTGTCCGATTGACCACAAATTAAGTGCAAATGAAAGGTCATGACCTGAGGATGTGTCTCACGATGACATTTTACCTGTTTGGTTCAAAATTTTGACACAAGGTGGAGCTTTGTCGCATAAAATTCACCATTTTTGCCATATCTTTGGAACTATTTGTCCAATTGACATGAAACTATGTGCAACTGCAAGGTCATGACCTCACAACATGTCACCTGATGACGTCATACCTGTATGCTTCAATATTTTGCCACCAGGTGGCGCTTAGTGATGGAAAATTACCATTTTGGCCATATCTTCAGAACCATTTGTCCGATTGACCTGAAATTAAGTTCAAACGAAAGTCTATTCAAGGTCTATTCAAGGATTGGGGAATTGGAGGATTGGGGGCGTTCGGGGATATAACCCCAGCCGTCGCCTCCGACGGCACAAGCCTAGTTTTCTCCAGCACGTCAATGCGGTTGAGGTCAGGACTTTGTTGTTGTCAATTCCTCTGTGAAAATGATTCCTAGTACTTGTTTTTCACATTTGTTTTTCTTTGCTTGTTGCTGGCTAATAACTCACCCCTTCTGAAATACTGTAACAGTTTTTCCGCCGCCAATGGACATGTCTTCGGACATGATTTTTAAGGGAATGAGAAGCTACACGCTTCATTAGTTTGGGCTAGAGTAATTATTGCCAGCTGAAACACATTAATTGCTACAATACTGAGCCAATCATAGTATTAGTTGATTTAAATCCAAACGGCAACCATTTTTTTGGAAAGTCAGTGTATCTGCAGTTTGTGGCTCACTGTGTGACCATTTTCTGTGTTTTTGTGTCGGACAGGGCAATTGTCCTTGTCTTTTATGTCTCAATTTGCTTTTTCCTGCTCGACAGATGAGAAGTCCAAAGCCAACCAATGAAGACCCTTGTAAAACTGATGGTAGTACGACCTAGAGTAAATAATTAAATGGAGAACAGTTTGTCCAAGATTCCTTATTGTGCAAATCTCTTCAAAATTTTGCGCGTATAAAACTAATGGGGCAAATTCTGAGCTGGCCTGTCACAAGAGCATTCTGTACACCCCAGCGCTGGTCTTAAGAGCGTCATACAGATAACTGTTTATTTTTGTTTTCTTCTTTGTACCTGATGACAAAATCAATCCTAATTCTCCAAAGAGCAAGGAAGTTCAATCAAAAATGCACATGAACTGGAAATAATTTGGTTGGTAGCCATGACAAGGACCATGACAAGCTTCTTGGTTGGTTCCTCCCAGCAAGGGAAATACAGGACCAACCTTGCAAGAGAGGAAAAATCGGATTATGGACCACAGTCCTTTGCAGCTGCAGTGATTGAATTCGTCATTTGTTCTAGTTTTCCTGTTGGACCAGATGTGTCATTTTCAATCACAGCAAGCTAAAGACATATTGAAAAGTACAACCATTGTTTCTCAGACATGTCCCACGTTATCTTAAGAATCTCCCAGACACCTTCCCTTGACCAGTGTAATGTTTCCTATCAAGGTAAGGGAAAAGTTGAAAGGGTAGGAAAAAGCCCCACATCCACCTTCAGTAAGGAGACTCCAATCCGATAAACTTGTCTGGAACAAGTGGTGTATAAATAACTGAAGAGTCTAATGCTAAAGGTGCCCAAGTTACATTTTCACGCATCGTGAGGTGAGGATGGGAAAACGTCAGTTATACTCTAGTTACCCAAGTCGATGTCCTCAATTTTCTCAAAATGGACATTTCTTGACTTAAGCACTTTTAGCACTGGGGTCTTCAATTAGCTGATTTTATTTTATGTATTAAACCATATATTCAGGTCCAACGTTACCACAAAATTAATTCTAAAGGATCAGTGCTCTTAACTAGTTCATGTTCCTATGAACCTCCATTCCTTCCCTACTTCTCCAAATTTTTTCTGGTCTCTCCAGTGGGTGAAGCTTAGACCAGGGGTGCATCACAATTCTCTTAAATTTCATCCACGTCTCCCTCAATTGAATCTTTTGCGTTTGTCTTAGTCCCTCCCACCAAGGATATGAGGAGAGATACTTGGAAACAAGGGAGGAGAGAAGAAAGGAGGAAATCATGTTTTTAGAGAGATGAGACTTCCATTTGTCTGAGGTATCATCTGAAGCAACGTCCATTTCTGATGACATCACACAACTTGATCTGTCATTAGCGTATGTTGTTAGCAAATAACATCTTGGCTCTCAGCTGAAAGTGTTCCCGGAAGGCGTCTCCTCTATAACCTCCCTAATGGCTCAGAGCTCCCTCCTTGCTCCTCGCAGCAGAAATACTAGCTTTGAGACAGCCTCCAGAACAACTTCAAGGGAGGATCGAGGAGTGAGGAAATATCAGATTAGAGAACTGAGATGTGCCCCAAGAAAAAACAGGAAGATGAAGGTGGGAAGATTGTAAAAAAAAGATTGGAGTGAATCCATGCAGGAGACCTCTCTACTGAAAACAAGGATTACTTACATCCGCCCACTCATGAGCAATATACACACAGGGACCAGGTCACGGGGTAACGGAGTTGCAAAATTGAAAAAAAATGGCTGCTGTCCAGTGAGAAGATTTACTATAATTTTTCATTGAAAGGGCAATAATTTTAAAAGATATCACATTTTACAGGTTTTTGTTTTTCCTAAGATATAGTATTAACAATGCTGTGCAATAAAATGCCAAAAAGATGAAGGACAGTGACACCTAAATGATTTTTATATGCAAAATGGCGGTGACACGTATCATATCACATAACATGATAATGCATTTTGCAGAGTAAGCTCACAAACATTAATTACAAGTAATATTTTCATTATAAAATCCTGTTGTAAGCTAATAGACAACTGGAATGTTTGGCGTTATAAATGATAATTTTTTGGTACAGTATGTTAATAAACCTACAAGACAGAAGACAATTTTGGACTTAGTGCTCTGTAATGACCCAGATAGAATTAGCAATGTTGAGGTACTGGAGCCACTTGGGACAAGTGCTCACTCTGCTGTTTATTTTGATGTTTCAAGGGAAGTTAAAAAGGTGTATTCAAAAACTAAAATTTTCAATTTTAGGTGAGCAAACTTTGACAGGATGCGCTCATATCTAAATGAAATAAAATAGGAGACACTCCTGGACTATGAGTCCGTAAATGAGATGTGGGAACGATTTAAAGGGGTTTTACTTGAATGACAATGCAAATTCAGTCCAAAGGTGTCCAAAAGTAAGCTGAAAAAGCAGAATCCTCCATGGATGACCACAAGTATTCGCAGGATTTTGAGGGAAAAGAGGAATCTTTATTAGATCTACATAAAGGATTACAATGAGAACACTAAGGCTGAATACTGTAAAATGCGGGCTGTGGTCAAAAAAGAGCTGAGGAATGCTAGAAGACTGTATGAATGACAAATTGCAGAGGGGGAAAAAACTAACCCTAAGCACTACTATCAGTACTGTAGCAGAAAAAGGGAAAGTTAAAGAGCAGTTTAAGTGCATAAAGAATAAAAACGGATCGCTGTTATATGATAACAAGGATATTGCGGATGCCTTAAACAGTTACTTTTTTGAAAATTTTACCTCAGAGGGAGTCTTTATTCGGCCATAGGGCATGTTAAATGCTCAAAATTATTTAGCGGAAATTGATGTAAGGGACAACAAATTATTAGACAAGTTGCATAAACTAAAGGCAGATAAGGTGGCGGGTCCTTATGGCTTATATCCTAGAATGCTCAGGGAAGTTGGTGAGATCATCTTTAAGCCGTTATCCGCCATCTTCAGACGGTCTTTAGAAACTGGAGAAATACCAAATGATTGGAAACAGGGCAATATAATACCAATATATAAGAAAGGGGACCGTACCGAGCCAGGAAATTAAAGGGCAGTCAGTTCAACTTGCATTGCGTGCAAAATATTGGAATCTATCATAAAAGATGAGCTGGACTTATTTCTTGAACGTAACAGTATCTTGAGGGATAGCCAACATGGTTTCCGTAAGGGAAGGTCATGCCTGACAAACCCTCTGGAATTTTTTGAAGATGCCACCAAGATTTATGACCACAGCAGTGCTAATGACATCATATACTTGGATTTTCAGAGAGCATTTGATACAATACCGCATAAGAGACTAATGGGTTAAATTGGAGTTACCGGAGGTATTCTGGAGTGGATTAAAAACTGGTTACAAGAAGAACACAAAGAGTGGTGGTCAGTGGTATCTCATCTGCGCTAGATATGGTGGGTAGTGGCGTCCCCCAGGGATCGGTGTTGGGACCCCTGCTGCTCCTCATCTATATAAATGACCTTGATAGGAATATTGAGAGCAGATAAGTTAAATTTGCAGATGATACTAAATTTAGGGGTTTGGCAAATAGTTTAGAGTCCACTAAAGTGATACAGGATGATTTGGATTGTAATGTGAATATAGGCCACTGGATGGCAGTATTTACTTTTTTTTTTATTCAGCTCAGACTGGAGCTATGTTTAGACATGTCCTGGACATGTCTGGGGCAAGTCCCCGAAAATTAAAAAAAAGAGGTCTAAATGTGGGTGGGGTCTGCAGGGGAGTGTATGGGGAGAGGAGTTGAGACAGTGGAGTAGTAGGAGAAATTGCAAGAAGAAGGATACGTGTGACCAGACCTGTCATTTCTGTTCAAGACCTGTGAAGTTTCTTTTGTGGATTTTGAGTTTGAGTTTTTTTTACAGGAAACTGTAAATATTTCTGTTTTTTTTACTAATCAATCTTGGTCAGTTAGTTAGTTGTTATTAGTCTTTGTCTTTGTTTAAAAATTAAATGTGTTTAAGTTTTTAAAACTGTGTCTGTCATCCCTTGCTGTTGCTGTTGCTGTTATGTTGTAAATGTAAAAACAAATTGGGGCCATAACAGGATAGAATCCAGAATTGGGCAGAAATGTGGCAAATGAAATTTAATGTAGCGAAATGTAAAGTTGTATATGTAGGTAATGAAAACATTAGACGGGATTTCTTTATGGGAGGTTTAAAACTGAAATGTGCTCCACACGAGAAAGATCTGGGAGTGATTGTTGACCAAACCCTCACAGGCCCTAGCCGTAGCAGTTAAAAAAGCCAATCGGATGCTGGGATATATTGCCAAAAGTATTGAATAGAAATCTAAGGAGGTGATGCTTCTTTTGTACAACACATTCATCAGACCACATCTGGAGTATTGTTTACAGTTCTGCAGACTGTACTTTAAGAAAGATATAGAGGCTGTAGAGAAAATTCAGAGAAGAGCCACTAAGCTAATTCCAGGTGTAAAAGATGAAAGCTATGAGATGAGGCTGAAGATCCTTAATCTCTTTAGTTTTAGGAAAATGAGACTAAGGGGTGATTTGATTGAGGTTTTTAAATATGTCAAAGGGATTAACAAAGTCAATTATGTCGGATTCCTTCGACCAAGTGTTGTGAATAGAACTCGGGGTCACAAATGGAAGTTGACCAAAGGTAAATTTAGCACTGATATTCAGAAATATTTCTTCACCCAAAGAGTAATTTCAATGTGGAATAGCTTGCCTGACCATATTGTTGAGGCAGAAACCTTGGGGGTTTTCAAGAGCAGGCTTGACTTAAAGCTAGGTACCATTGAGTCATTCAGTATCTGAAGGGATACATTCACAATAGTATAAAGAAATCTCTGTGCACAAGGGACAAGTCTGAAGGTCAATATTGGATGCTCGTAATCTTCAGGCCCTCAGGCGGCACTGCATTAAAAACAGGCATGATTCTGCTCTTGATTACACTGCCTGGGCTCAGGAACACTTCCCAAAATCATTTTCTGTGAACACAGTTCGCCGGGTAATCTGCTAATGCAGGCTGAAGCTGTTGTGAATCTGCATCTCAGCCATGCTTTGTCTAGCCTCCATGTTTAAGTTTTGTGCCTGGCCATGCCACGTATGCTGTTTGTGTTTAAGTGACCACTACCTGCCCCTGACCATCCCCATGATTATGTATTGTGTTTTGTTGTTTGATTTCATGTTTTATTATGTTTCATGTTTTGTATTATTTATGTCTTTGCCATGTTTTATAGTCTTGCCATGTTTCACAGTCTTGCCATGTTTCATAGCCTTGCCATTCTTTCATAGTCTTGTTGTGTTTTCTAGTCCTGCACTTCGTTTACCCTGTCTTGTCTTGTGTAGGTCTTTGCCCACGGTCCCTTGTCTGACGTGCCACTCATTCGGGTGATTTCCTGGTTTCTGGGATTTCAATCTTTCTTCATTTCTCATTTTCTTCCTTCCTCTCTCTTTATGCTATCTACTAACCCTACTAACAGTTTATTGTTTTAGATAATTACTAACCCCGATTAACATTGTACATTTATACTAACTGACTAACTTGCACTCGGGATTGTATAGCTGCACATACTAATAGACTAACGATCTCTCAGCATTCGCCCAATCTGTATCTCCGCCCTCCTTGTCTATCACTAATTATCTCCACTGCGGTTTTCCTCTTATATCTCAGGCTTTCCCTTTTCTTTAGACTGTACACTTTAGTACTCCTTAACCGGAGCCGTTTGTTCGTTCATAGGAATGTCTCGTTATCCCTGTCTGCGTTTCGGCATTCGCCAAATTCATGTAATTAGATAACCCTCATGTGTCAATCCTGATTATTGTTTCATTGATCGCACCTGTGCTCCCTTGTCATGTGTTCACCCCGGATGTGTATATAAGGTGTCTACACTTTTAGTTCCTTGTCAGATCGTCTTTACTCCTTTGTCTTGTGCTACGTTCCTTGCCTTGCTCATCGTGATATTTTCTTTCTGACTGGATTGCCCGACACTTGTTTTTGGTTTGCCCTTTTGGATCTGATTGCCTTGTGAGTTTTGACCTATTTTTGCCCGACCACGTCTATTGTCTTTTGCTGCCCTGGTATTTGGATTCGGACTGTTTACGGCTTATGAGTTTGTCTCTCCACCAAACCCACGCCTGTGTACCAAACCATTTTTGCCTGACCTTGAGTTTTGTTATTGGTGCCCTGGTTACAGTTTTGGATTTTGCCCTTTGGATTCTGCTTTTGGATTGTGGACATTGTACTGTTGCCAGCTCTGTTGGGGGGTTTCCCCCTTCAGAAATAAAGCCTCCATTTTGCATTTATCTGGTTCTCGCTCTTGGCTCATTTCGTAAAACCCTCACAGAAGCTGTATCATGCTGAGAAGAACCCATATGTGAACACAATCCAGAAATGCCACCGCCTTCTCTGGGTCAAAGCTCATTTAAAATGGACTGAGGCAGAATGGAAAACTGTTCTATGAAACAAAATTTGAAATTCCCATCATGCGGTCTACAGATGAGAAGGACCGTCTGGCTTGTTATCAGCGCACAGCTCAAAAGCCTACATCTCTGATCGTATCGGGTTGCATTAGTGGCCGTTGCTTTTCCAAGATATTAACATACTTGATGTATTGCTATATCACAATACTTTTTCCCAGTGCTGAAGCTTATCCAAAGTTCTGTGACACCAGTGGTAATGACGTGATATACAGCCAATACTACAATATCACTATCAACACTTCGCATGTGTGCTGCTGTGCGCCCCTCTTTGGCTGCCTGTGCCAAATGAACAAAGATGTCAGTCTCAGTATGGTTACATGGTTGCAGATCTTATTTGCATGAGTTACTGGAGAGCACCCTGTCCCGCTAAGCACTGAGGAGGAGTTAACATGGAGGTGGTTATGAACAAGAAGTTTCGGCTTGTTTTCATCATTTTTCAGGAATTTGTTCCAGGTATTTAGAATTTTTATATTTTGCGTCACCAACTCTTGTTTGAGCACCTGTCCCACACGTAGTTGTGCCTGTTTATGAGATGGCTGATATTCTGAGCCGCCAAATGCAGTGGCCGGCACGAAAGGAAGTACAGCAAAATGACAAACGCAGACAAATGTAAGAGAGAGGCTTGCGCTTCCAAAGGACATAAATGTAGTCTGAGTAAAAATAAGGAAGCAACGCGAGTGAGACTGAACGAAGTAAAGGAAAAATCTCGGAAACCGTGCTAAAAAGATTAAGCACCAGACGGTGCACAGACAGAGGGAAAGAGAAAGTAAGGGAATCTAACGACCACTTTCCTCTTTTGCAACTAATTCCTCACCAACTTTCTAGCGAGAACTTACGGGCTAAAATGCAAACATAACACTGACACTCTAACAAAGGTGGAGAGGCGGAGCTTGGGCTTAAATAGAGTCCGGGCGCCTCCCACAATTGATGCCAGCTGGCCAAAGAATCCGATTGTGGGCAAAACGATATCGTTCCGGACGAGAGCAACAGGGAAAGGTCCCAAGAAAACGCCAACCTCCAGAACCATGAGTTTATCCTCAGGATATACATCCCATATGGCATCTATATGCAGGGTATCACTTTTTATTTGAGCTTTCAAAAATGAGATAATATGTAGTGTCTCATACTCATTGAAGGATTTTGCTTTTTTTAGGAAACACCATGTGGACAACTGTGGTCCAACACCGCTACTGTGACTTGAGAGAGATCATCTGCTCACTCTGTTGATGTGTTAATTCTGATTTGTTAATTCAACAACATTGTCTGCAAGAAAGGAATGGTCTATCTTGAAAATTATGTTATCATCCTGATTTGCCACTTGAGAGATTCTACATGTGATTTTTCTTCAAGCCTCAGTGGTGGCCATATTTCACCTTGCATTGTGGCGACCCCTGGCAACCCCGGTCTTGGCTCCCGGCAAAAATTGAAAAGGCATGATGTGAGTAATATACTCCGCAACAAAAGTTTGTGACACCATTTATGTGTATGTTATAAATGACACGCAAAGATCTCAATGCAATCAATATGTTTATTTAACAGGAGAAACACTGACTTTTCAGTGCCAACGTCACTCAAAACGAAAAATGTCATTTTCATGCGTCATGAAGCACTTGTCTGACGTCTAACCAATTGTGACCTTCACACTTCAATACCGAGTGTGACTTCCTCGTGCCATGATGCAAGCAACGCATCTCCGGCGCATGGACCGAATCAGATGTGCCAGAAATTGCTGTGGGATGTCATTCCAAATCTGACGTAGACGTTGTCGCAATTCCTGGAGTGTAGCTGGCGGGTTATCCAACCGCCGCAAACATCGATCCATCTCGTCCCAAAGATGCTCGATTGGGGACATGTCTGGGGATCTGGCTGGCCATGGCAGGACATTGACATGTTGTTGCATCAGATACTGCTGTACAATCCTTGCAACGTGTGGTCTGGCGTTATCATGTTGCAGCGTTATTCCGGGACCATGTTGCATCAAAAACGGTACCACCAATGGCCGTAGCACTTCATCGCGATATCTTTGACCTGTCAGATTTCCATCAATAACAAGCAAATCTGTTCTGTTTCTAGCCGTGATCCCTCCCCAAATCATGACACTACCACCTCCAAAACGATCAAATTCCTGAACACAGTTGTTGGCATAACGTTCTCCACGTCGACGGTATACACGTAAATCACATCGGTTAAGCATGAATCTTGATTCATCAGTGAAGAGTACAAGATCCCACTGACGTTGGATCCACCGTCGATGTTGTTGTGCCCACTGTAGACGCAGTCGTCGGTGTTGTACTGTGAGTATTGGACGTCTTGCTGGCCGACGTGGGACAATGCCAAAATGACGGAGACGGCGACGGATTGTCTGTGCAGACAGTCGCCTCAAACCAGGTATCGTTCTTGCAGTTATGGTTGCAGGTTGGAATTGATTTCGGAGATGGGTTGTTCGAATCCAGTTGTCCTGTCTGGGAGTGGTTACTCGTGGACGGCCGCTGCGAGGACGGTCTCTGACATGTCTTGTCTGCTGATGACGCTGCCATAAGTTCCAAATGGTGTTTCGGTGGACATTCAGGCGATGAGCAACTTCCCTCTGCGAGGTTCCGGATTCAATCATCCCAATGGCCCTCCACCGATCATTTTCAGACAGTCTTGGCATTTAGAGGGTAGAGTTCCTGATCCGAAATGGCTGTGTTTTCGATAAGTGATGCTTCCGTCGTTCGTCAGGCACAATGTGAACATTCCAAAAATTCTCCTCTTTTATTGCCATCCACAAGCATGATTTACGCACATTTTCACGTGCAAAGTCAGTTTCTTGCATTTTCATGATTTCCATTTCAATGTTGTGTTTACGTGTACTGTTTCAGTCTGATATCACCATGTATGACAATTTCATAATTGCGTTATGAAAAATAATTTACAATATTGGTGTCACAGAAACTTTTGTTGCTGAGTATATATGGGCCAAATTTGATGCTTTTGCATAAAAGTGAACCAAGCATCCTCAACAACCCTGACTAAATGAAGGTCACTTCATTTCATGCAACCTGTTCTTTGCTTACATTATAATATAAATCGATTTTGCTGAGTCAGTCAATAAATCATTTGCGTGAAACATTTTTTCAGGAAGCTCAAAGTAGAACTGGGACATCAGTAACTGGGATCGGTACGGGGATTAGCTTTGCGCTTCGCGGCTGAAGCAACAGCTAACCATTACATAAGCAAATGTCATTTTAAGTAAATACTCCACATCAAATAAATGCTTGAGAAATGTTCGCAGAAAAGCCGGATGACTGAGTGAAGACAATGCTGCAGTCAGACTAGTTCTGCTGTCTGTAGTCAAACAAGCTGGAGCCAGTAAATGACACAAGACCTGAAGTTACACATTTCATTCTGTTTGAAGAATCCCCTTCCCTCCAGCATAAAGTGTTGACAGGAAAAGCCGTCAATGACTCTCAAGGAAAATGGATTGAAAAATTACAGCTCCCTCCATAATTATTGGCACCCCTGGTTAAGATGTGTTAAAAGCCTTAAAATAAATGACATTTTTACAGCAGAAGCATACTCTCACACTGAAATTTGTCAATTTCAATGTTAATTAAATGTAACTGAAGTATTTCTGTTATTTCTACAGTAGTTTACAAAGTTGATCAGAGTATCTAGGAACATTTCATTAGTAAATTGTCACTTCCTGTGTCCCTGGGGTATAAATATGACGTGACACAGAGGTCATTTCTCTTTTCCACTCTTCAACATGGGAAAGACAAAGACAAACACACCATTGAAGTAAGGCAGATGCGTGCCGACCTTCACAAGTCAGTCAATAGCTACAAGAAAATAGCCACTCGCTTGCACCTGCCCATATCTGTCAGAGGAATCATTAAGAAGTTTAAAACAACTGGAACAGTGGTAAACAAGCCTAGACGAGGACGCAAGGTTATTTTGCCACCACGCACAGTGAGGAGGATGATAAAAGAAATGAAAATCTCCAAAGCTCACTGTTAAAGAACTGCAACAAATGGTAGCATCTTGGGGTCACAAAGTCTCCAAAACAACCATCAGGTGCTATCTACATGCCAACAAGCTGTTTGGGAGGCATGCATGGAAAAAAAACCTTTTCTCACTCACAATCATAAATGCAGACCTCTGGAGTTCGCTAAGCAGTACTGGGCTTCAACTGGGACTGGGTGCTTTGGTCAGATGAGGCCAAATTAGAGCTTTTTGGCAACAAACACTCTAAGTGGGTCTGGCGGAACACAAAAGATGAGTATGCAGAAAAGCACCTCATGCCCACTGTGAAGTATGGGGGAGGATTGGTGATGCTGTGGGCCTGTTTCTCTTTCAAAGGCCCTGGGAACCTTGTTAGGGTGCATCATGAATACTTTGAAATACCAGGACATTTTAAATCAAAATCTGGTGGCCTCTGCCCGAAAGCAGAAGATGGGTCGTCACCGGTTCTTTCAGCAAGATAATGACCCTAAAAATGAGGCCAAATCTACACAGAAATGGTTCACCAGACACAGAATCAAGCTCCTCCCATGGCCACCTCAGTCCCCAGACCTCAACCACATTGAAAACCTGTGGAGTGAGTTGAAGAGGTGAGTGCAGAGGAGAGGACCCAGGTCGCTGGATGATTTAGAGAGATTGTGCAGATGGTCGAAGATCCCTCTTTTTGTTTTCTCCCATCTTGTGAAACATTAAAGTAGAAGATAAGGTGCTGTTTTGTTGGCAAAAGGAGGTTGCACAAAGTATTAACATCAGGGGTGCTAATAATTGTGGCTTACATTATTTGATGTGAAAGAATTATTTCTTAATGTGGGATTTCTTTCCCACTGAATAAATGCACTTGAATTAAAGGTTGGATTTTCCTCTTTTTTTCATTGTGGTCCTATGTTATTTGGAAAAAAAAACTGAATTTATTAGAAGCTAAAGAACACATCTTAACCCTAGAACACTATTGCTAAAATTAGTAACACCATCACTAACGCCGGGTGATTTTTCCCGATATAGTAAAATACCCAATTAAAAGTACTTGTCATCAAAATGTGACAATACATGACAAATTAGAGTAGTGTTCTTTTATTTTCAACTGTGCCATGTCTAACAAAATGAAAAAAAGTACCTTGAGGTAAACAAAACACCCAGGCCTTCAAGGACAATGCTGAAGCTACCCAGGGACCCATAACACTCAGACAAATGCAACATAATGAAAATCACGTAAACACGTTTGCTCGGGTGAAAATCACCCGGCGATAGTGTTCTAGGTATAACCAATAATTATGGAGGGCGCTGTATTTAATAAAAGTAGAAAAATATTTTGTGCTTGAGATGATTAGGTCACATTGATTTGGCAAAAGCTTTTGATACAGTCGACCATTTTATTTTATTAAAAAAATTTGGCCTCCATTAATCTTGATTGTGTTCCCTGCTTGCGGTTCCAGGACGATCTCTCCAAGACAACACAAGCTATTATGCTTGGAGATGCAAAGTCTCAATTTTTAAACGTGACGAAAGGAGTACCCCAAGGATCCATACTTGGACCAATTCTATTTACAGTTTGTATAAATAGTATTGCTCCTAATAGTGCAAATTGCACTATTTTTATGCATTTTTATGCAGATGTCACTGTGTTATACTCCTCTGCACCAACGTGTGCCCAGGCCCTTATCTACCTGCAATCGGCTTTTAATCTTATCCAACTCGCTCTCGTGCAGGGGTGTCAAACTGGTGCCATGGAGGGCCAAGAGGCTGCAAATATCCATTCTAATCAAAAATTCCACCAGGTGATTTCATTAATCAAGTCCCCTCACTCTGCTTGAAGGTGAGGTAATCAGTGAAATCACCTGGCGGAGGCTTTGGTTGGAATGACAACCTTCAGCCTCTTGGCCCTCCATGGCACCAGTTTGACACATGTGCTCTTCTGGATCTGAAACTTGTTTTAAATAGTGATAAAACTAAATTAATGTTTTTTTTCTCCGCCTGGCATGCAATTATGCCATATGACTCAATTTTCTCAGTGATTGGTGCTAAAATTGACCAAGTTCAGTCCTACAAATATTTGGGTATCTGGCTCGATCATGACTTTTCCTTTAAAACAAATGTCCAATTTGTTCAAGAAAATTAGAACAAGAATTGGGTTTCTTTACAGAAACATGTCTTGTTTTTTTCTTTAGACAGTAGGAAGAGGATTTTCCAGGCAACAATCTTACCCTAATTTGACTATGGGCATGTCCTTTACATGCATGCCTCTGATAGCACTTTAAGACCTTTGGATACAATTTATCATAGCACTCTGCATTTTATCACTGGTGATGGTTTCCGCACTCATCACTGTGTTTTATATAGTTCAGTAGGGTGGTTTTCCCTTTATTTTAGAAGGAAGCTCTATTGTATTTTATTTATTCATAAAGTATTGCTTAACAAACTTCCTTCATATTTTACTAGGCTTTTGTCCATCAAAATCAGATGCCAGCATGTCAGATCGCAAGGGTGGATTTTGATAGAGTCACCCAGGACTGGGACAAATTTGGGCTGTTCTGCATTTAGCTTATTTGCACCTAATGTCTGGAATAGATGCCAAGACTCTCGGAAGCTTAATTGTCTTATTCCATTTGAGTCCTTCAAAAATCGTTTGTGGGAGATGTTACTTGAGGAGGCCAGATGCACTTGCCTTTAGTTTTAACTTTGGACTTGTTCTCTGTCCTTTGTCCTTGAATGTTTTTACTCATTTTATTATTTTCTTTTTTATTTTTAATTGTATTTTAAAAGTTTTTTTTCCTTTAGTCTGCAATTATTGTATGTAATTGCGTGATTTCTACTGTGCTCGGTGTTGTTAACCCACTTTGTAATTGTTTTATTGTATCCAGGGCTACCCTGAAAAAGAGACCTCGGTCTCATTGGGACTTCCCCTTAATAAAGGAAAATAAATTAGTAATTAAAAAAAACATGACCGTCATTATTCAAAAACAATTATTTTTATTAAAAATGTGATAATCGCTGATCCTACAAATGCATAGGCATAGCTATGGAATGTTTCATAGTTGCATTCCATTATCATAACCATGACAGAACCCTACTTCTGTTGTGATTCTGGCTCTGCCTTGCCATGTGTTTTGACTGCCATATGTGTATTTTGATTCCTTGCCATGTCTGACCATTCTTTTAGAAATATATATTGTGCTTTGGTTGCTTTTCGTTCATGTATTGTCTTAGTTTTGATTTTCCATGTTTTACTTATCAGCATAGTTTTATTCCAGTCCATGTTTTAAATTTTCCATGCATTGCACTTTGTCACCCCCTGTCTGGTCCTTAGTCTTGTCTTTGCTCACAGCCCCAGTAATGTGTTCCACTCCTTTGGGTGATTTTCTGGTTTCATTCTTCCTTCCCCATCTCGTTTACTTCCTTCCCCTTGCTTTTTCCATATAACTAACACATACTAACAGTTTGTTGTTTTTGCTAATTTACTAATCAAGACTAACATTGCATATAAGACTGACTTACTAACGAGCACTCAGGATTGTATAGCTGCACTTACTGATTGATTAACAGGCTCTCAGCACTCGCCCTATTCTAGTCTCCGCCGCTTGACTCTCCCTAATCTTGGCTGCTGCATTTCAGTGGAATCTCCACACCTTATGCTTTCCTTTCTCTTAGTATCTGTGCATGGTAGAACTCCTTGACCGGAGCAGTGTCTTTCTCTATAGGTTTGTCCCATGATCCCAGTCCACATTTTGGCTTCTGCCAGTTTCATGTGATTAGGTTCTTCCCAATGTGTTGCTCCCTTGTAATCAGTCTCACTGCTTCCACCTTGACTTTCGATTTTTGCCCACTCCCTGTACTTCACCGCCTTCTTGTGTTTTGAACCTTTTTTGTCTGACCTTGATTTTTTGATTGGTGCCCTTGTTACGATTCTGGATTTCGCCCATTGGATTCTGATTTTGGATTGTGGACTCTGTACTGTTGCCTGAACTGTTGAGGGGTTTCCCCCTTCAGAAACTAGCCTTATGCCGTTGGAGGCGACGGCTGGGGGTATATCCCCGAACGCCCCCAATCCTTCAATTCCCCAATCCTTGAATAGACCTTGAATAGACTTTCATTTGAACTTAATTTCAGGTCAATCGGTCATATGGTTCTGAAGACATGGCCAAAATGGTAATTTTCCATCACAAAGCGCCACCTGGTGGCAAAATATTGAACCATACAGGCATGATGTTATCATGTGACACGTTGTGAGGTCATGGCCTTGCAGTTGCACATAGTTTCATGTCAATTGGAGAAATAGTTCCAAAGATACAGCAAAAATGGTGAATTTTATATGACAAAGCTCCACCTTGTGTCAAAATTTTGAACCAAACAGGTATAATGTCATCATGTTACACATCCTCAGGTCATGACCTTTCATTTGCACATGATTTGAGGTCAATCGGACAAATATTCCCAGAGATATGATAAAAACAGTGATTTTTCCCGTTTTTGGCCCCTGGTGGCCAATCTAGACATAGTAAATTGTCCAAAATCGAATCAGTTCTTCCTCTTTATGATACTTACTTATGTGCAAAATTTGTAATTTGTAATTAAAATGCTACTGAACTTATCGCGTTAACACGTAGTGCAGTGGCGGCAGTGGCGGCGGCGGCTGGACCAAAAATATAATATCTCCCAGAGCGCCATTCAGCGTTCAGGGATATAATTAAGTCTCCTTTTTGCATTTTAATGGTTCTCGCATGTGGTCCATTTTGTAAATCCTCACAATTGCCAGTTATTAATTTATTATTAAAGCTACAATGGAAACTAAAAAAAAAAAAAAAAAAAATCTTATTTCAACCAGAAAGCATTTTTCCAAACATTCCTCAGCTCACATTTGACACACTTTACAAAATTTGCCACCAGCAATGTGGGAGCCCATGATATCACAGTTGCAAAAGTTAAACTACAAGGATCAACTTTATCTGAAGATGAATTTCATGATTTGACTAGCTTACCAGCTTATTTGCTGTGGGGTTGTAGGATATCCTGGGGAATATCCCAGCATGCTTTGGGAAGTAGACCAGGACAGGATGCCGGTCCATCACAGGGTAAGCACACCATTCATTCAGTTACTCACACACAGGACATATTTAGACTCTGCAATCAACCTAACCAGCACAAATTTTGACTGCAGGAGGGAACAGGGGCACCTGGAGATATAAAGTGACACAAACTCCAGAAAGAGAGGCCCAGGCTTTAATCACGGGCGTTCATGGCTGTCTGGCTCGCAGGCTCACTCTCTGAACCATTAGATTTGCTTACCTGACGCACTTACTTGAAGCAAATCAAATGTTGATTGGACTGAATGGGGGTCAATGGGGGCTTATAAGCCCAACTCAAGGACTCAGCCCCTACCCTGATCTGATTATGGCCACACTGCGGTTTCGGCCACCAAACTTCTGCATCCCAGTCATACAATTTACAGCAACTGCTGTTAGCCGCAGGCTTCCGACTACCTTGCTAATCCTCAGTATTTTTACCATCTACCAATAAAGCACATCATTTACCGTGTTTTGACGAACAAATTCAAGAGGTGCTGGATTACATGTATGTCTCTGTCATAATCCTCTCACAATGTCCCTTAGTGGAAGTGACCGCACCCTCAGATATTTTACAGTTTTTCTCAGTTGCTTTAGTACATTTCTCAGACCACAATTTAACTTTTCAAAATTACCTGTTCAATCCCCACATCATCCCTTCACCTCTGCACATTACAAAAGCAGTTTCTTATTCCTTACAGCTATTTGCAAACGCTTTGGCACATTCATGGAAATGGCTGTCAGAGATGCCAAGTCTCACGCATTTTTTAGGCTTATTCACCGTAGTTCGGAATTATTCATTGAACGCTTAATGAGATTCTCATGCGGAATTAAAATCCTTGTGCATTGATGTTTCAATTTCACTTGCATAAAGGTGGACCTCATCACAAGTAACATGGAAAGCGATTATGACTCTGGACTTCCCGTGCTTCTCTTTACTCAGGGATTGGAAACGATGCATGTGCTTCATGATCGTTTAAATTGTTTTAATGAAATAAGACCATTTGAACTGTCTTTATGCGATTCCATTGCTTTAAATCACTCAGTAAAGACAAGCGTGAGAATTCCCGAGTCATAATCGATTTCTGTGCCACTAGTGGGGAAATCCGCTGTAATGCACGTGAAACTGATTAACTTGATGCACAATGACTTCAATTCCGCAAGTGAATTTCTTCGGTGCGCATTGATTGAATAATTGCTCACTACGGCACAGGAACGTGAGTGCCACTAAGAGGCGAGAGGCTCATGCCTAATGCGTGAAACTTGGCATCTCTGCTTTGTACAATTATCACCTGCTGCCAACATTGTCAAAAGATTATGTTGATCAAAACCTATCGTACAGTTTCCCTTTGAATACTTTTACTCCCCAAAACATCTTGTCAGTTTCATCATTTAACTCATTACGTGCAAAATGACTGAACTTGTAATCATAATCTTATATCAGACACATTTTATATACACTTCTTAAAAACTTTCTTTTTGAAATTTCTCCTGAATTAATGAGATAGCTCTCACATGATTCTTGGCTTTCACTAACACCAAGGTAAGGTTTGAAGTGTTGGATCACCCCATGATCATCCAGTTCTCCAAACTGCTCACAGCTGCATCTGATTAACTATGAATTGACAAACTTCTAATATGCACAGAGCACAAGAGTGTTGCTATTTTTCCAAAAAGAATAACATGAAATTCACCAGTTTGAACAAGCAGGTAGAAGAGGAAAAGTAAGGATGTATAGTAGAAGGATAAGGAGGCAAAGCAGAGGAAAAGGTAGAGGGAAAATTCCTGCTGACATAAGGGCCACACTTGTAGACCATGTCATAAATCACAGCCTTACAATGGCTGAAGCTGGTCGTATGGTGCAGCCAAATGTAGAGAGACATCCGCATCATTTTGTGGAGAGAAAAGGTAAGTAATCAGAGTCTGACAATGTGCAATGTATTATAATACTGTATACTTACTGTAATGCTTCTCATTCATATGCATTTTTAAGTATATGGTTGATGTACTTCACACGGACACATACTGTACGTGTACAATATTGATAGATTCTTTACTTTCTTTGCATTACAAGGGAAGACACCCGTTGTGACGTGGATGAGAATCTGTGGCCTGACAGACAGGATCATCATGAGGAGGTCTAGAAACACTAAACTGCATGTATGATCTTGCTTTCAGTAAAGGATGTGTCCTGAGTTTAGATGTGTGTGTGTGTGTGTGTGTGTGTGTGTTATGCCATAAGATTTATATTTTTCTTTTTTTTATTTCAATGTCATTTTTGTCAATACAGTAAAATGCATTACAAACAGTCATACATGTGAATCCTGTCCTTTCTCTTGCAATATTTCCCATAACTCAGTGAAGTTGAAATTTCTATATTTGCCAAGTGGAAAAAGTGCAGCTTTTTGCATTTTCAATCGTTCCCATCGGAAACATAGCCATAGGTTATATCAGAAATTCCACTGTTCAATGACTGAGCCATTAGACTCTGTCCTCTTCATGGACAATGAAACTGTCAATCTGATGGCCCTGCCATGTTCATTGATTTAAATATTTACTTTTGAGAGCTAAATGAAGGATTTTGGGAAAGTTATGAGCTTTTGCTGGTAATGCACTATGTGGCGCAGTTTGCACTAATTATTTCGAGAAAGTCACTTACTGTTTTGGAGATGTTACAGATGATTCGAGTAATGTGCCAAAACAACACAGAAAAACTGTAATTGCGGGCGCTGCAAGGTCATAAGGCACGCACGGCTATTACAATCTCAGCAAACTCAGACGGTATGGCGCGCATGGATATTTTAATTAGAAGTAATTTGAGACTCCCCGGCAAAGGCAGTCTTTTTCAACAATCCAAACCACAGTCTGCATTCCTAATTATACCATTGTCAGTGGTATTCCAGTTCAAATCCCTTTGATGATGTAATTGAGACGTGCCCCTTTTGGATCAGGATTGGCTGAGAATGGAAGCTCTTTTACCTGATTTTTACAGAAGCAAAGTCGCCTTATTACATTTCAGAATAAAAGTCAGCCGTATTGCCAACACTGAGCAGAGGTTCATTCCTGGTAACTAACTTCTGGTGAAACATTAACTGCTACTACAGAGATAAGATGTTTATGTTTGTAAGAGAGATGTGTGAAGAATTATCTTCATGGCGTGTGTGTGTGTGTGTTTATAATGCACACTTGTGAGTAATGTGTGCTTGCATGTGTATGCAGGTGAATCTGAGTGTGTGCGTGGGTAATTCCTGTGTGTGTGTGTGTGTGTGTGTGTGTGTGTGTGTGTGTGTGTGTGTGAGCACGTGATTAATGTGTGCTTGTGTGTGTACATGCCGTGTGTTGGAAGCAAGCTGGACTGAGAGCTCATATGAGAGGTCTTTGACGATAAATGTGCACTTAAACAGATGGGGAAGGGGGTGGTGCAATTTTATTTAAAAAAAAAAAACCCTCCATATGTGAGAAGAACCCCTGCAACTATACACCGAGTAACCTAAATTCACCCCAGACCCTCTCCAACCCCCCAGCCCTCAATTACTCTCAAACCACAATGTCAGGGTATTTATTGAATTTTATTGAATTATTGAATCAGCCTGTGATAGAACTCTAACCCAAGACACACTGACACATGAAAAATCATACTACAATTACAGTAAAGTTCCATTACAAGCATGCATGCACATACGCACAGACAGACGCAAACACACACACAGGCACAGTCACAGCTTGTGCCCAGGATCCCCTAGGCAGCCAATAGGAAGCAGCCAGCTGTTCAGACGGGAGGTAGCGGGGGAGAACAGGAGCCCCAAGAGGACAGGAGAGCTTACACACATTTATACATCCATGAGGGTCTTGGGGTCTGTCTTTAACAATAAAAGGATAGTACACTAGCCAAGGTCCAGCTGGATCAGGAGATACCGAACTCTGGGGAAAGGAGTACATATAACTTCTTTGGCAATAAGTGTCTACTATAACCATATACTGAAACCAGTTGGAACATAATACAGAACTCTGAGGTACGGAGTATGCTTAGCTTTTTTAGCTGATATGAGCCAATAGAACAGCAGGGGATAAGGTGGAACAAGATACACACAAAACCTTCTTTGCTGTGAAGAGCCGATAGAGCAGCCTAGGGTGAGGTAGAACAGGATATATAGAACTCCAGGATATATGTACTGTTTCTTTAGCAGTGAAGGACAAATAGAACAGCCCCTGCTGAGGTGGAACAGGATATGTGGAACTGGGGGGATTGCGACTGATTTACAAGCCATGTCTCTTGACTTATAATTAAGGCAAATACACTTCTGACACATCGGAGAACTTTGAACTAAACGTGCAGTGTTCAACGAGCCATAACGACTTGAGCTCATGGCGGTGGGGGATGGGCGGGATTAAGAAACGGAGGAGGAGAGATGATTTGTGTATTACAGGGGCCGACACAGGGTCTATAAGAAATGCTCCATTACAATTTACATAGGGCGAGACTATGGAGAATTTTGGATCGCGGTGCTGCTGTTTGTGCATGAGGGGGCGACCATTAAGTTCTTATTGAGACCGACTAAGCAAGATTGCATAGACTGCCGATAACGTAACCGGTTGGTCTTGAGCCACGCAGACCTGGGGCCTGTACCATAAAGCTGGATTTGGGTTTATTGTGGTAACTTCAGGTTTCACCCTAGGTTTTCTGTACCATGAAGGCAGCTCACTTCTTGCCGGGGTATATCACCGCGACAACATAAACTGAACGGCTAACCTATTCTGGCGCAGGTTTAGTACTAGATTCAGTTCACAGCCATTGGCTGTAAAAAAAGATGGACGAAGCAACCGTGAGTAACCCATTGGTTTCAGCATACCATAAAGGAAGCCTCGATTTTGGCTATTTGAATTGTGCCATGTTGTCATTTTGAAACCGAATGTGATTTTGATTGGACGAGAGCGAGAATCAAGATCCGAGGAGAGACGTGAGAGGTGGATCTGACTGTATGGAATGAGGACCAGAGGATCGCCACGCCTCTAAAGCATATTCTGGCTTTATCCTTTATTCTAGTCAACTTAGGACCATAATTTTCAAAAATGAACATCATGATATATCGAAGGAGACTTGAAACTTGCTATAGCTACCATAAGATAATGTGAATAGTATTATTTAAGTGAAAAATCAGGTGGGAAAGAAAGGTCATTTTCTCATAGACTTCTTTGGCATAGCCTGCGTTGCCGGCGGCGCCGGGAGAAAGGATAAAGGAGAGGAAAGACCGTCTTCACAATAACGTAGGGATTTTGAGTAGCCGCCCACTTCCTTGCGCAACGAGCCACGATGGACCACCCCTTTTTTAAACTAATGAAACTCGAGTGTAATTTGAGAGACCGTGCTTTTTCCGAAGCCAGTCGGAAAAACTCCAAGTACATCTTTACCATCTAGTAAATGATTGATCGCCTGTAGTTGTTCGTTCTTTAGAGAAATCTTTCGGTCGTGAATTTCAAGATATTCAAGCGATTTCTTTATCAAAGCGTCGTTCTCTACATTCGCCATCTTTGTTCAGGCAGTTTACAGCGTAACCATGCGTTGCGTTACATTCGATGACAGTTCAATTTTGATTGACACCTCTTAAGCCAATCAGAAATTCCCGTTCACTGGTGAGCGGACAACTCAAAATCCCTACGTTATCGTGCAGGCGGTCTTTCCTCTCCTTTCTCCCGCCAGCCGCTGACCGCCGGCAACGCAGGCATTGAACTTCTTTCTGCAACCACCCACGCGATGTCGCCATCTGCTGGCCATTAAATAGAGCGCATTTTTTTTTTCAACACCAGCAGCTGACATGGCCCCCCCAGTCATCAGAGACTGGGGAAACTTAACACTGGACTTCATGCATTTTCCATCATGCACCTCTCCAGTCTTCCTCCAGACTCTTGGACCTTTGTTGCGAAATGAGATGCAAAATTTACTCTCATTAGAAAAGAGAACTTTGGACCACTGGGAAACAGACCAGTTCTTCTTTTGTTTAGCCCAGCGAAGGTGCCTCTGGCGTTGCTTGCTGTTGAGGAGTGGCTTGACAACAGGAATTCGACATTTAAAGCCCTTGTCCAGCATCCGCCCGTGTCTTGTTTCGCACACAATATTGGTTATATTCACAATATTCTAATTTTCTGAGTTTTTGTATTTGAGGTTTTAATGAGCTGTAAATCATAATCATCAAAATTACAACAAACAAATGCTTGAGATATCTCACTTTGCATGTAATGAGTCTATAAAATATATTAGTTTTACCTTTTATGTTGAATTGCCAAAATAAACCGACTTTTACACGATATTCTAATTTTCCGAGTAGTACCTGTACTACTCTCCCTACACACTAGTCGCACTACTCGCTTCTCACTACGAGCGAACCCTTCCTTCTTCTTCTTAGTTTGAGTTCAATGGTAAATAACACACCTATTTGTGTATTACCGCCATCATCTGTGTGGTATAAAATAATGATTTACGAACGAACCTGTGTGATCAAATAAACCCCCTTAAACCTAACAATACGCAGAAGACCAAAAAGGTGAAAATGTGCATACGTTTTGAGGGGATTGAAACGGGATGTTTAGCCAACCTGACTTTAGCCAGCCTAAAATAGCAGTTTTCGACCCCCTGACCGGCATTTCGCCGTTTTGCCTTACCTGTTGAAGATGCAGTCAGCAAGGAAACGACGGAGACAGTCGGCCCGCTGTCAGCGTTTCATCTGTGCGCTTATGAATTTTCCTCAGAGGTAAGATACCATTTTAAACAAGTTTCTACTTTCATTCAGAGAGATGAGAGTAAATGTTAGCTTTGCTTCAACCAAAGAACAGTTGTATCAGAATACTGAATGACCACGAAGATAGTATTCTTTAAATTACCATCTAATGTTAATTATCATGCATAATGTAATCGTATTTCTACTTGAAACATGACTTAAACCGAAACAGTTACGTGTATAGAGCAGAACGCACCAAATGCCCTGCAAATGAAATTGTTGGGAAAAAGTTGTCTACATTCACAATTCACTTTATCCCCTATAACCCCTCTACCCCCATGGATTCAGGTATACATACCTGAATCCATGAATACCGAAATGTAATGGATAAATTAGTAATTCTGTAATTGAATTTTTGAATGTTTTACTTCAATTGAACCATTTTGGCCAGTATCTGCGGTTCAAATACTGAGTGATGAAGCATTAAATAAGCTCTTGCACAACAGGAAAAAAAAACTCCTTTATTTGTATTATGCATAAAGGGGAACATTTGAGCTCATAGAAATATTAAACTAAAATAAAAAATAATAAGATGGCAAATGTGAATTCAATCTTTAAAAAACAGTCAATATGCAATAATTTCATAGAAATATTCCAATAATAAATGTAAGCCCACAAGCCACTCCAGCGGTCCGGGGACACCCTGAGGGGCAGACTTGCAGCATTCGTGTCTGCTCCTGATTTTCCCATTGCATTGCTGCAAGAACATGATTATTGTTAGTTAGTTTTTTTTTTTTTTTTGGTTTGTGTTATTCTGCCCAGGGAGTTATTTGTTCTTGATTTATCTCAAATGTTAAGAGTGATTCACCCCCTGGTGTACATAGTTGTCTGGGTCTGGGTCTGGCCGATTTGGTGCGGATATTTTATGACATTTATATGGTGTTTTCAGGTCGGCATGAATGGGTTTAAGCGGGAGTGTCGATCCGCAGCAGCATCGGATTGCGATCGGGTGTGTAGATATGAATGTGGTACTGGAGACTGGGAGCAAGGGTTGGCAGCTTGTTCCCATCAACAAAACGAGGAGGAGAACTTCCGTATTTAACTATCATTATAGATTACGAATAATTTCCGAAGACCATAGGCTTTCATGAAAAAGGAAATACTGACAAATTTGCTAAAGGGCACATAGCCAGTGACAATCCAACAACTTTCACTCTCAAACTAAGGGGTATAATAATAGCACACATGAGGGAAGGGAAACATGCATGCGACACAGCTGCTGAGGAAAGTATGCAGTACGTAAACCAATCAAAAGAGACAAATACTTCTAATGGACATATACCAGATTTTGGTTGGGAGGAGACCATAGACTGTATAAAAAGATGTACGAAGCAACTGTGACATCACCCATTGGTTTCAGCATACCATTTAGGAAGCCTCAATTTTGGCAATTTGAACAGGGAGGACCGTGGCTCTGGATCTGACCGTATCGTATGAGGACCAGAGGATGGCCACGCCCCTACAAAAAGGAACATCACAATATATCAAAGGAGACTTGAAACTTGCGATAGATACCATAAAATGATGTGGAAAATCATTATTGAAATAATAAATCATGTGGCAAAGTAGGGTCATTTTCTCATAGACTTCAATTAAACTTCTTTCTGCAACCACAGACGTCGCCATCTGCTGGCCATTAAATATAATGCAAGTTTTTGAGTTTGTCGAATCGGCCTCACTTTTTAGACCCTAGTGCTGCGTCTATTTATACAGCCTATAGGGGAGCCACAAAGGGATTCACACGAGGGTTGTTATGCCTCCTGACCTCAGTATTACAAGGTTCTATCATGTATATGTTTCTGAGGCACATAAAACATTGTAATACTAACGTCAGGACCTGTTACTTTTAAATTGTGTTAACTAGCACAGCCCCTGGAAAAGAATTTAATCTCTATTCTGGGTTGGTTCCTACTTCACCTATTATCTGTTTAACACGAGTTACAATCTTTCCTGGTCATTGTATACCTGAGGGTCAATTGTGGCCGACCTGGCTGAGTGGGTTTGGGTTTTTTCCCTTGGGACCCAAAGGTGGTTGAATTGTGAAACTTTTCTTTCAATAAAAATTGAACAATAATGGAGGGATTATGAGCGTGCTTAAAGACTTTCAGACCCGCCTTACTTCACTGTGGCTCATTGCGCAAGATTGGTCAGGGTGTTGTCAGGGATGTGGTTCGCTGACGCAGCGAGTGATTCCTTCATTTGATCTGGAAAAAAAAAAAAAAAACTTTTGGAGTAAGTGTTCACAGCAAAGAGTGACTGCATAATCCATCTGTAATATAGAAACAAATACCTAAATTCTCAGGATGTTTTTTCATTATAACCAACATACTCAGTGGCTGCATTTGCTGAGTTTTTTGGGAATACCTCACACTCCTGCCTAACCGTAAGATATGAAACATGAAAAAGGATTGACAGCAGGTGCACTGCCAATTAATCCTAGCAAGCCATATCAAAAGATGTTACTTTGTGACATCAAAAAGGGGAGGGACCATTCAGAAAAATAAAGAAACTGATTAACAAGTTGGCTGACATTTATCAATTTTTTTTGCCTCTGGGCGGTCACTTCCCCAGATCATGTCACAAAGCAACAGATTTTGAAATGGCGTTTAATGGCTGATTGGCAGTGCATATGGTGACATAATATGGAACCTTAAATTTGCTCTCGCCATTCCAGGACTTCAGTCTCTCACATTTCATTGTAATGCGCAAAGTCATTTTTGGACTGTACATCAACACACACAAGCAAACAAGCTCATTTACTAATACTATTAATTGGAATCATGAGAATGAGATAATGTCAGGGACTCATTTCTGTATTGGGCCCAGACCTATAGCTGCCTGCTGCCTGCGGGAGTTATAGGGCTATAAACAGGGGCGTCTTCAGTTACACATTGTGTCACAGCATGAAAGTTTAAAATCACCTCCAGTGAAGTCTAGTAGTGGAATGCAGCAGAACTGGTTTCCCCACCAGCGTAATGGCAAATTTTGTTCATCATAATATGAGTATCATAGGTTGCATTCCTTCGAGACAGAATGAAAAAACAGGTCCTTTTTTGGGCAAAGTAATTGCTGCATTGACGCCGAGCATCCAAAGTTTCCATAGGGACAGGGCACACCTGGGCTTCTTTCAACAAACAAAATAAAAGGCTATAATTTCATCTTTTCCGGTATCATGTTTTCAAAACTTTTTTAGCCTTTTTTTTTTTTTTTTTTTTTTACAGTTAGGTGCACCAAATAATTCTGACTCCGTCTCAATCTCTTAAATTACATCCTCGTACTCCTCACTTGTGTCCTATCCTTGCGTCTTCCACTGAGGATTCCTGGAGGAAACAGGAGAGAGGACAGATGAAACGAGGACAAATGGTTTTAGCGACTTGGAACGTCCTTTCCTCATTTGCTTGAGCCTACATAAAGTGACGCTAGTTTTTGATGACGGCGCTTGGCGAGATCTGTTGAAATATGATCCTCAGAAATTGGCACGCATGTAAGCCATAAATTAACGCAAAATTAAATCACCAAAATGTGAACTACAGTTTAACTGGTGCATGCAATATAACACCAAAATGCCATGGGGTAGCCTAAATTTTAACAGTGGCCGTTTTTTTAAATTATTATTATTCGTCCCATGAATAACAAAAGGCCGCATTTATCAGGAATGTCACTTGTGACCTTTTGTTTTTCATGGGACAAACTGTAATTATCATGTTTTCATAAAATATTGCAGTTCTCTAGTTACTGGCTCCACCGAAAAATTATGTTGTGCCGCGCGCGATCCTATTGTTAAAAATAGCCAAGTGAAATTAATATCCACAATTTTAGACTCGGCATTCCGGCCATCTGTACCGTCATCAGAAAAAACCTCCCCCCATTTAAAATCCATTATTTTTGTATGCATCCACAAATCTTCGTTTCTTATCCATAGTAAGCTGTTACAAATAACTTGACGTGGATTTTCAGATCACAATGGAAACAAACTAAAACCTCCGCCGGGTGCCTGAAGAGCGAGGAAACGGTAGTGAAAATGAAAATCAACACATTGATAGTGAAAATGCACTATCAATGTGTTGTATGTCTGCTGAGGGACACGTATAATCACTTATTCAAATTATCATAGAAAGAGTTGCCTTAATGGGTAATTCTCCAATTAGGGGACAAAGTGGACTTTCTAATCATGGTAAAGAAGCAATAAAATTGCGTAAAGATTTTACAATTCATCTTATTTAGAGTTAAGAGCCATTCTATGACAGGTTGACATAAGGTGCGCAGTATACCCTCCTGGAATTGAATGAAACTTGGCACATACGTAGACATGGGTGTCTCACGGAAAAAGCCGAATCTTTCGGTCCGTATCTTACTTTGCCAGCCGGTGGCGCCACCTGGAAGCCACTGGAGAGGCTGTTTTGCTGTTGACACCACATTTTACTTCAACTGTCATGACTTAAGGGTACACAGTAGCAAATATGTTATACTTTTTTCTTGACCTATGACACTTCAAGTCCGGTTAGACTTCAGCACCACATCAGTGCCAAGCTGGGTAACTATGTTACCCAGCCAGAATTATTTGAGAAATAACAATAAAAATTGAAAATGAGAATAGGAATAAAATATTATCCCAGACTTATACCAATCTAGAATGCTTTATTATGTGTTTACTTACAACAAGACTATCATTATCAGTGAAGAGTACCATGGTATCTTGCTGGGTTAGTGCAATGGATTGCTGGAAAGATGGTCGAAATTCGTTTTTGGTGCATATTTGGGGTAAATTTTCTCAGTAACCCTGATATGTACTGTGATGGTAAATGCTGTTTGATGTGCTTTTGGAACTATATTTTCAGGAATATCAAGCATTTCTTTGGTAGTATCTATACTTTCAAGCTCGATGGAGCCAAAGTTGGAGGAAAACCCAAAACGGACCATTTCTTAGGAGACTGTGCCTATGTTAAGGTGATATTATTTTGTTTACCCAGCAAGAAAGTGATCTGAAATTCCAGTAGGGGCAAGCGCAAAAAGTGGCAGTGGCAGCTCCAGTGGCAGCTACCAGTACATGTGCAGTTTGTGGCAGCTGCCGCGGCACTTCCAGTGGCAGCTGCCAGTACAAGTGTAGTTTGAGGCAGCTGCCGCGGCACTTGCAGTGGCAGCTGCCAATAAAAGTGCAGCTTGTGGCAGCTGCCGTGGCACCTCCAGTTTTTTGGCTGCACTGCCTGTCGCGTCATGTGACCAAACACCCAGAGAGTGATCTCCATAATCAACAGAAAACAGAGTTTTAATGAGTTTTTAAATGATAATTGTAGTTATTAAATTGAAAAGAAGTGCACACACAACTACACATGCGCTGGAAAAACGCTCAACATATAGATATTAAATAAATCATAATTAATAAGAATATGCGCAACAGATTTTTTTTTAATGACGGTAATCAAACTGATACCGTTATTATTTTTTGATACCGTGGGATACCTTATTACCGTATTACCGCCCAACCCTTGTTGGTACTCATCATTGACATGTCCTATGCTCTAATGATCTAATAAAAATGCCTTAGAATTCTTAACTTGGTCAAAAAATACACCCCTTTATCATAGCTAAAAACATGATAACTGCACAGTTATCAAGAAAATAAAACTTGCAAAGAACACTTTTGTCCCCAAAGGAGCATGAGGGTCATCATGTTGCCATTCAGGATTACCACAGTAATTTTTTTTCATAAGTACCAAAAATTATTTAATTAGATTGGAACTTATTTTCCCCCGATGAACAAACATATCATTATTAAGTTGGAATAAGACTTAAGGCTACATCAAACTTACCTGACTGGAATGCAGCATAGTCCTCAGTTGTAGCTGTGTAGACAATCTTTGCATCCAAGAGCAAGAGGACTCAATTTTAAAAAAATTCAAATAATTTCAAAGCTGTGTTTGGCTAATAGCCAATGGATGTCCTCTGCGTGGTAAGTCATTGGTTGGAATTTGACAGCTGCCACTGGAAATGCCGCGGCAGCTGCCACAACTGCACTTTTACTGGCAGCTGCCACTTGAAGTGCCGCGACAGCTGCCAGAAACTACACTTGTACTGGCAGCTGCCACTGGAAGAGCCGCGGCAGCTGCCACAAACTGCACTTGTACTGGCAGCTGCCACTTGAAGTGCCGCGGCAGCAGCCAGAAACTACACTTGTACTGGCAGCTGGCACTGGAAGTGCCGCGGCAGCTGCCACAAACTGCACATGTACTGGCAGCTGCCACTGGAGCTGCCGCTGCCACTTTTTGCGCTTGCTGTCTCTCTGAAATTCCCTGGATACATAGTCCCCTTGGGGTATATGACAGCATTAGTAAACTCTCAATGGTAGCATTTTCAGTGTAGATGATACTCAACATCAAATGTTGAAAAACTTTGCCCCCAGGGAGCGCTGTAGGCTGGATACAAATACTGGCTATCCCCAGCAATGTACCAAAGAAATAGTTTTTGAATTGCGATACACACAGCTAATTTTCTCTGAAAATGAAGAGTTCAGCTTGGTACTTTGCTGGGTGGATAGCTATCTGACTAAAGGTGACGCACAAAAGAGTTCATGTTCCATCAACCGAATCTTCCATATTCCCAGGTATATACCGAAGTTCTGTCATTTATAAACGTTTTCACATGTTCCCCCTTAACCCTGTAAGGCCTGAACCTTCCTATAATAGCCAGTAAATTGTACTTTTTTTAATGTGAAGTATTTATTGGACTTTTAAGCAAAATGTAAAAGAAATGTATGAAATTCATTTTGTATCATATTTGATACTTTTATACAGTGAGGTCAAGTTTCAAAAACTACCAGTGGATGCCTTTGGTCTTCTAGTTTATCAGGACACCACTAGCATTGTGCTAGCTAAAAAATGAGCCTCATAATTACAATGATGTTGATAGAGACCACCAGAGTTCCAGCGACTCTCTGAGGGTTAAATACTTGTAGTATCACATTTGCATACATTTCAACTAAATTTTATAATAAAATAAGCAACAAAATGTTATGTGTCTATAAGTTGCTTCAATCCAGTAAATATTAATACTTAAGTATTAGAAACAATATAATTCAGGTTGATGAATGGGGGCAGCCATCTTTGATTTTGTATTCTTCGGACCTCAACTGCCTGCAGTGCAGGGATAGTCCATCAGGGGGAAGATGACATGTATCAGATTGCATATAACAGGTTTTCAAGGCAAGTGCTGATCATATGGATGACATAGATTTCCGAGAAGATCATGTATCAAATATGATACAAATGGCATTATAGGGTTAATAAAGCTCCCTCTATCGCTGTGAGGGAGACTTCACATGGAGTGACACTCGGTAGTGAAGTTTAAGTGGAGAGGGAGCGGTTTGGGATTGGGCCTTACTCTCTAGGTAACCTCTCCGGTGCCATCGGAACACCTTCCAGTTACAATTTAATAACTTCCGGGCACACTGAGATGACTGCTTATGCAGATACTGAGACCGGCACACATTCAGAGCCCCCCCCCCCCCCCCCACCACCACCACCACACAAACACACACACATACATACACGTGCGCGAGCACTCACACGCACACAAAAAAGTAGCCTGTGTGCAAGTGAAGGTGGTGGGGTGTGTGAGTGTACATTGTGGATTCATAGGTGCATGTACATATATGTTTATTGCATGTGTACATGTTGTCAATGTGTATGTGCATATTTCCAGGGTGTGTGCACGTATGTTTTCAGTGCGTGTGTGCAAGTACAACCCCAATTCTGAAATAGCTGGGACGAAGTCTAAAATGTGAATAAAATCGAAATGCAACGACTTTCAGATCAGGAGTCAATATGTTATTTCCAATAGAACATGGATAACATTTCAAATGTTGAAACTGAGACATTTTACATTTTTATCCACAAAATTAGCTTATTTCTAATTTTCTGGCTCCAACAGGTCTCAAAAAAGTTGGGACACAGGCAATAAAGGGCTAAAAAGCAGCTGATATATAAGAGAATCAGCTGAAAGAACATTTAGTCAGTAATTAAGTTAACTAGAATCAGGTGTGTAACATGATTGGCTATAAAAGGGATGTCTTGGAGGCGCTGAGTCTCTCAGAAGTAAAGATGGCCAGAGGCTCTCCAAACTGTGAAAGCTTGCATAAAAAAAATTGTGGAAAACTCTAAAAACAATGCTCCTCAACACCAAATCGCAAAGACTTTGAAGGTCTCATCATTGACAGTGCATAACAACATCAAAAGATTCAGAGAAACTGGAAAAATCTCTGCGCGTAAGGGACAAGGCCGAAGACCTTTACTGGATGCCCGTGACCTTCAGGCCCTCAGATGCCACTGCATCACTCACCGGCATGATTCTGTCATTGACATTACAAATGGGCCCAGGAATACTTCAAGAAACCACTTTCTGTAAACACAGTCCACCGTGCCATCCACAGATGCCATCTAAAACTCTATCATGCAAAAGGAAAGCCATTGTTGAGCACGATCCAGAAGCACTGTTGTGTTCTGTGGGCCAAGGCTCATTTAAAATGGACTGAAGCTAAGTGGCAAAGTGTCCTGTGGTCAGACGAGTCCAAATTTGACATTCTTGTTGTAAATCATGGGCGTTGTGTCCTCCGGGCTAAAGAGGAGAAAGACCACCCCTCCTGTTATCAGCATTCAGTTCAAAAGCCAGCATCTCTGATGGTATGGGGATGCATTATTGCATATGGTGTGGGACACTTGCATGTTTTAAAAAGCACCATGAATGCTGAAAGGTATATAAAGGTTTTAGAGCAACATATGCTCCCCTCTAGACGACATCTATTCCAGAGAAGGCCTTGTGTATTTCAGCAGGACAATGCAAAACTACATGCTGCAGTAATTACAACAGCATGGCTTCATAGAAGAATTCGTGTGCTGAACTGGCCTGCCTGCAGTCCTGATCTTTTACCGATTGAGGACATTTGGCGTGTAATTAAACAAAAAGTCCGTCAAAGGAGACCCAAACTCTCCAGCAGCTGGAAGCCTGTATTAAACAAGAGTGGGATCAAATTCCAATGGCTAAATTCAAGAAACTTGTCTCCTCAATGCCCAGATGCCTCCACTCTGTGTTAAAAAGGGGATGTTACACAATGGTAAACAGGCAACTGTCCCAACTTTTTTGAGACCTGTAGCAGCCATCAAATTAAAAATGAGCTCATTTTGTGGAAAAAACTGTAAAGCTTCTCAGTTTCAACATTTACTGTGTTATCTCTGTTCTACTGTGAATAAAATACTGGCTGGCGTGATTCAAAAGTCAATGGCCCTCATTTATCAAACGTGCGTACGCCAAAAAAATGGGTGGATGCCAAATCTCCCGCAAGGATCGGCATTTATCAATCTGAACGTGAGTGTACAATTCGCAAATACCAGGTCTGACCAGACGTACAATCATGAATAATAAACCATATGCAGCAATGCGGACGTCATGCTGTTGTGGTTCTAATTAGTAAAATGACTAAATAGGCTAAATAAACAAATGAATAAATAAGACACCTGTGTTGAGAAATTAAGGCCGATGTATCACACTTATATGTGTGGCCAATACTGATTTTTTGTTTTTCTTGGCCACACATATGTGCGCCAGTTGATGACCATTCCAGGTTTTAGAAAGTACCGCTTGAAGGAGCAGTGTGTAAAATGGAGGGGGAAACAGTGACATCCAGCGTTCAGATTCTAGACTGCAGCGCTCACACACTCACGTCTCTAAATTTGCCAATAAACCATGCCAAATATTACACACTGATCCTTTAACTCTAGAATGCTCAGACACAGACATCATTAAAGGAAAAATATGACCTAGTAATATTTTTGAAGTATTGAAGGGTAGTATTCAGATCCACTGTTCATCATTAGGTTTTGTGACAGCAAAATATACATTTCTGAACAGAACTTCTAATTCCAGAAGTATCATATCTGATAAAGCCAAAAATCAGCAGTCCTCCAGAACTCAACACTCAAAATTTCAAATTATTAATATGCTCTCTACTATCTATAGCTATCCCTTAACATGTATAAAAATAAGTTTTGAGTAATATTTACCTTGGAATGCCGAACTTCACTGCCAAAGTCCAAGGAAATTCATGAATTCCCATTCACATGGGAGCAACTACCTTGAAGTGAGTGACGAGGGGAGAGACTCCTGTAATCTCACTTCTTCCTTTCAGGTGGCAGCACTGTGTATCAGATATGATACAGAGAGCTGTCGTAGTTGTGTTGCATCTTACCAGGTGGACATGGTCCTTCAAATTTAATGTATCCTATACGATACAGGGGGCATTATAGGGTTAATTGGCCAAGAAAAAAAATTTCAGCTTTGAACACACTTAAAATAAGTGGGGGCAATGGAGCAAAATGCAATTTGGCCACACTTTTTAGTGTGTTGAATGCAAATTTTGATCAATTATTGTGCTTAGACGCACTTAATAAGTGCGAAGAGTCAGCTCGATTAAGGTGCTTAAATAAGTGCGAATAGTCAGTTTGATTAACTAAACTTATACTTAGAGACAACCTGCTTGTCAGGCCAGACGGCTGACAATTGCAATCAATTTGATTAAGCGCAATGCGTGACTTGACAGATATGCAGTGTGATATGTCAAATGCTCATCCAGTCAGATATATACTGAACAACAAAAGAAACGCAAGTTAATTGTCGCAGTATCTAGAGATGCGGCAGTTTTATGGGTACGGCAGCCGATTTGAAGGGATTAGGATTAGCCCCATTCGTGCCTCCGAGAGCTTGTTTTAACATTCTGACATTTACTGGCCCAACGGAGTCACATGCCGTGCCATTGACAAAACCTGCAAAAATGGAAATCACCAGACACACTTATCTTCTACAATTTTGTCAATTGCAAGGCATGTGACTACGTTGGGCCAGTAAATGTCAGAATGTTAAAACAAGCCCTCGGAGGCAGGAATGGGCTATGATAAGGATTAGGGATTCTGGTTAGGGAAAAAGGGTTACGTTAGGGTTAGGGTCAGAGTTAGGTTAGGGCAGGATTTGAAATTGGGACTGCTGTACCTCTCTACATTGAAATGCACTGGAAAACTGCCGTACCCGCAGCAACTGCCGTTAATTAAAGGTAGACTGGTAAATAAGTTTGTGCGTAGCGCGTGCACATTTACACTCGTTTCATCAAACTTTTCTTTGTTTTGCGGTCACTTTGACTGAGTAACAGAAAGAGTACAACTTACTCGCCAACTTGCGCTTCTTTTGTTGCTCTATATATATAGGCAGGGACGTGCGGTCAGAGATTAGTTTGGTGAGGCAGAATCCTTCCCTTTGCTTAATTAGCAATCAGAGGATGAACTAGTTTAGTAAGACTATTTGGCAGAATGAAGGCCAGTTTAAGTTTCCGTGGGGTTATTACTCAGTGCATCGAACCTGAAATGCTCACGAAACTGCAGATTTGTGAGTACTTGCTTACAGTAAGCCAGAATTGTGCGGTGAGGTGAGGCAGTGACCCAAACTACAGGATTTAGTGAACCTGATCCCACATACTATTCCTGATTGAAAATCGAAACAATTAAGACCAAGCCTTTAGGAAGCCCGTGCTCTGATAGAGGACATAACGACAAAATGATTTAATCACGGAAACACTTAAATTCGAGACTGCAAGGACGGAAATCTGAATAATCAATTAGGAAAAATCTCGGCTCTCTCCAATTCTGTATATCGTTTAAACATTTTGTTAATCGGATCATGAAAGAATGAAAATAAACGCCCTTTTTTTTGTTTGGGTGTAAAAGTGTGTATTTAAAGGAGAAAACATTGATTATTGATTAAGCTTTGAATTCTGCATAAGTCAAACTGTTTCAATATTTGTTGATGACATTGCTTCGGCTTCCTGGAAGCAAGTAGCCTACGCGCAAATCTGCTGCCTATTGAGAATTTCAGTTTCAATATAGGGGGAGACTGGGGACAATTGTAACACGGGGCAGATGTAACAGAGGCACCCATCCCTAGTAGAAACATGCTCCTCGTGTACACTCTGCACAGAGCATGCGCATTTCATTGCTCCACATGCTATCTCAGGGTCGGATCGGGGAACTTTTTACAGCCAAAAAATTGTTTTTTTGGACAGGTAAGTAAAATCTTAAATTGCGTAATGTTTTTTTTTTCTGGACAAATATGTGCTTGAGCTATAACTGTCATTTTTACATGTTTAAAAGGGTTTTTAGGCCTGTCTTTGGCGAAAGTTTCAATGACGAATACTGATGCTAAAATTGAAAAAAATCCCCCAAAATATGACCACCCTCCTTGGGAGCAAATGCAATGTGTTATAAAATGCCCAAGGGGCAATTGTTTGAACGTTAGCATACATGATTGCATTTGTTTGCAAGGGAGTAGTAGGGAGTAGTTACTTTCTCTATTGCCACAGTTAAAGGGACAAGCGACAGCAATATGCAAAATAACTATTATGTTCCCCCATATAACTGGGAAGAATATAAAGGAGTCAAGCATTTGTCATTTTTTATTATAATTGGTTAATTGGGGTTCTATCAAATGCTGTTTAATTGTTGAAAATCTTGCATCTGTCCAGTGCGTCACCTTAAATAAGATTTGTTGGAACAATTTGATGTGTTACAACTGCCCAGTGTTGTGGGGGCAATTGTAACACTTGACTTGTTTTTAAAATGATAATGGCTTTAAAAGAAATTGTTTCACTTTACCCAAACCTAGTCATATTTCAAGCCAAGACATACATCTTTCATATACCTTTAAGCAAGTATTTAACTATTTTCAAGTTGATGTCAAATTTGGAAAAAAGTGTTACAATTGTCCCTGGTCTCCCCTACTGAGTAATAACGCTGGTGAAACTTCAAATGGCCCGTCATTCTACAGAATAGTCTTACTAAACTAGTTAATCGTCTGATTGTTAATCAAGCAAAAGGGAAGGATTCTGCCTCAAACTTACCTCCGACCGCACGTCACTCTATATAGACCTACTGATACTTTGACTGTGATCACATTTTGACAATGGCAGACCTTCCGTTAGCGGAATACGCTTCTCTCCTAGGTGAGTGGACCTTCCGGCATGGAGATTAATCTGGGAAAGTGACGAGTGGCTGCTCGTTTTGTGTGGCACTTAATACAATGCCATGGAGTAATACTAAAAAAATAAAAAGAAGAGTGATCTCTACAGACTGTATTTTAACATTCAGCTCCGATTGAGGCGGTGGGGACGAGGATGAGTCCCACCGCCTCGTATTCCCAGGATGGAGGGGGAGCCCATCAGTGCTGCCATGCGCTCCTCAAATGTGACCGCTGGAGGTTTGAGTCTGGTTGGCCTCAGTTATGTAGGCTATCTGATATTGCATATCATGGATCTATAAATTCATTCATTCAAACCTCTGCTGCACTCAGGTTTTCCACCAACGGTGTTTACCGCAGCAGCAATAGTTTTCCAAACTGCAGCTTTCTGGGCTCCGTTTATGCCACTTAAGGCTTCCAAATAAAACCTTTTCTTTCCCCCCCTCCATCTCGGACGTGATAATTTTAATTTCCTCCTCAGTGAAGTTCTTTTTCCCTTGCAGTCTTTCGAGAGTCCCTGTTGTAAAGTGGGCAGGACTATGCCTCCCGGAACATGAATTTATAGGGGCGTTTCATGTAAATTACCATGGTTTCAGCCGCCTGATTTATGAACGCCACGCCACACTTTTACACACTTACACTTTAAGTACACTTAAGTATACACTGTATGTACACTTTTACATACACACTTTTAGCAAATCAGACATGACACCTGGCGAACACTGATATTTACACCAGAATCTACACCTGATCCTGCGCAAGTTTGATAAATGAGGGCCATTGCGTTTTGATTTTCTTCACAATTTACACTTTGTCCCAACTATTTCAGAATTGGGGTTGTAATTCAATGTTTATGGCCCTAAACAGCCTCCCATAATCTTTCACTCACACAATCCCTAGACGGGCAATTGGGCACGTCCAGCTTAACCTGACATGCATATGTTTGCACTGTGATATGGTGTAGCCCAGAGAAAGGCACAGGGAGATCGCAGGAGGGGAGTGGACACCAAGAACGCTGTGGGCTCAGAATTTGAGCACAAAACACCCCTGCTGCCAAACAACTATGCTGCCCACCAGACAACGGCATTCGTCAAACTGCACAGTGAAAGACCACACTTCTAGCCCGCAGGTCACAATTGAAAACTCTAAAGCATTTATTTAAACGAGCATGATGACATCTGAACAAAAAGGCACATTCCATACAAGACACTAGCACAAGTTTAAAAAAAAAAAAACACACACAACATATCAAATATACAAGTTAATGCAATTTACAATATTTTCTTGATGCTATACAATGAAATTGGCATTACATCCGACAGTCTAGTATTTAAAATAGACCCATTATTAAACAGCAATGCAAGTCTTAATATTAAAGCTTATTTACTGAAGAATATGAAAAAAACAGAAATGAGGAAACCAAAGTGAAAAATAAAAACGGTAACTGATGCTACTTCACTACAAAGTGATTGTGAATTAGGAACTGAAATGCTAAGGGTAGGGAAGAAGTACTTCTGATATGGTAGCGATGCGTGGACCCAAAGTATTTACAGTGATACAGATCCAATGGGACTGTGCTTCTCAGTCGCAAACCAATATCAAACTTGTGCGCAAAAAACGACCAAACAATGTGCAGTAAAGACAAAATGGAAAGCAGAGCCCGGTGAGTGAGTGACTGAGGCATCTTCATGGCTGTTCCAATTAATTCATTTACCTTTTCTTTTTAAGTCAAATATTTTTGAATAAACGAGACTCTTGCTCATGTTTTCTGCACACACTCGAATCTCATGGAAAGAAAGCAACTACAAGATCAGTCCATTTAGCAAATTAATACTCAAACCATGTGCGACTGTACAAAAGCGCAACAAGGAGTCGAGAACGACACTGCCATCTAGTGGCGCTGGAGGGGACAACTTACACACGCCCGCAAAATAATAATAATAATAATTAAAAAAAAAAAAAAAAAAAAAAAAAAAAAACCAATAACATTCTCACCACGAAACTTCAGTCCTCCCTCACTTTTATAGGATTTGGTAAATGGCACCATCGTTTTTGAAGCTGGTGTGCGACCCAGTTGGCCTCCAGAAAGTTCTGTTCTTGGTGCTGTGGGCCGAGGAGGAAGTAAAGTCACTTGCAAGAGAAACAGTCTTGATTGTGCAAATAGGGGGTTCCGGGCCATCAGAAGCCGGATGGCGTGAGAACGTTCATGTCGCGCGGCTTGAGTCTGTGTGGGCGGGGCATCTGTTTCTTCACCTCCAGTCCCGTGATCTCAATTTTGGGAGTCTTCAGTAAGGCCGGATCTGGGGGTAGATTGGCCTTCAGCATGTCCAGGGGGTTCGCCCTCTGGGTCCCCGGGCACGACTGGAGAGCCAGGCTCTCTGCGGACAGAGAGAGAGATCGATGTTCATATAAGATTGAAAAGAGATTTAACAAGCTGCAGACATTGTCAAACAATATCCCCGCAACTGGCATTGCATTTTTGAATAGAGAATGTTTATATGCATTTAGATTTCTTAAGAACTGTACTAATCGCAAAGCTGTTAATTTCCTTGCAAAGACAAAAAATAGGCCGGAGAGTATGAATCAGAAAACTTGGAAAATTAAACCTAATTGTTTTCATGACGCACCTTTATGTCACCTCGATGCGAAACATGATCACGATCGGATGATTAGTTTCAAATTTATAGCCAAGACAAAACACATTACAGATTTCCCACAAATCTGACGCTTTTTGACCCAAAACGCAAACAATTGCAAAGATATTTTCAAAATTATTTTTCATGACACACCTTTATGTGTTTTATATATATATATATATATGTGTGTGTGTATATATATATATGTATGTATACATACACACACACACACATATATATATATATATGTGTGTGTATATATATATATGTGTGTATGTGTGTGTGTGTGTGTGTGTGTATATATATATATTATATATATATATATATATATATATATATATATAAAAGCCTGGCTTTGCATTCTGAAGCAAGCCAGGCTTGTTACTGGGGAATGGAACCTTTGAGCAACACGTTTGGCTCGGCAGGAACCCGAATTAAAGACGCACACGTTTCAGAACGGGTTTAGTTTGGCCGCGCACGCAGACCGATCAGAGCATGACGCATCCAGCGCAAACACCAGACCTGCCGGCATGCTAACGCCATGAAAAGACCAGTCCGAAGGCAAGACGCCTCGCTCAACTGCCCAAACTTGCTTGGCAACGTGCACATTCAAGCTATCGGAATACTTCAAAACAAGGCATTCCTGCGGTAGTGTTGCTCGAAAAAACAAATTGAGGGACAGTAGACGCATGCATGGGATTGTGTGCGCCACCCTGGGTTAGTTTGAAGTGCAGCATTCATAGAAAGCTTGAGTGCACAACCTGGGTCAGTTTGAGGAGCAGAATGCATAGATAGGTTGTGTACACCAACCTGGGTTAGTCAGAGGTGCAGTATGCATAGAGTGGTTAAGTGCACCAATCAGGGCGTGTAAGAAGTGCAGTATGCACAGAAGGGAGAGTTGGAGATGCAGTATGCATAGAAGGGTTGAGTGCATAAACTTGGGTGAGTTTGAGGTGCAGTATGCACTGACGCATTGAGTGCACTGACCTGGGTCAGTGGAGGATTTCGACACCGCCGACCTCATGCCAAACAGACTCCAGCTGTCACCGCCCCCTCCCTCTGTGCCACCCATGAGCGAGATCGCGTCACCGCTGTCGAATTCGGCGATGGGAATGAAAGCCACGGAGCCTTGTCCGAACCAGCTCCTGCAAAACACAGCCACCCGTCAAGGACACAAGTCATTTCCCATTTATTAAAAAAAAAAAAAAAAAAAAACCATGCCTCGCCCTTAATGCAGTCAGAACTCAAATGCTCACATTTAAGAACCTGCCCAAATTGCTTTTCAATCAGCAGACAGACAGCAGGAAAAAATTTGGCATCCATTTCACAGACAAAGATTACACCCTGGCCTGGATAAGAAAACAGAATCTCCATTCAAAATTTTATGGAGTCCGAGAGGAGGCTTATTCAGTATCTGCAAAATTTGTCCTTTGTTTGCCCTGCGTGTCCAAGCGAGCAGATTTTTAGAAGCTGTTTTGTCAATGAACCCGTTTCAACAGCAGCTTCCTCCCCCTCCCCCTCCCCCATTGAGGACGTTTTGTTTATTATTGAAAGCCGGCGTTCTCGAAAGCTGTTGCTTTCATGCTGTCACTCACATCAACATCACAATGTTCTGTGGAGAACAGTCCGGGCACATATTTCGCAAAGACAGTGAGAACACGGCGTTAATGCCGGCCTTTTTCCCTGCGGGCTAAAAGCTCACCGGCATGAGGCCAAACCACCTCCAGTCCTGCCATTACTACCAGCTAGGGAAAACTTGCCGCGAGAACAAAGTGCAATAACATTTTGTAATCACTTCACCTCTTCTGTTCATAAACATGTGAAAATAAATATTAAATATAAAGAAAAACAAGCCTTACCGGGCACCGCAAAGCTGCCCACGCAGTTCTTTCAGGGAATTTGAAATTTCAAATCCAACCCCTAGGAATTTACACCACTACCGCCAAGAAGGGTATTCAGTTTTTCACAGCAATATATATGGTGTCAATCGGACCATTATGAAATTTACAGCCAAGAAAAAAAATTTTTCCAACATTTTTTTGAGCCAGCGGCCCAGGCTTGGCCCAATCTGGCTCAAAATTAAATCAGGTGATCCAAGGGTCGCAGCCAATCACTCCACAACATTTGGTTCAGATCTGTTCATACGTTTCACATAAAATTGCCAACTTAAAAACAATTTGATGTGAATCGAGATCAGGTTGTAAATATCCCCTGGTCTGTGTTATTGAATATTCTAGTAAATATAATGTATACAACCCTTTTCAAAATTATACTTTAGTAACATACAATGATCAGTTGCACTGGAACTTATGAATTTTCCAGCAGTTTAGATGCTGAGGCAGCGATTACTAGAAAGCCAGTTTGTACTATTATGGAGGGGCATTTTAACGGATTTTGAATTGCGATTTTCTAAATGAAGCAAAATAAATAATAAAATAATAGTTGATTAGTTTTATGTATATATTAATTCTGTTTTTTTTTTCTGGTTATTTTGTGGAGATCCCACCTGGGATGCCATAATTATTGCAATTAGAATCTCTGATATCCGTGGTTATTGATTTAATTTTTTTGCCTTCATTTTAAAATATTTACCTGCTTGAAGGGTTAATCACTTTAAAACATCTTAAAGTTATATGGGCGTTTCCACAGAAAAGGGCATGATTACGGTAGTCACGTCCACCAAAAATTCACTGAGATTCCACTTTTAAAAATTCTTCAAATTGGCCTTCCTAAGTACTAGGCAGTATTAAAATGGCAAAGCTGGGATGTGGCTGGTTTCATTTTTTTTTCTTCCCTCCCCAACAAACTAAGAAGTTCAGATGTCTTTACCGTTATCAACAATTTCAGTAAAGACAAAGTGACATACCTCCATACCGTAATCAGTGTTTTTGGCAAAGTGCACTGAGGAAAGGAGTATCATACTTCCTGCATGAATCTTTTGGTCATTCGAACATGTCAAAGGCATTGAAAGGTTCATTGTTAACTCTGACTCGAGTGTGCGAAAGCATGTCTCCACCTTTGCGGTCCAAACATGCACTGGCTGTAAAATGGTGAGGAATTTTTGCAGACTTATTTTGGGGGTAGGGCCCAAATGCCAATTAAGTATATTCCAACATGTCCCTGCATAAATTTTCTATACTGGAATGTACCAGTAATTTATATGTTCCAAAATGGTCCATTTTGCCAGAGCCTCAAATATTTCATCCTTCACAATCAATGCACGCATAAAAGCAGTGAATATACAATCAATATTCTGCATAAAAGTTTATTTTGTATAAATTGTATAAATGCAAACTCATAACACAGAAAGTTTTAACATGGAAAACAGCAGTAACAACAGGACTACAGTCATATGCATGTAACTGTAATCTGTATTGTAAGTAGTTTTTTTTTTCAGTTTTAGAAGCAGAGCTCAAATTTGAAAACTTTTTTATCACGAGAACATCATGTTGGGCTGAAAGTAATTTCCACATTACAGGATTTCTTTTTCTCCCCCCCCCCCCCCCAATTACTCTGTCTCTGTCTGTCTGTGTGTGTGGTAAAGACGCCGCTCAAGACATAAAGCAGCCCCATGGATATTTGCAACCAATGAGAGGGCTGAAGTTTCCCTTATTTCCTACCTCTCTGAAAAGGTTTCTAATCAAGCACAACCTCATAAAGCAATAGCTAATAAAACATATTTTCATGATTACGGCAAAGACGTTTGTGTGACAAGTAAAAATTTGAATACTATCTGAGCCTTGGCACTCAGCCACCACATCCAAAAGGTTTCAAAATGGCCACCGTGTGTGTTGTGGTTGGTGTCTTTGGGCAGGATTGACATCTGGGGCCAGTTTCACAAAGCTGGATTTCGGCTTAGCAAGGTAACTTCTGGATTAACCCCGGGTTTTCCGTATCACGAAGCTGGTTCACTTTTCAGCGGGGTACGTTGCCGCGGTAACTTCTGCTGAACGCCTAACCAGCTCTGGAGCAGGTTAAGTTCAGGATAAGATCTCCGCGAGTATATAAAACCACCTACTCGCCAATCATTGTCTTGGAAAAATTGCCTGCCCATTTCTTGAGTCTCGTGGAGGACGCCGCATGGATAGTGAGCGGAGTGCTCCGTAGAGAGCGCATGTGTTCCGTGACCAGCAGGACCAGTTTGATTTCCCCGAGGAGGTCCTGTATGAGCGGTACTGATATTCTGCTCGGGGATTGAGGTACATTTGCCAGCTGCTGGTGCTACATGTTGGCACTGTGATCAGCCACAGCCAGGCGCTTACAGTGCCACAGACTGCGTTGCGCTGAGGTTCTTTGCCACAGGTCAGCTTCAGTGATTTTCTTTTTCCCCTTCTCTCCATTCATTTATTCTGCAATCTTGCATGTGCTGTGTCCCACACGGAATGATATCAGCCAAAAGGAAAAGAGCGACACAAAAAGTTGGCCAAGTTAATTCATACATTTGTTTATTCATTAATGAATTGATGAGCTGCACACAATATCAAATCAGTTCCATTGTGATCATTCTATAACAAAGAAACGGCGTAAAAGGTAAAGATTTGTGCATGTTGTAGTGTAGACTATGTAGGTATATTGTTCACATCATATGTAACCTGGAAGATATAATAAAAACTTACTGACTGCTGACTGATACAAGAACATAGTATTTATTTTTTTTACTTGCTCCCAAGTCATTTTGGCTCCACTGGGGTCGCAAATGAAATGAGGTTAAATTGTAAAAAAGAATAAAAGAAAATCGAAACAGGCACATACATCTGAGAGACACACACAGTGCTGATTTCATATTACAATCCCAGTAACTTATGCATTGACAGTCTGCAATTTTTTGCCAAGATTCCTTGTGGCTTCTAGCCGCTGCAACAGTGTTGCTTTTTGCCTGAATGATGTCTTTATATTCTTCATACATCCTTAGAATTATTGTTTGCTCCTCCGTCGAGAAATAACTTGCTCTCTGTGGCTTCTCCATGGTGCGCAATTGGTCAAATGGAGTTAACACCGCCCCTTTTATGTGCACGAGCACACATCTAGATTGGAAACTCCTGGGTTCACTTATTGAGTTGTTAACCGGCTTCATGAGACCGATAATCAAGACCGCGGATGTCTGGTTAAGTGCAGCTGGGTAACTGAGGGGAACCCCGGGTATGTTAATCCCACTGTATGAGACAGGCCCCTGATGGACAACTGTATAACAAGTGTTTGCCACTAATGTGGCTTTGTCCCTCGTCGCATGTTAATAAGTAATATTGTTAAAGTAAAATATGTGAACAATGTTAGATGTCATTGACTCAATAACATAACTGATCAGCACTGAGTTTGCTAAAAATAATCCACCAATTCTATTTTGAATTATTTCTTTTTCCAGTGTGACCTTGACAGTGATGCCAGGTTGGAACACTACCCTCACAGATGTTGACATCAAATTTAAAAAGAATCCATTACTCCTTCTTTAGATATGGTGCAGACAAGGGTCTCAATGAGAAAATCCATAACTTGGTGTGACCTTCAAGGTCACCAAAATTGAATGGTGTCTGGACATTACCCTAATACATGTTGACATCAAATTTAATGAAAATTTCTGAATTCTTTGAGATATCGCGCAGACAAGGATTTCAGTTTGATAATGTATAATCTCTCGTTGTGACCTTGAAAATCACAACGAGAGTCACCAAAAATCGACTGGTGATGGGACATTACCCTAAAAGATGTTGACACCAAACTTGAAAAGAATCTGTCACTCCCTTCTTGAGATATCACGGGCCAAGCCGCGGCGGGGGGACAACCAAAATAGCTGACTGATTACAGTAAAGACAGGGAAAACCAAAATTAATGGACACCTGCTTTTGGTCGAGGGGAAAGGGTTAATCCCATTTTTTCCAGAACCAATAACTTTCCTAAAGTAACTTGAAATACTAGAGAAGACTTGTTACTGGTGGTAAGTCTGAGTAATCAGTGAAAAGGGTTTGATTTTCAACTTAATTTTCTGTTGGCTCAATTTTGAATGTTTATGATATGGACATGTCATACTCTGACCTTGGATGTCAAGGTCATTGGAATGAGTGTCCCTTTAAAAAAAGTTGCCCCTAAATGAATAGGAAAGCTAAGTTCCATTGTCCAAAAAAAAAAAAAAAATGGGTGGACAGTCTTTACTGTAATTGTGACCTTTTCTGTAGAAACACCCATATCTGAGTAACTGATGACCACTCTTACAAAGAAATAACACTTCTGAAAAGAGAACACTTCTGTCAGGTATATTGCCAAAATAAAGGCATCGAACAGTGTTGCCAAAAACATGCTGTCAAGCATATATTTCTGTAAAGACTTGGCCAAGTGGGATTATCCCACCCAAGTTGAATAATGCTTCCAAGATCAGGTTTATATTCAGTAAAATCTATTCAAGATATAGGTCCTTTTCTGGTGCACAAATAATTTCAAATATTGTTTGTAGCGTCCGCAACCTTTTCCTCCACATCCTCCAATACTGCATCAACCACTCTTCAACTGAATATATTCATAGGATTATAAAAAGTTAGAGTAATTACCTAATGACAGAACCAACTGAAGATATACAGGGTGTTCAAAAAGTAACAGTGTTCTAAAATGAGGAGCGAGAAAAGTGCTGTGATTTATGCAAAAAAAAATAATTACATAAATAAGATTCATTTGGAGTGTGCCGGTAGTTATGCATTTGAGACGAAATAATGCCATAAAAAAGGTGTGTATTCAGTATGTTTTATTGAATAAAACGTTTTTTTTTTTTTAAAGACATTCAAGTCATTACTCATTGCTGTAGTGTCTACAACATCACAACATGGATCTTGGGTTTGCGTACATTTGAAGCCATAGGATTCTTAGGTGTGACTAGTCCATGACATTTGAAGCAGTTATCAGGGGAGTACCATAGTTACTCAAAACAACGCAAAATGTAAACTTAGATGCATTTCAGTTTTTACCCCCGTGCCCCTGAAGGTGTGACCTGATCTTGATTCATATCAATACCCCATCTCAGCCCCTCTGACGCTTGAGACAGGGTTTAAAAAAAAAAAAAAAACACAAACAACAACAACAACAACAACAACAACCACCCAACCATGCACACATTCAAAAAACTCTGCAGTTAATTACAATTATGTACAATCAGAAATGATTACAATTGAAATACTTGATGGATCCCCTCCCAATTAGTTGAGGATCTTCGATAAGGGTAATGCATCCACAGCTATCCTAACGTGCAAGCATGCATGACTAACTGTGCGAGTGTGTGCAGGTGCACGTCTCGGAGGACAGGGACACCAGGGGTGCGTTCAAACATCCTTGTGCGTTCAATGTCGGCAACACGGGGCACATATATATTTGAACAGCTACAATAGTGCGCTGAACACTCGTTTGGGTAACGCAAGCGCTACAACTATGGCAGCCGAGAGGGCCATACCCTCCATTCTCTTGAAAGAATTCTCGGAACCCGATGAAATGGGTTTAAATTAGTGTTTGATTTTTAAAATAGTTAAAACTTCTACTTACCACAAACATGTTGTTTGATGTCATCAACCGTGGTGAATACCAAGCTACAAGAGATGCACTTATATACTACCCTCGTTGGATTCATGGTACCACTGCCGTTTTAAGATGACACGGTTTATATACATGTTGCGGCTGATTGGATAACACCCCTGGCACACCAACCAAACGGGAGAAAAAAAAATACCTCCGACGCCGCTGTGCGCCGTTGCACGCAGGTTGCAGGAAACAGGTCGTTCAACCCGGAAAACGTAACAAAACGATGTGCACCGGTGTGACTTTGAACGCACCCCAGGTAATTATCAGGTGAAAGGAGCTGAACAGCACATGGCGGACGTGTAAATCCCATACCTGCGATTTATTTTCGGCGAGGCCTGTGGGGTAGCGGAGGGGGTGACGCTGGGCGTGGACTGCGCGGACGTTCTCTGCTTCTCCTCCCCGAAGTCCCCGCTCGGCATCTTCAACTTCTACCGAGAAAAAAAAAAAAGAAACGGCAGTGGTCAGCTGAGGAGAAAATGCAAACAGGTCATCGGTTGACAAAAAACGGCGTGGTGGGTCTGGTACCATTTCGCGGTACTCGTTACTGCCATCGTTTAAAAAAAAAAAAAAAAAAAACCCACGCAAATACAGCTCTCAACACCTGTTCAAGTAGAACTTACCCCAACATCCACCCCAAATTACAATTCTCGGCCCTCGGATATCAATTGGGGTGTACCCCGCCTGAAAAAGCAGTGCCCAGCGCTGAAAGTAAATGAAAGAATGCATTCGCAAGGTCTAAACTCCTCCCGACAGAAACATAAGGATTGTGACAATCACCCGATAAATATAAAATAAAACCTAAACTCCGACTACAAAAGGTAGCAGTCGTCCAACTTACAAATTGCATCTTCCGCAAAGCCGGATACACCGGATCAGCAGGAATTTTCCAGCTATTATATCTTCAATGAAACAAGTCCAAACGTCCATGAAAACTCAGAAAGACTAAAAATGTCACGTTTGAGAGAAATACGATTTAAATACTGGGAAGATACTGATTTAAGTTCCGAGGAAACCTAACCTTAAATCTACTGTCCTTGAAAAATCAATGGTAAAAAAGCAAGAGTGTGGTTGGGCCAGTGATAAACGGGGTGTGCACGCAGCGGGCTCCACGCTTGCTACATGTTCACCTGGATAAACAAATTCGGTTGGACAAATAACTAGCGTCCTTGACCGAGCACGTCAGTGCCGACGCAAATTCTGCAAAGCTTCCAAGAGGGCAGGGGGGCGAGCCCGCATCACATTTGAGACTAAAGTTCAATTAATCGGGCAAATGGTCCATCTCCCTCTTAAAAAAAGTAACCCCACAACCAACCAAACAAACAAACCCTGGAACCACCTGCCGTGCTTAAAAACACTCGGCCACCAATTCCCCAATCAAACACCCCGAGGGAACTCTTCTTCCCCTTCGTCATCTCAAGCCTGCACCGGCTGGCCAATAATTACGTAACGCTCGCACAATCCAAATACTCAAGAGTTTCCCAGTGCCTTAGGGTTTTAAATCACCACGGACGAAAACAAATCTAGAAGCGAAGTAATTTACCTCTGTTAATAAAAATGATCAGGCAATAGGCCATTATTTAAAACAATATTTAGTGAACATTAAAACATTAACAACAGTACCTTTATTCAAACATTCAAATACACAGTATAATTAATGGTATAAACAAAAAAACAAAACATATTTACATAGAAACGGGCTAGTTAATACAGATATCCTCAATTAGAAAATCAACCTCCTCCATAGTGAGAACATCACAATTTTTTAGATCACAAACATCGACCATTTCTCTTAAAACTTTAATCTTGTCATTGAAATGCGTGTCATTATCATACCAGTGATACAAATCCTGTGCACCAAAAACACACCTTTCATTTAACATTTCCATAATTTTTACCTGCACACGACACTGGGTTCATTTGACACTGATAAGCCATGGTCTTCACAATAGCATTATCACTAGGAGTGTAATGATTCTGAATCGGTTTTTTTTTTTTTTTTTTTTTTAAGCGTAGTAACACCACCAGCTACCATGAGGCGAACATCTGAGCTTTCCCTTTTCGCTTATTAACCCCCGTGCTGTCCTGAACGAGTGTGTCAAAAATCAAAGGGCACGAGAAATGCTTCCGGAAAAACCTTGACTGACATCAGTATTTTTCGGCTACGTGCTGAGAGGAGCCAAGCAAATGAAAACAAAATCGTCTCCTATTAACCTATTAGGCAAATCTAAGAAAAGTTTACCTGTTCCCGTTTACTTTGCTTGATTAGCGATCAAATGGTGGATTCGTTTACTCTTGAAGTTGGATGAGTAGAGCTGTTAAGACAACATGTTTGATTGCTGCATTTTGAAATTTAAATGGCACAGATTTGCATTCGATTGCCATTGCCACGCCATTTCGTGCGACTGTGACAATTTAGGCCTATATCTCACATTCACGTTTCATCCGCTTTTCAGAACGTTTTCCACCTCGCGTATTTTTTATACGCTTAAACCCCAGGGCGATCTTATAACAAATCTGTTTTAAATTAATCTTGAATAATGTCCTAAAACGCGACAATGAGAGATATAATGACATTTGCTTCCAAATACTCCTAAGGGCTTTCCTCCATGCAACGCGTACTTCGCAATGACCATAATGGAGCCTTATAGTAACTGCAACGGTGCTGATTAAACAACAGATTTTTCAGAAATGAATAAATGTGCCCATAATCAGCCACAAACAAGTTAAATGACCTCCAAAATCGAGACTTAGCACCAATAACCATACAATCACCGTCGCGGGTAGAGATGGGATCAAGATGGACAGCCTTTTCAGACAATCCAGTGAGATCACCATTAACAATCGTCAACGTAATGCAACGATTACACATCCAATCGATGCGTTGTTGAGAGCAGATCTGAGTAGTCCGCATTTTCAACTAAAAATCACCATTTGGTGACTTGAATAGCCACCGCTAGATAGGCCACTGTCCACGGCTCTTCCCAGGCAAACCGTTACGTAATACATGGGTTTAGGTTTACTTGCTGGCTGCAGGCAGAGAGAGACTCGCCGTTTCATCCCCCGACTGAAACCAGACTTAAAGTAAAACTCCTGATGACGATTGATTCTGGAATGAAACAACAACACTAGCTAACTACAATAAAGCGGACAATACAGATATAGGCTAGACACCTCATCAACTCCAACATGTTAGCTTCGACAATATATTAACGTTACATATTCATGGAAATAAGCAGGTTTATCAGCCAATTTCGGCTTTAAAATGGAACGAGACATGACAAGTCGCTTTCAAAAAAAAAAAAGAGAGCAAGGCAGCAAATACCCCATTTATGGTTGTCGCAAACAACAAAGGACACGTCAACCAGCGAGCTAGCAGGCAGTAGCACTGCACTCGAGTCCCAGGCTTTGGCGAGCTAAAGCTAGCGAAGGCCACTGGCGAACGGACCACTAGCTGACGTTGGCCAACGACAAGAGTCGACACTAAACCAAACGCTTGAGTCACGAAATAAGCCTTTGAGCCGCTTTCACACTGGACGCGAAACGATTTTTCGCACGACAGAATGCATTCAAAGTCAATGCAAAGACGCGAATAAACGCGTTTCGCGTCCGGTGTGAAAGCAGCTCGACAGTCAAATCAATAAATAGCAAATACCTTCTCATGCGAATATATTTTCCCCTTTCATCCTGTTTTGACACGTCCCCGGAGGCCATGATTGTTGTTTTCCTCATTCAACGCAAAGACGCTGGATAAAAGCCAGCGCAGCTCTGGTCTGGGACGCCACCTGATTGGCTGATTCTGACAAATAAGGGGGCTCGCCTGATCTGTCACCTGGATACCGAAACTGCACTAGCGAATGGAACATTGCGTTCTCAGATCCTCTATCCCGCGGCGATTATCCGAAGTGAAAGAGGGACCTATCGTCTACCTGTGGGATTTCCTCTTCACCGGGACCGCCGGCCGATTTTTGCATTATTTTTGTTGAAAAACAAAGAATTCTTTAATATCCGCATTCGCGTCATAACTTTAACTCGGAATTCACGATGTAACAAATAAATCAGCAACCGAAAAATAACATATCCCTCATTCCACATTCACCGTCGTCCACGCCCGGTCACTTCCCACATGCAGGTCAGCAGTGTTCAGAAACGGCTCTTTCAAGTTCATTACAGCCAACGTGCAAGCCGCTAGCTTGTAACCCTCATGCACACACATAATTCAAACAATGCATGGTTTGCTCTCCCTGTTATGAAAGCGCAAATAGCCACACCCCGCTCTAAATCATTCCACTGGCTACTAACCAGCACACCTACTCCCTACCCGCCCTGCCACCGATAGGCCAGCAACGTCACACTGACACTTACATCAAGCGCCTCCGCCACGCAATGGTAGCGGGCCTCCTCCGCGGTCAGTCCCTTATGTGGGGAGTAGCGGTTGGCCCGCAGTCCAGCCTGCTGTTCAAATCTCTGTATACTATCCTGGGATTGCCCTAGAGAAGAAATGTCAAGGGTAAAACTTTTAGCAGAGTTGACCACAGTTTCTTTGGAGCCCCACTTTAGTCCACTAAGTTGTGCCGATATACAGCACAAAAAAAAAAAAAAGGTGTAACAGTCATTCAATGAATTTATTAATATACAGGATTGCAACTTGTCTAGCACACTTTGTCAGCACCTGAGTTTCCAAGCTTAGAGCAAAGTGCTTGAGGAAACTGCACACATGCTTTTAAAGTGCCTGGCAGGGTGTGCATTATCTATCACTGTTCTAACAAACCTACATTATGTATAACTTGGAGCTGTAAAACAGTTTATCTCACTGCAGGTACCTTTCCGGATGTAGTTGAAACATAAAATGGCGGTTTTATAGCTTGAATGTGCACTTGACTGGAAAACCAATTTAGCAAAACTTCCAAACTTTGTTATGCCCACCTGTACTTTTCAGTCCGTATTAAGACACAGACTCGGGTAATTTAGTGTTTTGGAGAGATAAAGATATTTACAGCTTCCTATCCTTAAGCCATATACATGTATTATCGCAGAAACTGTTGCACTTTATCTCCGTTTAAGATTAGCTGTCACAGTTTTTTTTTATGCAATTCCCAACTGTTTTTGCAATTATGTATACGGTGGGTTTTTGTTCCAGCCAATCTCTGCTCAAAATTAAACTGGCTGAATTTACATTTACTACAAGTTCACTTGCAAAACATAATAGATTTTGCTCATTATCTTCGGTACTGCCTTATATGCTTAAATATCAGCAAATTGTAGTGGTCAGGTATTCGTGGTTAAATTAAGTCACGGCAACTCAATTTACTGCATGCTTTAATATGTTAGTTGAAGTTTTTTTCTGCTCATTTAATTATTTGCAATATGACACAATGTGAATACGGGACTTACTCTCCTAGGCAAGCATAGATGTTGCAACTAAAGGGGATAAATCTTCACTCAATTCAGGCAAACTGCTTTACTAAGAAAAATATATGGATTTTTTAAGTCCGCAATTGCAGTTGTGGTTGGAACAAAAAAAAAAGAAAAACAGAATGAACAGAAGTTCCCCGCTCACTGAACTGATAGTAATTTTCCCCACACAAGACAGGTTCTCTAGTCTTGTTGCAAGTTCATTTTTAATTGCCATAAACACAAATGTCTATATCCATACATCCATATGGCTTGTTTCAAAGACAGCTGAAGTTTCATTACTGGAATGTTATGTTTAAACTGTGTATGGTAACCAAATGTGTGATATTATTGGTCAATATAAAACAAAAAAAACCAGAAACGCCCGCGTTTGAACACCCTCGGCCTGACGTTGCACACACGGACAGACAGACAGACGGACAGACAGATGACGAACTAATGACAATACCCTTCGGCCTGAAGTCGGGCGAGGGTAAAAACCATAAAACTCAGCATAGGCATCAGTATAAAGCAGCACAACGACAAATACATTTCATTTTTTTTGGTGTTGTTCCTCAAATCACAGTCTTACAGGGCAGGTAACTCCTAGTTTTCCAATTTTCCTCGGGCGCATGGCCAGTCTGGTCAGCCAGCAGCACAATAATGTACAATAAATTATGAGGAAAGGAAGAAAAGCTGGACCGGATTAACATAATACTCACTGTTCATGATAGAATTTAACATGGAGGATGATGCTTTTGCCTTCACCACTGGGACAGCAGGGTTTGCAGGTGAAACTTTAAAAGTAATGGGAGCTCCAAATTCATCCTCCTAATAAAAAAAAAAAAATCAAAACATTAATGAACCTCTTATACCAGGAGATAGAACTAATCAAGCAGATTATGAATGGATGAAAAACACGGCAGGAATTCCACTGTCTGGCTCCTGGACTGAACACCTCTGCAAACTTCATTACACAGGGGACGGTGAATAAATGCAAAAAAAAGTCATAAATTCAACAGAGGTTGACTAATATCTTGATGAGCGAAACAAATGTCAGACGAGAAACATCCAGCAAGTCTGGAAAACTATCAGTACCCTTGTGTGACTGTCCTCTGGTTCTCCGCCCATTCAGTACGTTTATTAGAAGTAATGTCTCCTTTGATTGGTTTATGTCTTGGGTGCCCCTTTATCCCCAGCTGTATCTGGTTTCATTGTTACCTCTCGTCTTGTATTCGTGACATATTTATGCCCCTCTTTTGAGTTGCAAATTGCTCGATTGTAATTCGCTATTCAAGCTTAATCCCAGTTAGTATTCATTAGTAAAACTTCTCGTATTTTGAAAGTAAAACATAATTGTTAATGATGGTAATTCACTGAAGTTTCCTTCCTCCTTTAATTAATAAGAACGTCTCAGTGTCCCAGTCAGCTCTTCTGTCCAGTTTATTAGGAACAAGCTCCCAATCCTTTAACGGGCATCGGAATTGGAACCACGTTCCTCCTAAGCAACTCCATCCTGTCCTCGGACAGGTTGGCTCTGGAAAAGTGTTCAGTCCATCCGGCAGTCATCCCAGAATGCCACAGAAAGACTGGTACTGCCTCAGCATCAGAACTGAACTGTGCTATTCTCTTCTATTTCTACCAATAAACCCCACTATTGAGTTGTACTCAGTGTCGGCACTTAACTCCTAGTCTGGATCATAATTTTCAGAAGTTTTGCAGGTAAATGGAGCCACGGGTTCTTTTTAGAAAACATTTAAGGTGCGCTCATGCAAAAGTGTAGAAAGAATGTGCAGCTGACAGAACATTCTACACCCGATGGCACAGTCACCACTGCGGACTGAGCTCTGGGACACTGCATTAGACCTTTGGAAAGGAAACAAAAAAAAAAACACATTCAAAGAAAATCTACTCTTTACCCCTCTTACTATGTTCCAGGTCAATTTGACTCGACTCAGTGTTCAATGTCTCTAAAAACATGATTATCCTACTTTTTTCCAGCTCGATATTTTTTTTCCTGACTTTATGGGAAAAGTATGAATATAACTCAAAAAAAAAAAGAGAAAAGATTTTATGTTCCGTACACATGTTGTGAGCATCGGTGTTATTTGGGTCCCCCAGAGTCAATTATTACATAAAACCATCATTTTGATCTCATTTTTTGTAGCATTGCCAAAGACTGGGAAAGTGTTCAAAATAATTTCTATTTCATTTCACATTTGGTCTTGTTTCATTTGCTGCAAATCATGTAAAATTGATGCTTCATGTATGAGGGGAGGATAGAGGAGTCGTGTTTTTTTGTCTACTAAAATGCTCAGTAGAAAGGCATGTGAAAGAAGATTGGGTAACACTTTCAGTTACAAACATCTTATGTACTTCTTCATTACGGGCATCAAACTGACCTCAAACCAAAAATGATTTGTTAATTTGCATATAATTGGAGGATTACATGGTTAAGCAGTATGTTTGGACAACAATATATGCCAGGTAATCACATTTATGGGGGATGGAGGGGGGGGGGGTGTACCTCAGATAAGCAGCGAGACTTTTTTGTGGGAGCAACAGGCCTTTTCCACAGCACGTTGAAGGTGGGGTCAGAAGGGGGAGAGGCAATGGGCGTGTGCAGCGAATCGTCATAGCTGAGGGAGTGTCGCATCATTCTGATTGGCTGGGACATCTCGCCCATCAGCCCTGGTGTGTCTCCAGACTCCAGCGCTAAAGTCCAGTGAGCAGACACAGACAACAACTGAGATAAACAGGCTGGCATCCAGGCCATCCGGGTAAGGTTCAAAAGGTAAAGTACACAATGTGCAGTGTTATTTCAGATCCACATGCAAATCTGTACTGCTGCACATGCACATGCACATACATATATTATATATATATATAGAGAGAGAGAGAGTGAGTGTGTGTATACACACACACACTCTCTCTCTCTCTCTCTCATAAATTGAGACATATGCATGCACATACACGCGCACACACACACACACACACACACACTCTATCACTCAGTCTCATAAATTGAGACATATGCACACACACACACTCGCTCTCTCTGTCTCATAAATTGACACATATACATACACACACACATACACACTCTATCAGTCTCATAAATTCACACACACACACACACACACACACACACACACACACACTCTATAAGTCTCATAAATTGACACATATGCACACACACACACACACACACACACACAAAAACACACACATACACACTCTCTCTGTCTCATAAATTCACACACACACACACACACACACACACACACACACACACATACTCTATAAGTCTCATAAATTGACACATATGCACACGTACACACACACACACACACTCTCTCTCTCTCTCTCTCTGTCTCATAAATTGACACATATATATATATACACATGCACACACACACACACACACTCTATCAGTCTCATATATTGACACATATGCACACGCGCACACACACACACACACTCTCTCTCTCTCTCTCACCAATTCACACACACACACACACACACACACACACACACACACACACACACACACACACACTCTCTCTCAGTCTCATAAATTGACACATATATATATATACACATGCACACACACACACACACACACTCTATCAGTCTCATATATTGACACATATGCACACGCGCACACACACACACACACACACTCTCTCTCTCTGTGTCTCATAAATCCACACACACACACACACACTCTCTATAAGTCTCAGAAATTGACACATATGCACACACACACATAGACACCCACTCACTCTCAGTCTCATAAATTGACACATATGCAAGCACATATACACACACACAGGTACATGAAATCAAATACAGCACATATGCATGCACACTTGCTCAGACACATAAACACACACATGCCCACAAACCACAGGCTGGTTTTTTTGTAAGGTGAACTGGGGGACTGATTCCCCCCTGACCAAAGTAAAAAAAACATCTAATTCTTCACAAGTACGTGCCCTTATCGAGAACAATTTAAATGCAGCATGAGGCAGTGTAGAATGACACTGAGTTGTGTCATCAGTTCTAAGCATATACAAGTTTGGAATCACTTACAGTTTCACAACTGCTAAAACACTAATCCCTATTCTCTAAATCAAATTCTCAATTGCCTGAACACATTCATAGAATTAATCTCTCTTTTGGCAAAACCATAGACTACTTTCACCTTGGTAGGTGCATTTTGCAAAACTCATCATTCTTTTTGCAAAACTCTAAACACATTCTCATACAATAAAGCACATTGTGCATTTTGATGCACTTATTAGTGTGCCTACTCAGAGCACACAGCTCATGGTTCCTGAACGCACTGTCACACGCTGATCAGCAAGACTCATTTTGACTGCTTTGAAAATGATTGAGACCATTGGTTGGTTTTGAGCACAGTTAAGTATTGAGGTGATCAGTTTTGTAAAAAGAATCTATAGTTTTGAGTATGTAGTTTGAAAAATGGGTTGTGTTCAGTTTTGAGAAGAAGGTAAATAGTTTCAAAGTGTTTTAGCGATTGTGAAAAACTAATCATGTAAGGAGTTCTTACCATTACATCATTCATTTTCTATACCCGCTTATTCCTCACTAGGGTCACGGGGCAAGCTGGAGCCCATCCCAAAGGCAGGGACCCACCCTGGACAGGTTGCCAATCCATCGCAGGGCACGCACACCATTCACTCTCGCTCATACCTATGGGCAATTTAGTGTCTCCAATTAACCTGATATGCATGTCTTTGGACTGTGGGAGGAAACTAGAGTACGTGGAGAAAACCCACCCGAACAACATGCAAACTCCACACAGAAAGGCCCCAGGCAGGATTCAAACCAACAACCTTCTTGCTGTGAGGCAGCCATGCTAACCACTGTGCCGCCTATTCTTCCCATTTCATTCAATACAAATATTTCCATATCAGTAAGTGACATGACAGACACAAGTGTGTATTTCAAGATGTTTTATGCAGTGCGTCAGGTATTTGCAGGCACAAAATTTATGATACCAAGTGCCCATTTTAGTGATTTAAAGTATCCACCATGAGTCAGTGTCACAAATGCAGCAATGTGTTTTAAAGATATTAATTTTACAAAGGTATTAATCTCAATGGATTTACCCAAGGGCACCAATATTTCCCACAGGTCTGTCTTTGAAAATTGGGCACATTTCAAACTATACGATCCAGGGGGCCCCACAGAGCATTCAGCTATCCACTCCATATTGTCATTTCCTTTCCAGAACAATCCTGTGAGGTAGCGTTCAGGAACCAGAAGTGAGACCAAAAATATCCAGTAAACTTGTTCTTTATTGGATCTGGGGTGGAAACCCCTGCAGGGCAATAAACGGTACAGAGTCCACAATCCAAAATCAGAATCCAGTAGTCGTAATCCAATTCGTACACAGGGCAGCAAACACAAAACTCAGGGTTGGGCGAAGCAGGTTTGATACACAGGCACAGGAATATTAGACAGAACCAAAGCCAAAATCCAGTAGACGTAGTCCAGTTCGTTAACAGGGCAGCAAAGACAAAACTCAGGGTCGGGCAAAACAGGTATGGTACACGGGCACAGGAATCTCAAAGACAAAGCCGAAATCCGGTACATTCCAGTCAGAATTATAACACTAAGAGTTCAAGGCATAAACGATCACAGCACAGGGAAAACATTCTGACAAGAGCTGGTAGTGAATACACTTACAGGAAGTCACATGCTGTAATAGGGAGCAGGTGAGCTGGATCAGACTAAATTAACAAAGGAATGAACAAGAGGAAGTACCTAACCACATGAAATTGGCGAAAGCAAAAACGAGGACAGGGATTACACAGACAACCTATGACAAACAGACGACTCCAGTCAGGGAGTTCTAAGGTACACAGAGTGAGAGGCAGAACGGTGTTTACCAAGGTGCGGAGAATCTGCTGAAGCGCAGCAAAGTAAATTAAGTGAAGGCAAGGGGCGGAGACTAGAGCAGAGCGAGTGCTGAGAGCTTGTTAGTCAATTTGTAATGTGCAGCTATACAATCTCTAGTGCCAGTTAGTAAGTTAGTACTATAAACAATGTTAGTTAATGCTATTAATTTATCTAAAATAATAAACTGTTAGTATTGTCAGTAAAGATAGGACAGTAAGGCGAAGGAAGCAAACAAGATTGGAAGGAATGTTAGGAAACCCAGAAACCATGAAATCACATGAAACCGTGGCACACAAGACTGGGCAATAAAACTGTCACATCACATATGACCAGACAGGGGAGACAATGTGCAATGCAGGGCATGAGAAATACCAAAACCAGAAAGATAATCTTAACTGTGAAAATGAATAATGGCAGGAAAAAGATAAGACAAGGAAAGACAGGCAAAATACAAAACATGGCATGGACTAAATCAAAAAACATGGCTTGGAATCAGAGTCATAACGAAAAAATGGTCAGGCACAACAGAATCATAACAAATCCAGAGTGTAGGTTTATGTTTTGTGTCACTGTCACACTGCGGTATAAAAAAAGTTTCATTCATATGATCTATGTGAAAATCTCATGTGATCTGAAAGTTTTGCAGGGTAGTGTATCTGCCTTACAAACAAAATAATGTGGTTGGATCTCATAACTAAAGCAAAACGGAGTAAGAATCCAATGTGCAAATGCACACAAGGAATAGGACACAAACCCGAAATAAATCAAATTGGAGCATTAGATACAAGATTAAAAATGGTAAATGACAAAAAATCATGGCATTTTGTGCTATGACGAGACAACATGCCAAAAAATATCATTGCTCAGAAAGTCTTACACCACCAACAATTTCTTTACCATTAATTAAAACTTTCTTTGGCCTTTATTTTCACAAGCTCATATATACAGTGCTCTCCACTAATATTGGCACCCTTGGTAAGTATCAGCTGAAAAGGCTATGGAAAATTGTGGTTATGTCAACAAAAATCTAACCTTGAATTTAAGGAAAAATAACTGCAAAAAAAAAACCAAACTTTTTTTTTTATCATAAAATAAAAACATGCCACAATCTCTGACACCCCAAATAACCTTCTAAGAAAATCTAATGTAAGTATATTCCCAATCATTTTTCTTTATGAAGTTCACCAGAATAATTAGGGATTTAAAAGCTCACCCATGACTTCCTGTTTCCCTGAGGTATAAATATGAGTTGACACATAAGAAAGTTTCCTTGATTCGTTCATCACCAAGGTTCAGACAAAAGATTAAAGCAATGATGTGTGACAGAAAGTTGTCTTGCAATAGACAAAATTGCCATAAAAATACCAAAAAAATGTGGAAATGCCCAGTATGATTCTAAGGCAACCAGGTTCCAAAGGAAACTGAGACCAAAATAAAACTCAGTGGCAAGGAATTCTAGAGGCAGGTTTGGTGTAACACCATTATAGCCCCATTCCAACTGAAATAATGGAGGTAGATCTTTGATATTATCGGCCTGTTTCTCTCCTAAAGGCCCCTGACAACTGGCTCCGATTCATGGTATAATAAATCCCATAAAAAGCCACCAAATATTGAATGAAAACCATACAGTCTGCCTCTGCAAGACAACTTAACATGGGCCATGGTTGGGTCCTCTGACAGGACAATAATCCAAATCATGCATCAAAATCAACATACAAATTGTTCACCAGCCATTATCCAGAATCAAGGTTTTCTGATGGCCCTCCCACTGCCGTGACCTAAATACAACAGACAACTGCACAATGCACGTAGCAGGAGAGTCCACAGATGTGGACCTGAGAATACGAATAATCAAGATACATTCTCTATGGCGAAATGGTTTGATTCTTTGCCATGTCTTATGCAACCCCATTATACATTATATGAGATGATCATGACTCAGAGCTTTTATCTTGGCAAAATGGAGGCTGCACAAAGCATTAACTGTGAAAGGGATTGTGGCATACATATTTGAGAAAAACAATACTTGAATCTTTTTTTTTAAGTTCAGTAATTGTACTTTAACAAAAGCACTTATTTTTTCTAACACGTTGAATTAAACATTAAGTGGATAAAGAAAGGCATTAATTCATAACATCTGTTCATATTCACCAAGGGTGCCAGTATTACCTGAGGGCATTGTGCAATATTTTCAACAGCAAATAAAGGCAGCCTCTAGGGAAAAGATCAGGAAAACAGGAGTTACTGGGGGCGAAATCACGTTCTCACCTGGCCTGGACGCCATTGGCTCGCCAAGAAACCAATCAGGTGGACACAGAGGTGAAGACAGTAGAAAAAATACCAAGAGCGAATTGACCTGCAAAGAAAATTATCACTGAAACTGAAAACCGTATTTGCCAGACTAAAACTAACCAACTAACCACAGTCAAAATACAAAGACTCCACATCTTTATAGAAATTTCAAGATGTTTAAATATAAAACCGAAACTAACATAAAATCTGATTTTTTTCCACTGTATGCACTTACTGTAAGTCCCTTTGGATAAAAGCATCTGCTAAATAAATGTAATGCAATGTTTCCATCTTTATTGTGACCTACTAACAAACTAAAATCAAGAGGAAAGAAAACCACGTAGCTCAGAACTGGCACAACTGAAACATCTTCCACTTGTTACTGAATTACTGAATACAAGGCAGTGAAATGTCACACATAACAGCTATACACTTGCACACATACACTTGTCAGCTATAAGCCAAATTGTGTGAGGTGATCATAAATGGTTTGCATAAAATTGTACGACATTTGTAACAGAAGTTCAATGCAAGTGAAAGTAGGTAATAACATTAATAATTCATATCTGCATAATTTTCCAGGATAATACGCCTTTGATTCAAAAATCACATTTTGTTTGAATACTCAAATGAGTAACCAGGTATAAGAATTTTGTACATTTTACATACACATTCATTGCATACTGACTAGCATTGAAAACGCACCATCTTAATTTCATGGCCATGATACAAATTATGTATGTTTATGATGTGTACTTTTTATAAAAAACAAAATTGGATTGATGTTTCCAATGATCAAACTGGACACAAACCAAATGATTTAGGTTTAGATTTCTTGCCTCTAGTTTGGAGTAACTGTTGCTTTTCAACAGAACTACAGCTGAGCCTTTGGTGAAAATAAGCTCAAATGGGGGTTAAAAACGCCACTTTTACAGCCGTTGGGTGACTTATGACTGTGGATTCAGACACTCGACCCCTTTGACATCACCTTGGTGAGCCGTTCAAGTCAATTTGAATGATCTTTATTTTTTAAATTTACATTGTGGCAGACAAACTGTGGACAGTCAGGCACGAGGCAGACACCCCCAAAATTTTGGTCAATCTTCCCAGTGATGGAATAATAGCAATGCTGCCGTGAAGCAAGAGCATAGAGGCGAATGCGCCCTCGCAACATTCTAAGGGTGTATTTCTACTCATTTTCATCAAGTTCTTGCCTCCTTTGCCCTCTAATGCTGATGTTCATCAACTGACTTAGGGTGGCTTTTGCCTCCTTTTGAAAAGACCACATTTTATATACAGACCCAGAAAGACGTTATTGCATTTTGCCCTGCACAAAAATCTTGGTTTTAGCTTTTTTGGCCTGAACTAGAATTAAAACATGCTAAAGACCTAATTTTGCATTTTGCCATCTTGTCAGGAAGCATAACTGTGATGGCTGGTGAGTTGAGACGCCAAACGCAGCAACCAGAATAAAAGGAAGTCTCGCAGATTGAGAGAGAGACAAACAAATAAAGAGAGAGAGAGAGACTTGCACTTCCAACGAACCTAGACCTCGTCTGAGTGCAAGGAAGCAAAGCTCGACAGAATGAATAGAAAGGGAAAAAATCTCGGAAACCGAGATAAAAGAAATAGCACCAGATGGTGCCCAGAAAGAGGAAAAATGGAAAGATTTCCTTGCTAGCTTTCCTCTTTTGCAGCTAATACCTCAAAATCTGTCTTACTAGAGACCTTACCGTCTAAAGTGCAAACATAACACTGACACTCGCCCCCAATTAATGCCTGCTGGCCGAAGAATCCGATAGTGGGCAAACCGATGTCGTCCCGGACGAGAGCAACCAAGAATGCTCTCAAAGCCTCCAAAAACCATGACAATAATACACTTTAATAACAATTACACATCACAAACACGCATAATTAGTATTTTGGCCTTGAAATTAGTGTGGTGTGTTTTCAATGCTGGTCAGTATGTTTAATTCCGCAACTGAATGAGCAGCGGTCCCACATGATTACCTCATGTTTACATTCCCTGAACAATTTTGATGTTATTTCTAGTTTGACATTTGTAGATTTCTTTGTGTGAAGACTTTTATATCCAGTGTATCTGCCTAACAAACCAATGATCTAAATAACTAAATAAATAAACCAATAAAGGTGAGGTGTGATAAACAGCAGACCAATCACCTCTCTAATTTACAAAGCTGAGCGCATCCATTTGCCAACAAACCACACCCAGATCTTCCGTCACACGTCTTATCTGATGAGGACTTCTGAGATCAAAACATTTTTAATGGTGTCACGAGGGAACGATGATGTTACAGATGTAAGGATTAGTGAAATGACATTAGTCTACAGTAGAGGCGCAATACAGGTTCACTGGTTGTAAAATACTCCTTGAGAAATGGAGTCAAGATGGCAGCAACAGCACAGAATTACTGTTACATAAACTGTATTCCTTAAATTCGCAGCCACAGTCCGAAAGGGGGGGGGTTACCCTTGGCTTATGGAAAGGGACGCCACTGTTCAGGATCAATTGTGCGAGTGAAAACAGAGACATTACAGCTGGCAACGGGTCACGCGACAGCCGAAGTGCTTATTATTTTCCATCCATCCTCGCAATAGAAGGTTATGAGTTATATTTACTGTAACATGCGCTCAGCAGGTGTGGGAGAGGACACCCACCTCTTAAAGAAGGGGGGAGGGGAGAGGGATAGACAAGTAAAGAAAAGTCATGCTGACTTGTTGCTTAGGATTTTTTTTTTTTTTACTTCAGTGCCATGGGAGACTCCCCCCTTCGCCCTTGTGCTTTTTTCTCCTGTCTCCTGGCCACCTGTCTTTTTGTCATAAAAATACAATAATTGATATGGAAATGTCCATATTTATCACAACTTCCCATGCATTGGTGTTCTCCAACATTCTGAAGTGTGTCATGGTGTGAGACAATATTAGATAGAGAATTCTGGTTTTTCATGCTTCATTGGCAACCATGCGCCTACAATATAAAAGATCTGACTTTGTTCTTGCCAGTGTTTTAATATCATAAAGCTGTAGCCTTCCATAAATTATAACAAAAACAATACTAGAATATTAGACTTTATCCCGAATCCCCCAAAAAGTTATAGTAAATAAGTGCTTTTGCACTTTGCTCAATACATGACAGTTCTTTCACACAGACATTCTGCAACGCTCACTCTTATATGCTTTTCATTTATAAAATACAATAATTATGGCAAGCTCACGAACAAACTTACCTGAAATAATCCATTCACCCTCACAATGTAGAGCGGTTTCAAACATTCGTGTTATTCAGGTGGGAGCACTCGTGTTTCAGAACATGTAACAATAGGCACCGAGATGCGCCAACAGATAACTTGAACGTCCTCATTGTGACACAGAAGAGATGGAAAACAAACGGCCGAAAAAATAATGCAAAACTGGGTTTCTCAGAGAGAGCTTTGTAATGATTGTCAGCAAGTACCGGTCAGCCATGATCGAATTACTAAGCTGTCCCAAGATTTGCAGTGGGTCACAGTAGTAAATGCACGGTCGTTGGCACTTACCGTTATGGGCGCACAGAGGCTGAAGTTATTCGCATACCGCCGCTGGATAAAGTCGCAGCATTGTCGCCAAATAGTCTGTATTACTGGGCATTGCTGTGTGGTGAGTTTCACTAATGGTCATCAGTATCCGTGAACACCAGAGAACTACTGTCACAAACGAAAGCACTGCACTGTAGAGCAGGAGTCAACCAAGCAACTGGCAAACAGCGCCGTGCGATTCACTGAATATAGACACCTGTCTTCTGTCACGTGCAAGTGCAGATGTGCGCAGAAAGCCTGCAGCTCAGCTGATCAGCGAAAAATAGGCCTAACTGATTAATCATAACACACATACACACGCGCGCACTCAATTAAGAACAAGCCCCTTTAATGTCTCATCGCTCACGCAGGAGAGGGATGAACTCAAAAAATGGAGACGCGTCTTAGTTCGTCTTGGAATTTGCCCGCAACCATGAAGCCCAAAAAGTGAAATTACACTAGACAAAAGAGCAAGCAAAAATCCCTGATAGCAGAGTCATTGAAACAATGTTAAATCAACATTGTTTTGTCTACGTTAAGACATTGAAACAACGTTGGACGTGCACCCTCAATTAACATTGAATCAATGTTGATTTTCTAATGAAAGATCAATGGTATTTCAATGTTATTTAATCAAAAAGAACATTGAAACAATGCTGAGATTTCAACCTAACCATAGATCAATGTGCTTTCAATGACTATTCAATATTAGTATCATCACCCTGTCAACCAGGAATCGATACTCAATCAATTATTATCATAACTTTAAATCAATATTGTTTCAATGTTGCTGTATCAACGTCGAGTTTCCATCGCTATTGTAACAGTGATTCAACATTGATTTCGCATTGATATTTCAATGTCAACCATTCTGATGATTCAGAAAGAAAATCAACATTGTTTCTATGTAGTCATGCTCTCTCTCTCTCTCTCTCTCTGAGAGAGAACAAAAGAGCAAGCAAAAAATCTCTTTCACGCACACACACACACGGAGAGAGAGAGATAGAGAGAGAGAGAGAGAGTGTGTGTGTGTGTGTGCGTGTGTGCGTGTCGCGTCGGGGTAGGGGGGTGGGTATACACATCTGCGCGGTCATTCGTCGGGCGAGTCAGCCACGCCGCAGATTTCTTTTGTGTTGAACTATATTCGTCAAGCACAAATTCTACAAAATGTATACCGACAGGCCTAATTTTTCTCCGAAGACTCGTCGATAACTTGCGATAATCCGCTAGTCTTTTTTTTCTGCAGATCAGTCACAACTTAGCAACACACTTAGGCCGACACAACTTACATCAGTCAATTACACGTCAAGAAAGTGTAAAGAAGACAATAATTAAGCATTCGAGTCGACATTGCCACAAAAAAGCACAATTTTAAATTCTTACTTGTTGAAATCTATTTGCTTTCTGTTCAGGAGCTCTTTATAGTTGCACTGGAGTTCACGGAAAATACTTTATGTGGCTATAATCCCGCAAACTATGCCGCAAAGGCTTTTCATTCACTAAGTCAAAGAGGCAAAGACTCATGTTACTCACCGATGTATAATTAGGCCTGTATTGTTACTCCACTTCTATATTGTAAGCCTATACAACAACTGTAACAACGCTACCATGAAAAGTCGGATTTAAATATGCCTCATCTGCGCGGTAACTCTACCTGGCCGGGACGGTTCAGTCAGATGGTCAGATGCCGGTGTTGTGTGCGCAACAGCGGCAGTCACATGTCTCGCGATACATTACCGTTCTGCACGTAGGCTGGTATATTTATAACCCATAGACTGTAGGCCTATATAAAGACAGTGAATTATGTAGCCACTGAGCCAAAACAAATCACCTGGCAAGGCACAGTGCATATACCTTTAGTTCTATTATCTCGCACCTTCTGATTGCATTGAAAGCACATGGCTTTTTCATTATCTTAATTACTGTAAGAAATTACTTCAGTGACGGAGCTAGAAATGGGATTTGGGGTGGAACAGACACGTCCCTTTATGACCATTAGGATAGTCCAGGGGTGTGTTTCCCAAAAGCGTAGATGCTAAGTTAGTTAGCAACTTACATAGTTTAAACAATGTAGTTGCGACGCCAGGGTTTCCCAAAACCATTGTTCGAACTATCAAGGGCCGTTTCTCAAAGCGTAGGGTGCATCCTTTGAGGGCCACATTTTTAGGGGTCGTCATTTACTTTCATTTGCTAACCTGTCATTTAGGGTAAGAGAAAAGGTGAAATTTAGGGGTAGGTTTTGGGTTAATGGATAGAGTTAAGGTTATCCCAGATAGCAAGCACCTCCGCTTCGGATCTGCCCCTGCTCTGGTCTGGATCAGCTTGAGTCGGCACTGAGCCGGGCCAGATCGGGAGTGGAGGTGCTTGCTACCTGGGACGGTTAGGTAAACCAGTGACAACTCACTTAAACCAAGGCTGTTTAACGAAGATGAAATAATGTTACGTCAGTTCGGTAGATGGAATTAAGTGACGACCCCTAAAAATGCAGCCTTCAAAGGATGCAGCCTACGCTTTGAGATGCACCCAAGGTAACGTTAACTTAGGTAGTGCGAACGGCGCAGGTGTTCCCCAAAACCGTAGTCCGACCGAACGTTCGCAACCACTCTCGTTAAGTTGAGTAGTTCCAACTGCCGCTCTCCAGCTGTATAGTTAGAAGCTTAGTTCCGGGTCGGAAAATGCAATCCACGAAAAGTAAACATAAGGTCAGTAGCTGAAAATGTTCGATGATCTTGTTGTACAAACATATATAACATCAACACGGTGATTTGAAAATTTAGCTACTTAGGAAAAACACTTTGTGTTGTATTTCTCTGTTCATGAGTGGGCCTATGGTTGGATCTCTGGGATTATATCTCTTGTAGGCTTCACATGCGTTAGCAAAGAAACTTAAATGTTCGGCAACGATTAACTACACTAGTCTAGTAATTAAACATTTGTTTTTTTCCCGCTGTCATCAGAGCGGGAGGTGATTAATTAGCCTATTTTACGGGATCATGGTTCAAGACGGTAGTATTGTTGAGTAAATCTGTCAAGCTCGTGACTTCGTGTTGCTAGTCATAGGAAGAACATATGATCTCGCTGTGTTTACCTTCGTGTATTTTTATGAATCGATAGGAGAGGATGTTGTTTGCCTACTTGCAACTGTGAATATGGTAGAAATCATATATATATATATATATATATATATATATATATATATATATATATATATATATATATATATATATATATATATACCCGTCCAAAAAAAAGTCGCACACTCAAATATTTATTTGGAACCCCTGTAGCTTTGATTACAGTGCAAATTCATCTCTTCATTGTTTTAATTACCATATGCAATTCCAGAACATTTATTTTTGCTCAGAATTGCCATAATTTTTGGCCGATATCTTGTCTTCTCGACAAAATGGTTGAACCACAAGGTGGTCTTTCTTGAGCACACCCCAATAACTTTTAATGTGCTTAAGGTCAGGACGTTGTGGCGGCAAATTTATCTGTGAAAATGATTCCTCATACTTGTTTTTCTCATTCATGGTTTTTTTTGCTAGATACAGGCCAATAACTTGCCCGTTCTGAAATACTGGAACATCATTTCCACCATCAAGGGATGTGAATTCCGACATGATTTTTTTAAAGAAATTAGTACCAACACACTTCATCAGTCAGGGCTAAAATGATTATTGCCAGCTGAAACATATTCATATGTTTAAACATATTAAACCGCAATAATGATCCAATCAAAGAATTTGTTCATTTATTTCCAAATGGTGACTTTTTTTTGGACGGGCAGTGTATATTGTTATGGCCCCAATTTGTTCTGACGTTAACGACAGCAAAGGATGACAGACAAAAATTTTAAAACTAAAACACATTTAATTAAACAAAGGCAACTAACAACAAACTACTCTACTCTACAGAGATTGATTATATACAAACACAGAAATATTTACAGTCCCTTTGGTGGGTTGCTTGGTGATGTCCTGGGTGAGGAAAATGCTCTAACACAGGCAAAAATCCACTGAAAGCTTCACAGGTCTTGAACAGAATGACAGGTCTGGTCACATGTATCCTTCTCCTTGCAATTTCTCCTACTACTTTACTGTCTCAATTTTACTCCTTATATAATCTTTTGCAGACCCCTCCCACCTTTTAGGCTTTTTTAAAATTTTTCTCTGGGACTTGTCCCAGACATGCCTAAAACATGCCCAAACTGATCTCCAGTCTGGGCTTCACAAAAAAAAGGTAAATACTGCCATCTAGTGGCCTCTATTCACATTACAATATATAGACAGTACAGGCCAAAAGTTTGGACACACCTTTTCATTCAATGCGTTTCCTTTATTTTCATGACTATTTACATTGTAGCTTCTTACTGAAGGCATCAAAACTATGAATGAACACTTGGAATTATGTACGTATGTATCAAACAGTTGTCCAATAGGGCTATTGGCTGTGTATCAACCTGACTTCTGCACAACTCAACTGATGGCCCCAACCCCATTGATAGGGCAAGAAATTCCACTAATTAACCCTGACAAGGCACACCTGTGAAGTGAAAACCATTTCAGGTGACTACCTCTCGAAGCTCATCAAGAGAATGCCAAGAGTGCGCAAAGCAGTAATCAGAGCAAAAGGTGGCTACTTTGAAGAAACTAGAATATAAGACATGTTTTCAGTTACAGGTATTTCACACTTTTTTCTTAAGTACATAATTCCACGTGTTCATTCATAGTTTTGATGCCTTCAGTGAGGATCTACAATGTAAATAGTCATGAGAATAAAGGAAACGCATTGAATGAGCAGGTGTGTCCAAACTTTTGGCCTATACTGTATATGACAGCGGAATGGAAAGTGTTTATAAAAAGAAAGGGGGTTGGGGAGATTGAGGTCTTTCTGCATAACATTTGTCATTCCTTGTGGTCTGTGGAATGCACGGACCTCAGTATCCTTTACAGAGATCGCCTCGTCTTCAGGGAGCTGGTCATTTGCTGTGACGGCCATGCTGTGCAGGACGTAGATGAACTGCCAGTCTGAGAGTATTCTGGAGACTCAGGGGAAAAAGCGGCCCTGACACACAGAAGGCCATGCCAGAGGGGGCACAATGTGGAGAGGCCCAGTGAGAGGACGGCCAATGTTGAGGGGTCCTGCGTGTGGGTGCCCAATGTTGGGGGGCCCAGGGAATCAAATTGCCAGGGACAAGGCATAAATGGGCGTAGAGGACGTGGGCAGAGGGGGGAAGACACTCATGTTAGGGAATTGTGCATACCACAAATACCTATACCCCTTGGACTCCCGCCAGCACTTCTGGGCTTAGCATAGACAAAACTCTCCTCAGGAGTAAGAGGAGGTCGACAGACCGGAGCTCCCCCCACCAGTCCTCTGTAGTGCACTCCTGAGAGCTGCAGCTCTCCTTTGTAATGTCTAGCTGGCAATCCCTCCAGCTGGCAGTCGCTTCCTGGTGATGTCACGTCTGCATCTCCCGCCTCTCTTTCCCCTGATTGGGCTGTAAAAAATTTAGCCGTGAGGACGACGGTAGTCGGCAAGACGGGCCTGCAGGATTTCAGACGATGAATCAGGCAGAGCCACGTGCTCTGCAAGGTTAAGGTACGAAGGTGTTGGGAAACCATCGTTCTTCTGATGCTCATTGGTTTAATGATGCATCGTACCATGTTAGTTCAAAGCTAACTTCCGTTGTCGTTTGGGAAACGCACCCCTGGCTAGTTCTCAATTATTTTTCTTTTTTGACGTGTTTTCCAATTATCCTAATTGGCAAATTAAGACTCCAGATGCTATCTAACAGCGATGAAATCATGGGATAAATTCCGTAAAACTGAGAACTGGGGTAGACAAAACATCTGTTTTAAACAATTGTTCGGTCTGACCTGTTCTAAGTCATTTTCATGATTAACAAAATGTTCACTCCGAGAGCACTCTGCACTTAACAGGTGTTGCTTGTTCTCCCCGATTAGGTAAGACGACACTCATTCATCTGGACGCGTTTTCTTAATTTAAATCAAAGTTTTTCAAAACTTCTCTCGGTATTGAGTGAAAAAAAGTGGCACTTGGCAGAGAATTAGGCTATAAAAAGCATGCGGCTTAAGCTATTTGACGTTGATTTAAATTCAGCGAACGCGTCCAGATGAATGATTGTCGTTCCTACCTAATCGGGGAGAACAAACAGCATCTGTTACATGTGGAGTGCTCTCAGAGTGAACCTTTTGTTAATCATGAAAATGACTGAGATCAGGTCAGGACTAATAATTGTTTAAAACGGATGTTTTGTCCACCCCAATTCTCAGTTCTACTGAATTTACCCCGGTTTCATTGCTATTGGATCGCATATGGAGAGAAACGTGTCTTCATTTGCCAATTACGATAGTTGGAAAACGCGTCAATAAAGAAAAATAATTGAGAACTAGCCAGGACTATCCTAATTGTCAAAATGGCCAGCTGGCCTGAAGGCCTTGTGTCCCCCGTCGCACAAGTGACCAGAAACATGTGGCAAAAACTATTTCGATGGCTGAAAATAATGTGGTGCACTGTAAGACTAATAATGTGAAGTACAATGACACTGTAGCTCATTGGTCATTGGTTGAACAGAGAGATGGATGAGGGATGGATCATTGTGGTATGAGCTAAATATAACCATGGGTCATGAGGGAGATTACAATTTTCATGACTTGTGGATGACGGACGCATCGCCAAGGCATAGTTTTGTCCTCAAGGCTGAGATCTACCTAACAGACCAATAAGAATGTCATATGAATTTGGTGAGCCTCCATCAAAGCTGTCAAAAGTTATTGCGAGTACAGTGTTCCTCACATCTTTTTGCTCAGTGACCTTGAAAACTAGGTCAAGGTCACTCATCATTGAACTTGCACAAGGCCTTCACGAGAGGCAAATGTGGTGTGAATTTGGTGATCCTCCATCAAAGCTGTCAAAAGTTATTGCGAGTACAGTGTTCTTCACATGTTTTTGCTCAGTGACCTTGAGAAGTAGGTCAAGGTCAATCATCATTGAACTTGAGCAAGGCCTTCACGAGAGGCATATGTGGTGTGAATTTGGTGATCATCCATCAAAGCTGTCAAAAGTTATTGCGAGTACAGTGTTCCTCACATCTTTTCGCTCAGTGACCTTGAAAACTAGGTCAAGGTTACTCATCATTGAACTTAAGCAAGGCCTTCACGAGAGGCATAAGTGGTGTGAATTTGGTGATCCTCCATCAAAGCTGTCAAAAGTTATTGCGACACACTGTTCCCAGACGGACGCACGGACGGACGGACGAACAGCGTTTCTATGTCCGCCGTCCCACCGGGACGACGGGGGACGATAAAGGGACGTGTCTGTGCCATCCCAATTCCAATTTCTAGCTCTGCCACGACTTGTTGGCCGATGGAAACTTGGCACGAGTGCTCGCGCTGCTCCAGGATGCCGACTTGTGGCTGCTTCACGCGACGAGCACTTGGGTTGGTTAATATTACAGGTATCCAAACGGACAGGGTCAACGATACTGGATATCGATCAACGATTATTTCTCGACGGCAGCCAGCTTTAAGTGAAGAAAGGCGACTGAAAATCGTCAGCATTGCCCTTCTCCACACACAACGGTAGAAATGACCTAAAAAAAACAAAAAGCAGAAAGAAGAAAATACACAGCAGTGCTCTCATCAGGGCTCTGCATTTGAGATCATCTGTTGGCGCACATATTCTTTTTAGAATAGAAAGTATTTGTAGATATCTTTACACATAACCATGAGTGAATTATTATTATTACTATTTTTTTTTAATTTTTTTTATTTTTATTATTATTATTTATAGTGAAACTCAGTATAACATTGTGCTGGATACCTGATGGTGTCAACGAGCCATCTCCCATGGCCTTGGTTGACAGGTTGCGCTTATTGTTGAAACAAAGATAAAACTATGAAATCTCCATATCTACATATCTAGTCTATCTACATGTCTAGTGTCCTTCGTATAATTCTTGCGCTCCCCAGAAGGCAGGCTCTCTGCAACAAGGGCAGGACGCTACCAAGTCCAAGTATGTCTAGCCATTTCTCTATGGAATTTGGAAGGGTTCCAAGAGCACCAATAATTATTGGGATGACTACGACTTTCTTGCATTTCCACAGCCTTCCAACCTCTCTTCTCAGATCTTGATATTTTTCAAGTTTCTCTCTCTCTTTTTCCACCACTCTTGTATCAAATGGGCAGGCGATATCAATCAAATAGCATGTCCCGTTATTCTTCTCCAACAACACAATATCTGGTCTGTTTGCTTCGATGATGTTGTCTGTCTGAACCCTAAAGTCCCATAATATCTTGTATTTATCGGACTCTAGTACAGGCTCTGGAAGATGGTTATACCATCGGTCACTTCTCGCAAACCCCAGTTTCTCACAGAGCTTCCAGTGAACTATCCGACCAACTTGGTCGTGTCTCCAGTTCTTGTATTGTTTCTGTGCTATTTTCTTGCATTCTGCCACAATGTGAGCAATGGTTTCTTCTCTTTCTCCACACAGACGGCACATTTGCGAAACGTTCTGATTATCAATCCTATGTTTGATGCTGTTTGTTCTAAGTGCCTGATCCTGGGCTGCTGTGAGGAGTCCTTCCGTCTCTCTCTTAAGCTTTCCATGTTTCAACCATTCCCATGACCTTTCATGTCTTCCTTCTGTGTTCCTGAAGAATTGGCCGTGCAAGGGTTTAGCGAAGAACTTTTCCTTTCTGTCCTTCTGTTGTTCACTCTTGTCCTTTCCTGCGTTGTCCTGTTTCAGCACTTGTTCTTTCATCACCGTGCGCAGCATTGGCTCGCTGTTTTCGCCGACATATTTCAAGAGGCTGTTAATTTCCAGCGCAACACAGTCTTTCACCCCAATTAGCCCTCTTCCTCCTTCAGATCTTTTCATGTAGAGCCTGTCAACGTCCGCTTGAGGATGCAGTGCTCTGTAGATAGTCAACAGCTTGCGTGTCTTTCAGTCCCTCAGTTCCTCTTTGGTCCATTCCACTATTCCGGCGCCATAGCGTAATTATTTTTATTATTATTATTATTATTATAGAGCCATATCTGAACATGTGCATACAATCTGTGGTCACACTCTAGATGTAGTGATGCTCATAAAGGTTTTTTACAGCATGTATAATGCCTTTATAAATGAGACATGTTGTCTTCTTAAGTCATACATAAACAAATTTCATGCTTTGTAAAGGCTGAAATCACGTATCCTGATTCAGCATGTGATGCCAAGATGTGACACTGACAAGGTCACTTAGCTGACAGTGTCACCCTTTATGGCAATTGGCCACTAGCTAAGTGACATTCTCAGTTATATCACTTCTGGCATCGCATGCTGAATCAGGATTTATTATTTCACCCTTTACAAAGCATGACATTTGCTTATGTATGATTTATGAAGATATTTTGTCTCATTTATGAAGGCATTATACATGCTATATAAAGCCTTTATGAGCAACACTTCGTCTAATGTGTGACCCAATCTGTTGACAGCAGGTTTATTCTTTGAGATAGAGAGAGAGAGAGAGAGAGAGAGAAATGACATATCCAAGTGCCTCCGAACCGACAGATAATAAGCCTTATTTTTTTGTCAATCCATCAAGTCTGCAGTTTCACGGTCTTTCAACGTGGGAAGAGTTTGAAGCTCTTAATGAAATTAATTTTAAAAAGTCTTCTCTTCAGAGGCTGACATGCTTATTCTGTATCTTTCGAAGCTGCCTGCCCCATTCATTGCCAAACCTCTGGATCTCACTACACCATCTTTTCCCTCCCTTAACCTTGAGTCAAGCCCTGTCCCGCTATGTGTGGTCACTGGCTACACCCACACTTCCCCACGTACTGGAGCTACAGACACTACTGCATGGACCTCCGATGAGATTTCTGAGTAGGACTCAAATCAGATCACAATGAACTGGCTGGCAAAGGATAGGCTGCCCCTCAATAGCCGGGTTCCTCCCACGATTTCTTCCCACTGGGGAATTTTTTCTCACCACTGTTTGAGGATTTTTCTCCTTGCGGGGAGTTTTTTTTACGTCATTTGCTACTTTGAGGATAATGCCAGGCTCTACCCATATTTCATCTGTAAAGCATCATTGTCTGAAAAGGATTGAACAAATAAAAATGAATTGAACTGAATTAGGGCATTTATTTAATATGTCTACTCGCTAAGGTAGCATACTAAAAGTATGAAAGATGGCTAATTTTCCCCCAACTTTTGAAAGGGAGAGACCCTAAAAAGGTTTTGCAGGGCACTGGCAAATTTGCCCACTGCCCAATTTGATCTTCTGGTTATATTACTGACTTGTGGGACTGTCCAGAAAATAGATTTGAAATGTGAAATTTGCATACGGGAAGTGAACTGTGACCTATTTAGTGATTTCAAGATTTTTGTGGGACATGGCCTCGAAAAGTCGATATTTAAACCCATAAATGATTGTTCTGAAATACCAGATGATTTTTAATGGCTATACAACAACATGACAGATATTTTGATACTAAACATAAGTATATGCGTGAAAAACTGAAGAAGTTTCAGACAATATTCTATTGAAAAATGCATCTGTCTTGACCAAAATTGATGAAAACGTACAGTTCATCTTGAAAAACAACCAGGTTCCTATGAAAACACACTTAAGATATTTTCACAAAAGTTGCGTCATATGTTGGCTAAATAATGTGTGAGTGTTGTTTGCGAGCCCGGAAATATGGATCAGGATTGTGAAAATTGGAACCATTCCTTTATTTAGAAATTATTACTATCTCCTTTTCAATACTTTCTTGTAGTATTCTTGGGCCCATTTAGTAATGTCAATGACAGAATCATGCCGGTGATGCAGTGGCATCTGAGGGCTCGAAGATCATGGGCATACAGTAAAGGTCTTCGGCCTTGTCCCTTACGCACAGAGATTTTTCCAGTTTATCTGAATCCTTTGATTGTTACGCACTGTCGATGATGAGACCTTCAAAGCCTTTGCAATTTGATGTTGAGGAACGTTGCTTTCAAAGCATTCCAAATTTTTTTTATGCAAGTCTTCACAGGTTGGAGAGCCTCTGGCCATCATTACTTCTGAGATACTCAGCCTCTCTAAGACATCCCTTTTACAGCCAATCATGTTACACACCTGATGCCGGTTAACTTAATTACTTGCTAAATGTTCTTTCAGCTGATTCTCTTATATATTAATTGCTTTTTCAGCCCTTTTTTTTTTGCCTGTGTCCCAACTTTTTTGAGACCTGTTGCAGCCAGAAAATTTAAAATAAGCTCATTTTGTGAATGAAAATGTGAGGTAACGCTCTGGAACCAAACGCGAGAACACAGGATTGCAATAAAGGAGATTTTATTGACCGGGGGGGTAACCCCCGCAGGGCAGAAGGCAAAAGTACAGAGTCCGCAATCCAAAAGTCAAAATCCAGTGGGGCAGAAACAGAGTAGTCAGAGAAAAATCGTAGTCAGGCAAAACAGATTCGGTACACAGGCAGTGGTTTGTAGAAGAAGCAAAAATGAAAAACCAAAGGGCAATCCGAATCGTTAACAGGGCAGCAATCCACGAACTCGTAGTCTGGCAAAAAAGGGTTCGAATACACAGATGCAAAAATAATCAATGAAGGGCAAGCCAAAAATCAAAAGTCGGACGGTCCAGTCAGAAGAGAAATGCAATGAGTACAAGGCGGGATAATGAGCAGCACAGGTAAACACGAGAGACGTTCTGACAGGGAAGTTCTGTGAGGAGACACGTAATATACACTCCAGGGAGCTCACATGGTACAGCGAACGCAGGTGCAGGAAATGAGACTAATTACAAAGGGTGGAACAAGAGGGAGAACCTAATCACAAAAAATAGGCAAAAGCCAAAATGCGGACAGGGATCATGAGACAATCCTATTGACAAACATACGGCTCCGGTCAAGGAGTTCTAACGTGCGTAGATAATGAGAGAAAGGACAGCATGATAAGATGTGGAGATTCCACAGAAATGCAGCCGCAAAGATTAGGGAGAGACATAGGGCGGAGATTAGAATAGGGTGAGTGCTGAGAGCTTGGTAATCAATTAGTTGCAGCTATACAATCCCGAGTGCTCGTTAGTAAGTTAGTCTTATATACAATGTTAGTCCTGGTTAGTAAATTAGCAAAAACAACAAACTGTTAGTACGTGTTAGCAGTATAGAAAAAGCAAGGGGAAGGAAGTAAACGAGATGGGGAAGGAAGATTGAAACCCAGAAACCATTATATCACCCGAAGGAGTGGCACGCATTACTGGGGCTGTGAGCAAAGACAGGACCAAGGACCAGACAGGGGGAGACAAAGTGCAATGAATGGTGGAAAGCAAGGCATGGACCGGATCAAAGCTATGGTAAAATGAAAAATGTGGAAAAGTAAGACTAAGACAATACAATACATAAACGAAACTATGTTACCAATGCACAATACACATATCAAAGAATAGTCAGACAGGCAAAGATCCAAAACCAAATAATACATATCATCAAAAACAGAGCATGAACATGGCAAAGCAGATCAGAATCATAACAGAAAATGTAAAATGTCTCAGTTTCAACATTTGAAATGTTATCTATGTTCTATTGTAAACAACATATTGGCTCATGTGATCTGAAAGTCGTCCCAACTATTTCCGAATTGGGGTTGTACATTGACCTGGCCAAGGACATGAAATAATTGGAGGCAATCAACTAATTGGGGTTAAATACACATTGTTTTAACAAATAGTTTCCAACAGAAATAATAACTTATTTTCAATAAATGTATTTCTCTTCAACTTACTTGGAAACATGCTTTTCACAATTAAATAAATACATTTTTTACATTTCTTTAAACAAATGGCACCCACCACATAACCTCCTGCCAACTTTGTTTGGCGGAGGTAATAAATTAGAGGCTCTCCTAGAGTGCAAACCTCAGCCAAGGCAGCACAGTCCAGTCCGGGAGCAAAGTTGAGTTATCGCGTGTCATGGGAATTCAAGATGGCTGCCATGGCAGCCATATTGTTTCACTGATTGCCGTCAACCTCCATAGGGTCCATCCCTGATATCATAGCTACCCACCTTCAAAATTTCAGAGATATCCATTCATTACTTTTTGAGTTATCTTGTTCACAAACAAACAAACAAACGGCACCGATCACATAATCTTCTGCCAACTTTGTTTGGCGGAGGCAACAAAACAATTAGAACGCTTTCTCCATCCTCTCTTGGGAGTTGATTCAGTCTGGCCACCCCTGGCCGGCGTTAAATACAGTCCAGAATGGTTTCAAACCCATTCAGTTTTGTCCATCCACTGAAGTTTTATAATCCAATGCCAGGTAATTTTGTTCTTCTACATTTTAGGCAGGTTTCAGAAGAAATTATGAATTTGTGACTCAAACAGTGAGCCGAGGGGGGAACTAATTCCAATGGGATGAGCGTTGCGGACATGAGGTGTCGGACAGGACACTTTTTCCCTTGGATTAAATATGAGCAAAAACACACATTTACTTCATATAAAATGTATTATATTGCATTGTTTACATATTTAGAACATAAAGCTGCATTCTATAAAACAGTCGACATGTTTGAGAGGATATCAAAGATTTCAGCAGAGCGTGCCCCCCCCCCCCCACACCACCTCACCATCAACCTGGTGTGACATTCTCAGAAAATTCTGAGAAAATTCTAGTAGGATATATAAGCAGTACAGACAAGGTACAAAATATGATTCCTGTCAAACAGTCATTTTAAGCTCAAAGTATTTGGAAATAAATCAAACAACAGTCCACTCAAATGAGCAAATATGCCTGGTTAATTAAGACTCCATCACTCAAAAAACAATTGATTCAATTGAGCAAAGCTGCCAGGTTATAAAAAGATAACAATTAATTCTTGGGAGTCATAGGACATAATTGCAATTGCATTTTAGTCAATGATTTGGAAGAAAAGGGCTCACAAACATGTCTAACACTAATTACTCAAATGAGTAGGAGCCTAATCAAATGAGATAGGGAATCCAGATTCAACACCACGCTGCCCTGCCAGTGCCATGAAACACCCATACAAATTACTAGAAAGTTAACGGAAATAAAACTATACTCTTGAAACACGTCAAACAATAATAAAAATCTTTAAATCTGTGTTATTGAATTGCAAGCCATCCTTGCACCAAACTCATACCCTTTTTTTCCTGTCTTTATTTACAGGACAATTATTGTATTGTATGTATCAGAAAGACATACATTTGCATTTGTTTCCTCTAAAAGTGCCGCAATATTAGTTAAATAAATAACAGCCACCTAGTATTTAAAAACCTTAAATACATTAAAAGCCTTTATTCTAAGTAGAGGGGGAATATCCATACCAGCAAAAAGCCAAATCCATTATCACTACATTAACTTGTCCTGAACCAAAAAGGTTTTTGAAAAATCTCAACACAGCTCATTAGAAACCACAACTCTTTTTTTGTCCTGTCCACCACGTTTTTGTCCAGTCCGACGCGTTTGCGACTTTTCTCCTTGACAGGTAAACCCCTGCTTTATTTGTTGGTTCATTTTTGCTCTGTAAACAAGCGAGTTTGCGCGGCTGACATGCTCACCAAACTAACACCTGCCCTAACCAGCATCAATTCATTGTCCCTCTGCAAATAAGCGAGTGAATGTCGCTTACAAGCACAGTCCCTGTTCGAATAGCCAGAGTCTTGTAATTGTTACAGTACTCCGCAGTGCATGTGATGTTACTGTGATGTTGCAGTTGAGCTAACGTTAGCGTGTTTCAGATGTTAGGGCTAACGTTACTGGTGTTGTTTTATTAGAAAGCAGCAGAAAATATCTTTATGAAGTGACCTGGCAGTCTTACCAGTTGTGTTGTCATCTCCAGCTCTGTGGAGGGCGGATCTGGGCGGGACGAGGCAGCAGAACGCAGTTTTCCTGAGTGAAACTAAAAACTCCCAAAGGAATCGACGGGCATATTCTGCACTCTAACACAGTACATGTGTACAGATCTAATGAAATTAACTTGTTCTTTCACAGCGGCGAAAGTGGAGGATGCAGTGCAAAAGTCTGGCGGCCCAAGCAGGAATTTGCTATCGGCTACACTTTGCTATGGCAACAGTTGGTGAGTACAGCGGTTTTACTACTCCGTAGCTCGAATGCAGGGAAAGCTAGAATCCATCCCATATAGACACATTTGTAGAACGGGTCGACATGCCCAAGTGTAGACCAGAGACCGTAGAAATCTGGTGGGTCTGAGTTTAGAGGGAAACATGGACAGTGAGGAGCAGCTAAAAGTGGACCAACAGCTTATGGACTGCTTTGGTGTGTATTAGGACCTGCTGGTTTGTGCGCATATCTGTGGTGTGTTGTTAGCGTAGGGAGTGACTATTGACCCGACGGTCGGGTGAATAAGAAACCGTTCTTTATTGGCCCGACGGTCGGGTGAATAAATGGTAGCTTGCTATTCGCCCGACGGTCGGGTGAATAAGAAACCGTTCTCTATTGGCCCGACGGTCGGGTGAATAAATCGTAGCTTGCTATTCGCCCGACAGGATAGACTGGTCAACTGCTACTGTATATGGGGCATCTATAGGGACATAAACCAGTTTATTCTCGCGCGAGATCTCGCGTTGTTGCCATTTTTAGAATTTCCGCGCCACTGCCCCTATTGTTATCATGTTATTGTTCATTTTGTATGCTCAGCGTTTATTAGCTTAAATCTATTGAAAATTATTGAAAGAAGCGGCACGCAACACGCGAACAAAAAAATCAACATTTAATCCTTTATATTGATATATAGTGATTTTAAGCATGAGTGAATGGTCTCACACATGGCATGTTGTTTTAAGAGAAACTCACTTAATTGAGATCATGCCACTGTGAAATGGCTTCACTGAAGAATGTGGCTTGTGATGTAAAAACAAAGTTTCAGAAAGCAGTTAGTACATGCGTAGTAAAAAGTGTTTACTTGGACTTGGAATTTGTAATTTTGTATAATATTGGCAGGCTTACTATAAATGAAGAAAATACATAAAATGTATTTATTTATTTATTTAAGAAACAAATAATGATTAAATAAATGAACAGAAGATATATTCATTCATTTATCCGTGTGCAAATATAAGTGTAAGTGTATTTTTTTTCCATTTTTTTATTTATGCAATTCTTCATTCATTTTATAGAGGCTAAGACGAGCACTTGAAGCCCCTGAGGCGTTGCTTGACTAACACTAATCTGACGCGCTTGCTCGGCAGGTGGAATCACTTGTATGTATGAATAAACAAACTTAACGTCCTCTTTCTGTCGCATATTTATTGTTTCTCACCGCAATGTTAAAGTGCATCCAGTAACAATACATCCCAAGTCAGCATTGTTCACAATAGTCCATGAAACACAGAGCAAAACGCCAGAAAGTTTACCACACACACGCAGAGCATAGCCCAACAGGCTCACCTACAGAGGAATCAAAGTTTTTAAGGTGAGGTGTTTCATCAGCAACTTCATACTAAGTGCCTTAAAATGCCACCAAAAAAAGCAGAGGTTAAACAGGATGAGGAGTATGTGTCACTCATACAAGTATCTGATCTTCTGCAACAGCAGAAAGAGATGTTTATTGCATTATTACACCAACAACAGGACAATTTTAAAGGCTTTGTTAAAATCATTATGGACTCAACAAACACCAGGCTGGAGGCCCTGACTAGGGAAATGCAGGAGATAAAAACAAGCCTGCAATTCACACAGAAGGAAGTGGATGATATAAAATCTGACATTGCGAAACAAGCTGAACGATGTAATTCAATGCAGTCGGATCTGTTTAAGGTGTGTGATAGTCTGCTGGCTCTCACTGACAAGATGGAGTATCTGGAGGGTCAGTCCAGGAGAAACAACCTGGTCTTTGATGGGATCGTAGAGTCACCAGGAGAGACCTGGGCTGACACGGAAGAAAAAATAAAAAAGATTCTGGTCGAAAAATTACAGTTACAGGGGGAGATTGAGGTGGAGAGGGCCCACCGCACAGGAAAACCTGGAGGTGACAGACCGAGACCCATAGTGGTCAAATTCATGAGGTACAAGGACAGATCAGCCATTTTACAACGCACCAAGAGCCTCAAAGGATCAAAACTTTACATAAACGAGGACTTTACAGATGCTGTGAGAAGAAAAAGAAAAGAATTGATGCCTGATCTGAGAGCCGCAAGAGAAAGGGGAGACATCGCTTACTTGAGACACGACAAACTAATCATACATCCCCGCAGTAGCACACCAAAACAACCTCCAGTCATGTAATCACCAGCCAGGTATGATAAATCACAAACCTCCATATGACAGCAAATTCAAATTCCACACATCCGGGTACTTGTCCTTTATTACAAAAATTTGATGGGTATGATAGTCTGGAGCTAAACACTTTTCGATTCACTGAACACCAGTCACAGGATTTAGAAAATGACATCGATCCAGAAAATAACTTTTTCATTAATGTCAATGAAAGTTGCTTTTATTATACTGATGAACAGTTTAACAGTACTATTAAGACAGAAAACAAAATATCAATCATTCATTTTAACAGCAGAAGTCTTTATGCCAACTTCCAAAACATCAAGTATTACCTTAGTCAGTTGACTCAGCAGTTCAGTATAATCGCAGTATCAGAAACATGGATCAACAGTGAGAGAGGTTCGGATTTTGAACTTGAGGGATATGAAATGGTTTGTGTGAACAGAGAGAACAAGAATGGTGGTGGTGTGGCTTTGTTCATTGACAAAAAAATGGACTACAAGGTGGTGGAAAAAATGTCCACAACGGTGAAAAATTTACTTGAATGTGTCACAATAGAGATAAGTATGGAGAAAAATAAAAATGTCATTGTGAGTTGTATATATAGAACACCTGGTTCTAATATAGAAACATTTAAGGACTGGATGGAGGAAAAATTTACAACCTCAACCCAGAAAATTACATTTATCTGTGGTGACTTCAATATTGATTTGCTAAATCCAAATAAGCACAAAATGACAGAAGATTTCATCAATACTTTATATAGTCTCAGCTTATATCCCAAAATCACCAGACCCAGCCGGATTACTTCCCACTGCGCAACTTTAATAGACAATATATTCACAAATGACCTAGATAACAAGACATTGAGCGGATTATTAATAAATGACATTAGTGACCACCTTCCAGTTTTTACAGTGTATGACAACAAATACCATAAAAACATACAGCAAGAGAAATTGCAATACAAACGGGTTAGAACACAGGAGTCCATGGAGGCTTTGAAACATGATCTGCTAGAACATAACTGGGAATCAATATACAGAGAAAAAGGCAGTGATAATGCATATGATGAATTTTTAAGAATATTTAAATTATTATATGATAAAAACTGTCCATTTAAAAGTCAAAACAGAAAACAAAAATATAAAAACAATCAGTGGATCACAAAAGGATTGAAAAATGCCTGTAAAAAGAAAAATACACTATACCGGGAATTCATAAAACACAAAACTAAAGAAGCAGAAAATAAATATAAGAAATACAAAAATAAATTAACTAACATTATGAGGATATGTAAGAAGGAACACTATCATAAAATATTAGATTATAATAAGAATAATATTAAAGGCATATGGAAGTTATTGAATAACATTATTAGAAATGGCTCTGGACAGGTTCAGTACCCCCAGTATTTTGTTGAAAATGATAAAAGTATGAATGATGTGGTCAAAAGGTTTAACAAATTTTTTGTAAATGTTGGACCAAACTTAGAGAAAAAAATCCCTGATCCAGATACATATGACAGCAGAAATGATAATCTTATAGAAAGGAACACGAGCTCAATGTTTCTCAAAGCAGTAAAAGAAAAAGAAATTATAGATATTGTTCATGAATGTCAAAATAAAACATCTGTTGATTGTGATGGAATAGATATGGTAATAGTAAAATACGTGATCAATGAAATTTCCAAACCACTAACTCACATTTTTAACTTATCCTTCCAAATGGGTCAATTTCCAAACAGAATGAAAATAGCAAAAGTCATCCCACTGTATAAAACTGGAGACAAACACCACTTCACAAATTACAGGCCTGTTTCTCTTCTCTCACAGTTCTCAAAAATTCTGGAAAAACTTTTCAATCTCAGATTAGAAAAATTCATAGATAAACACAAATTACTCTCAGAAAGTCAGTATGGATTTAGAACAAACCGGTCAACTTCACTAGCTTTAGTTGAACTCATAGAGGAAATCACTAGTTCCATGGACAAAAAAAAAATTGCAGTTGGGGTATTCATTGACCTAAAAAAAGCATTTGATACAATAAACCATGAAATATTAATTAGTAAACTGGAATTTTATGGGATCAGGGGGGTCGTTTTGAACTGGGTCAGAAGCTATTTGGAAAACAGACAACAATTTGTGAAGATGGGAGAACATCAGTCTGAATGTTTGGACATTGTGTGTGGAGTCCCGCAGGGGTCAGTGTTGGGACCAAAATTTTTTATCATGTACATTAATGATATTTGTAATGTCTCAAAATTATTAAGATTTGTTCTGTTTGCTGATGATACAAACATTTTGTGTTCTGGTGAGAACTTGCAGCAACTTTTGGACATGATCACTTCCGAACTCAGTAAAATCAATGATTGGTTTGATAAAAATAAATTATCATTAAATCTGAGATGGTGTTAACATAGAGAGAGTGGATGAAATTAAATTTCTTGGTGTAATAATTGATGAAAAAATTTGCTGGAAATCTCACATAAAACATGTACAAACCAAACTGGCTAGAAGCATTTCAGTCCTCGCTAAAGCAAAACACATTCTGGATTATAAATCACTCCACATTCTCTACTGTTCACTGGTTTTACCATATTTAAATTATTGTTCAGAGGTTTGGGGAAACACTTACAAAAGGTCATTACTACCAATAATTATACTTCAGAAAAGAGCCATGAGAATAGTTCACAGTGTTGGTTTTCGAGAACACACAAATTCATTGTTCCTACGATCTAAAACTTTAAAATTCTGTGATCTAGTAGAATTAAAAACTGCACAAATGTTATACAAAGTAAGAAATAATCTACTGCCAGAGAATATCCAAAACTTGTTTTCTGAAAGAGAGGGGAGTTATCATTTGAGGGGAAATTTAAATTTGAAGATTTTAAGTGTCCGCACAACTCTGAAAACTTTTTGTATTTCAATCTGTGGAGTGAAACTGTGGAACAGACTGAGTGTGGAGCTAAAACAATGTTCAAACATAATTCAATTTAAAAACAGGTATAAAGAAATGATTTTCACAAGGTACAGGAATGAAAAAGGGCTTTGTTAAATCACCTGGGGTTTTGTTGCTGTGTTTGTTTGTTTTGACACTAATTAAAATTAAACTATTGTGATTGTGTAGATTTGGTTGTAAGATGATATCTGGGTAATTGATTGTATATTCAGAAGTGTATTTAAAGAAGAAAAAGGTATTGTATAAAGGGGTAGGATTAAATAAGTTTATACTTCTTCCTACTCCCTTTCGCACATGTAAATGAAGAAGTTTTAGTGTTCTGAATGGAATTCATTGTTTATTTTTGCTGATGTAATTAATTGTGTTATTTTGTTTGTGTTTTTTTTTTTTGTTTTGTTTTGTTTTAATTTTGTTTTGTTTTAACTACCTTCTGTTTCATTTTACATGCACGAAATAAAGACATCAATCAATCAATCAATCAATAGCGGTCAAAACTGTATCTGTTCCCCTCCGTCAGGCAACACCTGTCATCTGAACAAAGGTACCCGCATATATTTCTGTGACCCCTACTACATCACGGTTCGCCCCCCAGTGGACAGTTACGGCATGGCAAGACACAAAGGGAAAACTGGCTCTTACACATTTTTTTTTGTAAATAAATAAACCAATAGATGATTTAATAAATAAATAGAATATATCCATTAAATTTATTAGGGTGCAAATATTATTCGAGCACTAAAATAAAAAGGTTATTTTTTTCTCATTTATTTATTTATTCATTCAATCATTTATTTATTTTTATCTATTTATTTATTTATGTGAGTATGTATGATGTTCGTGGTGCCAGCTCTAGTACATGTAACAGCATTATTATATACTGTACTAGTATTGGTTCTTTTGTCCGATTTACCTGAGTGAAGATTATCATTGTCAATACTATCAAATCGCTAGGAACTTAACACAATAAACAAAATATGATCCTTGTCAGCTGCAATGATTTTTAATGAGAAAATTTCATATCTGGAAGCCCATCAATCAACACATGCAGCCCACTGTACCACCTACGATCGCTGGGTTAAAATGCCCTATAATTAGGTCATTTTCAATTTGCAGGGAATTTAACACTTTAACATTGAATGGAAACGGTAGTTTTATTAAAATATTTGGCCTAAAAATAGCAGTATGTTCAACATTTCATTTCAAGTTATCCGCGTTTTACCAGATCCTCAATCTGTGTTTTACCCACACCCCAAAAACACTATTAAACTAGACTGGTAGGCCTAGCCCTAGCCTACCCTGTCCGGTATCTCAGCTCGATCAGAGTCGATGCAACGGGCCGTTTGCGAACTGGTGGTACAGTAGGGAACCAGTCAAACTAACATGATCTCGAACCAGAAACCTGATCGCAAGTCAAATGAAAAAAAAATCTATAGCCTAGATAATATATATGTAGCCTACTCAGTTTGTTGTTCTAAAATTGTCGGGCAAATAGCCTATAAACAGCTTATATACCCAACGTCGGGCGAACAGACAGTGGCAACATACACACCCGACGGTCGGGCGAACAGACAGTGGCAACATACACACCCGACGGTCGGGCGAATAGACAGTAGCAACATACACACCCGACGGTCGGGCGAATAGGCAGTAGCAACATACACACCCGATGGTCGGGCAAATAGTCTGTAAACCGCTTATATAGCCTACCCGACGGTCGGGCGAATAGACAGTAGCAACATACACTCCCGACTCCCGAAATAGCCTCGGCCCGAAACGTACAGCTTCCGTGCTGGTATATGACGGAGGGGCGAAAGCTCCAAGCTAAACGGCCTTTTCAGAAATTGCCCGGGGTAAAGGTTTACTTATTGCTTTGGAATGACCAGCTTTTCCTCGCGAAAAATGGGCGCATTGTGGATAGCGTGCGAGAGCTCCGGTTCTGTCATGAAGAACATAATACTGGTTTTACAGACCGTATGTTCCTTCTGCGTGAACCGTTGCTTATGTGGACCAGAGGCGTAACCAGGATGCCAAGCTTGCCGTAAAAAAAAAAAAAAATTTTGGCGGCTGGTGAACCAGTGATAGGGGAGGGACGTTAACAGGTGTGGTCAGTTTTCATTAATTATGCACACTAGGGTTGTGCCGATCGTGAACCGCGATTTTTTTTAGGCGTAGCACCACCACCTGCTGCCATGGGGCGAACATGTGAGCTTTCCCTTTGTGTTCCATTTTCCTTCATTAAACCCATCGCAGGTTGAACGAAAGTGCGAAACAGGCTTCCGGAAAAGAACTTGACTGACATCAGTATTTTTACGGAGCCAAGTAAAGGACTACAGAATCGCCTCCTATTAACCAGTTAGGCAACTAAAAACAAACTTGTTCCCATTTACTTTGCTTGATTGGCAATCAAATGGTGGATTCGTTTACTATCTAAGTTGAATGAGTAGAGCTATTTAGACAGCATGTTTGATTGATGCACGAAATTTAAATGGCCATAAAACAGCAGATTTGCATGAACACCCCAGATAGCAAGACTACATAGAAACAATGTTGATTTTCCATCTGAATCATAAGAATGGTTGACATTGAAATATCAATGCAAAATCAATGTTGAATCACTGTTACAATAGCGATGGAAACCCAACGTTGATACAGCAACATTTAAATAATATCAATTTAATGTTATGACTATAATTGATTGAATATCGATTCCTGGTTGACAGGGTGATGATACTAATGTTGAAAAGTCAGTGAAAGCACATTGATCTATGGTTAGGTTGAAATCTCAACATTGTTTCAATGTTCTTTTTGATGAAATAACATTGAAATACCATTGATCTTTAATTAGAAAATCAACATTGATTCAATGTTAATTGAGGGTGCACGTCTAACGTTGTTTCAATGTCTTAACGTTGACAAAACAATGTTGATTCAACATTGTTTCAATGACTCTTTGCTTGTCATTGCCACGCGATTTCGTGCGACTGATCATTTATATCTCACATTCACGTTTTATCCGCTTTTGGGGAAGACGAAGATTTTTTCAAATTATTCAGACTGGCATTATTTCAATCTAACACCGTAGCCCTGTTAGGTTTGTCTGCTTTTCAAACATCTTAATCGTTCTAGGCCACTGAAATTGCTTGATTGTTATTTAAACCAAGTACACGGGAGCAGATTTAGGGAAGGGCGGAGCACCTGCAATAGACGAAATCTAAACTCAGGCTTCTTCCTGGCGGCATTATAAATTGTTTTAGCCACTTCATGTGTGTAGCTATGCTTTAAGAAATTACACGCGATGGCCTACACGCCTCATGACTGCAAGTGGTCTCATCACACTTAAAAAAACAACAACAACAACAACAAAAAAATCCTCGTTCAACATCGCCACACCCGAACTCAGCATTTAATCTCACGTTGTAGTATATTTAGGAAATCTATAATTATAAAATAAAAATAAAGTGATTTGTGATCAGACCGACCTGGATTTTAAGCGTCTAGAATACACAAGGTGGAAAACATGCTGAAAAGCGGATGAAACATGAATGTGAGATTGAAATGATCAGTTGCGCGAAATGGCGTGGCAATGACACCGTGTTCATGAAAATCTGTTGTTCTACTGCCATTTAAATTTCAAAATGCATCAAACATGCGGTCTTAATAAACAGCTCTACTCATTCAACTGAGAGAGTAAACGAATGCACAATTTGATTGCTAATCAAACAAAGTAAATGGCAACACGTTTACCTTCCTTAGAGTTGCCTTCTGAAGTCCTTTACTTGGCTCCATGCAGCATGTCGTTTAAAAATACTTATGCCAGTCAAGTTTTCCTCCGGAACTGCTTATGATGCAGAATTATTGATGCAAGAACCCCAATAAGTGACAAGCAACTCCAGACTAGCTGCTGGCTAGCTGCCTGGGCTCACTCTCTAGCCAACTCAGGTTATAACCGCACGAGTCAACACAGATGACAAACTACTACACAAATGATCTGAATGCCAAACAACACGACTGACAAAATAAGCGGTGGCAGAAGTAGCAACAAAAGAGATATGGGCAAAGTTTTAATTCCCTGAGAGAAGCACAGGGCCGTAGACGTGACCTCAGACTGATGAGTGAAGACGGCAGCCTAATAGTGGGGCAGATTAAGTCAATATTCCATAAGAATCTTTCACTTGGTGATACAAGCACCAAATGTGGCTCAAATGATGTCCAGGTTGTACTTTTTAAGAAAAGTATGTTATCCAGCTGAAAATCCAAGATGGCCACCAGTTTTCAAGATGGCCACCTTGTCAAATACAAAAAAAAGGTTTTCGAAGTACAACTTGAACGAACAGAAATGTGTTAATGATCCAAACATCAATGAACTCTGACTGGAAGAACTGAATGATGACAAATTAATTCCAATATCGCTGCCAGTTTTCAAGATGGCGGATATTATGGGACTCAAAATGAGTGTTTTCGGAAGCTGTCTGATCGCAGATATTGCATTAAGTAGAAGGGCAACATCCCTGATCATTCACTGAAATGCTGTTGTCAAGCTCTATTGGTTTATATTATTCTATAAGAGTGATATCAAAGCTCAACCAGGGCACACTGGCAACATCACTGCTGTGAGACTCAGCATGGGGTTCAGTGTCGGCTTGTAGTGTACTAGCTGTAGTTGACAAACTGATGTAGTGGTGTACTCACTATAGTTTGTAGTATACTTTAGTGTCCCAAAAGCTATCTAATAAGCCCCTGTATATATCTCAACTAGAAGTTTAGTAGTTGTAGTATTGTAGTTAGATAGCCGCACCTGAATTGACAGGATGTGCCACATTGTTTGTAAAACACAGAATCGAAGTTAAAGCTATGGTGCGTAACTTCTGTCGCCCCCTACAGGAATTTTGCATTTTTTACAACAATACAGCCGGCACTTCCATGTGACGTATGCCCAGGTGTCACGGCACTGTTCTACAGTTCTGTGGTAACTACGCAAATGCAAGTACTCATAAATTATTCCATAAATCTCCAAGTTCATAATATTTAACCAATTTAGTTTTTCGACATAAAGTCCAACGTCGTTCGAATTAAAGTGAGTTGTGAACTCAGAAGGCTTGAAATCTGCAGCGCAGGCCATTTTACTGCCAAAATGGCGGTCCAAACAAAACAAGTCACGTGGGGTCCGGAGCTCTCTTGTTAAGAGACTCTCCGCTCTTCCTCCCCCTCCCTTCTTGTTTTGGACTAAAACTCGACATTTCCTGTGTGCCAGCGCAGGAATGTCGCCGGTCGACATGTAATACAAAACAACAAATACTGAAAAATACAATGAGATGTTTGAGGAGCCGATCAGCTTAATCAGCATTCTGTCATCTCTTCTAGTAGTGGCTTAGATGAAACAGACATTTATGGACATGTAAAAGTTACATACTATAGCTTTAAAATTACTCTATATATCGGCAAAGTGTAATCATATTTCTAATGGACTGGTCAACCCCAGATAAGCCATACTACATCTTCCAACACTGTTGAAATGCAATATGCTCAGTTTACTGTCCTACCACGTCTCTACATTGGGTGGTCACGTACCTAGACATCACATCGGAAACATCACCGAGAGAGTGTTTCTTAGTTTAGTTCGCATTGTATCATCATAATATTCAATAATTTTGATTTTCTAAATGCAGAATTGGATTTTTCATACTCAAAATATATTTTGATGTAAAGACCATCAAAATAGGATTATTCAATCAAAATATAGTTCTGTAATGTGAATAGAAGCCACTAGATGGCAGTATTTACCTTTCTTTTATTAAGCTCAGACTGGAGGTAGGTTTAGACATGTCCTGGACATGTCTGGGGCAAGTCCCCGAAAATTAAAAAAAAGAGGTCTAAATGTGGGTGGGGTCTGCAAAAGAGTATATAAGGAAAAGAATTGAGACAGTAAAAAGGTAGGAGAAATTGCAAGGAGAAGGATACATGTGACCCGACCTGTCATTTCTGTTCAAGACCTGTGAAGTTTCTTTTGTGGATTTTTGCCTGTGTTAGAGCATTTTTTTTTCTTACCCAGGACATCACCAAGCCACCCCAACAAAAAGGGACTGTAAATATTTCTGTTTTTCTTGAAAATCAATCTTGGTTATTAGTTGTAGGTTAGTATTAGTCTTTGTCTGTTAATTAAATGTGTTCAAGTTTTTAAAACTGTTTCTGTCATCCCTTGCTGTTGCTGTAGCTGTTGTGTTGTAAATTGTAATAACAAATTGGGGCCATAACAAATTGGGGGCTCAAGTCCGGGATAGACATTGTGTGAGTCATTTATTGAAAATTTAACATTTCAAATTGTAAAATTGATTTTTTTAATTGAATACATATTGATATGAATCAGTTGACACCAGATGCGGGAAAAGGGAATGAGGATTTTATTATAAACAACACAAAACAGGCACAAGGGCCAACAAAAAACTTGGCCCAAAGGGTTGCAAAAAACAAACTAAGGTAAGCTACACAGAGCTATAAACAATGAATGCAAAAAGGCAAAAAACAAAAAGGCACTGGAAACTCCAGGCAAGATGCTCAAGAAAAATAAATAACCAGACTATATATATATTCACAAGACAAGAGGCTAGGACAAGACTTGAAACTAGAAATGCAAGGGAACTTGACAACAAGAACTTGGCAAAACTTGAACAAGCAACGAGACGCGAGACACTGTCTGCCAGCCAACTTCCACCGCATCCAGATAAAGGCTTGATAATCAAGGACACATGAGGGGCAACACCTGGAGAAGCAGAAACAAGAGGCATGGCAAGATCAAGACATGGACAGAGATTGGATGACATGACCTGCTCATTAAGAGAATGAGCGTGCTCAGCTTAAGTACCAATTAAGTATGCAGTTTGGAAGCAAGCATGAATGTTAAGAACAGAAAAGCACAGCAAGATCTTGAAATAGCAAAGCAGGAATCATGACAATAAACTCCCTGTCTAAATTAGTAATATTAGTAATGTGCCTATCTAAGAATTACACCACCCAGTGAGTGTTAGTAAATGTTAGTAACTTAAAAACAGTTAATTGTCAATTAAGCTTAGAGAGCCCCGAATCAGCACAGCACAGAAGGAAGGGGGAAATACCAAAGCCAACCAGAGCTCTGAAATGTGCAACAACGAAGGCACGGGGCGGAACGCAGACAGGCGGTGGAGTGGCTTGGCAGACCTGGCAAAAACAAAAACATGGAAACGTAAAGACATGAACAATAAACATGAATTATGAAATGCTTGATCCCAATACAAGAAACTGTTAAAACTGTGACAAGAACTATGACTATGAACTATGAAATCCTGGTACATGAAACTGTTAAAACCATGAACAATACTGTCCTGGCCAAAGGCCAGGACCCCAGAACACAACAGAAAACATCCATATGGACTTTATAACTTAAACAGACCTGGCAAAAACAAAAACATGGAAAAGTAAAAACATGGACATGGAATGCGAAATCCTGAAACAAGAAACTGTTAAAACTGTGACTATGAACTATGAACTATGAAACTTGGAACATGAAACTGTTAAAACCATAAATGCTGTCCTGGCCAAAGGCCAGAACACAACACATATATATAGATCAACAGCAATGGATGATTTCTTGGCATCACCAACCATAGGGGTTTTGAAGTCTTTTAAAAAGACAGAACTGCTAGAAATTTGCAGACATTTGGAGCTGACAGTGGTAAAACCAGCCATGCGAAAAGCAAGACTGGCTAGAGAGATAGTTGAATATTACATTGATGAAAATGTGTTTGCACCAGGAGATCTGGAACAGTTTCCAGTGGAAAATCCAAATATAGAAATGGAACTTAAATAAAAAATGCTAGAGATTGAAAGGGAGGAAAAAGGAAGACAAAGAGAATTTGAGTTAGAAAAATTAGCTAGAGAAGAAAAACAAAGAGAATTTGAGTTGGAAAAATTAGCAAGAGAAGAAACACAAAGAGAATTTGAGAGGGAAGAAAAAGAAAAACAAAGAGAATTTGGGTTAGAAAAATTTGCTAGACAGAGAGATTTTGAATTAGAGAAATTCGATAGAGAAGAAAGACTCCAAATGGAGCAACTAAAAATTAAAATTCAAACTGAAAATAAATTTCGGGCTAGCCAGGAGGTAAAATTGGTGCCTCCATTTTCGGAAAAGGATGTTGACAACTATTTCCAGTGTTTTGAAAAGGTAGCAAAGAGTTGCCAGTGGCCAAAGGAACACTGGCCTCTGATGTTGCAAACTGTCCTCAAGGGTAAAGCTCAACAAGCCTATTCGGCTTTGTCTGCAGATGATTCCTCTGATTATGAGGTTGTCAAAAAGGTTATTTTGAGAGCTTATGAGTTGGTTCCAGAGGCTTACCGACAGAAATTCAGGGGTCTGAAGAAATCTGAAAATAAGACTTATGTGGAATTTGCTAATGAGAGGAAGGTTTGCTTTGAGCGCTGGTGTACTTCTATGGAGGTCAAGGATGATTTCAACCCACTAAAAGAGATGGTGTTAGTTGAAGAATTCAAGAACTGTGTTAAGGATGATATTAAGACCTAACTTAATGAGAAGCAAGCACTGAATTTGCAATCAGCTGCCAAATTTGCTGATGAATATGTTCTCACACATAAGTCCAAATTTCAGTCTAGCAGTAACAATAGATGGTCCCTATTTCAGAAAAAGGGTTACGGTGATACCCAAGATTCCTCACCCAAAGACAAAGACAAATCTGGTGATGGTGCTCAGAAATCCCGTAACAGGTCTGATCAAAGTGTGAAAGCTGACAGTGACAAAAGTGGTCTAGTTTGCAGTTATTGCAAGAAATCTGGTCATGTCACAACTAACTGTTGGTTCCTTAAAGCTAAGAAAGAAAAAGGAAAGGATACCAAACCAAATGCCTTTGTGAAAACAAGGTTAGAAACTCCTGTAGTAGATAACCGATCTGCTAAATTGCGTGCTTCTTGTGGAGCTAAAAAGCCTGATACAGCTGACTTTGTGAGGGAGGAATTTCTTCCATTTGTGTCAGAGGGATTTGTGGCTCTGAATGAGCATACTACTCCTGTCCCCATAAATATCCTAAGGGATACCGGAGCTTCTCAGTCACTTTTGTTGATGGACTCTTTGGAGTTACGTGATGAGACCGCTTCAGGGGATTTCATACTTGTACAAGGTATTGAAAGGAGGACTGTATCTGTACCCCTGCGCTCTATATTCTTGAAGTCAGATTTAGTTACAGGACAGGTAAAGGTGGGACTTATGTCAAGTCTACCTATAAAGGGTGTTTCTCTGTTGCTAGGCAATGACCTGGCTGGGGGCAAAGTAATTCCCCCTGTACATCTTACTTCACAGCCGAGCACTGAAGATGGGGATGAGGACCCATCTCTGTATCCTTCTTGGGCAGTGACTTGTGAAGAAGAAGATGATGTGGTGCCGTCCAGCACATTGAATAGTCAGGACTCAGGTGGTTCGCCTCATGACTCTGATTGGCCTACCATGGTTTCTCCGTTTGAGAACTTATCAGACACTTTTATCAGTTCATTGTTCAGCCAGCCAGATGGGTTTGGTGATTCTGATGTGTCTGGAGACTTGTCTCTGTCCAGAAAGCGGCTGATTGAGGAGCAAACTAATGATCCTGAAATTTGTGCCCTAAGTAGGAGAGCCCTTCCTGATAAAGAAATAGACGCAGTTCCAGTTGGATATTATCTCAAGGATGGTGTGCTGATGCAGAAGTGGCGCCCTCCTGATATTCCTACCAATGCAGATTGGGCAGTGGTCAGGCAAATTGTTGTTCCGAAGGTCTACAGGAATGAGATCTTAACAATGGCTCATAGTTTACCTTTAGGAGGTCATCTTGGTGTTAACAAGACTGTTGATAAGATCATGAAACACTTCTTTTGGCCTGGGCTTCGGAAAGACGTTTCCAACTTTTGCAAAACCTGTCACACTTGTCAGGTAGTTGGAAAACACCAGTTAGACCCACCTGTAGCTCCATTGCAGCCTATCCCAGCATTTGGGGAGCCATTCTCTAAGGTCATTGTTGATTGTGTTGGTCCATTACCCAAGACTAGATCTGGAAATCAGTACTTGTTGACAATCATGTGTGCATCTACCAGATTCCCCGAAGCCATACCTCTACGTAACATCAAGGCAACTGCAATGTCGAAGGCTTTGATAAAGTTCTTCACGTTGTTTGGCCTTCCCAGGGAAATTCAGTCAGACCAAGGTAGCAATTTCACTTCTGGTTTGTTTCAGCAGGTTGTGTATGAACTAGGTGCAAAGCAGATTCTTTCTAGTGCATATCATCCAGAAAGTCAGGGTGCCTTAGAGCGGTTTCATTCCACTCTCAAGACAATGATGAGGACTTATTGTTATGACCATGAGAAACACTGGGATGAAGGTGTTCATTTGCTGTTGTTTGCAGCTAGAGAAGCAGTGCAGGAGTCTACTGGATTCAGTCCATTTGAGCTAGTGTTTGGCCATGAAGTGAGAGGACCTTTGCTATTATTGAGTGAACAATGGCAAGAGGAAGAGCCGCACATCAGTCTGTTAGACTATGTTAGCAAGTTCAAGGACAGATTGCATGCTGCTTGTGACCTAGCCAAAGAGAACTTGAAATCAAGTCAGGGAAAAATGAAAACTTGGTATGATCATAAGGCTAGAAGCCGTGAGTTTAAACCAGGAGACAAGGTCCTTGTGTTGTTTCCCTTGCAGTCCAATCCTTTGCAGGCTAGATTTCATGGTCCTTATGAAATTCTGACAAAACTCAATGATCTCAATTACATTGTGAAGACTCCAGATAGGAGAAAACCAAAACAATTGTGTCACATTAACATGCTGAAGCCTTATCATGACAGAAATGCTCGGGTTGCAGTTGTCACTTCAGATTCTCCTATGGCCGAGATTTGTGAAAATGAGGGGGAGTTTCAAGATGATGAACCTGGAATTAAAGCTGAAGTTTTTTCATGTAAATTGTCAAATTCTGAAGTGTTGCAAAATCTTGATGTAAAACTCCAGCACTTAGAACCCTCACAGAGAGATCAGTTTGAGAGGTTGATCAAGAAATATGAGGATCTGTTTCCTGATGTTCCAAAGAGAGTTTCTAAAGCCTCTCATGATGTAGATGTTGGTGATGCCAAACCAATAAAACAGCATCCGTACCGGATGAATCCTGAAAAGAGAAAGATTGCTGAGAAAGAGGTTGAGTACATGTTAGAACATGATATTATCAGACCCTCCAACTCAGATTGGAGTTCACCCTGTGTGCTAGTTCCAAAACCTGATGGAAGTATTAGATTCTGTACAGATTATCGCAAAGTCAATGCTGTAACTAGAACTGATGTGTTTCCAATGCCTAGGATTGATGGTTGTGTTGATAGAGTAGGGCAGGCGGGGTTTCTGACCAAGATTGATTTATTGAAGGGTTATTGGTGTGTGCCTTTAACTGAGAGGGCCAGGAGCATCTCTGCTTTTGCCGCACCATCTGGGTTGTACCAGTATGAAGTCCTACCCTTTGGCATGAAAAATGCCCCAGCCACGTTCCAAAGGATGATACAGTCTACAATCGCTGGATTGCCACACACGGGTGCATACATTGATGACCTGATCACATGGAGTGACTCCTGGGAAGAACATCTAAAAGATGTAGAGACGTTGTTCCAGCGCCTGACCCACGCTAACCTGACTGTTAACCTGAACAAGAGTGACTTTGGTTGTGCTACTGTCACCTATCTTGGCTACGTCATAGGCTAGGGTAAGGTGGCACCCATAAATGCTAAAGTCCAAGCCATCATGGACTTTCCAGTTCCTGACAACAAAAAAGCTTTGCGCCGCTTCCTTGGAATGATCGGGTACTACCGCAAGTTCTGCAAGAACTTTGCTGAGATTGCTCTCAGTCTAACTAACCAACTGAAGAAAGGCGTAAAGTTCACTTGGGATGATGCATGCCAGAGTGCCTTCGATCCCCTGAAGTCTCTGCTGTGTCACTTCCCCGTGCTCAAATCTCCTGACTTCAACAAATCGTTCTCCATCGCGGTCGATGCTAGCGACCAAGCTTGTGGATCTGTGCTCCTACAGAGAAGTGACTCTGATGACATTGAGCAATCCCGTGGCATACTTCTCCAGGAAGTTCAATCGCCACCAAACGAACTATTCCACAATAGAGAAGGAACTGTTGGCTCTGGTCCTTTCTTTACAACACTTTGAGGTTTATGTTTGTACAGGGGAAAAGCCAATGATTGTGTACACTGACCACAATCCGTTAATGTTTTTGAGTAAGATGAAAAACGAGAATTGGAGATTGTTGAATTGGAGTTTGATTTTACAGGAGTTTGACTTGGAAATTAAGCATGTAAAGGGTGCTGACAATGTGATTGCTGATTGCTTATCCCGTGTTTGAAAATGTGTATATATATATATGTATATATCACGTGTTTATTTGAATATCGTATGATATGTATATATAGACAAGTGTTCACTTAACCATTTTGTATTGAAAAGAAAAATTTTGCCTTCATGAGTCAAAATTTTTCCCTTTTGGAATGGAGGTGTAATGTGAATAGAGGCCACTAGATGGTAGTATTTACCTTTCTTTTATTAAGCTCAGACTGGAGCTAGGTTTAGACATGTCCTGGACATGTCTGGGGCAAGTCCCCGAAAATTAAAAAAAAGAGGTCTAAATGTGGGTGGGGTCTGCAAAAGAGTATATAAGGAAAAGAATTGAGACAGTAAAGTGGTAGGAGAAATTGCAAGGAGAAGGATACATGTGACCAGACCTGTCATTTCTGTTCAAGACCTGTGAAGTTTCTTTTGTGGATTTTTGCCTGTGTTAGAGCATTTTTTTTTCCTTACCCAGGACATCACCAAGCCACCCCAACAAAAAGGGACTGTAAATATTTCTGTTTTTCTCGTAAATCAATCTTGGTTATTAGTTGTCGGTTAGTATTAGTCTTTGTCTGTTAATTAAATGTGTTCAAGTTTTTAAAACTGTTTCTGTCATCCCTTGCTGTTGCTGTAGCTGTTGTGTTGTAAATTGTAATAACAAATTGGGGCCATAACAGTTCAAACACCGTTTAAAACCACTTTGGATGGTGGCCATTTTGTTTTTTTCACGTGGATAACGTACTCTTCTGAGAGAGTAGGTCCTGAAGCACTTGTGTGTCAAATTTGGAGCGTGTATCACCAAATGAAAGATTGCTGAAACAATCTGCCCCACTATAAGAGAATGTGAGGGTCCCTAGTAATTTGATAGTGCCCATTGGTTTCACAGGAGAATAGACTGGCAAAGGAATCCACCAATCACACATAGTGACAGATAAATGAAGCATACGTACACTTCCTGACAAAAGTATTAGGATGTCACTATTTATGTGTGTGATTTTCTTACAGTGCAGTTGAAAATATTGAATGTATCATATTTGGAAATAGTTGTTTATTCAAATAAAAATACAGACCCCATTTTGGATACACCAAACTGAATTATTCTAAGTCTTGACCCTCCTTTTATAGAGAATCAAAATCCCCCCATGTGCCACACCTGATCATATTGATTGAACTAATAGTAGCTGTGGTCTTCCATTATAACAAAGACACAATTCCAAACTTGTTAATTTGAAGATTACCATCTTGCAAGCACTATTTATTATAATATCTCTTATTTATTACAGACCCAAAGTGAGTTTTTTATGCAGAGAAAAAATATGCCAATTTGTATATCTGTAGCATCCCCAAATGTTCAAATAATGTTCTGTGATGTTTACATGTACATTTTAGGACACCATTAAATTCCTACAACGCTCACATGTGTAATATAGCACGTACATCAAAGGTTGAGTGAGAATGAGGATCGTCCTAATACTTTTGTCAGGTAGTGTAAAGCTCACTCTAAATGGCTGTCTATCTCCGGCTGTGAATCAGTCGGATATTGCGTGCTTGCTGTCGAATGGTAGTAAATCAAATTCTTACCTTGAGTTTTTATTGGGTGGGCAGAGCTTTTCTCAGGGTGGGCACTGCCCACTCCCTGCCCCCCCTTGGTAATGCCCCTGATGTGGAGCTAGCGAATCAATCACTGTTACGGGAAAGAATTTAATATTCAATCGATGGCAATGCAGTGTTTGTTATACGAGACACGTTATAGCCTGTGCGCTTCCCTATAGCTTTCACCGGTAGTATCAGAGAGCTTGCCCAGACATGGGAGATGTATCAGGCTGACCCCGGTCATGGATAAGTAAAGTGATCATTTCATAAGCACCCAAAAATGCACCCCAAGCTCTGCAAAGTCTAACTGCAGCCCAACTCGGCAGACACATACAACACCTCTCCGGTTAGCTTCAACTGTAGTGGCTACAATCAGGCAACGTTATGATGAAACTGTCACATTGATGCTTACTGAAGTAACACAAGCATACCAATCATAATAACTGCATACAAGTTAACCAGAAGCATTTTTAATGAGCAGAGCACACGAACTAACATGCAGTATCTGATAAGCGGTCATGACTTTGAATGTAATCTGTCATGCAAAAATTTGTTGCGCGTCCGGTGTGAAAGCTGCTTAACGTCCCTATAAGGCCTGTATTCTCGTCTTTGCATTGACTTTGAATGTAGCTAATCTGTCACGCGAAAAAATGTGTTTTACGTCCAGTGTGAAAGAGGCTTTACGTGCCCGTAAGGTGTATTTGCATCTTTGCATTGACTTTGAATGTTGGCTAATCTGTCCTGTGAAAAATTTGTTTCGTGTCTGATGTGAAAGCAGCTTTATTGATAGTACACGACAGCTAGAGAGAGCTCGGTTATGTTATGAACATAATACAGGTTTTGCAGAACGCAAGTTCCATTAGAGCGGACAAGTTGCTTATGTGGTGCTAGCGAATTGATCACTTCTACAGGAAAGAATTACCAATTTAATCTTCGCCTTTTTCGGCTTTTTATTAGCAACTGCAATTTCTAAAGGGGAATGAAATTATGTCACGGTAGTGCAGATAACTCTTTTGTAAAACGGCAGAGCTTCTACATTTCGCATTGCTTTCATGGTAGCACCAGAGAGCTTGCTCATACATTTGTGAAGTATTCAGCTGATCCCAGTCTTGGATAAGTTAAGCAATCGCTAACTGTAGTGGCTACAATCGGGCAACGTTATGATGAAACTGCCACATTGATGCTTACTGAAGTAACACAAGCATACCGATCAGAATTACTGCATATAAGATAACCAGGAACATTTTTAATTAGCATGACATGCAAACTAACATGCAGTAGCTGGTAACCTTGCAATACAGGTTTTACAGACAGCAAGTTCTGTTACTGTTCACAGTTGTACCAAGCATCCAATTACAAACAAGTATTTAAAGTTAGCTTCAAAAACAAGCTAACTTTAAAGTTAGGTTAATGTTCACACACCGTCTGTAGAATTTCCTCGGATATCACTCTTGCAGATTTAGGACACAAAATTAGCAACAGTAACTTGGCTATGTTAGCCGCTGTGCTACAGCCACAATCAACTGGCTATCACGTCAGGTTTGCATATGCAGTAAAAGCAACTTGCAGCTTCTGTGTCTGTGAGTCATGGACAGTCGCGACCGATACAGCCTTTATCTTCAGATATTTTACAAAGCCTGCGTTTGAGGCCAGTTGTTAGTGCTATCTCTAGCGGCCCTGCTAGCCACCCGAAACACGTTAGCTTCTCTTACATTATTTGCTGTTATATGGTTACTTACAGCTTGGGGCTCCGAGCGCTTGATTGATGCAATTGTTTCAGGTTTGTTAAGCAGCTGAAATGCTTATCCTGTGTTGAATTATCCTTTATTTAAAAAGCTGTCTTTGGTGAAATGCTGAGCACAAACAGCTATTGTTCCCTTTGGCCGTGGCTGTTTGCTACCTGCAAACAAAAAAGCTTCCCATTGATTTCTGGTGGCATCGTCTTTTGGAAGAGAAATATTTGTTTTTCTTTGCATCCAAGAGTAAACGGACAAGTAGCTTTAGGAGAGATACTGACAAAATTGCACCTCAAATGATTTGCGGTTCTTTTGTATTTCCAGAAGTGTAGACGCTACTATGATCTGCAGTTGTTAGTGCCTGCTAGGATAGTTTCCAGCGTGGGCAGGTCCAGCGCAGTGGTTGGCTCTGGCTATGTCTGTACTAATTGGACGGCACATCCTGATGTCAGATTTTGCCCAGATCTCATGAAGATCTCGGGAGGAGCTGTTCAGAGAGTAAATCACGTTCACGTAATCTCAACCTTGGATTTTATGTTTAGAAACTTTTCAGAGGTTGTGCATGAACAACCAACATTATTACATTACCAATATGTATTCAAAGAAGCATCAGCATGTTAGGTACCCTTTAAACGAAATTAAACAGCAAATCCTGATCAGACGTTGATCTCTTGCTATAACTCTCCCCTTCTATGATGTGATTGCGGGCGACCGATCATTGAGCGCAGTTGTGTTTTTTCCTGCCTTTTGGGTGCACTGCAGGTCAGCTGTGGGGAGTAGTGAAGGAGAGGGGATGGCGGTTAATATTCGTGGTAATTTAGATATGGCGAGCCGCCTTAAACATGGCTTATGAGCGGAAGGGAGAGAGCCGGGGAGCTGCGCGGCACGCTAAATTGAGTTGTAGCTAAAGTGAATCCCTCTGTCACACGTAGTATCTTTCACACGCACTCAGGAGTGCCCCTTTTCACCACACACTTACAGATTATCGCTGAGCCACACACCAATCCTCCTAATCACATTCATATGTGCAGTATATAGGCCTATGTGCATGCCTTATCAAAATACGAGTGCCTGTGGGCTAACCAGCTGACTACTTAAGTAAGAGCTAAGGTCAAGACTGGCCTCACATCGTATCAGTTTGATGATTTAAAAGCACTAATCCCCGTTGATCGAGCTAAGTATAACTTATTTGTGAAAAGTTATGTTGTCCAATTTCCCTCTCCCGTGACTGCAGCTGACTGTGACACACTGCTCAGGCATTTCCAGAAGAATTTGCCAATAGAGACATACACTTTGCTGTCAAGGACGCCCGTCCAAAGGTAGTGTCCAGACTTGCATATTGAAATTGTGACGTAGTGCCTTAATTTTATATAGCTCATTGGTTGGGTGAGGCAGCAGCAACTCTCAGTGAGACCCCCAACCAAAAAAAGAGGAGAGAAACATGAGGTGAACAAACAATTTGACTAAATGCAAGTAATGACTTTACAATGAAACTTGAGATGTGTGCACTCAACTCAAATAACATGTAAAGTGTCAAATGATTGCCAATAAAGGGTATGAGTTTATTATATGAAACAAAATGTATGTGCTGTCATTATTTGGTTTTCTGTATGTGTATTATGAATGAAAACATGCATCAATTAACCAAAACAAAAGCAAAGTTATAGGGTAAGATGCGGAGTTATGACACGTTGTGATGGTGATTGGTGCAACCGTCACATCCTGCTGCATTTTCCCTCCTCCCCTGACGTCAATCTGGTGACCTGACCTGAAGAAGTGGGCAAAGGTGCAAATCCAGGCAGTTCAAATTACATACTGGGTAGGACTGTTACTTTCTCAATGTGGATTTTCTTCCCCTGCTTAACATTACCTACATCTCGCTGAATATGCCCCAAATCACCAAATACAGTGTATCACAAAAGTGAGTACACCCCTAGCATTTCTGCAGATATTTAAGTATATCTTTTCATGGGACAACACTGACAAAATGACACTTTGACACAATGAAAAGTAGTCTGTGTACAGCTTATATAACAGAGTTAATTTATTTATCCCTCAAAATAACTCAAAATATAGCCATTAATATCTAAACCCCTGGCAACAAAAGTGAGTACACCCCTAAGAAACTACACCCCTAAATGTCCATATTGAGTACTGCTTGTCATTTTCCATCCAAAATGTCATGTGACTCGTTAGTGTTACTAGGTCCATGTGTGCATAGGGAGCAGGTGTGTTCAAATTTGTAGTGCAGCTCTCACAATCTCTCATAATGGTCACTGAAAGTTCCAACATGGAACCACATGGCAAAGAACTCTCTGAGGATCTTAAAAGACGTATTGTTGCGCTACATGAAGATGGCCAAGGCTACAAGAAGATTGCCAACACCCTGAAACTGAGCTGCAGCACAGTAGCTAAGATCAACCAGCGTTTTAAAAGAGCAGGGTCCACTCAGAACAGGCCTCGGGTTGGTCGTCCAAAGAAGCTGAGTGCACGTGCTGAGCGTCACATCCAAATGCTTTTTTTGAAAGATCGTCGCAGGAGTGCTGTCAGCATTGCTGCAGAGATTGAAGAGGTGGGGGGTCAGCCTGTTAGTGCTCAGACCATACGCCGCACTCTACATCAAATTGGTGTGCATGGCTGTCACCCCAGGAGGAAGCCTCTTCTGAAGACGGTACACAAGAAAGCCCGCAAACAGTTCGCTGAAGACATGTCAACAAAGCACATGGATTACTGGAACCATGTCCTATGGTCTAATGAGACGAAGATTAATTTGCTTGGTTCCGATGGTCTCAAGCATGTGTGGCGGCGACCAGGTGAGGAGTACAAAGATAAGTGTGTCATGCCTACAGTCAAGCATGGTGGTGGGAATGTCATGGTCTAGGGCTGCATGAGTACTGCAGGTGTTGGAAAGGGAAACATGAACTCCAACATGTACTGTGAAATACTGCAGCAGAGCATGATCCCCTCCCTCTAGAAACTAGGTCGCAGGGCAGTGTTCCAGCATGACAATGACCCCAAACACACCTCCAAGACGACCACTGCTTTACTGAAGAGGCTGAGGTTAAAGGTGATGGACTGGCCAAGCATGTCTCCAGACTTGAACCCATTAGAACATCTTTGGGGGATCCTCAAGCGGAAGGTGGATGTGCGCAAAGTCTCAATATCCGCCAGCTCCACGACTTCGTCATGGAGGAGTGGAAGAGCATTCCAGTGGCAACCTGTGAGCCTCTGGTAAACTCCATGCTCAGGAGAGTAAAGGCAGTTCTGGATAATAATGGTGGCCACAAAAAATATTGACAGTTGACATTTTGTATGTTAATATTGACAACTTTCACTAAGGGGTGTACTCACTTTTGTTGCCAGGGGTTTAGATATTAATGGCTATATTTTGAGTTATTTTGAGGGGAAAATAAATTAACTCTGTTATATAAGCTGCACCCAGACTACTTTTCATTGTGTCAAAGTGTCATTTTGTCAGTGTTGTCCCATGAAAAGATATACTTAAATATCTGCAGAAATGCTAGGGGTGTACTCACTTTTGTGATACACTGTAAATATTGAGATTTTTCTCAGTTACTTCATGTATACATTAAACATAGTAGCTCATGTGATATAGTTACAAAGGAAATTAATAATCTGCTTAAGTAATCAGTAAGTGAGTAAATAAATAAATAAATACTGCAGTACCAAATTCAACCATAGCAGGGCAGTGTAGGACTTCTTTGTCAGTTTTAGACATTAAAATTACCTTGAAATGCTACATTTAGGAAGTACTTAATACCAGTGCCCTTTGGGGACTTTGATTTTGCAGCCTTAGCTCCATATCCACGCATGAGAATGTGCTGCGATAATTAATCTCTATCAAACTATGTACCTGTAAGTCTGATGCAGACCATAAGGAGACTTCTCCTTAAAATGATCCAGCACACCACAGAGCCGCATCAACAGCTCAGAGAACGCAAGTAACATTGTTCTATCTGCTTGGTATACTCAAGTGCTCCCAACTTAATGAGAATCTAAACATAGTTTTTAACTTGATTGCATGTTTCAGAATTGCTATTAAAAAAATCGAGCGCAACCTTTTTTTTTTTTGGCCCTAAACATATTTTATGTTACAATTTTGGATGGCATATTTTTCTTCAATTATGATTTTTTTCTTCAAACAAAGGAAATGTTTCCTTCTTCATGTGTAGCCAGTTTAAGATATGAAACATAAAAATTTTTTTTTACTTTCATAGTTATTTACTCCCCTACTTGAAATGCGCATGGAAGGGCAAAACTTCAATCATTTTCCTTGTAGCAAGTTTCAATATGATCACAAGAAAAGGGTGAACTGTTTTAGTGAAAAATTAGGACACCCCAAAACCAACATTACAGCTATCATACAGAGTGTTATGGCCTCCGGGAGCCCAAACAATGAGGCACAAAGCCAATTCAATCAGAAAGACAACAGTTATGCAAACTGTATAGCTGACAAAGTTTGTCAGCTTGCATAAGAACCTCTTGTGGCTGATCTGAGTTTTTCCAGTGTAATATTGGTACCCACCAAGGTTGTGTTCTAAGTCCTCAAATATTTATCATCTTTATAAATACGCTTTGTGGTCTGTTTGAAAGGGAGGGTGGTCAAGGTGTAACCGTTACAACTGATTTAAATTGTTTGTGTTCTCTTATGTTTGCCGATGATGTGCCAGCTTTATCTGACACTTGTGTTCAGCTTCAAAAGAAACTTAACGTGCTGGAAAATTCTTGTCAGAAAACCGGAATGAAGGTAAATCTAAATAAAACAAAAGTAATAGTCTTTAGAAATGGTGGTCCATTGCGTTCCTGTGAAAAGTGGTTCTATGATGGAAATGCTATTGAAACAGTGTCCTTCTATAAATACCTTCGACTTGTATTTACTCCAAAGTTGAAGTGGAGCAGGGCACTATCATGTCTAGCATCTCAGGCAAAGAAGGCTCTATTTTCTATTGGTAATTATAAAGGAAATTGAGTGACATTGATTTCAAGGATTTAATAAAGATCTTTGACTGCATGGTTACACCCATTCTGTGTTATGGCTCTGAGATCTGGGGTTCCTCTTATTGCACCATTATTGAATCTGCGCACATTAAATTTTGTAAATCTGTTTTAAAGGTTGGCAAGTCAACATGTAATAACATGGTCTTGGGTGAATGTGGCAGAGTACCATTGCAATATGTATATATGACAAGGGCTATTAACTATTGGTGTAGACTACTGCATTTACCAGATAATAGATTGCCTAAACAGTGTTATTTTATGTTAAAGTCGTTAGACGACGTAGGGCGTAGTACATGGGTAATCCAAATAAAGTATATATTGTTTCAGTTTGGATTTGGCTATGCCTGGATTAACATCGGTGCTTTTATTTCCTATTTTAAGAAAAGGCTGTATGACTATCTTGTACAACCATGGAAATCATCATTATCATTTAGTCACAAATGTGTGTATTATAGCCAGTTTAAATCTTTATTAAATCTTGAAAAGTATCTATGTATTAAAACACCCGAGCACTTGAAAGTTGTATACTCAAGATTTCGCTGCAGTAATTTTAAATTAGCTGTTGAAACTGGCAGGTATGAAAATGTTATTTATTGTATGAAGGGCCAGAGGGATTGAGGGTGGGGAGTTTACAGCCCTCAGTTTGTCTCCTGCTGTGGCAGCCTGCCGGAACTGGTTTTGCAACTTCCGGGAGGCCTGCTCCCCCTTCGCTCGGGATACGAACCCTAGCTAACCCTCTGAGCCAGCCCCTCAAGCACTCCAGCTAGGTGATCGGGAGGTTCACTGCCTAGCTACGGACCCCGACAACCTCCCTCCAATCAGCAGTAGGCACCCTGCACACCTAATTTAGGGTCACTGTTACTCCTCCTTATTTAGTGGCTAAACTCTTGGACTGAAAGGACAGATTGCGGGGAAAGGGGATAGCTGTGTTCAAGGTGTGCGTGAGTGCCAAAGACCACACTGTACCACACCAGCTTTCCCCTTGTTCTATGGAGTCTGGGCTGTTTTACAAATGAAGTTTCAAGTTTGGATGGAATCCTGTCCGTGTTCTTGTCGACCCTCTGTGGTGATCACCTCAACCTGGTGATTTCAGTACCCAGGAATCTAAGGAGGAAGGCACAATCTAAGCCTAAATTTGATCCCTGATACCTACGCTTCGCCTCATTTATAAAGAAAGATACTGTGTTTCCTGTAGGTCGAAAGGAAAATATTGCGTAGAAGATGAATGGCATATTTGTTTGTGAATTATATTCAGACATAAGGAAGAAATACATCCAGAAATACATCAGTGATTATCCTACAGTGATTAATTTTGTAAAGATCATGGGAAGCAATAGTTATGATGTCATAAAGGATGTGTGTCTGTTTTTATACTGTGTAAGTAAAATGATGACCATTTGACACTGCGCGTGTTATATAACATTTTGCGTATTGCGTATTTTGGGCCGATGGCCTTTTAACTGAATAAACTGTCTGTCTGTCTGTCTATCCGTCTGCAAACTGTATATCAGGCCCCTGTCCTTGCCTTACAGGCCTGATAGGGAGTTTGCATTATCCGGAAGCAAACCCCCCCACACACATGCACCAGAAAAAAAAAAAAAAAAACAGATGTTCAAGTCCTGAACATGTGCTAAATACGTTTTTGTTACACTTTTTAAATGTGTCACTGTTTAGGTTCAGTTCTAAAGTGCATTCAACGAATCTGAATAACTTGATCGCAACATCCAATAAATACCTGTGTTTTGAATAAGACCTATTTACAAAAATAATTGCCTGGCATTTAGCTTTTACACTCTGGTGTTTAGATTATAAACATGTCACATGTTGCACAGTTATTGCAGCTTTGTGGTCAGTGCACTCACCACAAAGCTGCGTGCTAGCAGTAATGTAAGGCGCCCCCGACACCTACCCCCCACAGACTGAGGAAATTAAGGGCGAAATATGATGCAGTACTTTCCACCAACTATTTTCACATTTACATAAATGTTATGATAGGCATATTATTTATTTCCCTGAGCAGCAATGCACTCTGGTAAATTATGATATAAAAATGTGAAACTCCTGTGTGCAGCGTGTTTATGGCTCGGAAACTGAGTAAGTATAACCACTACTAGCACCTAAAAACCAAGAGAGTGCACCTTTTTCTGAGAAACTCCTACAAAAACTTAGAATGCACCAAGGTTTACTGAACATTGGAGGCCAACTCGGTAAACCCCTGAAAAATTTTACCGAGGTATCTCGAAGTCTGTCTGGTTTACAGAGTTTACACCTCGATGTTCACTTTCTATCAAGGTGGCCTCTTCTAAAAATTAAATAAAACATTTTTGTTCTTAATATAATGGTGGTGGTCTGCCCTTTGCCAGTCCCTGTATGCAGCACAGACACAGCAGGCTGAACTACAGTACTGACCATTCCAAAGTTCCCATGAAATTTGGCGAATATTCATGTTTTTTCATATATCTGAAAATGTTTCGGTGGCCGAAAAAATTTCCATTAAAAATCTGGTAGCAGAAAAAAATTCAGGAAAATTTTCTGAATGAATTATCACTGAAAATTCAACGAATTTCAGATTGGGGAACTTTGGAATGGCCAGTACTGTAAGTCTGTACTTCATCTGGACTGCATCTAGGGCCTGGCTTAATTACACTGCACCTTGTTGAACATACTGTACTGATAATTTGCATAATTAATTGGTGCTTGTATTGTAGTACTGGTGGGAGGTCTTAAATGAGACATGCGTTTTTCATACCTTCCCTTTGTTCTGGTGTGGGCATAGGCCTAGCAGACAAACTTCGGTCTACCTCGGTAAAATTTTACCGAGGTTAACTGAGTTGGCCTCAAATCTTCAGTAAACCTCGGTGTATTTTAAGTTTTTATTGGAATTTCCTGGAAAAAGGTGCATTTCTCAGTTTTTAGGTACTACTAGTGAACACAGGCTATACTAAGAAAATAAGTAATAAAGGTAAAATTCCTTTCACTTTGCTAAAACAGTATTGTCACTTCACTGTAAAACCAAGTGTTTAATTTCTCAACATATGCTAAACACTTTGTGAAAGTTTTTAAACATGTCACAGTGTTTAGATTCAGTTTTAAGGTGTATTCAAACAAATCTGAAAAACCTTGATCGCAACATCCAATAAACATCAGTGTTTTGAATGAGAACACCTATTTACAGAAATAATCACCAGGCATTTAACTTTTACACACTGATGTTAAGATTATAAACATGTCACATGTACCACAGTTTTGCAGTGTACTGAAAATTATGGCCACAATTACGCCCAGTCACCTGATTATTTTACTACACTCCTGCCTACATTGTTATAAACAAGCACCTTTTTTGCCAGCTATTTTAACTGTAATTTCACAATCAGTTTATAACAGAGGTTCTGTGTATGTTAACGGTAAACCACAGTTAAAAGCACGCAGGACTGTACCTATAGTTAAAATAACAATAGTTAAAATAACAAGGAGACAATGCATGAATTGAACTGTTAAATTCAGTCAATTTGTAACAGTGGGTATGGTTGACTGTCTACTATCATAAGTACAGATGCTTTTGATATTTTCTGCTTAGGACCTAAAATTATGGGCACAAACCTGTGAAACAAAATCTGCAGCACTAGAATAAAACTTTCCGCTGCTCCTGAAACAAACTTTGCATGTTTGTCTGCCATTTGGAGGTCTTCTGCCCTTCAATTACGCGATAGAAAATCTTTGAGATGGACGGTCTGAAATAGTATGTGTTATGGCCCCAATTTGTTATAACATTTACCACGCAACAGCAAGAGATGACAGACACAGTTTTAAAACTTAAACACATTTAATTTTTAACAAAGACAATAACGACTAAACTAATATTCTGACCAATATTGAATATATACAAAAAAAACAGAAATATTTACAGTCCCTTTTGGTGGGTTTCCTGGTGATGTCCTGGGTGAGGAACATGCTCTAACACAGGCAAAAATCCACTAAAAACTTCACAGGTCTTGAACAGAATGACAGGTCTGGTCACATGTATCCTTCTTCTTGCAATTTCTCCTACCACTTTACTGTCTCAATTCTCCCCTTTATATACTCTTTTGCAGACCTCTCTCACCTTTTAGACTTTTTTTTTCTTTTCTCAGGGACTTGTTTCAGACATGCCCGAAACATGCCCAAACCAGTCTGAGCTTAACAAAAAAAGGTAAATACTGCCTTCCAGTGGCCTATATTCACATTACAGTGTAAATGAAAAGATTGTTGTTTTTACCTTAAGTTATTTATTACTTTTCTCATTCAACACACAAACAATAACAGTAATGACCAACAATTAATGTGTAAACGGAAATACAATATATATACAGTGTATATATATTAGCTATTAATGTATCGCAAGCCCTGAGGCGACCTTTCAACAATCACTCACAGGGTTTGGGGGTACAGAGGAAGGGTGTAAGGACTGAGTAATGGATCTGTGAACAATATCACATAAAATACATTAAATGTCCTCAAATACAAAAACACATCTTCCACACTTCTGGTCCAGGTGTCAGAAAGTTGGGATTTATACAGGAGGGAATCTGTATGCAAGGTATTCATTGGTCCTTGGAGGTGCCCCTCTTCCTGTGAAGAGACAGAAATGCACCAATCAGCATCAGCAAAACAAGTGTGTGAGGTACCGTTCAGGAACCACTCGCGACTAGACAGGCAGGGGTCAGAACCAGTAGGACAGATGAGCAAAGGTGCAAAAACGATAGGCAAAAAGTCATAGTCGATGAACAAATCCAAGGGTCATACACAGGGCATCCAAAGACAGAAATCAAGGTCATACAAAAATGGGTCGAAATCCAGAAAGACAAAAATACAAAAAGGGAAATGGCAAGAATTAAAGTCGGACAATCCAGTAGAAGAGATACAATATTCAATGGCATACGAGACGCTCTGCACAAAGAAGTATTGATCAACATTCTGACAAGGAGCTGGCAGTGAAAAATGTGTTTAAATAGACAAGAGGAATGTCACATGCTATGCAGGGAACAGGTTAATTGGATCAAACTAATTACAAAGGAATGAACATGAGGAAGTTCCTGATTACAAGAAATTGGCAAAAGCCAAAACGCGGACAAGAGATCAGAGAGACTGCCTACTGACAAACATACGGCTCCGGTTAGGGAGTTCTACCGTGCAGAGTGAGAGGCAGAACAGTGATTAACAAGGTGCAGAAGATTTGCTTGAAGCACAGCAAAGTAAGTTGAGTGAAGGCAGGGGGCGGAGACAAGAGCAGAGCGAGTGCTGAGAGCTTGTTAGTCAATTAGTAATGTGCAGCTATACAATCCCTAGTGCTTGTTAGTAAGTTAGTACTATAAGCAATGCTAGTCTTGGTTAGAAAGTTTAACTAAAACCAACTGTTAGTATTGTTAGAAAATAGAAAAGCAAGGTGAAGGAAGTAAACGAAATAGGAAGGAATGGTTGAAATCCCAGAAACCATGAAATCACCAGAAAGTGTGGCACACAATACAGGGGCAGTGAGCGATCACATGACAAAAGACTAGACAGGGGGAGCCTAAGTGCAATGCATGGTATAAGACAAAACATGGACCAGAATATAACTGAAGTAATGGACTATCGGGGAATATGCAGGAATAAACAGGAACAAAACCTGGCATGGATCAAGACATGGCAAAACAAGAACAGAATAAGGCAGAACCATTATAAAGTGGCTGTGAAATGGGATTTGTACACACATTTTAGTTTGCAAACAAAACAACATAAAAGCCGAATAGCTTCAGTAAATGTCAATAGATAGTGTACATACTCGTGACGGTAAATAACATCTGATAAGGGCTTGTCATTCATATTTATGGCTTAAAATATTTGATCATGCACATTTGGATGTTAAAAAACTGTTTATATTGTGAAACTCTGTAGTTCTCTTTTCTTGCATGTTAAATACCAGGGATGTCAGAACCTGGCCCATTTCCAGCTTTAGACTGAGTACTGAAACAGAGCTCTGGGCGAGTGGAAAGACACATTCCCCCATTTTTGGAAAAACTTCCTCAAATAATAGCAACTTTACACTGTTGTTAGTGTGCATTTCATGTCAAGTCAACAAAGTCTACTGAAAATGTATCCTTTGTTGCCCCTATCAGGTGCCCCAAAATGCGATCGGAAACATCCCATAAATTAGTCAAAGACAGCACAAGTAAGGGAGATCCCAAAAACAATGACATCATAGCCACTCACGTTCGAAGTTTATTCAGTACATCCCGGATCTTCTGGGCACTGGGATTCAGACAAAGGCGCTTCCCATTGGTCAGATTCAGGCTGGACGAACAAAGAGGGAGATGATTGGGTAATGCAATGAATAGTTCCTGTACTGAAGTCATGTGTTTAGCTTCTCACAAATTGTAGTCTGATAAGCACACATATTTGACTTTTAATTCTATGATTTTCTGGAGGAACTGCGGTTCTCTTTCACAGTCCGAGGACATGTACTTTTGTATGTCAAGCTAATTTGATGCTCTAAGCTGCTCGCTGGTGAGAGTGTATGTGAGTGAATGGTGTGTGAATCCTGTACAGCAGTGTTTCTCAAACCTCTCCTGGAGGACCACCTGCCCTGCCTGTTTTAGATCTTTCCCTGCCCCAGCACAGGTGATTCAAATAATCAGGATGTTATCAATCAGCTTTAGAGGGTCAATAACGAGCTGATCATTTTAATCACCTGAGCTAAAACAGGGAAAGATCTAAAACATGCAGGACAGGTGGGCCTCTAGGAGAGGTTTGAGAAGCACTGCTGTACAGGGTGTGTCCCTGCCTCCTGGCCCAATGCATGCTGGGATAGGCTCTAGCCAGCCCCCACCCCATGACTGTGCGAATGAGCGAGTCGATTAGATAACGAAGGGATGGCTTTGATTTGAGGAAAATATTCATGGACCTACTTTGATTCTCTCTAAAAGAAACCCCTCTTATTATTATTTATATTATTGTTACTTCATCACAAGGGTACATTTATTAGCAGTTAATAATGCAGTCACAAGCATCAGCTCAGTTAATTAACAGTTAATTACTGTGTCTAGTAATCATTTACAAATATGTGCATGTTAACTTAGGTATTAATTTTAATATTGTTGAATTGTTTAATTGCATGAAGCGTTACTTAACGGATACATAAGGGATGTTTACAACTTTGTGATGAGGGTGACTAAGATCATTGATAGATTGTTAATTGTGGTTACATAATGCCTATTCAGCATGCTGATACATTGGTTAATTTTGTTATTAACTGATAGTTAATGCTTACTACAGCATTACCAGTTGTTAATTAGCATACCCTTGTTGTAAAGTGTTGCCAGTGTCTGTGGTAAGTTTAAATGAAGCAAATCTGGCTAACAAACCTCGCCATTACGAGTTTCTCTTTCCTATAGTTTGCTGAAAGCTCATGAAAGCTTGTAATTTCTGCTGGCCTGAGTCCAAAAAAGTTAAGATCCACCCCGCACACACACACACACACACACACACACACCCCATCCACACCCAATGTCCCTGTCACTCACATGATCTCCAAGTTATCGCAGGAGTTGGTAGGCGGGATGACTTCAAGGCTTTTAATTAATTTACGGGGAACTCCCAGATCATTACGGAAGGTTCGACACCAGCAACGCGAAGTCCCGCCAAACATGTCTGTGTAAAAGATGTGCGTATCACTAATTAATTACAAACTGATCAATATTTTCTCTTTTAATGCTGCAATTATGTGGACTGACAATCAGACAGAGGAAAATACACAGTATTGCATTACATGTACAACAATTGTTTAAACTACATATTATGTATACTTTGCATTAAATTGGCATTACATTACATTTATTTGACAATTTATCCAAAATGACTCATGAGCTTTATGGGCTTCATCAACAGACAAATATAAAGCACAGTCCTGAACTAAACTGGGCTTTTGTATTTTAAAAAAAATCTGAATTGAAAATTACTTTTAACCTTTGACCACAGTCAAACTTTACTTGTATCTGTCGAATAGATCTAACACATACAGTAGTTGAGAAATTCATAACATGTATATACTCTGTCCGGCAGACCCTCAGAGACACTTACAAAAAGACTGTGGTACAGAGGTACGGATATTCATTCGTAGAAAGAATTTAATGTATTGCATGCAGAGAGAAACAATGTGTACTGTATGGAGAGATCGAGAGAGGTATGAACACTGACACAGAGACAGAGAGAGGGACAGAGAGGTATGAACACCGACACAGAAACAGAGAGAAGATGAAAGATCCTGGGATACAGAGCGAATGAGAGAAACTCACTTTGAGCAGAGCTGCTGCAAACGATAAGCGTGAGGAGCAGAAGAGTTTTGCTGTTCATGTTGGTTATGGGCTGGGCTGCTGCTGTCAACTCCTGCTGCTGCTGGTGGTGTCACAGAGACAGGGGTGAGATGATGGTCTGAGTGATGCAGGATGAGTCTTAAATGCAGCTGAATCCACCCCCCTCTCATGCACGGGGAATTTATCAGAACGAAGTGAAACCAGAAGAAAAAAAAAAGTGTCACACCTTGCCCACTGTCACATTTGGTGATGGTAAGCAATCCCACTGCTCTATTTTTACCCCCTAATGCCCTTTCCGTGGGTTTTCTGTGGTATTTTATTGTCATGTACAATGTTTTTAATGGAAAAATCTCACTCTAATACTGAGGCTAATATTAGAGGTGTGAGAGAATTAAATTACTGTCAGAAAAATATCATTTTTGTGTATTAGTCTTGGCTTTTAACCAGGGGCGGTGAGTCTTCGAATGCGGGGATCTCTTAATGATTATTGCACTGGGCATCCCACTTTTGTGCCCTCCATTGTAACTGGCCCCCCAAATTTTTTGGGCCCCAAAAAATTGTCACAGCCTTCCATCCTATCGGAGTGTCACGCCCTAACACCCGAAGACGCTAAAGGAGGGTGCCAGCGCAAGGAATGGATAGGAGGACCCAGTTGCAGGGACATGGAGTTTATTAAATAAAGAGTGAAGGGATAAACAAACCAATACAAGCTTTGTGAGAACAGAAAGAACAGTGCTACAAACTCCAAAGGCGAAACCAGACGAAGGCTACCTGCCTAATTTGGGAGAAACAGAAGAATAAATACTCTAAATTTATTTTCATGTATGCGGTACAGAGCATTTCTCAACCCCCATCCCTGTTCCTAGAGTACCTCTGCCCTGCACATTTTACAGCACACCTCCCTGATCTGACACACCCAGTACAGTTCATCAAGTGCTGCACTAACGAGCTGATCAGGCGTGTTAAATGAGGGAGATATCTAAATTGTACAGGGCAGGGGTACGGCAGGAGCAGGGTTCGTAAACACTGCTATAGGCGTCACTATGGCAAAACCATCATGCAGCCATTGAGAATTTGTTTCCCACCGCTTGCAGTTTAGTCTTGTTGTAATATTTGGCAGGGTAAGGGTAGGTACTAATTGGCTCCACATAATTGCGCATAGACATGTCTGCCATTATTGCCGCAAGGAGAAGACACAGGTGGTGAGTACAACGAGAATGGGTGTACTTTATCGGTGTGACAGTGTTTGGTATGTCAGAGAGAATAATCCAGACATATGGCCTATCCTGCAATGTTATTTTGGAGCGGTTAGATAAAATAAGGGCTGATTTGGAGCCAGGCACAAGCAGAAATCATGCCTTACCTGCCTTCTCACCGCCTGCGGTTTTGTCTTGTTATAATTATTTGCAGAACATAGCGCTAAAGTTGACTAATCCATTTACACTTGACCACTTTGTGGCCACAATGCATATCAAGACTCCCGAGGAGGGAAATGTCATTTAACTGTAGCCCAAATGTGTCTTGGAGCCAGTTTCACTGGACTTCACAGCTATCCAATTAGCTCAAGATGCATGAAAAGGGTATCTGTATGTCTGTCTGTCTGTCTGGTTTCTTTTACTGTAGGTCCATCTGTCTACACAAGCAATTTTATTCCGTCAGCCTTTATGTCTGTAAATCAGTTGGGGGAGATCACAACGAGGAACTGAGAACAACTGAATGTACTGAAAAGTAAACTGAAAGTAACTCCATGGTGTGAAGCTTATCATAATAAGATGATGAAGTCATGACTTGGAAATGCCCCTCGCCAGGTTCGGGTTAAACTTGGGGTCACATTTGGGGAAAAGTGGAAACTGTGCTGGAAAATTCTCCTCAGGACAAAGTTTAAAAAATTGAAGGTAGTGGGGTCACTATACAATGGCATTTTCACTGAAGCCCTGTTTCTTGTGCTAGTTATCAAATGCAACATGTTAACCTGACCTTTTTTCTGCAGCCAGTGCTGGATTTGTGACTATGAAACAGTAATGAGGTGACGTGCTCAGCAGAAGCAGTAATAATGCAGTTTCTTATCCAGTTCGACAAATCAAACCTTTAGCTGACGAGTCACTATCTTTATCCAACTAATCAAGACAAATATCAGACTAATCAAGACCTTTAGCGACGAGCAGGCATCTGCAAATTTATCCAGAAAGGGCCGGTGTCGGTGCAGGTTTTCATTCCTACTAAGCAGTTACACACCTGATTCTATCAATCAAGAACTTTAGCAAAAACTCAAGGGGCTGATTAGTAGTATCAGGTGTGTTACTGCATGATTGGAATGATAGCCTGCACCCACACCAATGCAGTGGCATGCCGTCAGGTGTTCTGAGGGTCTTGAGTAACCGCATTATTTACCACTTGATTGCCCTCAAGCAGTTCTCGTTTTAGTTAGCCTGATTAACAATTAAACAATTCATCGACTGAACAACCAAGACCATTACAAGACCTCTAATAAGAAGTGATAATGAAAAAATGAATGCCTATTGCATATATTTATGTAATTTATATGGCATTGTAAGGATGGCAATATAAATTCCAAAAATCCAAAACTTTCGCTGACTTTGCAGCATTTATTTTCGCTATCCTTTCAATTGTCACTCAGCTGTGCCTTGTGCCTAACAACGCCCTTTAGCAGTGACTTCATTCAAAATATAGAACGGAATATCTTAGCTTATTGTTTAATGAGCCTCGCAAACTAATTTACACTATTCTGAGCCATTTCACTAGCTACATGAGCATAGAATATATAAAGACATATTGATATTTTAAAACACCATTTACGTGCTGAAGAAAACGCTCCAATAATTTTGCAGTGTATTGTATGACAGTGCAATCAAAATTAAATTTGAATGTCGTTCAAGCAATTAGTCCGAGCAGCGGTTGCAAATCAGGAAAATTAAAGTGCGAGAAGTTTTGGTTGTTGAGTTTTGAAAGGCGAGGTTTCTGAAGGCCTTTGTAACTGCCAACAGACCGCCTCTGCACCAGTCCCCTCCTGGATAAAATAAAAAATGCCTGCTCTGGAGGTTGATTAATAGATTCAGGTGTGTAACTGCACACTGGCCTTTTCTGGATAAGGTTGAGAACTTCAGTTTTATCTCATCACAGGACAGGTTTTTGCACAGTAATTTGCTAGCACACATCGCAACACGTCTCTATTATGTGATAACACAAGTCACAGCACATATTTCTGCACTATAACATGCAATAACATACATTGCAGCACGTGTCTGCGCCGTAACATGCCATAGCAGCCATAACAGAATGTTACTGCACTGTAACATGCTATAGCAATAATTACAGAACATTTCTGCACTGTAACATGCTATCATATTTCAGAGCATATTTCTGGACTTTAAAATGTGATAGCACAGATTACAGAACATGTTTTTGCAGTATAAAATTTTATAGCTCAGATTACAGAACATGTTTCTGCAGTGTAACATGGTAGCCCATGTCACAGCACCGACACAAACCTGTGCGACGCTTCGAGGAGGCTGTTCCATGCTGCTACATACCTTGAGGAGAGGCATTAGAGCAGACACTGGGACGTTAGGGGAGTTCCAGTCCACCCTTTTTATTTATTAAAATCTGTTTGCTGTGGGAGGAATGGAAATCAAAAGCAAACATAAAATAGAGTTGCCGCCCTCCCTGACAGAACCCAAACAAAAATAATGGAATAAAATGATATTGCAAAATCACATTACAAAAGAATATCCAGCATGTTTTCTCTGTTCATCAACATCTCTCCTTTGCTCTCTCTCTCTCTCTCTCTCTCTCTCTCCCAATGCCTTTCTCGTGTAGTGACCCTTTTGGATCACTTCATATTTGCTTTTTGTTTTCTTTTTTCCTCATTAAGACATTTCAACAATCATTTGGGAGCTGTTGAATTATGAGTTCCTGCCATTGTTGTGCTGCTATAAAGATGGATGGGTTGTAGATGAGAAGTCATCTTCCCTTATTCCTGTCTACATTCCTCGCCCTACCTGAGCTTCTGGTTCATCAGGTTGTCAGTTTTTTGTTTTGGTTTTCATTCTTCAGGCATACGGTTCTGTGAATTACACGTTCATCTGTGTACTTGCTTTACACTACTAACATTAACCATAATTAAAGGCTCCCTTATGTAATAGTTATCTTTTTGTGTTAACAAATCCAGAGCTCAGGCTTTGAAACGTGTGTACTTAAATTCTGTCATATCCTTGAGATGGGGCACAGCACTCATAAACCCCACCCCCCACAAAAAATGAAAAAGAAAGCGGAAAGTAACAACCGGCTCTCAGCTCCTGAAGTATAGACTGCCAGGAATAAGAATTTGCGGTTTCTCGCATTAGTTTATATCACTTGAATTGGTCAAAATGTTAGCTGGCATTACAACATTGGTTTATTGATGTGTTAGTTGGAAAGCCTGCTACCAGTTCATGATTTTCTGTTCTTACATTACCTCTGCAGAGCACAATCTCCCAGTACCACTTCACTTCATCATAACAGAACAGCTGTTCCTTTGATTCCCTGAAAGAACAGCAGTGATCCCCATTCCTCAAATCAAGGCTCTCAAAAACTGCTGGTTTTCCACCCTCCTTTGACCAAGCTGACAGGCATGTAGCCTGGCCAATCAGCAGTATTAACCCTTAAATGCCCCCAGTGACAAATTTGTCACATGATTTTCGGGGTTGTCAAAACCACTGACCCCACATAAATTTAGCAACCTAATGCCCATAGTGATATATTTAGACAATCAGTGCTGCCATCTGATGCATAAAAGTGGAACTGACACTACACTGGCTGCACCAGCTAACCTTTCCAATATGGCCGCCCCCATGGTGGAATCCACACGATAGATCAGCACCCATTCATCACTGGATAAAGTAGACAAACAGGTGAGCTAATGAAAAATAAGCTATGCCTAATACTTCAGCTATATGTCAACTACCGAAACAATGATGGACAAAAGTTGTCTTCATATCCGAGAAACTTAGAGTGACATATGTGTCACAAAACTAAAATGAGGTCAAAGGTCACCAAAAATTAAAAATTGCTATTGGGTAGTTATTAGCCCATTAGTTATTAGCCCATCCCCACAACACTAACTTAATTTCAGCAGTGATGTTGACAAAAAGTGTTGAGACAAACACAAAAGTGTGATGTAAGTTTACTCATGCACCTTCAATGGGTAAACTGAGATATTTGATAAACTAACTCACTTTGGCGAGCGAGTGCCAAAAAGCAAATATTTTTTAATGCAATAAAGTAGCTAAATATTACCGGCCAGGCACTATGAAATAAAGTATTGCTTCCAAAAAATGACCACATATGGGCGCTGTTAGGGTTTACTCATCTTCACTGATGCACCGACCTCTGTCAGGGCCGTTTGAATCTCCGTCTGAATGGAATGACATTTGTTATGGCCCCAATTTGTTATTACATTACAACACAACAGCAACAGCAACAGCAAGGGATGACAGACACAGTTTTAACAACTAAAACACATTTAATTCTTAACAAAGACAATAACGACTAAACAACTAAGACCAAGATTGATTATAACAAAAACAAAAAGAAATATTTACAGTCCCTTTTTGTGGGGCGGCTCGGTGATGTCCTGGGTGAGAAAAATCCACAAACACAGGCAAAAATCCACAAAAGAAACATCACAGGTCTTGAACAGAATGAAAGGTCTGGTCACATGTATCCTTCTTCTTGCAATTTCTCCTACTACTTTACTGTCTCAACTCTTTTCCTTATATACTCTTGTGCAGACCCCACCCACATTTAGACCTCTTTTTTTTATTTTCTGAGACTTGCCCCAGACCTGTCCAGGACATGTCTAAACATGACTCCAGTCTGAGCTTAACAAAAAAAAAGGTAAATACTGCCATCTAGTGGCCTATATTCACATTACACATTCTATTCAGCATCATATCAATTTCACTCGGTAGAGCGCATACCTTCGCCGATGCCACTGAATCCCTCGCCACTGGCGTTGGTTTCATGCCGATCGGATAAAAATTGACCGAGATATGGCCGAAAGTCGGTTTTGACCTTTTCGTGGCCTTGACCTTGACCTTTGACCCGATCACTCCCAAAATCTAATCGATTGATCCGCAGGTCATGCCAAATCAACCCACCAAATTTTATGAAATTCCGTTTGGTACTTTTTGAGTTATTCGATACACATACACACAGACAGACACACAAACAAATAAATACACGGGGATCAAAACATTACCCTCGTCAGCGAAGTCGCTGGCGAAGGTAATAAATACACGGGGATCAAAACATTACCTTCGTCAGCGAAGTCGCTGGCGAAGGTAACTAGAAGAGCACTCAGAGAGCGCAGAACCTCCGCCGCCAGGGAGCAGCAAAGCCAAAAGCACGGCGATTGGAACTCCGGCCCATTGGAAAGACTTGAAATCTTGAACTTTGGAGTATATCTCAGCAGTACTTTGGCCTAGATATGCCAAAATTTAAACACCTCTTCCTTGACTTAATACCCACCTATCCTGAAAATTTCATCAAAATCCGGCCATTACTTTTTTAGTTATCTTGTACACAAACAAACAAACCAACAAACAAACGGCACCGAAAACATAAACCTCCTTGGCGGAGGTTAATAAAATACTGGCTGGTGTGATTGGAAAGTCATTGCGTTTTGATTTTTTTTTATGAATTTACACTTTGTCCCAACTATTTCAGAATTGGGGTTGTAAAAAGCATTACATAGCCTACCATAAATACAACCGATGTTAACTCGCACATAAAAATGAAATGTAGAGATAGTATTCAAATTATAATCCAGACAGACTTTATTGCAAAGGGTTTGGGGGGGAAGGGTAGAATGGCACGGCTTCAGGTTCGCTGACTTGCAGAACTAAATGGATGAACTGTTCTATGCACTAAGAGGCTCGGATATCTCTGGGGGAAGACAAAAAATGGAGCTTTAAAACAAAGGTAAAAAAACTCAGTACAATGTGTGTAAGATTTCACAGTAGACCATACTCCAAGAAATGGTTATAAGTTGCGCGAAGCTAAGTGGCGTAAGCTAAAAGTAAATTAGCTTGCCAGAACTGACAAAAGTTTAAGGCTCCTGACTTTAAAAAATATCGTTTTATAAGGCACGTGTAGTGTGTTGTGTTGTGTGTTGGGTTTATTGTCGTGATAATGGAATTCACACGCATATTGTGGTTATTCATCTTTGAACTAAAGAGGACACGAGCCTGGGGCAAGAACAAGTGCAAATCAATACAGCAAATCCAGTTATTGGACCAGTACTTAAGTATCATTGGGAGGGGCAGCGCCCGAGGGCTGAAGAGCATGAGATGCTGTCCAATGCAAGTAGGATTCTACTTTGTGAGTATGAATGTTTGATGGAACGGGAAGTGGTTCTTTATCGCTTCATCCGAGCCTCAGGTGGGGGCCCAGAGACCCTCCAAGTCCTACTTCCCCAGTGTTTGCAAGAGCAAGTTCTTGATGGTGCCCATTATGACCAGGGGCACCAAGGAACAGAGAGGACCCTACAGCTTCTGCAGAGTCACTGCTTCTGGGTCCAGTTGAGTTTAGCTTAACAGCCTCTGGGAAGCAGTCCTCTTTAAAAGAAACTCACTCTTGATTGTGGTTTACGATACTGTGTAGTGCAAGCTTTCCTTTTCAGTCTTCACAAGAGTGCTTACCAGAATAGTAAGTTTGCTTGTGCTTGCCTTGAAACTTTGTGTGTGTTGCTCAAAGAGTGTGCACTCTTTTCACGTGTGGTATAGTGGGCCTGGCCTTCCCCCATTTATCATTCTTGCTTTCTGCACTCAACTAGTATCTGGTGGCATTGTATAGGTTTCCCATATTCCCATACAGCTGGCAGCTGCAAAGGTTTACTAACTTCATGTATGGTACAGAGCATTTCTCAACCCCCATCCCTGTTCCTAGGGTACCTCTGCCCTGCACATTTTACAGCTCACCTCCCTGATCTGACACACCCAGTACAGCTCATCAAGTGCTGCACTAACAAGCTGATTAGCTAAATCAGGTGTGTTAAATGAGGAAGATATCTAAACTGTACAGGGCAGGGGTACGGCTGGAGCAGGGTTCGTAAACACTGCTGTAGGCGTCACTTTGGCAAAACCATCATGTAGCCATTGAGAATTTGTTTCTCACTGCCTGCGGTTTAGTCTTGTTGTAATATTTGGCAGGGTAAGGGTCGGTACTAATTAGCTCCACGTTATTGCGCATAGACATGGCTGCCATTATTGCCGCAAGGAGAAGACACAGGTGGCGAGTACACCGAGAATAGGTGTTTTTCATCCGTGTGACAGTGTTTAGGATGTCAGAGTAATCCAGACATATGGCCTATCCTGCAATGTTATTTTGGAGCGGTTAGATAAAATAAGGGCTGATTTGGAGCCAGGCACAAGCAGAAATCATGCCTTACCAGCAATGACAAAACTTCTTGCTATTTTCCATTTCTCTGAAATGGTTTGTTCCGGTGTACAGTAGCTCTCTCTGCTGGGATCTCCCAAATCAGTTTCTCATGTGCACTGTCTCAAATACTGGATGCCATGTTGCACAGGATGGGCTAGTGCAGAAAGTTTCCATCCACGCTGGAAGCACTGAATGAAACCAAACACAAGATTTATGCGGTTGCTCACTTCCCAAGAGTAATCGGTGCGAGTGACTGTACTCATGTGCAAATGGTTCCCCCCTCAAACACTGAGCATGTACTGTTATAAACTTGCACCTCTTTTGCCAGTTATTTTAACTGTAATTTTACAATCAGTTTTTAACAGAGGTTCCATGTATGTTAACTGTAAACCACAATTAAATGCGCGCAGGACTCTTCTTTCAGTTAAAATAACATGGAGAAATGCCTTAATTTAACTCTAAAATTCAGTCAATTTATAATGACATATTTGCTTCCTTTAAAAGCACCTCCAACTCCATCGAGTTGAATTTCATTTTGCGTTTGCGTTCATACTTTTCTTCCAAATTGTCCATTTAAATAATGCTCTTTGCACTGGCACTCATTTAAGCAGTTATACTTAGTAGGTCACCGGCAAAGTGTAAGCAAACCAAATGCGCAACATGTTAACATGAGCACGCAATTTAGCGCTCTTTATCTGGGATCTTAGTAGATTAGATTAGATTAGATTAGAAAGCTTTATTAATCCAAATAGGGAGACTGGTTTGCTACCAGATCAGACCATTCAGCCGACAAACAGCATAAACAAACACAACAGATAATACAACCTCAAGAGACCATCAAGCATGATTAAGAACCCAAAGGACATGATTGCAGGCCAGGCCCCTACAGTATTGTGTATAGTTCAGGGGACCATTCTTTAAGAAAGATATAAAGGCTCTAGAAAAATTTCAGAGAAGAGCCACTAAGATAATTCCAGGTATAAAAGATTAAAGCTATACGAGAAGAGGCTGAGGATCCTTAATCTCTTTAGTCTTAGGAAAAGGAGACTTAGGGGTGATCTGATTTGAGGTCTTTAAATATGTTTAAGGGATTAACAAAGTGAATTATGTAAGATTACTTAGACCTTACTTACAAGTTCTGTTAGTCGAACTTGGGGTCACGAATGGAAGTTGGCCAAGGGTAAATTTAGCACTGATATTAGGAAATATTTTTTCACCCAAAGTGTAATTTCAATGTGGAATAGCTTGCCTGACCATATTGTATTGTAGTAATAGAAACCGGTATGCCTAGTTGGGCTGAATGGCCTGTTCTTGCCACTCGTGTTATGTTATGTAAAGACCTTTAGCACAGCGCAGGCGTCCGCAATCTTATCCAGAAAGGGCTAGTGTGGGTGCAGGTTTTTATTCCTGCTAAGCAGTTACACACCTGATTCTGTTTATCAAGAACTTCAGTAAATACTCTTGGGGTTGTTTAGTAGTATCAGGTGTGTTACTGCATGGCTGAAATGACAGTCTGCACCCACACCCGTCCCTTCCTGGAAAAAACAGAGAATGTCTGCTCTGGTGATTGATTAATAGATTCTGTTGTGTAACTGCACACTGGCCTTTTCTGGAGAAGGTCGAGAAATTTGTTTTAGCTCATGACAGCACAGGTTTTCTGCACTGTAACATGCAATAGCACATATCACAGCATACTATCTGCACTGTAATATGTGATAACACAAGTCACAGTACGTGTTTCTGTAACATGCTTTAAACCCATAACAGAATGTTGCTGCACTGTAACACAGCTTTTGTCTGCGCTGCCCCATGCTATAGCGCATGTTACGGAACATATTTCTGCACTTTAAAATGTGATAGCACACATTACAGAACATTTCTTCAGTGTAAAATTGCTATAGCATATGTTGCAGAACATGTTTCTGCAGTGTAACATGCTATAGCACGTCACAGCACAGACACAAACCTGTGCGATGCTTCAAGGAGGATGTTCGACACTGTTACATACCTTGAGGAGAGGCAGTAGAGCAGACACTGGGAGATTCCAGTCACTTTGTTATTTGTTAACCCTTCGTTGCATCGAGTATGAACCAGTGCCTCAAATATGTTAAAATTGCATATCCCAAGTTATTTTGGGACCATTTGATGGGATTTGGTGCAGTTATGCCTTTGGGTGGAGCATTAGTGAGTGGTCAGTTTGTCCATTATTTTGGACATTGTGCTTGTGGGATGCACACTGCCACCTAGTATTTTAGACATAATGTGTGTGGGGCTACTGAAGTCAAGTGAAGTTGAAGAAGCCTGGTCATTGATATGCATGATGTCCAGCATTCTGGGGGGGATGGAAATCAAAATCAAACATAAAACTGCCCTCCTCCCTGAAAAACCTGAGCAAAGATTATGAACTGAAATATTATTGCAAAAATCACATAACAGAAGAATGTCCAGTATGTTTTTTCTCTCCATCACCTCTCCTTTGCTCTCTCTCTCTCTCTCTCTCTCCCTCTCCCAATGCCTTTCTCATGTGATGACCCTTTTGAATCACTTCATATTTGCTTTTTGTTTTCTTTTTTCCTCATTAAGACATTTCAACAATCATCTGGGAGCTGTTGAATTATGAGTTCCTCACATTGTCCTGCTGAGATAAAGATGGATGGGTTGCAGATGTGAAGTCATCTTCCCTTATTCCTGTCTACATTCCTCGCCCTACCTGAGCTTTTGCATCAGGTTGTCAGTTTTTTTGGTCTTTGTTTTGGTTTTGACTCTTCAGGCGTATGGCGTCAGTGCAACCGCATTACACTACTGATATTAATCATTATTAATGGTTCACTTTTATATTAGTTATTTTTTCATGTTTATAAATCCTGAGCTCAGGCTTTGATATTTAAATTTTGTCACATCCTTGAGATGGGGCACAGCACTTATAAATCCAGCCCCCCACAAAAAATGAAAAAGAAAGCGTAAAGTAATAACCGGCTCTCAGCTCCTGAAGTATAGACTGCCAGGAATAAGAACTTGCAGTTTCTTGCATTAGTACACATCATTTAAATTGGTTAAAATGTTAAGCTGGCATTACAGCATTGGTTTATTGCTGTGTTAGTTGGAAAGGATGCTTCCAGTTCATGCTTTTCTGTTCTAACATTACTTGTGCAGAGAACAATGTTCCAGTACCACTTATCATAAAAGAACAGCTGTTCCTTTGATTCCCAGAAAGAACAGCAGTGATCCCCGTTCCTCAAATCAGGGTTCTCAAAAACTGCTGGTTTCCCTCCTTTGATCAAGCTGACAGGTATGTCGACTGGCCAACCAGCAGTATTAATTAGTTAATTAATTACCCAGGAACAAGGGAAACTAGGGACATATTTTTTTTATTTTTAGGGCAGGATTTGAGGATCTGCTTTATACACTCTCAAAAAAAGATGCACAAAAACAACAATAACTTCATTTCAGTAGTGATGTTGACAAAAAGTGTTGAGACAAAAACAAGTGTGTCAGTTCACTCATGCACTTTCAATGGGTAAACTGAGCTATTTGATTAACTTATTCACTTTGGCGAGTGTGTTCCAAAAAGCAAATATTTTTCAATGCAATAAACAGTAATATTACCAGGGAGGCACTGGTATTGGCACTGGAATATAATTGTATTGCTTCCAAAAATTACCACATGTAGGCGCTGTTTAGCTTTACTCATCTTTACTGAAGCCCAGGTCTCCGTCAGGGCCTTCATATCAACATCTCCGTTTGAATTGAATGTCATTCCATTCTGCAACATATTAATTTCAGCCATTTATTCATGCTGTTATTGGTAGATTTAATCAATTTCTCCAAAAATGATCAAATTATAGCCGTGCTGAAATGCCGTCAAGCGTTCTTTGTTTCAGCAGATGTTAACATCTACTGTAGTTTTATCTAAAAAATCTATAAATCGTGTATTGTGTTCAACCAGAAAACTGCGTGAGTTACAGCACAAATAGATACCTCTAAAATAAAATCTATGAAAAACCAGCATTCTCCTCCTATACACGCGTTTGTTAAATTACAGATGAAACTTTAATACACTTGCAAATTTCCCTGTTTCAGGCAAATTCAGGAAGGGAGATTAGAAAACAAAAACAGACAGAATGATGTCATTTTTGTATAGTAATTTTATTCAAAATGGAAAAAAGTAATATAGATGTCTTACATCATAAAAGCATATATTGCAGTAACAACATTAGAACAAGTACTTTGAAATTAACATATATACACAAAAAGTAAAAATGCATGATGAGATGACAAAAATACAACTAGCTAAGTTTTTTTAAGCACAGATATGGAATTTGCCAGAACCCCATAGGCCCACTCGGGAAGAAGTTCTGGGAGCTGGATTCTGATTGGTTGGTGATGATGACATCAGACAGAACCCCAGATGTTAGTGGAGCCATCCTCTGGTGGGGCGGTCGGCTCGGTATATCTGCATAGAGACAGAACAGACAGAGAGATCAAGAAAAACTGTTCTGCTGTCACCTGATTGGTTAAAGCTGGTAATGGCAGTCTGTCATAACTACTGTATATCAGTGATTACATGATGCCCGCATGGGACAGAGGAGAAAAAAAAAGATGACATTCTGGGAAGGTTTTTGTTGGATCTCGTTATTTTCTGTTATTTTGCAGTATTCAGTTTTATGAACAGTGCAGAAAACTGTTTTTCTATTAAAAAAATCATATCTTTTATTACTATTATTATTAGAATTGATCTTTGTTGTAATATAAGTGGTAGTGGCATTACTATTATTATTATTGTTGTTGTTAGTATTATTATATGAACAACATTAGTAGTAGTAGTTGAAGAACGTATTGATTGTTTTAGTAGTCTTAGTACTGGTATTGGGTGAACCAGTATTGTGAGTTATATTGTATTACTATGGTGCCACTTGCCCAAAGATTTGGGAATATATCAAGAAATTGCTGCATACAGATTATTCTTACCCGTTTGTACAGATTACTCTTACCTGCTCTGCAGGTTCTTAACCAGCTCTTGGACCTTCTTCACTCTCGGGTCCAAACAGTACTGGACCCCAATCTTGAGACTAACACTGGGATAATACAGGAAAACAGGTTACTAACACGCAAAAATTAGAAAAAAGAAATATCTTTACAAAACCAGAAATGCAGCCGTAAACGCCAACTTTGTGAAGACGACAGTATGCAGTTTTTGATGAGACTGGTGCAGATATGAATTGATTAAAAACAAATACAAAAATACTCAAACATACAAAAAAGAGGAGAAATAGGGAACCAATAAGTTATTTTCTGAGCCCAAATTTTCTGAGTTTCTAATATTGTTCTTGAGTTAATATAACTGAGTGGGCACATGTAAGGCTCCACTGGGATCCATAGTTTAAAAGACCTGAGGGTTGGACTCACACAATCTCCATTTTGTCACAGCTCGGGGACGCGGGGTAGATCTGAATGTCCTCGATTGCCCGTGGAGGGCCAAATCGGTCTCGGGTACGACGGCACTTACAATTTCCTCTAGAGTGAGAGGCTGGACAGAGAGAGACCGCATAATAATAGTAATAATAATAATAATAATAATAATAATAATAATAATAATAATAACAATAAGAGATTAAAAGCAATAATTTGGTTAAAATTTAGCATAATGAATACATAATTCCTGACAAAAGAACACAAAGTAGAAAAAAAGACAAAGCTTTGCCAGGACCATAAACATGTAATTAAACTAAAAACAACAGCAATTTTTTTTTCTAAATGAAAAAAGTTGACTGTTATAAAATGACCCTTTTGTCAAACCGCCTTTGTATGACCATTTTCACGTATATCTTATGGAGGCCATTCCCAAATAATGCCGTACAAACAAATACAACTGGAGCATTGAGATTGCTCTTGCTTTAAGTCCAATATTCAGAGGCGCTTAAAATGTAAAAAAATCCAAACAAGCAACACCTACGTAATGCAAAAGCCACACCGGCGATCAGGGCAAGGATGAAGAGGGCTCGCATGACCATGACTGGGGGTCTGGTTCCTCTCTTCGACCGAAGACGTCTGAGGTGAGAAAGAGTGAGTGAGGGAGCGATTGAGCGAGACAGACTGATAAAGGAAGAGAGAAACAGAAAGAGGAGGTGCTGTTTGCATTGTCAGGTGGTGCTTCTACACACCTCATTATGCCCTTACCTTAACTCTCTCTCTCGATGTCTCTCTCTGTCTCTGGGGAAATTTCCATCTCTGGAAACTTATGCCCAGAAGAAACAGATTTTAGAATGTTCTAAAAATGAACCCCTGCTCCACTACCCCTACCTGCCCAACATTTGCTTTGCTCAGGTCAATATAATAATAATAAAGCCTGTTGACATCGTTAAAATTTTGTCACATTCTGAGTCTTTTTTGTTTTCCCCACAATCCAGCTGTGCATGTCAGTTTCTCCTTCGGTTTCCCTAGTTGGTTCTCATTATTTATTTATTGTCTCATGCTTCGCCCTTACTTTTGTGCTTCAGCTCTCACATGCTTCCCATTGTTAATTGTTGTTGCATGTATTTAAGTTCCTGGTCGATGTCTGTTCTGTGTGCTGGATCGTTCTCCTCCATCCTTCATGGTTTTCAATAATTCCTGTTACTGTTTTATTGAGAATCTCAACCCAGTTTGTGGTCCTGGCAAGTGGCTTCCTCCAGTCTCTCCTACTCCCCAGTATGATGGTGTGCAATTGCCTGCATGCTCTGGTTCATTTGGTGTGCCATTCCGGTAACTGATCTCAGACCAGTCCCTTTGACTACGCCGGAAGCCAGTTTGTCCGTAACAATATTTCAGCAAACTCGTTCTTATCATCTTTCCAGACAAGCCATATAAGACCCAATTGTGGAGGCTACGTCTCCAAGACAACCTATTTATGCATTCTAGCGTTCGATTGGTTGAAAGGGTGGGACTATCTGAAGGCTAAAAGTCAAGAGTAAACTGACTATGCTATTCAGGTCATGAATATTCATTTTTGTCCAAAGCGGCGCTTGAGGCACGCAGCTGAATCGCCAGCTTTGATTACATGTGTTTGCAATGTCTCACCCGTAGAAGAGAACAGTAACTTGGTATTTGTTCCTGAGTTTTCTTCATCGCGTAAGTATATCACTTTTCCCATGGCCTGACTCATGACATGCATTGATATTACCTTAGGTACGTATCACTTTTGTGGAAATTTCATTGTCTGAGAGCGTGAGGAAAAAAAAGTCACTCCATGTTTAGTCATGCTGCTAATATTTCACCAAACTGAATGCCAAGTGTAATGTTGGTTGAATAAGTGATCTAACTAGTCAGAAATGGATAGTTACTTTAAGTCAAAACTTGCTAGCTAACTTAAGTTAGTATCATCGGAAAATTATGTCAACGAATGTTAATTAAACATGTTCGCTTGTTTCAACTAGCGAACTAACCATGGTTTCTGTCTCATGTTGGTTAGTAATCAGGTTGCTAGCAGTAGTAAATATAAGCCAGTTGGACATGTCCAAATTATTATCCTGTGAAGGTGCCATTATTAATTAATTATTTTATGTGCAGGAACCGCAGCAGCAAGCAAGAGAAACAGAGCAGGCTGTTGAGGATTCAGATGCATCAGGCCTTCAGGTGAGGTCATAATTATGACTTGTTCTGTGGAATTATAGGGAAAGCATTAAAGTTAGTCTCATGATGTTCAGCAAATATAACCTTTGAAAGTCAAAGGCCCAATCCCATTTCTCTTTTTTTTACCCCTACCTCTTGCCCTACCCCTTGCCCCCTGCCCCTTGAAACGGAGCTAAAAGGGGTAGGGGTTGAAAGTCAACCCCTACGAATTGGGACACCCCTTCAGCAATCACTTACGTCATCAGTAGTCTCCACTAGCTTTTACCTAAGCAGACGCGAGAAGCTTTTGCCAGAAATCCAACATGCCGTCAACAGCTGTGGTGACTACGTTACTAGCCAGTGGCGTAGCCAGCAGGGGTGCAAAGACGCGTCCCTTTTTGACTGCAATTAGTGGTTCTCAATCATTTTCCTTTATTGACGCATTTTCCAGTTATCGTAATTGGCAACCGGAGGCACGGTTTCTCTCCATATGTAACCTAACAGCGATGAAATCGTGGGCTAAATTCAGTACTGTTGCGGAACAAGAAAAGACAATTGGGTTGCACAAAACTTCCATTTAAAACAATTATTAGTCTTGACCTGTTCTCAGTCATTTTCATGATTAACAGAAGGTTCACTCCGAGAGCACTCCACACCTAACAGATGCTGCTTGTTCTCCCCAATTAGGTAAGATGGATGAATAATTGTTGTCTTACCTAATCGGGGAGAACAAGCAGCACACTGCTTGTTCAGCAAACGCCACTGCTAGCGGTGCTCTGTAGGCAGCCCTGTTACTCTACGATAGCAGCATTATCAGTACAAACTTCAGCTATCTCGCTGCTGGTCTTCAGTTAAATTGAGGGCGTCATGGGATACAACATATGTGGGAATGTCATGCGCAAGTTGGATGTAACGTCAACGTTAGATGGCTAACGTTACTGAAGCCTCAACTTAGTACTAGCAATTTTTTTTTTGTGCATGTTATGAAGGAAATGACCATTACACATTGAAACACAAAGGCTAAATCTTTGTTAATGGAGAAAATGTTTTCATTTGTGCATTTCTTTGGCGTCTTTCCTCGCTCTGGCAGCCATTTTGTCGGTGATTCGCAAGGAATTCTGAGAAATTTGTCATACCCCTCCGTTCGAAGTGTGCCTCTGAAAAATCTTTGTTTGAAGGGATATATAGCCCTACCACTTCCCCCTACCCTCTGTCCTAACGGGAATTGGGACACCCCTACCCCTACACGTAAACGCGCAAAACGGAGGGGTAGGGCTAAGTGGTAGGGCCAAGGGGTGAAATGGGATTCAGCCAAAATGTCCCAACCAACTTTGGTCCAGTGGGGGAAATGAAAGAAACATGTAATTGTAAATCTAACATGATCCAGTCCCATTAGCGCTCGGTTTGCGGCTTGTCCAGTTCATAGTCGGTGGTCCATTTTGAGGTGTTTATGGTGGCTGCACCTGCATTACCGCATATTAAGATGCTCAATACAGAGGATTGCGAACTGACTTGCTAACATAGTTACTCACTTGCTATCAATGTCCAGGTTACAAGATTCGAGCGGGTTTCATGAGTGCGCTGAGATGGTGTGCTGCTGTCAGTTAAGGTTGTGGCAAGTTTAAGTATGTATGAAAATTTTGGAGGCACCCTGCGTAGCATCATTTAAAAAATGGAGAAACACTCATTCGGATAGTCTCTATATACAGTAAAGGCAGTATCTGCACTCAGATTTACAAAAATTTTCCAGCTCGCGCGCTATGCGCGCTCACATCACATGCGTGTCCCTACCAATTCTCACGTTAAACCTACTCCTTTGCCCCCATCTCACTTCCAGCCATTTCCTGACCAAGCTTCACTAAAATAATTCTGAGTTCAACCCATCTGCAGTAAATAAAGAGGCCTTTCAGCTTTATCCATGATCTGCGACCTGGCTCTTGTTCTCAAAGTTCGGAACAGATCATTCCTCATTCTTTCAAGCCACAAATTTTGTGGCTGTCTTAAGATGGCAATATAGCAACCACACATGCAGAACTGCTAGTATAATTGTGAGTTACAAACTCGTGCCCCTGGGGTCATGGTTTTTGCAGATGACCTAGTTTTGCCACAATCACAAACCTTTATATGTCTTCTCTAGAACCACTGAACCGATCAATCCGAGATTTGATTTCCGCACAGTAAAAAGCCGGCTGCCTGAGGTCTAGACTCTGAAAGCTCTCCATTGGTTAAATGATGTGATTTCACCACACTTTTAGGTTTCAAAGATAACAAACATGGTGCCTGATGCAGACTGCAAAGCTGATTTTTTTTTTTTTTTTTTGGCATAAATATAGTTTTCCGAAAAACTGAAACAGCAAATGACAAAGGATCTCCTTTCAGCCAACTGGTGATAACCCTAATGTCCACATCGTTGCGACTTTAAACTCCGTTGCAGCAGCACAAAGTAATTTTTAGTTATCGATCTGCTAACAGCTGAGTGAGTGAGTGACTCGTGAGTGTCTGGGTCCCCACAATAACTTATTTACTCCCCCACGGAGAGTGAACTTTAACAAACAGAAACCTTTTAAACAAACTTGTTACGAGGAAGCAGCAATGTGGTATCATCTCTGAGCTTCGATCATAGCATTCAGTAAATGGTTGTGTCCCTCAATGGAGAAAATGTGTTCATGTGTTATTTTGTGGTCATTCTAACAGTCTTCATCCTCTGAATATAAGCTTATAAAGGCCTGAGGCCAAACATATGGATCAATCTGCCATATAATTTAAAAAAGAATAATGATTATTGTGTTATTGTGACCAGTTAAAACCACCAAAATTGTTTACTGCAGAGGAATAAAATAGGATTTTGAATCTATTGAAAGACTTAAAGACTCATAAAGAGTTTTTTCAGTGTATGATGTTGGGACTAGAGTAATATGTTTTTCAATAGGCCTGGAATTGCATTGCCCAAATAGAACCCAAGGAGCAAGCAGGTTTCACAATATCTTATTTTATGGCATTTTAGCATGGATATTTTGTTTCTGTAGATTGCTAAAGAGACAAAATTAGCTCATCGAAATCAAGCAAAGAATTCCATGACACATCATTCTGTCCCTTTATAGACAAGATTATTACCATTTCATTGGCTGTTCTAAGTTCTATTGGCCCTGTAAACCAGTGTTCCCCATCCCTCTCCTGGAGGCCCACCTGTCCTGCATGCTTTAGATTTTTCCCTGCTTCAGCACAGGTGATTCAAATGATCAGCTCGTTAATCACCCCCTAAAGCTGATTGATGACAGCCTGATCATGTGAATCACCTGTGCTGGAGCAGGGAGAGATCTAACACAAGCAGGACAGGTGGGCCTCCTGGAGAGGGTTGGGAACACTGCTGTAAAGCACACCAAACAGGGCTAAGTAATGTATTGCATTGTAAGCACGTATTTCAGCGAACTGCATATTGTGGTCAAGTCAAGAAACGAGATGCAAAACCACAACTAGTGTGCAGTGTGAAATGCTGGGGATCGGAATCAAAACTGAAAGACTCGCAAATGAGCCTACTGAGTTTCTGTGTATGTCAATAGCTCTGCGACTGCATGATATCTCTGCAGAGAAGGGGAGTTTTAGTGGCTTTTTTCTGCCTCGGGTGACTCAACATTTCACCTAAAGTCACTCCATCACAGACTGGTCTGATTAAAAGGTCCCCTATGATGCCACCACCTTTACAGCAAATTAGCCACTGTGAGCCAGTTCAAAGTCTCTGTTGTGATTCTGTTGCCAGGCCATGTTTTCATGTTGACTCTGCTTTGACCAAGCCATTTTTTGATATGGTCCATAGAGAGGATATTTAATGTGATGTGGATGAGGCCATGTGGCCCCATCGTCAAGAGAGAAGAGACTGAGTATCCATAGTGGCTAATTGAACTCATTTCTTCTACTGTAATAGATTTGATCCTGGTTTATTTTCTGTGACATTTACAGAATTTCAGTTTTCAGCGACAGTTTGAGAAAAATTGTGCCAAGAAATCGATAAAATTTGCTTCAAAACATTTCTGATTCTGCATCCAATGTTTTACAAGATTGCAAAGTTGGCACATAGGCTATGTAGAAAGACAACAAATGGCACAGGCATGAAAGCTAACACAATTACAAGCTATAATGCAATAATTCACGCTGAGTGCTGTATTTTTCGTCCATTGTGTAATGATTGATTGGAGGAGCTCATTTGTATGCAAGTTGTGTCGTTTGAAGGCAAAATTAGCTTTTGTTGCAAATTTGTAGTGTTTTTTTGCACGATTAGAGCCTTTTGCAAACAAAATGTGTCATTTTGACCGTGAGTGCAACTGTTAAGGCCTGTGTGTTAATTGTTTTGAAAATGTGGTGTTCGAGTTGACTACTGCATCAAAGCAATCAAGGATAACTGTAATCATTCAGGATTTGGGGTTTAGTTAGTTTCGTATTACGTATAGTCGATGTTATATGTGTTGATCGGCCTTGTATGTAATTTGGTCTGGCCAAGTCACTATACACTGCCCTCCATAATTATTGGCACCCCTGGTTAAGATGTGTTCTTCAGCTTCTAATAAATTAAGTTTTTTTTCTAAATAATATAGGACCACAATGAAAAAAAGAGGAAAATCCAACCTTTAATTCAAGTACATTTATTCAGTGGGAAAAAAATCCCACATTAAGAAATAATTCTTTTACATCAAATCATGTGTGCCACAATTATTAGCACCCTTGATGTTAATACTTTGTACAACCCCCTTTTGCCGACAAAACAGCACCTAATCTTCTCCTATAATGTTTCACAAGATGGGAGAATACAGAAAGAGGGATCTTCGACCATTCCTCTTTGCATCTCTATGAATCATCCAGCGACCTGGGTCCTCTCCTCTGCACTCTCCTCATCAGCTCACTCCACAGGTTTTCAATGGGTTGAGGTCTCGGGACTGAGATGGCCATGGGAGGAGCTTGATTGTGTGTCTGGTGAACCATTTCTGTGTAGATTTGGCCACATGTTTAGGGTCATTATCTTGCTGAAAGACCCAGTGATGACCCACCTTCAGCTTTCGGGCAGAGGCCACCAGATTTTGATTTAAAATGTCCTGGTATTTCAAAGCATTCATGATGCCATGCACCCTACCAAGGTTCCCAGGGGGTCTGGAACAGAAACAGGCCCACAGCATCACCGATCCTCCCCCATACTTAACAGTGGGCATGAGGTGCTTTTCTGCATACTCATCTTTTGTGTTCTGCCAGACCCACTGAGTGTTTGTTGCCAAAAAGCCTTATCTTTGTCTCATCTGACCAAAGCACACAATCCCAGTTGAAGTCCCAGTACCGCTTAACGAACTCCAGACGTTTGCGTTTATGATTGTGCGTGAGAAAAGGTTTTTCCCTGCATGCCTCCCAAACGGCTTGTTGGCATGAAGATAGCGCCTAATGGTTGTTTTGGAGACTTTGTGACCCCAAGATGATACCATTTTTGCAATTCTTTAACAGTGAGCTTTGGAGAACTTTTTATTTCTCTTACCATCCTCCTCACTGTGCGTGGTAGCAAAATAATCTTGCGTGTTCGTCCAGGCTTGTTTACCACTTAATGATCCCTCTGACAGTAGATATGCAGATGCAGGTGAGTGGCTATTTTCTTGCAGCCATTGCCTGACTTGTGAAGGTCGTCACACGTCGGCCTTACTTGAATGGTGTGTTCCTTTGTCTTTCCCATGTTGAAGAGTGGATAAGAGAAATGCCCTCTATGTCACGTCATATTTATACCACAGGGAAACAGGAAGTGATGATTTAGGAATTAAATGTACCTGGAACAGGTGATTTTATGAAAAATAATTATTTCTTAGTCAGGGATTTTTTTATCCCTTAAAATTCACTTGAGTTGAACGTAACATTTTTTTTTTTTTTTTTTTTTACAATTTTCAGTGTGAGATTATGCTTCTGCAATAAAAATGGAATTTATTTTAAGGCTTTTAACACATCTTAACCAGCGGTGCTAATAATTATGGAGGGCACTGTAGATACTGTGCCCCATTAAAAACACAACGGTGAGGTATGTACTGTATTTGCGGCAAATTGAAGAATCGATTGATTTTTATTGCTTTTCCAGTGAGGCACGAGTGGAAATAAAGAAAAGCGTGTGGTATTGTAATCCTGACGCGCACCACATGCACGGGCCAAGCACTTCTATGGCAAGCCGTTTTAACATTTAATAGCTAGACTGGATATGTATTACAGCTATCTGTAATTCAATTCTTCCTAGTCATAAAGAACATTTCAGATATCCACAATGACATTCTTTCTATCCACAATTGTCATTTCAGATACCCACATTGACATTCTTCCTGGGACAAATGACGTTATTTTTGCCATTCATGTGTATTGGGCTTTCACTTACAGATATCCACAATTACATTTTGGATATGTAGAATGAACATTCTGGATATCTGCAATTGAATTCTTACCAGGAAAATTTCCCATTTCAGATATCATCAATTCACTTGTTACAAGTCATAATTTTCATTTCAGATATCCAAAATGAAAAACTATTCCAGATATCCAGAATGTAATTTTGAAAATCCAAAATACATTGTGACTAGTAAAAATGTCGTTATGGATATCCACAATTTGTATTATGACTAGTAAAAATGTAATTTCAGATATCTACAATTAGAATTATGACTTGTCGCAGCAATACAATTGCAGATGTCCATAAAATTGTTTTATGTTGATATCTGTTGATGGGTACACAGGACTAGTTTTTTCATTTTGCATATCTGAAATGAAAATTATGACTAGTAACAAATGGATTGAAGATATCTGAAATGGAAGTTTTTCCTAGTAAGAATTCAATTGAAGATATCCATGTTCCTTCTAGATATCCAGAATGTCATTGTGGATATCTGAAATGACAATTGTGGATAGAAAGAATGTCATTGTGGATATCTGAAGTGTTCTTTTTGACTAGGAAGAATTGAATTACAGATATCTGCAGTAGATATCCAGTCTAGCTATTAAATGTTAAAACGGTCACTTACAGTTTTTAATGATTTTTAGATATCTTAAATTTAGTTTTGACTTGTACAATCAAAGTTGTAGATATCTTAAAATAACATTTTTACCAGTAAGAATGTTATTGCAGATATCTTTAATTACCAGGAGAAATGCTATTATAGATATCTAAAATGTAATTACAGATAGGAGTGTGGTTCGATTAAATGTTAAAACGGCTTGCCATACATTTCTGTAACAAGAGCAATCTGAGATTTCTGACGTCGGCCGAATCGTGATCCGGGTTCGGATCAACACCAAAATTTAAATGGGGTCTTCCGAGTTATGAGATCTTCATATACGTATGTGAATTTTCATGGAAATCGGTTACGTTATCCTGTTCACAGACAGACACACAGACAGACAGACAAAAAAACCGAGGCGATTTTATTTCGTCCTTGGCGTACGTAATAACAAACATTGAGCTGTTCGTGATGTGTACAGTGACACTTGACTTGTTCTTTTGGGTGTGGTCAATAGCTTACATAAAGCCAACAAAAAATGAAAAATGCTTCTGCATTAAGAAAATGGAACGGCTTGTGGTACAGGAGAGAGACAGAGAGCCTTTGGCATGTTACGGAGAGATGGTGCGTCATTTGCACTGTCGCCATTCAACAATCAGTCGGCTGCGCGCAAGTACCATTTGATGCCGTCTGTGAGCAACATATACGTGCGCACCCTCAATCGTCTCGGACCCCTCGTCTCATGATCAGTTTGGGTTGCTGTCCGGAATCTGTCGTGTACAGGCTGTAACCAGATGTGGCGCTTTTGAGCTGCCATCGTCACTCACGGCTGCCCTAAGCGGGGTCGGTCAGTGATGGTGCCTGTGTTCGATTCACGGATAGACAGCCGACTGATTGTTGAACGGTGACAGTGCAAATGATGCACCACCTCTCGGCAGCTGAGACCTGCCCGTAACATGCCAAAGGCTCTTTTTCTCTCCTCCTGTGTCCCAAGCCATTCCATTTTCTTGATGCAGTAGCATTTTTCATTTTTTTCATTGGCTTTATGTAGGCTATTGACCGCACCAAAAAGAACAAGTCAAGTGTCACTGTACACATCACAAACAGCTCAATGTTTGTTATTACTGAAGTGCTAGGCATGTTCACGTAGCGCATGTTAGGATTACAATACCACGCACTTTTCTTTATTTCCACTCATGCCTCAGAGTAATAGCAATAAAAATCAATCAATTCTTCAATTGGCTGCAAATACAGTTCATACCTCTCCGTTGCGTTTTTAATGGCGCTAAGTATATGTTCCCTCGTGTGTCATTCTTTTAGGCCTGTTTGTTCAGTTAACATCAGGTTTAGTTGCCATTATATTGAGTTTAGTAATGTTTTGTTGACCTCTTTTATAGGCCTAATGGACAAATTCTTGCTTTGTCATTAAGTTTGTGTGTTTTTTTGTATATGAAGCTTAGTTATTATTTAAATCTACTGTTTCCGCATTGCCATACTGCTTGGACCCTCACAGTCTGCCGAGAATGAGACACAACTCCTGCCTTGGTTGTACAGGGATCGAACGGTTCAAACTTACGGCCCTGGAGCCCCATTCTCCCGCTGGACCTCCCCACAGGATACCTCGTGGGACACGGTTATAAGCCTTCTCCAAGTCCAGAAAAACACATGTACACTGGCTGGGCGAACTCCCTCCAGTATCTGTGCTAGGGTAAAAAAAAAGTTAGTCCACAGTTCCTCGGCTGGAATGGAGCCTGCATTGCTCCTCCTGAATCCGACGTTCAACAATAAGGCGGAGTTCCAGCACCCTGGTAAAGGCATTTCCTGGGAGGCTGAGCAGTGTGATCCCCCTGTAGTTGGAGCACGTCCTCCAGTCCCCTTTTTAAAAATGGGAACCACCTTCCCAGTCCGCTGGTCCTTGGGTACTGTACCTGACATCCACACGACATCTGCTCCGAGATACTGAAGGCCCTGCTGTTTTTGGGTTGTCATGACTGACAAGCCTGTTCAAATCGCAGATGTAACACAAATTGTGAAAAAATGCAGTTTTTTCAAATAATTTATCATTTATTTGTGTGTTTCATGAAGCCTGAATGCTCAGCTAATTTTAGTTTTTTGAATTATTTACGATTTGTTTCTTCGGCATAAGGCAAAAATGTGCGATGACTCCATAAATTTTGTTGGGTTGTATACTCAGCAACAAAAGTTTCTGTGACACCATTTATGTGTATGTTATAAATGACACGCCAAGATCTCAATGCAATCAATATGTTTATTTAACAGGAGAAACACTGACTTTTCAGTGCCAACGTCACTCAAAACGAAAAATGTCATTTTCATGCGTCATGAAGCACTTGTCTGACGTCTAACCAATTGTGACCTTCACACTTCAATACCGGGTGTGACTTCCTCGTGCCATGATGCAAGCAACGCATCTCCGGCGCATGGACCGAATCAGATGTGCCAGAAATTGCTGTGGGATGTCATTCCAAATCTGACGTAGACGTTGTCGCAATTCCTGGAGTGTAGCTGGCGGGTTATCCAACCGCCGCAAACGTCGATCCATCTCGTCCCAAAGATGCTCGATTGGGGACATGTCTGGGGATCTGGCTGGCCATGGCAGGACATTGACATGTTGTTGCATCAGATACTGCTGTACAATCCTTGCAACGTGTGGTCTGACGTTATCATGTTGCAGCGTTATTCCGGGACCATGTTGCATCAAAAACGGTACCACCAATGGCCGTAGCACTTCATCGCGATATCTTTGACCTGTCAGATTTCCATCAATAACAAGCAAATCTGTTCTGTTTCTAGCCGTGATCCCTCCCCAAATCATGACACTACCACCTCCAAAACGATCAAATTCCTGAACACAGTTGTTGGCATAACGTTCTCCACGTCGACGGTATACACGTAAACGACTATCACATCGGTTAAGCATGAATCTTGATTCATCAGTGAAGAGTACAAGATCCCACTGACGTTGGATCCACCGTCGATGTTGTTGTGCCCACTGTAGACGCAGTCGTCGGTGTTGTACTGTGAGTATTGGACGTCTTGCTGGTTGACGTGGGACAATGCCAAAATGACGGAGACGGCGACGGATTGTCTGTGCAGACAGTCGCCTCAAACCAGGTATCGTTCTTGCAGTTATGGTTGCAGGTTGGAATCGATTTCGGAGATGGGTTGTTCGAATCCAGTTGTCCTGTCTGGGAGTGGTTACTCGTGGACGGCTGCTGCGAGGACGGTCTCTGACATGTCTTGTCTGCTGATGACGCTGCCATAAGTTCCAAATGGTGTTTCGGTGGACATTCAGGCGATGAGCAACTTCCCTCTGCGAGGTTCCGGATTCAATCATCCCAATGGCCCTCCACCGATCATTTTCAGACAGTCTTGGCATTTAGAGGGTAGAGTTCCTGATCCGAAATGGCTGTGTTTTCGATAAGTGATGCTTCCGTCGTTCATCAGGCACAATGTGAACATTCCAAAAATTCTCCTCTTTTATTGCCATCCACAAGCATGATTTACGCACATTTTCACGTGCAGTCATTTTCTCGCATTTTCATGATTTCCATTTCAATGCTGTGTTTACGTGTACTGTTTCAGTCTGATATCACCATGTATGACAATTTCATAATTGCGTTATGAAAAATAATTAACAATATTGGTGTCACAGAAACTTTTGTTGCTGAGTATATTTTTGTGTCTGTGTGAGTTTATTCATGCTTGCTCATCACTCTCTTGAAGTCTTTTAGGTGCCTGCTGCTGTGTGCATCTTGATAATACTGTAACAGCGCCAGTTCATGATAACTGAAATGAGTGGACACTCATCTGCATGCTTTGTGCACATTGTGAAGTCTACGAGCATGCATGCATGTGATTGGATGAATAAGAATGCTACTGAGAAATATTCTCTGTGAATCTCTGTACTCGTGACTGTGTGTGCGTGAGTGTGAATGAGCGTAATAACATTTGTGCACTTGTGACTGTGCGTGCAAGCAGGTAATCACATGAGTGACATTTGAAAGTGTGTGCATGTGTGCTTGTGAGTGTGTTTGCGTTCGTTTGCTCATGTATGTGTGAGTGCATATATGTGAAAGTGTGTGTCGATGCATGTGTTTATATCAAGGGGTCTATTTCTCCATAACGGGGAAATCAGCACATGCCATTCAGAGGTGAGGGCTGACATGGTCTTCCTGTCACTCGACACAACTGAGGGGCGGAGCTCAGTCCGTGGTTTTTCAGCACAGCAACCCCCCCACCCCCTCCAGTAAAGACTCACCAAAACCCAGGTTCATGGTAACTTTACATGCCTTCCTCTCCTCATGGGGGTTTTCCGTGGCCAGCATCCTTCACTAAATTTAGTATTGTTGCTTCAACAATATTTCCAGGTGGAATCAGGCAAAACCATGTTTCTCGAAAATGCACAGTAATGTTCGGTGGTGACATTGAAGCGATTTCTCAATCTTTCTGTATCAAATCCACATTTCTGCCACTTCAACGAAAGGTAACTACCTACTCAGTAAGACTGTCGCCTTAAAACAAGATAGTTGACAATTGCGATGGGCCCAAAACCGTAGGTCAGGGTATAAACTGTATGATCAGGGGTTCTCAATCTGGGGTACCATTCCCATAAGTTAATTTGCCAACTATGTTAGCAACTTACATAGAACTTACATAGAACCTGGACCATGTAGAAAAACGATTTCAAGCTGCTAACAGCAACTAAGTGTTTTGGAAATGTACCCCTAACGCAGAAGGGGCTGGTGTGGGCAAAGGCTTTCATTCCAGTCAATCAGTTAAGCACTTGTTTCTATTGATCAACCTCTTTAGTCTTTGCTTAAGACCTTGATTAGTTGAAACTGGTCTTACAATCGGGCGTGCAACTGCATGGTTGAAATGAAAACCTGCTCTTACATTGAACTTTCTTGGATAAGATTGAGCACCTTAGCCATAAAGAACATAAAGAGCCAGTCAAAAGTTTGGGCACACTTTGTGTTACAGCACTGTTTTTAGTGAATATTCTAAGTGTATTTCTTGTGTAAACAAAGCTCATATGGCAAAATGAAGGTCTAAAAATTCAGAGGTGTTTAAAAAAAAAAAGAATCTATATTTTTGATCTCATACAAAGCCATATTTGTAAAGTAAGTAAACAAATTCTGTCCATCCCTGAACAAGAGAATTGAAATCAAGACAGACTGAGATTATTAGCTGGAAGGGTCTAGAAGGAACAATATGAAGATGCAGCACATCTGTGGGAACATAAACAACTGAGTGAGAACAAAACTGAGGACCGAATTGAAGACCCCAGTGCTAACAGTACTAAAGTGACAAATTGCCAACCTTGAGGAAACTGCAAAAATAAACATAGGTGACTTTTAGAGACATTTTCCATCCTTCCCTCACAGTGGGCGAGACTGTTACTTCAGTACTTTTAGCACTGAGCTCTTGATTTGGAATGTTGGTTATTTTGATTTAATTCAGATACTCTTTGAAAATTAAACTGTTTATTTTTTTCAATCTCTGATTTCATGGGTTTCATGTCCAAACTTTTGACCGGCACAGCAGCATGAACATTGAGCAAAGATGAAAAATAAGATTGATAACATTGGGCTGATTCAAGTGTTGCGCTAAAGGAAAACCACGTCAATAAGAATGGAATCATGTTTCCGCAGTAAGGGATAAGGTTTTTAAAGCAATATTTTATCCCTAAATCATTGTGATGCATTAAGAGTCTTGAGGGAGGAAGGTCAGCTTACTTTTTCTTCTCTTGTTGTTTCAGTAGTGGTTGACAAGAGGTTAGCTGCCTGACCAAGGCGTTCACCAGCACTTCTCAGCCAAAAACCTCTTTCACTTCACTCAATTCTAGCAACAAACCAAGATTAATGTGATGCGTCATCAGAATCTCTTTTTCGGTTCTCGAGAACTCCACTACTGCGCAATGGCTGAAAATGGCTGCCATGTCAGTGTTTCGTGCATCCTGATCACCCACAGCAAATGTGATGTTACACTGTGTGGCATCGACAGCGTCTCAGTGCATTTACTATTTATAAGCAATGGATCAGTCCAGCTGTTAAGGCCACTTGAGAAGGCCCTTGACTAATGGCGGTTTGTCAATAGGGGCCGCTGGGGCGCCGCCCCCTCTTCATCAAAATCCAAAATTCGACAGAGGAAGTCAACTTAAACATACCAAAATTTGCCAGTAAATTATAAAATGTTAAAAAAAAATTTTTTTTTTTCGATACAATGATAGTCTGCCGGCACTTGTCACCATTAAATAAAAGGGGTTTCACACAATTTATTAATCAATAGACATAGTTGTGAAAACAGTTTATTGACGCAGGGGCGCCGGTCTAATGGGAGTCAATGCAGGTCCTATCATATCAGCACGTCACCGCAGCAGATGTGATTTACTCATGCGCAAACATCACACACGCTCATTCTCTGTCCGATAGAGGTTCAAAATGGCAGCTTTCAGTGGATCCGCGGAAAACCCCGTTATTTCATTACAGAATAACCAGTTCCGAAGGCGTAACGTTACCCTGGAAGAGAAAAAGAGGAGGTAAAAGGAGCGGAGACCTGACCGACCCGAAGTAAAGATTCAGTTGCAGGCATGTGATCGCGGACGAGCTGACACCCGGGGCTTTTCCCGCACTTGTTACGGCAAATAGAGTTTGCTAGCTGGATGTGGCACTAGCAACGCCTTTTATTGCTTCCCCTGTTTGCTATTCCAGTTTGATAGATTCAACAGAGCCACTGTGAAAAGAACAGTACATCTACTACTGAGGGTCTGGCCAGGAATATGTTCCCCATTCTTTATTTTACCATGTTGGATATCATTTTGCAATATCCTGAGTATATTTCATTATGTGAAGCCAGTTTTTGCCGCGAACGTAATTTCTGTCCGATGTGTGGTCTTAACGGTCGCTCTGCATTCCGCATTGAAGTCCCTATTTTATAACAAGCGGTAGAGTGAAAGCGGGGTAAAGTGCATGCGCGAGCGGATGTTTACTTCCTGGCCTTCTAGAATTTTCACCAACTCGCGATTGTGTCCCTCATCAAAAAGGTAAAAAATTTCCGTCCACAGTAATAACTTTAGCAACAACCTGTCATCTCAGTGCAGCACTGCTGTGAATGAGATTTGGCGGCTACTGGCAGGGTATTTAAACCCTTTTGTACAGATGTGTCCCTCAGTGGACACGGAGCTGCAGATTTATGCACGCAGTTACAATATTGTATCACTAGATGGCACACCCAGATCAGTTATTGAATTTTCACAAAGCCAAGTTCGAACGCTGTTTATATTAAATGGACGAGTTCACTCCAATCCCTGGATGGATCAAGCCAACCTTGGTTTGACTTAAAGGGGTCGGCACATCCATACTACAGGGTGGCCCAAAAAAGTGTCTCTCCTTCTCCTCAGAACTCCAGGGTGAATGAGGACGTTGGAAATGAGAGGGCAGGATTGACCAAGCCAATTGGATTAGCAGGTTGGTCATTGGTGTGCTTCCTTTTTCTCTGCTCATCGTGGCATTGGCTCAGACAGTCTTGTCACTGTTTGAGTTCCGTCCTGTGAACACCAATCAATGAAATAAACCACATATATACCATTAATGTATAATTTCATCCTGTTAAGTACAGTGGGACCTGTTGGTCACACTTTCTGTGAAATCTGTCATTTATGTATATAAATATGTAATTTACCACATATGTAAGGTGCTGGAAAAGCATGAAAAAACACCTTGAAAATCCTTGAAAAGTGCTGGAATTTCACTAAAGGTGTACGAAGCCTGTAGACAGCATTACAGTGCTGTGTTTTTAGATTTTTGTTTTTCTGTTTAACTATGTTCCATTTATTGTTTGCATCTTTACAAAATGTTAAAATCCCAGTTAGTTGGTGGATTATCTTTAACATGACCGCTTTTACAATCGATCTGTAAGTAATGTAAGGACAGGTACAGTGATCTGTAAGTAATGTAAGGACAGATACAGTGATCTGTAAGTGATGTAAGGACAGATGCACTGATCTGTAAGTGATGTAAGGACAGATGCACTGATCTGTAAGTGATGTAAGGACAGATGCACTGATCTGTAAGTGATGTAAGGACAGATGCACTGATCTGTAAGTGATGTAAGGACAGATGCAGTGATCTGTAAGTGATGTAAGGACAGGTACAGTGATCTGTAAGTGATGTAAGGACAGGTACAGTGATCTGTAAGTGATGTAAGGACAGGTACAGTGATCTGTAAGTGATGTAAGGACAGGTACAGTGATCTGTAAGTGATGTAAGGACAGGTACAGTGATCTGTAAGTGATGTAAGGACAGGTACAGTGATCTGTAAGTGATGTAAGGACAGGTACAGTGATCTGTAAGTGATGTAAGGACAGGTACAGTGATCTGTAAGTGATGTAAGGACAGGTACAGTGATCTGTAAGTGATGTAAGGACAGGTACAGTGATCTGTAAGTGATGTAAGGACAGGTACAGTGATCTGTAAGTGATGTAAGGACAGGTACAGTGATCTGTAAGTGATGTAAGGACAGGTACAGTGATCTGTAAGTGATGTAAGGACAGGTACAGTGATCTGTAAGTGATGTAAGGGCAGGTACAGTGATGTGTAAGTGATGTAAGGACAGGTACAGTGATCTGTAAGTGATGTAAGGGCAGGTACAGTGATCTGTAAGTGATGTAAGGACAGGTACAGTGATCTGTAAGTGATGTAAGGACAGGTACAGTGATCTGTAAGTGATGTAAGGACAGGTACAGTGATCTGTAAGTGATGTAAGGACAGGTACAGTGATCTGTAAGTGATGTAAGGACAGGTACAGTGATCTGTAAGTGATGTAAGGGCAGGTACAGTGATCTGTAAGTGATGTAAGGACAGGTACAGTGATCTGTAAGTGATGTAAGGGCAGGTACAGTGATCTGTAAGTGATGTAAGGGCAGGTACAGTGATCTGTAAGTGATGTAAGGGCAGGTACAGTGATCTGTAAGTGATGTAAGGGCAGGTACAGTGATCTGTAAGTGATGTAAGGGCAGGTACAGTGATCTGTAAGTGATGTAAGGACAGGTACAGTGATCTGTAAGTGATGTAAGGGCAGGTACAGTGATCTGTAAGTGATGTAAGGGCAGGTACAGTGATCTGTAAGTGATGTAAGGGCAGGTACAGTGATCTGTAAGTGATGTAAGGGCAGGTACAGTGATCTGTAAGTGATGTAAGGGCAGGTACAGTGATCTGTAAGTGATGTAAGGGCAGGTACAGTGATCTGTAAGTGATGTAAGGGCAGGTACAGTGATCTGTAAGTGATGTAAGGACAGATGCACTGATCTGTAAGTGATGTAAGGACAGATACAATAAATTAAGAGCGGAGCGACAACAAAATTCAACTCATCCTGTGGCCCTGTAAACCAGTGCTGATGGCCAGTGTTTAACAGGAATTAGCGAACATTGCATTGCTACCACTGTGGAATGGCTCGACCTGACTGCCACATGCACTTTCCAGACCCACCAATGAAAGTGAAAGTCACTAACCGCGGAGAGAATGAGGCCACAGTCTGGACCGTGACCAGCAGGCCGTTGGGGGGGGTGGGGGGGGGGGGGGGGGGGTGATGTTCTCATTACCAATGGAAAAAAATACAAAAGTATTACATTGTTTGAGAAAGTGGCTTAATACACTGGGGTCATCTCATGCTCTGCCACCATTCATATTATAAGAATGAAGTTAAATTGGGCATTATTTCCATATACTACATTTAGGTTATTTCCATTGAAAGGGCATCAGGGTGTTCCTCTGGGGTGCAAAAGTTCACTTCCTGCTGTGCCTTTGTGTGCGTGTGAGTGTGTGTGTGTGCCCATGTGTGCGTGTGTTTGATCATTTTGTATGATCAATTCATTGTGTTTTCTCTCTGTGCAGCTCACTTGCTCAAGGGGATATTTACGTTACAGAAAAGAATGTGTTTAATTATATGAAGTGCATAGGAACACAATAATACTAACTTGAGTTGCTTGGTTAACATGGGGATATCAGCTAATGGGCTAGGTAGGCATCTTTGGAATGATAATAGAAATTGAAGCTGAAAAAGTCGCTTCGCCTCTGGCAGAATTCACACTTTGAATCTCAATTTTTAAAAAGTGAAGTCATTTAGAATCTTTTTTTTTCTGTTCCTGCTTTGGTGATGTAGTCAGTCATGTCCAGACTGGAGTGATTTGTTGTATCAAAAGATCTCGCTATTTAGACATGCTGACTCTCCACTGCCTGCTGTAATACGAGTCAGAAGGTTATCCTTTCTCCCTCTCTACTATCTGACCTACTTATATTATTCTAGTCTAGATCATGGTCAGGGCTGTGTGTGTGAGTGTGTGTCTGCATCTGTGTGTGTGTGTGTACTTGCTACGTATTGAGGACCAGCATGAGTTTTTAACCAACAAAGTGAAGTCTTTTTTTGGGAAGTGAGGACATTTTGGCTGTTCCTCAAAACTACAAAGGCACATTGTGACTTATTAGTTAAGGTTTGGGGTAAGGTTAGAATTAGGGATAGGTCACGATTAGGGTGAGGGTTAAGGGTAAGGTTAGAATTAGGGATGGCTAAAGGTTAGGGTAAGGGTTTGGGATAAGGTTAGAATTAGGGAAAGGTTAAGGTAAGGGTAGGGGTTAGGCATACATTGCATATTGTTAAGATTAGGGAAAGGCTGTAGAGACACAGAAAAATAAATGGAAGTCAATTTAATGTCCTCACAAAGATATAAGTACAAGGATGTGTGTGTGTGCGCGCGTGCATGCGTGCGTGTGTGTGCTCGTGTGCATGTGTGTGTTTGAGTGCTGGTGAACTTTTTTAGGATTGAATATCAGCTTTGTCAATGCTAAAAATTATCTGAAATTTGTTTGATTAAAAAAATGACATTTTCTAAATGACCAGGATTGAAAATGTAACTACGTCCAATCCTGCTGCTTTCTCAGGTGTTTGTTTAAAATAAACCAGATGCACTAACAATTTTTTTCTTTTTTATGACAGGAAACAAAAGGGGCATGACCACAGGACTATGTGCACCGTCTGCATTTCCGTTTCTTGTCTTTGCGGTTTCTAGTGTAATGTGAATGCTGGCCAATGCTCATTAGAGGGCGGAAATGAACTTGCAGGTATGTTCATGAGAGCAAAAACTACCCTCAAATGTTGCACTAAAGACTTAGACATGATCAGATACATGGTTTACCTGGATCACTCAGTAATATTTTGGATAAATGTTGTTTCTCAAATAAAAGCAGAAAACAGCCATTTTGATGTTCAGCATAGTATTCCCATGATGTACATTTGACTATGGAAAAATTTTCACAACAGACCAATAAATAAATAAATCAACAAACAATATCCACACACAAACACACACACACACACACGCACACACATGTACAAAGGAAGTAGTGGTAAAAAAAATACCTGCTTATAATAAAAACTAGATGATGCACACTCAATAGAGATGCTAACCCGCGCCTCTTGTTCACCTTGACCTTTGACCTTTCAACCTCAAAGTGCAAATTTGGACAGGTTATCCTAGGATCATCTACCCCACAAAGTTTGGTCACCCTAGCTTCAGTGGTGGCGAGCTGTCGCGCGAACAGACACAGACACAGACACAGACACAGACAGTGCTAAACTGTATACCCATGCTGCCTCGTCGGGTGTGGGTAAATATCAAGAATATCAAATGAAAAATGATAAAAGCTAAAGCTGTTAAATAGTCTTAAATAATATTGCAGTGTGTAATTATCATAGGCACATTAAACTAGGCTTATGTCGTCGGAGGCGACGGCTTGGGGCATATCCTCGAACGCCCCCAATCCTCCGATTTCCCTATCCTTGAATAGACCTTGAATAGACTTTCATTTGAACTTAATTTCAGGTAAATCGGACAAATGTTTCTGAAGATATGGCCAAAATTGTCATTTTCCATCAGAAAGCGCCACCTGGTGGCAAAATATTGAACCATACAGGTATAATGTCATCATGTGACACGTTGTGAGGTCATGACCTTGCAGTTGCACATAGTTTCATGTCAATTGGACAAATGGTTCCAAAGATATGGCAAATATGGTAAATTTTATGTGACAAAGCTCCACCTTGTGCCAAAATTTTGAACCAAACAGGTATAATGTCATCATGGTACACATCCTCAGGTCATGACCTTTCATTTGCCCTTGATTTGAGGTGAATCGGACAAATATTTCCAGAGATATGATAAAAACTGATTTCTCCAGTTTTTGTATTTTTAGAAATTGTAAATTGTCCTCAGTTCTTCCTCTCTATGATACTTACTTACTTATATGCAAAACATGAAATTTCTAATCGATATATTACTGAAGTTATTGCGTTAACACATAGGGCGGCACGGCAGCGGCGGCGGTCGGACCAAAACCATTCGGCGTTCGGGGATATAATGAATGCTGACCCCTAAGAGAGTTGTCGGTTTGAATGCCTGGAAAGAGAGAGAACCAGGGCCAGATTTGGACAACCTGCTTTTGAGTTCAGTAACAGAGTCCCAGCAAAGAAGCAAATCCACAACATCTGCTTTTCAAGCACCTGCTGGTGGCTCTAACATATTATAATAGGCTACTACATTCAGCACGGGGATAAGATATTTGTCAAAAGATAATGATCACTTGAATTACCATTTTTTTATTCCCCCAGGGATAATTCAGCTGTTATATATTGAATATAACTATGATTCCCATTTCGGTTCATATAACTGACCAGTGTACAATTTGTAATGAACACACGGATACTGCAGACAAATCTGTTAATAATAAAGAAAAAAGAAAGAAAAAAAAAACACTGGCCACACACTCATCGCGCACTTAACGAACTGTGTCTGCGGAAGGTACGAAACATCTATGCTGGGCCGTGCCATGCAAATGACTCCCCTTGTGATGTCAAAAGGGGCACAGAGTAAAAAGGAATAGTTGAAAAACATGATTACTAGTGAAGGCGTTCCAGCTGAGAAAACATGAAAACAATCTGGTTTTACATTTTATCAGACTTAAGGTCGAGGGAAGACCAAATTCTATCTCTATGTTTAAGGAAAAAACATGATTTTAATAAAAGCCTTTGAACTGATATGTATACCTAAATTGACTTTGGCTGTATCACTAAGCAAAGTCCAGTCCCCTCTGTTGCAATATGGAGTTCAAAGCGCTCTATGCAGAATTTGATTTCGAGTCCCCATTCCCAACAGCACTCGCCACTGTCAAAGCTTGTTCACTGACACAGCCATCATTATTTTTAATAGCTACAGCTGTGTTCCTTAAATCACACCAATGTTATCTGACACGTTTCATCTTTCTGTTTAATCTTTCAAGGTCAGAACAGCAAGCTCACTAAATCTATTATTTTTACTGCAAAAATATCTATATTTGACAGTTGATGGGTCCTGTCACTAGAATGCCTCCTAAGAAGTGCTACCTTGCCAACGAGCCTTTCTCGCTGGTCATGTGGTCAGTGTTTGTGACTCTTACCTGGGAGTCTGGGGTACATACCTCTCCTGGGCCCTCCCTCGGTCTGCCACATTCCTCAGAAACCAGTAATTTTTATATGAAAAAATAACCAGATCAATAACTAGTTAATTAATGAATGACAATGGTAGAATATCTTTGCAATAATTCCTCTAGAAGTCTACATTTCCACATTATGCAACAATATACAGTATGTTCGGATTCTGTCTGTCTGTTCTATGTCTTGTTTATTGTCTCAGATTTATTGTTGTTTTCGTGTGTATTTATTTTTAATTTCTCTGTGCATCTCGTGTCCTGTGGTTGTATCTTGTTCTTTTATTAGGTTATCTTGTGTTTTCTCATCTCTGGTTCCACCTCTGTTATACTTCCCTGGTATCTGTTTCTGAGCCGGACAGAACTCCTCTCCATTCCTGAGTTTGCTTCTGCCTTTTTTTTTTTTTTTTTTTGGAATTATAAACTTCTGCTGTCCCATCATGTTTTGTCAGCGCCTCGGTACATACCTCCCTGCCTTGACAACATATGCTATCCACATTCTATACCTGCTATTTTCAATGCTTTACGCAAGCTCATACTATCATTGATTTTATAGATAATTTAAATTTATTCTGGAACCGCTCTTCTTTTTATCGGGCTGACAAAGTTCGCCCCACTGGACTTGGTAGCCGCACGTTAGCGGCTAACCTGCTGCAGGCAGTTCAATCAACTCCACGCGCATGACTGTTTACACTGTCCACATCAAATTCTTCCTCTATGCCGCTGCCACAGCGCTCACTTCCACCTACCAGCTCCTCCTGTCGGCCCCTCCTGTAATCATCTGTACAACCCGCCACTTCCTCCAGTCAGACCATTGTACGAAGTGCTCACAGACACTGCATTAAACGACCGTATGGAGTGAATCTCACCAACCTCATAAACATAATCACCCATAACGCCAAACCACTGAGATCAAGGAAACCAGTGACCCTTCACATGGCACTGTTGAACGTAAGATATCTTTTAAATAAGTTTTTTATCATTAATTACCTGATTTGAGACAACAACAATGACTGTTTGTTTTGATCAGAAACATGGCTTACCACTGATGCTATTCAGCTATTCTCACTGAAGCTTCCCCATCTAATTTTAATTTTTCATTTTCAATCTGCACTGATAAAAATGTTAGTGGCACAGCATCCATTCATTCTTTAAATCTTGTCTCTAAGGACATTTTATTCAACAACTACCCCTCATTTCAGTATCACGCTTTTGTTTTTAGCAGCCCTCCCATTCTCTGTATGACAGTGTACAGACCACCCAAACCATGTCCCTCTTTGATTTGCGACTTTTCAGAATTGCTTACGATTATCCACACCACTATGACAAAATTATAATTTTAGGCAATTTTGATATACACATAGATAATCAGTCAGACCTCATCACCACAGAATTTTTAAACCTTTTGAACTGTATAGATTTTATTCAACATGTTTCCCAACCCCCTGACAACAGAGGACACGCCTTGGATCTTGCTATAACTCATGGCCTGTTCATCAGCATGTCCTCAGTTGATGTCGAACTGTCTGACCACTTCTGTGTGTTTATATTAAGTCAGTAGTTTTATAGAGCAGGGTGTAACAGAGCGAGCAATGAAGAAACGCTATCTTACCTGTGAAGTGGCTGCAAATTTTATTGACCTGCTACGTCACATCCCCGCCAAATTCTCGCCATCTTCTTGTGATTTTATTGATAACACTTTCAGCTGTAAATTGAGGTCTACTCTTGGCCCTGTTGCCCCACTCACGCAGAAGAAGGTAAAAACCAGCGGCGGCTCGTCGGCTGTAACAAAGGGAAGCCAGAACCTCGCCCTTCAAAGCTTAATGACTTCAAAATTTCGTAGTTCACTTTTCTTTATCAGCAGTTGCTCATACAAATTGGTTGAAGGACAATCAAATTTATTTTCGATAGCAAATGACGACGCAAATTATCAACACGTCTTTATAAATTAGTTTGCGAGGCTTCTTTCACAAGAATGTTGTGATTTACGAAATGAACCAAGTGCGACAACCAGTAGAATGCAAAAAGGAGGCTTTATTTCTGAAGGGGGAAACCCCCCAACAGAGCTGGCAACGGTACAAAGTCCACAATCCAGAAACAGTATCCAATGGGCGTAATCCAGAATCGTAACCAGGGCACCAATAACAAAGTTTGTGGTCAGACAAAAAGGGTTCGGTACACAGGCGTAGGTTTGGAGGAGAAACAAACTCATAAGCCAAAGACAGTCCGAATCCAAAACCAGGGCAGTAATCACAAAATCAAGGTCGGGCAGAAAAAAGGTCAAAATTCACAGATGCAACAAAATCCAAAAAGGGCAAACCAAAAACAATAGTCGGGCAATCCAGTCAGAAAGATAAACACTGAGATATCGAGGCGAGAAACGTAGCACAAGAAAACTAGGGAGAACGATCTGACAAGAGTGTGAAGCAAACAGACATCTTATATACACATCCAGGAAAACACATGACCAGGGAGAACAGGTGCAATCAATGGTGACAATGATTAGGGAGAGACACATGAGGGATAAACTAATTACATGAATTTGGCTGTAGCCAAAACGCAGACAGGGATCACAAGACAAACCTAAGTACAAACAACAGCTCCGGTTAAGGAGTACTAAAAGTGCATAGTCTAAAGACAAGGAAAGCATGAGATATAAGTGGAAAACTGCAGCAGAGATAATTAGGGATAGGCAAGGAGGCGGAGACTAGAATTGGGCGACAGCTGAGAGATCATTAGTCAATTAGTAAGTGCAGCTATACAATCCCAAGTGCTTGTTAGTAAGTTAGTCCAAATATACAAGGTTAGTGTGGATTAGTATTTAGCAAAAACAATAAACTGTTAGTATGTGTTAGTAAGACAGTAAAAGAGAGAGGAAGGAAGAACACGAGATAATGAAAGAAGATTGAAACCCAGAAACCAATAAATCACCCGAATGAGTGTCACACAAGACAAGGGACCGTGAGCAAAGATACACACCTGACAAGACAGGGGAGACAAAGTGCAAAGCATGAAAATGAAAACATGGCTAGGCCAGGCACAGAACTTAACATGACAGCAGAGTCCAGAATCCCAACAGAACCCCCCTCCCAACGAACGCCTCCTGGCGTTCAACCTGAAAGTCTCTGGTGACTAGCATGAAAGTCTTTGATGAGGTTTTTATCCAATATGTGCCTTGCTGGCACCCAACTGCGATGTTCCGGTCCGTAGCCCTCCCAGTCGACGAGGTATTGTAATCCTCTGCCTCGTCGACGAGAGTCCAGGAGGGAACGGACCGTATAGGCTTCGCCTCCGTCGATGATCCGGGCGGGTGGTGGGGGATCAGGTCCAGATGACAGGTGGTGGGTTATAGCAGGTTTGATTTGTGACACATGGAAAGTGGGGTGTATACGTCGCATAGACAGGGGGAGACGGAGGCGAATGGCAGTGGGGCTCAGGACCCTTTCAATGGTAAAAGGGCCCAGGTATTTGGGGAAAAGCTTACCCCCGTTACCTCTGAGGGGGATGTCCCTTGAAGACAGCCAGACCCGCTGCCCAGGTCGGTACGTAGGAGCCGCAGTGCGTCTCTTGTCGGCCTGCTCCTTCATCCGGGCGACTGACCTGAGCAGGGCCTGGCGGGTGGTAGTCCAGGTGCGTCTGCACCTACGGACGAATTCGCGGGCTGAGGGGACAGCTACTTCCTCCTCCTGAGACGGGAACAAAGGGGGCTGGTAACCCAGGCAGGCTTTGAATGGGGAGACGCCGGAGGCAGCAGAGGTGTGGCTATTCAAAGCGTATTCCACCCACGGCAACTGATAGCTCCAGGAGGAGGGGTTCCTAATACAAAGACATCTTAGCACACTTTCCACACACTGGTTAGCTCGCTCGGTCTGGCCATTAGTTTGGGGATGGAATCCTGATGATAAACTAACTGAGGTGCCTAGTGCTTTAAAAAATGACTTCCAAAAGAGTGCAGTGAACTGGGGGCCGCGATCTGAAGTGATGTCGGTAGGTATTCCGTGGAGTCTAATAACATGTTGAATGACAAGGTTGGCAGTGTCTTGAGCAGAAGGAAGTTTAGTGAGGGGGACCAAGTGAACTGCTTTGGAGAATCTGTCAACTATGGTGAGAATGGTGGTGTGGTGATTGGAAGGGGGAAGGCCTGTGATAAAATCTAGTGCTATGTGGGACCAAGGACGATGTGGTGTAGGAAGGGGCTGAAGCAAACCTTGAGGGGGCTGGTGTGAAACTTTAGCCTGGGCGCAGACCGAGCAAGCAGCAACAAAGCCCTGAACATCTTGGGTCATTTCTGGCCACCAGAATCTTTGAAGAATGAAGCTTCTGGTTCTACGAACCCCTGGATGGCAGGCTAACCTGGATGAATGCCCCCATTCCAGGACCTTGGGGCGCAGGGCAGCTGGAACATAGAGGCAGTTAGTGGGACATGCACTGGGGGTAGCAGCATTGGCTTGGGCGTTCTTGACCTCCCTCTCAATGTCTAGATAAAGGGCATTAATAAATGCTTCCTTAGGAAGGATGGTGTCCTGGCATGGTTCCTCCTCCTTAATCTCAAAACAGCGTGAGAGGGCATCAGGCTTGACATTTTTACTTCCTGGTCTGTAGGCAATGTGAAAGTTAAATCGAGAAAAGAATAATGCCCACCTGGCTTGTCGAGGGTTGAGTCTTTTAGCAGTCTGCAGGTACTCCAAGTTCTTATGGTCAGTCCAGACAATGAAGGGTACCTTGGAGCCCTCCAACCATTGCCTCCATTCCTCCAAGGCCAGCTTTACTGCCAACAGTTCTCGATTGCCGATGTCGTAGTTTCTTTCAGCGGAACTGAGGCGGCGAGAGAAAAAGGCACATGGGTGGATCTTGCCATCCTTTGTGGACCTCTGGGACAGGATGGCTCCGGCTCCAATATTGGAGGCGTCCACTTCGACAATAAACTGGAGCTCTGGATTAGGAATAGTGAGAATTGGTGCAGAGGTAAATCGAGCCTTTAAATCACGAAAAGCGTCTTCAGCCTTTTTGGACCAAAAAAATCTGGACTTAGAGGAGGTAAGAGCAGAGAGAGGAGAGGCAACAGTGCTATAGTTCCTGATGAACCGACGATAGAAATTAGCAAAGCCCAAAAATCGTTGGAGCGACTTACGGTCTTCTGGTCTGGGCCAATTGGTGACAGCTTCCACCTTTAATGGGTCCATACGGATGGTGCCCGGAGAGATGATGTAGCCCAAAAAGGTAGTGGTCTCAACAAAAAACTCACATTTCTCGGCTTTCACAAAAAGGCGATTCTCCAGGAGACGGCGGAGCACTTGGCGTACATGTGTGACATGGGCCTCCTGGGACTCTGAAAAAATCAAAATATCATCGAGATATACAAACACAAACTTATTTATCATATCTCTCAGAACATCGTTCACTAGACTCTGGAACACTGCTGGAGCGTTAGTCAGGCCAAAAGGAAGAACCAGGTACTCCCAGTGCCCAGTGGGAGTGTTGAAGGCGGTCTTCCACTCATCCCCTTCTCTGATACGCACCAAGTGATATGCATTGCGAAGATCGAGTTTGGTAAAAATCTTAGCTCCCTGTAGGAGATCGAAAGCAGTATTCATGAGTGGAAGTGGGTAGCGGTTCTTGGTAGTTATTTCATTCAGTCCACGGTAATCTATACAGGGCCTCAACGTCCCGTCCTTTTTGGCCACAAAGAAAAACCCAGCACCAGCGGGAGAGGACGATGGTCGAATAATGCCAGCAGCAAGTGACTCAGAAAGGTATTTTTCCATGGCCTGGGTTTCTGGTCTGGAGAGGGAATATAGTCGACCTCTAGGGGGCATAGTACCTGGCTTCAGGTCAATACAACAGTCATATGGTCGGTGAGGAGGCAAACTGGTGGCCCGGGATTTGGAGAACACCTCCTTAAGGTCACGGAACTCTAGGGGGACCTTCTCAAGGTCTGGTATTTCTTCTTGAGATGGGCTGTGTTGAGGTTCGCGGGCGTTGTGGAGGCATGCCAGGGAGCAGTTGGGGCTCCAACCCTTAACCTCATTCTTCCGCCAATCAATATTTGGGAGGTGTTTGGCCATCCATGGATGGCCCAAAACAATGGGAGCATGGGGAGAATGTAAGAGGAGGAGCTGAATGGTTTCGTGGTGGTTTCCTGAGGTTTTGAGTTTGATGGGGCTGGTAGCGTGAGTTATCTGGGCTATTTTCTGGCCACTGAGTGAATTGGCGACCCGGTCAGGAAAGATCCTCTCGGTAGGGATTCCCCATTCTTGAGCCAGCTCCACATCGATGAGGTTCTCCTCAGCGCCAGTATCAATGAGGGCTAGGGTGGACTTACTCCCTCCTTCCCACTCCAGGATAACTGGGAGGCACGTACGGTTCTTAGTCTCCTGCACTGGCGTCACTCCAATCACTACTCTTCTCTGGGCACCAGGGGAACTTCTCTTGTTGGGACACTGAGCAATGTGGTGTCCCCCCTTGCCACAGTAGAAGCAGGCCCCTTCTCTGCGACGGCGGTTCTTCTCCTCCACAGGGATGCGAGTACGGCCCAGTTGCATGGGTTCTGGCTCAGGAGGACTGTCGCCAGTAGGGGGTGGTAGAGGCGGAGTGCTCTGGAGGAGTGGGTTAGGTCGTCTACGGGAGGCGAAGCGTCTGCGTTCTTCCAATCGGGAATCCACGCGAATAGCCAAGTCGACCAAGTCATCCAAATCCTCCGGTAACTCCCGGGAAACCAGCTCATCCTTTAACGCTTCAGAAAGCCCGTTAAAAAAGGCATCGAACAAAGCTCTATGTCCCCACCTGCTGTTGGTAGCCAGTGTCTGGAAATCGATGGCGTAGTCGGCCACGGAACGGCTCCCCTGTCGAATGCGCAGAATTTCTCGTCCCGCCTCGTGACCCAGCTTCGTGCGGTCAAAGATGCGCCTCATCTCCTCACCCAGCAAATTAGACGTTTGCACGCAGGGTAGATCTGCTTCCCATGCAGCCGTAGCCCACTGCTTGGCCCTTCCCGTCAGTTGCGTGATGATGAAAGCAACCCGAGCTCTTTCGGTGGGGAATGACGAGGGCTGTAGGCTGAAAATGAGCTTGCACTGGGTGAGAAAAGCCCGACATGCTCCCGGGTTCCCGTCGTACCTCTCAGGCGGTGGCAGGCGTGGCTCGCAGACTGGCAGTAGTGGAGCAGACGCAGGAGCAGGAGTGGCATGGACGGCAGGCTGGGGAGACTGCAGCCGCTGAGCTTCTTGCACAGAGCGAGTGAGATCCGCCATCTGAAGACTCATGGTTTGCATATGTTGCATAAGAGCCCGAAGCTGACGCTCTTGGAATTCTAACTGAGCGCCCTGTTGGTGCACTACCTCCTGCAGAGACTGGTCTGACGCTGGCTCCGTCAGGGTCAGATCGTAATGTTGTGATTTACGAAATGAACCAAGTGCGACAACCAGTAGAATGCAAAAAGGAGGCTTTATTTCTGAAGGGGGAAACCCCCCAACAGAGCTGGCAACGGTACAAAGTCCACAATCCAGAAACAGTATCCAATGGGCGTAATCCAGAATCGTAACCAGGGCACCAATAACAAAGTTTGTGGTCAGACAAAAAGGGTTCGGTACACAGGCGTAGGTTTGGAGGAGAAACAAACTCATAAGCCAAAGACAGTCCGAATCCAAAACCAGGGCAGTAATCACAAAATCAAGGTCGGGCAGAAAAAAGGTCAAAATTCACAGATGCAACAAAATCCAAAAAGGGCAAACCAAAAACAATAGTCGGGCAATCCAGTCAGAAAGATAAACACTGAGATATCGAGGCGAGAAACGTAGCACAAGAAAACTAGGGAGAACGATCTGACAAGAGTGTGAAGCAAACAGACATCTTATATACACATCCAGGAAAACACATGACCAGGGAGAACAGGTGCAATCAATGGTGACAATGATTAGGGAGAGACACATGAGGGATAAACTAATTACATGAATTTGGCTGTAGCCAAAACGCAGACAGGGATCACAAGACAAACCTAAGTACAAACAACAGCTCCGGTTAAGGAGTACTAAAAGTGCATAGTCTAAAGACAAGGAAAGCATGAGATATAAGTGGAAAACTGCAGCAGAGATAATTAGGGATAGGCAAGGAGGCGGAGACTAGAATTGGGCGACAGCTGAGAGATCATTAGTCAATTAGTAAGTGCAGCTATACAATCCCAAGTGCTTGTTAGTAAGTTAGTCCAAATATACAAGGTTAGTGTGGATTAGTATTTAGCAAAAACAATAAACTGTTAGTATGTGTTAGTAAGACAGTAAAAGAGAGAGGAAGGAAGAACACGAGATAATGAAAGAAGATTGAAACCCAGAAACCAATAAATCACCCGAATGAGTGTCACACAAGACAAGGGACCGTGAGCAAAGATACACACCTGACAAGACAGGGGAGACAAAGTGCAAAGCATGAAAATGAAAACATGGCTAGGCCAGGCACCGAACTTAACATGACAGCAGAGTCCAGAATCCCAACAAAGAAGCCACAACAGTCCATTTTCTACAATCTTAATATAGAAGAAAAGAATGCGATGTTGCACAGCTTATTGCTTAATGAGCCTCACTAATCAATTTGCGCATCTATGTTGTTTCGTGAGCTTCTTGAGCTCGGAATTTATAGCGTAGGCCTATGGTAATTTATGTCGTAATTTATGTGTGAAAGAAAACCCCTCATAATTTCGTGGTGCAATGTATAACAATGCTATCGAAAATAAATTTGACTGCGAAAGGTTTAAGTCATTAAGCTTTGAAGGGCGAGGCTTTGGCTTAACTCTGTTACGGCCGACGACCCCCCACTGTTTAAATGAATGATTGAAAACAGGTGATGAACAATCATTAACATTAAGGGATTGTTTGGGCTTCCCCTGTTGCCGATTCACGAGCCGCCACTGGTAAACACCAAACGCACACTTCCATGGAGAAATGAGGAAATTAAATTACTGAAAAGAGATTGCCGTGTTGCAGCAAGGAAATTGAGAAAAAATAAATTGACAATCAATCACCAAATCTTCCGAAAAAAACTGTAATGTGGAAAACTAAGTATTTATTAGAAAGTAGTCAAAGACTCAAGGAAAGCTCGATTCTCCAAACTAATCAGCGACCGCTAGAACAACCCCAAAATCCTGTTCTCCAGGTCCAACAACAGAAACTACATTAAGGTACTGTTTGCATAAATAGTACTTTTTAATAAACTACCCATGCATTTTCAAAGTTCTCAGTGCCTCGTTTCAAATGTCAGGGCCCTTGGAATTCTACTGATGAAGTGTGGAGCTACTTTGAGCCATGTTAATGATGAAAAAAATAGCAATTTCTTTGCATGGTAACATGATGCCCAATTCACAACCATTGCAAGCCTGTTGGGAGCTTCGGATAGAAATACATTTATTTTGAAAAGTTGCGTGAGTACAGAGGTGGGCTATTCGACAAAAGTTTCAATGTTTCATGTACACCCGAAGTCAATTTTACACCGAATTCTCCTTAGAGGGCTGCACCGAGCATTCAGATTTTTAAAAGGGCGCACAAGACCTACCTTTTTAGCTTAGCATTTGATTAGTTCTTATTTACAATTTTATTTATTACCTCTGCCAAGGAGGTTATGTTTTAGGCAGCGTTTGTTTGTTTGTTAGCAAGATAACTCAAAAAGTAATGTACCAATTTTGATGAAAGGTGGGTATTAAGTCAAGGTTAAATTAAATTTCAAGGTTAAGTTACATTTTGGCATATCTAGGCCAATGTACAGCTGGGATATACGCCAAAGTTCAAGATTTCAAGTCTTTCCAATGGTCTGGAGTTCCAATCGCCGTGCTTTTGGGTTTTGCTGCCCCTTGGCAGAGGTCTGCGCTCTCTGAGTGCTTTTATAGTTATTTATCCACCTATCTCCATTTATTTATTATTTATTTATTTAATTTTATTCGTTCATTTTTTTCCTCTCTTTAAAGTTTTATACCCTCAATTTTAATGTTTTAATTATGCGTCCCCCAACAGGGGGAGCATGTATGTATTCAGTTGCGTGGAGCCGCCGCGTCCGCCGCCACAAATGTTTTTGCCAATATCTCCAAGAGTATTTTGAGCAGCCATGAGATATTGACTACCCATAGTGACCAGGCCTGGGAAATTTAGTTGGGTATGGTGACCTTGTCCTTGACCTGTTTTTTCAAAGTCACCCTATGACAGCATCAGCATAATTGGCTGTGACATATGTACTATCACTTTCCATCTCTATTATTGATTTTCTTAGCCTAGGATGTCTCTAAGTTCAACTGGGGATGGGCTTCTCGGGGGATGCATACCGTATGTTTTCGTTTGTGAAAACTAATATTTCTAGTTAACTCTAGTGTTTCCTCACTGGGGGCTCTCTGCGCTGGGAGCTGTGATTGGCTCTGGCAGTGGAGGTGTTGTTGTGGGGGTCTTTCTGGCTTGGGGGGGGGGGCTATATCAGCAGCTTTATGGTTATGATGTTGACTCCTCCCTTTGTCGGGAGTGGGGGCGCTCTGTGTCGGCATCTCAGCAGCTATGGGCTGTGATCAGCTCTTAGTGTGGACGATGCCCCATGATGGTGTTTCCTCAACTTCTCACCTCATTTAGCCTCTGTTGGGGTGGGACAATTTGAGGGAGGGAAAGTAGGTGGCTGAGGTGGCAGGGGTGTTGTTTTCTGTCTTGTTTTTAATATGTAAAGCACTTTGTGCTGCATTCTTTCCATGAAAAGTGCCTTATAAATAATGCTTGATTTGATTGAAGTTTGATCATGCTAAAATGTCGATATGTATAGAAAATGTTTTCATGTAACAGATGGAAAACTCACCACTTCATGCATCGCTCACTATGCAATTCCACAAGGCATATGTACAAAACCCAAAACCAGTGAAGTTGGCATGTTATGTAAATCGTAGATAAAAACAGAATACAATGATTTTCAAATCCTTTTCAACTTATATTCAATTGAATACTCTGCAAAGACAAGATGTTTAATGTTCAAACTGAGAAACTTTTGTGTTTTTTTTGCAAATAATCATTAACTTAGAATTTTAAGGCTGCAACACATTGCAAAAAAGTTGGCCAGGGGCCTTTTTACCACTGTGTTACATCGCCTTTCCTTTTAACAACACTCGGTAAACGTTTGGGAACTGAGGAGACCAATTTTGAAAGCTTTTCAGGTGGAACTCTTTCCCATTCTTGCTTGATGTACAGCTTAAGTTGTTCAACAGTCCGGGGTCTCTGTTGTCGTACTTTACGCTTCATAATGCGCCACACATTTTCAATGGGAAACAAGTCTGGACTACAGGCAGGCCAGTCTAGTGCCCGCACTCTTCTACTACGGAGCCATGCTGTTGTAACACGTGCAGAATGTGGCTTGGCATTGTCTTGCTGAAATAAGCAGGGGCGTCCAAGAAAAAGACGTTGCTTGGATGGCAACATATGTTGCTCCAAAACTTGTATGTACCTTTCAGCATTAATGGTGCCTTCACATATGGGCAAGTTGCCCATGCCTTGGGCACTAATACACCCCCATACCATCACAGATGCTGGCTTTTGAACTTTGCGCCTATAACAGTCCGGATGGTTCTTTTCCTCTTTGGTTCGGAGGACACGACGTCCACAGTTTCCAAAAACAATTTGAAATGTGGACTTGTCAGACCACATAACACTTTTCCACTTTTGCATCAGTCCATATTAGATGAGCTTGGGCCCAGCGAAGCCGGCGGCGTTTCTGGGTGCTGTTGATAAATGGCTTTTGCTTTGCATTGTAGAGTTTTAATTACACTTGCAGATGTAGCGACAAACTGTTGTTACCGACAGTGGTTTTTTGAAGTGTTCCTGAGCCCATGTGGTGATGCCCTTTACACACTGATGTCGGTTTTTGATGCAGTACCGCCTGAGGGATCGAAGGTCACGGGCATTCAATGTTGGTTTTCGGCCTTGTCGCTTACGTGCAGTGATTTCTCCAGATTCTCTGAACCTTTTGACGATATTACGGACCGTAGATGTTGAAATTCCTAAATTTCTTGCAATAGCTCGTTGAGGAATGTTGTTTTTAAACTGTTCGACAATCAGCTCACGCATTTGTTCACTAAGTGTTGACCCTCGCCCCATCCTTGTTTGTGAATGACTGAGCATTTCAGGGAAGCTGCTTTTATACCCAATCATGGCACCCACCTGTTCCCAATTAGCCCGTTCACTTGTGGGATGTTCCAAATAAGTGTTTGATGAGCATTCCTCAACTCTCTCAGTCTTTTTTGCCACTTGTGCCAGCTTTTTTAAAACATGTTGCAGGCATCAAATTCCAAATGAGCTAATATTTGCAAAAAGTTACAAAGTTTACCTGTTACCTGAATATAGGTTGAAAAGGATTTGCAAATCATTGTATTCTGTTTTTATTTACAATTTACACAACGTGCCAACTTCACTGGTTTTGAGTTTTGTAGTATTTTAAAAACCTCAGGATCATTGTTGTTCAAAGAACTAAAAACTTATTGAGGGTAGATGTGGAAAGAAATATCTGGGGTGGTGTCAGATCTCGCCTCTCTCGGTCCAGCACGCTGGCCATTTAAGACCAGGAGAGTTGACACACTCAGCCATCAACAAGGATCATCTGTGTGTGATTACCACTGAGTCTTGGCAGCATGTATAAATACCATTGCTTCCCCATTGCTCCTTGCAACTTCTTGTAAGCCATATGCCTGTATAGCTTAGAGCTCCTTTTTGCGTCATTTATATTGTTAAAGCAAACAATTGATATAAGTGCTGTGCAGTACCAGCACTTAATAGAAATTCAGAACCTCGTTTCCATTTTTCTTTTTACTGCTATTGTAATAATATAAATTATTTTGTGTTAAAACATATTGTTTATATTACTAATAGTTTGTTTTGGAACCGCAATTCCTGTTTTGTTTGTATATTTTGTGTATAAATCCATCCTTGCTCTCGAGTCCAGTCCACATTTTCCTGGCCTCTGTGCCCTCTGTTACAGGTGGCTGTTTGATTCCATTTGTTCACATTGATCTTTTTTGTTGCCTGCAATGCCAGTTTAAGGCAATAATTTTGGCTGATTGCCCTATTTCCAGTGGCTAGGTGTAGCAAATCAGTGACTGAGTTGCTTTAACTTGGACGTTCTAATCTAAGTCAAACACCTTGGTCATTAATTTACAAGCCACTCCCAAGTTCCACTTCACCATCAACAATAAAGTCAACTATATAGTATCACTCACCATAAACAACACACAGTGTGCTCTAACCTGGGTCTTGCTCTCTGTTTTTCGCTCTGTGGTAATGTTGCATTGTTGCCGGGAAACTTTCATGGCTCCACAGTGCATTTCTGCAAAACCTGGCCACACGAGCAAACCTGCATCCGCGTCCTCATGCAAGCACCGATTTGTCTCAAATGCATAACCCCAATTCCAAAATAGTTGGAACAAAGTGTAAATTGTGAATAAAATCAAAACGCAATGACTTTCAAATTAGACCAGTCAGTATTTTATTCACATTAGGACAGAGATAACGTAGGAAATGTTGAAACTGAGAAATTTTTCAATTTAATCCACAAAATGAGCTCATTGCAAATTTTATGGCTGCTACAGGTCTCAAAAAAGTTGGGACAGGGGCCCGTTTACCATTGTATAGTATTCACTATTCTTTTTTACACAGAGTGGGCGTGTCTGGGCATTGAGGAGACAAGTTTCTTGAGTTTTGCCACTGGAATTTGATCCCACTCTTGTTTAATACAGGCTTCCAGCTGCTGGAGAGTTTTGAGTCTCCTTTGACGGACTTTTCGTTTGATTATGCGCCAAATGTTCTCAATCGGTGAAAGATCAGGACTGCAGGCAGGCCAGTTCAGCACACGGACTCTTCTACTATGAAGCCATGCTGTTGTAATAGCTGCAGTATGTGGTTTTGCATTGTCCTTTTGAAATACACAACAAGGCCTTCCCTGGAATAGATGTCATCTGGAGGGGAGCATATGTTGCTCTAAAACGTTTATATACCTTCCAGCATTCATGGTGCTTTTGAAAACATGCAAGTGTCCCACTCTATATGCACTAATACATCCCCATACCATCAGAGATGCTGGCTTTTGAACTGAATGCTGATGACAGGAGGGGTGGTCTTTCTCCTCTTTAGCCCGGAGGACACGACGCCCATGATTTCCACCAAGAACGTCAAATTTGTACGTGTCTGACCACAGGACACTTTGCTACAATCCATTTTAAATGAGCCTTGGCACACAGAACACAGTGGTGCTTCTGGATCATGCTCAACAATGGCTTCCTTTTTGCATGATAGAGATTTAGGTGGCATCTGTGGGTGGCACGGCGGACTGTGTTTACTGACAGTGGTTTCTTGAAGTGTTCCTGGGCCCATTTAGTAATGTCAATGACAGAATCATGTCAGTGAGTCATGCAGTGGCATCTGAGGGCCCGAAGATCACAGGCATCTGGTAAAGGTCTTCAGCCTTGTCCCTTGTCCCCCCTGGAATCCACACATGTCAAGTGCTGGTTGCTCCCAATGGTCACTCCCTGATATGTCTAGCCTCAGTCGGTAGGCAAGCATTTGACCTTCAGATATTCACACGAAATCCATGCAAGATCTGTGATTGGCTCAAAGTCACAAGAGTGCCCCTCCCCTTTAGATAGACTTTCGGCGGGTCCTGAATGATTTGATTCCAATGGGGAGAAGTGAACATGAGCACAGATTATAACCGATTATTTTGCCCCATTGTCAGAGAATTAAATACTGGACTTATTTTTCACAGGCCACATATATTCAAAGCATTCTGGTGCTGCAATGGCATTTTCAAGACCAACAGATCAGGAGAAAATGAACTTTGTTCCTGAACTTTGTTGTACCTGTGTCTCTCAGCAAAGGTCACGTAATATCTGGCAATACAGTATGGACTGCGGCAAATTACTAATTAAACTTTCCTTACTAAAATAATGCTTGTGTTTATATGTTCAGTGATACTGTTATTGCCATCAATGTTTAATCGTTTTTAAAGGGATAAGGAATATATTTGATCGCTATGATCTTGCACTGGATTGATATCAGATATTAAACAAGCGAGGGAAAAGCGGCAAAATAAGCGTTGGACATCCACGTTAAAAATGCCAGAACGTTGAGCAGCAATAGGTTGCAATAATAGGAACAAGTTATCCATCTTCTTTTTCCAAAGAAAGTAGACAGGCAAGGAATAAATTAGCAACTGTTGTATTACATACCAGCTTCATAGACTTAACCTAGCTGATGCAGTCATGCCCTTCAAGCTATGGCTAATGCCAATTACAATGAAATGCGTTTTGTAATTTGAGTATTATTTAATTTAGCCTTTATTATACCAGGGAATCCAACTGAAACAAGTCGACATGGTCAACAACAACTTCTTATTTTTGAACTCTATCAAGGCCTTTATGGTCTGAAGCTACACACCAAATTTGGTTGTCCTATCTGTAATAGTTTCTGAGAAAAGTTGTTCCCTTTCTCATGGACGGACGGACGAATGCACACACGGACGGACGGAGGGAGGTCAAACTTATATCCCCCTCCCACTTCGTGTTGGCGGGGGATAATAAACAAAATGCAGATATGGCCAACCATGATCCTGTTCAAAACCTAACAACCACTCTAAGAGTAAATGCAAGCAAGCCACAATCTAATTTTTAAGCTCATGTTTGCTCAGGTTGTGCTGCTCATAGTTTGCAATGGCAGGATCATAATGGGTTTATCAAGCTTAGATTTTCGAAACATCTCGTAAAATATATAAATCGTCCCTACCTTCCCATAAATTCTTGTTTTTCAGGTACTCCGGATTGTTACCTTTTGACTAGCTACATTTTTAAAGAAATGTGTCTATCGATTGGTGGACAAAAAATACATTTGTTTTCAGTTTCTTAGTTTTGCTGTCTTCCTAGTCTTGACCAAAATTGCAACCGCGCATGCGCAAATCAATAGAAATAGCAATTCAATGGGAAGATGTTTCTACCGCGCATGCCCAGTTTGTTTTAAAATGACAGTTTGTCTGAGAGGTTTATTGGATTCATGGAGAACCTGGATTTATTTGGTAAGTAAAGCAGCAAATCATCTTAATTTGTTAGCTAATTACGAGAGGAACATTAGAACTATCGGCCGTTGACAACCATAGACTGTATAAAAAGATGGACACAGTAGCCTGGTCTGGAAAATGAAGCCCATGTGGAAGTACCGTAGAATGGCATTCTGTTTAATGATCTTTAGATGGCAACGTCAGTGGTTGCAGAAAGAAGTTCAGTTCTATAGAAGTCTAAGAGAAAATGACCCGACTTTCCCACCTGATTTTTCACTTTCACACCTGATTATTAAATAGAAGCTATAGCAAGTTTCAAGTCTCCTTTGATATGTCATGATGTTTATTTTTGTAAATTATGGTTCCATATAGACAAGAATAAAGGATTAAGCCAGAATATGCTTTAGGGGTGTGGCTATCCTCTGGTCCTCGTCTGATTCGGTCAGATCCAGAGCCACGGATCTTCAATTCACACTCTCGTCCAATAGAAATCACATCCGGTTTCAAAATGACAACATGGAGCAATTCAAATTGCCAAAATCGAGGCTTCCTTTATGGTAGGCTGAAACTAATGGGTGACATCACGGTAGCGTCGTCCATCTTTTTATACAGTCTATGGTGACAATGTTTTTGCAGTCAGCTGTATACAGAAGGCGCTATCACTTTCCTAAAGAGTTCTAAGCTTTTTTTTCCCCACATCATCTGTGGACTTTCATTGCAATGACGGTTCACATGGGCTAGCTCATGTCAAATAACATTCACGGATGCCGTAGCTGGCCACTTAACTCATATTCGCAATGTTGAGTACAGCCGTTAGTTGTTTTGTAAAATGCATGATGTAGCAAAGTAAAAGGAAATATACACGCAACATGCAGATAGATACTTGTCCCGACATTCAATTGCTCGTCTACTTGGCTACCACTTCTGACAACAAGATGCGACAGCATTCATTCTGCAAATGGTGCCGTGCCATTGGTGGTTCTCGCCAAAAGGTCATCCAATCAGTCAAGAGCAGAAAGTATGAATATTTATGTAGCCAGTTCACTAGTGAGGTAATGGCTAAACGCTGGCCTATATGACTGAGGCCAGACTATATCAGACTATATCAGTTAGTGATATAGTCAGCTTTTTCAGCCCTATTTGCCTGTGTCCAAACTTTTCTGAGACCTGTTGCAGCCAGAAAATTTGAAATAAGCTCATTTTGTGGATAAAAATGTAAATCGTCTCAGTTTCAACATTTGAAATGTTATCTGTGTTCTATTGTAAATAACATATTGGCTGATGTGATCTGAAAGTAACTGCATTTTGATTTTATTCAAAATTTACACTTCTTCCGAGCTATTTCGGAATTGGGGTTGTCTACAGCTCTATTGACTTGATGTCTGCACTGGCTGTGTTTGTCTTGAGAATTAAATAAAATAAAATAAAATAAAAACAGAGATGGAGGCAGACTTCTCTTTGTGTAGTCTGCTGAAAAATCCAGCTGAGACCAGCTGCCATCCTAAACTCCCTGCTGAAAATTCCACACAAAACCAGCCTAAACTGGTTTGCGCCTTGTTTTTAAGACTCAGCGCTGGTCAACCAGCTGGCTGGCAAGTATAGCCATCTGATCCATCGCTCTGACCACCAGCGTTCTCTAACTTTGCCTGGCAAAAGACCTGCTTTGACTTCCAGAAGAGCTGCTATGTACAGTTAGAAGTGTCTGAAACATGACTTAGAAATGTAAACCAGGCGACACCAGCTGGTCGTGGCTGAAAGTTTCAGCCGGGTTTATTTAAGCTTTACACTCAAAACCTCAAGCTGAGCTGATAATCGGTCCACGGTTTAGCCCATTACTGTCCTACACTGTGGTCTTGTCGACTACTGGCTGACAGACCGATTTACAGCAGGTCAGCCACATGAACTAACCATATGAAAGTGACAAAAACTGGCTCAAACTTGTTCAGGCTAGTTAAGAATAGAAATTATAGGAGAGAAGGCTGGGATCACAAGTAGGTTGGTATTGGTCATTTCCCTGTCCCATGTCTCACAGTAAAGAGAGAGGGGTAATGTGAGTACTGGAAACTGCATTGAAGGTTTACTGATTGAGCCTATTCACAAGTGCCTGAGATATGTCCTGTTTGTATGCGACTCAATAGCATTCTGGCATTCGGCTAATAGCAAAGAGGTCTACACTTTGAAGAATGGAGTTCCAGCTTTTTATACCCCCAGTATATAATGCGGGGACTATAGTCATCAGTCTGTCCATCTGTCTGTAATAATTTAGTTTCCGGAGCAGAACTCGAAAACCGTTCAATATTTTTTTCAAAAAACTTGCTGTGCGTATTAATCAGGTCCCAGACTGGTGCCTTTGATGTTTTGGGATTTCTGAGATTAGATTGCGGGAGCCGGGGGATATGTCATCTTCTAATGACTCTTCTTTCCATTTCTCGGTGAAGAAATAGCATCCCAAACTAAGTCCACCAGAGTTATCATATCCTCACACTTGAAGCGAAACCACTTTGAAAGCTCGATACTACAACTCATGTCTCTCAAAAATTTTCACCCACTGATGAAGCTGCTTGCTGGCAGCTATTAGGAGTTCTTTTTTGTGATTTGCTCTTGGTGACAAGGAAGTGCTTTTCATTACTCTTCACAAATCTGAGATTTTGGAGCTACTTATAGCTTTCAAAGTCCTTGTGAATCGCTCGTAGTGGAAAACAAAAGGAGTCCGAAAGTTAAGGGTGACACACCCTTTTTTAGGAGCGATTCCATAATCAGCCAATTATGAGCTACTTTTCGAATGAAGATTATTTTTGAATGTGGCCCTAGGTCAATAAAGAGAATAGCCCACATAGTGATGGGATATTAAAGTTTGGTAAATGTTCTAATGTAAACAAATATAACAAGATTTTCATATTCCTAAACTGTGCAGCCTTCTTCAACAACCAGCCATGATGACCATGAACTGAAATCCAGTTTTTAGCTGCGACCAAGCAGCTCGATGAACGCTTCTGTCTGTCCGTCTGTCTGTCCATCCGTCTGTGACACCTTTTTCACCATGTTCCTTTCGTCGTATCATCATGAAATTTTCAGGAGTTATTGACCTTCACCAAAGTGATTTCCATGCACAAGTTCAAGGTCAAAGGGTTTTCGCGCTGTAACTCCTGTTAGAATTCATGGATAGCGATGAAATTTTGGAAATAGCTTCTAGGCATAGAGGAGGTGTTCCCTATTGTTTTTCAAGGTCATCCGTCAAGTCCCAAGGTCAGAAAGGTAAAAAAAAGTGTCAATTTTGCCCGATTTGACTGTTTTTGCACCGTAACTCTAGTTTAATTCAATGAATGGCTATGAAATCTTCGAACAAACTTCTTGGTATAGAGGAGGGGTTCCCTATTGATTTTCAAGGTTATCTGTCGAATCCCAAGGTCACACCGGTCAAAAAAGTGTCTATTTTGCCCCTATTTCACAGTTTTTGCACTGTAACTCGAGTTTAAGTTGATGGATGGCTATTAAATCTTACAACAAGCTTCTTGGTACAGAGGAAGGGTTCCCTATTGATTTTCAAGGTCATTTGCCAATTTCGAGGTCACAATTGTACAAGGAACCACCAGTTATGGACACTAGGCCACGTGACGGATGCTAGGCCAGGTCGCAGCTATTAGATCCCTCTGATCTACTTGTTCCATCTGCGCATATCTAAATCAAGGCTCTTTGCTTGATTTTTAAAAAATTTGTCTTTTTTTTAGGAAACCTTATATCTCTACCCTTTAAGTTCACAGGAATCAACTGTTTTTTACTTCGGCATCATTGACATCCTCTGCGCTCAACCTTCTGACCACATCCCCCCCCCCCCCCCCACCACCCCTCCCAATCAACACCCCACCACCCCCTCAACACCTCACCCCCATCACCCACCGCCACCTATCTCCACTCCTGAAATGGCAGATAAATTACACTCTTCACACAAACCAGCTGTTGGTACAAAGTTTGTGGGATGATCTTGCGTAGGAAGACTGATCTTTATGACTAAAAACCATCTTTCTTCATATCTACAAAAAAAGAGAAATAAATTAAACCAAAAAACCACAGAGCTATTTCTGCTGAGTGCCGCCCTTTTGATTAGCGAGGGAAATATCGCCGTGGCATCACACTTCTGGGCTTTCTAAAGCCACCGAGATGGTGTAGACAACACGCTCTGTTTCCTCTGACTTCTGACGCCGAGGTGAACCAATGCCCGTTTATACACTTTAAAGTGTTACATATTGTGAAGAAAAGGACCACCTGATCTGCTTCATGGAGATTCATTACCCCATAAGTTTTCAATTGAGCCATTACAAAGCAAAGCTGATTTTAAAGCTTGAGCAATGCCATCCAACCCTGTTCCTGGAGATAAATCATTCTGTTGGTTTTTACTTCAACCCTAACAAAGCTCACCTCATTCAACAGCTAGAGCAGGGCTGCCCAACCCTGTTCCTGGAGATCTACCATCCTGTAGGTTTTCACTCGAATCCCATCACTGTTGCCTCACAGGTGGAAGATTATGGGATTGAATCTGGCCTGGGTGTTCTCACAATGGCCCTCATTTATCAAACTTGCGTACATCAAAAAAATGGGTGTACACCAAATCTCCCGCAAGAATCAGCATTTATCAATCTGAACGTGAGCGAACGGTCCGCAAAAATCTCACGCCAGCTCTGACCAGGTGTACGCAAATCTGAAAACAGCGAACAGCATGCAGGAACGAGTGTAGCTGTCAAAATGAGTAATAAACCATATGCAGCGATGCGATGCGGACGTCATGCTGTTGTTGTTCTCATTATTAAAAATAAATAGACTTAATAAATGAATGAATAAATAAGTGAATAAAAGCAGGTTGTTTCCCAATATAAGTGTAATTAATTTCTCTACACAGATGTGACGAGTGGCTGCTCGTTTTGTGTGGCACCCAATAAAATGTCATGGAGTAACACGGATAAAAGTACAATGAAGAGTGATCTCTGCAGACTTTATTTTACTAATTACCCTCATGGTGCTCGATCGTGCTCCGATCGAGGCAGGGGGGACTCATCCATGTCCCCAACGGCTCGTATTCCAACGATTGAGAGGGAGCCTATCAGTGCTGTGACAGCTGGAAGTTCGAGTCCAGTTGGCCTCCACCGGTTCGTGCGCTAATGCAACCCCTTTTTTGTGAGGCGATCTTAAAATCGGACCCCTTTTTTAACCTACATGTAAAGCATTTGGATTGTCAATTATGTAGGTAATATAACATGAAATGGAGATCCATTTCATGAGATCCATGAAAGTGGATCTATAAATTTAATTTATTAAGGACGACGTTATTCGCACTTTTACGTGTGGCCAATGCTAAATTTTTTTCTTGACCACACTTGTAAGTGTGCAAGTTGATGACCATTCCAGTGCTGCTTAGAAAGTACCGTTTAAAATAAGTTTGGCCAAGAAAAAAATGTAGCTTTGGACACGCTTAAAACAATTGTGGGCAATGGAGAAATGTGCGTCATGGCCACAATAATAAGTGCATCTAACAAGAATTTTGGTCATTTAAGTGCGTCCAAGCACAAAAATTGAGCGCGAATAGTCACTTCGATTTTTTAATGAATTAAATAAAACATCTGCTGCACTCCGGTTTTCCACCCCAACAGTGTTTACCACTGCAGCAGCAATAGTTCTCCAAACTGCAGCCTACTGGGCTCCCTTTATGCCACTCTTAAGACTTCCAAATAAAATTGTTTTTCTCCATATATGGTTTAATTTTGCATGTAAGAATGCAGTTGAGCTGTGTTCGGGTAGGATGACTATTTTTCCTCCAAGAATGTATCCAATCAATTAAATTTTGTATTTTGCAATGTTTATGCTATTATCGTGGACATACGAGTTTTTGTTTCTCATCAAACTGTGGACACGAGGTTTATCAGCAGGCCGACGATATTTCCTCCTCAGTTAAGTTCTCTCTTCTTTGCCGTCTTTCGAGAGTCCATGTCGTAAAGTGGGCAGGACTATGCCTCCCGGAGCATGAATTTTTAGGGGCGTGTCATGTAAATTACGATGGTTTCTGTCGCCGCATTTATCAATGCCAAGGCAGTTCTACACCGAAATCTGCGACGTACACACTTTTAGTAAATCAGACGTGACACCGGGTGAACGATGATATTTACACCAGAATCTACACCAGATCCTCCGCAAGTTTGATAAATGAGGGCCAATGTTTGCGTTCGTTTTCTCAGAGTCCTCAGGCTTCTTCAGTCCAAAGACACGCATAACTTGCTAATTTGCCAGACACAGAAGCTAAAAGTCTCCATAGGTATGAATATGTGTGTGAATGGCGCAAGATCCCTGTAGTGTGTCCCTACCTCCACCCTGTGGGATGCTGCGATCTGTCCTCCCCATTTGACCTTCATCAGGAAAGTGCAGGTTAGATGATGGCTAACAACGGCAAATTAAGCTGCTCTCCAAAAAACAGCATCAGGCAGCTCTGCTGAAGGAGAGCAGATGATATGATCACCATCAGACTCTCTCAGCTACACATGCAGTTTAGTAGACTTTCTGAGTTGTTTCTGAGTTGTTCATGATCAGGAGGTTCCGCAGACAGATCATGTATCTGGGTTTTTTGATTCCTGAGGTGGACTTTAAAATGATACACTTATCAGGCAGATTTCAGAGATGAGCACAGAAAGGAACAAACATGACAGGAACAATCCACCTTCCGTCGGTTTACTTACAAAGATGTGACAGCCTTTGATCATTTGCCAAGTAAACCACATTTTTGGCTTATGTTGAGTTCAAACAGATACAGATACACACACGCGCGCGCGCACACACACACACACACACCCACACACACATGCACATGCACTCACAGAAAACCAGGCCATTTTAGCTCTCCCTCTCTGGGACTGGATGGATCAGCTCAGCTGCTCTTAAACTATTGGAAAATTTCCAGCTGGTCTGCACACCAATCACTGAACACCAGAGACCAAAGCATCTTTCGTGGTTAAGATATCTGAGATAACACAACCAGCGGCACAGACATCTCACAGCATTTGAAGATTTAACCAGAGATAAACTAAGAACCACACTTTCCTGCTCTTGTGTTGAGATACCGTTAGCTCTCTGAAACACATTGTGTAATTCAGAGTGATACAAGACAAGAGTGATACAAGAGTGATACAAGGTTTAAAACACAATGCTATGAAGGTAAGAGTTTCAGTATGGTCACAAAAATAGCTACATTATTAAAGATGGCTGGGAGAACTGCATCAACAATTATGACATACTAAACGCCACAAAACAACAGCAAAAAAAAAACAAAAAGAAAAACTGCAGTCTCCAGTAAAAGCTCTCCGACAGTAACAGATAAACACTTAGGAAGACAATGTCTGATAACCACAGAACTGCAGCTCTAAAAATCACCACAGAATTTATTCAATCAACATCTGAACCAGTTTCAGTAAAAACAGTACATTGTTAACTTAACAAAGCTGGCATTTATGGCAAGTGTTTCATGCTTTCAAGAAATTCAACTTCAAGAAGTTATGGAACCCCCGCAGTTCTCTCATTAACACAGAAATAGATACAAACCTGGAAGCTCTACGTTTCAAAATGAGAAAGTCTAAGAATGAAAGTCTGGACCTTTTAAAAATAAAAGTACAGGAAAAAAAAACCTGAGACACATCACTAGCTCAAGACTGCTTCCCCTTTTTTATTACAGAGAATGTCCAAATGGCATGTCTTGTGAAGGGGACACTGCTGGGAGCATTCAGAGATTTTCAGGTGGGAAGAGCAACGGCCCTCCCTCAATCTTCTGAATTTTTGTGCAAGAAATACTCAAGTCCTTGACGTCATCAGGAACAAGGGCCTAAGTCCATGACTGTGCAATCAGCTGCTAGTATGTGGCATGTGCCAAGCAAAAATGACTGTTTGGCAATCAGAAAATGATTGAAACGGCATTTGAGTGGTAAAAGTACAGAAGTGCATGCATTTTTTGGCAATAAGTACCAAAGTCCGAAACTGATTTTCTTGTTTTTTCCATAATGAAGCATTATTTTTCCACAAAAATGGGCACCTCTAAATGTTATCTTTTAAAAAAGTATCTGCAGCATGTTTTCAAAACTTTGACCCTAAATATCTCAAAAGTGTTATTTTCTGACTAAAGTACTGCTTGCACCCAGGACTTCAATTTGTTTCCTGCCCTATAAGTGAACTTCATTTTTGTTCATTAATATTGTTGACACGTGAGTTGCCTCTATTTTCAAGTTCTGTCAAAATCAAAAATGCAAATGCATTTTCTGTGGACACTGCAATAGAGATTACTTTATGTGCTTTTCAACATATATTTTTGAATATTTTTACTACACTCAACAAAAATATAAACGCAACACTTTTGTTTTTGCTCCCATTTGACATGAGATGGACTCAAAGATCTAAAATTCATTCCAGATACACAATATTACCATTTCTCTCAAACATTGTTCACAAATCTGTCTAAATGTGTGATAGTGAGCACTTTTGCTTTGCTGAGACAATCCATCCCACCTCACAGCTGTGCCACATCAAGATGCTCATCAGACACCATGATTTGTGCACAGGTGTACCTTAGACTGTCCACAATAAAAGGCCACTCTGAAATGTGCAGTTTTTGCTTTATTGGGGGTCTGGGGACTCAGAACCAGTCAGTATCTGGTGTGACCACCATTTGCCTCATGCAGTGCAACACATCTTCTTCGCATAGAGTTTATCAGATTGTCAATTGTGGCCTGTGGAATGTTGGTCCACTCCTCTTCAATGGCTGTGCGAAGTTGCTGGATATTAGTGGGAACTGGTACGCTCTGTCGTATACGCCGGTCAAGCACATCCCAAACATGCTCAATGGGTGACATGTCCGGTGAGTATGCTGGCCATGCAAGAACTGGGACATTTTCAGCTTCCAAGAATTGTGTACAGATCCTTGCAACATGGGGCCGTGCATTATCTTGCTGAAACATGAGGTGATGTTCATGGATGTGTGGCACTACAATGGGCCTCAGGATCTCATCTCAACTGTGCATTCAAAATGCCATGAATAAAATGCACCTGTGTTCTTCATCCATAACAGATGCCTGCCCATACCATAACCCCACCACCACCATGGGCCACTCGATCCACAACATTGACATCAGCAAAGCGCTCACCCACACGACGCCACACACGGTGTCTGCCATCTGCCCTGAACAATGTAAACCGAGGTTCATCCGTGAAGAGAACACCTCTCCAACGTGCCAGACGCCATCGAATGTGAGCATTTGCCCACTTAAGTCTGTTACGGTGACGATCTGGAGTCAGGTTAAGACCCCGATGAGGACGACGAGCATGCAGTTGAGCTTCCCTGAGACGGTTTCTGACAGTTTGTGCAGAAATTCTTTGGTTATGCAAACCAATTGTTTCAGCAGCTGTCTGAGTAGCTGGTCTCAGACGATCTTGAAGGTGTACCTGCTGGATGTGGCGGTCTTGGGCTGGTGTGGTTACACGTGGTCTGCGGTTGTGAGGCGTGTTGGATGTACTGCCATATTCTCTGAAACACCTTTGGAGATCGCTTATGGTGGAGAAATGAACATTCAATGCCCGAGCAACAGATCTGGTTGACATTCCTGCTGTCAGCATGCCAATTGCACGCTCCCTCAATGCTTGCGCTATCTGTGGCATTTTGCTGTGAGACAAAACTGCACATTTCAGGGTGGCCTTTTATTGTGGGCAGTATAAGGTACACCTGTGCACTAATCATGGTGTCTGATGAGCATCTTGATGTGGCACACCTGTGAGGTGAGATGGATTGTCTCAGCAAAGCAAAAGTGCTCACTATCACACATTTAGACAGATTTGTGAACAATGTTTGAGAGAAATGGTAATATTGTGTATCTGGAATGAATTTTAGATCTTTGAGTCCATCTCATGACAAATGGGAGCAAAAACAAAAGTGTTGCATTTATATTTTTGTTGAGTGTAGATTATTAAATCTAAGGGTTAGCCACAGCTGCATTTGGTGAACAGACAGAAACATCAACAATAGCTTCCAAAAGGGTAGGCTCATGCTCTTTTACTGAAGTCCCCAAAACTTGGAATCTCCCGTGAGTCAAAAAAAAAAAATAAAAAATAACAGAAAATAAATCATAAACATAATGTCCTATTCAAGTCAAAATGAACCAAGCTTTTCTCTATAATTTTTCTGTATTTCCTGGGAGATAGACCCTTTATTTAGTTCTTAATGTAACAATGGACCTCAGCTGAGGTGACTACAAGTCCCTCAAGGTATAGCCCAACCAGTCTGTAAGCTGGGTGCTGCCCTCTGGTGGGCAGTACTCTAAACTGCTCCCATTTGTTGCCTCACCCACAACAGTTAGTGGAGCTAGGTATTATAATCGGTGCGGTTTGTTTGTTTACCTGTTGTTTTGTTTGTGTGTTAACAATTTAGCTTCTACACAGTTCCACTGATTGACTTCAAACTTTCACAGTAGGTGGCCAATGGTCCGTAGATTGTCTGAATAAAGTTTTGAGGGTGATCGGGTCAAGGTCAAGGTCATCAGAAAAGTCAACGTTTGTTTGTGATAACTTCCTTGAAATTCATCATATTGAGTTCGAACCGAAACCAAAACGTGCAACTTTCACTTCTGCTTCCAATCATATGGTTCATGATGGGGTTGCTTTGATAGTCTCTGTAGCGGTTGGGGTTTAAATGCCAGGGGGCACAAGGTCATTGGTGAAAATAATATAGTTTCCATTATAACTCAAAAATGGTTGCAGACAGACAGATGTTAACTATCATGACCATATAAGAACTTCTATACAGGCTTTTCTGACACAACGACCTTTGACATTTAGTGACCTTGAAAAGCCAAAGTGAACATCACAGGTTTCCAATGGACTATGAGCTGAAAATGGTTGAGATCACATTTGTAAAACTGAGTCAGTATGAAAAGCACTTAAATAAGTGCTGGTGGGCGAGGTTTGTTTTGCCTGGCAACACTTCTTTACTATTGAAAATGGATGCTTGGAGGCAATGGCTGTATCTAAATTCTCTTAAATAGGCGGCCTTCTTCTTTCCTCGCAAGGAAACGAGACATGGGTCCAGGAAAATTTGTATGGAGATTTTTAAGCTGCCTTTGGACATGTATGAGAAAACCTATAAGTCCTTTCCTTCAGTTCATCATGAGCTCAAACGCGAGCCTTACTCAAAAAATTTTAGGACACGTATGATGCATCCAGTCACTACAGCTGCAAAAGATTGTGGTCCATAATCTGATTCCCTTCTGCCGTGGTTGGTCCCGTGTTTCCAAGCTGGAAGGAAGCAATAAAGAAGAGTGTTTCCTAATTTGAACGCTCCTTGTCACAGCAATCAGCCAAATTATTTCTGGTCCATGTCTATGAATGAGGAAGGCACTTTGCTCATTGGAGAATTTGGATGCACCCCGAGACTTCCTTGCCAGCAGCAGCAGTCATATTATCCAACGTTAACCACGTATTTAATGGAAAATTTTTATTTGAGGAAGTCGTGGCTAAATTACCAATCGAGCTCCAGTTATTTACCATCCACCGGGGGAGGCGAGTCAACTACTGATGGCTTTAAGTGTTACATAGGTCTACCAATTTCACATTAAGGGTTTTTGTATGCTGTCGCTCAGTCAACTGACAGTCCTGTAAAAATATATGTAATGAACTGCTAACCGAGTAATTCCACACGGTTTCCACAAATTTGAGAAAATTTTCCCTTCTGACTCCCTAAGATTTGCCTGAAAAAATTCTTAATCTAAGCTTTATTGCAAAATTTGAGATCTGTATCTGTAGTAGTTTTTGCAATAAAAAATCATAAAAGGAAGCAATGTTAGTCATTTCTGGAGCTCGTTTTACAGTACATATCTCAACTATAACAGGTATGACCTTGAAATTTGGTATGCTGCGTATTTGGCACTAGTTCAGTTGATATGTGCAGTATGAATGTATTGATGTAATTTCTGCAATGTTATGTCTGTTTGAAAATGCTTTTCCATTTTTCGCTGTTGTACGAAGTACCATTTTTAATGGGCTGTAACTTCAGCAACTACTGCAATCCCTGGAACACATGACAACGTTCCCATGGACACAGATTTACAGCAGCAGAGTTTCTGGATCACATGGATTCCTTGTAAGTTCTGACATTATTAGTGCAGGAAAACACATGCCTGATTTTGTGCTGGGCCAATTTGTCTCGTGTGTATATGATCATAAATGGTGGGCAGGATCCATTACAGAGGTATCTGAGGCCAACAATGATGTTCTTGTCAAATTCCTGCATCCTCCAAACAAGGGCACCAATCTCCTCAAGCCAGAAAGAAACTACCTTTATTGAATACCAACTGAGCACATAATAAACATAACAGAAGCGCCAACAACATCAACAGGAGGGGGGTATCACCTCAACCATCATATCATTGAGGCAAATGCTTACATGATAACCTTTAAATGAACACTTGCTGACTGAAATTTTATGATGGGTGTGTTTCTGACCTAATTTTACTGGTACTCGACTGTTTTCTCTGAAATACAGATTTTATTGTTGAGTTTGTATCATGTTTAAAAATACATTACTAAATAATGAATGAAGATCCGCCGTGAAACTGATGGTAAAGAAAGGCCAAAATATGATCTTTTACAGCACGCTCCATAATTATTGGCCCCCCTGGTTAAGATGTGTTAAAAGTCTTAAAATAAATTCAATTTTTATTGCAGAAGCATACATATGTAACCTTCAACTCAAGTGAATTTTAAGGGAAAAAAATCCCTGACTAAGAAATAATTTTTTTTCATAAAATCACCTGTTCACCTGTAAAATCACAATTATTGGCCCCCCTAAAAATTCCTAGGAAATAAATGTAATTGAAGTATTTCTGTCATTTCTACTGTAGTTTACAAAGTTGATCAGAGTATCTAGGAAGATTCAATTAGTAATTCATCACTTCCTTTTTCCCTGGGGTATAAATATGATGAGACACAGGGGCTATTTCTCTTATCCACTCTTCAACATGGGAAAGGCAAAGGAACGCACCATTCAAGTAAGGCAGATGCCACTCGCCTGCACATGCCCATATCTACTGTCAGAAGAATCATTAAAGAGTTTAAAACAATTTGAACACTGGTAAACAAGCGTGGACGAGGACGCAAGGTTATTTTGCCACCACGCACAGTGAGGAGGATGGTAAGAGAAATAAAAAGTTCTCTAAAGCTCACTGTTAAAGAACTGCAACAAATGGTAGCATCTTGGGGTCACAAAGTATCCAAAACAACCATCAGGTGCTATCTACATGGCAACAAGCTGTTTGGGAGGCATGCACGGAAAAAACCTTTTCTCATTCACAATCATAAACGCAAACGTCTGGAGTTCGCTAAGCGGTACTGGGACATCAACTGGGACTGTGTGCTTTGGTCAGATGAGACCAAGACAGAGCTTTTTGGCAACAAACACTCGAAGTTGGTCTGGCAGAACACAAAAGATGAGTACGCAGAAAAGTACCTCATGCCCACTGTGAAGTAAGGGGGAGGTTTGGTGATGCTGTGGGCCTGTTTCTTTTCCAGAGGCCCTGGGAACCTTGTTAGGGTGCATGGCATCATGAACACTTTGAATTACCTGGACATTTTAAAGCAAAATCTGGTGACCTCTGCCCGAAAGCTGAAGATAGGTCGTCACTGGGTCTTTCAGCAAGATAATGACCCTAAACATGTGGCCAAATCTACACAGAAATGGTTCACCAGACACAGAATCAAGCTCCTCCCATGGCCATCTCAGTCCCCAGACCTCAACCCCATTGAAAACCTGTGAGTGAGCTGAAGAGGTGAGTGCAGAGGAGAGGACCCAGGTCGCTGGATGATTTAGAGAGATTGTGCAAAAAGGAATGGTTGAAGATCCCTCTTTCTGTATTCTCCAATCTTCTGAAACATTATAGGAGAAGATTAGGTGCTGTTTTGTTGGCAAAAGGGGGTTGTACAAAGTATTAACTTCAGGGGTGCTAATAATTGTGGCACACATGATTTGATGTACAATGATTATTTTTTAATGTGGAATTTTTTTCCCTCTGAATAAATGCACTTGAAATAAAGGTAGGATTTTCCTCCTTTTTTCGTTGTGGTCCTATATTCCTTGAAAGGAAACTGAATTTATTAGAAGCTGAAGAACACATCTTAACCAGGGGTGCCAATAATTATGGAGGGTGCTGTATGTAAGCCAGGTTTCAGGATGGTGAACTTAGCCATACATCAGCAATTTTACTGCAAACTTATTCAAAAGTGACTTTTCGTCTGTTTTGGCACCCACATTTCTTGGAAACTATATACCGTATGTCTTACAGATGTTTTTCATGGTACTCATCAAGCTCATATAGTAGAACTTCTGAGAAAAATTGCAAACCTCTGCATTGATTATTTTTGAAGTTACAACCCAAAAAATGGAAAAGCATTTTCAAACAGACAAACATTGTACAAATTACACTCAACAAAAATATAAACGCAACACTTTTGTTTTTGCTCCCATTTGTCATGAGATGGACTCAAAGATCTAAAATTCATTCCAGATACACAATATTACCATTTCTCTCAAACATTGTTCACAAATCTGTCTAAATGTGTGATAGTGAGCACTTTTGCTTTGCAGAGACAATCCATCCCACCTCACAGGTGTGCCACATCAAGATGCTCATCAGACACCATGATTAGTGCACAGGTGTACCTTATACTGCCCACAATAAAAGGCCACTCTGAAATGTGCAGTTTTGTCTCACAGCAAAATGCCACAGATGGCGCAAGCATTGAGGGAGCGTGCAATTGGCATGCTGACAGCAGGAATGTCAACCAGATCTGTTACTCGGGCATTGAATGTTCATTTCTCCACCATAAGCCGTCTCCAAAGGCGTTTCAGAGAATATGGCAGTACATCCAACCGGCTTCACAACCGCAGACCACGTGTAACCACACCAGCCCAGGACCTCCACATCCAGCAGGTTTACCTCCAAGATCGTCTGAGACCAGCTACTCAGACAGCTGCTGAAACAATTGGTTTGCATAACCAAAGAATTTCTGCACAAACTGTCAGAAACCGTCTCAGGGAAGGTCAACTGCATGCTCGTCGTCCTCATCGGGGTCTTAACCTGACTCCAGATCGTTGCCGTAACAGACTTGAGTGGGCAAATGCTCACATTCAATGGCGTCTGGCACGTTGGAGAGGTGTTCTCTTCACGGATGAATCTCGGTTTACATTGTTCAGGGCAGATGGCAGACAGCGTGTGTGGCGTCATGTGGGTGAGCGCTTTGCTGATGTCAATGTTGTGGATCGAGTGGCCCATGGTAGTGGTTGGGTTATGGTATGGGCAGGCATCTGTTATGGACGAAGAACACAGGTGCATTTTATTGATGGCATTTTGAATGCACAGAGATACCGTGATGAGATCCTGAGGCCCATTGTTGTGCCATACATCCATGAACATCACCTCATGTTTCAGCAAGATAATGCACGGCCCCTTGTTGCAAGGATCTGTACACAATTCTTGGAAGCTGAAAATGTCCCAGTTCTTGCATGGCCAGCATACTCACCGGACATGTCACCCATTGAGCATGTTTGGGATGTGCTTGACCGGCGTATACGACAGCGCGTACCAGTTCCCACTAATATCCAGCAACTTCGCACAGCCATTGAAGAAGAGTGGATCAACATTCCACAGGCCACAATTGACAATCTGATAAACTCTATGCGAAGAAGATGTGTTGCACTGCATGAGGCAAATGGTGGTCACACCAGATACTGACTGGTTCTGAGTCCCCAGACCCCCAATAAAGCAAAAACTGCACATTTCAGGGTGGCCTTTTATTGTGGACAGTCTAAGGTACACCTGTGCACTAATCATGGTGTCTGATGAGCATCTTGATGTGGTACATCTGTGAGGTGGGATGGATTGTCTCAGCAAAGCAAAAGTGCTCACTATCACACATTTAGACAGATTTGTGAATAATGTTTGAGAGAAATGCTAATATTGTGTATCTGGAATGAATTTTAGATCTTTGAGTCCATCTCATGACAAATTGGAGCAAAAACAAAAGTGCTGCGTTTATATTTTTGTTGAGTGTACATTAAAACATTCACACTGCACATATCAACTGTACTAGTGCCACATGTGTAGCACACCAAATTTCAAGGTCATACCTGTCATGGTTGTCTAGATATGAGCATTTAAAAACTGGATTTCATTTTGTGACTAAAACGAGCTCCAAAAATGGCTAAATATTGCTTCCTTTTTATATTGCTCATGTGGAGCTAGGAAATCGATAACTTCGACAGGAAAGAATTTCCTATTCAATCTCTGCCTTTTTCTGCTTTTAATTAGCCAAAACAATTTCTAAAGGGGCATGAATTTACGCCACGGCAGTGCAGAGAAATCATTTGTTATACCAGACACGTTAGAGCTTGTGCGTTTCGCATTGCTTTCAGTGTTAGCATCAGAGAGCTAGTATCTCAAGCAGCCATAAACAAACCCAAACACATATCCCAAGCTCTGCAAAACCTACATCTGGTCTAACCGGAGCCTTTTCAGCCCAACTTTGCAGACACATACAGCACTTCTCCGGTTAGCTTAAACTGTAGTGGCTGCAATCAGGCAACGGTATGATGAAACTGCCACATTGATGCTTATCGATCAGAATTACTGCATGTTACTGCATATAAGTTAACCAGGAGCATTTTTAAGTAGCACAGCATGCAAACTAACATGCAGTAGCTGGTAACCGAGCATTCATAACAACCACAAAGACAAACCCTTGCAATACAGGTCTTACAGACAGCAAGTTCCGTTACTGTCGACAGTTGTACCAAGCATCCAAATTACAAACAAGTATCAAAAGTTTGCTTCAAATTAGTTTTATGATCACACACCTTCTGTTGAATTTCCCCTGATATTACTCTTGCATGTTTAGGACACAAACATTAGCAACATTAACTTGGCTATGTTAGCCGCAGTGCTGCAGCCACAATCAACAGGCCATCACATTAGGTAGGCTAATGCCGTAAAAGCAACTTGCAGCTTCTGCATCTGCGAGCCATGGACAGTCGCAACCAATCCAGGCTTTATCTTCAGATATTTTACAAAGCCTGCTTTTGAGCCCAGTTGTTAGTGCTAACTATCGTTAGCAGTCCTGCTAGCCACCCGTAACACATTAGCTTCACTTACATTATTTGCTGTTATATCGTTACTTACAGCTTGTGGCGCTGAACGCTTGATCGATGCAACTGCCTCAGGTTTGAGAAGCAGCTGAAACGCTGCAGTGTTGAATTATTTTTTATTGACAAAGCTGTCTTAGGTGAATGCTGAGCACAAACAGCTAACGTTCCCTTTGGCCGTGGTTGTTTACTTCCAGCAAACAAAAAAGCTACCCACTGATTTCTGTTGGCAGCATCTTTTGAAAGAGAAATAAGTGCTTTTCTTCGAGTCCAAAAATAAACAGACAAGCAGCTTTGGGAGAGATACTCACAAAACCGCACCTAAAATGATCTGTGGTTCTTCTTTTGTATTTCTGGAAGTGTAGACGTTACTAAGGCATATTATGATCCATGGTTGTTTGTGCCCGCTAGAATAGTTTCCAGTGTGGGCAGGTCCAGCGCTGCGATTGGCTCTGGCTAGGTCTGTATTAATTGGACGGCACAACCTGACGTCAGGTTTTGCCCAGATCTCGTGAAGATCTCGGGACAAGCTCTTCAGAGAGGAAATCACGCTCACGAAATCACGTTCTTGGATTACAGCAAACCCCCTGTATTTTATGCTTAGAAATTTTTCAGAGGTTGAGTATGGACAACATCCAACATTATAACATTACTTTTATGTATTAAAAGAAGGATCAGCATAATAGGTCCCCTTTAAAATAAAAACACAGATATATCAAGCTTTAAAATGATAATAACCATTTTGTGCTGGTCATATTCTGTGCTGAAGCACACTTTTTACTCTTTCATTGAGTTTCACCCCTGACACATCTGAGTCCTGCCTGTGGGGAGACCTGATGGATGTAGAAATAGGGTGAAAATGTGGGCAGTTCTCGAGGCAGATTGAAGTTCCCCCTGATGTCTGTACTGTTCCCATGAAATAGACACACACTCGTGTCAATATAATCTTCCAGTGTACCAAGATTCCCCAGAACCACCCTTTTCCTTGATTTGACTCTCTCTCCTCAACCTAAAATTAATTTCAATAATTGGGGGTAAAATTTGATATGAACCAGCGCAAAAAACAGCACAGGATAGCAAATGTCATGAGTTCAGAGCATAGACTCTATAAAAAGATGGATAAAGCAACCGTGACGTCACCCATCGGTTTCAGCATACCATTTAGGAAGCCTCGATTTTGGCAATTTAACAGTGTCCTTTTGTCATTTTGAAACCAGATGTAATTCCTATTGGACAAGAGCATGATTTTACGATCCAGAGAGGAGCGAGGGGTGGATCTACGTGCGGATCTGACCATATCTGACTAGGACCAGAGGACAGCCACGTCCCTAAAGCATATCTGGCTTTATTCTAGTCAATTTGGGACCATAGTTTTCAAAAATGACATCACAATATATCGCAAGAGACCTGAAACTTGCGATAGGTACTATAAAATAATGTGGAAAATCATTATTGAAATAATAAATCAGGTGGGAAAGTAGGGTAATTTTCTCATAGACTTCTGTAGCATTGATCTTCTTTCTGCGACCACTGACACTGCCATCTGCTGGCCATTAAATAGAATGCAATTTTCAAAGATTTCCGCATGGGCTTCACTTTTCAGACCCGGGTGCTGCGTCCATCTTTTTATACAGTGTGTGGTTCAGAGTAGGAAAGAGGCGCAGATGGTAAAAGTCGAATAGTAATAGATTTATTGTTATGTACTCAATCAATGTTTACTTCTGCAGATGAATGATTGTATTGGTGAGTTCATGTAGGGCTTCTAACTTTTTTTTGCTTTGCACCACATACAGGAAGGATGTTGTCCTCTCTCAGCGCAGTTAAACGCAGCCCAATAAATGCTCGAGAGAATTTGCAGCAAAGCGAGCATCTCTCACCAGGCTGACCGTCGTGTGCTCTTCCGGTTTTCTAAGCTCAACTGCTAAGCGGCCATGAGAAACATGAAAGAAAATAAATGAAACATTAAAAAAAAGACTGCCATTTTAGAAACTGTTACTCGTAGACTCAAATTTAGAAGCAGAATAACAAAAATATAGATGGCAGTCACTGAGGTGACGGACAAGTGAATGGGTAGATGTAATAACAATGGTGCTTCATTTTCTCAATCTTCACCTGTCTACTCATTATCCAACCTGTTTTACTACTGGCTAGAGACTGTAATGGATGCTGTGGCATTTGAAAGAGAGAACAGTAATATGGGGTGTATCATTACCATATCATGCAGCTTCATCAGCCTGTATGGACTCTGAGCACATTTGGGCTGCTGCTTCTCTCTTATAATGTTTTAATGCATTGGATCAGTTGTTGCAGAACAGTAGAGACCCCAGCGGTGCTAGATTTACAAGCACGTGGCCTATAACTCCACATTTCTCCAGGAGAACTGGCCCCTGCTTAGTTTGATTAAGTTTGTATCACTTTCGATCAAGCATCAGCTAAAAGACAGTAATGTCGCGATGATATACTATGACCACAGTTGAGATTAGTGAGGTGAAAAATTGTGTTTAATTTTGGGGCCCAGAGCCCCAGCACTAGGGGGAGCCAATAAACTTTATGAAAAGGGGGTCCCAGATTCTTGGCAAAACCCCTGAATATGACTAACAGGCAAGGCTTTCGGTTGAGGGTAGCGCTGTGATGTCTAAAAATGCAGCCTTCAAACTTCAACAATAAATAGCCAAAGTTAAAGCTGTTCTAAGCATTTTTGCACGCATTTATATTTCTGTCTGCCTGTCTGTCTGTTTGTAGACAATTCTTATGAATAGGGTAGAATTGCAACCTTTTAAAATACAGCCTTCAAACTTCACAGGTGAATAGTTGTGATAAAAAGGAAGGCTGAGTTTGAAGACGGGGGTGCTCTGATCTATACCAGAAGCAATGGCCGCTTTGCTATCACAGCAAGCGCAATCTCAGATGGTCTTTAATTAACTATAAAACTAAAGGGAATTGGGAAATTTCTACAAGGGCATAACAATCGGCTCTAATTGGGACCACAATAACAAAATGGAAACAGTTTGAGTCTATTTTAGTATTATGTGATTCCTCTATAGCGGTTATAACAGTAATATGAGTGCACGGGTCGGTTTGTTTTTCATTTTTTGTGGGTTAGTGGTTGGGCATATAATTTTGAATGTGAGTATGGGGGCGTGTGACAATGAGATTGTCATTTATTTGTTTGTGTGTGTGTGTGTGTGTGTGTGTGTGTGTGTGTGTGTGTGGATGGATGAGCACACGGGTGTGTTTGGGGGGGTTTATAGATAGATAGATGGATAGATACTTTATTCCAGACAAAGATCCATATCAGCAAAACATAAACATATAAATATTGGTAATAAAATAAAATACATTAAAATACAAAGAGACATTTACTCCAATGTTTCCAGTAGCAAGACGAAAATCTAGTATCACTTAATGAGGGTTGAGTCAGTGACATAAAAATTTCATTTGCTGAAGCAGTTAATCAGCACATAAATTGGTAGAAGCATGAAAAATTTGGACATTACAAATGACAAACAACTCACTCGCACAGTCGCACTTGACCTTCTTGGCAATTTGAGAAGTATTCTGAGAGCATCACTGTATACCACCCGCAACTTTTTCGTCATAGCTTTACTGTAGTTAGTCCACAGGTGAGCAGTATACAGGGGAGCACAATAAGCTCTAAACAGCTCTATTGTAACATCGTCTGTGCACATTGAAAATTTTTGTGCCAGCATATTAGCGTGTGCATACAGTTTGCAGCTCTGACGTTGTATATCGTCATCATCTCACAAATCACTCCTGATAACGTGCCCCAGATATTTAACTCTGTTCCCTACATTGAGAGCATGATCTGTGATGAAGAAAGATGGAAATCAAAGCTGTTGATCCTCTATGGCTTTATATGTTCAGTATGTGTGTTTTTGTGAAAGTTTTTTTTGTCAGGGTATGTGTGTGTGTGTGTGTGTGTGTGTGTGTGTGTGTGGATGGCTAAGTATTTGTGTGTGGGTATGCACATTGTACTGATGGATGTGTGTGTGTGTGTGTGTGTGTGTGTGTGTGTGAGCAAATATACTCAGCCAAAATAAAAACTTCACACTTGTATGGAGGTTGGTAAGTTGAACATACAAGAAATGAGCTTTTAAATGATGATTTTATTTAATTCTGTACTCATTAAAGATGGTGTATCATAAAAATAATGTCCATAATGTAACCAGTTCCACCGGAAATGCTACGGAAATGTCCAAGTTACAACTTGAATAATAGCAGTGTGCAGGCAATTACGGATGGTTTGAGCAGTCACACCACCTCTTAATAATTCATTTCTAGTGGACCTTGCAGTGACAAATTGATTATGCAAATGACATAAGACAATTTGTCAGCCTTCTGCTTTTGTCGTTACACGTGGGCTACCAGAACGAGGTCGGTCAGCTGTGGTGCCAGTTTGTTGGAGTCGTGTCTGAAGATCATGGATTGTCCGTCGACTGCATCCCATAACCCTTGCAACGTCAGTGATGGACCTTTCCATATTCGGCATGCCAATGGCACGTTCACGCTGAATGTTTGACAGCCATGGCATTGAAAATCAACGAATAATTAACTGTAAAAACTTTTTTCAAGATGTCACTCTAAGGTGCTAACGTGAGCTCAGCTGCTAATCTCTCATATGGTCACGTGACTCGGAACACAAGAAAACATGGTTTTAGCTTAAAGTACACTCGCACGTGCTACGTACCTGTGCACGTCGGAGTTGATGTGTGTCATGAGGTCTTTGACAACGCATTTACCCCTAGTGATGAAAAAAACTATTTTATTAAAAGTTTCAAGAAAATATTTACAAATTTATGAGTGTGAAGTTTCTTTTTTGACTCAGTATATTTATGTGTCACAGGAAAGTCAGGTGCTGCTAATGGAAAGTGTTGTGGTTAAGGTTAGGGGGTTTCAACAGTACAGCTAAATTTGATATGACACTTACTTCCATATGCATTTATACCCTCTTGCAAATACACACACATGCAGACAGACAAACTCACATTAACTTACACACACACACACACACACACACACACGCACGCACAAACACCCACAAACAAACCTAAGACTGGTCTCATTTTATCCTTCACTGTTTTTCTGATAAAAGTACCTGAATTTAGTCTGAACAGCTGAAAGGTGTTTGAATAATTTAACAAAGTATTGTCATTGTCAAATACAAACTGATGTCTGGGAAGGGTTATTCTTGATATACTGAATAGTATGCACTACAAGAGTCCAATGTAATTCACCTGTGAAAATTTACCAGATTATTGGATATTATGTAAAAAAAAAAAAGCATTCAGTGGCGCATTGATCATTTTTTCTGATATTTTATTGGGTCAGATTTTAATAATCACGTGCATCTGACTTGTCATGAAAAAAAAAAGGAAATTCATCCGCATTAAGAACTTGTTTCCGTCAGATTCACAGTTTAGGCCGATCTCAGTGAGTCAAAGAGGGAGCTCATTTTTGCATCTGTTCTCGTTTCGTTCTTTGTTCTTAATTCCTCCAATTCCAAAGAGGAACCCTATACAAATCAGCTGAATTTGGGAGCCTTCATCATCTTCAAACCAGTAATAGGAGCTCCAAAATAAATTAGCATGAAGTATTCGTATCAAGAAAAATATGTTGCATGATGTCGGTACCACGGGTGCGCAAATGTGCTGTCACGGGTGCGCGCACTGGATTTTTTTTTTCGGATCCCGGATCGAGAATATGTATCAAATCTTCACTAAAATGCAATCACTTCCTCCTTATCACAGTATTTATCCGCACACGAGCTTCCATTGATATCCGTCCAGAACTTTTTCAGATATCCCGATACTGTCGAATGCATTTGCAAACGAACAAATTCCAGTGAAAACATAAACTCTTGGAGGAGGTAAAATAGAAAGGATAGCTAACTTTCCGAGGTGTGTACACAATGAGAAACCATTTTTTTTCCCTGATGGTGCAGGATCATTGTTTTACTTCCATCTAGTGGCCAAACATCAGAATACAGTGTTAGAAGGGGAGAGGTTCGTCATTATCCTTTTGACACCCAGCTGGTACAAAACCAAACATGACAGCTCGGCTCAAGTTTAGGAACACCACGTAAACATATTCAATTCAGATATGCTCAAAGCACATTTCAGCACAAGTTCCATGTAGTTATTTACAGCAAAATTTTAGCAGATTTTACATATCGAGAGGAAATATTCAGAGATATATGATCAGTCTGACTTTGAATCTTTGCTAAAGACCTTGATTAGTAGACTCCTCTGTGTAACTGCTCAGTTGGACTGAAAGCCTACACCCACACTGGCCCTTTCTGGATAAGATGGTGGACCCAAAGGCAATTGAAAAACACTGAAAAATCTGTATTCACGCAGAGTCAATTGGCTTAATATGGACATTTTAGCATGAGGGCGTGAAAGAGTGAAGAAATAGTTTTATTTTCCACTGAAAAGTTGCTGTGTATTTTCCCTGGCGACGCTCTGCCTGTACTGCAGCCATCTTCAATTCCTGCTTGTTTCAGGGACTTTTTGCCTTCAGTCTCCTCGTCAGGATGAACATAGATAACATTTCAAATACTGAAACTGAGATATTTTACATTTTTGTCCATAAAATGAGCTTATTTCAAATTTTCTGGCTGCAAAATGTCTCAAAAAAGTTGGGACACAGGTAAAAAAAGGGATGAAAAAGTAAATAATATACAAGAGAATCAGCTGAAAGAACATTTAGAAAGAAATTAAGTTATCTGGCATCAGGTGTGTAACATGAGAAAAGGGATGTATTAGAGAGGCTGAGTCTCTCAGAAGTAAAGATGGCCAGAGGCTCTCCAAGCCATGAAGGGTTGCGTAAAAAAAAATGTGGAATACTTTCAAAGCAATGTTCCTCAACGTCATATTGCAAAGGCTTTGACGGTCTCATCATTGACAGTGCATAACATCATCAAAAGATTCAGAGAAACTGGAAAAATCTCTGTGCATAAGGGACAAGGCCGAAGACCTTTACTGGATGCTCGTGATCTTCGAGCCCTCAGATACCACTGCATCACTCACCGGCATGATTCTGTCATTGACATTACTAAATGGGCCGCGGAATACTTCAAGAAACCACTTTCTGTGAACACAGTCTGCCGTGCCATCCACAGATGCCATCTAAAACTCTATCATGCAAAAAGGAAGTGATTGTTGAGCATGATCCAGAAGCGCCGCTGTGTCTGTGGGCCAAGGCTCATTTAAAATGGACTGTAGAAAAGTGGCAAAGCATCCTAGGTCAGAGGGGTCCAAATTTGACATTCTAATTGGAAATCATGGGCGTTGAGTCCTCCGGGCTAAAGAGGAAAAAGACCACCCCTCCTGTTATCAGCGTTCAGTTCAAAAGCCAGCATCTCTGATGGAATGGGGATGCATTAGTGCATATGGTGTGGGGCACATGCATGTTTTGAAAACCATTATGAATGCTGAAAGGTATATAAAGGTTTTAGAGCAACATATGGTCCCTCCAGATGACATTTATCCCGAGGAAGGCCTTGTGTATTTGAGCAGGACAATGTAAAACCACATACTGCAGCTATTACAACAGCATGACTTTGTAGTAGAAGAGTCCAGGTGCTGAACTGGCCTGCCTACAGTCCTGATCTTTCACTAATTGAGAACATTTGGCACATAATGAAATAAAAAGTCCATCAAAGGAGACCCAAAACTCTTAAACAGCTGGATGCCTGTATTAAACAAGAGTGGGATCAAATTCCAACGGCTAAACTCATGAAACTTGTCTCCTCAATGTCCAGACTTCTCCACTCTATGTTAAAAACAAGAGGGGATGCTACACAGGCCCCTGTCCCAACTTTTTTGAGACCTGTAGCTGCCATCAAATTTGAAATGAGCTCATTTTGTGGATAAAATTGTAAAATTTCTTATTTTCAACATTTGCTATGTAATCTCTATTCTGTTGTGAATAAAATACTGGCTGGCTGATTTGAAAGTCATTGCGTTTTGATTTTATTCACAATTTACATTTTGTCCCAACTATTTCGGAATTGGGGTTGTATATACAAATTCAGAAACAGACTAATGAAATTTATTATATCAACCTACCTCCCTGTTTAATGTTTTTGACTTTCGTGTTAACAAATTGTCTTGTTGTAATTTGTGTGGTTTTTATGATTTTAAACCAATCTTGGTTCCTTTTAGCCAAAATTACATACAGAATACTCAGGGGAAACTATGTTCTGACTGAGACCTACTGTCAAAGGCCAGTTGCAGCAAAAATTTTTGGGGGTTCTAGTAAGCTAGAATGGGGGCCACTTTCGACTGCTAACGGGATTGGTGAGGTATTGGCTCTGGAGGTTTGGCTGAAGAGGACCCATAGGCGTGATACACCAGTTCTTGTCAAATTCTCCTTTATGCTAGGTTCCCACTATCACAATTCACAGCACGATTGTAATCGTGGTCTCAATCGTGGGGTAATCGTGGTGATCTTATCAGTTCTTATCAGATCTTGAGGTCAGTCGTCGCAATCGTGTCGATCGTAGAAATGTTTTGGACGGTTCAAAAATTTCCTATGATCAACATGATTAATTGTCAATCATGATCATCGCATCACCTCGTATCCAAACCTGAAATTTCAGAGAAGTTCCACGATCAGCTAGGAATGGCTAATTGTGAAGTTGGTAACGAAGCGCACGACAGTGGGAAGTGAGCGTGAGGAGCCCGACAGATACAAGCTGACCCGGGCCCATAACTGTCACGAGGGAAAGGTGCTCGTATATTATGATGGTTGCTGTCTATCCAATGTAGGGCTCCCCGAACTGAGATTTTGTGATTATGCTGGTCCAGAAACATAATCGTGTAGAGGTAAGCCTGATTTGAGCCTAGTGGCCCATCGGGTCGGTGCTTAACCCTCTCAGCGCCGTGGGCAACTATAAGATATCTAAGATATCAAAATGAGACGCTGTTGAAAAACTATCAGATGGCAACTTGTTTAAAAGAGCTCTCGGAGGGAGCACAGGATAGGTTTTCAACAGCTTAGGATAACTACTTTTTTAATTCCTTGAAAATGTATTTGGCACTGAAAGGGTTAACCCCGGTTTCATGACATGAAGCAACTAGGAGTATCACTACTCTCCCTGGATGGGATGGCAGTTCATTGCAGGTACTCCCCCAGCTCTTAGTCAAGTTTCCCTGACTATTTGCCAGTACCCAATTATACACCTTGGTAGAGTGTGGGATAGAAGTGTTTTGCCCAAGAACACACCGCGAAGGCCGTGGCCAGGGCTTGACAGACCTGCCAACCTTGAAGAAAATTTATGAGTACAACCTGACCCCCCCCCCCCCCCCCCCCTCCCCATCACCTCCCACCCTTCTGGTAAATAAAATTGCATAGAGATACAATTTACTTCAAACAGCAAGCGAATTTATTGTCAGAACAGCAGTAAAAATGAATTTGAAATGTAGTACTTTGCTTTTCTTAGTTACACATAAAATAACTGCGAAATCCATAGTCAATAATAAATGAAAATGTTGCCAGAAAAGCAAGTCAACAGAGGACATTCATTGCAAATCAATCAATTAATTAATTTAAAAAATGGGCAAATACCAAAACCAATACAATTTGCCATGCATTAAACACTTGCACTGTTTAACTTTCCATCATTCTCATCTTATGGCCCTTTTCCACTACGCGGTACCGGCTCTACTCTACTCGCCTCTTTTGCTTTTCCATTAGAAAAAAGTACCTACTAGTACCACCTTTTCTGATACCTGCTCTCCCGGGGTTCCAAAAAAAGCCAACTGGGTACTAAGTAATGTGACACTTTAAGGCCTACTGATTGGTCAGAGTGTATCGTCACTGCGAAAGAGGACTCTGACTTCGACCTCTCATTCAAGTTAGATTGAGGAGTCTAAGATTTGCGCAGTTATAATAATCATCGAATTACCGTTAAAGGCATCTTGTTCGATACACTGTTTCAAACACGGTTTCGCTTATTCATCAAAGCTACATTCATGAAATGTGTTTCTCTTTGCTTGTGGCCCGTTCATGGCGAAATTAAGTGACGGTCTTGTGTCCAGTTATGTTCCCTAACTAATTCCCCTTAAGAAAGTTCTGCTATAAAGCCTCGTTTTAATAAAATCGCACAGAAAAAAAACATGACGGGTGTCAACGAATCATTTTTCTCTTAAAGTTATTACAAATGAGATTACGCATAAGCGATTAATTCTGATGGCTGCCATGTCCTGCGATTTGCAACGAGGAACTCTGCTCTGCAATGATCACTTAATTATGCCATACTTTAACAATTCGTTTGTTTTGCCGTGAACTTTAGAGTGAAATATACATTCGTTTTCCATGCCTTTTACGGATTTCACTGCTTTGCGTTGCGGGGTGGCACGCAATTTTACGGGCAACTGAATTGGACACGACAATGTCAAATAGAAAATGCAATTCAATTCAGAAAATACAATACCGGATTTGAACACAAAAATCTTTAACAAAATCGATGAAATAAATGTAAACTTGATATAACTGTAGCTACATTGTGAGTCGTATTGAGGATGACATCGCGGAAGTTTCGTGCTGCGCCACTATGATGACCAGCTTCACAGAGGCAGTACTATCCACTCAACGAAAACAACCTCCCAGAAAAATATCCGGTACCGAGTAGAGTAGCGTAGAGCCCGTACCAAGTAGTGGAAAAGCGTCATTAGTGGTGCATTTGAAACAGCGTATCAAACGCTGCCTTTGGAGGCAATCATGTGGAACATTCCACAGAATGTCAGAAAGCCTTTTGCGAATTTCGTTATTACATTTCATTGTTTTAGGCCGTTTCACAGTATTTCTGCAAACACAAACCCAAATAAAAGCGAAATTATCTCAAACTAAAGTAAATGGCGTTCGCTTTTCGTGACAATAAGATTAATACGCAGAGAAACGGCATTATAATCGAACGTCAGCTCTTCAAGCAGCGCCAGGTATTCTACCGTAGGTATTCTACTGATCAAAATACAGGATTCGCTGCATCCATAGTAGAATTTACCATTTCACCGATGTTGGAATTGGCTGTATTTTCAACATATGATGACCCAGAGGTGTGGCGAAGAGGGCTTGCAGCCTATAACTTGGGAATGAGACTAAACTCAATTCGAAGCGAGGTTTTTTCCGAGAGTGCCGTGGTTGGGAGAGCAGGTGAGGCACACGCACTCTCTGATTGGTCGAAACACTTTCGATTTGCATACGCGCCTCTGCTCACCGGACACCAACTGATGAGTGTGTCAACTTAAACTGACGCATAAACTGAAACTGGAGAGATCCAGCGATATGCGTACTCAAATAGCATCAACTCGTACCAGCGTACTTTGATGTCAAAATGCATACGTTGTACGCAAATTGCGTACATGTTGGCAGGTCTGGCTTGAACCAGTGGCGTCACTAGGCCCAATACTGTACTGGGGCACAAACAACGCAAGCGCACAAAGCGCGCAAGCTAAAATTTTTTAACCCTAATTTATCATAAAAAAGCATAGATAGTGCTTCAAATTATGCATTCATGTCAGATTATCTTGTTGTCTGGATCTATGATTAACCACCTGAAATGGACTGATGCATTTGGCCTACTTGTGCACTTTAATCTAGACCCCTAAACCTGGTACAAACAAAAAAGGAATCACAATGAATCTTTATGAAATATTTATTGTAGCAAACATATGAAAATTGAGCATTTGCAAGGGTACAGTAAAACAAAAAAGGAAAACAGACAAAACGTTACAATATCAACAGTTTTGAATCAAGGCACAAAGTGTGCAAAGCTACACCAAACAACTGACTCACATTCAAATCACATTTCATTTTCACTGCAGTATTAATCGAAGGCTAAACATTCATTGTGTAATTCAAATAAACCATTTCATCAAGGTATCAACAAGTGCAATCATTAAACTGTATCTTATATGTTCTATTCTAATCAGTGCATCTGTACTAAACATGAAACTATTCACCAGTGTCAGCTATAACAGTAGGCTCTCTTAAAGTCTTGACCAAAGCTGTATACTCTCCTTTGTTATCCTCAGTGTCTCATAACCAAAGTACTTGATGAGCCTGATTCTCTGTTCATACAGAACCCATGTTTTAACATGAAATAGCTCATATATGTTCATCAAACATCGATAGCAATCTCCAGAAACCGAGTTGAAAGTGCTAGGCTAACCATTATGAATCAACGTTATGCCTATGATGAGCCAGTTAGCTATAAGGCAGCAGCTAACGTCTGCACTAGGCTACTTCAATTTACACCCAAAGCGAGCTGGCAAGATGGCAGCTGAAAGTTTAAGTAAAGTTATGACATTTAAATTCCCTTGGAAATGGCGGCACAGTGGAGAAAACAAACAATAAGGACAGGCAGTTGCCCAGCACTAACCTGAAGACAGGTGGAAAGAATGACAGCGAGAGCAGTCAGCACGTTGTATGTGTGACGTGTTCCGAAGTTCTGAAGTGAGTACCAGCCGAATCACAGCCAAAGCCACGTGAAAAATGGCCTGCTGGCCTGAAGGCCTTGTGTCCCCCGTCGCAGAAGTGACCAGAAACATGCGGCAAAAACTGTTTTGATGGCTGAAAATGGTTGTGCACCAAATGAAAATGGAAAGTTCAGAGTTGTTCCTGCTGATACGTACCTGAAGAATTTTGCTTCAGTGGTGATGGTGGTGCACTGTATGACTAATAATGTGAAGTACAATGACACTGTAGCTCATTGGTCATTGGTTGAACAGAGAGATGGATGAGGAATGGATCATTGTGATATGAGCTAAATATAACCATGGGTTATGAAAGAAATTACAATTTTCATGACTTGTGGATGATGGACGCATCGCCAAGGCATAGTTTTCTGCCCATGGCTGAGATCAACCTAACAAGCCAATAAGAATGTCATATGAATTTGGTGAGCCTCCATCAAAGCTGTCAAAAGTTATTGCGAGTACAGTGTTCCTCACATGTTTTTGCTCAGTGACCTTGAAAACTAGGTGAAGGTCACTCATCATTGAACTAGAGCAAGGCCTTCATGAGAGGCATATGTGGTGTGAATTTGGTGATCCCCCATCAATGATGCGAGATCAGGTAGACACCAGGAGCGAGGTGAAGGGGAATAAGGAATTTATTAAAACAAAAGCAAAACAGGCACGATTGCCAACAAAAAACTTGGCCCAAAGGGTTGCAAAAGACAAACTAAAGAGAGCTTCACAGAGCTAGAACCAAAAGATCAAAAACGACAAAAACAAAAGCCACTGGAATCTCCAGGGAGATAACCATAAACAGAAAAGAACTATGATGCTAGGAATACAAAACGCTATAGACAAAACAACAAGAACTATGATCATGAAAGGTAGACTAGAACATGGACTTGGCAAAGAAACTAGGAATGAAACTCGAGACACTGTCTGCCAGCCAACTTCCACCGCATCCAGATAAAGGGTGAGAAATCAAGACATGAAGGGAAACACCGGGAGGAGGAGAAACAAGAGGCAGGGCAAGATCATGACATGGACAAAGATTGGTTGACAAGACTTGCTCATTAAGAGAATGAGCGTGCTCAGCTTAAGTACCAATTAAGTATGCAGTTTGGAAGCAAGCATGAATGTTAAGAACAGAAAAGCACAGCAAGACTTGAAATAGCAAAGCAGGAATCATGACAATAAACTCCCTGTCTAAATTAGTAATATTAGTAATGTGCCTATCTAAGGATTACACCACCCTGTGAGTGTTAGTAAATGTTAGTAACTTAAAAACAGTCAATTGTTAATTAAGCTTAGAAAGCCCTGAATCCAGCACAGCACAGAAGGAAGGGGGAAACCCCAAAGCCAACCAGAGTTCTGAAATGTGCAACAACGAAGGCACGGGGCGGAACGCAGACAAGCGGTGGAGTGGCTTGACAGACCTGGCAAAAACAAAAACATGGAAAAGTATAAACATGGACAATAAACATGAATTATGAAATGTAAAATCCTGAAACAAGAAACTGTTAAAAACTGTGATGAATTATGGCTATGAAGTATGAACTATGGAACATGAAACTTAAAAAACCATCAACAATACTGTCCTGGCTAAAGGCCAGGACCCCAGAACACAACAATCAAGGCTGTCAAAAGTTATTGCGAGTACAGTGTTCTTCACATGTTTTTGCTCAGTGACCTTGAAAACTAGGTCAAGGTCAATCATCATTGAACTTGAGCAAGGCCTTCATGAGAGGCATATGTGGTGTGAATTTGGTGATCCTCCGTCAAAGCTGTCAAAAGTTATTGCGAGTACAGTGTTCTTTACATGTTTTTGCTCAGTGACCTTAAAAACTAGGTCAAGGTCAATCATCATTGAACTTTAGCAAGGCCTTCATGAGAGGCATATGTGGTGTGAATTTGATGGTCCTCCATCAAAGCTGTCAAAAGTTATCGCGAGTACACTGTTCCCGGACGGACGGACGCACGGATGGACGGACTGTCCCCCGTTCCGCGGGGCGACGGGGGACAATAAGTAGCCGCATGCCATTGTGTACAATACGGAGTGAAGTGAATAAAGCAGGAATGAGTTACAGTTATCATATTAAGTAGTTGTGTGCCTATACACTTTCTGTTACTGTAGATTCTCTTACTGCAGATTATGTGGACATGTAGACGTAAAACGTTATTTTTTTTTCATCCCCTGGGGAAAATTATACTGGGGCACTGCAGACCAATACTGGGGCACGTGCCCCAGTAAAATATGTCTGGTTCCGCCGATGGCTTGAACTCAGGACCTTTTGATCCCAAATCAAGCCTACTTAACCACTGTGTGATCACATCTCCAAACATAATCATGTAAGGTTGGCAAAAGACTGAGTCTGGTATCATTATTCTGAACGCATCACAATTACAGCTAAATTATACATTCACAATTTGATATGGAGTCAGATTTTGCAATCAACCGTTGTGCGATGAGCTCTGCTCCTATGAGCAGTGAAAGCAAGTTAAAAGCTTTGGGTGCCCTGTTCTCATTGAACAGAAAAATTGATCAATGCTTTGTTTTGATTCACACCAGCCAAAGAAGAAAGCGCAGAACCTTCACCTCCTGCTGTGTCTGTTGACTTGGTACAGCTGAGAGGGTTTTACACATGCTCAAGTAACCATGCAAGGCAGTGTGTACGTGTGAGATTGTACTCTCAAAGGTGTATGAGCACGTGTGTGCACACAAGCACTGATATGTGTCGGCGTGAATGTGTGTGTGTGATCTATATGTGCTCACAATTCAATTATATTTTCCTTGAACTACTTTTTTTAAATTTAGAAATGACTATATTATTTGATTGATGAGCAAAGATGTTTATGTAAAACAAAACTATGAATTTAAAGTTAAGTGTATAAGAACACTGTTCTATTTATACTTACTCTTGCAACATGCAGTTAGCAGCTGATAATGTTATCTTTGAAATGCTAACAAACTCTCAAGAAAATTGCAGTTGAAAAAGTTGCTTTGTCTTTGACAAAGGTTATATTTTAGTCTCAATTAAAAAACTCACATTTTTTTTGGTTTTGTTCTTGCTCTTAGTCAAATAATTCTAACACAAACTGGAATGATTAAGCACAAGTTTGTAGCATTAGGCCTTGCTGGTAAGTCATGCTTACTGAATAGTAATCCTTTCTATCTCTCCACAATCTGACCTACTTATCTTACTCTAGATTGTGGTCAAGGTTGTGAGTCCGCCTCCAAACTCTTTTAGCATTTAATATCAATTCTTTCAATGCTAAAATGTACTCAAATTTGATTTAAAAAAATAATAATTTTGGCGATTATCTGGATTGGAAACCAAACCTTGCTTTTCCTTTTTGTGTTTGTTTAAAATCGACCAGATGCACTGACTTTTTTTTTTTTCAACAGGAAAAAGGAAGGGTATGACCACAGGACTGTGAGCGTCGTCTGAATTTCCGTTTTTTGGCTTTGTGGTTTTAATTTTAAAGAAAATGCTGGCCACAGCTTACAAGAGGGCTTAAATAAACATGCAGGCATAACTCTAAAGGATCAGGGTCAATAAAAAAAACGGTTCTCCTCGATTTTATGATGATATTCCGGATGGATATTGTTTCTAAAGGAAAGCAGAAAGCTGTTGTCTTGGCAAATTCAGCATATTTTAGTCCCAGTGTTCCCCCATGTTTGATCATTTAAAAAGTTACAGCGGACAAGAAAATCACAAATAAATAATGAAGTGCATGAACACACACATGCACACCCACACACACACACACCAACACGGTTGCTCAAAGAAAGCAGAAGTTGCAACATCTGAGTATGCAGTTACTGATATTTTGTACCACATTTGATTAGTGGAAACACAGAAAAAATGAAATATGTAGTCGTAACACTGAAATAATCAGCTCAATAAAATAGGAACTCTTTACATTATATTTATCACACTAAGCAAGTACAAACGAAATGTGCCAAGTCAAGTCAAACTTTGTTTACATAGCACATTTCATACGCTGGCCAACACAATAATATTTAAATTAAGCAACAAGTTAACGGCAGCACAATAATAAAAGTACAAGTGCAAAGAACAGATATGCATTGACAGGTTATAGAGCAGTTATACAATAATCAATGCAGAAAATACTCATGTAAAAACAAAACATACACACATTTGCACACATGAACACACACATACACACATTTGAAATATTGATTTTATACATAAAAAAAAGAGTACAATGGTTCCTGTACAAGGGACATAAATACTGCCAGTGCAGTTGACAATAGGAATGAATCAGTTACAAAATACCGGGGCAGCTGAACACTGTTGCATATACGATGTCATACGGGTCAGGCAGAAAGCAGACCTCATTCAAGGATACAGAAAACATTGTCTCCTCCAGACCAAACAGCTTCCCATAATAGCCGATACTGAGCAGTGCCTCGCTAACTGTTCAGCTCTTCTTTTAGAGAGGCCGACCATCTGAGGGTCCCTCACCACCAGCTTGTGCACATGCCCCAGAAATATAAAAACTAAAAGTTCCCACTTGTAGCCTTGCTGAGAGAAGGTCTGCTTCAGTCGCTGATATTTTAGCACTTAGGTTAGAAAGGCCTCCTCTAGGCTGTAATCAAAAGTACAGCCGACCTCCAGAATGAACACCTCTCTGTGATTTTCATTAACAACAATAAGATCAGGGGTGTTAGTTCTAACATTAGAGAATGTTGAGACATCGTTACACCGACTGACCATGCTCAGCTTTACAGTAAAATGCTTATACAGCATGATGGAGGACCTGAAAATAGATGAGATATCTCTTAATATCAAATCCACAATTCTGTCATGCCTACATATATAAAGCCTCCTGTAAACATGGCAACCATTTAAGATGTAAGACATGGTTTCAGCCAATTGTTCACTACCCTTGTGTATACAGGAAGGAGTATGACTGCCTGCAAACCAGATGGAGAGATTCAGTTTAGTTGGTAAAACCTGCAATCTCGCTTTTATAGCAAATGTAACAATGTTCTCATCCAGGGCAACATTTCTGAACATGGTATGTGAGACAGAGTGGTCTGCAGCTGGGAGATGCGCAAACCTCCCTTGAAGTCTCAGCTCAGTCCATTGCTGCCACTGCCTTTGTTGTTGCGCCCCCAAGAGGTGACTCCGAGCATTTCTTTGTGAAAGTAGAAGTTGTATTCCACATTCGCAGTTGCTTTTACAGAGATATTGGAGTCAGATATAACCTCTGCTGAGACCTCCATGGCCTCGGAGTCAGACCCTATCCACTCCAGGGTAACATCAGCCCAGCAACATAGATCGTTCAGACCGGGCCAGTCCGACGACACACCGAAGCCAGGAGAGCGGCTGTCCAGATTTCCACTGGGTTTCCTCTTAAAACCCAGGAAATTATGACCTGACCCACGCGCCAGAGGGACCTTGCGTCTTTTTAGGTCCAGAAACAGAGAAGCTCGGACAAGCTCTCTGTCATACTGGTCATCATTGTTCAGCATATTTAACAGGTGGGAAAGCCTCGTAGCAATATATGTCCACTCAAGGTCAGGAACACCCAAACCACCCACACGTTTACTGTGAAATATGATGTTGCGAGTTGTGTGCATATTTAGGCCAATCCATTTCTCACAAAATAAACAGTTTTATCAGTCAAATAGCATAGTGATTTTCATGGTACATGCACATTGGAGAAAAGATGTTGTACTTTGGCCAGTGTGTTTACTCTTACTGCCTCCAGTTTGATGATGAGTGGCAGGGGGGATACATTTACAAACTCAAGTCTGCTGGAACAGTCAGATATAGTTTTGTCGACCTGATCTTTCCACTCACCTGCCACATTGAATTTATGACCTAAATATGTATGTGTTTCATGACCTGATTAAACTCTAAGTGGCTTATTGCAAATAGTGAACACAGGTATTATATCTGTTTGAGAGTGACACCAGCGATTCCCCCCACTACGCCTTTCATAGAAAACTGCACATTTTGAATCTTTAACCTCTAATCCTGACCACTCCAAATTATTCTTATTATTCTAAATATTCTTATTGTCCGATCAATGTATTTCAGTTATTGAGGAAAGTTTAAACAGTCGGGAATTGGATAAGAAACGAGACTATCGATACATCGTTACCGGGGAAGCTTCACGAGGGCATGAACTATAACTGTAGAGTTACGCAGATGAATCTCAGTATATAATTGAGTGACTGGCTATCGACACCAGTACTTGGGTGGATAGAAGGGAGTGCTGAATTTGTCAATGGAGGAATATACGCGTTAATCCGTGGGAAGGAGCTACGCATATTTTGTGTGTGATGACTGTAATTGACAGTAGAAGAGAATCAATACTATGTCGGATTTTTTGCTTCACAAAAACATATTTTTTTAACCACTAATTGGAATACTGTTGGCTCACTGTAGCTAAAATGGTTGCAACAGAGTACTAAGTTTTTTTCTGTCGCAAGTGATAATTTTTTTAAATTACTGGATCGATACTATGGGCAAGGATATTAACCAGTTTGCACATCAGGCTTAGCTGAGGAGTTTAATTCATGCTACTCCTCAAAAACAGGGATTGGAGGGAACTTCTCCATACTCTAATCGCGTTTCGACTCTGCCTGCTTGTGAATATTCAACAGCTGATCCGGGGGTGCCATCTCGTGGTCGAGTACTGTAACAAAGTGCTTAAATTTGCATATCTATAGACACGAGCGTCCACATCTGCAGAAAGGGGTTAATGCCCACTTGGAGAGGGATTGGGTCTGTGAGCTGTTTACCACAGATTACCTGTATGAAAGAGCCAGAGTAAACATCTTTAACAATGTCAATATAAACCTGAGGCAGATGTATTTCCTCAAGAGCTGTTATCATGATATTATGCACTGAAGTTCCAAATGCATCTCGAAAGTCCAGAAAAACCATAAAGAATTTACTGGACTCACACACACACACACACACACACACACACACTCACACTCAGACGCACACGGACACTCACATGCACATTCTAGCTTTATGGAATTGTTACCAGAGAGGTTGAAAGTGTGCTCCTGCTTTGTTAGCTTCAAAATCAAAGCGAGAAAGTATTTTATGAATTGTTGATCTGTTTACATTGTTATTGTATATTACAACCCAGCACAGGGCCACATTGTGAAACAGAGTATCTCCGAATTGTGCGACCCTGTTTAAATATATGTAATAAATAAATAAATGCACGCACACTCACTGCTTTTAAAAGCATTGGATGTGGGGGCCTCTCGTAGCTCCATATACGGTGATGCTCCATCTAGTTGCGGCATAAATACAAGTCAAGTCAAGTCATATTTATTAATATAACACATTTAAAAAAAACAGAAGTTTACCCAAAGAGTTTTACAGCAGAGGCAAATGCATAAAATAACAGACATAAGAACAGAAATAAAACAACAGGCTAAAAAGCATAAAAAGTCAGGAAATAAATAAATAAAATTAAAGAAGACATGGCAGACTTAAAATACAAATATAAGTAATAATAATAAAAGTAGAACAGAAAATAGCAGATAATCATAAGAAAAAGTGAACTTGTCCAAGAAACCAAGTGGCAGCCTCAAACTGAGCCAAAAGCAAGATTAAAAAGAAAAACTGAACTACCTCTAGTTTAGTCTTTGATCTAAAAAGATCAATTGAAAAACAGGTTATAATATGTAATGGAAGATTATTCCAGAGACTGGGGGCAACAACTGAAAATTCACGACCATCTTTAGTTTTAAAACATGAATGCGAGACTGACAGGAGATTCTGAGAGGAAGACCTGAGTAACCGGGGGGGGGGGGAATAAGGAGTCAGGAGGTCTGTAATGTATTGTGGAGAGAAACCATTGAAGGCTTTAAAAACAAATAGTAAAATCTTAAAATCGACTCTGTATTTTACAGGTAGCCAATGCAGTTTGGCCAGGACTGTGGTAATATGCTCTCTTTTTTTAGTGCCTGTTAAAAATCTGACTGCTGCATTCTGAACCAACGGCAACCTCGACAGAGTGGAGTTTGTCAAACCTATGTATAGAGCATAACAGTAATCCAGACGGCTAGTGATAAAGGCGAGGATTACTTTTTCCTGGTCTTTATTGGATAACACTGGTTTTAATCTGGCAATCGTTCTGAGCTGGAAAAAGCTGCCCTTTACAACGTTGCTGACTTGCTTATTAAAATTCAATGAAGTGTCCAGGAAGACCCCTAGGTTTCTACCAAAGCTATGCAAATTCACAGTCAGGGGACCGAGAGCTTTACTCAAGCTGGAGACAGAGTTAGCAGGACCAAATAAAATGACTTCAGTTTTACTATCGTTCAGTTGAAGGAAATTTCTGGACATCCGGCATTTAACGTCATCCAGACGATTGAAAAGTACCTTCAGGGAGCAAACATTATCAGGGGTGACTGGTAAATAAAACTGTGTATCATCAGCAAAGCAAGGGTATAAGACATTGTTTCTTGAAGATAGACCCGAGTGGCAACATGTACAAGAAAGTAAGAGAGGCCCCAAGATTGAACCCTGGGGAATACCACACGTTATGGGAGATGGGGAAGAAGAGCAATTTCCTATTTTGACAGAAAATGTCCGGCCATTTAGATGTAAACCATTTTGGCACACGGGACCCTGCAGGCCAACGTCAACCTCTAAGCGATTTACAAAACCAGTGAAGTTGGCACGTTGTGTAAATCGTATATAAAAACAGAATACAATGATTTGTAAATCCTTTTCAACCTATATTCAATTGAATACACTGCAAAGACAAGTTACTTAATGTTCGAACAAGGAAACTTAGTAATTTTTTGCAAATACTAGCTCATTTAGAATTTGATGCCTGCAACATGTTTCAAAAAAGCTGGCACAAGTGGCAAAAAAGACTGAGAGAGTTGAGGAATGCTCATCAAACACTTACTTGGAACATCCCACAGGTGAACGGGCGAATTGGGAACAGGTGGGTGCCATGATTGGGTATAAAAGCAGCTTCCCTGAAATGCTCAGTCATTCACAAACAAGGATGGGGCGAGGGTCACCAGTTAGTGAACAAATGCGTGAGCTGATTGTCGAACAGTTTAAAAACAACATTCCTCAACGAGCTATTGCAAGAAATTCAGGGATTTCATCATCTACGGTCCGTAATATCGTCAAAAGGTTCAGAGAATCAGGAGAAATCACTGCACGTAAGCGACAAGGCCGAAAACCAACATTGAATGCCCGTGACCTTCGATCCCTCAGACGGTACTGCATGAAAAACCGACATCTGTGTGTACAGGACATCACCACATGGGCTCAGGAACACTTCAGAAAACCACTGTCAGTAACTACAGTTCGTAGCTACATCTGCAAGTGCAAGTTAAAACTCTTCAATGCAAAGCGAAAGCCATTTATCAACAGCACCCAGAAATTCCGCCGGCTTCGCTGGGCCCAAGCTCATCTAAGATGGACTGATGCAAAGTGGAAAAGTGTTCTGTGGTCTGACGAGTCCACGTTTCAAATTGTTTTTGGAAACTGTGAACGTCGTGTCCTCCGGACCAAAGAGGAAAAGAACCATCCGGACTGTAATAGGGCGCAAAGTTCAAAAGCCAGCATCTGTGATGGTATGGGGGTGTATTAATGCCCAAGGCATGGGCAACTTACACATATGTGAAGGCACCATTAATGCTGAAAGGTACATACAGGCTTTGGAGCAACATATGTTGCCATCCAAGCAACGTCTTTTTCATGGATGCCCCTGCTTATTTCAGCAAGACAATGCCAAGCCACATTCTGCACGTGTTACAACAGCATGGCTCCGTAGTAAAAGAGTGCGGGTACTAGACTGGCCTGCCTAGTCCAAACCTGTCTCCCATTGAAAATGTGTGGCGCATTATGAAGCGTAAAATACGACAACGGAGACCCTGGACTGTTGAACAACTTAAGCTGTACATCAAGCAAGAATGGGAAAGAGTTCCACCTGAAAAGCTTCAAAAATTGGTCTCCTCAGTTCCCAAACGTTTACTGAGTGTCGTTAAAAGGAATGGCGATGTAACACAGTGGTAAAAAGGCCCCTGTGCCAACTTTTTTGCAGTGTGTTGCTGCCTTTAAATTCTAAGTTAATGATTATTTGCAAAAAAAAAAGTTTCTCAGTTTGAACATTAAACATCTTTTCTTTGCAGTGTATTCAATTGAATATAAGTTGAAAAGGATTTGCAAATCATTGTATTCTGTTTTTATCTAACGTGCCAACTTCACTGGTTTTGGGTTTTGTAAGAGGATGTTATGATCTATTTTGTCGAAGGCAGTGGTGAGATCAAGCAAGATTAAAATGTTGCAAGAACCAGAGTCGACAGTGAGGATCATGTCATTATGTACCCTCACCAGTGCAGTCTCTGTACTGTGCAAAGCTCGAAATCCAGACTGGAATTTGTCAAAGATTTTGAATCTGTTTAGATACAGAGAGACCTGAGAGAATACAACCTTCTCTAAAATCTTAGAAAGAAAAGATTACTTAGAGATTGGCTAATAATTATTTAGATCTTCAGGATCTAGACTAGGCTTTTTCAGCAGGGGTTGAACAAAGGCCTGTTTCAAACAGCATATTTTAGTGAACAATTAATTATGGCCAAGGTAACAGGACAAACAGTGCTAAAAACTTCCTTAAAAAGTGCGCGGGTAAAATATCAAGAGAGCAAGAGGTTGGGTTCATGAGAGCGACCACCCTAAGCAGTTCGGAGGATGTCACCAAATTAAACTGCTGGAGAAAGCCAACTGGATGTTGCCTCTGAGCAGGATGAAAATCTGAGCGACAGATTTGGGACCTAATATTATCAATTTCACCTGTGAAGAATTTTTTTAATTTCTCACCGAGTTCGTTTGAAGAGACAGCGTTGAGAAAAGAAGCAGGCGGGTGCAAAATGGAGTTAATTGATTGAAACAGAAGTTTGGGTCAGTGAACATTGATCTTAAGTAAGTTTGCAAAATATTCAGCCTTAGCTGACTTAACTGCATGCTGATAGGTCTTTAATGAGTCTTTTAAAATTTCATATGAGACCTAGAGTTTGTCTTTTTTCCATTTTCGCTCTGCCCTTCTGCAAGCCTGTCTCAGAGCACAGATTGATTTGTTCAGCCAGGAGGTCTTCCAGTTATTATTTGGTCTTTTCACCATTAAGGGCACTACCTTAATGTCCATTATGTTGGAGCAAGAACAGTTAAAAAGCTCGACTAATTACTCTGTGTCACTGCAGGAGCAAAGGGCATCTAAAATTAGGGGTAGATAACTGCATGTAAATGTACGAGTACAGAGAGTGTCTGTGGCTGGGCTTTCAGATCGAGCTAAGGAATAAAGCCGATCAGGTACAGGCTGGAGATAAGGCAATGACAGTTCAAATACAATCATAAAATGATCAGAAACACCAATGTCAACAATCTCAGGATCAGGGACAGAGAAACCAGATGACAATGTAATATCTAAAGTGTGACCCTTCTGGTGTTGGGCCCAATATTGATTAGGTAAGATTAAAAGAATCCACAAGAGCTAAAAACTGTTTGACCATAGGTTTTCATGGGCAACAGTTATGAATATTAAAATCGCAACAATCTATCGGACCTAGAAAACATGAAGGAAAGCAAATCAGAAAACTCTTGATCAAAACTAGAGTTGGATTTTGGTGGTCTATACACCAAGGCACAGAAGATCGGTGAAGTGTTATTAATTTTAACAAGCTGAGCTTCAAGACTAGAATAAACAACTGTAGGTGTGGCTCTACATTTAACTGGTTTTTAAAAATAGCGGCTAAGCCTCCTCCCCGGCCAGAAGCCCAAGCGGTGTTTAAAAAACAACTGTTAGGAGGACAGATCGCGAAAAACTGAGAGATCGCCAGCATTAAGCCAGGTCTCAGTAATAAATAAAAAGTCCAGTTGACGTGACGCAAATATGTTATTTAAAATGAACATCTTATTTGACAGGCAACGTGCACTTTTTAGTTAGTTAGTTTAATAGTTCGCGTTTCCCGTGGGCTTGCTTCGAAGGCTCGATCTGGCAGAGATTTAGCGAGCGAAGATTCGCAGCATTAATTCCGCCACGCGAAGTACAGTTTTTAGCAGGGAAGGAGCGGCGTGTGCAGTGTACGGGGATTAGGTGCCTGACCGAGGTATCTGCATGAGTCACGCTGAAAGGGTTTGTGGAAAGAGTTATGAGGTTAGCAATGTCCACACTTCGGTCGGTACCATTTAGAGTTAAGACAAGAAAGCGACGCAGTTCTGGGGGAGGGAATGACACTGTCGCGAATTTCAGTAGGTGAACAAAACCAGCGGCGAGAGCCTCGGTGATAATAGCGAGGTTGCCGAGCGATGCCTCGGTTCACGCAACGTTTGTAAGCTCCCACAGATAAGCGGGAAGTGTGCTAGATCAGATACAAGAGTTCAGCAGAAGTATATGAAGAGCCGATAGTGGAATTTAGCAAGGCGGAAAGGCTGGTGTAAATAATCCCCAGTAGAATGACGAAAAATATGGTCCTTATTCTGTGACACAGCAGTGCGTCGTGGTACCCCATGGATTGGAAACCAAGGTTAGGCACGCATATGTTGAGCTGTCACAGGGATCAGCGGCAGAGAAGGCTCGAGTTAAGCCGGTAAAAACGCTAGCAACCCCCAGGCGTGAGAGTTACATGTAATCCAAGAACGGACCTGCAGGTTGATTGTACAATCCAATACTTTTATTGTAGCCAGTAACCCAATAGTTGTAGTCGTGGGTTATTCAAGCTCACACAAAACTCCGAAGAGTGAGAGTCGCTTATGCAGCGAGCAGCAGCAGACATGCACGCCGCCGTACAGTCCCGGAAGAGGAAGATTGACGATAAGTCGATTGACGATAATGAACGAATAGGAAGGATAGGGGAACAGATTGCAATCTAATTCGTTCGTGCTCTTCAATCTACTTATCATGACTTTTAAGATGGAGGCGACTGGAAACTACCTCAAGGTACTGTTTGCATAAACAGTCTTTTTAATAAACTACCTGTGCATTCTCAAAGTTCTCAGTGCCTTGTTTTAAATGTCGGGCCGTCAGAATTCTAGCAATGAAGTGTGGAGTTACTCTGAGCCTTGTTAATGATGAAAAAAAATAGTGATTTTTTTGCATGGCAATGATATGCCCAATTCACTACTATTGTAAGCCTGTTCGGAACTTTAGTTTAAAAAGCCATGTATTTCGAAATTTTGCGTGCATACGAAGGTGGGGAATTCAACTAAAGTTAGTACTCGTTATCATGTTTCAATACACCCCAAGTCAATTTCACATCGGAATTCTCCTATAATGTGCCTTGTTCTGTCTGGATATATAGTGCTTAATGAGCCCTTTCTTAAAATATTACTACACATGCAAGCCGAGATAAATTTTTACCTTCTGCATAAAAATTTATGTGTTGGTGTTTAGTGATAAGAGCAGATGTGCGTAAAAATTATGAGCAGATGAATTATAATTATTACCAGTGGATTTTCTAAGATGCCACACTGAACATTAAGCTGCTTTTAATAATGCAGGGACTAATTGTGCTGACAGTTGATACTCATTTATAGTCACCTGTCAGTCCTCTGTCCTTTCTGACAGTTGTGAAGATTACATCAGTTAATTACTGAATTGATAACTTAGATCCGCCACTAGAAATGATAGAATATTAAACCATTTAGAAATGTTCCTTCCCCTCCCTCTGCATAACAAACATTAGGATGGGATTTAACAAGCATTGTTGTCTAAAGCAAAAACCAATAATTCAAAGCAATCAACAACAGGAACACGCTCTTTTAGATGACTAAATCTCATTTTAGTCATCTTAATTATTTAAATAATTCTAAGGCTGTAAAACTGCTCAAATACTGCCTATAGAGTGCAAATGTTCAAAATTCTGCCGTTTAATGTAGCTTTTTCGTGGTTGTTTAACGTTGGGGTCACTTAAGTGCATGAGACAGCGACATTCACTCAAGCCTAAAATATGTAAACAAGGCAGAAATAACGTTATTTATTGACTGGTAATTACTGAGAATTGCAAGTTTGTCTCTCTGCTGCCTATTTGACAGACGCATTTAAATTGCCCGCCAGAGACTTCCGGGAACTATTCGCTGTCTCCATGAACCACGTGACGATTGAGAATTTTGGACCTCAACTGACACGACTCTTTCTCTACATGGCTCTGGTACGAGGCATCATTATAAGATCACTGCCTGTGGATCTGATTGTTCATCCTGGTTTGTAACTTAGTATCATGTTTTTAATATACTGAGGTGGAAGGCCATTTAGAGCTTTGTATACAAGTAAAAGAATACAAAATCTATGCTGGTTTTAATGAAGAGGCAAGCAGAGATCTCACACCTGGTTTAAAGTGTTCAGACTTCTTAGTTCTGGTGAGAACATGTGCACCTGCATCTTGAATTAACTGCAGTTGCTGCACAGCTGATTTTTGGATGCTGGTGAATTGACCATTTTAATAGATTAGTCCAGTGGTTCCCAATCTCAGTCCAGGGTCACCCCTGTGTATGCTGGTTATTATTCTAACCGCGGTTGCAATCGCTGAATTTTAACTAGTAGTCAGTTTGTCTTAACCAGAAGCATTTATGTTTAGCCTGCAAACACGCCGTCTGTTGTATAGGCGAGAGAGGCAAAAGAGGGCTTGCAATGATCCTCTGAAGATTTGAGTTCTGCCCCCCGTTTCGCTTGAGTTGTCGTTCAAATGGAATCAGCCACTTAGGACTTAGTGGAAGTAGACGCTGTCGAAACACTGTTAATTTTGACGACACCTGTGGTTGTTATGTTCGAAGAAGCTCAAAATACCCCACCAAAATCTTACAAAACCAAAGGAAGAAAACCGGAAAGCATCGAGAGCTCAGTAGATGAATTTGCCATTAATTAATGGTGTGATAAGTTTTGTTTAGAACATCAATATAATTCACCATTTCATTATTTTCAACAATGATTAAAATTTGGTTGTTGCTAAATTTATAATGACCAAAAAAAGAAGCAATTACGTAATCCGGCGCCACATTTCGACAAACCCATTGAGAAACATGCTTTTGCTCTGAGTTATTTTTGGTGGTGAGTACTCCTACTGTAAAAATTTTCGCGGTCACAGCGCTTATTCTAGAGCCGCCATTCATCCAGAACCAAACATCGGCAGTGCTTGGGTTCAAGTACTACCATTGTCGTAGCACTCCCATTTTTGTTTTGAGTTCCTCATTGACACCAGGGCCTACAAAAGTCCGACCGAAATTGAGTAAAAATCAGATAGGTCATAATTCCACGACTAACGGAAGTTCAACGAGAACGCGCAATTGGCATGCTACAGGCTGAAGTTGGGTAGATAGAGTTACCAATCAATTCAGCGTGCATTCTGCAACAATTAATCTCCTCAGAACCAGTTTTGATGCCACTGGACATACTGCTGATTACCCCAGATCCTGTTGTTCACATGTTATGACTCCAGTGTCTGACCGTCGTGTCATGATCAACCATCTGCTACACACCGAACCAACCTTCATTTTGTTGAAGGCCTCAATGCTGTCTCTTACCGTGATGAAATTCTCAGTCCAGTCATCCTTCCGTTTGTCCGATGTCACTGACTGACTTTCCAACAGGACAATGCATGCAGGACAAGGCATATATCTGTATGAAGTTCGTTTGGGTCGAAAATGCGGAAATCCTTCCCTGGCCAGCGTTTTCTCCAGATCTTTCACCTATAAAACACTTGTGGGACATTCTGGATAGAGCGATTCGGAGACGTCAACCACTGCCAGCTACAGTACGTCAGCTAAGACAAGCACTGCCTGAAGAGTGGAACACTGTTCCACAAGCAACAATCAGACGTCTGGTGATGTCAATGAGATGCAGGTGTACCGCCGTGTGCGACGCTAACGGGGGATATACGAGATACTGATGTCATTTGAGTTTCGTGATGTCGAACTTCACATTGTTAAATAAAAGCCAACATGGCAATATTCCAACCCAATTTTCTGTTATTTCTTTTGTCTGAGATTCCCTTTTTCATTTGCATGAAAATGAAGTGTTGATTAATAACAGTTACACTCGATAAAATCAAGAAATGGAAAATTGCGTTTCTTTTTTTGGTCAGTATATGGTGCAGTGAGTATTTGATTTATAGGTAAATGTTGGTTATGATGTAGTTATTAAGTATTGAGAAATGACAGATCACTGAAGAGCTACATTGACAATGTGATTAATAGTGATATTGTATGGATAGAAAAAAAAAACTAGAAAAGGCTAAATTTTCTGATGAAAATTTGTGCGCTTGCTTCAGCGAGAGAAGTTGAATAGGTTGGCTTAGAACAAGAAGGTGGAAACTGAAAGACAAAGGAAATTGCTGAAGAAACATAAAAAAACAGCTGAAATGTAAACACAAGACTTTAAAGCTGAAAGTAATCAGTGAAGGAATTCTGACTTTTCAGCTGCATCATGACCGAGTCTACTCCGCTTCAACCGAGCTGTGGAAAAAAAAGGTCAACTGGAGTCAATGAGGTTGACGCATCTCTCTCCATGGCTCCGTGCATATCTAGGTCAATGCAGTGCATGCTGAGAAATTAGCTTTATGGCGGAGCAAACATGGCAGGCCACATTGGCAGATTGCCGCAGCTGTTGTTGCTTATAGCTCATTGTCAGTGTCTCCCCCAGTCCAGAACTGTACAACGCTGACCTGGCCAAGTTGTGAAATGCTACTATTTGCGACTCTGTTTATTTCTGTGCACTGTGTGTTCGCTAGCTAAATAGTTAATAATAGCAAGCTGAAAGATGCCATTAACACATATGATATTATTCACGGCTCCCTTTTTATTTTTGTGCCATTTTTAGCTAGTTAGCTTGCAAACATACAGTGCACAGAACTTGTTCGAAATGGGTCGAACTTGAGCGTTGATATTGCCATCGGGGCTAATGACATAATCAATAGCTAGCTAAAGTTAACTATTAAGCTACTCATTGAGTATGGAAAATTAACGTCTACTGGCTTAGCAAGGATGGCAGTTACGGTCATTTTGATACCAATATTTCACATGTTTTAGATACGTAAATATATCTAGCTAGTGCGAGCAGTTGCTTGTATATACTGGAATAGGAGCTTGAGCAATTTTTCTCTGCTTTGCAATTTTTTATTGTAATGTGTTCTCATGGACCCACCTGGTAAAAAGATCGGTCTTTGCTGCCCTAAATGTGCTCTCGTAGAGCTGGTTTGAGCGATTGTACAAACGACGATACCGAAAATTCTTTCACTGAGTTTGACGCAGAAGGATGAGATCTGTCTTACAGTCATATCAATCTTAATCCGAACAATGATGATGCTGAGGCCAGCAAAAAGTCCAGCAGAGGGCAGTGCTGAACCACAGTACCGCTATGCCACAATTTCACTGAGTCACTCTGGGCCATTTGAGTTAATGGTTAAAGCATTTGGTCCAACAGAGATTTTAGCTAAGACGTCTCTTACATACTACTACCTCCACCTCAATGATAGTAAGTCCAATCTAGGAAATGGAGGTGCCATATTGTAGAGGAGAGTCTGCTTAGCAAAATACTTCAAAATTGTGCATGTAATGCCAAAAATGTGGGATCACAAGCAAGTTATAAAACTGTGTTTTTCAGCTTCCCCACCAGAATTTTCTTGTCTCATTTAATATAGGAGTTAATGGAGTTTCGGGTAGTGGTCCCATCGCTTTTTGGCTCATACTGCCGAAACTGTCTGTCCGATTGCTTGCATGGTTACATTTTCATGACCAGCACAATTTTTTTTCTACAACTTGGATATAAAAATATTTATGTGGATTGAAAACTGTGGGAGTTAGAGCAAGTTTAAGAGAAGACTTTTTACAGCTGTTCGCCACTCTAATAGTGACGTCACCTCACTGAAAGTTCCCAGAATTTATTGTAACAAAATTTTTTTTTAAATATTATCATTTAAAAAAATCTTAGTAGTTACAAAAAAATATGAACAGTGAAGAAATTATACAGCTTAACTTATATATTGCTTAACATTTCGCAGTTTGAATGACATTTCTTGCTAAAAGTATGACAGAGTAAAGAACTTGCAGAAAATAGCTGAATCTACTGAATAGGCATAAAAATGGCTTGATTTAGTAGGAGCCCAAAAAATGACATTCAAAATTAAATAACTCAAAAACTAAAAAGAAAATCACAAATCTGTAAGGATGCAACGTAATTCAGAACAAACTGAATTTTTTAAAGTTTGAAAGGAATCAATAGCTTAAACAGTGTGGGAGGAGTTAGTCAACCAAATTTAGGTGGAAGAAGAAAAAGAAGAAGACAAAGTAAGAGAACTGTAATGTGAATATAGGCCACAAGATGGCAGTATTTACCTTTTTTTTGTTAAGCTCAGACTGGAGTCATGTTTAGACATGTCCTGGACATGTCTGGGGCAAGTCTCAGAAAATTAAAAAAAAGAGGTCTAAATGTGGGTGGGGTCTGCAAAAGAGTATATAAGGAAAAGAATTGAGACAGTAAAGTAGTAGGAGAAATTGCAAGAAGAAGGATACGTGTGACCAGACCTGTCATTTCTGTTCAAGACCTGTGAAGTTTCTTTTGTGGATTTTTGCCTATGTTTGAGCCTTTTTCCTCACCCAGCACATCACCAGGAAACCCACCAAAGGGACTGTAAATATTTCTGTTTTGTTTGTATATAAATCAATCTTGGTCGTAGTTGTAGATAGTAGATTAGTTAGTTGTCTTTGTCTGTTCATTAAATTTGTTTGAGTTTTTAAAACTGTGTCTGTCATCCCTTGCTGTTGCTGTTGCTGTTAGGTTGTAAATGTAATAACGAATTGGGGCCATAACAAATTGGGGGCTCCTCCGGGATAGACCATTTTGTGAGTAATTTATTGAAAATCTAACATTTCAAATTGTAAAATTGATTTTTTTTAATTGAATACATATATATTGACAACAGCACTGGATGATTTCTTGGCATCACCAACCGTAGGGGTTTTGAAGTCTTTTAAAAAGACAGAACTGCTAGAAATTTGCAGACATTTAGAGCTGACAGAGGTGAAACCAGCCATGCGAAAAGCAAGACTGGCTCGAGAGATAGTTGAATATTACATTGATGAAAATGTGTTTGCACCCGGAGATCTGGAACAGTTTCCAGTGGAAAATCCAAATATAGAAATGGAACTTAAATTAAAAATGCTAGAGATTGAAAGGGAGGAAAGACAAAAAGAAAGGGAGGAAAAAGAAAAGCAAAGAGAATTTGAGAGGGAAGAAAGAGAGAAAGAAAGGGAAGAAAAAGAAAAACAAAGGCAGTTTGAGTTAGAAAAATTAGCAAGAGAAGAGAAAATAGAAAGGGAGGAAAAAGAAAAACAAAGAGAATTTGAGTTAGAAAAATTTGCAAGACAGAGAGATTTTGAATTAGAGAAATTCGATAGAGAAGAAAGACTCCAAGTGGAGCAACTAAAAATTAAAATTGAAACTAAAAATAAATTTTGTGCCAGTCAGGAGGTAAAACTGGTGCCTCCATTTTCGGAAAAGGATGTTGACAACTATTTCCAGTGTTTTGAAAAGGTAGCAAAGAGTTGCCAGTGGCCAAAGGAACACTGGCCTCTGATGTTGCAAACTGTCCTCAAGGGTAAAGCTCAACAAGCCTATTCGGCTTTGTCTGCAGATGATTCCTCTGATTATGAGGTTGTCAAAAAGGTTATTTTGAGAGCTTATGAGTTGGTTCCAGAGGCTTACCGACAGAAATTCAGAGGTCTGAAGAAATCTGAAAATCAGACTTATGTTGAATTTGCTAATGAAAAGCAGGTTTGCTTTGAGCGCTGGTGTACTTCTATGGAGGTCAAGGATGATTTCAACTCACTAAAAGAGATGGTGTTAGTTGAAGAATTCAAGAACTGTGTTAAAGATGATGTTAAGACCTACCTTAATGAGAAGCAAGCACTGAATTTGCAATCAGCTGCCAAATTTGCAGATGAATATGTTCTCACACATAAGTCCAAATTTCAGTCTAGCAGTAATAATAGATTGTCCCAATTTCAGAAAAAGGGTTATGGTGATACCCAAGATTCCTCACCCAAAGACAAAGACAAATCTGGTGATGGTGCTCAGAAATCCAGTAACAGGTCTGATCAAAGTGTGAAAGCTGACAGTGACAAAAGTGGTCTAGTTTGCAGTTATTGCAAGAAATCTGGTCATGTTACAACTAACTGTTGGTTCCTTAAAGCTAAAAAAGAAAAAGAAAAGGATACCAAACCAAATGCCTTTGTGAAAACAAGGTTAGAAACCCCTGTAGTAGATAACCGATCTGCTAAATTGCCTGCTTCTTGTGGGGCTAAAAAGCCTGATACAGCTGACTTTGTGAGGGAGGAATTTCTTCCATTTGTGTCAGAGGGATTTGTGGCTCTGAATGAGCATACTACTCCTGTCCCCATATATATCCTAAGGGATACCGGAGCTTCTCAGTCACTTTTGTTGATGGACTCCTTGGAGTTACGTGATGAGACCGCTTCAGGGGATTTCATACTTGTACAAGGTATTGAAGGGAGGACTGTATCTGTACCCCTGCGCTCTATATTCTTGAAGTCAGATTTAGTTACAGGACAGGTAAAGGTGGGACTTATGTCAAGTCTACCTATAAAGGGTGTTTCTCTGTTGCTAGGCAATGACCTGGCTGGGGGCAAAGTAGTTCCCCCTGTACATCTTACTTCACAGCCGAGCACTGAAGATGGGGATGAGGACCCATCTCTGTATCCTTCTTGCGCAGTGACTCGTGCTATGGCCAAGAAGGCTAAAGAAGAAGATGTTGTGGTGCAGTCCAGTACATTGAATAGTCAGGACTCAGGTGGTTCGCCTCATGACTCTGATTGGCCTACTATGGTTTCTCCGTTTGAGGACTTATCAGATACTTTTATCAGTTCTCTATTCAGCCAGCCGGATGGGTCTGGTGATTCTGATGTGTCTGGAGACTTGTCTCTGTCCAGTAAGCGGTTGATTGAGGAGCAAACTAATGATCCTGAAATTTGTGTACTAAAGAGGAGAGCCCTTCCTGATAAAGAAATAGACGCAGTTCCAGTTGGGTATTATCTCAAGGATGGTGTGTTGATGCGGAAGTGGCGCCCTCCTGAAATCCCTGCCGATGCAGATTGGGCAGTGGTCAGGCAAATTGTTGTTCCGAAGGTCTATAGGAATGAGATCTTAACAATGGCTCATAGTTTACCTTTAGGAGGTCATCTTGGTGTTAACAAGACTGTTGATAAGATCATGAAACACTTCTTTTGGCCTGGGCTTCGGAAAGACGTTTCCAACTTTTGCAAAACCTGTCACACTTGTCAGGTAGTTGGAAAACACCAGTTAGACCCACCTGTAGCTCCATTGCAGCCTATCCCAGCATTTGGGGAGCCATTCTCTAGGGTCATTGTTGATTGCGTTGGTCCATTACCTAAGACTAGATCTGGAAATCAGTACTTGTTGACAATCATGTGTGCATCTACCAGATTCCCCGAAGCCATACCTCTACGTAACATCAAGGCAACTGCAATCTCGAAGGCTTTGATAAAGTTCTTCACGTTGTTTGGCCTTCCCAGGGAAATTCAGTCAGACCAGGGTAGCAATTTCACTTCAGGATTGTTTCAGCAGGTTGTGTATGAACTAGGTGCAAAGCAGATTCTTTCCAGTGCCTATCATCCAGAAAGTCAGGGTGCCTTAGAGCGGTTTCATTCCACTCTCAAGACAATGATGAGGACTTATTGTTATGACCATGAGAAAGACTGGGATGAAGGGGTTCATTTGCTGTTGTTTGCAGCTAGAGAAGCAGTGCAGGAGTCTACTGGATTCAGTCCATTTGAGCTAGTGTTTGGTCATGAAGTGAGAGGACCTTTGCTATTATTGAGTGAACAATGGCAAGAGAAAGAGTCGCATATCAGTCTGTTAGACTATGTTAGCAAGTTCAAGGAAAGATTGCATGCAGCTTGTGACCTTGCCAAAGAGAACTTGAAATCAAGTCAGGGAAAAATGAAAACTTGGTATGATCATAAGGCTAGAAGCCCTGAGTTTAAACCAGGAGAAAAGGTCCTTGTGTTGTTTCCCTTGCAGTCCAATCCATTGCAGGCTAGATTTCATGGTCCTTATGAAATTCTGACAAAACTCAATGATTACATTGTGAAGACTCCAGATAGGAGAAAACCAAAACAATTGTGTCATATTAACATGCTAAAGCCTTATCATGACAGAAAAGCTAGGGTTGCAGCTGTCACTTCAGATTCTCCAATGGTCGAGATTTGTGAAGATGAGGGGGAGTTTCTAGATGATGAACCTAGAATTAAAGCTGAAGTTCTTTCATGTAAATTGTCAAATTCTGAAGTGTTGCAAAATCTTGATGTAAAACTCCAGCACTTAGAACCCTCACAGAGAGATCAGTTTGAGAGGTTGATCAAGAAATATGAGGATCTGTTTCCTGATGTTCCAAAAAGAGTTTCTATAGCCTCTCATGATGTAGATGTTGGTGATGCCAAACCAATAAAGCAGCATCCGTACCGAATGAATCCTCAAAAGAGAAAGATTGCTGAGAAGGAGGTTGAGTACATGTTAGAACATGATATTATCAGACCCCCCAACTCAGATTGGAGTTCACCCTGTGTGCTAGTTCCAAAACCTGATGGAAGTACTAGATTCTGTACAGATTATCGCAAAGTCAATGCTGTAACTAGAACTGATGTGTTTCCAATACCTAGGATTGATGATTGTATCGATAGAGTAGGGCAAGTAAAGTTTCTGACCAAGATTGATTTATTGAAGGGTTATTGGTGTGTGCCTTTAACTGAGAGGGCCAAGAGCATCTCTGCTTTTGCCACACCATCTGGATTATACCAGTATGAAGTCCTACCCTTTGGCATGAAAAATGCCCCAGCCACGTTCCAAAGGATGATACAGTCTACAATCGCCGGATTGCCACACACGGGTGCGTACATCGATGACCTGATCACATGGAGTGACTCCTTGGAAGAACATCTAAAAGATGTAGAGACGTTGTTCCAGCGCCTGACCCAGGCTAATCTGACTGTTAACCTGAGCAAGAGTGACTTTGGTTGTGCTACTGTCACCTATCTTGGCTACGTCATAGGCCAGGGTAAGGTGGCACCCATAAATGCTAAAGTCCAAGCCATCATGGACTTTCCAGTTCCTGACAACAAAAAAAGCTTTGCGCCGCTTCCTTGGAATGATCGGGTACTACCGCAAGTTCTGCAAGAACTTTGCTGAGATTGCTCTCAGTCTAACTAACCAACTGAAGAAAGGCGTAAAGTTCACTTGGGATGATGCATGCCAGAGAGCCTTCGATTGCCTGAAGTCTCTGCTGTGTCACTTCCCCGCGCTCAAATCTCCTGACTTCAACAAACCGTTCTCCATCTCGGTCGATGCTAGCGACCAAGCTTGTGGATCTGTGCTCCTACAGAGAAGTGACTCTGATGACCTTGAGCATCCCGTGGCATACCTCTCCAGGAAGTTCAATCGCCACCAAAGGAACTATTCCACAATCGAGAAGGAACTGTTGGCTCTGGTCCTTTCTTTACAACACTTTGAGGTTTATGTTTGTACAGGGGAAAAGCCAATGATTGTGTACACTGACCACAATCCGTTAATGTTTTTGAGTAAGATGAAAAACAAGAATCGGAGATTGTTGAATTGGAGTTTGATTTTCCAGGAGTTTAACTTGGAAATTAAGCATGTGAAGGGTACAGACAATTTAATTGCTGATTGCTTATCCCGTGTTTGAATGTGTATATATGTATCATGTGTTTGAATATTGTATGATATGTATATATAGACAAGTGTTCACTTAACCATTTTGTATTGAAAAGAAAAATTTTGCCTTTATGAGTCAAAATTTTTCCCATTGGAATGGAGGTGTAATGTGAATATAGGCCACAAGATGGCAGTATTTACCTTTTTTTTGTTAAGCTCAGACTGGAGTCATGTTTAGACATGTCCTGGACATGTCTGGGGCAAGTCTCAGAAAATTAAAAAAAAGAGGTCTAAATGTGGGTGGGGTCTGCAAAAGAGTATATAAGGAAAAGAATTGAGACAGTAAAGTAGTAGGAGAAATTGCAAGAAGAAGGATACGTGTGACCAGACCTGTCATTTCTGTTCAAGACCTGTGAAGTTTCTTTTGTGGATTTTTGCCTATGTTTGAGCCTTTTTCCTCACCCAGCTCATCACCAGGAAACCCACCAAAGGGACTGTAAATATTTCTGTTTTGTTTGTATATAAATCAATCTTGGTCGTAGTTGTAGATAGTAGATTAGTTAGTTGTCTTTGTCTGTTCATTAAATTTGTTTGAGTTTTTAAAACTGTGTCTGTCATCCCTTGCTGTTGCTGTTGCTGTTATGTTGTAAATGTAATAACAAATTGGGGCCATAACAAATTGGGGGCTCCTCCGGGATAGACCATTTTGTGAGTAATTTATTGAAAATCTAACATTTCAAATTGTAAAATTGATTTTTTTTAATTGAATACATATATTTTGACAACAGCAATGGATGATTTCTTGGCATCACCAACCGTAGGGGTTTTGAAGTCTTTTAAAAAGACAGAACTGCTAGAAATTTGCTGACATTTAGAGCTGACAGCTGACTGTTGCTGTTGCTGTTATGTTGTAAATGTAATAACAAATTGGGGCCATAACAGAACGGAGTGTGCTACTTCTGCTGAAGCAAGTGCACAAATAAAAATCAACGCTCCTGAGATCATGGCAAGAACCGCACAAACAACAGCTGTGCTTGCAAGACTTAAAACTTTCTGGAGAGACAGAAATGTCAGCCTCGTATGGTAGCCTTCCTTGTGGACACAAAGCTGTATGTCTTAATCATTAATGGCAACGCAGCTTATGGGAAGCCCAGTAAATTGCTCGGTAAATTAATTCAATCTAAAAACCCAATTCCGAAACAGTTGAGACAAAGGCCCATATTCAGAAACGACACTCACACTCACCCTCCACTCACCATATAGTGAGTACGATTAAAATGTAACTGGAGTGTGAGAGACAGAGATCAACCTACCACTAACCAAGGGAGCGGTCCCATTCCTCGCCAGTTGCTATTCACAAACGCCTCTGGAGGATAACTGACAGTAGTGGGCACTGGGTACCACAGGCGGTGCGTCGGCTGCTGTAAAGGGACGCTCAATCTTCACCCTTCAGTGCTGAATGACCTAAACCTGTCGCAGTTTACTTTTCTTGATTAGAAAGTTTCTCAGACTAATTGGTAAAACGACAATTAAAATTATTTTCAAAAGCGTTGTAATACATTGCTTCACAGAATTGAGGCGTTTCTTTCGCACATAAATGATGACGAAAATATTAGCATGTCTTCATAAATTCTGAGGTCAAGTGGCTCGCGAAAGGCGCAGACAGCCCGCGAGGCTCACTAAGCAACAAGCTGTGAAATGTGCCAGACATTTCCTTCTACATTCAGTAATTAAGAATGTAGAAAAGAATGGATTCTTGTGACTTACAGCTACATGAGCCTCGCAGACCGATCCACTCGTGCCCCACGAGCCAGCTGAGCGCAGAATTTTCCAACCTAAGAGTAAAGAACAGCGCGAGAAATCCGAATGCGTGAGAGTTGACAGGTATGCGTCATTAATGAAAACTGGCCACACCTGATAATATTGAGAGTTTTCGGAGTTTCTGCAATGGTAATTTAAATGAATTGAAAACAGGGCAATAATTATCAGTGCTCATTCTAACTTAGCAAGTAGAACTGGCGAAACATGATAATCCTCCGGATTTTTGGAGTTCAAGTAAATTAAATTTTATTAAATGATTGAAAACAGGTCATGTCCAATAATTACTTTTAGGGGATGGTTTTGAGCTTCCCCTATTTGCCAGTTCACCAGTAGGTACTGGTGGGTACGCAAATGCTAACCTCGAGTTCACCACAGTGCAGTTCGTAACCACGGTAGCCAGGTGGTCAGTCAGCAAGTCATCATCATTATCGTCATTAAAGTTAAAATTTGCGTGCTTGCGATTGCGTCGAACACGTGATGGTAAATGATCCAGAGTTTCTTATGTTTGTAACCAACTGAAAACCCTGACAACGAAATACCGGTGCAAGTTAGTGCGGCTCAAGGGAGGTGTTCCCTGCACTCAACTTTCACTCAGAAAGGGATACTAATTTCATTGTGAGTGAGGTCTCTGAAAGCAAATGAGTGTTAGGGCAACCTCTGACTCAATTAGTATAACCTGACACTAACTACGTTTTAATACTCGCCCACACTCAATTAGTGTGAGTGTCGTTTCTGAATATGGCCCAAAGAGTAAATTGTGAATAAAATCAAAATGCAATGACTTTCAGATCACATGAGCCAATGTGTTATTTACAATAGAACATAGATAACATTTCAAATGTTGAAACTGAGACATTTTACATTTTTATCGACAAAATGAACTTATTTCAAATTTTCTAGCTTCAACAGGTCTAAAAAAAGTTGGGACACAGGAAAAAAAGGGCTGAAAAGCAATTAATATGAAAGAGAATCAGCTGAAAGAACATTTAACGAGTAATTACATTTAACTGGCATCAGGCGTGTAACATGATTGGCTTTAAAAGGGATGTCTTAGAGAGGCTGAGTCACTCTGAAGTAAAGATGTCCAGAGGCTCTCCAACCTGTGACGGCTTGTATGAAGATATTGTGGAATACTTTCAAAACACTGAGTACGTTTACATGCTCAGCATAAACCGATAACCGGGAATAATCCGATAAAGGCAATAATATGATTTGAGGCCTTTACATGCAGTTTAAAGGTGACATAGAATCAAAAACCGTTTTTACCTTGTCTGTGTTGAATAACGGTAGTCTTCCCGCAGTCAAGAACAGACGAAATGCGCTAGACATTCTGAACATATCCATTTCATAGAAATTCCTCTTTTAAACATGACCGCCAGAGAACGGGCCAATCTGAACATCACATAAATATGATGTCATACGTATCTCACAACCCTCCCCACTCTCATTCTGTTTCCTCCCTTTCAAAATAATTTGCATACACCCGCTCTCCTGCCCCCAATGGAAAGTGATTGCAGCAGTGTCCCTGAAGCTCGAGGCGAAATGGCGGGTCGCGTACTGAGATGTGCTCAGGCTGTGGAAGCAGTGTGCAAACGTTCCATAACCTTCCAACCGAAAGAAATGCAGGAGATGCATGGCTGCTGTTACTTTGCTCAGCCCATTTCACCTCTGACAGTGTTACTAACCTGGCACAACTTCAAGTCGGCTTCTCGTAGCGTTTGGTGCTACGTAGCAGAGCAGTTCCAACTTTGCATCTACCTCAACAACCAGTACAAACTGTTAGTATCACGTTGTTGTTAGATTGTTTTTAAAACGTTAAAAATAGAATGTATTCCTTTTGCTTGTCTAGCCAATGTCGTACGCCGTGATTGTCACTCAACAACGGCTTTGAAATGAGATCTGAAATTAATCCGTGAAGATTGTTGTTGCCAATGATCCTGCCAAGCTCACATTAAGACGGTGGGAGGTCGGCATCTGTGCCTTTAATTTGTGAAGATGTTTCGCCTGGTGTGTTAACACCAAAACATGTGGGTCTAGCGCATTTTTTAGGATTATTCGCCGTAGTCCCCAATTATTCAATGAATGCTTATTAATGAGATTCTCACACGGAATTAAAATCCTTGTGCCTTGAAGTTTCAGTTTCACTTGCGTAAAGGTGAATTTCACTGCAAGTAGCATGGAAGGCGATTATGACTTGCTTCACTTTAGGCAGCAAAGCCAGCCAATCAGCGTCAAGTGCTTGCATTTTATAATGAGGTTGCCAGTTCAGCCCAAAAGGTTGCCAAATAGGTGCAAAAGAACGCGTTCAAAATCCCCCACCCGAACATAGCTTTTTGAAAGACGTTTTTAGGAACCTTCTGAGGCATTACAGACGAAACCAAAATTTTGTTATGTAAATGTCATTTCACAGAAGAAGGATAAATACCCAGTTCAACCATTCTAGATCACCTTTAATAAACCGCATCTGGAAAAACCTGGTTTACATGATTCATTCAACAAGTCGGATTTCTCTCAAAGCAGTGGCAACACCAGAACTGGAAATTTCGGGGCTACAGAACATCCCTTTATTAGTCCTGGATAGTTCTCAATCATTTGCATAATTAACAATAGATTTGCTCCAAGAGCACTGCACACTATTAGGTGCTGCTAATTCTCCCCCTTTAGGTATGACGTTGACAATTTGGACCTGTAATTTGGACCATTTAAATCAGCTTTATTCCAAATTGCATTCCTGTTAACTCTCACGCAAAAGGAGTTTAATGCCTTAAGTGGCATATCGCATATCGCATACTTTTGCTGTAGTCTGCAATCTTATACTTAGTTGATAACAAAAGTGAAGATTGAAAAATTTTAATTCGGCAAAAGATATTATATTTAATTGCCGAGTCCCACTTTTTAATAAACCCACGAGAGTGAAAGACGATATTTCATTTGAATGCGGATCAGTCATTATTCAATCAGCGCATATTTTAGAAACGATCACCCTGAAATTAAGTCTTCTCTTGCTTTTCTTCCCTCGGGGGTTGGAAGCAAAGAAACTGCATAAAGACCTTACAAATGGTTTTTTACAATGTACAGCACCATCTGTAATTATTGGCACCCCTGGTTAAGATATGTTCTTTAGCTTCAAATAAATTCAGTTTTTTTCTAAATTATTTAGGACCACAATGAAAAAAGAGCAAAATCCAACCGTTAATTCAAGTGCATTTATTCAGTGGGAATAAAATCCCACATTAAGAAATGATTCTTTTACATTAAATCATGTGTGCCACAATTATTAGCACCCCTGATGTTAATACTTTGTACAACCCCCTTTTGCCAACAAAACAGCTCCTAATCTTCTCCTATAATGTTTCACAAGATGAGGGAATATAGAAAGAGGAATCTTTGAGCATTCCTCTTTGCACAATCCCTCTAAATCATCCAGCGACCTGGGTCCTCTCCTCTGCACTCTCCTCTTCAGCTCACTCCACAAGTTTTCAAAGGGGTTGAGGTCTGGGGACTGAGATGGCCCTGGGAGGAGCTTGATTCTGTGTCTGGTGAACCATTTCTGTGTAGATTTGGCCACAGGTTTAGGGTCATTATCTTGCTGAAAGGCCCAGTGATGACCCATCTTCAGCTTTCGGGCAGAGGCCACCAGATTTTGATTAAAAATGTCCAGGTATTTTAAAGCCTTCATGATGCCATGCACCCTAACAAGGTTCCCAAGGCCTCTGGAAGAGAAACAGGCCCACAGCATCACCAATCCTCCCCCATACTTCACAGTGGGCATGAGGTGCTTTTCTGCATACTCATATTTTGTGTTCCGCCAGACCCAATTAGAGTGTTTGTTGCTAAAAAGCTCTATCTTGGTTTCATCTGACCTAAGCACACGGTCCAAGTTGAAGTCCCAGTACCACTCCAGACATTGGCGTTTATGATTGTGAGTGAGAAAAGTTTTTTTCTGTGCATGCCTCCCAAACAGCTCGTTGGCATGTAGATAGCGCCTGATGGTTGTTTTGGAGACTTTGTGACCCCAAGATGCTACCATTTGTTGCAGTTCTTTAACAGTGAGCTTTGGAGAACTTTTTATTTCTCTTACCATCCTCCTCACTGTGTGTGGTGGCAAAATAACCTTGCGTCCGCGTTCAGGCTTGTTTACCACTGTTCCAGTTGTTTTTAACTTCTTAATGATTCCTCTGACAGTAGATATGGACAGGTGCAGGCGAGTGGCTATTTTTTTGTAGCCATTGCCTGACTTGTGAAGGTCGACACACATCTGCCTTACTTGAATGGTGTGTTCCTTTGTCTTTCCCATGCTGAAGAGTGGATAAGAGAAATGGCCTCTGTGTCACGTCATATTTATACCCCAGGGAAACAGGAAGTTATGTTCCTAGATACTCTGATCAACTTTGTAAATTACTGTAGAAATGACAGAAATACTTCAATTACATTTATTTCTGAGGAATTGTTAGGGGTGCCAATAATTGTGGAACAGGCGATTTTATGCAAAATAATTATTTCTTAGTCTGGGATTTTTTTTCCCCTTAAAATTCAATTCAGTTCAAGGTTACATTTTTCTACAATTTTCTGTGTGAGAGTATGCTTCTGCAATAAAAATTGAATTTATTTTAAGGCTTTTAACACATCTTAACCAGGGGTGCCAATAATTATGGAGGGCGCTGTAGTTCATTTAAACCATTTAAATGATCATGGAGCGCAATTTAAATCACCAGATGCGCGGAACAGGTAGCGTGGAAGTTAAGAAGTAGGCGAGCCTACTTGGGCTGAACGGCCTGTTCTCGTCATTCCTGTTATGTTATATTATGTTAAGTTTCAGAGCAGTTTGTCTTTGGTAAAGCCTGGGCCTATTTATAAGCAAGTTATTTTTTTCTGTACTGAATTTAGTCCATTATTTCGTTGCTGTTAGATCTCATAGGGAGAGAAGCCATGTCCTCAATTGCCAATGGATTATTCCAATGACTGGAAAATGTGTCAATAAAGGAAATTATTGAGAACTTGCCTGGATTAATTCCTGCCCTCCACAGGTCGCACATGCGCAGATATAAAAAAAAAAGAAAGAAAGAAATCAGCTTTTGCTGTACACACGCACAGAATGAACAGATTATTGGGCAAAAAGCTGGGTGTGTTTACTGGATTTCTCATAAACCGACAGCGACCTTTTTCCAATAATGATCCGATAATAATCGTTTTAGTAGTGTGCATGTAAACGCACTCAATGTTCCTCAACATCAAATTGCAAAGGCTTTGAAGGTCTCATCATCAACAGTGCATTATATCATCAAAAGATTCAGAGAAACTGGAAAAATCCTTGTGTGTAAGGGACAAGGCCAGAGACCTTTACTGGATGCCCATGATCTTCGGGCCCTCAGATGCCACTGCATCACTCACTGACATGATTTTGTCATTGACATTATTAAATGGGCCCAGGAATACTTCAAGAAACAGTAAACACAGTCCGCCATGCCATCCACAGATGCCACCTAAAACTCTATCATCCAAGAAGGAAGCCATTGTTGAGCATGATCCAGAAGCGCTGCCGTGTTCTGTGGGCTAAGTCTCATTTAAAATGGACTGTAGCAAAGTGGCAAAGTGTCCTGTGGTCAGACGAGTCCAAATGTGACATTCTTGTTGGAAATAATGGGCGTCGTATCCTCGAGGATAAAGAGGAGAAAGACCACCCCTCCTGTTATCAGCATTCAGTTCAAAAGCCTCTGATGGTATGGGGATGCATTAGTGCATATGGTGTGGGACACATGCATTTTTTAAAAAGCCCCACGAATGCTGAAAGGAAGATAAAGGTTTTAGAGCAACATATGCTCCCCTCCAGATGACATCTGTTGCAAGGAAGGCCTTGTGTATTTCAGCAGGACAATGCAAAACCACATACTGCAGCTATTACAACAGCATGGCTTTGTTGTAGAAGAGTCCGTGTGCTGAACTGGCCTGCCTGCAGCCCTGATCTGTCACCGATTGAGAACATTTGGCACATAATTAAACGAAAAGTCTGTCAAAGGAGACCCAAAACTCTCCAGCAGCTGGAAGCCTGTATTAAACAAGAGTGGAATCAAATTCCAATGGCCAAACTCAAGAAACTTGTCTTCTTAATGCCCAGACACCTCCACTCTGTGTTAAAAAGAAGATTGGATGCTACACCATGGTAAACAGGCCCCTGTCCCAACTTTTATGAGACCTATTGCAGCCATCAAATTTTAAATGAGCTAATTTTGTGGATAAAATTGTAAAATTTCTCAGTTTCAACATTTGCTATGATATCTCTGTTCTATTGTGAACAAAATTCTGGCTAGTGTGATTTGAAAGTCATTGCGTTTTGATTTTATTCACAATTTACACTTTGTCTCAACTATTTCGGAGCTGGGCTTGTATTACCTGATTGCTACTCAGAAATAGATTGAGTGTTAACCTGCATTGTCTATGGCAATGTCACTGCTTGTAGACAGTTTTATTTTTACATGAGCAGCCTGCCATAAAACGCGGACCTGAGTCTGCAAAACCGCATATCAAGCCGATCAGACACGGACATTAAAAAAAATACCGTTTTGTGAGCCGCAGGAAATCATAAGCTTCATTAGGCATGGATGTTTTATGTTAAGTTTACAATTAATGTGGATAGAATATGCTTGAAAATTGTTGTCTTGAACAATAATGAAAGCTGAGGGGAAATGGATATGGATTGATACTTGCAGCTGTACAACTTAACACTTATTTGGTAATCAGGAAACCTAAATCAGAACAGGTTTGGAGATGTAATGCGCTTTAAGGCGAGGTGAGAGCAGTGCCAGGATCTTTCTGATGGCAACTCTGGAGTGGAAGAGGTTTTTAATAATCCAAGGCCGTCACACCTTACAGAGGATCTGCAGAATGAGGTGTAAGGTGGCTTTCTCTGAGGTTAATATTCGCTAACAAAGACAGGAACAATGTGATACAACAATCTAAAAAGGGTTCTCGTCTTTTCCTGTTCCATCGCATATTTTAAGCCGACTATTATTTCTGTAAATTTAATTGCATACCTGTAAGAACTTTGTAACGGGAAAATGTGGTGTTTCTTAATGACAAACTCCAAATAATTACCCGACTGGCAATTAATTTTAGTAATTCGCTTAACCCATCAAGACCTGATGTGAAATTTGCGTGCCTCTCCTTGAAGACCTGCTGTGACGTGTATTTTTTTTTTAAAGATTATTTTTTGGGGGATATTTTCCTTCATTTGATAGTTGTACAGTGGAGAGAGAGGGGTAAGTTGTGGAAGACATGCGGCAAATGACCCGAGTTGGAATCAAACCCGGGTCACCGCGGGATGGACACAGCCTTTATTCTATACACACTTAGACTGATGAGCCACCAGGGCACAACCCTGATGCCGTTATTTTCAAGAATTGTGACCAATGGAGGGCATCGTGATTTGCAAAAATACCAGTGGGAAAGAAGAAATACATCATGGGGCGTGAGTTTTTACAGATTTTTAGCCTCTGCGTGGGCCAAAAAAAAAGTTTCCAAAGCTGCACTGCATATGGTCACAATGGATGATAACCAGATTGAGGGGAGCAACATTGACTTTTTATGACAGCTCTGTTTTTTTTTTTGTTTTTGTTTTTTTTTTTTGTGATCTGCCGCTTGTAAAAAAATACTCTAAAATTATGATTTTCAAATTTTTTTATTTATTTATTGGTTCTTCAAAATATGTTAATAAACATTTTTGCAAAGGCAATTACAACAAAAAATGCCACTGGTTTAAGCACATAAATTATTTTTATCTCATGTTAATATCTGCTACAGAGGCTGAAAAAATAAAGGTTTTCGCAAACATTGACAATCCTGTCAGGTTTTTCAGAAAATCCTCCGGTGTGGTTGTTTTCACACAATGCCAAAGGTTTTAGGAAGCTTCTTTGGAGGCTGCCCTAAGTCTTTATTAATGGGTTAAATACAGAGGTGGATATTCCTGGGGTCAGAAAGTAAAAGTCCGGCCATGTTTTACCTCCAGCCATGAGCTCAGGCAGCTGATTTTCCTAATTAGTTCAACCTCTGGGCTGAAGAGTTGCTGCAATTCTTAGATCCAAGCAGTTGCAGCAAAATACTGGGACAGACTTTTACTTTCTGGGGCTGGATTGTCCACCTCTGGTTAAATATGTAAAAAGTTCTGTGGAAGAAGAAGGGTAGCAAAATTAATAATTTCACCCCTGCTCATTTACAGACTTGTATTAAGCTGACTGGTGTCCAGCCAAACAAGCTGAGAAGCACTTGCACTATGTAGGCCTATGGGATATGACATATAGGAATTTATATTTCTCGGCTGAGAAATGTGCTTTAAAAAGAATTTGACAGCAGGAAACAATTTGCCAACCAGTTTTGAACATAATTTATAGTGGCATGAAACAGAAACAAATGACTAAAATCTGTCGATTTCACTGAAATATACAGATGTACATCATAAGCAATGAAGAAATATGATGGAAAATGATTAAACCCAGAGGAAGCATATAAATTGAAAACAGTATTAGCCGAAGTATGGATCCTTGAGGTTTACCTGAAGTATGCACTGCAGAAAATGACACATAATCACAAAGTAAAACTAACAATTTTTTGTAAGACAGATATGAGGAAAACCATGTCAATACAGTTCCAGAGTATCCAACCCAATTTCTCGGCCTGTCAATCAAGACTGCATGATCAGTTATATCAAAGGCTGCGATTCGTGACATTATTATAAGGTTTTATCACGTATGTGTCTCTGGGGCACACAGAAACTTGTAATTCAAACACAAATTATATCCAACAACACCAATAATGAGCAGTCTGGCATTCATCCAAGGATCATTTGTGACAGTATGAAGGGCGGTTTCTGTGCTGTGTCTGTGCCTGAAGCTGGACTGACATTTGTCTAATAGATTTCTTGTTTCCACAACCACTGAAAGTTGCTTTGCCACAACTCTTTCCTAAAACTTTGGGAATAAAACGTGGCTTCGAATAGGGTCTTAAGTTATAAAGAACTGCTGGATCAAGGTTTCTTTTTTATGGAGTAGTTGAATGCAGGCCGTCCAAAAACAGTCAGGAATACAGCCAGTGGAAAAGGAACTGTTCAGCACAGAGAGCAGCTCAGGGCCAATGATCTCCTTGAGGAGCCGAGTGAGTTTATTTGGTCATGAAAAGTTCTTTAAAACAAAACACATTAGCCCACTTTTGGACACAAAGAGTTTCAAATAAGCACCAGAGATAAACTTATAGCACAACAGATTCAAGTTGTTTTTGCAGTTTTGAATAGTATTATCTTGAATGCTTTTCGGAAATCTCGGTTAAAAAAGGTATAAATAATTGGATTCACTGCGCTATTACAGTAGCCAATCCAGAAGAAGATGTTGAAAAGAACATGTGGAATTGAGCAACTTTCCCTACATATTGCGTGCAGGCTGTATGTGAAAAAGAACGGGAACCAGCAGAGCACGAAGACCCCAATTACCACGGCCAGGACGAAAGTGAAGCGCTTCTCGCGCTTCTGTGCCACTTTAGTTTTGGATATAGGCTGCTGTCTCATGTTCAAGCTCTGCGAGGGAGGCTGCGCGGAAACCCAAGACAGCCGGTACACCTGATTCCGGCGCAAGTTCGAGCCTTCCATTATCCTCGATTTGGAGAAGCGCGAGTTCGCCGCGCTGCTCTCCTCGGGATCAGTGTCGTCTAGCTCCTCCAGCCGCTGGTTACTTCCCAAATTTTGACTTCTCGGGCTCTCCGTCTCAGATGTATCCTTGCGCACGAAACACATCTTTGACAGCGAGGGTTGAACCTCTAGACCATTTTTGGCAACAAACACCGCTGAGGACCGCTGTTTTGCCACTCTGTAAATTTTACAGTACACAACAATCATAATAACGGCAGGGACGAAAAATGACACGAGGCATGAGAAGAGGATGTACCATGTATCGTTGTTCAACGAGCATTCGTGCTTGTTGTGTTCCGTGATAACGAAGGGTGGGAAAGAAATAACGGCTGATATTATCCATACCACTGCGATCGTGGACTTGATCCGCTTTGGAGTTCTTCTGAAGGTGACAGCTGTCGTCACAGACCAGTACCTGTCCAGACTTATTGCACAGAGGTGAACGATGGAGGACGTACAGAAAAGAACATCCAGCGCCAGGTAGAACGCGCACCACGTAGTTCCAAAGTACCAATATCCCATGACCTCGTTCGCCAGAGAGAACGGAATTACTAACGTAGCCACGAGAATGTCTGCTGATGCCAAGGAAACAAGAAAAAGGTTCTGAGGCGCGCGGAGAGCGCGGCTGGTGAACACAGCCACTACGACCAAAACGTTACCTATAATAGTCACCAAAATAATTACGATGACGACCAGGATGATGAATGCAGCCGCCGTCGGTGAATGCGGTGAAGTCCTCTGCGCGCTCGTGCTGTTGGTAACGTCGGAAGAGTTGGACGAAATAGAGATCCGCTGATTCAGGTTCATCTTGGCCAGTTTTGCCTTTCTATGAGCAATTCTCCCAAAATACTTTTGAAGGAAAGTCCAATGTAGTTTCACTTTGCTTCAGTTTTTATTTTTATTTTGTAAGAGTCCCGTAAAATCGCGCGGACATGATGCTGACTTTTTGTGGGATGCATAATGCGAGGTATTTTTTCCCGCGCTCATTTGCCAGAGGCGGTTGGTACAATCTCATGAAATGGTTGTGCATAACTGAGGGCTATAATAAGCCTGTGCACCCCTCAGATAAGTAAGCTCTTGCACTCTCGCGGGTGATCCATGGTAAGCGATGCTTCACTCCTCAGCGCGTTTCCATCTCCGCAAGTACAGCAATACTGACGTGGATCGCGTGGGGTTGTTTTCTGCTGCTTTGAGACTGTTGCAGTATCCGGGGGCGCCTTTTTAATCTCATGTTCTCATCCTTTGCGGTTTCCTCATATTAGAGATGCAGAGAGGCAGGGAGAGAGAGAGAGACTGCCTGAATTACAAATCATGCATATTTTTTTCTGCACTGCAAGTGTCTCTCTGGAGGTTTTAAATTTAATTGTTTGCTTGAATTATTTTCCTTATGTATTTGCTCAGATTGCTCAGCGGTATATCTCCTGGACCCACATGCACTCTAGCTGATTTAGTGCTTGAAGTTTGACAATGCGTCAGAGTTAGCCAGTGGTACGAACACTCTATGCAGTCCTTGTATTATCTTGCCACACAGTTGTCATCAACATGAAACTTAACTTGAACAAGGGGCCTTGGATCAGTTTGCACAGGTGAGATCACAGGTGATAGTGTTGGCTGTGCTTATGGTTGGAGTATGCTGGTAGCCTACTTGTTTTTTGCCCAGGTTTTGTTTCTTTATGGAAAAATAGTCGAGACAAAGCAGCCATAGTTTCAGGCCTTTATTAATTTCTGTATCATTAGCATTTTAGCACTGCGCAGATTGCAACAAGTGGACCTGGCAGCAAATTCGAGCTAATAGTGGCTTTCGCCTTGTGCTGGCCCTGAGTCAGGTTGACTCTCAGACACATTCAAATGATCAGTTCTTTAATTTTTACATCAAGCTACAATGCATCTGCGTAGATCTCAAGCAATTACAACACATACTGCCATAGCAATAAACCATCAGGTTTTGATTTGACTCCAAATACTGACACATTACAAAATAAACTGACTGCTGACTGAATTCACTAGAAAAATGCTAGTCCGAGCTATTCTGAAACAAACTCCAATTGAAGCACTGATTACCAAAACCCCAAAAGTCAAGTCAAGTGTGACTTATGGGGTTTTAGTAATAGGTGCTTCAATTATAGATCCATCTATACGTAGAAATATTTTAATATGTGTTCATGCCCAAGTATCTTAGAAGTAAAGTATAGGTTACTTTTGAGCCCAAATACTGACACATTATGAAGTAAACTGGGCCCCATTGCCCAGAGGAGCAGATCACTGGCTCTAGCCTCTATGGAACTGCTCAACTGATGCTTTGAGTTGCAGTATTTTAACCCCTTTTCGCACCAGCCAAATATGGCTATTTATGCCTTACATGATTATGGCTTTATAATTCAACATCTGAGCTGCACAGAGAAGGGGCAAATGGCTTTAATGATACAGGATATTTGCAGCATTGATAATTACATTGTATTTCAGTTTCTTTTCATAATTTTAATTCAGAGTAAGGGCCTCAAACACAAAAAAATCTTCATGAAAATTCAGCAATGAAATTATTAAAATAATAATACTGAGAATTAAAAAATGGCTGGAAGTTAAAACTATACATTTCTGGGATCATAAACTCCTTGACCGCAAGTGCACATCTTCTGTAAATTATCTACCATTTATTAGCTAAATAAGATAACTCTCCAGGTGGCTCCCCAAACTGTCAGAGCTCTCAAGATTACGTACTGAAGTTCAACATGAATTAATGACTTTCTGGTGGAAATTGGCATGAGTTTATCAGTATAGGCGCGGATGGACATCTATAATCAGCAGTAACCTCTCAAAACCAAAAACAGGGCTTTTCTCCATGATTACATTACATTACATTACCGGTTCTTAGCAGACGCTCTTATCCAGAGCGACGTACAGAAGTGCACAAGAACAGTACAAAAGTGCAGACCTCCTAGGAGACAAGTACAAGTGCTAACAGTCAGTGACAGAACACGTTCCATTGTTACAGTGCAACAAAGGGGCAGAGTCAAGTGCAATAAAAGGGCAATAAAATAAAATAAGTGCAATAAAAGGGCAACAGGTCAAGTGTAACAAAGGGGCAGGAAAATCAAGTCAACTGACAAAATAGGGTGCAAAAAAAAAAAATGAAGGGAAACCAAATCAAGCGGTGACAATCAGGAAGTAAGGTAAACAGAATTAAGTGCAACAAATCAAGGGATGTAGGGACAGGATTCAGGGCAGTGGAGCAGGGGAAAGGTGGAGCCTGAAGAGGTGGGTTTTCAGGCGGCGCTTGAAGATGCTCAGGGATTCTGCTGTTCTGACCTCAATAGATAGATCATTCCACCAACGAGGTACCAGGACAGACAGCAGCCTTGAGCGGAAAGGGGAGGAGCGGAGAGGGGGAGGAGCCAGGCGACCAGAAGTAGCAGAGCAGAGTGCTCTGGCAGGGGTGTAAGGTCTGAACAGTCTCTGGATGTAGGCTTGTGGAAACATTTTTTATTGATTCATTTAATTGTTATCAATTGCTTATCCTTGCTTGCTCATATTCTGTTTTAGTTCACAACTTCATAGGCCTAGAGTGTGTGTGTGTGTGCTTACACATTTCTGATTTAGCAGGGGCCTGCATAACTGTACTAGTGTGTCATGACATGTAGCCTATCTAAAGTCATGACAACTTGAATGTCTGTACCAAGGACAAGATGTTTTTCTCTTTCTCTAAGTTTATGTGTTTATAGAAAGCTCCGGAACCCATAACAAGATAAGCTGGAGCCAGAGCTGAGAGAGAAGGCAGGTGCTCTCCACACTGGCAAGATGTGTGTGTATCCCTAGACAACTTGACGTGGTTACGTACCAACTTGACACAGTTGCATGCGACGGCAAAGGCTTGCGTGGTGTGTAAATCAGCATGGGGGGAGGAGAATGCCATGGAGTATTCCTACAAATACCAGAAAACTTTAATTGTGTATCCTCCTCCATTTTGCTGACTTGACTTTGTATGGGGATCCTTTTTTGCAAAAAAGTAAACGGACTTTGGCTTAGATATTAACTTCTCTGTCTCCGACTGATTTTTTTTCTCTGGGTCGTCTGAGTTTCTTTTTGCGAAGGTAATACCAGGAATGTAAATTTAAATTCCTTTAACATTGGGGGCTCGTCCGGGATTCCAATATCTCACCTGCACTCCCTGGAGAATCAGCGCCGACTGAAAACCGTGCGCACAGTCGTCCAGGGGACATTGTGGAAAGACCTCAGCCCAGGGCGCTTGGGAAGGCCCTTTTGGGGTGTGTAGGAGATCAGAAACGGGGGGTTCTCCAAACAATGAGTGGAGGTGCGGGTGAGTGACGGAATTGTTACTGAATTCAGCTTAGTTGTCGTGAGGCAGAGAAAGTAATATTGCCAATTATGGGACTGATGAACAGTAAAGGGGTTGCTGTGGTTGTGTTGTAAGGACTGCTGTTCTGGCACTAATGACGACGAAGCGTTGACTGAGACTGGGCAATTTGTTGAAAGTTGACATAATGGTTCAGGGAATCATTGTGGGTCTGAGACTGAGGAGTGTGTAGAACACTGACATAATGGTTCTGGGAATCATTGTGGGTAAAGGAATTTGCCGGCATTTCTGGTGTATGTTATTGAAGCAAAAAAAGTGGTCAGATCATAAGAAAATTAGAGCCTTGGATCTTTTCCAATGTGAATGAATGCGAGAGAGGAAAGTGCACTAAGGTATGTGTGTGTGTCCTGAGCTCAGTCTGCGTGTGCGTATGTGGAAATCAATGTGAATGAACCTAACTCAGTGTCTGTAAACAACTGCATTGCTGGCATATTTGTTAGTTCTGTCTTTGTTAGATTGAATCTATTCCATGAAGTGCATATAGGTGTTTTCAATAAAATTAGCATTGATTTGAGAATAAGTTAAGGTGCCAGTTGGTTAGCTAATATTTACAGTATTTTATGGACTCCTTGCTGTAATTACAGGATTGGTAAAAAGTGAAAATTTTGAAAAAAAAAGTGTATATTAGCAGAGTAAATTTGTTGGAGTTAAAACATTTTTAATGACTGTGTATTTGTAAAAGGACAAAGTTGCATAAGTAAGCAGAATAATTTTTCCTTATGAAACCGAGCAAAAGTCCCCATTTCTTGATAAAATAAATGCTAACCCCTCTTAAACGATCGGTAACTATAAATAGAGGGAGGTTTAGACAAAGTAACAAATGAATGAAAATTATACAAACATGGACAAGTGTTTCTAATGTTGTGGCCAACTGAATTTCTTTAAGGTGCAGGACAAAGTGAATATTTAAATGCTCTATTTGGTGGTAGTAATACATTGCAGAGAAAACTACCAGTGACATCCTCTATGAGCATGAAGTGATTACACTATTTGAATTTGTAAAATATTTTAAAGAGCTAGAAAATCTAAGCACTTTTCTGTAGATAATCAGGCTGTGTGAGATAGGTGTGCTAGAAGCACATCTTTGAAAAGAAAATGAAGTGAAAGTGGAAACAAGAATAACACAGTGTGTTCAAAATTTGCCAAAGTACTGTTTAACACTGTATACAATAAGAGACTGTGTGCCAAATTCAATTTAGAGGTTTTTCTATCAAGCATTGAAAAATTGCAATTGCTATCTGAAGGAAAAAAAATGAGGTAAAATGATCAGAAAAGTGCCAGTAAATACAATATGAATATTTATTTTTTAATATAATATGAAATTTAATGGTACATATTAAATTGATAAAAAAAATCAAATGAAGTATTGTGGGATTAGAGAATCATGGATCTTTAGATGGGGAAGCACTAAGTGGAACAAATGTGACTGAAAGCTTTCTTGACAAAAGAAATGCAATAAAAAATCTTCTCTCCATTTTGAACAGGAATTGTCAACGAGTGTCTTCATGGCAAAGGAACTGAGTAGCTGATAACCTTAATCTGTTTATTTAATTTTTACAGGGAATGATCCGAACGAGTTGAATTAAAACAAAATTGTTCATTATTGTTTGTCTCTAACTCCTCTTGGAACTTTTCCACAGAGAGCACTGCTGAAGAGAAGAAATGAGCTGGCCAGCAGGGGATTAGAAGTTTACTTTCTAAAAAAGATTTGGGGAAATCCAAATTGAAGTATTAACGCAAGACTAAATTCAAAAAGTGGACCACCATATAATTGAAAAAGTCCACTAGTAACATGATCACATATTACTTTGCTTGCGATTTCTAAATTTATTTTTGATTAAGTGAGTCAAATAAAAGGTACTGACTGAGAGGACCTTTATGTGCCAGGAGCCCAAAGTGAAAACTACTATTAAATATTTAGCCATTTTTGTGAATAAAAAATATAAAAAAATTTTTTTGCAAATTGTAACATGGTCTAAAGTGATTCCACCCGGTTCTGCTGATGATGAGGGGATATGTAAGAATGGTTGGGGCTAATAAGCCCTGACTGTGTATTTCCTCCATGCTTTTAGCGGAACCCTAGACTGAGGTGGATTGCTTAATTACAATTCATTGAGCGGAAAAAAAATTTATTCTCCATTGTGTTAAAGAAGTCCTGTCTAATAATACTACATGTCCTGGACTTCCCCACTATCAAAACTTGATATTGAATACTTTGTTGATGATTTGACGTCAAATGCCGATAAAGTGAACCCATGTGTTGGATATGCTGTCTGGACTCATGATAGCTGTGTTGATAGTGGCCCTCTACTCACTCTGTAGAAGCACAGAGCTGATAGCTCACACCAAAAATGTTCACCAAATCAGTTTGGCTGACGCGTTGCAGACAGAGACACAAGGGCAGCAGCCAAAAACACTCTTGTGGGGCTATTACACCAATCTTCTTTACTCAATATTCATGTGACGTGCTGTGAGCAGAACATGATGCTGGTCCCCCATAAGAAGAATGTCAATGGGCATCACATGGAACACAATACACTGATGGCGGGTGGGTAGGACCCAATGGTAAGCCTATGTTACCAAAATCCCTCTTCTATATTACTGTAGATTTGGTGCATGGGCAGTGCCATGTACCAAGAGGGGGGACTAAGTGATGCGTTATTATTGATGTGACCTTTTTCTAAATGAGGTAGAAGCTATAGATGCAATCACAGTAGCAAAAATCCTGAGTAGGGAAATTGTTCCTTGGTGGGGGATTCCAGAAGCATTATATAGTGATAATGGGCCAGAATTTAGAAATGAAGAACTGGCTTGTTTGGGAGTAAAATCGGGAATAGAATTGAAAAAAATTGTGTATATCATCCACAATTAGCAGGACAAGTGGAGAGAACTAATGGAACCCTGACAGCAAAACTGTGCAAAGCCGTGGCAGAAACTAAATGGAATTGGGTAGCATGTCTGCCATTAGTATTAACTAGCATGAGGATAACCCCACAGCGGGGGTTGGGGTTGTCACCTTAGGAAGTAGTACATGGGAAACCTTTTGAATTACCACATTTATTGCCGAGAACACAAGTAGAAGAAGCGACTCTGGCAGAGTATATGAATAGAATGTTGACTAACAAAAGTGAGATGCGAAATATGCTTCCTCCTAGATCAGTAGCGGAATTGCCGCCTGGTGAGATAAAGCCTGGAGATTGGATCCTGGTGCGGAGTGTCGGAAAAAAGCGGAAGTGAGCCGGCATGGAAGGGTCCATATCAAGTGCTCCTGACCACACCGACTGCAGTAAAAATCCAGGAGAGGGAGGCGTGGATACATCAGTCACATTGTAAGGTGGTATCTCCTCCTCCAGCGGGTGTGTAGGTACATCTGGGTGAGTCAGGATAGACTTGGAGGGAGTCCGGCTACAAAGGGGGGCGTGGCATATAGAGCCCGCCCGTCTCAAACCCGGTGAAGAGTTTATTTACGCTCCAAGTCAGTAGAGACTCCAGACTTATTCATATTAAAAACAAAAAAAAAAGAGGTTTAATAAAATGACTTATCTCTCCCTGTGTCTGTTCATTCTTAAACATATGTTGCGCCAACAATGAATGTGAACAGTATAGTTAAATGCGCCATGGCAGTGTCTACTGCACGTAATGGATTAGTTTCAATCGAACCCAGTTTACCCCCACTTAATATAGTCGATGTGTCGAAGGAAATGGCACAGGGTTTGTGGGGGTAACCTAGGGGTGCCAGGGGAAACTATTGATTTTGAGTGGGTATCCACAAACAAGCGACGGGAACAATTCGGAATGACTAACCGCCGTGGGGGAAGGGTTAGCATCTGGGGAGCCATTTCCCTATGATGAAATTAAATTGTTTGCATTAATGGCTGCACCGACGAGTGCTTGGAAAACCCTGATTGTAAATGATACACCAATTTCTTTTCTATGTGACACGGGGGCGTGTTGAACTGTTATCAGAAAAGTAAGTGCAAAAGTAAGTGCACATCGGCTCAGCACTAATATGACACAAACTTTTGCTGCAAATGGGGCAATGGGACAGCGTAGCAACAGAGGAACTCAAATTTGAGGATCCTGAGGGGATTGCTACACTCTGCTCTGTAATAGTGTCCACACAGTGCCCAGTAAACCTCCTGGGGAGGGACGTAATGTCTAAACTGGGGCTCGGGGTGGTTCCTACAGGTCCTATTACGTGGGAGGCAATGCGCGTGTTCGAGGGAAGCGAACAGGGTGAGATTGCGGGGGATCAGATGATGCTTCTGGGAACCGGACCCCCAGCAATCTACCAAGCGTTGCAATTTGCAGATTCGCCCCCTCGCTAGCCGATTACAGAAATGTTGCAAATAGTGCTGGGGAGAGGACTGAAGACCCCCGTGTCTGGTGAAGTAGTGTCTGGGGAGGCATGAATTGACATATTGCCATGGTACTATCTAATCGGCGCGCTTGTCGCATGTAAGGTTATGGGCAACACGTGGTACGTTGGCGACAGCCCACACCTAGCAGAGGGGCGATGGAGACGAGCTCTGTGAACAGGCGAGGCTGGTGAAACTGTCGAAGCAAATGTGGCAGTCAGCGAGTGGTGCTTCTGTGATCGATGGGCTTTGAAAAGAAGACATCGGGAAGCAGAAATCAGAGTTCTCAACCTGGGGGAGCCTGGGCGGAGATCTCTGTGGAAAGGGATCAAGCCGGGGACTGCGCCCTGAATGGGAGTTTTTAAAGGATCTAAGTGGTCAAAAATATGTGTCCAATTTTGGAATTGCAGGATGCAACTACTGCTCATTGTATTTGTTAACGGCGGCACAGGGCAGGATCTGTCAGCGTTTTGGGCCCACTGTACCTATATACCCGCCAATGATGAGGCAGGAGGGGTAACTGATTAAGCCTTGCAACGTTTGAAAGACATATCTGATCCACAATAGCGAGACCTTGCACCAGCAGTGGCAGTTTCTTGGTGGGACTGGCTTCTGTCTGGGGGTTGGAAAGCGGGAATTACATCTGTAATGTCTTGTAGTTTGGGGATTCGCAGTACTGTTCTTTTGTAGTTGCTGTGGAGTTCCCATAATTAAAGGAATGATATCAAAAGTATTGAGTACTAATCCACAGTATCAGATGTTTCCATTACAGGACAACAATGAGATGTATACTCTGCCCGAGGAGCTTAAGGAATCATACAGCGATGTAATTGAGTTGGAGGGTTTGTTTGAACAAAAGGATGGAGTGTAATGGTAATATGATGAAACATCTTCCCCGTGAATGAATCACATGCTGAAAATCGAGAGAAGTGGCATGCTGGCGGATAATCAATTATAAACAGGGGGGAAATGTGGAAACATTTTTTATTGATTCATTTAATTATTATTAATTGCTTATCCTTGCTTGCTCATATTCTGTTTTAGTTCACAACTTCATAGGCCTACACTGAAAAAAGTGATTTTGACCCCTAGTAAATGTTCCATATATTAATTAAGCATATTTTAATAGAAATAGTTGTGTTATTTAACTCCACTTCAAAAAATAAGTAATTTCAAATAGTCAACATAATAAAAATATCTAGCTTCAGATAAAAATATTTTGTGCAACCACTTACCTTAAAAAAATTATGTTCATTCAACAAAACATTTTTTTCAGTGTAGAGTGAGTGTGTGTGTGTGTGTGTGTGTGTGCTTACATATTTCTGATTTAGCAGGGGCCTGCATAATTGTACTAGTGTGTCATGACATGTAGCCTATCTAAAGTCATGACAGCTTGAATGTCTGTACCAAGGACAAGATGTTTTTCTCTTTCTCTAAGTTTGTGTGTTCATAGAAAGCTCCGGAACCCACACTGTAAACCCTAACAGGTTCAATGAACTCAAAATATTTGATGAAACTGATTACCTCATAATATTTAGCTATGTTACAGAATATTTTAAGTAATTGTTACTCATAATGAGACTTTATTAATGCTCAAAATCTTTAAGGGAAAGGACAAAATTAAAAAGAATAATGTGAGAAATAGATTTTCTAAGTAAATACTACATTAGTCAGACAAGTTCTTTAGACTCTAAATCTTTGGGAAAATGAATGACATTAAAGCAAATAATTTCAACAAATAAACATTTTAAGTCATTACTAATCTAAGTTAGACAAGTGATTCACACTCATTTTTTTGAGGAAGTTGATGAACTGAAACATAATAATTTGACAAACAAATATTTCAAGTAATCACTACTTTAATTTTGGATAAGTTAAATGAACCTGATCACTTTGAAAGCATTCTTAAAATTGACAAAATTGACACTGCAAACGGAGTTGAATTTTTTAAGTTATCCCTCCTAATAATATACTCATGTTATCAACATGACTCATGCAATTTCTCAGACCTAAAAGTTGTCAATTCAGCCTCTTATATTTTTAAGTTGACTTAACTCTATTGAAACACATTCTATTGACTGTTTATGTTTACTATTTGCCTCAAAATCAAATATACTTCATTTATATGATTCAAATAAAAAAACTATTCCATAGACAATTTCACTGCAGATTCCATTGATTTACATCTAAGACATGCCATGCATGTGCCAACTAAAAGGACCCATTTCAATAAGAAAAGGTTCGGTAAACAGAGTCAGGTAAAAAAAAAAAAAAAACAATAATAATTTTTTAAAAATCCTGATATCACAATCGTACATTTCAAATTCTCAGGAGAAAAAAAAAACATAGGAAAAGTCACTCTCTTGAACAAGGGGTCAAGTGTCTTACTCAAAATAATTGAAAGACATCTTTAAATATGTCACATTCATTATTTGTACTGACATATTCCAAAACAATACATGTTCTATCATGTCAATAGTAAAAAAAAAATAGCATTGAGAAACATAAGTATGACAAAAACACACTTATTCACAGATATCACAGTTCTATTTCAAATACTCTCATTCTGTAATAAAAATTGCAAAGGAAAAAAACACATCCTCTTAAACAAAGGAAAGAATCCACTTTGTCAAAATTATTACATGACCTCTTAAAACAGCTCATTCATTCTTTGCAGGTTTTGCATACTGACATAGTAGAAAAAATACATCTTATTTCATTCCATTTGAATACCAACAGAACAACGTCCCCAGCAATGGGGTCAATACAGAAAATCAAAGAAATATTATGTCACCACCTCTTCAACAAAGGTAATAATACTCTTGATCCAAAAACAAATAGGCCAACATACATAAAAAGCAAAAAATAGGACCAAGGGTCCGGTAGCTTACCGGCAAGCAGTCTTACGCCGATGAGTTATGAAAATTTCATGTGAAGTTTGACGTTTGAATCAATGAAAATCAATGTCAAGGTCACTAAATAAAAGTTCACATACATTTATAAGACCTTCTGTAATACAATCCTAAGCTCTGAAGCAATTTTGGTGATACAAGTCATTATAATATGTCAATATATATTCAATATGTCAATTGTGAACTTTAAAGGTCACAGAATGTCAAGTTGTGGTCAGCAAATGGATTTCATATACGACTTTCTAAATATCTCCATTCAAACCTTGGCTCCATCTGTGACCATTTTGGTAATAAAAGTCAGGGTAATTTCACTGCCGAGTTTGACCCTCAAAGGTCACTGACAATCAAGTTGAATGTCACCAAATGAAAGTTCATATGCACATTCCTAGATGTCAGTTACACACACCTAGGCTCTGTCTGTGACCGTTTCAGTGACAGAGGTCATTGAATTTTCTCTATTCCTTCAAGGTCAATATGAAGGTCACCAAATGAAAGTTCATACATCATTTCCTATATGTCTCCAATGCAAACCTACACTCAATCTGTAACAATTTTGATATGTGGAGTGCTCTCGGAGTGAACCTTTTGTTAATTATGAAAATGACTGAGAACTGAGAAGATTCACTCCGAGAGCACTCCATACATAACAGGTGCTGCTTCTTCTCTCCGATTAAGTAAGACGGCAATCATTCATCTGGACGCGTATATGCTGTATTTAAATCAACGTTATTCAAAATTGCAAACCTGTCGACCCTCACACAAGTAGCCCCTTTCTGTACTGAATTTACCCCACGATTTCATTGCTGTTAGATCGCATATGGAGAGAAACCATGTCTTCAGTTGCCAGTTACGATAATTGGAAAACGCGTCAATAAAGGGAGATGATTGAGAACTAGCCAGAACTAATTGTTGTCATAAAACACATGTCTGTGAGCCCCCCCCACCCAGTTCCTAGTTCTATCAGGGGGGTATAATACCAAGCAAGTGTAACAAACACAGGCTAAATTTAAGTAAGCCAGCTGAACAATGAACTCGCAATCAGAGATAATTGGCATTACAACGGTGCTTCTAATCTTTCTATGTGAACCTCGGCTTTGTGCTTTTTTACACAGTGAGCGCTCTCAATTAAGGGGCTTTCCAAGCGTCAATTTCCCGTCATAAAATGACCGATTGTGTCCTTAATGTTTCTCCAAGGAAGCTATCCCTGTTCCAGGATCAGTAAGACTGCAAGATGTCTTCCTCCGCGGCACCAGGGGGCGCCCCAGCGGCTTCATGGGAGACATGAAGTTTTATACTGATTGGTTGGGCACTTGAAAGACTGCACATTTATGCATGCACTTACCCGGATAGACAATTTGGAAATTGTAACTGAGATTTATTTTAGTATATTTCGAGGGCTGACTTCAATAAACAGGCATGTCCAGATGTTATATCTTGGACATAACTTTATTGCAGTCAGCCCTCGATTTATTCTTGTTGGTTGTAATAAGGCCAGAGAGGGATTCTGGCGGAAAATTTCTAACTGTCTAAAAGTGCGAGTCCTCTGAGGGAGGACTAGTGGAAATCACTTTATTTTCTCGGCCAAATGAAACAAAGTAAAATTATAGATAGTATTTATCTGTCAGATTGAATATTAATAGTAAACTCCGTTTTACTAATTTCTCCGTTTTTGGTTTAAAGTATTTTTCCATTGCTTTTCTTTTATACAGCATGATTTTAATAAAATTGTATCCAACCACTAACCCTAAGCAGTTGCACCATTACAAATTTACAGTATTCCTGTGACATAAAATACTATTAAATAGTCGAATACGCTTTAATAGTTGACGTACCAGCACTGTCAAGAGGACATGGCAGCAAGTAAAAACAAAGCATGAGAACATTTTTCAAAGTGCTACGCCCTATGCTGCTTTGCTTTCGAAATTGTTTAAATTATTTAATGGTATGCTGCATGAAATGTATATAAAATGTATAGCGCGGCAAACAATATTCTTGCTCAGATTTTCTGCATCACCACCTGAATGTTGACGGTTCCCGTGGCAAAAAAAAAAAAAAAAATGCAACGTATTGCATACTGTTCCTGCAACTGTAAGTGGCTCTCTTTGCTTCATTGTCAATATATGGCTCCAGTAGATCGCATAAGTAACGAATTCCCTCAGCTGAGAATCAGTTGTGTACAAAGAGTACCCAGAAAAGCGAACAGGTCATGCCAGTCTCCCTCCAAAGAGTACCGCGTACGTTCCGGGCACAAAAGTCCACAGGTAGTGATGGTCAAATGAAGCCTTATGAATCACTGAGGCTTTCCAGCCCATTGCCATCTGCTGGGCAAAACAACATATGACAGTCAATGAACAGTACCATGACCTGAGCGGAAATGCGTGAAAAACTTTTGTGTGCAGTAACAATAAAAAAATGGATATATTTCTATAGCATGCGTAAGTAGCTATATTTGTTCATAATAAAAATCGCAATGAAACAATCACGATACTTTGCTTTTTAAAAAATCATTTTTATTAAAAAAACAAATACGGGAGTGACATTATTGAAAAAAAAAAACGAAATAACTGATACTCACGTCAATGTCCAACAATGGGGAAGATAATGTGACTCACTACAACTCTCCAACGTACTACATCTCTCTCCATCTTACACAAACGCCGACAACACCCACAGTTCAGCGCCAGATTCGAAACGTATTTGAAGAGGCGATATGTTGAACGAACCAATGACGTACTCTCCACAAACTGAGGCCTCGTTTGTCATCAGTCACGTGATTTTTACGGTAACGACGCAAGCCTCCAATCGGGGCTCCAACTGGCACGCCCCTTTTGGCTCGACCCAGACTTCGGTGCCTCGTTTCAAATGTCACATCACTATCCTCAGGATCGTTCAGGAAATGCGATGCCAACTTCATAGGCGGAGCCAAATAATGAAGCAGCACATGCATAGCTGATTACAGCCGAAACTCAGCACATAACCTGCTCTCGATCAGGTTCAAGGCTCGAAATTGCGACCGTTGACCAAAATTAACACTGTGCGAACAGTGACGTGCGTTCGGAGGTTAGTTTGTTGAGGCAGAATCTCCCCCCTCCCCCCTTTGCTTCATCAGCAATCAGACGATTAACTAGTTTAGTAAGACTATTCGGCAGAATGACGGGCCAATTTCTGTGTCCGTGGCGTTATTACTCAGTAAATCGAACCTGAAATGCCCACGAAAGTGCAGATTTGCGAGTATTTGCTTACAGGAAGCCAGAGACGTGCGGTGAGGTGGGGCAGTGACCCAAACTTTTATCACGGCATTATTTGTGAACCTGTTCACACGTACTGTGCCTAATTGACAATCAAAACAATTAAGACCAAGCCTTTAGGAAGCCCGTACACTGATAGAAGAGATAATGACAAATATTCATTCACGTATACGCTTCAATACATGATTGCAAGGAAGGAAATCAGCATAATCAATTAGGAAAAATTCTCGGCAATTATGTATTTCGTTTTAACATTTGTTAATCGGATTATGAAAGAAAACTGAAAATAAACGCCCGATTTTTTGTTCTGTTGGGATGTAAAGCGCATATTTATAGGCGAATACATTGTAGCCTATATTGATCAAGCATTGAACTCTAAGTCGAACTGTTTCAATATTTGTTGATGACATTGCTCCGGCTTCCCGGAGGCAAGTACGCGCAAATCCGCTGTGCACTAAGCATTTTAGGTTCGATGTATTGAGTAATAACGCCACGGAAACTTAAAGTGGCCCGTCATTCTGGCGAGCAGTCTTACTAAGCTCGTCTGATTGCTAATCAACCAAAGGGGAGGCAGACTAACCTCTGAGCGCACATCACTGGGCCGCACAGAGTTATTTCTGGTCGCATAAGCGAAGAGCCCTGAAGGTTAGGTTGGCAGCGTGAGTTACCATCATGACAATGAAAAGCATAGGTTTAGGCTCGACATACCTCGCTAACCCACTTATCTTGATGCATAGTTCCCCACCCCCCAGGCTGACAGCTGTGACAACTTTAGTTAACTCGCTGAAAACACGCAGCAGTTAAACCGCAGAGGGTCTCTCTCACATAGCCTACCCTTTGGCTGAGGTCTCCCCATTGGAAGACGGGATTAATTCGGCAAAGGCCAAGTTATTAAAGCACATTCACTTACCTTTATGTAGAGGCCACGGTTTGCAGGCTAATGTTGTTGGTTGTTGGCCGCCTATCTCCGGGTGCGCAGCAGGCGTTGTGGCCGATGTCAAAGCGTATCAATTTACAACAGCCACATTTGAATATAGGCTAGTTCACTATTCAGTGGAGTTTCCGAAAAATATGTTTGTTTGAGTAGGATGTTCTGTTATCTGCCATGTTGATACGAACTTATTACTTATGACCAATGGAATTTCACGTAATTATTACGTCAGACGTAATTTAAATCTACACTTAAAAGAAATGCGTTAGGGGGTTAGTTCTACTCATATATGAAGAGCTAATCAAGTCAAATTAATCAATAACTGGGAAACTAGTTGACTGAACTTAAAACTTTTGTGGTGTCTGAACAATATGGCAGCTTTGAGTACAGCTCTGCAATTTTATTGAGTATAGAACACTGTTGGGGAATACAGTGCATAGCAAGATAAGCTGGAGCCAGAACTGAGAGAGAAGGCAGGTGCTCTCCTCCCTGGCAAGTTGTGTGTGTATCCCTAGACAACTTGACGTGGTTACGTACCAACTTGACGCAGTTGCATGCGACGGCAAAGGCTTGCGTGGTGTGTAAATCAGCATGGGGGGAGGAGAACGCCATGGAGTATTCCTACAAATACCAGAAAACTTTAATTGTGTATCCTCCTCCATTTGCTTTGTATGGGGATCCTTTTTTGCAAAAAAGTAAACGGACTTTGGCTTAGATATTAACTTCTCTGTCTCCGACTGATTTTTTCTCTGGGTTGTCTGAGTTTCTTTTTGCGAAGGTAATACCAGGAATGTAAATTAAAATTCCTTTAACAGGCTGGCAGGGGTGTGACGTGGGAGTGTCTTGGGAGGTTGTGGACCAGGCGAGCTGCAGCTTTCTGGATGAGCTGCAGGGGTCTGATGGCGGATGCTGGGAGGCCGGCGAGGAGGGAGTTGCAGTAGTCCAGGCGGGAGAGGATCAGTGCTTGGACTAGGAGCTGCGTTGAGTAGCTGGTGAGGAAGGGCCGGATTCTACAGATGTTGTAGAGGAAGAACCTGCAGGTCCGAGTCACTGCTGCGATGTTCATAGCAGAGGAGAGCCTGTCGTCAAACAGGACCCCAAGGTTCTTCACACTCCGCGAGGGGGAGATGGTGGTATCCCCCAGGTTGATGGTCAGGTCCAGGAGAGGGGAGGATGGAGCAGGGATGTAGATCATCTCCGTCTTGGTTGGGTTGAGCTTCAGGTGATGGTTGTCCATCCAGCTCTGGATGTCATGTATGCGGGCGGAGACCTGGGCATCAGGGGGAAAAGAGAGAAAAAGTTGAGTGTCATCAGCATAAAAGTGATATGATAAACCATGTGCAGAAATGACAGCACCGAGTGACTGGAGATAAAGAGAAAAGAGGAGTGGACTAAGAACTGAGCCTTGGGGGACGCCTGTGGTAAGTGGGCGGGGTGTTGATACTTCACCGGCCCAGGCAACCTGGTAGGAGCGACCAGAGGGGTACGATTTCAACCAGATGAGGGCTGTGCCACAGATCCCCAGTGCAGACAGGGAAGAGAGTAGGATGGAGTGGTCGAGAGTGTCGAATGCAGCAGAGAGGTCGAGGAGGATCAGGATGGATGAGAGGGAGGCGGCGCCTGCAGTGTGAAGCGCCTCACTGACGGAGATGAGAGTGGTCTCCGTGGAGTGGGCAGCTCCGAATCCTGACTGGTGAGGGTCCAGGAGGTTGTTTTCTGCAAGAAAAGAGGAGAGTTGGTTAGCAACAGCACGTTCAAGGGTTCTTGACAGGAAGGGGAGGAGGGAGACTGGGCCGAAGTTCTGAATGACTGAGGGGTCAAGGGAGGGTTTTTTCAGGAGAGGGGTAATGGTAGCCTGTTTGAATGAAGAGAGAAAGCATCCAGAGGAGAAAGAAGAGTTAATAAGGGAGGTGACAAAAGGGAGGATGTTGGGTGTGATAGCCTTGAGGAGGGGGGAGGGGATAGGGTCGAGAGCACATGTGGTAAGACGGTGAGAGAGGAGCAGCTGGGAGACATCAGTAGAGGAGGGGGGGGGGGAAAGCAGAGAGGACATGGGAGGGGACAGGGGGGAAGGGGGAGAGGGGAGTGGGGGGGAGAAGGAGTTGCGGATGGACACAATCTTATCCTCGAAGAAGGCTGCAAAGTCCTCTGCTGTGATGGAGGTCGCAGGTGTGACAGGCGGACAGCTGAGGAGAGAGGAGAAGACAGAAAACAATTGGCGAGGGTTAGAGATTGAATTCTGGATTTTAGAATGATAAAGTTTAATTTTAGCAGAGGTAATTGAAGAGGGAATTTCGGCTAGTAGGGACTGGTAATGGGACAGGTCTGCCAGGGCCCTGGATTTCTTCCATTTCCTCTCTGCTGCTCGAAGCCTTTTCCTGTTGGAGCGGAGAGTTTCTGACATCCAGGGGCTGGGTGGGGATGATCTGGCTGGCCTGGAAACAAGAGAAGAGAGAGTGTTAAGTGAGGATGATAGGGCAGAGAATAGAGAGGAGGCAGCAGATTCAGTGGGGAGATTAGAGAAGGAATCAAGGGAAGGGAGGGAAGCAGTGACATGGGAGGCGAGAGCAGAGGGGGAGAGACAGCGGAGGTCACGGCAAACTGTAACAGAGGGGGGTGGAGGGGGGGGAGAGAGAGGGAGGGAGAAGGAGATGAAGTGGTGGTCAGACAGGTGGAGAGGGGTTACGGTGGGATCAGAGGAGGAGCAGTTACGAAGGAGGACTAAGTCGAGGAGATTACCAGCTGTGTGAGTTAGGGGTGAGGACAGGAGGGAAAGGCCAAAGGAGTGGAGGATAGGAAGAAAGACGGCAGACTGAGGGGTCTCAAGGTGGAGGTTGAAGTCTCCCAGGAGAATCAGTGGGGTGCCGTCTTCAGGGAAGGAGCTGAGCAGGACGTCCAGCTCGTCGAAGAAACATCCTACAGGGCCTGGGGGATGATACACAACAATGAAAAGCTGGTTAGTTGGAGAGGACATGGAGACAGAATGAAATTCAAAGGAGGAGATCGAAAGGTGAGAGAGAGGAAGAGGAGAAAATTTCCAAGGAGGAGAGATTAACAAACCAGTCCCACCACCTCGCCCGGATGGCCGGGGGGTGTGGGAGAAGGAGAAGGAGGTGGAGAGGGCCGTCGGTGTTGTTGTGTTTTCAGGAGTGATCCACGTCTCCGTCAACGCAAGGAAGTCGAGGGACTGGAGGGAGGGATAGGCACAGAAGTTCAAAAAAACTTCAGAGCTTTGTCCAGCTTTGTACTAAGCCGCATCAGCAAGCACACATATACATTAAACGAACAGCTTATTTTACAGTCACAATGTTCAACCTCAGACAGAAATCTTGCCAATTACAATTCCGATCATCCAAGGGAAACACAAGCTTGGATATACAAGATTTTACTGCAGTCCAGGAGATGTTCTCATTTTACACAAAACCTAGGCATTTGAGTTTTTTTTTTAATACAGTATAAGTTCTCAAACATCACTACACTGAGCAAAATTCTCATATACGGTATAATTAGCAAAGGCTAATGGTTACTCATGCTTACCAATGTTGCAAACAAGCTCTGTGATTATCATGGCAATGGTAAACCAAAAAAAAAAACAGCGAGCTAGCTAGCCATAAGGATTCCTCCTCTCTTCATTCTACTCACTCAAATAGAAGCAAAACTCTCCATCAATGAAGTCCTCCTCTAGATAAACAGAGTAACAGAGCCTTCCGGTACAAGGATGCTTCCAGTACTCTTCCATTCAGAATAACTCCAACGATCCATGTCAGAATCAAACTGCCATCACGTAACTGTAACCTAGGCACTTTTAGGTTGGTTTTGGAAGTCTTTTTTTCTTTGTATTCACGTCATTTAGCTGGGCACATTTCAGAGAATACAGCTGTTACACAAGGATGAAATACTTTTCTGAGAGTCCAGTCAAAGTCTTTCAATTACTGAGGAAAGTTTATACTGTCTGGAACTGGATAAAAACATGTCAATCAATAGATAATTACCAACTTATAGTTCAGGTGGGTGTGAACTATAACTCTGCTTTATGCACATAAGCCTTAGCAAGCATTAGAGAAACTAGATATTATTGAGGAATTGTTTGAGGTTGCAAGGAACCACTGAATACTCATGCGATGAATTTACGCGTAATTCAATGGTAGAGAGTCACGTGTTTTTAATATCTGATAACTACGATTGATTGCAGAATGATATAGTGTCAATACCATGTTGAATTTTTGCTTTACAATACTGATTTTTTTTTTCACCGCTTAGTTGAGATACCTTTAGCCTATCATTGCTTAACTAGTTTTAAAAAACGTCAAAGATTTTTTCCACCAATGAGATTATTTTTATTAATTATTGCTGGATAGGTACTATGGGCAAGTATATTAGGCAGTTTGCACATCAGGCTTTGCTGAGGAGTTTAATTCATACATTTACTGGGAAACAGGGATGGAACTCGTCCATATTCAAAACTGTGTTTGAGCTCGGCTTGCTAACTGATCCAAGCGTGCCATCTAGTAATAGCCTGGAAAAGTACAAGCATGAACCATTTTTATTACCCCGAGGCTGACAACGGCCATCGGGGTATTGTCGTCCCCTGTGGCATCTGTCCGTCCGTCCCTCCGTCTGTCCGTCTTTCCATCCAACGTTAATGCTCTAGCTTGTTCATTATTCGGCGGAAACTCTTCAAATTTGGTGTACAGATTGTGCATCACCGTGAGAATTTCGCTATTGAAAATCGGCATGTTTCGATTCTCAGTTTGGCCACTAGGGGGTGATATGTGAAAACACAAAAAATGTGATTGTTCCCTTAACTAGAAAAGCACTCAGAGAGCGCAGAACCTCCGCCAGGGGGCAGCAAAGCCAAAAGCACGGCGATTGGAACTCCGGCCCATTGGGAAGACTTGAAATCTTGAACTTTGGCGTATATCTCAGCAGTACTTTGGCGTAGATATGCCAAAATTTAATCACCTCTTCCTTGAGTTAATACCCACCTACCCTGAAAATTTCGTCAAAATCCGGCCATAAGTTTTTGAGTTATGTTGTACACAAACAAACTGACAAACAAACACACCAACAAACAAACGGCACAAAAAAACATATACCTTTTACATATACCATATAGCTTTTGATTTGACCTACTTATCGAGGTCACAGAGGTCAAAGTTCATTTACATGGCCTTAGACGACGTTAACGCTCTGCAGCGTGCAAATTTTCACCAAGACTTTTCAAAATGCATGCGTGAATTGACCATCAGGTGAAGCAGTTTCCTATTGAAAATTGGCACGTTTAGATTCTCGATTTGGCCACCAGAGGGCAATAGCCGATAACAGAAAATGGGTCATAGCTCCTGTATTAATAATACTATTGCGTAGTAATACGCCAGCCCATAGCAATATGACACAGGGAACCAGTGTAAGAAAAAGCTCCACGACTTGGGTAGTATGGGACTGCCCTTGTTTACAAAAGAAAGAGTTTTAGATCGGAAATTTTTGTGGGCTGGTTATTTTTGCGGATCACAGCCACCTGCATAATCCACAAAATTAAACCCAAAATTTCTTGGGTTACTATATACTCGCAGCCGAGGGGTCTTAAGTGTGACTAGCACGGTATTTTTAAAGTTCAAAGTGAAAATGCGGCCTGATAACGCAATCGTTATGGCTTCTCTCTGACCAAAACAGCTGATTTGCGGTGCAAACACAGTGCGCGGAATGCGTAGGAATACCGGAAATGCTGCAGTTTGGGAAAAAAAGGAGGGTGTCTGACAGCAAAGTAAAGCAGAGTAAAACAAGTAGATCAGAAGGATCTAATAGCTGTGACCTCGCCTAGCATCCGTCACATGGCTTAGTGTCCATGACTGGTGGTTTCTTGTACAAGTGTGATCTTGAAATTGGCAAATGACCTTGAAAATCAATAGGGGACCCTTCCTCTGTACCAAGAAGCTTGTTCTAAGATGTAATAGCCATCCATCAAGTTAAAGTGGAGTTATGGTGCGAAAACTGTGAAATCGGGGCAAAATCGACACTTTTTTTGCCTTTGTGACCTTGGGATTTGACGGATGACCTTGAAAAACACCTCCTTTATGCCCAGAAGCTATTTCCAAAATTTAATAGCGATCCATGAATTCTAACTGGAGTTACAGCGCGAAAACCGGCAAACAAGGTTGTGACCACTGTGAACTTGACCTTTGACCTCGACCTTGTGCATGGACATCACTTTGATGAAGGTCAATAACTCCTGAAAATTTCATGATGATATGACAACAGGAACATGGTCAAAAAGGTGTCGGAGATGGACAGACAGAAGGACGGACAGACAGACAGAAGCGTTCATAGAGCTGCTTGGTCGCAGCTAAAAAAACTAGACATAGCGTACACTTGAAATGATCTTGATATTGTTTTTTGTTCACCTTGTTATAGGTATTTAAAATACACTCTGTTTCTGGCCCTGTCCACAGCAAGAGTCCATGAGTTTTTTCCCGCCGGTTTCTCCTAACTAGGGGCTTTCCGACCACCATCTACTGTAAGTAATAAATTGATTGTGAAAAATTACCATACAACCCTACTTCAAAAAAATCTGAACTATCCCTTTAAATTGGGAAAAGCATAAATTGTCAGATTTGGCTTTTGAGCAAAGGGGATGAAAACCCAAACTAGCCACATTTGTTGGCCAACTTTGCCAGAAGGATAGGCCTACTTAAACTTTTGATAAAATCTGAAAAGACATGTTTTAGGACCCCAAAGTATTTTATCCAAGTTGCTGGCATAATATACTGTAAAATGTCCATGAGTGTTTGCATCACATTTCTCAACCCATATTGTTCTTAAAATAATCTAACAGAAACAGTAGACCTATGCTGCCACTCCCTGCAAATTGTCACTTTATTGTCATTACGTGCTGTCATTAGGTTATGAGAGGCAACTGATATTGCTAGTATTTGACAGTGCCCCCCTTATTAAAAAAGCTGACATTACATATTCAGGGCATGGCCATTACTATATGTTTCAATCATTCAATTTCTCCTTTTAACGGGGTTTAACATTTACCATTCAGATTTAGCATTTAACATGAGGTTTAACATTTAAAATTAACATTGAAGACTTAATATTATAGTTTAACATTAAACATTCAGAAGTATCATTTAACATTTAACATTAATATCTAAACTTAAATATTTTTATATAATATTTAATATTTAAATTAAATTTTTAACATTTAAATGTAACATTGACAATACATATTTGATGTATATCTTGGAAGGAAATTAATTTGAAAAATGTCACAAATATTGCTATAAATTTGGTAAAAAGTGTCCTTAAAGAGTTCACATTACTTTCTAGCTCACCTGTTCCAATGGACCAAAGGCAGCTTATGGGATCGCGCGGCTGCATTGGCATCAGAGTCTACATTAAGTTTGGTCTTCCTCTACCAAAACACTAAAGGGATGACTGTGAAACTTGGTTCGGAGGTACTGATGGATGTATAGATTAAAAATTGTTTGAGGCGTTGAAACTCTAAACATGGCCGCAGTCTGTCATATTTAAAATTGTACTATATCACGCTGGAGAGCGTTTAAAAGCAGCTTGAATGCTGAAACTTTGTACACACATACTTTTGAGGACAAATAAAAATCTTATCTCATAATTTGCTGCAATAATACTACCTTGAGCAACACACTTAAGCCCAATAGCCAACTGGTTTGCTCTTGTGTATATAATGCTGGGTACAATGATCTGGTGTCTGGGGCTTGATATTTCATTGGAGCAGCACAAAGAAAGGAGCACTGAGCTGCAAAAAAAAAAAAAGAAGAAATGATGAAACATCAAACCATGATGCTGAGTTTCACTTGAAATTTAAAGGTGTCTTCATTTCCCCAATGCTTAACCCAAGCATAAAAAATACTACTGCTTGTGAGCTTACATAACCCTAAAGCCTGAAATAAACCATGTGAGCTACAATGCCCATGGCACTATTTTTTAAATGTTGTTTGCTGCTAAATCTGTGAAATTGTGCTGTTAATTTCATCTTGCATCGCTTTAGAATTGGCACCCCAGGCATGGCTCCTGGGGACTTGCCCCTACTCATTTAATCCAGTGAAAGTTGCTTTGGATCAGCATGTGTCAGCTAAATAATGGCAATGTGATGATGCAGTTCTACAACCAGTACTGTCAATAGTAGGATGAAAAATGTTGTTTCAGTTTGAGGGCCACTACTTGAGAGGGCCTACACATTTGTGTGTCGCCTGCGAAGCATAGCGGCACGTAGGGATCACTTTGTCCAGCGTCTGTCTATCCGTCCGTCCGTCTGTCTGTCCGGTAGTCACACTTTCAGTTGGTAGTCACACTTTCAATCTAAAGCTTCGCAGGCGACACGTGTTCACCTGAACAGTCTTGTATGAAAAAGGAAGAGTCCTAGATTCTGGATATGACGAACAGGCGAGTTTTTCAATCGAGGGTTTATTTTGGATAGTGCAGGAGATGTCCCTGTGCTAGAACTGCCCTCAACAATGAGCAGACACACTTAAAGCCCGTATTGACATTCCAAATTTAGAGCTGCAGAGTTGCAGACGGAGATAGCTTGGTTATTTGAACATCTCTGTCATTAGTTGATTCCCAGCCAAACTGTGGCCTCAGTGCACGTCAATAGCACGTCACACTTGTCTGTATGGGTTAAAACTGTGACCACATTAACCAAATTGAAACGGTTTGAGTCCCTTTTACTGAAGCTTAACTCCTCCTTCACTTAGAAAGATATTCAGTGGGCTCGGTGGGTTTGTGTGTTACAAGGTGTTAAGTTTTCTCTTTCCTCTATTTTTTAGCACAATTCCTACTTACTCCTATTTTCCAAACTTATTCTTTTATTTCCTATTTTTCGCACCGATCATAAAAAATAGCATCCATTGCCGATATATAATGTACATGTATGCGGTGCGGATATTTTTCCATTCTTCTGTCCGCCTTGGCACCCATGAGCATCTGAAGTACAGCCTTGGACTGGATCAAATCCGACCTCACTGATTGCTGCCAGGTTACCTGCGCTGATGCAGTGTAAGCACCCTGTCCCCTTATCACGGGTGTCCCACAGGGTTTAATCCTTGATCCCCTTCTCTTCTCCATCAACAAGTGCTGTCTTGGTCATATAATTTCTGCTTTGGTTTTTTCCTACCACTATTGTGCAGACTGTACTCAGCTCTTCTTTTCTTTCTCACCATCTGACACACAGGTCTTTGTTCAACATAACATAACATAACATAACATGAATGGCGAGAACAGGTCGTTCAGCCCAACTACGCTCGCCAGTTTCTTTATACTATTGTGAATATATCCCTTCAGATACTCAATGACTCAATGGTATCTAGCTTTAAGCCAAGTCTCCTCTTGAAAACCCCCAAGGTCTCTGCCTCAACAATATGGTCAGGCAAGCTATTCTCCAGTGAAATTACTCTTTGGGTGAAGAAATATTTCGAATATCGGTGCTAAATTTACCTTTGGTCAACTTCCATTTGTGACCCTGAGTTCTACTCACAACACTTGGTCGAAGGAATCCTACATAATTCACTTTGTTAATCCCTTTAACATATTTAAAGACCTCAATCATCCCTCAGTCTCATTTTCCTAAGACTAAAGAGATTAAGGATCTTCGGCCTCTTCTCGTAGCTTTCATCTTTTACACCTGAAAGTAGCTTAGTGGCACTTCTCTGAACGTTATCCAGAGCCTCTATATCTTTCTTAAAGTATGGTCTCCAGAACTATACAGAATACTCCAGATGTGGTCTGACAAATGTGTTGTACAAAAGAAGCATCACCTCCTTTGATTTGTACTCAATACTTTTGGAAATGTATCCCAGCATCCGATAGGCTTTTTTAACTGCTACGGCACAGTGGTTAGACCCTGTGAGGGTTTGGTCAACAATCACTCCCAGATCTTTCTCGAAGTAATCCCGTCTCATGTTTTTTTTTTTACCTACATGTACAACTGTACATTTCGCTACATTAAATCTCATTTGCCACATTTCTGCCCAATTCTGGATTCTATCCAAATCATCCTGAATAACTTTAGTGAACTCTAAAGTATTTGCCAAACCCCCCAATTTAGTATCATCTGCAAATTTAACTAATCTGCTCTCAATATTCATATCAAGGTCATTAATGTAGATGAGGAACAGCAGGGGCCCTAACACCGATCCCTGGGGGACGCCACTCCCCACCATACCTAGCTCAGATGAGATACCACTGACCACCACTCTTTGGGTTCTGTCCAGTAACCAGTTTTGAATCCATTCCAAAATACCTCCTGTAACTCCAATGGAGCTCATTTTAAAAATTAGTCTCTTATGTGGTACTGTATCAAATGCTTTCTGAAAATCCAAGAATATGATGTCATAAGCCCTGCTCTGGTCATAAGCCTTGGTGGCCTCTTCAAAAAATTCCAGGTTTGTCAGGCATGACCTTCCCTTATGGAAACTATGTTAGCTATCCCTCAAGATACTGTTACATTCAAGAAATAAGTCCAGCTCATCTTTTACGATAGATTCCAATATTTTGCATGCAATGCACCTGGAGACTTAAGTCAGATTTTCTTTCCAGCTCTTTCCTCTCCCATCCAAGACTTCACAGTCTCCAATGGGGACATCTCTGTGTCCTCATTACCCTTGGTGAGGAATCTCCGAGTGGTGATTGGTAATTGATGGCCCCTCTCTGCGAACACTGCAGCTGCGAGCCGACTGTGCAGATTCTTTCAGTGCAGTGTTCAGACAGTTCACCCATTTACCTCCTACTCAACGCAGCTTCTGGTCCAAGCGTCGGTCCTGTCCTCCCTGGACTATTGCAACTCTCTGTTGGCAGGTCTCTCAGTATCTGCCTTTAGACCTCTGTAGCTCATTCAGAGTACAGCAGCTCGTCTGAATTTCACCCAACCCAAAGACTGCTGAGTCACTCTCTTTCTCGCTGGCCTCATTGGCTTGCATGGAATTTAAAACATTTCGTTAGCCTCATAGCATAATTGCCTAAGTCGTTTCTTGGCTTACTGTTGCAATATCAAAAAAAAAAAAGAAATAAAAATACTAATGTGCTTGCTAAAAATTTTGTTTTTTCTTGTTCTCTAAAAACGTTCAAATATGTCTTAGGCAACAATGCTATTAGGCTAATGATTTGTGATTGTGCACCAGGTTTCCAAGGTGTGAGGACACTCAGCCCACCTTCAGCACATTACTGTACCCCTCACTCCTGCCAGACCTCTCTGTTCTTCCACCTATGGCCACCTGGCACACCCAACGTGCTCCTGCACTTCCCAGTCACATCTGCTGTCAGTTCTGGCTCCCATGGAGGATAGATCTCTCCACTGAGGTCTGAACAGCAGGGTCCCTGGCCTCTGTCAAGCGTGTCTAAAAACTTGGTTCTTCAGACTATACCCCTCTCACATCTCCTAAATTTTGGCAGCTGTTATGTTTTTTATGTTCTTTTTAATCTATAGCTTTCATTGTTCTGGCAGAACAGCATGATCTGAGTTCCGTGGCCACTGCTCGCAGTTGGACTGCTCTCAGGTTCTCAGCAGGTTTACTGATGCTAAAATGCACTTTGTGTTTGAAGTTGCTCTGCTAGGAGTGCCTTCGAAATGCCTGGAGTGCAATGGAATGGATAGTCATGTATTTGTTTGTTTATGTGCATGTGTGTGTGTGCTGTGCGTGTGTGGGTGTAAAGGTGCATGTTAGTGAGTCATATCAAATTTAGTTGCCAAGTTGAAACCTGCAAACCCCTACCACAATGCTTTCCATTGGCATCAACTGACTCCCACTTTGACGCACAAAAACCCATACACACCCACACACACACACACACACATACACACACAAAACCATGCACGAAAAGACATGCAAAAATAAACCCATGCACAAACACCCTCACACGTGTTCATCCACAAACAAACATGCACACACACATAAGCGTGAGTCTCTTCATTTTTTCTGTTCTAATAGAAATACCTGAATTTCCTCTAATAGCTGAATGATGTGTTGTATTATTAAATTAAAATAATTCCATTATCAAATGCAAACTGGTGTGAAAAAAAAATTCTCTCTAGGAAGCACATTAAAATGCAACTCATCAGTACAAAGTTCAATTTTTCAGTATAAATATTCCTGGTGAATATTGGCAAAACCATATCTGATATTATTTGAAAAGTATGCAGAGGCACATATCTTTTTTTGAGGTCAGATTGAATTGATTACCTGAAGTTGACCTGGTCTGAAAAAAAAACACTGGAGACTGAGATAAAAGAACAAGGAAAATTCATCAGCAGTAAAAACTCATTTTGATTGCCATCAGAATCACAGTTTAGTCAGATACAAGTTAAGTCAAGTCATCTTTCTTTACAGAGCACATTTAAAAACAACCGTGGTTGACCAAAGTGCTGTACAGTATTGGCACAAACAATATAAGAACAACAAGGTACACAGCAAACATGAAACACACACACACACACACACACACACATATCATTGAGTGCAAAGTTCAACATGACAAGAAGGCCAACGAGAAAAGGTGAGTTTTCACCAGAGACTTAAAACATCAAGGGACTGAGCAGTTCTAATGTGCAAGGGCAGGCTGTTCCATAGCCTGGGGTCAGACACTGCAAAGACTGGGTCACCTCTAGTCCTGAGCCAAAACCTGGGGTATCTCATTTTTACACCTCCAGTTCCTGTTTGGTCTTCATTCCCATAATTGCAGAGAGGATCCCAACATTGTTCAAAGGTTCTCTCTCGGGAAATTTGGCTGAATTTGGGAGCTTTCAGTCTCTTCACACCAATGACTGAGGGTTCCATGAAAAAAAAAATGTATATATAAAAAAATATAGCTGCAAGCGGCAAATACGGGGTTCAAGCCAAGAAAGACCATAAGTAGTTGAAAGCTTTGACAGCATAATAAACAAGTGTTGCTACTAAACGTGGCCATGTCCCTCGCCAGGTGACGAAAATGGACTGGGGTCGGCACATCACAAAATTACACATTGAAGCCAAAGAAAAATAAAATCGGTCAAAGCGTTCTCGAGATTTCGCGTCCACAACAAACCGGACGTGATGGAATGATGGCCGGACGGACTGACGGGGCTGAATACTATGTCCCCCGGCCCTAATGCACCTTGACCCCAAAGATGAATGGAATCGGTCAAACCGTTCTTGAGATATCATGTTGACAAGGTATTTGTAAGTGGTCAAATGGTCATAATGACCTTCAGAATAATGGCAAGGTCACATAAATTGAGTGGGCTGTGAGCACTCCCCTAATACACCTTGACCACTAAAGGCGAATGGAATCGGTCAAACCATTCTTGAGATATCGCGTTCACAACAAACAGGACTTGACGAAACGACGGACGGATGGATGGAGCTGAATACTATGTCCCCCATCCCTAATACACCTTCACACCAAAGATGAATGGAATCGGTCAAACCGTCCTTGAGATATCACATTCAAAACAAACGGTACGGGACGGAGGGACGGACAGCCAGGGGGACAGGTGGAGCTGAATACTATATTTGCTGCACCTAATACACCTTGACACCAAAGAGGAATGGAATCGGTCGAACCGTTCTTGAGATATCATGTTGACAAGAAATTTGTAAGTGGTCAAATGATCGTAATGACCTTGAGAATAATGCCATGGTCATGGGAATCTATTGGGTTCGGCGTATCACACCAATATACCTTAGCACCAAAGATGAATAGAAGTGGTCAAACCGTTCTTGAGATATCGCGTTCACAGCAAACGGGACGGGACGGAGGGACGGACGGCCAGGGGGACGGATGGAGCTGAATACTATGTCCACCGCTCCTAATACACCTTGACACCAAAGATTAATGGAATCGGTCAAACCGTTCTTGAGATATCATGTTGACAAGGAATTTGTAAGTGGTCAAATGATCGTAATGACCTTGAGAATTATGCCAAAGTCATGGGAATCTACTGGGTACGGCTTGTCACACCTATATACTTTAGCACCAAAGATGAATAGAAGTGGTCAAACCGTTCTTGAGATATCGCGTTCACAGCAAACGGGACGGGACAGAGGGACGGACGGCCAGGGGGACGGATGAAGCTGAATACTATGTCCCCCGCTCCTAATACACCTCGACACTAAAGATGAATGGAATCGGTCGAACCGTTCTTGAGATATCATGTTGACAAGGAATTTGTAAGTGGTCAAATGATCGTATGACCTTGAGAATAATGCCAAGGTCATGGGAATCTAATGGGTTTGGCGTATCACACCGATATACCTTAGCAGCAAAGATGAATAGAAGTGGTCAAACCGTTCTTGAGATATCCCGTTCACAACAAACGAGACGGGATGGAGGGACGGACGGCCAGGGGGACGGATGAAGCTGAATACTATGTCCCCCACTCCTAATACAGCTTGACACCAAAGATAAATGGAATCGGTCGAACCGTTCTTGAGATATCATGTTGACAAGGAATTTGTAAGTGGTCAAATGATCGTAATGACCTTGAGAATAATGCCAAGGTCATGGGAATCTACTGGGTTTGGCGTATCACACCAATATACCTTAGCACCAAAGATGAATAGAAGTGGTCAAACCGTTCTTGAGATATCCCGTTCACAACAAACGAGACGGAATGGAGGAACGGACGGCCAGGGGGACGAATGAAGCTGAATACTATGTCCCCCGCTCCTAATACACCTTGACACCAAAGATAAATGGAATCGGTCGAATCGTTCTTGAGATATCATGTTGACAAGGAATTTGTAAGTGGTCAAATGATCGTAATGACCTTGAGAATAATGCCAAGGTCATGGGAATCTACTGGGTTTGGCGTATCATACCAATATACCTTAGCACCAAAGATGAATAGAAGTGGTCAAACCGGTCTTGAGATATCGCGTTCAGAACAAACGGGACATGGCGGACGGCCGGACGGAGCTGAATACTATCTATTCCCCACTCCGCTCGCTACCATGGCAGCGGGGGACAAAAAAACCACTTTAAGAGTATGTTGCAGGTATTTATGTGGACCTATTTTGCCAGTGTAATGATTGGACCAACAACTTATGATGTATAGTCTGATTTGTGTAATGTGAGGCGATTTTGTGCATTTATGGCAGTCCAATTGTACTAGTTGATTTGATTGAAACTTTCAGGCTATGTTTCAGGTTCTTTTGGGGACATATCCTGTGAGTTTTGTCATGACTGGGAGAACTATTTAGGATTTATAGTCTGATTTGTGTTATAACACGTAGATTTGTTTTGCATTTATAGTTCCCCTATCGGGCAATTTGAATGAAATTTTCAGGGTATGTTTCAGGTATTTATATGAATGAATCCTGTGAGTTTTATGGCTATAGGACAAACAATTGCTGATTTATAGTCTGATTTGTGTTACACAATGCTGCTTTATTTTGCATTTATAGTGCCCCCCATCAGTCAATTTGAATTAAATTTTCTGGGTATGTTTCAGGTTCTTATATGAATATATTCTGTGAGTTTTATGGCTATCTGACAAACAATTGCTGATTTATAGAATGAATTGTGTTATACCATGTTGCTTTGTTTTGCATTTATAGCGCCCCCTATCAGTCAATTTGAATGAAATTTTCAGAGTATGTTTTCAGTATTATATAAATATATCCTGCAAGTTTTATACATACTCAGATAGGGCGATATCGCGTTCACAACAAACAGGACATGACGGAACGACGGACGGATGGATAAAGCTGAATACTATGTCCCCCATCCCCAATACACCGTCACACCAAAGATGAATGGAATCGGTCAAACCGTTCTTGAGATATCACATTCAAAACAAACGGTACGGGATGGAGGGAAGGACAGCCAGGGGGACGGACGGGGCTGAATACTATATCCCCCGCTCCTAATACACCTTGACACCAAAGAGGAATGGAATCGGTCGAACTGTTCTTGAGATATCATGTTGACAAGGAATTTGTAAGTGGTCAAATGATTGTAATGACCTTGAGAATAATGCCAAGGTCATGGGAATCTACTGGGTTCGGCGTATCACACCAATATACCTTAGCACCAAAGATGAATAGAAGTGGTCAAACCGTTCTTGAGATATCGCGTTCACAGCAAACGGGACGGGCCGGTGGGACGGACGGCCCGGGGGACGGATGGAGCTGAATACTATGTCCCACGCTCCTAATACACCTTGACACCAAAGATGAATGAAATCGGTCAAACCGTTCTTGAGATATCATGTTGACAAGGAATTTGTAAGTGGTCAAATGATCATAATGACCTTGAGAATAATGCCAAGGTCATGGGAATCTACTGGGTTCAGCTTGTCACACCAATATACCTTAGCACCAAAGATGAATAGAAGTGGTCAAACCGTTCTTGAGATATGGCGTTCACAGCAAACAGGACGGGACAGAGGGACGGACGGCCAGGGGGACGGAAGGAGCTGAATACTATGTCCCCCGCTCCTAATACACCTTGACACCAAAGATAAATGGAATCGGTCGAACCGTTCTTGAGATATCATGTTGACAAGGAATTTGTAAGTGGTCAAATGATCGTAATGACCTTGAGAATAATGCCAAGGTCATGGGAATCTACTGGGTTTGGCGTATCACACCAATATACCTAAGCACCAAAGATGAACAGAAGTGGTCAAACCGTTCTTGAGATATCCCGTTCACAACAAACGAGACGGGATGGAGGGACGGAAGGCCAGGGGGACGGATGAAGATGAATTCTATGTCCCCTGCTCCTAATACACCTTGACACCAAAGAGGAATGGAATCGGCCGAACCGTTCTTGAGATATCATGTTGACAAGGAATTTGTAAGTGGTCAAATGATCGTAATGACCTTGAGAACAATGCCAAAGTCATGGGAATCTACTGGGTTTGGCGTATCATACCAATATACCTTAGCACCAAAGATGAATAGAAGTGGTGAAACCGGTCTTGAGATATCGCGTTCAGAACAAACGGGACATGGCGGACGGCCGGACGGTGCTCAATACTATCTATTCCCCACGCCGCTGGTTACCATGGCGGCGGGGGACAAAAACCACTTTAAGAGTATGTTGCAGGTATTTATGTGGACCTTTTTTGCCAGTGTAATGATTGGACCAACAACTTATGATGTATAGTCTGATTTGTGTAATGTGAGGCGATTTTGTGCATTTATGGCACTCCAATTGTACTGGTTGATTTGATTGAAACTTTCAGGCTATGTTTCAGGTTCTTTTGTGGACATATCCTGAGAGTTTTGTAATGATTGGGAGAACTATTTATGATTTATAGTCTGATTTGTGTTATAACACGTAGATTTGTTTTGCATTTATAGTGCCCCTATCGGGCAATTTGAATAAAATTTTCAGGGTATGTTTCAGGTACTTATATGAATATATCCTGTGAGTTTTATGGCTATCACACAGAACAATTGCAGATTCATAGTCTGAATTGGTTATACCATGTTACTTTGTTTTGCATTTATAGCGCTCCCTATCAGTCAATTTGAATGAAATTTTCAGAGCATGTTTTCAGTATTATATAAATATATCCTGCAAGTTTTATACATACTCAGATAGGGAGAGAGGCAAACAAAGAACCGGCATTAAACATTGGAGAATGAAAAACAGCAGAAAGCGAAGGAATGAAGAAAGCACAGCTGCACCCAAAAAACCCAGAACCTCTGAAAACAGTAACAGTGACCTGCCACTCAATGATCTAGGCCACACAAAAATATGTGACAACATTACAAGTCCTTCAACCAAGATTACAACCACTACAACTACCACCAATGCAAATGCTAATAATACTACATCAGCAAATAATAATAATAATGAAGATGATAATATGGATACTTTATTTCCGTTATTTCTAACATGCAATTCAAAATACTCACGGCAGAGGGCGACCACTGACGTTCTCTACAAGTATGACATTTCTTGCCCTGATTCTCGTGTCGGCTTAGCTCAGTGGTTACTTCGTTGAATCAAACTGTCTCACAGTTTCGCATCAGCCCAACTCTCTCTGGAGAGTCGAACCACGGGCACTGTCCGACATTTTCCTTTCCGTTTCTCAAACCTAAATGGAATTTCTTTGCTTTGCTTCAGTGTGGACGTTTATATTGATTAGGCAGCAACGGTGGCATATTTGACTGATGTCTTTTCCGATGTAGAACGAGAAACAAATAGCCTAAAGGTTAAAAAGAACAACCCTTCCTTTAAAACAACCGATCAACAGCAGGTCTCGCTAAATTCGCTTTTTCACCTGAAAAAAAAAAATGTAGTTTTCGCTGTTCAGTAAAGTACCAGCTTCCAGGCAACTGGTTTGTTAATTTACTTATTACCAAACCTTACCCTCCTTAACAGATTAAATCACTGGGTATGGTTCGCATTAAGCTGTCTGGTTTTAATGAAATGCAGCATTTCACTGTTGTTAATTGTTTTTTCAGTCCTAAAATTAATTGGTTTTGCCATTATACAAGCAAAAAGTTTGTATAGCCTTTCGTAGTTTGTGAAATGGGAGACATAAGCTTAACCCATCCATCTATTTCCTGCCGCTTATCCAGAGTCAGCTCGCAGGGTTAGCAGACCAAGCAGAGAGGTCCATGCATCCGCCTCCCCAGCCACTTCCTCTAAGTCTTCCTAGGGGACCCCAGGCCGTCCCCAGGCAAGCCAGGAGATATAATCCCTCCAGTGCGTCCACAACTCCTCGGTCTGACTCAGGGCCTCCTCCCAGTTGGACATGCCCGAAAAACCTCTAATGGTAGGCCTCCGAACCAGATGCCTGAACCACCTCAACTGACTGCTCTAGACAAGGTGGAGCAGCGGTTCTTCTCTGAGCCTCTCCCGGATGTCCGAGCTCCTCACCCTATTCCTAAGGGTCAACCCAGCCACCCTGCAGAGAAAGCTCATTTCTGCAGCTTGCATTCACGACCTTGTACTTTCAGTCTCTACTTAATGCTTTTGACCACTGGCAAGGGTTGCAAGACAGACTGACCAGTAAAGTGAGAGCTTCACTTTTAAGCTCAGGTTGCTCTTCACCATGACGGACCAGTACAACATCCGCTTTACTGCAGATGCTGCACCAATCCGCCTGTCAAGCTCCCGCTCCATCCCTAACTCACTCATGAACAAGACCCCGAGATACTTAAACTCCTCCACTCCACTCGGTGTAACCACCTCACCCCCCGCTCAGAGGAGACAATCAACCTTTTTCTGGCAGAGAACCTTGGCCTCAGATTTGGCGGTGCTGATCCTCATTCACATTCAGCTGTGAACCGCTCTAACGCGTATTAGAGGTTACAACCTGATATACTGACAGGACCACATCATCTGCAAACAGCAGACATCCAGTCCTGAGGCCTCCATACTAGACTCCCTCAAAGCCTCGGCTGCACCTTGATATTATTGACTCCACACACCTCCAGCCTGCTACACCCTGCACATCTCCAGCCTGCCTGCTATACGCCACATACCTCCAGCCTACCACACCTTGGACACCTCCAGGAATCAAATAAATTATTATTCGCTTTGTAACAAAACCAACCCCCCCCCAAAAAAAAGCACATTTCCGGACAATCATTGTAAACCTTTTCCTTCACGCAAAATGATCTAATTTCATTTAGATGAAGAGAAAAACGCGGACAGCGCATGTGGTCCGACGTTCTGAAAGAGTGGCGTTGGGTGAATCTGAAAAAGTTTGATAGAGGATCTCTGATGAGTGAGCACGTGACGCCTAATTCATGAAACGAGAGCAATAATTTTTGAATATTCCGAGCATTGGGCGAGTAATAAAAGAGAATTACTGCTTGAGAATCATAAATTTATATCTCAGGCTCACAAACTTGGGATCCTATTTATTCCATAAATTCCAGCATCCTATTATTTGGAAAATTCAAGCGTTAGCTTATAGTTGACGGTTTATTCAACTCGGTGGGATGAATACTTTTTTAGCTTGCTAACATAATAACATGATGATAACATGACTATATCAACACACAATATAGTACACTGATGCTTACTTCCGACTTTTGCACAACTGAAAAAAACTGCTATGATATCACACCAGGTGAGGGATACAGGCCACACGGCCTTGTTCTTTTATAGCTTGATTTTGAATCCAATATGGCAGCCCTGGTCTCTGATTAGCTGAATCATTTAGCACTTCCTCTCCAGTTCCACAGGCCTCTGGTGAGCAGGTAGAACGGCAGCAGGAGATAATGGATGTCTATGCTCAGATACACGCACAATCATACATTCACATATGCATGCACATATATATTCAGATAGGGAGAGAGGCAAACAAAGAACCAGCATTAAACATTGGAGAATGAAAATAAGCAGAAAGTAAAGGAATGAGGAGAAAGCACAGCTGCGCCCGTAAAACCCAGATCCTCTGAAAACAGTTTTACAGTGATCTGCCACTCAATGATCTAGGCCACACAAAAATATGTGACAACACTACAAGTCCTTCAACCATGATTACAACCACTACAACTACCACCACTGCAAATACAAATAATACTACATCAGCAAATAATAATAATAATGAAGATGATAATATGGATACTTTATTTCCGTTATATCTAACATGCAATTCAAAATACTCACAGCAGAGGGCGACCACTGACGTTCTCTACAAGTATGACATTTCTTGCCCTGATTCTCGTGTCGGCTTAGGTCAGTGGTTACTTCGTTGAATCAAACTGTCTCACATTTTCGCATCAGCCCAACTCTCTCGAGAGAGTCGAACCACGGGCACTGTCCGACATTTTCCTTTCCGTTTCTCAAACCTAAATGGAATTTCTTTGCTTTGCTTCAGTGTGGACGTTAATATTGATTAGGCAGCAACGGTGGCATATTTGACTGATGTCTTTTCCGATGTAGAACGAGAAACAAATAGCCTTAAGGTTAAAAAGAACAACCCTTCCTTTAAAACAACCGATCAACAGCAGGTCTCGCTAAATTCGCTTTTTCACCTGAAAAAAAAAAAAATGTAGTTTTCGCTGTTCAGTAAAGTACCAGCTTCCAGGCAACTGGTTTGTTAATTTACTTATTGCCAAACCTTACCCTCCTTAACAGATTAAATCACTGGGTATGGTTCGCATTAAGCTGTCTGGTTTTAATGAAATGCAGCATTTCACTGTTGTTAATTGTTTTTTCAGTCCTAAAATTAATTGGTTTTGCCATTATACAAGCAAAAAGTTTGTATAGCCTTTCGTAGTTTGTGAAATGGGAGACATAAGCTTAATCCATCCATCTATTTCCTGCCGCTTATCCAGAGTCAGCTCGCAGGGTTAGCAGACCAAGCAGAGAGGTCCATGCATCCGCCTCCCCAGCCACTTCCTCTAAGTCTTCCTAGGGGACCCCAGGCTGTCCCCAGGCAAGCCAGGAGATATAATCCCCCCAGTGCGTCCACGACTCCTCGGTCTGACTCGGGGCCTCCTCCCAGTTGGACATGCCCGAAAAACCTCTAATGGTAGGCCTCCGAACCAGATGCCTGAACCACCTCAACTGACTGCTCTAGACAAGGTGGAGCAGCGGTTCTTCTCTGAGCCTCTCCCGGATGTCCGAGCTCCTCACCCTATTCCTAAGGGTCAACCCAGCCACCCTGCAGAGAAAGCTCATTTCTGCAGCTTGCATTCACGACCTTGTACTTTCAGTCTCTACTTAATGCTTTTGACCACTGGCAAGGGTTGCAAGACAGACTGACCAGTAAAGTGAGAGCTTCACTTTTAAACTCAGGTTGCTCTTCACCATGACGGACCAGTACAACATCCGCTTTACTGCAGATGCTGCACCAATCCGCCTGTCAAGCTCCCGCTCCATCCCTAACTCACTCATGAACAAGACCCCGAGATACTTAAACTCCTCCACTCCACTCGGTGTAACCACCTCACCCCCCGCTCAGAGGAGACAATCAACCTTTTTCTGGCAGAGAACCTTGGCCTCAGATTTGGCGGTGCTGATCCTCATTCACATTCAGCTGTGAACCGCTCTAACGCGTATTAGAGGTTACAACCTGATATACTGACAGGACCACATCATCTGCAAACAGCAGACATCCAGTCCTGAGGCCTCCATACTAGACTCCCTCAAAGCCTCGGCTGCACCTTGATATTATTGACTCCACACACCTCCAGCCTGCTACACCCTGCACATCTCCAGCCTGCCTGCTATACGCCACATACCTCCAGCCTGCCACACCTTGGACACCTCCAAGAATCAAATAAATTATTATTCGCTTTGTAACAAAACCAACCCCCCCCCAAAAGAAGCACATTTCCGGACAATCATTGTAAACCTTTTCCTTCACGCAAAATGATCTAATTTCATTTTGATGAAGAGAAAAACGCGGACAGCGCATGTGGTCCGACGTTCTGAAAGAGTGGCGTTGGGTGAATCTGAAACAATTTGATAGAGGATCTCTGATGAGTGAGCACGTGACGCCAAATTCATGAAACGAGAGCAATAATTTTTGAATATTCCGAGCATTGGGCGAGTAATAAAAGAGAATTACTGCTTGAGAATCATAAATTTATATCTCAGGCTCACAAACTTGGGATCCTATTTATTCCATAAATTCCAGCATCCTATTATTTGGAAAATTCAGGCGTTAGCTTATAGTTGACGGTTTATTCAACTCGGTGGGATGAATACTTTGCTAGCTTGCTAACATAATAACATGATGATAACATGACTATATCAACACACAATATAGTACACTGATGCTTACTTCCGACTTTTGCACAACTGAAAAAAACTGCTATGATATCACACCAGGTGAGGGATACAGGCCACACGGCCTTGTTCTTATATAGCTTGATTTTGAATCCAATATGGCAGCCCTGGTCTCTGATTAGCTGAATCATTTAGCACTTCCTCTCCAGTTCCACAGGCCTCTGGTGAGCAGGTAGAACGGCAGCAGGAGATAATGGATGTCTATGCTCAGATACACGCACAATCATACATTCACATATGCATGCACATATATATTCAGATAGGGAGAGAGGCAAACAAAGAACCAGCATTAAACATTGGAGAATGAAAATAAGCAGAAAGTAAAGGAATGAGGAGAAAGCACAGCTGCGCCCGTAAAACCCAGATCCTCTGAAAACAGTTTTACAGTGATCTGCCACTCAATGATCTAAGCCACACAAAAATATGTGACAACACTACAAGTCCTTCAACCATGATTACAACCACTACAACTACCACCACTGCAAATACAAATAATACTACATCAGCAAATAATAATAATAATGAAGATGATAATATGGATACTTTATTTCCGTTATATCTAACATGCAATTCAAAATACTCACGGTAGAGGGCGACCACTGACGTTCTCTACAAGTATGACATTTCTTGCCCTGATTCTCGTGTCGGCTTAGCTCAGTGGTTACTTCGTTGAATCAAACTGTCTCACAGTTTCGCATCAGCCCAACTCTCTCTGGAGAGTCGAACCACGGGCACTGTCCGACATTTTCCTTTCCGTTTCTCAAACCTAAATGGAATTTCTTTGCTTTGCTTCAGTGTGGACGTTAATATTGATTAGGCAGCAACGGTGGCATATTTGACTGATGTCTTTTCCGATGTAGAACGAGAAACAAATAGCCTTAAGGTTAAAAAGAACAACCCTTCCTTTAAAACTACCGATCAACAGCAGGTCTCGCTAAATTCGCTTTTTCACCTGAAAAAAAAAAAATGTAGTTTTCGCTGTTCAGTAAAGTACCAGCTTCCAGGCAACTGGTTTGTTAATTTACTTATTGCCAAACCTTACCCTCCTTAACAGATTAAATCACTGGGTATGGTTCGCATTAAGCTGTCTGGTTTTAATGAAATGCAGCATTTCACTGTTGTTAATTGTTTTTTCAGTCCTAAAATTAATTGGTTTTGCCATTATACAAGCAAAAAGTTTGTATAGCCTTTCGTAGTTTGTGAAATGGGAGACATAAGCTTAATCCATCCATCTATTTCCTGCCGCTTATCCAGAGTCAGCTCGCAGGGTTAGCAGACCAAGCAGAGAGGTCCATGCATCCGCCTCCCCAGCCACTTCCTCTAAGTCTTCCTAGGGGACCCCAGGCCGTCCCCAGGCAAGCCAGGAGATATAATCCCTCCAGTGCGTCCACGACTCCTCGGTCTGACTCGGGGCCTCCTCCCAGTTGGACATGCCCGAAAAACCTCTAATGGTAGGCCTCCGAACCAGATGCCTGAACCACCTCAACTGACTGCTCTAGACAAGGTGGAGCAGCGGTTCTTCTCTGAGCCTCTCCCGGATGTCCGAGCTCCTCACCCTATTCCTAAGGGTCAACCCAGCCACCCTGCAGAGAAAGCTCATTTCTGCAGCTTGCATTCACGACCTTGTACTTTCAATCTCTACTTAATGCTTTTGACCACTGGCAAGGGTTGCAAGACAGACTGACCAGTAAAGTGAGAGCTTCACTTTTAAGCTCAGGTTGCTCTTCACCATGACGGACCAGTACAACATCCGCTTTACTGCAGATGCTGCACCAATCCGCCTGTCAAGCTCCCGCTCCATCCCTAACTCACTCATGAACAAGACCCCGAGATACTTAAACTCCTTCACTCCACTCGGTGTAACCACCTCACCCCCCACTCAGAGGAGACAATCAACCTTTTTCTGGCAGAGAACCTTGGCCTCAGATTTGGCGGTGCTGATCCTCATTCACATTCAGCTGTGAACCGCTCTAACGTGTATTAGAGGTTACAACCTGATATACTGACAGGACCACATCATCTGCAAACAGCAGACATCCAGTCCTGAGGCCTCCATACTAGATTCCCTCAAAGCCTCGGCTGCACCTTGATATTATTGACTCCACACACCTCCAGCCTGCTACACCCTGCACATCTCCAGCCTGCCTGCTATACGCCACATACCTCCAGCCTGCCACACCTTGGACACCTCCAGGAATCAAATAAATTATTATTCGCTTTGTAACAAAACCAACCCCCCCCCAAAAAAAGCACATTTCCGGACAATCATTGTAAACCTTTTCCTTCACGCAAAATGATCTAATTTCATTTAGATGAAGAGAAAAACGCGGACAGCGCATGTGGTCCGACGTTCTGAAAGAGTGGCGTTGGGTGAATCTGAAAAAGTTTGATAGAGGATCTCTGATGAGTGAGCACGTGACGCCTAATTCATGAAACGAGAGCAATAATTTTTGAATATTCCGAGCATTGGGCGAGTAATAAAAGAGAATTACTGCTTGAGAATCATAAATTTATATCTCAGGCTCACAAACTTGGGATCCTATTTATTCCATAAATTCCAGCATCCTATTATTTGGAAAATTCAAGCGTTAGCTTATAGTTGACGGTTTATTCAACTCGGTGGGATGAATACTTTGCTAGCTTGCTAACATAATAACATGATGATAACATGACTATATCAACACACAATATAGTACACTGATGCTTACTTCCGACTTTTGCACAACTGAAAAAAACTGCTATGATATCACACCAGGTGAGGGATACAGGCCACACGGCCTTGTTCTTATATAGCTTGATTTTGAATCCAATATGGCAGCCCTGGTCTCTGATTAGCTGAATCATTTAGCACTTCCTCTCCAGTTCCACAGGCCTCTGGTGAGCAGGTAGAACGGCAGCAGGAGATAATGGATGTCTATGCTCAGATACACGCACAATCATACATTCACATATGCATGCACATATATATTCAGATAGGGAGAGAGGCAAACAAAGAACCAGCATTAAACATTGGAGAATGAAAATAAGCAGAAAGTAAAGGAATGAGGAGAAAGCACAGCTGCGCCCGTAAAACCCAGATCCTCTGAAAACAGTTTTACAGTGATCTGCCACTCAATGATCTAAGCCACACAAAAATATGTGACAACACTACAAGTCCTTCAACCATGATTACAACCACTACAACTACCACCACTGCAAATACAAATAATACTACATCAGCAAATAATAATAATAATGAAGATGATAATATGGATACTTTATTTCCGTTATATCTAACATGCAATTCAAAATACTCACAGCAGAGGGCGACCACTGACGTTCTCTACAAGTATGACATTTCTTGCCCTGATTCTCGTGTCGGCTTAGCTCAGTGGTTACTTCGTTGAATCAAACTGTCTCACAGTTTCCCATCAGCCCAACTCTCTCTAGAGAGTCGAACCACGGGCACTGTCCGACATTTTCCTTTCCGTTTCTCAAACCTAAATGGAATTTCTTTGCTTTGCTTCAGTGTGGACGTTAATATTGATTAGGCAGCAACGGTGGCATATTTGACTGATGTCTTTTCCGATGTAGAACGAGAAACAAATAGCCTTAAGGTTAAAAAGAACAACCCTTCCTTTAAAACAACCGATCAACAGCAGGTCTCGCTAAATTCGCTTTTTCACCTGAAAAAAAAAAAATGTAGTTTTCGCTGTTCAGTAAAGTACCAGCTTCCAGGCAACTGGTTTGTTAATTTACTTATTGCCAAACCTTACCCTCCTTAACAGATTAAATCACTGGGTATGGTTCGCATTAAGCTGTCTGGTTTTAATGAAATGCAGCATTTCACTGTTGTTAATTGTTTTTTCAGTCCTAAAATTAATTGGTTTTGCCATTATACAAGCAAAAAGTTTGTATAGCCTTTCGTAGTTTGTGAAATGGGAGACATAAGCTTAACCAATCCATCTATTTCCTGCCGCTTATCCAGAGTCAGCTCGCAGGGTTAGCAGACCAAGCAGAGAGGTCCATGCATCCGCCTCCCCAGCCACTTCCTCTAAGTCTTCCTAGGGGACCCCAGGCCGTCCCCAGGCAAGCCAGGAGATATAATCCCTCCAGTGCGTCCACGACTCCTCGGTCTGACTCGGGGCCTCCTCCCAGTTGGACATGCCCGAAAAACCTCGAATGGTAGGCCTCCGAACCAGATGCCTGAACCACCTCAACTGACTGCTCTAGACAAGGTGGAGCAGCGGTTCTTCTCTGAGCCTCTCCCGGATGTCCGAGCTCCTCACCCTATTCCTAAGGGTCAACCCAGCCACCCTGCAGAGAAAGCTCATTTCTGCAGCTTGCATTCACGACCTTGTACTTTCAGTCTCTACTTAATGCTTTTGACCACTGGCAAGGGTTGCAAGACAGACTGACCAGTAAAGTGAGAGCTTCACTTTTAAGCTCAGGTTGCTCTTCACCATGACGGACCAGTACAACATCCGCTTTACTGCAGATGCTGCACCAATCCGCCTGTCAAGCTCCCGCTCCATCCCTAACTCACTCATGAACAAGACCCCGAGATACTTAAACTCCTCCACTCCACTCGATGTAACCACCTCACCCCCCACTCAGAGGAGACAATCAACCTTTTTCTGGCAGAGAACCTTGGCCTCAGATTTGGCGGTGCTGATCCTCATTCACATTCAGCTGTGAACTGCTCTTACGTGTATTAGAGGTTACAACCTGATATACTGACAGGACCACATCATCTGCAAACAGCAGACATCCAGTCCTGAGGCCTCCATACTAGATTCCCTCAAAGCCTCGGCTGCACCTTGATATTATTGACTCCACACACCTCCAGCCTGCTACACCCTGCACATCTCCAGCCTGCCTGCTATACGCCACATACCTCCAGCCTGCCACACCTTGGACACCTCCAGGAATCAAATAAATTATTATTCGCTTTGTAACAAAACCAACCCCCCCCCAAAAAAAGCACATTTCCGGACAATCATTGTAAACCTTTTCCTTCACGCAAAATGATCTAATTTAATTTAGATGAAGAGAAAAACGCGGACAGCGCATGTGGTCCGACGTTCTGAAAGAGTGGCGTTGGGTGAATCTGAAACAGTTTGATAGAGGATCTCTGATGAGTGAGCACGTGACGCCAAATTCATGAAACGAGAGCAATAATTTTTGAATATTCCGAGCATTGGGCGAGTAATAAAAGAGAATTACTGCTTGAGAATCATAAATTTATATCTCAGGCTCACAAACTTGGGATCCTATTTATTCCATAAATTCCAGCATCCTATTATTTGGAAAATTCAAGCGTTAGCTTATAGTTGACGGTTTATTCAACTCGGTGGGATGAATACTTTTCTAGCTTGCTAACATAATAACATGATGATAACATGACTATATCAACACACAATATAGTACACTGATGCTTACTTCCGACTTTTGCACAACTGAAAAAAACTGCTATGATATCACACCAGGTGAGGGATACAGGCCACACGGCCTTGTTCTTTTATAGCTTGATTTTGAATCCAATATGGCAGCCCTAGTCTCTGATTAGCTGAATCATTTAGCACTTCCTCTCCAGTTCCACAGGCCTCTGGTGAGCAGGTAGAACGGCAGCAGGAGATAATGGATGTCTATGCTCAGATACACGCACAATCATACATTCACATATGCATGCACATATATATTCAGATAGGGAGAGAGGCAAACAAAGAACCAGCATTAAACATTGGAGAATGAAAATAAGCAGAAAGTAAAGGAATGAGGAGAAAGCACAGCTGCGCCCGTAAAACCCAGATCCTCTGAAAACAGTTTTACAGTGATCTGCCACTCAATGATCTAAGCCACACAAAAATATGTGACAACACTACAAGTCCTTCAACCATGATTACAACCACTACAACTACCACCACTGCAAATACAAATAATACTACATCAGCAAATAATAATAATAATGAAGATGATAATATGGATACTTTATTTCCGTTATATCTAACATGCAATTCAAAATACTCACAGCAGAGGGCGACCACTGACGTTCTCTACAAGTATGACATTTCTTGTCCTGATTCTCGTGTCGGCTTAGCTCAGTGGTTACTTCGTTGAATCAAACTGTCTCACAGTTTCGCATCAGCCCAACTCTCTCTAGAGAGTCGAACCACGGGCACTGTCCGACATTTTCCTTTCCGTTTCTCAAACCTAAATGGAATTTCTTTGCTTTGCTTCAGTGTGGACGTTAATATTGATTAGGCAGCAACGGTGGCATATTTGACTGATGTCTTTTCCGATGTAGAACGAGAAACAAATAGCCTTAAGGTTAAAAAGAACAACCCTTCCTTTAAAACAACCGATCAACAGCAGGTCTCGCTAAATTCGCTTTTTCACCTGAAAAAAAAAAAATGTAGTTTTCGCTGTTCAGTAAAGTACCAGCTTCCAGGCAACTGGTTTGTTAATTTACTTATTGCCAAACCTTACCCTCCTTAACAGATTAAATCACTGGGTATGGTTCGCATTAAGCTGTCTGGTTTTAATGAAATGCAGCATTTCACTGTTGTTAATTGTTTTTTCAGTCCTAAAATTAATTGGTTTTGCCATTATACAAGCAAAAAGTTTGTATAGCCTTTCGTAGTTTGTGAAATGGGAGACATAAGCTTAACCCATCCATCTATTTCCTGCCGCTTATCCAGAGTCAGCTCGCAGGGTTAGCAGACCAAGCAGAGAGGTCCATGCATCCGCCTCCCCAGCCACTTCCTCTAAGTCTTCCTAGGGGACCCCAGGCCGTCCCCAGGCAAGCCAGGAGATATAATCCCTCCAGTGCGTCCACGACTCCTCGGTCTGACTCGGGGCCTCCTCCCAGTTGGACATGCCCGAAAAACCTCGAATGGTAGGCCTCCGAACCAGATGCCTGAACCACCTCAACTGACTGCTCTAGACAAGGTGGAGCAGCGGTTCTTCTCTGAGCCTCTCCCGGATGTCCGAGCTCCTCACCCTATTCCTAAGGGTCAACCCAGCCACCCTGCAGAGAAAGCTCATTTCTGCAGCTTGCATTCACGACCTTGTACTTTCAGTCTCTACTTAATGCTTTTGACCACTGGCAAGGGTTGCAAGACAGACTGACCAGTAAAGTGAGAGCTTCACTTTTAAGCTCAGGTTGCTCTTCACCATGACGGACCAGTACAACATCCGCTTTACTGCAGATGCTGCACCAATCCGCCTGTCAAGCTCCCGCTCCATCCCTAACTCACTCATGAACAAGACCCCGAGATACTTAAACTCCTCCACTCCACTCGGTGTAACCACCTCACCCCCCACTCAGAGGAGACAATCAACCTTTTTCTGGCAGAGAACCTTGGCCTCAGATTTGGCGGTGCTGATCCTCATTCACATTCAGCTGTGAACCGCTCTTACGTGTATTAGAGGTTACAACCTGATATACTGACAGGACCACATCATCTGCAAACAGCAGACATCCAGTCCTGAGGCCTCCATACTAGATTCCCTCAAAGCCTCGGCTGCACCTTGATATTATTGACTCCACACACCTCCAGCCTGCTACACCCTGCACATCTCCAGCCTGCCTGCTATACGCCACATACCTCCAGCCTGCCACACCTTGGACACCTCTAGGAATCAAATAAATTATTATTCGCTTTGTAACAAAACCAACCCCCCCCCAAAAAAAGCACATTTCCGGACAATCATTGTAAACCTTTTCCTTCACGCAAAATGATCTAATTTCATTTAGATGAAGAGAAAAACGCGGACAGCGCATGTGGTCCGACGTTCTGAAAGAGTGGCGTTGGGTGAATCTGAAAAAGTTTGATAGAGGATCTCTGATGAGTGAGCACGTGACGCCAAATTCATGAAACGAGAGCAATAATTTTTGAATATTCCGAGCATTGGGCGAGTAATAAAAGAGAATTACTGCTTGAGAGTCATAAATTTATATCTCAGGCTCACAAACTTGGGATCCTATTTATTCCATAAATTCCAGCATCCTATTATTTGGAAAATTCAAGCGTTAGCTTATAGTTGACGGTTTATTCAACTCGGTGGGATGAATACTTTTCTAGCTTGCTAACATAATAACATGATGATAACATGACTATATCAACACACAATATAGTACACTGATGCTTACTTCCGACTTTTGCACAACTGAAAAAAACTGCTATGATATCACACCAGGTGAGGGATACAGGCCACACGGCCTTGTTCTTTTATAGCTTGATTTTGAATCCAATATGGCAGCCCTGGTCTCTGATTAGCTGAATCATTTAGCACTTCCTCTCCAGTTCCACAGGCCTCTGGTGAGCAGGTAGAACGGCAGCAGGAGATAATGGATGTCTATGCTCAGATACACGCACAATCATACATTCACATATGCATGCACATATATATTCAGATAGGGAGAGAGGCAAACAAAGAACCAGCATTAAACATTGGAGAATGAAAATAAGCAGAAAGTAAAGGAATGAGGAGAAAGCACAGCTGCGCCCGTAAAACCCAGATCCTCTGAAAACAGTTTTACAGTGATCTGCCACTCAATGATCTAAGCCACACAAAAATATGTGACAACACTACAAGTCCTTAGACCATGATTACAACCACTACAACTACCACCACTGCAAATACAAATAATACTACATCAGCAAATAATAATAATAATGAAGATGATAATATGGATACTTTATTTCCGTTATATCTAACATGCAATTCAAAATACTCACAGCAGAGGGCGACCACTGACGTTCTCTACAAGTATGACATTTCTTGCCCTGATTCTCGTGTCGGCTTAGGTCAGTGGTTACTTCGTTGAATCAAACTGTCTCACAGTTTCCCATCAGCCCAACTCTCTCTAGAGAGTCGAACCACGGGCACTGTCCGACATTTTCCTTTCCGTTTCTCAAACCTAAATGGAATTTCTTTGCTTTGCTTCAGTGTGGACGTTAATATTGATTAGGCAGCAACGGTGGCATATTTGACTGATGTCTTTTCCGATGTAGAACGAGAAACAAATAGCCTTAAGGTTAAAAAGAACAACCCTTCCTTTAAAACAACCGATCAACAGCAGGTCTCGCTAAATTCGCTTTTTCACCTGAAAAAAAAAAATGTAGTTTTCGCTGTTCAGTAAAGTACCAGCTTCCAGGCAACTGGTTTGTTAATTTACTTATTGCCAAACCTTACCCTCCTAAACAGATTAAATCACTGGGTATGGTTCGCATTAAGCTGTCTGGTTTTAATGAAATGCAGCATTTCACTGTTGTTAATTGTTTTTTCAGTACTAAAATTAATTGGTTTTGCCATTATACAAGCAAAAAGTTTGTATAGCCTTTCGTAGTTTGTGAAATGGGAGACATAAGCTTAACCCATCCATCTATTTCCTGCCGCTTATCCAGAGTCAGCTCGCAGGGTTAGCAGACCAAGCAGAGAGGTCCATGCATCCGCCTCCCCAGCCACTTCCTCTAAGTCTTCCTAGGGGACCCCAGGCCGTCCCCAGGCAAGCCAGGAGATATAATCCCTCCAGTGCGTCCACGACTCCTCGGTCTGACTCGGGGCCTCCTCCCAGTTGGACATGCCCGAAAAACCTCTAATGGTAGGCCTCCGAACCAGATGCCTGAACCACCTCAACTGACTGCTCTAGACAAGGTGGAGCAGCGGTTCTTCTCTGAGCCTCTCCCGGATGTCCGAGCTCCTCACCCTATTCCTAAGGGTCAACCCAGCCACCCTGCAGAGAAAGCTCATTTCTGCAGCTTGCATTCACGACCTTGTACTTTCAGTCTCTACTTAATGCTTTTGACCACTGGCAAGGGTTGCAAGACAGACTGCCCAGTAAAGTGAGAGCTTCACTTTTAAGCTCAGGTTGCTCTTCACCATGACGGACCAGTACAACATCCGCTTTACTGCAGATGCTGCACCAATCCGCCTGTCAAGCTACCGCTCCATCCCTAACTCACTCATGAACAAGACCCCGAGATACTAAACTCCTCCACTCCACTCGGTGTAACCACCTCACCCCCCACTCAGAGGAGACAATCAACCTTTTTCTGGCAGAGAACCTTGGCCTCAGATTTGGCGGTGCTGATCCTCATTCACATTCAGCTGTGAACCGCTCTAACGTGTATTAGAGGTAACAACCTGATATACTGACAGGACCACATCATCTGCAAACAGCAGACATCCAGTCCTGAGGCCTCCATACTAGATTTCCTCAAAGCCTCGGCTGCACCTTGATATTATTGACTCCACACACCTCCAGCCTGCTACACCCTGCACATCTCCAGCCTGCCTGCTATACGCCACATACCTCCAGCCTGCCACACCTTGGACACCTCCAAGAATCAAATAAATTATTATTCGCTTTGTAACAAAACCAACCCCCCCCCAAAAAAAACACATTTCCGGACAATCATTGTAAACCTTTTCCTTCACGCAAAATGATCTAATTTCATTTAGATGAAGAGAAAAACGCGGACAGCTCATGTGGTCCGACGTTCTGAAAGAGTGGCGTTGGGTGAATCTGAAACAGTTTGATAGAGGATCTCTGATGAGTGAGCACGTGACGCCAAATTCATGAAACGAGAGCAATAATTTTTGAATATTCCGAGCATTGGGCGAGTAATAAAAGAGAATTACTGCTTGAGAGTCATAAATTTATATCTCAGGCTCACAAACTTGGGATCCTATTTATTCCATAAATTCCAGCATCCTATTATTTGGAAAATTCAAGCGTTAGCTTATAGTTGACGGTTTATTCAACTCGGTGGGATGAATACTTTTCTAGCTTGCTAACATAATAACATGATGATAACATGACTATATCAACACACAATATAGTACACTGATGCTTACTTCCGACTTTTGCACAACTGAAAAAAACTGCTATGATATCACACCAGGTGAGGGATACAGGCCACACGGCCTTGTTCTTTTATAGCTTGATTTTGAATCCAATATGGCAGCCCTGGTCTCTGATTAGCTGAATCATTTAGCACTTCCTCTCCAGTTCCACAGGCCTCTGGTGAGCAGGTAGAACGGCAGCAGGAGATAATGGATGTCTATGCTCAGATACACGCACAATCATACATTCACATATGCATGCACATATATATTCAGATAGGGAGAGAGGCAAACAAAGAACCAGCATTAAACATTGGAGAATGAAAATAAGCAGAAAGTAAAGGAATGAGGAGAAAGCACAGCTGCGCCCGTAAAACCCAGATCCTCTGAAAACAGTTTTACAGTGATCTGCCACTCAATGATCTAGGCCACACAAAAATATGTGACAACACTACAAGTCCTTCAACCATGATTACAACCACTACAACTACCACCACTGCAAATACAAATAATACTACATCAGCAAATTATTATAATAATGAAGATGATAATATGGATACTTTATTTCCGTTATATCTAACATGCAATTCAAAATACTCACGGCAGAGGGCGACCACTGACGTTCTCTACAAGTATGACATTTCTTGTCCTGATTCTCGTGTCGGCTTAGCTCAGTGGTTACTTCGTTGAATCAAACTGTCTCACAGTTTCGCATCAGCCCAACTCTCTCTGGAGAGTCGAACCACGGGCACTGTCCGACATTTTCCTTTCCGTTTCTCAAACCTAAATGGAATTTCTTTGCTTTGCTTCAGTGTGGACGTTAATATTGATTAGGCAGCAACGGTGGCATATTTAACTGATGTCTTTTCCGATGTAGAACGAGAAACAAATAGCCTAAAGGTTAAAAAGAACAACCCTTCCTTTAAAACAACCGATCAACAGCAGGTCTCGCTAAATTCGCTTTTTCACCTGAAAAAAAAAAAAAATGTAGTTTTCGCTGTTCAGTAAAGTACCAGCTTCCAGGCAACTGGTTTGTTAATTTACTTATTACCAAACCTTACCCTCCTTAACAGATTAAATCACTGGGTATGGTTTGCATTAAGCTGTCTGGTTTTAATGAAATGCAGCATTTCACTGTTGTTAATTGTTTTTTCAGTCCTAAAATTAATTGGTTTTGCCATTATACAAGCAAAAAGTTTGTATAGCCTTTCGTAGTTTGTGAAATGGGAGACATAAGCTTAACCGATCCATCTATTTCCTGCCGCTTATCCAGAGTCAGCTCGCAGGGTTAGCAGACCAAGCAGAGAGGTCCATGCATCCGCCTCCCCAGCCACTTCCTCTAAGTCTTCCTAGGGGACCCCAGGCCATCCCCAGGCAAGCCAGGAGATATAATCCCTCCAGTGCGTCCACGACTCCTCGGTCTGACTCGGGGCCTCCTCCCAGTTGGACATGCCCGAAAAACCTCTAATGGTAGGCCTCCAGACCAGATGCCTGAACCACCTCAACTGACTGCTCTAGACAAGGTGGAGCAGCGGTTCTTCTCTGAGCCTCTCCCGGATGTCCGAGCTCCTCACCCTATTCCTAAGGGTCAACCCAGCCACCCTGCAGAGAAAGCTCATTTCTGCAGCTTGCATTCACGACCTTGTACTTTCAGTCTCTACTTAATGCTTTTGACCACTGGCAAGGGTTGCAAGACAGACTGACCAGTAAAGTGAGAGCTTCACTTTTAAGCTCAGGTTGCTCTTCACCATGACGGACCAGTACAACATCCGCTTTACTGCAGATGCTGCACCAATCCGCCTGTCAAGCTCCCGCTCCATCCCTAACTCACTCATGAACAAGACCCCGAGATACTTAAACTCCTCCACTCCACTCGGTGTAACCACCTCACCCCCCACTCAGAGGAGACAATCAACCTTTTTCTGGCAGAGAACCTTGGCCTCAGATTTGGCGGTGCTGATCCTCATTCACATTCAGCTGTGAACCGCTCTAACGTGTATTAGAGGTTACAACCTGATATACTGACAGGACCACATCATCTGCAAACAGCAGACATCCAGTCCTGAGGCCTCCATACTAGACTCCCTCAAAGCCTCGGCTGCACCTTGATATTATTGACTCCACACACCTCCAGCCTGCTACACCCTGCACATCTCCAGCCTGCCTGCTATACGCCACATACCTCCAGCCTGCCACACCTTGGACACCTCCAAGAATCAAATAAATTATTATTCGCTTTGTAACAAAACCAACCCCCCCCCCCCAAAAAAAGCACATTTCCGGACAATCATTGTAAACCTTTTCCTTCACGCAAAATGATCTAATTTCATTTAGATGAAGAGAAAAACGCGGACAGCGCATGTGGTCCGACGTTCTGAAAGAGTGGCGTTGGGTGAATCTGAAACAGTTTGATAGAGGATCTCTGATGAGTGAGCACGTGACGCCAAATTCATGAAACGAGAGCAATAATTTTCGAATATTCCGAGCATTGGGCGAGTAATAAAAGAGAATTACTGCTTGAGAATCATAAATTTATATCTCAGGCTCACAAACTTGGGATCCTATTTATTCCATAAATTCCAGCATCCTATTATTTGGAAAATTCAAGCGTTAGCTTATAGTTGACGGTTTATTCAACTCGGTGGGATGAATACTTTGCTAGCTTGCTAACATAATAACATGATGATAACATGACTATATCAACACACAATATAGTACACTGATGCTTACTTCCGACTTTTGCACAACTGAAAAAAACTGCTATGATATCACACCAGGTGAGGGATACAGGCCACACGGCCTTGTTCTTTTATAGCTTGATTTTGAATCCAATATGGCAGCCCTGGTCTCTGATTAGCTGAATCATTTAGCACTTCCTCTCCAGTTCCACAGGCCTCTGGTGAGCAGGTAGAACGGCAGCAGGAGATAATGGATGTCTATGCTCAGATACACGCACAATCATACATTCACATATGCATGCACATATATATTCAGATAGGGAGAGAGGCAAACAAAGAACCAGCATTAAACATTGGAGAATGAAAATAAGCAGAAAGTAAAGGAATGAGGAGAAAGCACAGCTGCGCCCGTAAAACCCAGATCCTCTGAAAACAGTTTTACAGTGATCTGCCACTCAATGATCTAAGCCACACAAAAATATGTGACAACACTACAAGTCCTTCAACCATGATTACAACCACTACAACTACCACCACTGCAAATACAAATAATACTACATCAGCAAATAATAATAATAATGAAGATGATAATATGGATACTTTATTTCCGTTATATCTAACATGCAATTCAAAATACTCACGGCAGAGGGCGACCACTGACGTTCTCTACAAGTATGACATTTCTTGCCCTGATTCTCGTGTCGGCTTAGCTCAGTGGTTACTTCGTTGAATCAAACTGTCTCACAGTTTCGCATCAGCACAACTCTCTGTAGAGAGTCGAACCACGGGCACTGTCCGACATTTTCCTTTCCGTTTCTCAAACCTAAATGGAATTTCTTTGCTTTGCTTCAGTGTGGACGTTAATATTGATTAGGCAGCAACGGTGGCATATTTGACTGATGTCTTTTCCGATGTAGAACGAGAAACAAATAGCCTTAAGGTTAAAAAGAACAACCCTTCCTTTAAAACAACCGATCAACAGCAGGTCTCGCTAAATTCGCTTTTTCACCTGAAAAAAAAAAATGTAGTTTTCGCTGTTCAGTAAAGTACCAGCTTCCAGGCAACTGGTTTGTTAATTTACTTATTGCCAAACCTTACCCTCCTTAACAGATTAAATCACTGGGTATGGTTCGCATTAAGCTGTCTGGTTTTAATGAAATGCAGCATTTCACTGTTGTTAATTGTTTTTTCAGTACGAAAATTAATTGGTTTTGCCATTATACAAGCAAAAAGTTTGTATAGCCTTTCGTAGTTTGTGAAATGGGAGACATAAGCTTAACCCATCCATCTATTTCCTGCCGCTTATCCAGAGTCAGCTCGCAGGGTTAGCAGACCAAGCAGAGAGGTCCATGCATCCGCCTCCCCAGCCACTTCCTCTAAGTCTTCCTAGGGGACCCCAGGCCGTCCCCAGGCAAGCCAGGAGATATAATCCCTCCAGTGCGTCCACGACTCCTCGGTCTGACTCGGGGCCTCCTCCCAGTTGGACATGCCCGAAAAACCTCTAATGGTAGGCCTCCGAACCAGATGCCTGAACCACCTCAACTGACTGCTCTAGACAAGGTGGAGCAGCGGTTCTTCTCTGAGCCTCTCCCGGATGTCCGAGCTCCTCACCCTATTCCTAAGGGTCAACCCAGCCACCCTGCAGAGAAAGCTCATTTCTGCAGCTTGCATTCACGACCTTGTACTTTCAGTCTCTACTTAATGCTTTTGACCACTGGCAAGGGTTGCAAGACAGACTGCCCAGTAAAGTGAGAGCTTCACTTTTAAGCTCAGGTTGCTCTTCACCATGACGGACCAGTACAACATCCGCTTTACTGCAGATGCTGCACCAATCCGCCTGTCAAGCTACCGCTCCATCCCTAACTCACTCATGAAGAAGACCCCGAGATACTAAACTCCTCCACTCCACTCGGTGTAACCACCTCACCCCCCACTCAGAGGAGACAATCAACCTTTTTCTGGCAGAGAACCTTGGCCTCAGATTTGGCGGTGCTGATCCTCATTCACATTCAGCTGTGAACCGCTCTAACGTGTATTAGAGGTTACAACCTGATATACTGACAGGACCACATCATCTGCAAACAGCAGACATCCAGTCCTGAGGCCTCCATACTAGATTCCCTCAAAGCCTCGGCTGCACCTTGATATTATTGACTCCACACACCTCCAGCCTGCTACACCCTGCACATCTCCAGCCTGCCTGCTATACGCCACATACCTCCAGCCTGCCACACCTTGGACACCTCCAAGAATCAAATAAATTATTATTCGCTTTGTAACAAAACCAACTCCCCCCAAAAAAAAGCACATTTCCGGACAATCATTGTAAACCTTTTCCTTCACGCAAAATGATCTAATTTCATTTAGATGAAGAGAAAAACGCGGACAGCTCATGTGGTCCGACGTTCTGAAAGAGTGGCGTTGGGTGAATCTGAAACAGTTTGATAGAGGATCTCTGATGAGTGAGCACGTGACGCCAAATTCATGAAACGAGAGCAATAATTTTTGAATATTCCGAGCATTGGGCGAGTAATAAAAGAGAATTACTGCTTGAGAATCATAAATTTATATCTCAGGCTCACAAACTTGGGATCCTATTTATTCCATAAATTCCAGCATCCTATTATTTGGAAAATTCAAGCGTTAGCTTATAGTTGACGGTTTATTCAACTCGGTGGGATGAATACTTTGCTAGCTTGCTAATATAATAACATGATGAGAACATGACTATATCAACACACAATATAGTACACTGATGCTTACTTCCGACTTTTGCACAACTGAAAAAAACTGCTATGATATCACACCAGGTGAGGGATACAGGCCACACGGCCTTGTTCTTATATAGCTTGATTTTGAATCCAATATGGCAGCCCTGGTCTCTGATTAGCTGAATCATTTAGCACTTCCTCTCCAGTTCCACAGGCCTCTGGTGAGCAGGTAGAACGGCAGCAGGAGATAATGGATGTCTATGCTCAGATACACGCACAATCATACATTCACATATGCATGCACATATATATTCAGATAGGGAGAGAGGCAAACAAAGAACCAGCATTAAACATTGGAGAATGAAAATAAGCAGAAAGTAAAGGAATGAGGAGAAAGCACAGCTGCGCCCGTAAAACCCAGATCCTCTGAAAACAGTTTTACCGTGATCTGCCACTCAATGATCTAAGCCACACAAAAATATGTGACAACACTACAAGTCCTTCAACCATGATTACAACCACTACAACTACCACCACTGCAAATACAAATAATACTACATCAGCAAATAATAATAATAATGAAGATGATAATATGGATACTTTATTTCCGTTATATCTAACATGCAATTCAAAATACTCACGGCAGAGGGCGACCACTGACGTTCTCTACAAGTATGACATTTCTTGCCCTGATTCTCGTGTCGGCTTAGCTCAGTGGTTACTTCGTTGAATCAAACTGTCTCACAGTTTCGCATCAGCCCAACTCTCTCTGGAGAGGCGAACCACGGGCACTGTCCGACATTTTCCTTTCCGTTTCTCAAACCTAAATGGAATTTCTTTGCTTTGCTTCAGTGTAGACGTTAATATTGATTAGGCAGCAACGGTGGCATATTTGACTGATGTCTTTTCCGATGTAGAACGAGAAACAAATAGCCTAAAGGTTAAAAAGAACAACCCTTCCTTTAAAACAACCGATCAACAGCAGGTCTCGCTAAATTCGCTTTTTCACCTGAAAAAAAAAAAATGTAGTTTTCGCTGTTCAGTAAAGTACCAGCTTCCAGGCAACTGGTTTGTTAATTTACTTATTGCCAAACCTTACCCTCCTTAACAGATTAAATCACTGGGTATGGTTCGCATTAAGCTGTCTGGTTTTAATGAAATGCAGCATTTCACTGTTGTTAATTGTTTTTTCAGTCCTAAAATTAATTGGTTTTGCCATTATACAAGCAAAAAGTTTGTATAGCCTTTCGTAGTTTGTGAAATGGGAGACATAAGCTTAACCCATCCATCTATTTCCTGCCGCTTATCCAGAGTCAGCTCGCAGGGTTAGCAGACCAAGCAGAGAGGTCCATGCATCCGCCTCCCCAGCCACTTCCTCTAAGTCTTCCTAGGGGACCCCAGGCCGTCCCCAGGCAAGCCAGGAGATATAATCCCTCCAGTGCGTCCACGACTCCTCGGTCTGACTCGGGGCCTCCTCCCAGTTGGACATGCCCGAAAAACCTCTAATGGTAGGCCTCCGAACCAGATGCCTGAACCACCTCAACTGACTGCTCTAGACAAGGTGGAGCAGCGGTTCTTCTCTGAGCCTCTCCCGGATGTCCGAGCTCCTCACCCTATTCCTAAGGGTCAACCCAGCCACCCTGCAGAGAAAGCTCATTTCTGCAGCTTGCATTCACGACCTTGTACTTTCAGTCTCTACTTAATGCTTTTGACCACTGGCAAGGGTTGCAAGACAGACTGACCAGTAAAGTGAGAGCTTCACTTTTAAGCTCAGGTTGCTCTTCACCATGACGGACCAGTACAACATCCGCTTTACTGCAGATGCTGCACCAATCCGCCTGTCAAGCTACCGCTCCATCCCTAACTCACTCATGAACAAGACCCCGAGATACTCAAACTCCTCCTCTCCACTCGGTGTAACCACCTCACCCCCCACTCAGAGGAGACAATCAACCTTTTTCTGGCAGAGAACCTTGGCCTCAGATTTGGCGGTGCTGATCCTCATTCACATTCAGCTGTGAACCGCTCTAACGTGTATTAGAGGTTACAACCTGATATACTGACGGGACCACATCATCTGCAAACAGCAGACATCCAGTCCTGAGGCCTCCATACTAGACTCCCTCAAAGCCTCGGCTGCACCTTGATATTATTGACTCCACACACCTCCAGCCTGCTACACCCTGCACATCTCCAGCCTGCCTGCTATACGCCACATACCTCCAGCCTGCCACACCTTGGACACCTCCAAGAATCAAATAAATTATTATTCGCTTTGTAACAAAACCAACCCCCCCCCCCCCCCCAAAAAAAGCACATTTCCGGACAATCATTGTAAACCTTTTCCTTCACGCAAAATGATCTAATTTCATTTAGATGAAGAGAAAAACGCGGACAGCGCATGTGGTCCGACGTTCTGAAAGAGTGGCGTTGGGTGAATCTGAAACAGTTTGATAGAGGATCTCTGCTGAGTGAGCACGTGACGCCAAATTCATGAAACGAGAGCAATAATTTTCGAATATTCCGAGCATTGGGCGAGTAATAAAAGAGAATTACTGCTTGAGAATCATAAATTTATATCTCAGGCTCACAAACTTGGGATCCTATTTATTCCATAAATTCCAGCATCCTATTATTTGGAAAATTCAAGCGTTAGCTTATACTTGACGGTTTATTCAACTCGGTGGGATGAATACTTTGCTAGCTTGCTAACATAATAACATGATGATAAAATGACTATATCAACACACAATATAGTACACTGATGCTTACTTCCGACTTTTGCACAACTGAAAAAAACTGCTATGATATCACACCAGGTGAGGGATACAGGCCACACGGCCTTGTTCTTTTATAGCTTGATTTTGAATCCAATATGGCAGCCCTGGTCTCTGATTAGCTGAATCATTTAGCACTTCCTCTCCAGTTCCACAGGCCATTGGTGAGCAGGTAGAACGGCAGCAGGAGATAATGGATGTCTATGCTCAGATACACGCACAATCATACATTCACATATGCATGCACATATATATTCAGATAGGGAGAGAGGCAAACAAAGAACCAGCATTAAACATTGGAGAATGAAAATAAGCAGAAAGTAAAGGAATGAGGAGAAAGCACAGCTGCGCCCGTAAAACCCAGATCCTCTGAAAACAGTTTTACAGTGATCTGCCACTCAATGATCTAAGCCACACAAAAATATGTGACAACACTACAAGTCCTTCAACCATGATTACAACCACTACAACTACCACCAATGCAAATACTAATAATACGACATCAGCAAATAATAATAATAATGAAGATGATAATATGGATACTTTATTTTCGTGATATCTAACATGCAATTCAAAATACTCACGGCAGAGGGCGACCACTGACGTTCTCTACAAGTATGACATTTCTTGCCCTGATTCTCGTGTCGGCTTAGCTCAGTGGTTACTTCGTTGAATCAAACTGTCTCACAGTTTCGCATCAGCCCAACTCTCTCTGGAGAGTCGAACCACGGGCACTGTCCGACATTTTCCTTTCCGTTTCTCAAACCTAAATGGAATTTCTTTGCTTTGCTTCAGTGTGGACGTTTATATTGATTAGGCAGCAACGGTGGCATATTTGACTGATGTCTTTTCCGATGTAGAACGAGAAACAAATAGCCTAAAGGTTAAAAAGAACAACCCTTCCTTTAAAACAACCGATCAACAGCAGGTCTCGCTAAATTCGCTTTTTCACCTGAAAAAAAAAAAATGTAGTTTTCGCTGTTCAGTAAAGTACCAGCTTCCAGGCAACTGGTTTGTTAATTTACTTATTGCCAAACCTTACCCTCCTTAACAGATTAAATCACTGGGTATGGTTCGCATTAAGCTGTCTGGTTTTAATGAAATGCAGCATTTCACTGTTGTTAATTGTTTTTTCAGTCCTAAAATTAATTGGTTTTGCCATTATACAAGCAAAAAGTTTGTATAGCCTTTCGTAGTTTGTGAAATGGGAGACATAAGCTTAACCCATCCATCTATTTCCTGCCGCTTATCCAGAGTCAGCTCGCAGGGTTAGCAGACCAAGCAGAGAGGTCCATGCATCCGCCTCCCCAGCCACTTCCTCTAAGTCTTCCTAGGGGACCCCAGGCCGTCCCCAGGCAAGCCAGGAGATATAATCCCTCCAGTGCGTCCACGACTCCTCGGTCTGACTCGGGGCCTCCTCCCAGTTGGACATGCCCGAAAAACCTCTAATGGTAGGCCTCCGAACCAGATGCCTGAACCACCTCAACTGACTGCTCTAGACAAGGTGGAGCAGCGGTTCTTCTCTGAGCCTCTCCCGGATGTCCGAGCTCCTCACCCTATTCCTAAGGGTCAACCCAGCCACCCTGCAGAGAAAGCTCATTTCTGCAGCTTGCATTCACGACCTTGTACTTTCAGTCTCTACTTAATGCTTTTGACCACTGGCAAGGGTTGCAAGACAGACTGACCAGTAAAGTGAGAGCTTCACTTTTAAGCTCAGGTTGCTCTTCACCATGACGGACCAGTACAACATTCGCTTTACTGCAGATGCTGCACCAATCCGCCTGTCAAGCTCCCGCTCCATCCCTAACTCACTCATGAACAAGACCCCGAGATACTTAAACTCCTCCACTCCACTCAGTGTAACCACCTCACCCCCCACTCAGAGGAGACAATCAACCTTTTTCTGGCAGAGAACCTTGGCCTCAGATTTGGCGGTGCTGATCCTCATTCACATTCAGCTGTGAACCGCTCTAACGTGTATTAGAGGTTACAACCTGATATACTGACAGGACCACATCATCTGCAAACAGCAGACATCCAGTCCTGAGGCCTCCATACTAGATTCCCTCAAAGCCTCGGCTGCACCTTGATATTATTGACTCCACACACCTCCAGCCTGCTACACCCTGCACATCTCCAGCCTGCCTGCTATACGCCACATACCTCCAGCCTGCCACACCTTGGACACCTCCAAGAATCAAATAAATTATTATTCGCTTTGTAACAAAACCAACCCCCCCCCAAAAAAAGCACATTTCCGGACAATCATTGTAAACCTTTTCCTTCACGCAAAATGATCTAATTTCATTTAGATGAAGAGAAAAACGCGGACAGCGCATGTGGTCCGACGTTCTGAAAGAGTGGCGTTGGGTGAATTTGAAACAGTTTGATAGAGGATCTCTGATGAGTGAGCACGTGACGCCAAATTCATGAAACGAGAGCAATAATTTTTGAATATTCCGAGCATTGGGCGAGTAATAAAAGAGAATTACTGCTTGAGAATCATAAATTTATATCGCAGGCTCACAAACTTGGGATCCTATTTATTCCATAAATTCCAGCATCCTATTATTTGGAAAATTCAAGCGTTAGCTTATAGTTGACGGTTTATTCAACTCGGTGGGATGAATACTTTTCTAGCTAGCTAACATAATAACATGATGATAACATGACTATATCAACACACAATATAGTACACTGATGCTTACTTCCGACTTTTGCACAACTGAAAAAAACTGCTATGATATCACACCAGGTGAGGGATACAGGCCACACGGCCTTGTTCTTTTATAGCTTGATTTTGAATCCAATATGGCAGCCCTGGTCTCTGATTAGCTGAATCATTTAGCACTTCCTCTCCAGTTCCACTGGCCTCTGGTGAGCAGGTAGAACGGCAACAGGAGATAATGGATGTCTATGCTCAGATACACGCACCATCATACATTCACATATGCATGCACATATATATTCAGATAGGGAGAGAGGCAAACAAAGAACCAGCATTAAACATTGGAGAATGAAAATAAGCAGAAAGTAAAGGAATGAGGAGAAAGCACAGCTGCGCCCGTAAAACCCAGATCCTCTGAAAACAGTTTTACAGTAATCTGCCACTCAATGATCTAAGCCACACAAAAATATGTGACAACACTACAAGTCCTTCAACCATGATTACAACCACTACAACTACCACCACTGCAAATACAAATAATACTACATCAGCAAATAATAATAATAATGAAGATGATATTATGGATACTTTATTTCCGTTATATCTAACATGCAATTCAAAATACTCACGGCAGAGGGCGACCACTGACGTTCTCTACAAGTATGACATTTCTTGCCCTGATTCTCGTGTCGGCTTAGCTCAGTGGTTACTTCGTTGAATCAAACTGTCTCACAGTTTCGCATCAGCCCAACTCTCTCTGGAGAGTCGAACCACGGGCACTGTCCGACATTTTCCTTTCCGTTTCTCAAACCTAAATGGAATTTCTTTGCTTTGCTTCAGTGTGGACGTTAATATTGATTAGGCAGCAACGGTGGCATATTTGACTGATGTCTTTTCCGATGTAGAACGAGAAACAAATAGCCTTAAGGTTAAAAAGAACAACCCTTCCTTTAAAACAACCGATCAACAGCAGGTCTCGCTAAATTCGCTTTTTCACCTGAAAAAAAAAAAAAATGTAGTTTTCGCTGTTCAGTAAAGTACCAGCTTCCAGGCAACTGGTTTGTTAATTTACTTATTGCCAAACCTTACCCTCCTCAACAGATTAAATCACTGGGTATGGTTCGCATTAAGCTGTCTGGTTTTAATGAAATGCAGCATTTCACTGTTGTTAATTGTTTTTTCAGTCCTAAAATTAATTGGTTTTGCCATTATACAAGCAAAAAGTTTGTATAGCCTTTCGTAGTTTGTGAAATGGGAGACATAAGCTTAACCCATCCATCTATTTCCTGCCGCTTATCCAGAGTCAGCTCGCAGGGTTAGCAGACCAAGAAGAGAGGTCCATGCATCCGCCTCCCCAGCCACTTCCTCTAAGTCTTCCTAGGGGACCCCAGGCCGTCCCCAGGCAAGCCAGGAGATATAATCCCTCCAGTGCGTCCACGACTCCTCGGTCTGACTCGGGGCCTCCTCCCAGTTGGACATGCCCGAAAAACCTCTAATGGTAGGCCTCCGAACCAGATGCCTGAACCACCTCAACTGACTGCTCTAGACAAGGTGGAGCAGCGGTTCTTCTCTGAGCCTCTCCCGGATGTCCGAGCTCCTCACCCTATTCCTAAGGGTCAACCCAGCCACCCTGCAGAGAAAGCTCATTTCTGCAGCTTGCATTCACGACCTTGTACTTTCAGTCTCTACTTAATGCTTTTGACCACTGGCAAGGGTTGCAGGACAGACTGACCAGTAAAGTGAGAGCTTCACTTTTAAGCTCAGGTTGCTCTTCACCATGACGGACCAGTACAACATTCGCTTTACTGCAGATGCTGCACCAATCCGCCTGTCAAGCTCCCGCTCCATCCCTAACTCACTCATGAACAAGACCCCGAGATACTTAAACTCCTCCACTCCACTCGGTGTAACCACCTCACCCCCCACTCAGAGGAGACAATCAACCTTTTTCTGGCAGAGAACCTTGGCCTCAGATTTGGCGGTGCTGATCCTCATTCACATTCAGCTGTGAACCGCTCTAACGTGTATTAGAGGTTACAACCTGATATACTGACAGGACCACATCATCTGCAAACAGCAGACATCCAGTCCTGAGGCCTCCATACTAGATTCCCTCAAAGCCTCGGCTGCACCTTGATATTATTGACTCCACACACCTCCAGCCTGCTACACCCTGCACATCTCCAGCCTGCCTGCTATACGCCACATATCTCCAGCCTGCCACACCTTGGACACCTCCAAGAATCAAATAAATTATTATTCGCTTTGTAACAAAACCAACCCCCCCCCAAAAAAAGCACATTTCCGGACAATCATTGTAAACCTTTTCCTTCACGCAAAATGATCTAATTTCATTTAGATGAAGAGAAAAACGCGGACAGCGCATGTGGTCCGACGTTCTGAAAGAGTGGCGTTGGGTGAATCTGAAACAGTTTGATAGAGGATCTCTGATGAGTGAGCACGTGACGCCAAATTCATGAAACGAGAGCAATAATTTTTGAATATTCCGAGCATTGGGCGAGTAATAAAAGAGAATTACTGCTTGAGAATCATAAATTTATATCTCAGGCTCACAAACTTGGGATCCTATTTATTCCATAAATTCCAGCATCCTATTATTTGGAAAATTCAAGCGTTAGCTTATAGTTGACGGTTTATTCAACTCGGTGGGATGAATACTTTTCTAGCTTGCTAACATAATAACATGATGATAACATGACTATATCAACACACAATATAGTACACTGATGCTTACTTCCGACTTTTGCACAACTGAAAAAAACTGCTATGATATCACACCAGGTGAGGGATACAGGCCACACGGCCTTGTTCTTTTATAGCTTGATTTTGAATCCAATATGGCAGCCCTGGTCTCTGATTAGCTGAATCATTTAGCACTTCCTCTCCAGTTCCACTGGCCTCTGGTGAGCAGGTAGAACGGCAGCAGGAGATAATGGATGTCTATGCTCAGATACACGCACCATCATACATTCACATATGCATGCACATATATATTCAGATAGGGAGAGAGGCAAACAAAGAACCAGCATTAAACATTGGAGAATGAAAATAAGCAGAAAGTAAAGGAATGAGGAGAAAGCACAGCTGCGCCCGTAAAACCCAGATCCTCTGAAAACAGTTTTACAGTGATCTGCCACTCAATGATCTAAGCCACACAAAAATATGTGACAACACTACAAGTCCTTCAACCATGATTACAACCACTACAACTACCACCACTGCAAATACAAATAATACTACATCAGCAAATAATAATAATAATGAAGATGATATTATGGATACTTTATTTCCGTTATATCTAACATGCAATTCAAAATACTCACGGCAGAGGGAGACCACTGACGTTCTCTACAAGTATGACATTTCTTGCCCTGATTCTCGTGTCGGCTTAGCTCAGTGGTTACTTCGTTGAATCAAACTGTCTCACAGTTTCGCATCAGCCCAACTCTCTCCGGAGAGTCGAACTACGGGCACTGTCCGACATTTTCCTTTCCGTTTCTCAAACCTAAATGGAATTTCTTTGCTTTGCTTCAGTGTGGACGTTAATATTGATTAGGCAGCAACGGTGGCATATTTGACTGATGTCCTTTCCGATGTAGAACGAGAAACAAATAGCCTTAAGGTTAAAAAGAACAACCCTTCCTTTAAAACAACCGATCAACAGCAGGTCTCGCTAAATTCGCTTTTTCACCTGAAAAAAAAAAAAATGTAGTTTTCGCTGTTCAGTAAAGTACCAGCTTCCAGGCAACTGGTTTGTTAATTTACTTATTGCCAAACCTTACCCTCCTTAACAGATTAAATCACTGGGTATGGTTCGCATTAAGCTGTCTGGTTTTAATGAAATGCAGCATTTCACTGTTGTTAATTGTTTTTTCAGTCCTAAAATTAATTGGTTTTGCCATTATACAAGCAAAAAGTTTGTATAGCCTTTCGTAGTTTGTGAAATGGGAGACATAAGCTTAACCCATCCATCTATTTCCTGCCGCTTATCCAGAGTCAGCTCGCAGGGTTAGCAGACCAAGCAGAGAGGTCCATGCATCCGCCTCCCCAGCCACTTCCTCTAAGTCTTCCTAGGGGACCCCAGGCCGTCCCCAGGCAAGCCAGGAGATATAATCCCTCCAGTGCGTCCACGACTCCTCGGTCTGACTCGGGGCCTCCTCCCAGTTGGACATGCCCGAAAAACCTCTAATGGTAGGCCTCCGAACCAGATGCCTGAACCACCTCAACTGACTGCTCTAGACAAGGTGGAGCAGCGGTTCTTCTCTGAGCCTCTCCCGGATGTCCGAGCTCCTCACCCTATTCCTAAGGGTCAACCCAGCCACCCTGCAGAGAAAGCTCATTTCTGCAGCTTGCATTCACGACCTTGTACTTTCAGTCTCTACTTAATGCTTTTGACCACTGGCAAGGGTTGCAAGACAGACTGACCAGTAAAGTGAGAGCTTCACTTTTAAGCTCAGGTTGCTCTTCACCATGACGGACCAGTACAACATCCACTTTACTGCAGATGCTGCACCAATCCGCCTGTCAAGCTACCGCTCCATCCCTAACTCACTCATGAACAAGACCCCGAGATACTTAAACTCCTCCACTCCACTCGGTGTAACCACCTCACCCCCCACTCAGAGGAGACAATCAACCTTTTTCTGGCAGAGAACCTTGGCCTCAGATTTGGCGGTGCTGATCCTCATTCACATTCAGCTGTGAACCGCTCTAACGTGTATTAGAGGTTACAACCTGATATACTGACAGGACCACATCATCTGCAAACAGCAGACATCCAGTCCTGAGGCCTCCATACTAGACTCCCTCAAAGCCTCGGCTGCACCTTGATATTATTGACTCCACACACCTCCAGCCTGCTACACCCTGCACATCTCCAGCCTGCCTGCTATACGCCACATACCTCCAGCCTGCCACACCTTGGACACCTCCAAGAATCAAATAAATTATTATTCGCTTTGTAACAAAACCAACCCCCCCCCCCCAAAAAAAGCACATTTCCGGACAATCATTGTAAACCTTTTCCTTCACGCAAAATGATCTAATTTCATTTAGATGAAGAGAAAAACGCGGACAGCGCATGTGGTCCGACGTTCTGAAAGAGTGGCGTTGGGTGAATCTGAAACAGTTTGATAGAGGATCTCTGATGAGTGAGCACGTGACGCCAAATTCATGAAACGAGAGCAATAATTTTCGAATATTCCGAGCATTGGGCGAGTAATAAAAGAGAATTACTGCTTGAGAATCATAAATTTATATCTCAGGCTCACAAACTTGGGATCCTATTTATTCCATAAATTCCAGCATCCTATTATTTGGAAAATTCAAGCGTTAGCTTATAGTTGACGGTTTATTCAACTCGGTGGGATGAATACTTAGCTAGCTTGCTAACATAATAACATGATGATAACATGACTATATCAACACACAATATAGTACACTGATGCTTACTTCCGACTTTTGCACAACTGAAAAAAACTGCTATGATATCACACCAGGTGAGGGATACAGGCCACACGGCCTTGTTCTTTTATAGCTTGATTTTGAATCCAATATGGCAGCCCTGGTCTCTGATTAGCTGAATCATTTAGCACTTCCTCTCCAGTTCCACAGGCCTCTGGTGAGCAGGTAGAACGGCAGCAGGAGATAATGGATGTCTATGCTCAGATACACGCACAATCATACATTCACATATGCATGCACATATATATTCAGATAGGGAGAGAGGCAAACAAAGAACCAGCATTAAACATTGGAGAATGAAAATAAGCAGAAAGTAAAGGAATGAGGAGAAAGCACAGCTGCGCCCGTAAAACCCAGATCCTCTGAAAACAGTTTTACAGTGATCTGCCACTCAATGATCTAAGCCACACAAAAATATGTGACAACACTACAAGTCCTTCAACCATGATTACAACCACTACAACTACCACCAATGCAAATACTAATAATACGACATCAGCAAATAATAATAATAATGAAGATGATAATATGGATACTTTATTTCCGTTATATCTAACATGCAATTCAAAATACTCACGGCAGAGGGCGACCACTGACGTTCTCTACAAGTATGACATTTCTTGCCCTGATTCTCGTGTCGGCTTAGCTCAGTTGTTACTTCATTGAATCAAACTGTCTCACAGTTTCGCATCAGCCCAACTCTCTCTGGAGAGTCGAACCACGGGCACTGTCCGACATTTTCCTTTCCGTTTCTCAAACCTAAATGGAATTTCTTTGCTTTGCTTCAGTGTGGACGTTTATATTGATTAGGCAGCAACGGTGGCATATTTGACTGATGTCTTTTCCGATGTAGAACGAGAAACAAATAGCCTAAAGGTTAAAAAGAACAACCCTTCCTTTAAAACAACCGATCAACAGCAGGTCTCGCTAAATTCGCTTTTTCACCTGAAAAAAAAAAAATGTAGTTTTCGCTGTTCAGTAAAGTACCAGCTTCCAGGCAACTGGTTTGTTAATTTACTTATTGCCAAACCTTACCCTCCTTAACAGATTAAATCACTGGGTATGGTTCGCATTAAGCTGTCTGGTTTTAATGAAATGCAGCATTTCACTGTTGTTAATTGTTTTTTCAGTACGAAAATTAATTGGTTTTGCCATTATACAAGCAAAAAGTTTGTATAGCCTTTCGTAGTTTGTGAAATGGGAGACATAAGCTTAACCCATCCATCTATTTCCTGCCGCTTATCCAGAGTCAGCTCGCAGGGTTAGCAGACCAAGCAGAGAGGTCCATGCATCCGCCTACCCAGCCACTTCCTCTAAGTCTTCCTAGGGGACCCCAGGCCGTCCCCAGGCAAGCCAGGAGATATAATCCCTCCAGTGCGTCCACGACTCCTCGGTCTGACTCGGGGCCTCCTCCCAGTTGGACATGCCCGAAAAACCTCTAATGGTAGGCCTCCGAACCAGATGCCTGAACCACCTCAACTGACTGCTCTAGACAAGGTGGAGCAGCGGTTCTTCTCTGAGCCTCTCCCGGATGTCCGAGCTCCTCACCCTATTCCTAAGGGTCAACCCAGCCACCCTGCAGAGAAAGCTCATTTCTGCAGCTTGCATTCACGACCTTGTACTTTCAGTCTCTACTTAATGCTTTTGACCACTGGCAAGGGTTGCAAGACAGACTGCCCAGTAAAGTGAGAGCTTCACTTTTAAGCTCAGGTTGCTCTTCACCATGACGGACCAGTACAACATCCGCTTTACTGCAGATGCTGCACCAATCCGCCTGTCAAGCTACCGCTCCATCCCTAACTCACTCATGAACAAGACCCCGAGATACTAAACTCCTCCACTCCACTCGGTGTAACCACCTCACCCCCCACTCAGAGGAGACAATCAACCTTTTTCTGGCAGAGAACCTTGGCCTCAGATTTGGCGGTGCTGATCCTCATTCACATTCAGCTGTGAACCGCTCTAACGTGTATTAGAGGTAACAACCTGATATACTGACAGGACCACATCATCTGCAAACAGCAGACATCCAGTCCTGAGGCCTCCATACTAGATTTCCTCAAAGCCTCGGCTGCACCTTGATATTATTGACTCCACACACCTCCAGCCTGCTACACCCTGCACATCTCCAGCCTGCCTGCTATACGCCACATACCTCCAGCCTGCCACACCTTGGACACCTCCAAGAATCAAATAAATTATTATTCGCTTTGTAACAAAACCAACCCCCTCCCAAAAAAAGCACATTTCGGGACAATCATTGTAAACCTTTTCCTTCACGCAAAATGATCTAATTTCATTTAGATGAAGAGAAAAACGCGGACAGCTCATGTGGTCCGACGTTCTGAAAGAGTGGCGTTGGGTGAATCTGAAACAGTTTGATAGAGGATCTCTGATGAGTGAGCACGTGACGCCAAATTCATGAAACAAGAGCAATAATTTTTGAATATTCCGAGCATTGGGCGAGTAATAAAAGAGAATTACTGCTTGAGAATCATAAATTTATATCTCAGGCTCACAAACTTGGGATCCTATTTATTCCATAAATTCCAGCATCCTATTATTTGGAAAATTCAAGCGTTAGCTTATAGTTGACGGTTTATTCAACTCGGTGGGATGAATACTTTGCTAGCTTGCTAACATAATAACATGATGATAACATGACTATATCAACACACAATATAGTACACTGATGCTTACTTCCGACTTTTGCACAACTGAAAAAAACTGCTATGATATCACACCAGGTGAGGGATACAGGCCACACGGCCTTGTTCTTATATAGCTTGATTTTGAATCCAATATGGCAGCCCTGGTCTCTGATTAGCTGAATCATTTAGCACTTCCTCTCCAGTTCCACAGGCCTCTGGTGAGCAGGTAGAACGGCAGCAGGAGATAATGGATGTCTATGCTCAGATACACGCACAATCATACATTCACATATGCATGCACATATATATTCAGATAGGGAGAGAGGCAAACAAAGAACCAGCATTAAACATTGGAGAATGAAAATAAGCAGAAAGTAAAGGAATGAGGAGAAAGCACAGCTGCGCCCGTAAAACCCAGATCCTCTGAAAACAGTTTTACAGTGATCTGCCACTCAATGATCTAAGCCACACAAAAATATGTGACAACACTACAAGTCCTTCAACCATGATTACAACCACTACAACTACCACCACTGCAAATACAAATAATACTACATCAGCAAATAATAATAATAATGAAGATGATAATATGGATACTTTATTTCCGTTATATCTAACATGCAATTCAAAATACTCACGGCAGAGGGCGACCACTGACGTTCTCTACAAGTATGACATTTCTTGTCCTGATTCTCTTGTCGGCTTAGCTCAGTGGTTACTTCTTTGAATCAAACTTTTCTCACAGTTTCGCATCAGCCCAACTCTCTCTGGAGAGTCGAACCACGGGCACTGTCCGACATTTTCCTTTCCGTTTCTCAAACCTAAATGGAATTTCTTTGCTTTGCTTCAGTGTGGACGTTAATATTGATTAGGCAGCAACGGTGGCATATTTAACTGATGTCTTTTCCGATGTAGAACGAGAAACAAATAGCCTAAAGGTTAAAAAGAACAACCCTTCCTTTAAAACAACCGATCAACAGCAGGTCTCGCTAAATTCGCTTTTTCACCTGAAAAAAAAAAATGTAGTTTTCGCTGTTCAGTAAAGTACCAGCTTCCAGGCAACTGGTTTGTTAATTTACTTATTACCAAACCTTACCCTCCTTAACAGATTAAATCACTGGGTATGGTTCGCATTAAGCTGTCTGGTTTTAATGAAATGCAGCATTTCACTGTTGTTAATTGTTTTTTCAGTCCTAAAATTAATTGGTTTTGCCATTATACAAGCAAAAAGTTTGTATAGCCTTTCGTAGTTTGTGAAATGGGAGACATAAGCTTAACCCATCCATCTATTTCCTGCCGCTTATCCAGAGTCAGCTCGCAGGGTTAGCAGACCAAGCAGAGAGGTCCATGCATCCGCCTCCCCAGCCACTTCCTCTAAGTCTTCCTAGGGGACCCCAGGCCGTCCCCAGGCAAGCCAGGAGATATAATCCCTCCAGTGCGTCCACGACTCCTCGGTCTGACTCGGGGCCTCCTCCCAGTTGGACATGCCCGAAAAACCTCTAATGGTAGGCCTCCGAACCAGATGCCTGAACCACCTCAACTGACTGCTCTAGACAAGGTGGAGCAGCGGTTCTTCTCTGAGCCTCTCCCGGATGTCCGAGCTCCTCACCCTATTCCTAAGGGTCAACCCAGCCACCCTGCAGAGAAAGCTCATTTCTGCAGCTTGCATTCACGACCTTGTACTTTCAGTCTCTACTTAATGCTTTTGACCACTGGCAAGGGTTGCAAGACAGACTGACCAGTAAAGTGAGAGCTTCACTTTTAAGCTCAGGTTGCTCTTCACCATGACGGACCAGTACAACATCCGCTTTACTGCAGATGCTGCACCAATCCGCCTGTCAAGCTCCCGCTCCATCCCTAACTCACTCATGAACAAGACCCCGAGATACTCAAACTCCTCCACTCCACTCGGTGTAACCACCTCACCCCCCACTCAGAGGAGACAATCAACCTTTTTCTGGCAGAGAACCTTGGCCTCAGATTTGGCGGTGCTGATCCTCATTCACATTCAGCTGTGAACCGCTCTAACGTGTATTAGAGGTTACAACCTGATATACTGACAGGACCACATCATCTGCAAACAGCAGACATCCAGTCCTGAGGCCTCCATACTAGATTCCCTCAAAGCCTCGGCTGCACCTTGATATTATTGACTCCACACACCTCCAGCCTGCTACACCCTGCACATCTCCAGCCTGCCTGCTATACGCCACAAACCTCCAGCCTGCCACACCTTGGACACCTCCAAGAATCAAATAAATTATTATTCGCTTTGTAACAAAACCAACCCCCCCCCAAAAAAAGCACATTTCCGGACAATCATTGTAAACCTTTTCCTTCACGCAAAATGATCTAATTTCATTTAGATGAAGAGAAAAACGCGGACAGCGCATGTGGTCCGACGTTCTGAAAGAGTGGCGTTGGGTGAATCTGAAACAGTTTGATAGAGGATCTCTGATGAGTGAGCACGTGACGCCAAATTCATGAAACGAGAGCAATAATTTTTGAATATTCCGAGCATTGGGCGAGTAATAAAAGAGAATTACTGCTTGAGAATCATAAATTTATATCTCAGGCTCACAAACTTGGGATCCTATTTATTCCATAAATTCCAGCATCCTATTATTTGGAAAATTCAAGCGTTAGCTTATAGTTGACGGTTTATTCAACTCGGTGGGATGAATACTTTTCTAGCTTGCTAACATAATAACATGATGATAACATGACTATATCAACACACAATATAGTACACTGATGCTTACTTCCGACTTTTGCACAACTGAAAAAAACTGCTATGATATCACACCAGGTGAGGGATACAGGCCACACGGCCTTGTACTTTTATAGCTTGATTTTGAATCCAATATGGCAGCCCTGGTCTCTGATTAGCTGAATCATTTAGCACTTCCTCTCCAGTTCCACAGGCCTCTGGTGAGCAGGTAGAACGGCAGCAGGAGATAATGGATGTCTATGCTCAGATACACGCACAATCATACATTCACATATGCATGCACATATATATTCAGATAGGGAGAGAGGCAAACAAAGAACCAGCATTAAACATTGGAGAATGAAAATAAGCAGAAAGTAAAGGAATGAGGAGAAAGCACAGCTGCGCCCGTAAAACCCAGATCCTCTGAAAACAGTTTTTCCGTGATCTGCCACTCAATGATCTAAGCCACACAAAAATATGTGACAACACTACAAGTCCTTCAACCATGATTACAACCACTACAACTACCACCACTGCAAATACAAATAATACTACATCAGCAAATAATAATAATAATGAAGATGATAATATGGATACTTTATTTCCGTTATATCTAACATGCAATTCAAAATACTCACGGCAGAGGGCGACCACTGACGTTCTCTACAAGTATGACATTTCTTGCCCCGATTCTCGTGTCGGCTTAGCTCAGTGGTTACTTCGTTGAATCAAACTGTCTCACAGTTTCGCATCAGCCCAACTCTCTCTGGAGAGGCGAACCACGGGCACTGTCCGACATTTTCCTTTCCGTTTCTCAAACCAAAATGGAATTTCTTTGCTTTGCTTCAGTGTAGACGTTAATATTGATTAGGCAGCAACGGTGGCATATTTGACTGATGTCTTTTCCGATGTAGAACGAGAAACAAATATCCTAAAGGTTAAAAAGAACAACCCTTCCTTTAAAACAACCGATCAACAGCAGGTCTCGCTAAATTCGCTTTATCACCTGAAAAAAAAAAAATGTAGTTTTCGCTGTTCAGTAAAGTACCAGCTTCCAGGCAACTGGTTTGTTAATTTACTTATTGCCAAACCTTACCCTCCTCAACAGATTAAATCACTGGGTATGGTTCGCATTAAGCTGTCTGGTTTTAATGAAATGCAGCATTTCACTGTTGTTAATTGTTTTTTCAGTCCTAAAATTAATTGGTTTTGCCATTATACAAGCAAAAAGTTTGTATAGCCTTTCGTAGTTTGTGAAATGGGAGACATAAGCTTAACCCATCCATCTATTTCCTGCCGCTTATCCAGAGTCAGCTCGCAGGGTTAGCAGACCAAGCAGAGAGGTCCATGCATCCGCCTCCCCAGCCACTTCCTCTAAGTCTTCCTAGGGGACCCCAGGCCGTCCCCAGGCAAGCCAGGAGATATAATCCCTCCAGTGCGTCCACGACTCCTCGGTCTGACTCGGGGCCTCCTCCCAGTTGGACATGCCCGAAAAACCTCTAATGGTAGGCCTCCGAACCAGATGCCTGAACCACCTCAACTGACTGCTCTAGACAAGGTGGAGCAGCGGTTCTTCTCTGAGCCTCTCCCGGATGTCCGAGCTCCTCACCCTATTCCTAAGGGTCAACCCAGCCACCCTGCAGAGAAAGCTCATTTCTGCAGCTTGCATTCACGACCTTGTACTTTCAGTCTCTACTTAATGCTTTTGACCACTGGCAAGGGTTGCAAGACAGACTGACCAGTAAAGTGAGAGCTTCACTTTTAAGCTCAGGTTGCTCTTCACCATGACGGACCAGTACAACATCCGCTTTGCTGCAGATGCTGCACCAATCCGCCTGTCAAGCTACCGCTCCATCCCTAACTCACTCATGAACAAGACCCCGAGATACTCAAACTCCTCCACTCCACTCGGTGTAACCACCTCACCCCCTACTCAGAGGAGACAATCAACCTTTTTCTGGCAGAGAACCTTGGCCTCAGATTTGGCGGTGCTGATCCTCATTCACATTCAGCTGTGAACCGCTCTAACGTGTATTAGAGGTTACAACCTGATATACTGACGGGACCACATCATCTGCAAACAGCAGACATCCAGTCCTGAGGCCTCCATACTAGACTCCCTCAAAGCCTCGGCTGCACCTTAATATTATTGACTCCACACACCTCCAGCCTGCTACACCCTGCACATCTCCAGCCTGCCTGCTATACGCCACATACCTCCAGCCTGCCACACCTTGGACACCTCCAAGAATCAAATAAATTATTATTCGCTTTGTAACAAAACCAACCCCCCCCCAAAAAAAGCACATTTCCGGACAATCATTGTAAACCTTTTCCTTCACGCAAAATGATCTAATTTCATTTAGATGAAGAGAAAAACGCGGACAGCGCATGTGGTCCGACGTTCTGAAAGAGTGGCGTTGGGTGAATCTGAAACAGTTTGATAGAGGATCTCTGATGAGTGAGCACGTGACGCCAAATTCATGAAACGAGAGCAATAATTTTTGAATATTCCGAGCATTGGGCGAGTAATAAAAGAGAATTACTGCTTGAGAATCATAAATTTATATCTCAGGCTCACAAACTTGGGATCCTATTTATTCCATAAATTCCAGCATCCTATTATTTGGAAAATTCAAGCGTTAGCTTATAGTTGACGGTTTATTCAACTCGGTGGGATGAATACTTTTCTAGCTTGCTAACATAATAACATGATGATAACATGACTATATCAACACACAATATAGTACACTGATGCTTACTTCCGACTTTTGCACAACTGAAAAAAACTGCTATGATATCACACCAGGTGAGGGATACAGGCCACACGGCCTTGTTCTTTTATAGCTTGATTTTGAATCCAATATGGCAGCCCTGGTCTCTGATTAGCTGAATCATTTAGCACTTCCTCTCCAGTTCCACAGGCCTCTGGTGAGCAGGTAGAACGGCAGCAGGAGATAATGGATGTCTATGCTCAGATACACGCACAATCATACATTCACATATGCATGCACATATATATTCAGATAGGGAGAGAGGCAAACAAAGAACCAGCATTAAACATTGGAGAATGAAAATAAGCAGAAAGTAAAGGAATGAGGAGAAAGCACAGCTGCGCCCGTAAAACCCAGATCCTCTGAAAACAGTTTTACCGTGATCTGCCACTCAATGATCTAAGCCACACAAAAATATGTGACAACACTACAAGTCCTTCAACCATGATTACAACCACTACAACTACCACCACTGCAAATACAAATAATACTACATCAGCAAATAATAATAATAATGAAGATGATAATATGGATACTTTATTTCCGATATATCTAACATGCAATTCAAAATACTCACGGCAGAGGGCGACCACTGACGTTCTCTACAAGTATGACATTTCTTGCCCTGTTTCTCGTGTCGGCTTAGCTCAGTGGTTACTTCGTTGAATCAAACTGTCTCACAGTTTCGCATCAGCCCAACTCTCTCTGGAGAGGCGAACCACGGGCACTGTCCGACATTTTCCTTTCCGTTTCTCAAACCTAAATGGAATTTCTTTGCTTTGCTTCAGTGTAGACGTTAATATTGATTAGGCAGCAACGGTGGCATATTTGACTGATGTCTTTTCCGATGTAGAACGAGAAACAAATAGCCTAAAGGTTAAAAAGAACAACCCTTCCTTTAAAACAACCGATCAACAGCAGGTCTCGCTAAATTCGCTTTTTCACCTGAAAAAAAAAAAATGTAGTTTTCGCTGTTCAGTAAAGTACCAGCTTCCAGGCAACTGGTTTGTTAATTTACTTATTGCCAAACCTTACCCTCCTTAACAGATTAAATCACTGGGTATGGTTCGCATTAAGCTGTCTGGTTTTAATGAAATGCAGCATTTCACTGTTGTTAATTGTTTTTTCAGTCCTAAAATTAATTGGTTTTGCCATTATACAAGCAAAAAGTTTGTATAGCCTTTCGTAGTTTGTGAAATGGGAGACATAAGCTTAACCCATCCATCTATTTCCTGCCGCTTATCCAGAGTCAGCTCGCAGGGTTAGCAGACCAAGCAGAGAGGTCCATGCATCCGCCTCCCCAGCCACTTCCTCTAAGTCTTCCTAGGGGACCCCAGGCCGTCCCCAGGCAAGCCAGGAGATATAATCCCTCCAGTGCGTCCACGACTCCTCGGTCTGACTCGGGGCCTCCTCCCAGTTGGACATGCCCGAAAAACCTCTAATGGTAGGCCTCCGAACCAGATGCCTGAACCACCTCAACTGACTGCTCTAGACAAGGTGGAGCAGCGGTTCTTCTCTGAGCCTCTCCCGGATGTCCGAGCTCCTCACCCTATTCCTAAGGGTCAACCCAGCCACCCTGCAGAGAAAGCTCATTTCTGCAGCTTGCATTCACGACCTTGTACTTTCAGTCTCTACTTAATGCTTTTGACCACTGGCAAGGGTTGCAAGACAGACTGACCAGTAAAGTGAGAGCTTCACTTTTAAGCTCAGGTTGCTCTTCACCATGACGGACCAGTACAACATCCGCTTTACTGCAGATGCTGCACCAATCCGCCTGTCAAGCTACCGCTCCATCCCTAACTCACTCATGAACAAGACCCCGAGATACTCAAACTCCTCCTCTCCACTCGGTGTAACCACCTCACCCCCCACTCAGAGGAGACAATCAACCTTTTTCTGGCAGAGAACCTTGGCCTCAGATTTGGCGGTGCTGATCCTCATTCACATTCAGCTGTGAACCGCTCTAACGTGTATTAGAGGTTACAACCTGATATACTGACGGGACCACATCATCTGCAAACAGCAGACATCCAGTCCTGAGGCCTCCATACTAGACTCCCTCAAAGCCTCGGCTGCACCTTAATATTATTGACTCCACACACCTCCAGCCTGCTACACCCTGCACATCTCCAGCCTGCCTGCTATACGCCACATACCTCCAGCCTGCCACACCTTGGACACCTCCAAGAATCAAATAAATTATTATTCGCTTTGTAACAAAACCAACCCCCCCCCAAAAAAAGCACATTTCCGGACAATCATTGTAAACCTTTTCCTTCACGCAAAATGATCTAATTTCATTTAGATGAAGAGAAAAACGCGGACAGCACATGTCGTCCGACGTTCTGAAAGAGTGGCGTTGGGTGAATCTGAAACAGTTTGATAGAGGATCTCTGATGAGTGAGCACGTGACGCCAAATTCATGAAACGAGAGCAATAATTTTCGAATATTCCGAGCATTGGGCGAGTAATAAAAGAGAATTACTGCTTGAGAATCATAAATTTATATCTCAGGCTCACAAACTTGGGATCCTATTTATTCCATAAATTCCAGCATCCTATTATTTGGAAAATTCAAGCGTTAGCTTATAGTTGACGGTTTATTCAACTCGGTGGGATGAATACTTTGCTAGCTTGCTAACATAATAACATGATGATAACATGACTATATCAACACACAATATAGTACACTGATGCTTACTTCCGACTTTTGCACAACTGAAAAAAACTGCTATGATATCACACCAGGTGAGGGATACAGGCCACACGGCCTTGTTCTTTTATAGCTTGATTTTGAATCCAATATGGCAGCCCTGGTCTCTGATTAGCTGAATCATTTAGCACTTCCTCTCCAGTTCCACAGGCCTCTGGTGAGCAGGTAGAACGGCAGCAGGAGATAATGGATGTCTATGCTCAGATACACGCACAATCATACATTCACATATGCATGCACATATATATTCAGATAGGGAGAGAGGCAAACAAAGAACCAGCATTAAACATTGGAGAATGAAAATAAGCAGAAAGTAAAGGAATGAGGAGAAAGCACAGCTGCGCCCGTAAAACCCAGATCCTCTGAAAACAGTTTTACCGTGATCTGCCACTCAATGATCTAAGCCACACAAAAATATGTGACAACACTACAAGTCCTTCAACCATGATTACAACCACTACAACTACCACCACTGCAAATACAAATAATACTACATCAGCAAATAATAATAATAATGAAGATGATAATATGGATACTTTATTTCCGTTATATCTAACATGCAATTCAAAATACTCACGGCAGAGGGCGACCACTGACGTTCTCTACAAGTATGACATTTCTTGCCCTGATTCTCGTGTCGGCTTAGCTCAGTGGTTACTTCGTTGAATCAAACTGTCTCACAGTTTCGCATCAGCCCAACTCTCTCTGGAGAGGCGAACCACGGGCACTGTCCGACATTTTCCTTTCCGTTTCTCAAACCTAAATGGAATTTCTTTGCTTTGCTTCAGTGTAGACGTTAATATTGATTAGGCAGCAACGGTGGCATATTTGACTGATGTCTTTTCCGATGTAGAACGAGAAACAAATAGCCTAAAGGTTAAAAAGAACAACCCTTCCTTTAAAACAACCGATCAACAGCAGGTCTCGCTAAATTCGCTTTTTCACCTGAAAAAAAAAAAATGTAGTTTTCGCTGTTCAGTAAAGTACCAGCTTCCAGGCAACTGGTTTGTTAATTTACTTATTGCCAAACCTTACCCTCCTTAACAGATTAAATCACTGGGTATGGTTCGCATTAAGCTGTCTGGTTTTAATGAAATGCAGCATTTCACTGTTGTTAATTGTTTTTTCAGTCCTAAAATTAATTGGTTTTGCCATTATACAAGCAAAAAGTTTGTATAGCCTTTCGTAGTTTGTGAAATGGGAGACATAAGCTTAACCCATCCATCTATTTCCTGCCGCTTATCCAGAGTCAGCTCGCAGGGTTAGCAGACCAAGCAGAGAGGTCCATGCATCCGCCTCCCCAGCCACTTCCTCTAAGTCTTCCTAGGGGACCCCAGGCCGTCCCCAGGCAAGCCAGGAGATATAATCCCTCCAGTGCGTCCACGACTCCTCGGTCTGACTCGGGGCCTCCTCCCAGTTGGACATGCCCGAAAAACCTCTAATGGTAGGCCTCCGAACCAGATGCCTGAACCACCTCAACTGACTGCTCTAGACAAGGTGGAGCAGCGGTTCTTCTCTGAGCCTCTCCCGGATGTCCGAGCTCCTCACCCTATTCCTAAGGGTCAACCCAGCCACCCTGCAGAGAAAGCTCATTTCTGCAGCTTGCATTCACGACCTTGTACTTTCAGTCTCTACTTAATGCTTTTGACCACTGGCAAGGGTTGCAAGACAGACTGACCAGTAAAGTGAGAGCTTCACTTTTAAGCTCAGGTTGCTCTTCACCATGACGGACCAGTACAACATCCGCTTTACTGCAGATGCTGCACCAATCCGCCTGTCAAGCTACCGCTCCATCCCTAACTCACTCATGAACAAGACCCCGAGATACTCAAACTCCTCCTCTCCACTCGGTGTAACCACCTCACCCCCCACTCAGAGGAGACAATCAACCTTTTTCTGGCAGAGAACCTTGGCCTCAGATTTGGCGGTGCTGATCCTCATTCACATTCAGCTGTGAACCGCTCTAACGTGTATTAGAGGTTACAACCTGATATACTGACGGGACCACATCATCTGCAAACAGCAGACATCCAGTCCTGAGGCCTCCATACTAGACTCCCTCAAAGCCTCGGCTGCACCTTAATATTATTGACTCCACACACCTCCAGCCTGCTACACCCTGCACATCTCCAGCCTGCCTGCTATACGCCACATACCTCCAGCCTGCCACACCTTGGACACCTCCAAGAATCAAATAAATTATTATTCGCTTTGTAACAAAACCAACCCCCCCCCAAAAAAAGCACATTTCCGGACAATCATTGTAAACCTTTTCCTTCACGCAAAATGATCTAATTTCATTTAGATGAAGAGAAAAACGCGGACAGCACATGTCGTCCGACGTTCTGAAAGAGTGGCGTTGGGTGAATCTGAAACAGTTTGATAGAGGATCTCTGATGAGTGAGCACGTGACGCCAAATTCATGAAACGAGAGCAATAATTTTCGAATATTCCGAGCATTGGGCGAGTAATAAAAGAGAATTACTGCTTGAGAATCATAAATTTATATCTCAGGCTCACAAACTTGGGATCCTATTTATTCCATAAATTCCAGCATCCTATTATTTGGAAAATTCAAGCGTTAGCTTATAGTTGACGGTTTATTCAACTCGGTGGGATGAATACTTTGCTAGCTTGCTAACATAATAACATGATGATAACATGACTATATCAACACACAATATAGTACACTGATGCTTACTTCCGACTTTTGCACAACTGAAAAAAACTGCTATGATATCACACCAGGTGAGGGATACAGGCCACACGGCCTTGTTCTTTTATAGCTTGATTTTGAATCCAATATGGCAGCCCTGGTCTCTGATTAGCTGAATCATTTAGCACTACCTCTCCAGTTCCACAGGCCTCTGGTGAGCAGGTAGAACGGCAGCAGGAGATAATGGATGTCTATGCTCAGATACACGCACAATCATACATTCACATATGCATGCACATATATATTCAGATAGGGAGAGAGGCAAACAAAGAACCAGCATTAAACATTGGAGAATGAAAATAAGCAGAAAGTAAAGGAATGAGGAGAAAGCACAGCTGCGCCCGTAAAACCCAGATCCTCTGAAAACAGTTTTACCGTGATCTGCCACTCAATGATCTAAGCCACACAAAAATATGTGACAACACTACAAGTCCTTCAACCATGATTACAACCACTACAACTACCACCACTGCAAATACAAATAATACTACATCAGCAAATAATAATAATAATGAAGATGATAATATGGATACTTTATTTCCGTTATATCTAACATGCAATTCAAAATACTCACGGCAGAGGGCGACCACTGACGTTCTCTACAAGTATGACATTTCTTGCCCTGATTCTCGTGTCGGCTTAGCTCAGTGGTTACTTCGTTGAATCAAACTGTCTCACAGTTTCGCATCAGCCCAACTCTCTCTGGAGAGTCGAACCACGGGCACTGTCCGACATTTTCCTTTCCGTTTCTCAAACCTAAATGGAATTTCTTTGCTTTGCTTCAGTGTGGACGTTTATATTGATTAGGCAGCAACGGTGGCATATTTGACTGATGTCTTTTCCGATGTAGAACGAGAAACAAATAGCCTAAAGGTTAAAAAGAACAACCCTTCCTTTAAAACAACCGATCAACAGCAGGTCTCGCTAAATTCGCTTTTTCACCTGAAAAAAAAAAAATGTAGTTTTCGCTGTTCAGTAAAGTACCAGCTTCCAGGCAACTGGTTTGTTAATTTACTTATTGCCAAACCTTACCCTCCTTAACAGATTATATCACTGGGTATGGTTCTCATTAAGCTGTCTGGTTTTAATGAAATGCAGCATTTCACTGTTGTTAATTGTTTTTTCAGTCCTAAAATTAATTGGTTTTGCCATTATACAAGCAAAAAGTTTGTATAGCCTTTCGTAGTTTGTGAAATGGGAGACATAAGCTTAACCCATCCATCTATTTCCTGCCGCTTATCCAGAGTCAGCTCGCAGGGTTAGCAGACCAAGCAGAGAGGTCCATGCATCCGCCTCCCCAGCCACTTCCTCTAAGTCTTCCTAGGGGACCCCAGGCCGTCCCCAGGCAAGCCAGGAGATATAATCCCTCCAGTGCGTCCACGACTCCTCGGTCTGACTCGGGGCCTCCTCCCAGTTGGACATGCCCGAAAAACCTCTAATGGTAGGCCTCCGAACCAGATGCCTGAACCACCTCAACTGACTGCTCTAGACAAGGTGGAGCAGCGGTTCTTCTCTGAGCCTCTCCCGGATGTCCGAGCTCCTCACCCTATTCCTAAGGGTCAACCCAGCCACCCTGCAGAGAAAGCTCATTTCTGCAGCTTGCATTCACGACCTTGTACTTTCAGTCTCTACTTAATGCTTTTGACCACTGGCAAGGGTTGCAAGACAGACTGACCAGTAAAGTGAGAGCTTCACTTTTAAGCTCAGGTTGCTCTTCACCATGACGGACCAGTACAACATCCGCTTTACTGCAGATGCTGCACCAATCCGCCTGTCAAGCTACCGCTCCATCCCTAACTCACTCATGAACAAGACCCCGAGATACTTAAACTCCTCCACTCCACTCGGTGTAACCACCTCACCCCCCACTCAGAGGAGACAATCAACCTTTTTCTGGCAGAGAACCTTGGCCTCAGATTTGGCGGTGCTGATCCTCATTCACATTCAGCTGTGAACCGCTCTAACGTGTATTAGAGGTTACAACCTGATATACTGACAGGACCACATCATCTGCAAACAGCAGACATCCAGTCCTGAGGCCTCCATACTAGACTCCCTCAAAGCCTCGGCTGCACCTTGATATTATTGACTCCACACACCTCCAGCCTGCTACACCCTGCACATCTCCAGCCTGCCTGCTATACGCCACATACCTCCAGCCTGCCACACCTTGGACACCTCCAAGAATCAAATAAATTATTATTCGCTTTGTAACAAAACCAACCCCCCCCCCAAAAAAAGCACATTTCCGGACAATCATTGTAAACCTTTTCCTTCACGCAAAATGATCTAATTTCATTTAGATGAAGAGAAAAACGCGGACAGCGCATGTGGTCCGACGTTCTGAAAGAGTGGCGTTGGGTGAATTTGAAACAGTTTGATAGAGGATCTCTGATGAGTGAGCACGTGACGCCAAATTCATGAAACGAGAGCAATAATTTTTGAATATTCCGAGCATTGGGCGAGTAATAAAAGAGAATTACTGCTTGAGAATCATAAATTTATATCTCAGGCTCACAAACTTGGGATCCTATTTATTCCATAAATTCCAGCATCCTATTATTTGGAAAATTCAAGCGTTAGCTTATAGTTGACGGTTTATTCAACTCGGTGGGATGAATACTTTTCTAGCTAGCTAACATAATAACATGATGATAACATGACTATATCAACACACAATATAGTACACTGATGCTTACTTCCGACTTTTGCACAACTGAAAAAAACTGCTATGATATCACACCAGGTGAGGGATACAGGCCACACGGCCTTGTTCTTTTATAGCTTGATTTTGAATCCAATATGGCAGCCCTGGTCTCTGATTAGCTGAATCATTTAGCACTTCCTCTCCAGTTCCACTGGCCTCTGGTGAGCAGGTAGAACGGCAACAGGAGATAATGGATGTCTATGCTCAGATACACGCACCATCATACATTCACATATGCATGCACATATATATTCAGATAGGGAGAGAGGCAAACAAAGAACCAGCATTAAACATTGGAGAATGAAAATAAGCAGAAAGTAAAGGAATGAGGAGAAAGCACAGCTGCGCCCGTAAAACCCAGATCCTCTGAAAACAGTTTTACTGTGATCTGCCACTCAATGATCTAAGCCACACAAAAATATGTGACAACACTACAAGTCCTTCAACCATGATTACAACCACTACAACTACCACCACTGCAAATACAAATAATACTACATCAGCAAATAATAATAATAATGAAGATGATATTATGGATACTTTATTTCCGTTATATCTAACATGCAATTCAAAATACTCACGGCAGAGGGAGACCACTGACGTTCTCTACAAGTATGACATTTCTTGCCCTGATTCTCGTGTCGGCTTAGCTCAGTGGTTACTTCGTTGAATCAAACTGTCTCACAGTTTCGCATCAGCCCAACTCTCTCCGGAGAGTCGAACTACGGGCACTGTCCGACATTTTCCTTTCCGTTTCTCAAACCTAAATGGAATTTCTTTGCTTTGCTTCAGTGTGGACGTTAATATTGATTAGGCAGCAATGGTGGCATATTTGACTGATGTCCTTTCCGATGTAGAACGAGAAACAAATAGCCTTAAGGTTAAAAAGAACAACCCTTCCTTTAAAACAACCGATCAACAGCAGGTCTCGCTAAATTCGCTTTTTCACCTGAAAAAAAAAAAAATGTAGTTTTCGCTGTTCAGTAAAGTACCAGCTTCCAGGCAACTGGTTTGTTAATTTACTTATTGCCAAACCTTACCCTCCTTAACAGATTAAATCACTGGGTATGGTTCGCATTAAGCTGTCTGGTTTTAATGAAATGCAGCATTTCACTGTTGTTAATTGTTTTTTCAGTCCTAAAATTAATTGGTTTTGCCATTATACAAGCAAAAAGTTTGTATAGCCTTTCGTAGTTTGTGAAATGGGAGACATAAGCTTAACCCATCCATCTATTTCCTGCCGCTTATCCAGAGTCAGCTCGCAGGGTTAGCAGACCAAGCAGAGAGGTCCATGCATCCGCCTCCCCAGCCACTTCCTCTAAGTCTTCCTAGGGGACCCCAGGCCGTCCCCAGGCAAGCCAGGAGATATAATCCCTCCAGTGCGTCCACGACTCCTCGGTCTGACTCGGGGCCTCCTCCCAGTTGGACATGCCCGAAAAACCTCTAATGGTAGGCCTCCGAACCAGATGCCTGAACCACCTCAACTGACTGCTCTAGACAAGGTGGAGCAGCGGTTCTTCTCTGAGCCTCTCCCGGATGTCCGAGCTCCTCACCCTATTCCTAAGGGTCAACCCAGCCACCCTGCAGAGAAAGCTCATTTCTGCAGCTTGCATTCACGACCTTGTACTTTCAGTCTCTACTTAATGCTTTTGACCACTGGCAAGGGTTGCAAGACAGACTGACCAGTAAAGTGAGAGCTTCACTTTTAAGCTCAGGTTGCTCTTCACCATGACGGACCAGTACAACATCCACTTTACTGCAGATGCTGCACCAATCCGCCTGTCAAGCTACCGCTCCATCCCTAACTCACTCATGAACAAGACCCCGAGATACTTAAACTCCTCCACTCCACTCGGTGTAACCACCTCACCCCCCACTCAGAGGAGACAATCAACCTTTTTCTGGCAGAGAACCTTGGCCTCAGATTTGGCGGTGCTGATCCTCATTCACATTCAGCTGTGAACCGCTCTAACGTGTATTAGAGGTTACAACCTGATATACTGACAGGACCACATCATCTGCAAACAGCAGACATCCAGTCCTGAGGCCTCCATACTAGACTCCCTCAAAGCCTCGGCTGCACCTTGATATTATTGACTCCACACACCTCCAGCCTGCTACACCCTGCACATCTCCAGCCTGCCTGCTATACGCCACATACCTCCAGCCTGCCACACCTTGGACACCTCCAAGAATCAAATAAATTATTATTCGCTTTGTAACAAAACCAACCCCCCCCCCCCAAAAAAAGCACATTTCCGGACAATCATTGTAAACCTTTTCCTTCACGCAAAATGATCTAATTTCATTTAGATGAAGAGAAAAACGCGGACAGCGCATGTGGTCCGACGTTCTGAAAGAGTGGCGTTGGGTGAATCTGAAACAGTTTGATAGAGGATCTCTGATGAGTGAGCACGTGACGCCAAATTCATGAAACGAGAGCAATAATTTTCGAATATTCCGAGCATTGGGCGAGTAATAAAAGAGAATTACTGCTTGAGAATCATAAATTTATATCTCAGGCTCACAAACTTGGGATCCTATTTATTCCATAAATTCCAGCATCCTATTATTTGGAAAATTCAAGCGTTAGCTTATAGTTGACGGTTTATTCAACTCGGTGGGATGAATACTTAGCTAGCTTGCTAACATAATAACATGATGATAACATGACTATATCAACACACAATATAGTACACTGATGCTTACTTCCGACTTTTGCACAACTGAAAAAAACTGCTATGATATCACACCAGGTGAGGGATACAGGCCACACGGCCTTGTTCTTTTATAGCTTGATTTTGAATCCAATATGGCAGCCCTGGTCTCTGATTAGCTGAATCATTTAGCACTTCCTCTCCAGTTCCACAGGCCTCTGGTGAGCAGGTAGAACGGCAGCAGGAGATAATGGATGTCTATGCTCAGATACACGCACAATCATACATTCACATATGCATGCACATATATATTCAGATAGGGAGAGAGGCAAACAAAGAACCAGCATTAAACATTGGAGAATGAAAATAAGCAGAAAGTAAAGGAATGAGGAGAAAGCACAGCTGCGCCCGTAAAACCCAGATCCTCTGAAAACAGTTTTACAGTGATCTGCCACTCAATGATCTAAGCCACACAAAAATATGTGACAACACTACAAGTCCTTCAACCATGATTACAACCACTACAACTACCACCAATGCAAATACTAATAATACGACATCAGCAAATAATAATAATAATGAAGATGATAATATGGATACTTTATTTCCGTTATATCTAACATGCAATTCAAAATACTCACGGCAGAGGGCGACCACTGACGTTCTCTACAAGTATGACATTTCTTGCCCTGATTCTCGTGTCGGCTTAGCTCAGTGGTTACTTCGTTGAATCAAACTGTCTCACAGTTTTGCATCAGCCCAACTCTCTCTGGAGAGTCGAACCACGGGCACTGTCCGACATTTTCCTTTCCGTTTCTCAAACCTAAATGGAATTTCTTTGCTTTGCTTCAGTGTGGACGTTTATATTGATTAGGCAGCAACGGTGGCATATTTGACTGATGTCTTTTCCGATGTAGAACGAGAAACAAATAGCCTAAAGGTTAAAAAGAACAACCCTTCCTTTAAAACAACCGATCAACAGCAGGTCTCGCTAAATTCGCTTTTTCACCTGAAAAAAAAAAAATGTAGTTTTCGCTGTTCAGTAAAGTACCAGCTTCCAGGCAACTGGTTTGTTAATTTACTTATTGCCAAACCTTACCCTCCTTAACAGATTAAATCACTGGGTATGGTTCGCATTAAGCTGTCTGGTTTTAATGAAATGCAGCATTTCACTGTTGTTAATTGTTTTTTCAGTCCTAAAATTAATTGGTTTTGCCATTATACAAGCAAAAAGTTTGTATAGCCTTTCGTAGTTTGTGAAATGGGAGACATAAGCTTAACCCATCCATCTATTTCCTGCCGCTTATCCAGAGTCAGCTCGCAGGGTTAGCAGACCAAGCAGAGAGGTCCATGCATCCGCCTCCCCAGCCACTTCCTCTAAGTCTTCCTAGGGGACCCCAGGCCGTCCCCAGGCAAGCCAGGAGATATAATCCCTCCAGTGCGTCCACGACTCCTCGGTCTGACTCGGGGCCTCCTCCCAGTTGGACATGCCCGAAAAACCTCTAATGGTAGGCCTCCGAACCAGATGCCTGAACCACCTCAACTGACTGCTCTAGACAAGGTGGAGCAGCGGTTCTTCTCTGAGCCTCTCCTGGATGTCCGAGCTCCTCACCCTATTCCTAAGGGTCAACCCAGCCACCGTGCAGAGAAAGCTCATTTCTGCAGCTTGAATTCACGACCTTGTACTTTCAGTCTCTACTTAATGCTTTTGACCACTGGCAAGGGTTGCAAGACAGACTGACCAGTAAAGTGAGAGCTTCACTTTTAAGCTCAGGTTGCTCTTCACCATGACGGACCAGTACAACATTCGCTTTACTGCAGATGCTGCACCAATCCGCCTGTCAAGCTCCCGCTCCATCCCTAACTCACTCATGAACAAGACCCCGAGATACTTAAACTCCTCCACTCCACTCGGTGTAACCACCTCACCCCCCACTCAGAGGAGACAATCAACCTTTTTCTGGCAGAGAACCTTGGCCTCAGATTTGGCGGTGCTGATCCTCATTCACATTCAGCTGTGAACCGCTCTAACGTGTATTAGAGGTTACAACCTGATATACTGACAGGACCACATCATCTGCAAACAGCAGACATCCAGTCCTGAGGCCTCCATACTAGACTCCCTCAAAGCCTCGGCTGCACCTTGATATTATTGACTCCACACACCTCCAGCCTGCTACACCCTGCACATCTCCAGCCTGCCTGCTATACGCCACATACCTCCAGCCTGCCACACCTTGGACACCTCCAAGAATCAAATAAATTATTATTCGCTTTGTAACAAAACCAACCCCCCCCAAAAAAAAGCACATTTCCGGACAATCATTGTAAACCTTTTCCTTCACGCAAAATGATCAAATTTCATTTAGATGAAGAGAAAAACGCGGACAGCGCATGTGGTCCGACGTTCTGAAAGAGTGGCGTTGGGTGAATCTGAAACAGTTTGATAGAGGATCTCTGATGAGTGAGCACGTGACGCCAAATTCATGAAACGAGAGCAATAATTTTTGAATATTCCGAGCATTGGGCGAGTGATAAAAGAGAATTACTGCTTGAGAATCATAAATTTATATCTCAGGCTCACAAACTTGGGATCCTATTTATTCCATAAATTCCAGCATCCTATTATTTGGAAAATTCAAGCGTTAGCTTATAGTTGACGGTTTATTCAACTCGGTGGGATGAATACTTTTCTAGCTTGCTAACATAATAACATGATGATAACATGACTATATCAACACACAATATAGTACACTGATGCTTACTTCCGACTTTTGCACAACTGAAGAAAACTGCTATGATATCACACCAGGTGAGGGATACAGGCCACACGGCCTTGTTCTTTTATAGCTTGATTTTGAATCCAATATGGCAGCCCTGGTCTCTGATTAGCTGAATCATTTAGCACTTCCTCTCCAGTTCCACTGGCCTCTGGTGAGCAGGTAGAACGGCAACAGGAGATAATGGATGTCTATGCTCAGATACACGCACCATCATACATTCACATATGCATGCACATATATATTCAGATAGGGAGAGAGGCAAACAAAGAACCAGCATTAAACATTGGAGAATGAAAATAAGCAGAAAGTAAAGGAATGAGGAGAAAGCACAGCTGCGCCCGTAAAACCCAGATCCTCTGAAAACAGTTTTACAGTGATCTGCCACTCAATGATCTAAGCCACACAAAAATATGTGACAACACTACAAGTCCTTCAACCATGATTACAACCACTACAACTACCACCACTGCAAATACAAATAATACTACATCAGCAAATAATAATAATAATGAAGATGATATTATGGATACTTTATTTCCGTTATATCTAACATGCAATTCAAAATACTCACGGCAGAGGGCGACCACTGACGTTCTCTACAAGTATGACATTTCTTGCCCTGATTCTCGTGTCGGCTTAGCTCAGTGGTTACTTCGTTGAATCAAACTGTCTCACAGTTTCGCATCAGCCCAACTCTCTCTGGAGAGTCGAACCACGGGCACTGTCCGCCATTTTCCTTTCCGTTTCTCAAACCTAAATGGAATTTCTTTGCTTTGCTTCAGTGTGGACGTTTATATTGATTAGGCAGCAACGGTGGCATATTTGACTGATGTCTTTTCCGATGTAGAACGAGAAACAAATAGCCTAAAGGTTAAAAAGAACAACCCTTCCTTTAAAACAACCGATCAACAGCAGGTCTCGCTAAATTCGCTTTTTCACATGAAAAAAAAAAAATGTAGTTTTCACTGTTCAGTAAACTACCAGCTTCCAGGCAACTGGTTTGTTAATTTACTTATTGCCAAACCTTACCCTCCTTAACAGATTAAATCACTGGGTATGGTTCGCATTAAGCTGTCTGGTTTTAATGAAATGCAGCATTTCACTGTTGTTAATTGTTTTTTCAGTCCTAAAATTAATTGGTTTTGCCATTATACAAGCAAAAAGTTTGTATAGCCTTTCGTAGTTTGTGAAATGGGAGACATAAGCTTAACCCATCCATCTATTTCCTGCCGCTTATCCAGAGTCAGCTCGCAGGGTTAGCAGACCAAGCAGAGAGGTCCATGCATCCGCCTCCCCAGCCACTTCCTCTAAGTCTTCCTAGGGGACCCCAGGCCGTCCCCAGGCAAGCCAGGAGATATAATCCCTCCAGTGCGTCCACGACACCTCGGTCTGACTCGGGGCCTCCTCCCAGTTGGACATGCCCGAAAAACCTCTAATGGTAGGCCTCCGAACCAGATGCCTGAACCACCTCAACTGACTGCTCTAGACAAGGAGGAGCAGCAGTTCTTCTCTGAGCCTCTCCCGGATGTCCGAGCTCCTCACCCTATTCCTAAGGGTCAACCCAGCCACCCTGCAGAGAAAGCTCATTTCTGCAGCTTGCATTCACGACCTTGTACTTTCAGTCTCTACTTAATGCTTTTGACCACTGGCAAGGGTTGCAAGACAAGACTGACCGGTAAAGTGAGAGCTTCACTTTTAAGCTCAGGTTGCTCTTCACCATGACGGACCAGTACAACATTCGCTTTACTGCAGATGCTGCACCAATCCGCCTGTCAAGCTCCCGCTCCATCCCTAACTCACTCATGAACAAGACCTTGAGATACTTAAACTCCTCCACTCCACTCGGTGTAACCACCTCACCCCCCACTCAGAGGAGACAATCAACCTTTTTCTGGCAGAGAACCTTGGCCTCAGATTTGGCGGTGCTGATCCTCATTCACATTCAGCTGTGAACCGCTCTAACGTGTATTAGAGGTTACAACCTGATATACTGACAGGACCACATCATCTGCAAACAGCAGACATCCAGTCCTGAGGCCTCCATACTAGATTCCCTCAAAGCCTCGGCTGCACCTTGATATTATTGACTCCACAAACCTCCAGCCTGCTACACCCTGCACATCTCCAGCCTGCCTGCTATACGCCACATACCTCCAACCTGCCACACCTTGGACACCTCCAAGAATCAAATAAATTATTATTCGCTTTGTAACAAAACCAACCCCCCCCCCAAAAAAAGCACATTTCCGGACAATCATTGTAAACCTTTTCCTTCACGCAAAATGATCTAATTTCATTTAGATGAAGAGAAAAACGCGGACAGCGCATGTGGTCCGACGTTCTGAAAGAGTGGCGTTGGGTGAATCTGAAACAGTTTGATAGAGGATCTCTGATGAGTGAGCACGTGACGCCAAATTCATGAAACGAGAGCAATAATTTTTGAATATTCCGAGCATTGGGCGAGTAATAAAAGAGAATTACTGCTTGAGAATCATAAATTTATATCTCAGGCTCACAAACTTGGGATCCTATTTATTCCATAAATTCCAGCATCCTATTATTTGGAAAATTCAAGCGTTAGCTTATAGTTGACGGTTTATTCAACTCGGTGGGATGAATACTTTGCTAGCTTGCTAACATAATAACATGATGATAACATGACTATATCAACACACAATATAGTACACTGATGCTTACTTCCGACTTCTGCACAACTGAAAAAAACTGCTATAATATCACACCAGGTGAGGGATACAGGCCACACGGCCTCGTTCTTTTATAGCTTGATTTTGAATCCAATATGGCAGCCCTGGTCTCTGATTAGCTGAATCATTTAGCACTTCCTCTCCAGTTCCACAGGCCTCTGGTGAGCAGGTAGAACGGCAGCAGGAGATAATGGATGTCTATGCTCAGATACACGCACAATCATACATTCACATATGCATGCACATATATATTCAGATAGGGAGAGAGGCAAACAAAGAACCAGCATTAAACATTGGAGAATGAAAATAAGCAGAAAGTAAAGGAATGAGGAGAAAGCACAGCTGCGCCCGTAAAACCCAGATCCTCTGAAAACAGTTTTACAGTGATCTGCCACTTAATGATCTAAGCCACACAAAAATATGTGACAACACTACAAGTCCTTCAACCATGATTACAACCACTACAACTACCACCAATGCAAATACTAATAATACGACATCAGCAAATAATAATAATAATGAAGATGATAATATGGATACTTTATTTTCGTTATATCTAACATGCAATTCAAAATACTCACGGCAGAGGGCGACCACTGACGTTCTCTACAAGTATGACATTTCTTGCCCTGATTCTCGTGTCGGCTTAGCTCAGTGGTTACTTCGTTGAATCAAACTGTCTCACAGTTTCGCATCAGCCCAACTCTCTCTGGAGAGTCGAACCACGGGCACTGTCCGACATTTTCCTTTCCGTTTCTCAAACCTAAATGGAATTTCTTTGCTTTGCTTCAGTGTGGACGTTTATATTGATTAGGCAGTAACGGTGGCATATTTGACTGATGTCTTTTCCGATGTAGAACGAGAAACAAATAGCCTAAAGGTTAAAAAGAACAACCCTTCCTTTAAAACAACCGATCAACAGCAGGTCTCGCTAAATTCGCTTTTTCACCTGAAAAAAAAAAAAATGTAGTTTTCGCTGTTCAGTAAAGTACCAGCTTCCAGGCAACTGGTTTGTTAATTTACTTATTGCCAAACCTTACCCTCCTTAACAGATTAAATCACTGGGTATGGTTCGCATTAAGCTGTCTGGTTTTAATGAAATGCAGCATTTCACTGTTGTTAATTGTTTTTTCAGTCCTAAAATTAATTGGTTTTGCCATTATACAAGCAAAAAGTTTGTATAGCCTTTCGTAGTTTGTGAAATGGGAGACATAAGCTTAACCGATCCATCTATTTCCTGCCGCTTATCCAGAGTCAGCTCGCAGGGTTAGCAGACCAAGCAGAGAGGTCCATGCATCCGCCTCCCCAGCCACTTCCTCGAAGTCTTCCTAGGGGACCCCAGGCCGTCCCCAGGCAAGCCAGGAGATATAATCCCTCCAGTGCGTCCACGACTCCTCGGTCTGACTCGGGGCCTCCTCCCAGTTGGACATGCCCGAAAAACCTCTAATGGTAGGCCTCCGAACCAGATGCCTGAACCACTTCAACTGACTGCTCTAGACAAGGTGGAGCAGCGGTTCTTCTCTGAGCCTCTCCCGGATGTCCGAGCTCCTCACCCTATTCCTAAGGGTCAACCCAGCCACCCTGCAGAGAAAGCTCATTTCTGTAGCTTGCATTCACGACCTTGTACTTTCAGTCTCTACTTAATGCTTTTGACCACTGGCAAGGGTTGCAAGACAGACTGACCAGTAAAGTGAGAGCTTCACTTTTAAGCTCAGGTTGCTCTTCACCATGACGGACCAGTACAACATCCGCTTTACTGCAGATGCTGCACCAATCCGCCTGTCAAGATCCCGCTCCATCCCTAACTCACTCATGAACAAGACCCCGAGATACTTAAACTCCTCCACTCCACTCGGTGTAACCACCTCACCCCCCACTCAGAGGAGACAATCAACCTTTTTCTGGCAGAGAACCTTGGCCTCAGATTTGGCGGTGCTGATCCTCATTCACATTCAGCTGTGAACCGCTCTAACGTGTATTAGAGGTTACAACCTGATATACTGACAGGACCACATCATCTGCAAACAGCAGACATCCAGTCCTGAGGCCTCCATACTAGACTCCCTCAAAGCCTCGGCTGCACCTTGATATTATTGACTCCACACACCTCCAGCCTGCTACACCCTGCACATCTCCAGCCTGCCTGCTATACGCCACATACCTCCAGCCTGCCACACCTTGGACACCTCCAAGAATAAAATAAATTATTATTCGCTTTGTAACAAAACCAACCCCCCCCCAAAAAAAAGCACATTTCCGGACAATCATTGTAAACCTTTTCCTTCACGCAAAATAAACTAATTTCATTTAGATGAAGAGAAAAATGCGGACAGCGCATGTGGTCCGACGTTCTGAAAGAGTGGCGTTGGGTGAATCTGAAACAGTTTGATAGAGGATCTCTGATGACTGAGCACGTGATGCCAAATTCATGAAACGAGAGCGATAATTTTCGAATATTCCGAGCATTGGGCGAGTAATAAAAGAGAATTACTGCTTGAGAATCATAAATTTATATCTCAGGCTCACAAACTTGGGATCCTATTTATTCCATGAATTCCAGCATCCTATTATTTGGAAAATTCAAGCGTTAGCTTCTAGTTGACGGTTTATTCAACTCGGTGGGATGAATACTTAGCTAGCTTGCTAACATAATAACATGATGATAACATGACTATATCAACACACAATATAGTACACTGATGCTTACTTTTGACTTTTGCACAACTAAAAAAAACTGCTATGATATCACACCAGGTGAGGGATACAGGCCATACGGCCTTGTTCTTTTATAGCTTGATTTTGAATCCAATATGGCAGCCCTGGTCTCTGATTAGCTGAAGCATTTAGCACTTCCTCTCCAGTTCCACAGACCTCAGGTGAGCAGGTAGAACGGCAGCAGGAGATAATGGATGTCTATGCTCAGATACACGCACAATCATACATTCACATATGCATGCACATGTATATTCAGATAGGGAGAGAGGCAAACAAAGAACCAGCATTAAACATTGGAGAATGAAAATAAGCAGAAAGTAAAGGAATGAGGAGAAAGCACAGCTGCGCCCGTAAAACCCAGATCCTCTGAAAACAGTTTTACAGTGATCTGCCACTCAATGATCTAAGCCACACAAAAATATGTGACAACACTACAAGTCCTGCAACCATGATTACAACCACTACAACAACCACCAATGCAAATACTAATAATACTACATCAGCAAATAATAATAATAATGAAGATGATAATATGGATACTTTATTTCCGTTATTTCTAACACGAAATTCAAAATACTCACGGCAGAGGGCGACCACTGACGTTCTCTACAAGTATGACATTTCTTGCCCTGATTCTCGTGTCGGCTTAGCTCAGTGGTTACTTCGTTGAATCAAACTGTCTCACAGTTTCGCATCAGCCCAATTCTCTCTGGAGAGTCGAACCACGGGCACTGTCCGACATTTTCCTTTCCGTTTCTCAGACCTAAATGGAATTTCTTTGCTTTGCTTCAGTGTGGACGTTTATATTGATTAGGCAGCAACGGTGGCATATTTGACTGTCTTTTCCGATGTAGAACGAGAAACAAATAGCCTAAAGGTTAAAAAGAACAACCCTTCCTTTAAAACAACCGATCAACAGCAGGTCTCGCTAAATTCGCTTTTTCACCTGAAAAAAAAAAATGTAGTTTTCGCTGTTCAGTAAAGTACCAGCTTCCAGGCAACTGGTTTGTTAATGTACTAATTGCCAAACCTTACCCTCCTTAACAGATTAAATCACTGGGTATGGTTCGCATTAAGCTGTCTGGTTTTAATGAAATGCAGCATTTCACTGTTGTTAATTGTTTTTTCAGTCCTAAAATTAATTGGTTTTGCCATTATACAAGCAAAAAGTTTGTATAGCCTTTCGTAGTTTGTGAAATGGGAGACATAAGCTTAACCCATCCATCTATTTCCTGCCGCTTATCCAGAGTCAGCTCGCAGGGTTAGCAGACCAAGCAGAGAGGTCCATGCATCCGCCTCCCCAGCCACTTCCTCTAAGTCTTCCTAGGGGACCCCAGGCCGTCCCCAGGCAAGCCAGGAGATATAATCCCTCCAGTGCGTCCACGACTCCTCGGTCTGACTCGGGGCCTCCTCCCAGTTGGACATGCCCGAAAAACCTCGAATGGTAGGCCTCCGAACCAGATGCCTGAACCACCTCAACTGACTGCTCTAGACAAGGAGGAGCAGCGGTTCTTCTCTGAGCCTCTCCCGGATGTCCGAGCTCCTCACCCTATTCCTAAGGGTCAACCCAGCCACCCTGCAGAGAAAGCTCATTTCTGCAGCTTGCATTCACGACCTTGTACTTTCAGTCTCTACTTAATGCTTTTGACCACTGGCAAGGGTTGCAAGACAGACTGACCAGTAAAGTGAGAGCTTCACTTTTAAGCTCAGGTTGCTCTTCACCATGACGGACCAGTACAACATCCGCTTTACTGCAGATGCTGCACCAATCCGCCTGTCAAGCTCCCGCTCCATCCCTAACTCACTCATGAACAAGACCCCGAGATACTTAAACTCCTCCACTCCACTCGGTGTAACCACCTCACCCCCCACTCAGAGGAGACAATCAACCTTTTTCTGGCAGAGAACCTTGGCCTCAGATTTGGCGGTGCTGATCCTCATTCACATTCAGCTGTGAACCGCTCTAACGTGTATTAGAGGTTACAACCTGATATACTGACAGGACCACATCATCTGCAAACAGCAGACATCCAGTCCTGAGGCCTCCATACTAGACTCCCTCAAAGCCTCGGCTGCACCTTGATATTATTGACTCCACACACCTCCAGCCTGCTACACCCTGCACATCTCCAGCCTGCCTGCTATACGCCACATACCTCCAGCCTGCCACACCTTGGACACCTCCAAGAATCAAATAAATTATTATTCGCTTTGTGACAAAACCAACCCCCCCCCCCCCCAAAAAAGCACATTTCCGGACAATCATTGGAAACCTTTTCCTTCACGCAAAATGATCTAATTTCATTTAGATGAAGAGAAAAACGCGGACAGCGCATGTGGTCCGACGTTCTGAAAGAGTGGCGTTGGGTGAATCTGAAACAGTTTGATAAAGGATCTCTGATGAGTGAGCACGTGACGCCAAATTCATGAAACGAGAGCAATAATTTTCGAATATTCCGAGCATTGGGCGAGTAATAAAAGAGAATTACTGCTTGAGAATCATAAATTTATATCTCAGGCTCACAAACTTGGGATCCTATTTATTCCATAAATTCCAGCATCCTATTATTTGGAAAATTCAAGCGTTAGCTTATAGTTGACAGTTTATTCAACTCGGTGGGATGAATACTTTGCTAGCTTGCTAACATAATAACATGATGATAACATGACTATATCAACACACAATATAGTACACTGATGCTTACTTCCGACTTTTGCACAACTGAAAAAAACTGCTATGATATCACACCAGGTGAGGGATACAGGCCACACGGCCTTGTTCTTTTATAGCTTGATTTTGAATCCAATATGGCAGCCCTGGTCTCTGATTAGCTGAATCATTTAGCACTTCCTCTCCAGTTCCACAGGCCTCTGGTGAGCAGGTAGAACGGCAGCAGGAGATAATGGATGTCTATGCTCAGATACACGCACAATCATACATTCACATATGCATGCACATATATATTCAGATAGGGAGAGAGGCAAACAAAGAACCAGCATTAAACATTGGAGAATGAAAATAAGCAGAAAGTAAAGGAATGAGGAGAAGGCACAGCTGCGCCCGTAAAACCCAGATCCTCTGAAAACAGTTTTACAGTGATCTGCCACTCAATGATCTAAGCCACACAAAAATATGTGACAACACTACAAGTCCTTCAACCATGATTACAACCACTACAACTACCACCAATGCAAATACTAATAATACTACATCAGCAAATAATAATAATAATGAAGATGATAATATGGATACTTTATTTCCGTTATATCTAACATGCAATTCAAAATACTCACGGCAGAGGGCGACCACTGACGTTCTCTACAAGTATGACATTTCTTGCCCTGATTCTCGTGTCGGCTTAGCTCAGTGGTTACTTAGTTGAATCAAACTGTCTCACAGTTTCGCATCAGCCCAATTCTCTCTGGAGAGTCGAACCACGGGCACTGTCCGACATTTTCCTTTCCGTTTCTCAAACCTAAATGGAATTTCTTTGCTTTGCTTCAGTGTGGACGTTTATATTGATTAGGCAGCAACGGTGGCATATTTGACTGATGTCTTTTCCGATGTAGAACGAGAAACAAATAGCCTAAAGGTTAAAAAGAACAACCCTTCCTTTAAAACAACCGATCAACAGCAGGTCTCGCTAAATTCGCTTTTTCACATGAAAAAAAAAAATGTAGTTTTCACTGTTCAGTAAAGTACCAGCTTCCAGGCAACTGGTTTGTTAATTTACTTTTTGCCAAACCTTACCCTCCTTAACAGATTAAATCACTGGGTATGGTTCGCATTAAGCTGTCTGGTTTTAATGAAATGCAGCATTTCACTGTTGTTAATTGTTTTTTCAGTCCTAAAATTAATTGGTTTTGCCATTATACAAGCAAAAAGTTTGTATAGCCTTTCGTAGTTTGTGAAATGGGAGACATAAGCTTAACCCATCCATCTATTTCCTGCCGCTTATCCAGAGTCAGCTCGCAGGGTTAGCAGACCAAGCAGAGAGGTCCATGCATCCGCCTCCCCAGCCACTTCCTCTAAGTCTTCCTAGGGGACCCCAGGCCGTCCCCAGGCAAGCCAGGAGATATAATCCCTCCAGTGCGTCCACGACTCCTCGGTCTGACTCGGGGCCTCCTCCCAGTTGGACATGCCCGAAAAACCTCGAATGGTAGGCCTCCGAACCAGATGCCTGAACCACCTCAACTGACTGCTCTAGACAAGGAGGAGCAGCGGTTCTTCTCTGAGCCTCTCCCGGATGTCCGAGCTCCTCACCCTATTCCTAAGGGTCAACCCAGCCACCCTGCAGAGAAAGCTCATTTCTGCAGCTTGCATTCACGACCTTGTACTTTCAGTCTCTACTTAATGCTTTTGACCACTGGCAAGGGTTGCAAGACAGACTGACCAGTAAAGTGAGAGCTTCACTTTTAAGCTCAGGTTGCTCTTCACCATGACGGACCAGTACAACATCCGCTTTACTGCAGATGCTGCACCAATCCGCCTGTCAAGCTCCCGCTCCATCCCTAACTCACTCATGAACAAGACCCCGAGATACTTAAACTCCTCCACTCCACTCGGTGTAACCACCTCACCCCCCACTCAGAGGAGACAATCAACCTTTTTCTGGCAGAGAACCTTGGCCTCAGATTTGGCGGTGCTGATCCTCATTCACATTCAGCTGTGAACCGCTCTAACGTGTATTAGAGGTTACAACCTGATATACTGACCGGACCACATCTTCTGCAAACAGCAGACATCCAGTCCTGAGGCCTCCATACTAGACTCCCTCAAAGCCTCGGCTGCACCTTGATATTATTGACTCCACACACCTCCAGCCTGCTACACCCTGCACATCTCCAGCCTGCCTGCTATACGCCACATACCTCCAGCCTGCCACACCTTGGACACCTCCAAGAATCAAATAAATTATTATTCGCTTTGTAACAAAACCAACCCCCACCCCCCAAAAAAAGCACATTTCCGGACAATCGTTGTAAACCTTTTCCTTCACGCAAAATGATCTAATTTTATTTAGATGAAGAGAAAAACACGGACAGCGAATGTGGTCCGGCGTTCTGAAAGAGTGGCGTTGGGTGAATCTGAAACAGTTTGATAGAGGATCTCTGATGAGTGAGCACGTGACGCCAAATTCATGAAACGAGAGCGATAATTTTTGAATATTCCGAGCATTGGACGAGTAATAAAAGAGAATTACTGCTTGAGAATCATAAATTTATATCTCAGGCTCACAAACTTGGAATCCTATTTATTCCATAAATTCCAGCATCCTATTATTTGGAAAATTCAAGCGTTAGCTTATAGTTGACGGTTTATTCAACTCGGTGGGATGAATACTTTGCTACCTTGCTAACATAATAACATGATGATAACATGACTATATCAACACACAATATAGTACACTGATGCTTACTTCCGACTTTTGCACAACTGAAAAAAACTGCTATGATATCACACCAGGTGAGGGATACAGGCCACACGGCCTTGTTCTTTTATAGCTTGATTTTGAATCCAATATGGCAGCCCTGGTCTCTGATTAGCTGAATCATTTAGCACTTCCTCTCCAGTTCCACAGGCCTCTGGTGAGCAGGTAGAACGGCAGCAGGAGATAATGGATGTCTATGCTCAGATACACGCACAATCATACATTCACATATGCATGCACATATATATTCAGATAGGGAGAGAGGCAAACAAAGAACCAGCATTAAACATTGGAGAATGAAAATAAGCAGAAAGTAAAGGAATGAGGAGAAGGCACAGCTGCGCCCGTAAAACCCAGATCCTCTGAAAACAGTTTTACAGTGATCTGCCACTCAATGATCTAAGCCACACAAAAATATGTGACAACACTACAAGTCCTTCAACCATGATTACAACCACTACAACTACCACCAATGCAAATACTAATAATACTACATCAGCAAATAATAATAATAATGAAGATGATAATATGGATACTTTATTTCCGTTATATCTAACATGCAATTCAAAATACTCACGGCAGAGGGCGACCACTGACGTTCTCTACAAGTATGACATTTCTTGCCCTGATTCTCGTGTCGGCTTAGCTCAGTGGTTACTTCGTTGAATCAAACTGTCTCACAGTTTTGCATCAGCCCAACTCTCTCTGGAGAGTCGAACCACGGGCACTGTCCGACATTTTCCTTTCTGTTTCTCAAACCTAAATGGAATTTCTTTGCTTTGCTTCAGTGTGGACGTTTATATTGATTAGGCAGCAACGGTGGCATATTTGACTGATGTCTTTTCCGATGTAGAACGAGAAACAAATAGCCTAAAGGTTAAAAAGAACAACCCTTCCTTTAAAACAACCGATCAACAGCAGGTCTCGCTAAATTCGCTTTTTCACATGAAAAAAAAAAATGTAGTTTTCACTGTTCAGTAAAGTACCAGCTTCCAGGCAACTGGTTTGTTAATTTACTTATTGCCAAACCTTACCCTCCTTAACAGATTAAATCACTGGGTATGGTTCGCATTAAGCTGTCTGGTTTTAATGAAATGCAGCATTTCACTGTTGTTAATTGTTTTTTCAGTCCTAAAATTAATTGGTTTTGCCATTATACAAGCAAAAAGTTTGTATAGCCTTTCGTAGTTTGTGAAATGGGAGACATAAGCTTAACCCATCCATCTATTTCCTGCCGCTTATCCAGAGTCAGCTCGCAGGGTTAGCAGACCAAGCAGAGAGGTCCATGCATCCGCCTCCCCAGCCACTTCCTCTAAGTCTTCCTAGGGGACCCCAGGCCGTCCCCAGGCAAGCCAGGAGATATAATCCCTCCAGTGCGTCCACGACTCCTCGGTCTGACTCGGGGCCTCCTCCCAGTTGGACATGCCCGATAAACCTCTAATGGTAGGCCTCCGAACCAGATGCCTGAACCACCTCAACTGACTGCTCTAGACAAGGAGGAGCAGCGGTTCTTCTCTGAGCCTCTCCCGGATGTCCGAGCTCCTCACCCTATTCCTAAGGGTCAACCCAGCCACCCTGCAGAGAAAGCTCATTTCTGCAGCTTGCATTCACGACCTTGTACTTTCAGTCTCTACTTAATGCTTTAGACCACTGGCAAGGGTTGCAAGACAAGACTGACCAGTAAAGTGAGAGCCTCACTTTTAAGCTCAGGTTGCTCTTCACCACGACGGACCAGTACAACATCCGCTTTACTGCAGATGCTGCACCAATCCGCCTGTCAAGCTCCCGCTCCATCCCTAACTCACTCATGAACAAGACCCCGAGATACTTAAACTCCACCACTCCACTCGGTGTAACCACCTCACCCCCCACTCAGAGGAGACAATCAACCTTTTTCTGGCAGAGAACCTTGGCCTCAGATTTGGCGGTGCTGATCCTCATTCACATTCAGCTGTGAACCGCTCTAACGTGTATTAGAGGTTACAACCTGATATACTGACCGGACCACATCATCTGCAAACAGCAGACATCCAGTCCTGAGGCCTCCATACTAGACTCCCTCAAAGCCTCGGCTGCACCTTGATATTATTGACTCCACACACCTCCAGCCTGCTACACCCTGCACATCTCCAGCCTGCCTTCTATACGCCACATACCTCCAGCCTGCCACACCTTGGACACCTCCAAGAATCAAATAAATTATTATTCGCTTTGTTACAAAACCAACCCCCCCCCCCCCCCCCCAAAAAAGCACATTTCCGGACAATCATTGTAAACCTTTTCCTTCACGCAAAATGATCTAATTTTATTTAGATGAAGAGAAAAAAACGCGGACAGCGCATGTGGTCCGACGTTCTGAAAGAGTGGCGTTGGGTGAATCTGAAACAGTTTGATAGAGGATCTCTGATGAGTGAGCACGTGACGCCAAATTCATGAAACGAGAGCAATAATTTTCGAATATTCCGAGCATTGGGGGAGTAATAAAAGAGAATTACTGCTTGAGAATCATAAATTTATATCTCAGGCTCACAAACTTGGGATCCTATTTATTCCATAAATTCCAGCATCCTATTATTTGGAAAATTCAAGCGTTAGCTTATAGTTGACGGTTTATTCAACTCGGTGGGATGAATACTTTGCTAGCTTGCTAACATAATAACATGATGATAACATGACTATATCAACACACAATATAGTACACTGATGCTTACTTCCGACTTTTGCACAACTGAAAAAAACTGCTATGATATCACACCAGGTGAGGGATACAGGCCACACGGCCTTGTTCTTTTATAGCTTGATTTTGAATCCAACATGGCAGCCCTGGTCTCTGATTAGCTGAATCATTTAGCACTTCCTCTCCAGTTCCACAGGCCTCTGGTGAGCAGGTAGAACGGCAGCAGGAGATAATGGATGTCTATGCTCAGATACACACACAATCATACATTCACATATGCATGCACATATATATTCAGATAGGGAGAGAGGCAAACAAAGAACCAGCATTAAACATTGGAGAATGAAAATAAGCAGAAAGTAAAGGAATGAGGAGAAGGCACAGCTGCGCCCGTAAAACCCAGATCCTCTGAAAACAGTTTTACAGTGATCTGCCACTCAATGATCTAAGCCACACAAAAATATGTGACAACACTACAAGTCCTTCAACCATGATTACAACCACTACAACTACCACCAATGCAAATACTAATAATACTACATCAGCAAATAATAATAATAATGAAGATGATAATATGGATACTTTATTTCCGTTATATCTAACATGCAATTCAAAATACTCACGGCAGAGGGCGACCACTGACGTTCTCTACAAGTATGACATTTCTTGCCCTGATTCTCGTGTCGGCTTAGCTCAGTGGTTACTTCGTTGAATCAAACTGTCTCACAGTTTCGCATCAGCCCAACTCTCTCTGGAGAGTCGAACCACGGGCACTGTCCGACATTTTCCTTTCCGTTTCTCAAACCTAAATGGAATTTCTTTGCTTTGCTTCAGTGTGGACGTTTATATTGATTAGGCAGCAACGGTGGCATATTTGACTGATGTCTTTTCCGACGTAGAACGAGAAACAAATAGCCTAAAGGTTAAAAAGAACAACCCTTCCTTTAAAACAACCGATCAACAGCAGGTCTCGCTAAATTCGCTTTTTCACATGAAAAAAAAAAATGTAGTTTTCACTGTTCAGTAAAGTACCAGCTTCCAGGCAACTGGTTTGTTAATTTACTTATTGCCAAACCTTACCCTCCTTAACAGATTAAATCACTGGGTATGGTTCGCATTAAGCTGTCTGGTTTTAATGAAATGCAGCATTTCACTGTTGTTAATTGTTTTTTCAGTCCTAAAATTAATTGGTTTTGCCATTATACAAGCAAAAAGTTTGTATAGCCTTTCGTAGTTTGTGAAATGGGAGACATAAGCTTAACCCATCCATCTATTTCCTGCCGCTTATCCAGAGTCAGCTCGCAGGGTTAGCAGACCAAGCAGAGAGGTCCATGCATCCGCCTCCCCAGCCACTTCCTCTAAGTCTTCCTAGGGGACCCCAGGCCGTCCCCAGGCAAGCCAGGAGATATAATCCCTCCAGTGCGTCCACGACTCCTCGGTCTGACTCGGGGCCTCCTCCCAGTTGGACATGCCCGATAAACCTCTAATGGTAGGCCTCCGAACCAGATGCCTGAACCACCTCAACTGACTGCTCTAGACAAGGAGGAGCAGCGGTTCTTCTCTGAGCCTCTCCCGGATGTCCGAGCTCCTCACCCTATTCCTAAGGGTCAACCCAGCCACCCTGCAGAGAAAGCTCATTTCTGCAGCTTGCATTCACGACCTTGTACTTTCAGTCTCTACTTAATGCTTTAGACCACTGGCAAGGGTTGCAAGACAAGACTGACCAGTAAAGTGAGAGCCTCACTTTTAAGCTCAGGTTGCTCTTCACCACGACGGACCAGTACAACATCCGCTTTACTGCAGATGCTGCACCAATCCGCCTGTCAAGCTCCTGCTCCATCCCTAACTCACTCATGAACAAGACCCCGAGATACTTAAACTCCACCACTCCACTCGGTGTAACCACCTCACCCCCCACTCAGAGGAGACAATCAACCTTTTTCTGGCAGAGAACCTTGGCCTCAGATTTGGCGGTGCTGATCCTCATTCACATTCAGCTGTGAACCGCTCTAACGTGTATTAGAGGTTACAACCTGATATACTGACCGGACCACATCATCTGCAAACAGCAGACATCCAGTCCTGAGGCCTCCATACTAGACTCCCTCAAAGCCTCGGCTGCACCTTGATATTATTGACTCCACACACCTCCAGCCTGCTACACCCTGCACATCTCCAGCCTGCCTGCTATACGCCACATACCTCCAGCCTGCCACACCTTGGACACCTCCAAGAATCAAATAAATCATTATTCGCTTTGTTCCAAACCCAACCCCCCCCCCCCCCCCCCCCCCCAAAAAAGCACATTTCCGGACAATCATTGTAAACCTTTTCCTTCACGCAAAATGATCTAATTTTATTTAGATGAAGAGAAAAAAACGCGGACAGCGCATGTGGTCCGACGTTCTGAAAGAGTGGCGTTGGGTGAATCTGAAACAGTTTGATAGAGGATCTCTGATGAGTGAGCACGTGACGCCAAATTCATGAAACGAGAGCAATAATTTTCGAATATTCCGAGCATTGGGGGAGTAATAAAAGAGAATTACTGCTTGAGAATCATAAATTTATATCTCAGGCTCACAAACTTGGGATCCTATTTATTCCATAAATTCCAGCATCCTATTATTTGGAAAATTCAAGCGTTAGCTTATAGTTGACGGTTTATTCAACTCGGTGGGATGAATACTTTGCTAGCTTGCTAACATAATAACATGATGATAACATGACTATATCAACACACAATATAGTACACTGATGCTTACTTCCGACTTTTGCACAACTGAAAAAAACTGCTATGATATCACACCAGGTGAGGGATACAGGCCACACGGCCTTGTTCTTTTATAGCTTGATTTTGAATCCAACATGGCAGCCCTGGTCTCTGATTAGCTGAATCATTTAGCACTTCCTCTCCAGTTCCACAGGCCTCTGGTGAGCAGGTAGAACGGCAGCAGGAGATAATGGATGTCTATGCTCAGATACACACACAATCATACATTCACATATGCATGCACATATATATTCAGATAGGGAGAGAGGCAAACAAAGAACCAGCATTAAACATTGGAGAATGAAAATAAGCAGAAAGTAAAGGAATGAGGAGAAGGCACAGCTGCGCCCGTAAAACCCAGATCCTCTGAAAACAGTTTTACAGTGATCTGCCACTCAATGATCTAAGCCACACAAAAATATGTGACAACACTACAAGTCCTTCAACCATGATTACAACCACTACAACTACCACCAATGCAAATACTAATAATACTACATCAGCAAATAATAATAATAATGAAGATGATAATATGGATACTTTATTTCCGTTATATCTAACATGCAATTCAAAATACTCACGGCAGAGGGCGACCACTGACGTTCTCTACAAGTATGTCATTTCTTGCCCTGATTCTCGTGTCGGCTTAGCTCAGTGGTTACTTCGTTGAATCAAACTGTCTCACAGTTTCGCATCAGCCCAACTCTCTCTGGAGAGTCGAACCACGGGCACTGTCCGACATTTTCCTTTCCGTTTCTCAAACCTAAATGGAATTTCTTTGCTTTGCTTCAGTGTGGACGTTTATATTGATTAGGCAGCAACGGTGGCATATTTGACTGATGTCTTTTCCGATGTAGAACGAGAAACAAATAGCCTAAAGGTTAAAAAGAACAACCCTTCCTTTAAAACAACCGATCAACAGCAGGTCTCGCTAAATTCGCTTTTTCACATGAAAAAAAAAAAATGTAGTTTTCACTGTTCAGTAAAGTACCAGCTTCCAGGCAACTGGTTTGTTAATTTACTTATTGCCAAACCTTACCCTCCTTAACAGATTAAATCACTGGGTATGGTTCGCATTAAGCTGTCTGGTTTTAATGAAATGCAGCATTTCACTGTTGTTAATTGTTTTTTCAGTCCTAAAATTAATTGGTTTTGCCATTATACAAGCAAAAAGTTTGTATAGCCTTTCGTAGTTTGTGAAATGGGAGACATAAGCTTAACCCATCCATCTATTTCCTGCCGCTTATCCAGAGTCAGCTCGCAGGGTTAGCAGACCAAGCAGAGAGGTCCATGCATCCGCCTCCCCAGCCACTTCCTCTAAGTCTTCCTAGGGGACCCCAGGCCGTCCCCAGGCAAGCCAGGAGATATAATCCCTCCAGTGCGTCCACGACTCCTCGGTCTGACTCGGGGCCTCCTCCCAGTTGGACATGCCCGAAAAACCTCTAATGGTAGGCCTCCGAACCAGATGCCTGAACCACCTCAACTGACTGCTCTAGACATAGAGGAGCAGCGGTTCTTCTCTGAGCCTCTCCCGGATGTCCGAGCTCCTCACCCTATTCCTAAGGGTCAACCCAGCCACCCTGCAGAGAAAGCTCATTTCTGCAGCTTGCATTCACGACCTTGTATTTTCAGTCTCTACTTAATGCTTTTGACCACTGGCAAGGGTTGCAAGACAGACTGACCAGTAAAGTGAGAGCTTCACTTTTAAGCTCAGGTTGCTCTTCACCATGACGGACCAGTACAACATCCGCTTTACTGCAGATGCTGCACCAATCCGCCTGTCAAGCTCCCGCTCCATCCCTAACTCACTCATGAACAAGACCCCGAGATACTTAAACTCCTCCACTCCACTCGGTGTAACCACCTCACCCCCCACTCAGAGGAGACAATCAACCTTTTTCTGGCAGAGAACCTTAGCCTCAGATTTGGCGGTGCTGATCCTCATTCACATTCAGCTGTGAACCGCTCTAACGTGTATTAGAGGTTACAACCTGATATACTGACAGGACCACATCTTCTGCAAACAGCAGACATCCAGTCCTGAGGCCTCCATACTAGACTCCCTCAAAGCCTCGGCTGCACCTTGATATTATTGACTCCACACACCTCCAGCCTGCTACACCCTGCACATCTCCAGCCTGCCTGCTATACGCCACATACCTCCAGCCTGCCACACCTTGGACACCTCCAAGAATCAAATAAATTATTATTCGCTTTGTAACAAAACCAACCCCCCCCCCCCAAAAAAGCACATTTCCGGACAATCGTTGTAAACCTTTTCCTTCACGCAAAATGATCTAATTTTATTTAGATGAAGAGAAAAACGCGGACAGCGCATGTGGTCCGGCGTTCTGAAAGAGTGGCGTTGGGTGAATCTGAAACAGTTTGATAGAGGATCTCTGATGAGTGAGCACGTGACGCCAAATTCATGAAACGAGAGCGATAATTTTTGAAAATTCCGAGCATTGGGCGAGTAATAAAAGAGAATTACTGCTTGAGAATCATAAATTTATATCTCAGGCTCACAAACTTGGGATCCTATTTATTCCATAAATTCCAGCATCCTATTATTTGGAAAATTCAAGCGTTAGCTTATAGTTGACGGTTTATTCAACTCGGTGGGATGAATACTTTGCTACCTTGCTAACATAATAACATGATGATAACATGACTATATCAACACACAATATAGGACACTGATGCTTACTTCCGACTTTTGCACAACTGAAAAAAACTGCTATGATATCACACCAGGTGAGGGATACAGGCCACACGGCCTTGTTCTTTTATAGCTTGATTTTGAATCCAATATGGCAGCCCTGGTCTCTGATTAGCTGAATCATTTAGCACTTCCTCTCCAGTACCACAGGCCTCTGGTGAGCAGGTAGAACGGCAGCAGGAGATAATGGATGTCTATGCTCAGATACACGCACAATCATACATTCACATATGCATGCACATATATATTCAAATAGGGAGAGAGGCAAACAAAGAACCAGCATTAAACATTGGAGAATGAAAAACAGCAGAAAGTAAAGGAATGAGGAGAAAGCACAGCTGCGCCCGTAAAACCCAGATCCTCTGAAAACAGTTTTACAGTGATCTGCCACTCAATGATCTAAGCCACACAAAAATATGTGACAACACTACAAGTCCTTCAACCATGATTACAACCACTACAACTAACACCAATGCAAATACTAATAATACTACATCAGCAAATAATAATAATAATGAAGATGATAATATGGATACTTTATTTCCGTTATATCTAACATGCAATTCAAAATACTCACGGCAGAGGGCGACCACTGACGTTCTCTACAAATATGACATTTCTTGCCCTGATTCTCGTGTCGGCTTAGCTCAGTGGTTACTTCGTTGAATCAAACTGTCTCACAGTTTCGCATCAGCCCAACTCTCTCTGGAGAGTCGAACCACGGGCACTGTCCGACATTTTCCTTTCCGTTTCACAAACCTCAATGGAATTTCTTTGCTTTGCTTCAGTGTGGACGTTAATATTGATTAGGCAGCAACGGTGGCTTATTTGACTGATGTCTTTTCCGATGTAGAACGAGAAACAAATAGCCTTAAGGTTAAAAAGAACAACCCTTCCTTTAAAACAACCGATCAACAGCAGGTCTCGCTAAATTCGCCTTTTCACCTGAAAAAAAAAAAAATGTAGTTTTCGCTGTTCAGTAAAGTACCAGCTTCCAGGCAACTGGTTTGTTAATTTACTTATTGCCAAACCTTACCCTCCTTAACAGATTAAATCACTGGGTATGGTTCGCATTAGGCTGTCTGGTGTTAATGAAATGCAGATGCTGCACCAATCCGCCTGTCAAGCTCCTGCTCCATCCCTAACTCACTCATGAACAAGACCCCGAGATACTTAAACTCCACCACTCCACTCGGTGTAACCACCTCACCCCCCACTCAGAGGAGACAATCAACCTTTTTCTGGCAGAGAACCTTGGCCTCAGATTTGGCGGTGCTGATCCTCATTCACATTCAGCTGTGAACCGCTCTAACGTGTATTAGAGGTTACAACCTGATATACTGACCGGACCACATCTTCTGCAAACAGCAGACATCCAGTCCTGAGGCCTCCATACTAGACTCCCTCAAAGCCTCGGCTGCACCTTGATATTATTGACTCCACACACCTCCAGCCTGCTACACCCTGCACATCTCCAGCCTGCCTGCTATACGCCACATACCTCCAGCCTGCCATACCTTGGACACCTCCAAGAATCAAATAAATTATTATTCGCTTTGTTACAAAACCAACCCCCCCCCCCCCCCCCCCCCCCCCAAAAAAGCACATTTCCGGACAATCATTGTAAACCTTTTCCTTCACGCAAAATGATCTAATTTTATTTAGATGAAGAGAAAAAAACGCGGACAGCGCATGTGGTCCGACGTTCTGAAAGAGTGGCGTTGGGTGAATCTGAAACAGTTTGATAGAGGATCTCTGATGAGTGAGCACGTGACGCCAAATTCATGAAACGAGAGCAATAATTTTCGAATATTCCGAGCATTGGGGGAGTAATAAAAGAGAATTACTGCTTGAGAATCATAAATTTATATCTCAGGCTCACAAACTTGGGATCCTATTTATTCCATAAATTCAAGCATCCTATTATTTGGAAAATTCAAGCGTTAGCTTATAGTTGACGGTTTATTCAACTCGGTGGGATGAATACTTTGCTAGCTTGCTAACATAATAACATGATGATAACATGACTATATCAACACACAATATAGTACACTGATGCTTACTTCCGACTTTTGCACAACTGAAAAAAACTGCTATGATATCACACCAGGTGAGGGATACAGGCCACACGGCCTTGTTCTTTTATAGCTTGATTTTGAATCCAACATGGCAGCCCTGGTCTCTGATTAGCTGAATCATTTAGCACTTCCTCTCCAGTTCCACAGGCCTCTGGTGAGCAGGTAGAACGGCAGCAGGAGATAATGGATGTCTATGCTCAGATACACACACAATCATACATTCACATATGCATGCACATATATATTCAGATAGGGAGAGAGGCAAACAAAGAACCAGCATTAAACATTGGAGAATGAAAATAAGCAGAAAGTAAAGGAATGAGGAGAAAGCACAGCTGCGCCCGTAAAACCCAGATCCTCTGAAAACAGTTTTACAGTGATCTGCCACTCAATGATCTAAGCCACACAAAAATATGTGACAACACTACAAGTCCTTCAACCATGATTACAACCACTACAACTACCACCAATGCAAATACTAATAATACTACATCAGCAAATAATAATAATAATGAAGATGATAATATGGATACTTTATTTCCGTTATATCTAACATGCAATTCAAAATACTCACGGCAGAGGGCGACCACTGACGTTCTCTACAAGTATGTCATTTCTTGCCCTGATTCTCGTGTCGGCTTAGCTCAGTGGTTACTTCGTTGAATCAAACTGTCTCACAGTTTCGCATCAGCCCAACTCTCTCTGGAGAGTCGAACCACGGGCACTGTCCGACATTTTCCTTTCCGTTTCTCAAACCTAAATGGAATTTCTTTGCTTTGCTTCAGTGTGGACGTTTATATTGATTAGGCAGCAACGGTGGCATATTTGACTGATGTCTTTTCCGATGTAGAACGAGAAACAAATAGCCTAAAGGTTAAAAAGAACAACCCTTCCTTTAAAACAACCGATCAACAGCAGGTCTCGCTAAATTCGCTTTTTCACATGAAAAAAAAAAAATGTAGTTTTCACTGTTCAGTAAAGTACCAGCTTCCAGGCAACTGGTTTGTTAATTTACTTATTGCCAAACCTTACCCTCCTTAACAGATTAAATCACTGGGTATGGTTCGCATTAAGCTGTCTGGTTTTAATGAAATGCAGCATTTCACTGTTGTTAATTGTTTTTTCAGTCCTAAAATTAATTGGTTTTGCCATTATACAAGCAAAAAGTTTGTATAGCCTTTCGTAGTTTGTGAAATGGGAGACATAAGCTTAACCCATCCATCTATTTCCTGCCGCTTATCCAGAGTCAGCTCGCAGGGTTAGCAGACCAAGCAGAGAGGTCCATGCATCCGCCTCCCCAGCCACTTCCTCTAAGTCTTCCTAGGGGACCCCAGGCCGTCCCCAGGCAAGCCAGGAGATATAATCCCTCCAGTGCGTCCACGACTCCTCGGTCTGACTCGGGGCCTCCTCCCAGTTGGACATGCCCGAAAAACCTCTAATGGTAGGCCTCCGAACCAGATGCCTGAACCACCTCAACTGACTGCTCTAGACATAGAGGAGCAGCGGTTCTTCTCTGAGCCTCTCCCGGATGTCCGAGCTCCTCACCCTATTCCTAAGGGTCAACCCAGCCACCCTGCAGAGAAAGCTCATTTCTGCAGCTTGCATTCACGACCTTGTACTTTCAGTCTCTACTTAATGCTTTTGACCACTGGCAAGGGTTGCAAGACAGACTGACCAGTAAAGTGAGAGCTTCACTTTTAAGCTCAGGTTGCTCTTCACCATGACGGACCAGTACAACATCCGCTTTACTGCAGATGCTGCACCAATCCGCCTGTCAAGCTCCCGCTCCATCCCTAACTCACTCATGAACAAGACCCCGAGATACTTAAACTCCTCCACTCCACTCGGTGTAACCACCTCACCCCCCACTCAGAGGAGACAATCAACCTTTTTCTGGCAGAGAACCTTAGCCTCAGATTTGGCGGTGCTGATCCTCATTCACATTCAGCTGTGAACCGCTCTAACGTGTATTAGAGGTTACAACCTGATATACTGACAGGACCACATCTTCTGCAAACAGCAGACATCCAGTCCTGAGGCCTCCATACTAGACTCCCTCAAAGCCTCGGCTGCACCTTGATATTATTGACTCCACACACCTCCAGCCTGCTACACCCTGCACATCTCCAGCCTGCCTGCTATACGCCACATACCTCCAGCCTGCCACACCTTGGACACCTCCAAGAATCAAATAAATTATTATTCGCTTTGTAACAAAACCAACCCCCCCCCCCAAAAAAGCACATTTCCGGACAATCATTGTAAACCTTTTCCTTCACGCAAAATGATCTAATTTTATTTAGATGAAGAGAAAAACGCGGACAGCGCATGTGGTCCGGCGTTCTGAAAGAGTGGCGTTGGGTGAATCTGAAACAGTTTGATAGAGGATCTCTGATGAGTGAGCACGTGACGCCAAATTCATGAAACTAGAGCGATAATTTTTGAATATTCCGAGCATTGGGCGAGTAATAAAAGAGAATTACTGCTTGAGAATCATAAATTTATATCTCAGGCTCACAAACTTGGGATCCTATTTATTCCATAAATTCCAGCATCCTATTATTTGGAAAATTCAAGCGTTAGCTTATAGTTGACGGTTTATTCAACTCGGTGGGATGAATACTTTGCTACCTTGCTAACATAATAACATGATGATAACATGACTATATCAACACACAATATAGTACACTGATGCTTACTTCCGACTTTTGCACAACTGAAAAAAACTGCTATGATATCACACCAGGTGAGGGATACAGGCCACACGGCCTTGTTCTTTTATAGCTTGATTTTGAATCCAATATGGCAGCCCTGGTCTCTGATTAGCTGAATCATTTAGCACTTCCTCTCCAGTTCCACAGGCCTCTGGTGAGCAGGTAGAACGGCAGCAGGAGATAATGGATGTCTATGCTCAGATACACGCACAATCATACATTCACATATGCATGCACATATATATTCAAATAGGGAGAGAGGCAAACAAAGAACCAGCATTAAACATTGGAGAATGAAAAACAGCAGAAAGTAAAGGAATGAGGAGAAAGCACAGCTGCGCCCGTAAAACCCAGATCCTCTGAAAACAGTTTTACAGTGATCTGCCACTCAATGATCTAAGCCACACAAAAATATGTGACAACACTACAAGTCCTTCAACCATGATTACAACCACTACAACTAACACCAATGCAAATACTAATAATACTACATCAGCAAATAATAATAATAATGAAGATGATAATATGGATACTTTATTTCCGTTATATCTAACATGCAATTCAAAATACTCACGGCAGAGGGCGACCACTGACGTTCTCTACAAATATGACATTTCTTGCCCTGATTCTCGTGTCGGCTTAGCTCAGTTGTTACTTCGTTGAATCAAACTGTATCACAGTTTCGCATCAGCCCAACTCTCTCTGGAGAGTCGAACCACGGGCACTGTCCGACATTTTCCTTTCCGTTTCACAAACCTCAATGGAATTTCTTTGCTTTGCTTCAGTGTGGACGTTAATATTGATTAGGCAGCAACGGTGGCTTATTTGACTGATGTCTTTTCCGATGTAGAACGAGAAACAAATAGCCTTAAGGTTAAAAAGAACAACCCTTCCTTTAAAACAACCGATCAACAGCAGGTCTCGCTAAATTCGCCTTTTCACCTGAAAAAAAAAAAAATGTAGTTTTTCGCTGTACAGTAAAGTACCAGCTTCCAGGCAACTGGTTTGTTAATTTACTTATTGCCAAACCTTACCCTCCTTAACAGATTAAATCACTGGGTATGGTTCGCATTAGGCTGTCTGGTGTTAATGAAATGCAGATGCTGCACCAATCCGCCTGTCAAGCTCCTGCTCCATCCCTAACTCACTCATGAACAAGACCCCGAGATACTTAAACTCCACCACTCCACTCGGTGTAACCACCTCACCCCCCACTCAGAGGAGACAATCAACCTTTTTCTGGCAGAGAACCTTGGCCTCAGATTTGGCGGTGCTGATCCTCATTCACATTCAGCTGTGAACCGCTCTAACGTGTATTAGAGGTTACAACCTGATATACTGACCGGACCACATCTTCTGCAAACAGCAGACATCCAGTCCTGAGGCCTCCATACTAGACTCCCTCAAAGCCTCGGCTGCACCTTGATATTATTGACTCCACACACCTCCAGCCTGCTACACCCTGCACATCTCCAGCCTGCCTGCTATACGCCACATACCTCCAGCCTGCCACACCTTGGACACCTCCAAGAATCAAATAAATTATTATTCGCTTTGTTACAAAACCAACCCCCCCCCAAAAAAGCACATTTCCGGACAATCATTGTAAACCTTTTCCTTCACGCAAAATGATCTAATTTTATTTAGATGAAGAGAAAAAAACGCGGACAGCGCATGTGGTCCGACGTTCTGAAAGAGTGGCGTTGGGTGAATCTGAAACAGTTTGATAGAGGATCTCTGATGAGTGAGCACGTGACGCCAAATTCATGAAACGAGAGCAATAATTTTCGAATATTCCGAGCATTGGGGGAGTAATAAAAGAGAATTACTGCTTGAGAATCATAAATTTATATCTCAGGCTCACAAACTTGGGATCCTATTTATTCCATAAATTCAAGCATCCTATTATTTGGAAAATTCAAGCGTTAGCTTATAGTTGACGGTTTATTCAACTCGGTGGGATGAATACTTTGCTAGCTTGCTAACATAATAACATGATGATAACATGACTATATCAACACACAATATAGTACACTGATGCTTACTTCCGACTTTTGCACAACTGAAAAAAACTGCTATGATATCACACCAGGTGAGGGATACAGGCCACACGGCCTTGTTCTTTTATAGCTTGATTTTGAATCCAACATGGCAGCCCTGGTCTCTGATTAGCTGAATCATTTAGCACTTCCTCTCCAGTTCCACAGGCCTCTGGTGAGCAGGTAGAACGGCAGCAGGAGATAATGGATGTCTATGCTCAGATACACACACAATCATACATTCACATATGCATGCACATATATATTCAGATAGGGAGAGAGGCAAACAAAGAACCAGCATTAAACATTGGAGAATGAAAATAAGCAGAAAGTAAAGGAATGAGGAGAAGGCACAGCTGCGCCCGTAAAACCCAGATCCTCTGAAAACAGTTTTACAGTGATCTGCCACTCAATGATCTAAGCCACACAAAAATATGTGACAACACTACAAGTCCTTCAACCATGATTACAACCACTACAACTACCACCAATGCAAATACTAATAATACTACATCAGCAAATAATAATAATAATGAAGATGATAATATGGATACTTTATTTCCGTTATATCTAACATGCAATTCAAAATACTCACGGCAGAGGGCGACCACTGACGTTCTCTACAAGTATGTCATTTCTTGCCCTGATTCTCGTGTCGGCTTAGCTCAGTGGTTACTTCGTTGAATCAAACTGTCTCACAGTTTCGCATCAGCCCAACTCTCTCTGGAGAGTCGAACCACGGGCACTGTCCGACATTTTCCTTTCCGTTTCTCAAACCTAAATGGAATTTCTTTGCTTTGCTTCAGTGTGGACGTTTATATTGATTAGGCAGCAACGGTGGCATATTTGACTGATGTCTTTTCCGATGTAGAACGAGAAACAAATAGCCTAAAGGTTAAAAAGAACAACCCTTCCTTTAAAACAACCGATCAACAGCAGGTCTCGCTAAATTCGCTTTTTCACATGAAAAAAAAAAAATGTAGTTTTCACTGTTCAGTAAAGTACCAGCTTCCAGGCAACTGGTTTGTTAATTTACTTATTGCCAAACCTTACCCTCCTTAACAGATTAAATCACTGGGTATGGTTCGCATTAAGCTGTCTGGTTTTAATGAAATGCAGCATTTCACTGTTGTTAATTGTTTTTTCAGTCCTAAAATTAATTGGTTTTGCCATTATACAAGCAAAAAGTTTGTATAGCCTTTCGTAGTTTGTGAAATGGGAGACATAAGCTTAACCCATCCATCTATTTCCTGCCGCTTATCCAGAGTCAGCTCGCAGGGTTAGCAGACCAAGCAGAGAGGTCCATGCATCCGCCTCCCCAGCCACTTCCTCTAAGTCTTCCTAGGGGACCCCAGGCCGTCCCCAGGCAAGCCAGGAGATATAATCCCTCCAGTGCGTCCACGACTCCTCGGTCTGACTCGGGGCCTCCTCCCAGTTGGACATGCCCGAAAAACCTCTAATGGTAGGCCTCCGAACCAGATGCCTGAACCACCTCAACTGACTGCTCTAGACATAGAGGAGCAGCGGTTCTTCTCTGAGCCTCTCCCGGATGTCCGAGCTCCTCACCCTATTCCTAAGGGTCAACCCAGCCACCCTGCAGAGAAAGCTCATTTCTGCAGCTTGCATTCACGACCTTGTATTTTCAGTCTCTACTTAATGCTTTTGACCACTGGCAAGGGTTGCAAGACAGACTGACCAGTAAAGTGAGAGCTTCACTTTTAAGCTCAGGTTGCTCTTCACCATGACGGACCAGTACAACATCCGCTTTACTGCAGATGCTGCACCAATCCGCCTGTCAAGCTCCCGCTCCATCCCTAACTCACTCATGAACAAGACCCCGAGATACTTAAACTCCTCCACTCCACTCGGTGTAACCACCTCACCCCCCACTCAGAGGAGACAATCAACCTTTTTCTGGCAGAGAACCTTAGCCTCAGATTTGGCGGTGCTGATCCTCATTCACATTCAGCTGTGAACCGCTCTAACGTGTATTAGAGGTTACAACCTGATATACTGACAGGACCACATCTTCTGCAAACAGCATAGACATCCAGTCCTGAGGCCTCCATACTAGACTCCCTCAAAGCCTCGGCTGCACCTTGATATTATTGACTCCACACACCTCCAGCCTGCTACACCCTGCACATCTCCAGCCTGCCTGCTATACGCCACATACCTCCAGCCTGCCACACCTTGGACACCTCCAAGAATCAAATAAATTATTATTCGCTTTGTAACAAAACCAACCCCCCCCCCCAAAAAAGCACATTTCCGGACAATCATTGTAAACCTTTTCCTTCACGCAAAATGATCTAATTTTATTTAGATGAAGAGAAAAACGCGGACAGCGCATGTGGTCCGGCGTTCTGAAAGAGTGGCGTTGGGTGAATCTGAAACAGTTTGATAGAGGATCTCTGATGAGTGAGCACGTGACGCCAAATTCATGAAACTAGAGCGATAATTTTTGAATATTCCGAGCATTGGGCGAGTAATAAAAGAGAATTACTGCTTGAGAATCATAAATTTATATCTCAGGCTCACAAACTTGGGATCCTATTTATTCCATAAATTCCAGCATCCTATTATTTGGAAAATTCAAGCGTTAGCTTATAGTTGACGGTTTATTCAACTCGGTGGGATGAATACTTTGCTACCTTGCTAACATAATAACATGATGATAACATGACTATATCAACACACAATATAGTACACTGATGCTTACTTCCGACTTTTGCACAACTGAAAAAAACTGCTATGATATCACACCAGGTGAGGGATACAGGCCACACGGCCTTGTTCTTTTATAGCTTGATTTTGAATCCAATATGGCAGCCCTGGTCTCTGATTAGCTGAATCATTTAGCACTTCCTCTCCAGTACCACAGGCCTCTGGTGAGCAGGTAGAACGGCAGCAGGAGATAATGGATGTCTATGCTCAGATACACGCACAATCATACATTCACATATGCATGCACATATATATTCAAATAGGGAGAGAGGCAAACAAAGAACCAGCATTAAACATTGGAGAATGAAAAACAGCAGAAAGTAAAGGAATGAGGAGAAAGCACAGCTGCGCCCGTAAAACCCAGATCCTCTGAAAACAGTTTTACAGTGATCTGCCACTCAATGATCTAAGCCACACAAAAATATGTGACAACACTACAAGTCCTTCAACCATGATTACAACCACTACAACTAACACCAATGCAAATACTAATAATACTACATCAGCAAATAATAATAATAATGAAGATGATAATATGGATACTTTATTTCCGTTATATCTAACATGCAATTCAAAATACTCACGGCAGAGGGCGACCACTGACGTTCTCTACAAGTATGACATTTCTTGCCCTGATTCTCGTGTCGGCTTAGCTCAGTTGTTACTTCGTTGAATCAAACTGTATCACAGTTTCGCATCAGCCCAACTCTCTCTGGAGAGTCGAACCACGGGCACTGTCCGACATTTTCCTTTCCGTTTCACAAACCTCAATGGAATTTCTTTGCTTTGCTTCAGTGTGGACGTTAATATTGATTAGGCAGCAACGGTGGCTTATTTGACTGATGTCTTTTCCGATGTAGAACGAGAAACAAATAGCCTTAAGGTTAAAAAGAACAACCCTTCCTTTAAAACAACCGATCAACAGCAGGTCTCGCTAAATTCGCCTTTTCACCTGAAAAAAAAAAAATGTAGTTTTCGCTGTTCAGTAAAGTACCAGCTTCCAGGCAACTGGTTTGTTAATTTACTTATTGCCAAACCTTACCCTCCTTAACAGATTAAATCACTGGGTATGGTTCGCATTAGGCTGTCTGGTTTTAATGAAATGCAGCATTTCACTGTTGTTTATTGTTTTTTCAGTCCTAAAATTAATTGGTTTTGCCATTCTACAAGCAAAAAGTTTGTGTAGCCTATCTTAATGTGTGAATTGGGAGGCATAATCACCCATCCATCTATTACCTGCTCCTTATTCAGGGTCAGGTCGTGGGGTTAGCAGACTAAGCAGAGAGGTCCATGCTTCCCCCCACCTGCCACTTCCTCCAACTCTTCCTGGGGGACCTCAGGCCAGCCACAAGATATAATCCCTCCAGTGTGTCTTTGGTCTGACTCGAGGCTTCCTCCCAGTTGGACATGTCCAAAAAACCTCTCACGGGAGGCCTCCTAACCAGATGCCTGAACCACCTCAACTGACTGCTCTAGACAAGGAGGAGCTGCGGTTCTACTCCGAGCCTCTCCCGGATGTCCGAGCTCCTCACCCTATCCCTAAGGGTCTGCCCATCCACCCTGCAGAGAAAGCTCATTTCTGCAGCTTGCATTCACGACCTTGTGCTTTCAGTTTTTACTTACAGCTTTTGACCACAGGTGAGGGTTAGAACACAGACTGACTAGTAAAGTGAGAGCTTCACTTTTAAGCTCAGGTTCTTCTTCACCACGACGGACCAGTGCAACATCCGTTTTACTGCAAATTTAGCTTCATTGGTTTTACAATTTCAAAGACATTAGTACAACTAACAAGCTTACAATTATATAAACAATCAATACAGGCCAAGTTGTTAAACAGACAAAAAATCCCCAAAGAAGTGAAGCACATACAAATAAGTATTTAAATTACACAAAACCATCATACATATAGAAATACCATCTTAAAAAGATAAGAAAATACAGAAACAAAAATAAGTATAGCTGGTGCACAAATTATACTCAGCTTAATACTAAATGAAGAAACCCAACACAAAACATTAAAATTACCCATGCACATAAAGTCAAATTGGAGAAAGAAAAAAATGAAATATTTTATTCTCGTAGTCAAAAACAAAATACAACACATGTATTACTCAAAGAAGAAAAGACAAGACACATACTCACAATAAAACATATAATACTTCAACGACAATACACAAACATACCTATAAAACACATCAAAACAGAAAATAGGTCGCCCGTAAGGTATGCCCGGGTTTCCACTCGAGCTGGTGCCCCTCCAGTTGGAGGAGGTCTGACTAAATAACCAGTTCTTTCCAGTGGTCCACCCCCCATTTCTCCCGTGCCAGGTCCTTGTTTCTGTTGTCGTCCGCTAATATGCCGTCTTGAAGGAGGCTCTGGATCCTCTGTTGAAGAGTGACCAGGTCCACAGATGTTTTTTGGGAGACCTTGATGTTCCTCGTCTCCCACAGTGCCTGTTTGATAATGCCGATGATCCTCCACTGACGCCGGCTTATAGGTGTTTTACATCCCTGCGGTGGTCCGTCGAGGATCAGCTTAGCAGTCAGGGGGGACCTTGGCAGCAACCTGTTCAGGGAGACAAAGGAACAAACAAGGCCCCAGACCCGCCTGGCCATGGTGCACTCCCAGAAGAGATAATGGACACTCTCCTGATCAGTGCAACCGTGAGGGCAGCGCTCAGTCAGGGCCAAGTGCTGGCGGTACATAAAAACCCAGGTGGGAAGACACTAATGAGCCATCATCCAGGCAATGTCCCTCTGCTTGGTTGTCAGACACCAATGAGTGACATTTGCCCAGATGACGTGTGGGTCTCGGGTTGGGCCACCCCTTGGGAGCTCTACTGTCTGATTAGATTTTAAATAAGACATGATGTTTTCATAGCTCAACGAGGTGAGGCCGGCCCGAGGCAATCCCATCCTGTCGGCGAAGTCCTTTATTGCCTGATAAACATAAGGGGGGTCCCCCTTGTGGGATCTTATGGTCTTGCACGCCCAAGCCCATCGCCCTAAGGAAGGGGGTGGCATAGTACCTAGTAAAGGCACTCACCGTTTTCTCCCCCCTCCCTGTGCTCTGGACAAGGGTGGCCAGACCCTGTGCCATAATGATTGAAACAATATCTGGGACCCCCCGGCCCCCATTCCTCTCCTCCTTGAGGAGGGTAGTTCTTTTTAACCGTTTCATTTAAGACCCCCAGACAAAACGAAAGGCTAACCGAGCAATTTGTTTGCTGGTGGCTTTGTCTGGGGGAAAGACCCTCCCCACATAGAGAAGAATGGGGAGGACTATTGCCTTCAGAACAAGGATCTTACCCGCCATGGTCAGGGGCCGTGTGTTCCAGCTCAAGATCTTATTTTGGACGTGGCGTAGGGCTTCCCTCCAGCTCTCCTCTCCTCCTCCGTTCACTCCAACAAGGAGACAGGAACAGCTCACTCTTGTGCCTGTTGACCAGGGCACCAGTGGCTTGACAGAAGTCATCCAACACCTTGGAAGCATAAGTGATGGACCAACTATCTGTGGTGACGATGGTAATGTCATCCATGTACGCTATCACCTTTAGCCCCTGATCTCGGGTCCCCGGAAGTGGACATCCCACCACCTTCGGTGTAGCCCTTATAGCCTGCAATAGCGGTTCCAGGTAAATGACATACAGGAGGGCTGCAGATGCTGCACCGATCCGCCTGTCAAGCTCTCGCTCTATCCCTAACTCACTTATGAACAAGACCCCGAGATACTTAAACTCCTCCAGTTGGGGTAACCACCTCACCCTCCACTCAGAGGAGACAATCAACCTTTTTCTGGCAGAGAACCTTGGCCTCAGATTTGGCGGTGCTGATCCTCATTCACATTCAGCTGTGAACCGCTCTAATGTGCATTAGAGGTTCCAACCTGATATACTGACTGGACCACATCATCTGCAAATAGTAGAGATCAGCAGAGGCCACCATACTGGACTCCCTCAAAGCCTCGTCTGCACCTTGATATTATTCATCCCACACACCTCCAGCCTGCTACACCCTGCACATCTCCAGCCTGCTTGCTATACCCCACACACTATCAGCCTGCCACACCTTGCACACCTCCAAAAATCAACTAAATTCTTACCCCCCCGTGTGAATTGCGACACAAGAAAACTGTATTTCATGTGTGTATTTCCAAACCTGTATCTCATGGGTTGTGTCACATAAATTTGTTACACAACCCATTCGTTACAAATTAAAATATGTAGTAATTCATCATAAGGATTATCTGGATTTGGCGCGTTCAAGAACAACGGTGCTCGGCAGGGTATCTTTGTTGATGCCAGCGCACATCCTTCCATCCATTTTCTATACCCGCTTATTCCTCACTAGGGTCGCGGGGTGAGCTGGAGCCTATCACAGCTGACTACGGGCAAAGGCAGGGACCCAGCCTGGACAGCTTGCAAAATCCATCGCTGGGCACACTCACTATCCACACTCACACCTGTGGGCAATCTAGTGTCTCCAATTTGCCAGACATGCATGTCTTTGGACTGTGGGAAGAAAACAGAGAACCCGGAGAAAACCCACGCAAACACTGGGAGAACATGCAAACTCCAGACAGATTCCAACCCACGATCTTCTTGCTGTGAGGCAGCAATGCTACCTGTGCCACCGTGCCACCCACAGTTGCAATATCCCATCACTAGATGGCACACCAGGATCAGTTAATGAATATTCACAAGCAAGCCAAACATGGTTTTATGGATGAGTTCACTCCTAATTTAAATGCAGGATTTCTACTTTTATTAAAGCATTAACATTGCGATATTGACACTCTTACTTCAGATAATCCTCTGAGTATTTATTGCACTACAAATTAAATGCTATATTTTAACACGGGGCAACTAGGCCTCTTCAATACTAATGGTTTCTATAGCTGAATGTGTAAAATAGCAAGTAACTATTCAACTCTGACAACTGTACACTGTCTGTTGTATGCAGTCCTATATGGATTAACTATAAGACAAGCTATAACATTTGTTTAAGAAGTGATAACAACGCTATAGCTTAGAGTAACATTTGTGCCAGTGCAACTTGATCTTAAACTTGATAATTACAAAGTGATCGATACGTACGCCTGAAGAATGCTCTTCATCAATCCATTCAGTGAGAATTAAACATTTCCAGAAGATAATTTTGTGGCTCTGCATGCCTGCTGAATATGCCTGATGTGCAAGTAGTTAATTCACTTCAAAGTGAATTAAATACCATTCTCCATGAAAGAAAACAACTTTAGTGTTGTGTTTTACATGTTTAATCCATGATGTATCTAATGGACGCTTTGATCATTTTCACAGTTCATCTGTTTCTATCGAAATAGGACCTAAGTCTCTTGGTTTTGATTGTCTTTGCAGAGTCAACTGCAAACGTATACCTTAAATGAAGATAATTGTTCATAAAAATGCCTCTTTTCAGCTAACTATAAGACCTTGAATTTTGTTTTCAGATGCCAGGAAAACGCATATAAAGCACTTTAATTTTCAAATTTTTCTGCAGGCTTTGCGCCTTTGGCGTTCGTATGGGGGTTGCGCCCCCCCTTTAAAAAATTCCTGGATCCATCCCCATGGTGTGATATGAAAATGCGAGTATAATGTTCTATTTATCATCTACTCATTTTTACTATCATTGCCGATGCTCTATCATTGTCTTCATTACAGTCCAGTTGCGCTAACATTTGCTTTTAGTCAGCGGTGTATTCCAGTCAATGGAATGGCAAATTAGCTAGCATGCAAACGAGATTTTTTCCAGGTACGGAGCCCGGGAAGTGCAATGACATGAAAAAATATATAAGACGTGGCCACGAGATATAAGTCGTTCCCTCGATTTCATTATCTCGTTCCCACAACTTTGTTATTTCGTGGCCACAAAATACAAGTCGTTCCCACAACTTAGTTATTTCGTGGCCACAAAATACAAGTCGTTCCCACAACTTAGTTATTTCGTGGCCACAAAATACAAGTCGTTCCCACAACGTTACTAATCTGTGGCCACGAAATACAAGTCGTTCCCACAATTCAGTCAACTCATGGCCACGACATATAACTCGTTCCCTCAATTTTGTTGATTTAAATTGAAGGAATCACTTGTATATCGTGACCATGCGAAAGCTAAATCGTGGGGATGACTTGTCACTCGTGGCCACGAAATAGCTAAACCGTGGGAACGACTTGTATGTCATGGCCACAAAATAGCTAATTTGTGGGAACGACATGTATTTTGTGGCCATGAAATAACAAAGTTGTGGGAACGAGATTAATCGATTAAATTAATTAAATCGAGGGAACGACTTATATCTCGTGGCCATGTCTTATATTGAACAAAAACATGAACAAAAACACGGCTTTTAAAAAGTTTGCTGCTGACTTAGTGTGAAATTCGCGGGCAATGTAACACGAGAAGCTACAAGCTCGTTGAGGTGGTTCGGCTGTCTCTCACAGAGATGAACAGGGTGCCTATTTCATGATGGCTGTTAAGTAGATATGACAATCTGAAGGGAGTAGCGCTACAACCTCATTTCCATTCAAAAAACTAACCAAACATTCATCTTGTTGTGGCTAGAAGTTGCTGATACCCAGGATTTTCTCGACGATAGCGCGAATGACCTCCAATGTGTCTATGTCCATACCCATTGTTGATTTCCTTGAAACACGGCGCAGCGGCTACATCATGGCTCTCGGCCACGCCTTCTTTTCGTTGTTTGGTCCGGCGCAGAGCTCCGGGTGATCAGACTGAGTCCTGAAGCGAAATGAAATTAAGCGGAAGTACAAAGGCTGGAGGAGTCAGGCGAACACTCAGTAGCTATGTCTGCAAAATTCACACAACAACACAGGCTATATTAAGTGTGCTTGTTATGACATATCTGATTAATATTAAAACAGAAAAAAATGTTTAAAAAAAATGCTGAAAAGTCACATTTCTTCAGTGAAGTCAAGAAGTTAAATTCCGATCAGAACCAATGAGCTAACCACTAAATGGGACCAAAATTTGGTGTCTACATTTCTCAGGTAACATCGGTGAGTGCAACAAGATCAGTAGTCCGTTATCTGTTTTTCTTTCACATTGTACGATTGATTTCATGGGAGACTTTAGCCTTTCAACCAACATTTTTCTCACTCTGTAACGGAAACGAAAACACCCAAACAAGAAAACAAAGCCGCCAAATCGGTATAACTTTGCACATTGAATAAACCAGCAGGCACTGTAAGGTTTTTTCATTGTTGAATCAACGTCATGGGCCATAGTTGAATCACCTTTGAATTATGTTTTGATTTTGAAAGATGAATCAACGTTGATTTCGCAAAGTTTTTTCAACGTTGGGCATCATGGATCAGAGTTGAATCATTGTTGAATTATGTTTGGATTTTGAAAGATGAATCAATGTTGATTTCACAACTTTTTTTTCAACGTTGGGCATGAGTACCATACACAACGTTGAATCAACGTCATGGATCATTCTTGAATCACTGTTGAATTATGTTTAGATTTTGAAAGATGAAACAACGTTGAATTTGCAATGTTTTTTCAAAGTTGGGCATGAGTACGATACACAACCTCCACTTTTTTGGGGGTTTCAAAAATCGTTCTGGCCAAAAGCCGAGATGTGTATGGTACCCATGCCTAACGTTAAAAAAACATTGTGAAATCAGCGTTGATTCATCTTTCAAAATAAAAACATAATTCAACGGTGATTCAACTATGGTCCATGACCTTAATTCAACGGTGAAAAAACCTTAAAGTGCCTGCTGGGAAAGCTCGGCAATTCCATGTTTGTTATGAAACGGAGACTAAAACGTCAGACAGCGCCCGTGGTTCGACTCACGGAGAGAGTAGGGCTGAGGCGGAACAGTGAAACAGTTTGATTCAACGAAGTAACCACTGAGCTAATCCGATGCAAGGAATCTGGCTAGAAAATGCCTCCTTGTAGATCACAACCTTAAACGACACAGCATCTGGGCTGAGACTAGGGTGGCCATATTAAATTTTAGCTAGGATATCCATGTTCCTGATATGTCCTGATAACCTTCCTCGAAACATTCTGCGTTGATGACACTTATTTCATCAAGTCGTTTATCGTCCTGTTTTGTTTTATGTTGCATATCACAGAGGATGGAAAGAACTCTCCATTTGATACTCCCCGCTGTGCTGCTCATTGCCATGCAAATACTGTTTGAAGGGCAGGTTTTCAAAGTGAGTAAAGGCTACACCAACCTAGAATAAACCGTTTTACTGCACACAGTTATTTTACATACAATAATGTACTTTTCCAAAATTAATTCAGGAAAATAAATTATATCCATCCATCTTTCCATCTTCTTCCACTTATCCGGGGCCGGTTCGCGGGGGCAGCAGTCTAAGCAAGGATGCCCAGAATTCCCTCTCCCTGGACACTTCCTCCAGTTCTTCCGGGGGTATCCCAAAGCGTTCCCAGGCCAGCCGAGTGACATAGTCTCTCCAGCATGTCCTGGGTCTTCCCCAGGGCCTCCTCCCGGTGGGGCATGCCCAGAACACCTTCCCAGGTAGGCATCCAGGTGGCATCCGATATAGATGCCCGAGCCACCCCAGCTGGCTCCTTTTGATGTGGAGGAGCAGCGGCTCTACTCTGAGCTCCTCCCGGGTGACAGAGCTCCTCACCTTCTCTCTAAGGGAGCGCCCTGACACCCTGTGGAGGAAACCCATTTCAGCCGCTCGTACCCGAAATCTCGTTCTTTCGGTCATGACCCAAAGTTCATGACCATAAGTGAGGGTAGGAACGTAGCTTGACTGGTAAATCGAGAGCTTCGCCTTTCGGCTCAGCTCCTTCTTCACCACAACAGATCAGTTCAATGACCGCATTACTGCACTGATCTGTCTGTCAATCTCACGCTCCATCCTTCCCTCACTTGTGATCAAGACCCCAAGATACTTAAACTCCTCCACTTGAGGCAAGCCTCCTTTAAGAACCATAGCCCTGGACTTGGAGGTGCTGATTCTCATCCCATCCGCTTCGCACTTAGCTGCAAACCGCCTCAGTGCATGCTGATAGTCCTGGTTCGAAGGAGCCAACAAGACAATATCATCTGCAAAAAGCAGAGATGAGATCCTGTGGTCCCCAAACCGGACTCCCTCCATCCCCTGGCTGCACCTAGAAATTCTGTCCATAAAGATAATGAACAGAACTGGTAACAGAGGGCAGCCCTGCCGGAGTCCAACATGCACTGGGAACAGGTCTGACTTACTGCCGGCAATGCAAACCAAGCTCCTGCTCCGGTCATACAGAGACCGCACGGCCCTTAGTAGAGGGCCCTGGACTCCATACTCCCGAAGCACCTCCCACAGAATGCCACGAGGGACACGGTCGAATGCCTTCTCCAAGTCCACAAAACCCATGTGAACTGGTTTGGCAAACACCCATGCACCCTCAAGCACCCTATGGAGGGTATAGAGCTGGTCCAGTGTTCCACGACCAGGACGAAAACCGCTTTGTTCCTCCTGGATCCGAGGTTGGACTAGCGGCCGAATTCTCCTCTCCAGCACCCTGGAATAGACTTTACTCGAGAGGCTGAGGAGTGTGATTCCCCTATAGCTGGAGCACACCCTCCGGTCCCCCTTCTTAAATAGAGGCACTGTCCCCAACTGCCACGCGATGCTGCAGAGGTGTACTCAGGGCGGATCTCATTCACCCCCGGTGCCTTGCCACCGAGGAGCTTTCGAACTACCTCAGTGACTTCAGCCCGAGTGATGGATGAATCAGCCTCTGGGTCCCCTGCCTCTGCTTCCTCTACGGGAGGCGTATCAGTGGGATTTAGGAGATCTTCGAAGTATTCCTTCCACCGGCCGACAATATCCCCAGTCAAAGTCAACAGCTCTCCACCTCCACTGTAAACAGTGTTGGCAGGGTACTGCTTTCCCTTTCGGGTCTGACTAATAGTCTTCCTCCATGACCTCCCCAAACTTTTCCCATACCCAAGTTTTTGCTTCCGCCACCGCCCAGGCCACAGCACGCTTAGCCTGCCGGTACCGGTCAGCTGCCTCAGGAGTCCCACGAGCCAACCAAGCTGGGTAGGATTCCTTCTTCAGCTTGACGGCATCCCTTACTTTCGGTGTCCACCACCGGGTTCAGGGATTGCCGCCACGACAGTTGCCGGAAACCTTATGGCCACAGCTCCGAATAGTCGCGTCGACAATGGAGGTGGAGAACATGGTCTATTCAGACTCAATATCTCCAGCCTCCCTTGGGATCTGGTCAAAGCTCTCCCGGAGGTGAGAGTTGAAAACCCCTCTGACAGAGGGTTCCGCCAGATGTTCCCAACAGACCCTCACAACACGTTTAGGCCTGCCAAGTCTGTCCAGTTTCATCCTCCGCCGGCGGATCCAACTCAGCACCAGCTGGTGATCAGTGGACAGCTCAGCCCCTCTTGTCACCTGAGTGTCCAAGGCATGCAGCCGAAGGTCAGATGACACGACCAGAAAGTCCATAATTGACCTCCAACCTTGGGCGTCCTCATACCACGTGCACTGATGGACGCCCTTATGCTTGAACATGGTGTTTGTTATGGCCAAACCATGACTAGCACAGAAGTCCAATTACAGAACACCACTAGGGTTCAGATCAGGGAGGCCGTTCCTTCCAATCACGCCCCTCCAGGTAACACTGTCGCTGCCTACGTTGGCGATGAAGTCCCCCAGCAGAACAATGGAGACCCCAGTCGGAGCATTTTCCAGTACCCTTCCTACGGACTCCAAGAAGGTCGGGTACTCTGCACTGCCATTCAGCCCATAAGCCGAGATGACAATGAGGCACCTGTCCCCGACCCGAAGGCGCAGGGCAGCAACCCTCTCATTCACCGGGGAAAACTCCAACACATGACGGCTAAGCTGGGGGGCTATAAGCAAACCCACAACAGCCCGCTGCCTCTCACGGCAGGCAGCTCCAGAGTCCAGCCTCTTTTGAAGAGTTGGGTTCCAGAGCCCAGACTGTGCGTGGAGGTGAGCCTGACTCTCTCTAGCCGGTACCGCTTGACCTCCTACACAAGCTCAGGCTCCTTCCCCCCCAAAGAGGTGACATTCCATGTCCCAAGAACCAGATTCCATGTCCAGGGATCGGATCGTCGGGGCCCCTCGCCCACGACTGCCACCAAAAGCGCAATGCATCGGCCCCTTCTGAACCCTCCCGCAGGTGATGGGCCTATGGGAAGGCGGGCCCACGTCACTCGTTCGGGCTTTGCCCGGCCGGGTCCTGTTGGTGGAGACCCGACCACTAGGCACTCGCCTGCCCACCCCAACCCCAGGTCTGGCTCCAGGGTGGGGTCCTCGTGGCGCCAATCTAGGCGACGTAAATGTCCTTGTTGTATTTATGGTCATTAGGGGCTACGGAACCGTTCTTAGTCTGGCCTGTCACCTAGGACCTGTTTACCCTGGGAGACCCTACCAGGGGCAAAAAGCCCCAGACAACATAGCTCCTAGGATCATACAAGTACTCAAACCCCTCCACCACGATAAGGTGGCGATTCAAGGAGAGGATACATTATTGCTATACATTATAGCAACAGTGAAAATTCATGTTTCACCCAAATCAAACAGAAGCATCTAGTACTTGGGACTTGTGTATCCCTAAATAACTCCGTCAACCAACCAAATTTAATTTATTAATGGATTCCACTGATTGAATTTATCTCGGTTTGATTTTAGATGTTTTCTTAAGTTATCAGACTTTAAAATTTCCTACAAAAATATTGCAAGCACACTATGCCATGGCATGACTGAAATTGAAATCTGGGAATAAGAAAAAGGTCTTGAAATGTACAGGGGGTTGGATAAATCATCAGAAGTAATTGTCCCCCTGTTCCGCGTTGCGGCGGGGGAGAATTACTGCATTTAGCTGATAAAAAGCAATGACAAAGCACGGGACAGCATTGGGTTAGTCATGATTTGAAAGCATGGCTATTCCGCAAATCACAAATATAATGGATTTTCCCATGAAGTGGAGCCTATTAGGCCTACTGCTCGCATTGTTACAACTACTTCTATAGATGTACAATTATTCAAACACTAAAAGGTGGCGTTTCTTCAATAAAACTAGAAAGCTGAGAGAACATTTAGCAAGTGATTAAGTTAACTGGCATCAGGTGTGTAACATGATTAACTATAAAAGGAATGTCTTAGAGAGGCTGAGTCTCAGCAGTAAAGAACGCCAGAAGCTCTCCAACCTGTGAAGGCTTGCGTAAAAAAAACTGTGGGATACTTTTAAAACAATGTTCCTCAACGTCCAATTGCAAAGGCTTTGAAGGTCTCATCAACGACAGTGCATAATGTCATAAAAAGATTCAAAGAAACTGGAAAAATCTCTGTGCGCAAGGGACAAGGCTGAAGACTTTTACTGGATGCCTGTGATCTTCGGGCCCTCAGACGCCACCGCATCCCTCACCAGCATGATTCTCTCATTGACATTACAAATGGGCCCAGGAATACTTCAGGAAACCACAGGCTGTAAACACAGTGTGCCGTGCCATTCACAGATGCCACCTAAAACTTTATCAAGCAAAAAGGAAGCCATTGTTGAGCATGATCCAGAAGCGCCGCCGTGTTCTGTGGACCAAGGCTCATTTAAAATGGGCTGTAGCAAAGAGGAAAAGTGTCCTGTGGTCAGAGGGGTCCAAATTTGACATTCTTGTTGGAAATCATGAGCGTTGAGTCCTCCGGGCTAAAGAGGAAAAAGACCACCCCTCCTGTTATCAGCGTTCAATTCAAAAGCCAGCATCTCTGATGGAATGGGGATGCATTAGTGCATATGGTGTGGGGCACATGCATGAAAACCATTATGAATGCTGAAAGGTATATAAAGGTTTTAGAGCAACATATGGTCCCTCCAGATGACATTTATTCTAAGGAAGGCCTTGTGTATTTCAGCAGGACAATGCAAAACCACATATTGCAGCTATTACAACAGCATGACTTTGTAGTAGAAGAGTCCATGTGCTGAACTGGCCTGCCTGCAGTCCTGATCTTTCACTGATTGAGAACATTTGGTGCATAATGAAACGAAAAGTCCGTAAAAGGAGACCCAAAACTCTCCAACAGCTGGAAGCCTGTATTAAACAAGAGTGGGATCAAATTCCAACGGCTGAACTCATTTAACTTGTCTCCTCAATGCCCAGACCTCTCCACTCTATGTTAAAAACAAGAGGGGATGCTACTCCATGGTAAACAGGCCCTTGTCCCAACTTTTTTGAGACTGGCTGCAGCCCTCAAAATTTAAATGAGCTCATTTTGTGGATAAAATTGTAAAATTTCTCAGTTTCAACATTTGCTATGTTTTGTCTGTTAAATTGTGAATAAAATACTGGCTGGTGTTATTTGAAAGTGTGATGGTCCTGCCCTGCAGGCCCTCCCCCCTCCTGCTGTTTGGACCTCCACCTCAAGGAGCCACAGCTGCTGTTCGTTGCGGTTGAGGTGCTATTAAGAGTATAAAAGAGCTGCACTCCCAAACTGGGTGTGCAGCTGCATTCTGTTTTTATTCTGGTGTTACGCTTTGTTCTTGGAGCCCTGTTAGTTGTGTGCTGCTGCTCCCCTCCTGCAGTTTATTTATAACATAACATAACATGAATGGCAAGAACAGGCCGTTCAGCCTAACTAAGCTCGGCAGTACCTTTATACTATTGTGAATATATCCCTTCTGATACTCAATGACTCAATGGTATCTAGCTTTAGGCCAAGCCTGCTCTTGAAAACCCCTAAGGTCTCTGCCTCAACAATATGGTCAGGTAAGCTATTCCACATTGAAATTACTCTTTGGGTGAAGAAATATTTCCGAATATCAGTGCTAAATTTACCTTTGGTCAACTTTCATTTGTGACCCCGAGTTCTACTCACAATACTTGGTTGAACGAATTCACTTTGTTAATCCCTTTAACATATTTAAAGACCTCAATCATATCACCCCTGAGTCTCCTTTTCCTAAGACTAAAGAGATAAAGAATCTTCAGCCTCTTCTCGTAGCTTTCATCTTTTATACCTGGAATAAGCTTCGTGGCTCTTCTCTGAACTTTCTCATGAGCCTCTATATCCTACCTAAAGTATGGTGTGGTTATTATATAAATTAAAAGAGTTTTATATTTCATACTCAGCCTGTGCGTTAGGGTCCCTGGTTTTGCATTTGGGTACATAGTCCCAGTGCTTGCCGGCTTCTTGCCTTCTGCCGGCGGGACTAAACCATGACAGAATGCAGCTGCCAGTTCCGGACCCAGCCAAGCTGAGTGAGGGGAGTAGCGGCATTTTTTTTTTTTTTAATCGTCCAGGGCTCCATTCGGGTGCCCTAGTGTGTCTTCCGGAGGAGGGCGCCCCAGTGTGTAGTCCGTAGGAGGGTGCCGCTGAGTGTTCCGGAGGAGGGCGCCGCCGAGTGTTCCGGAGGAGGCAGCCAAGTGTGGTTGCCGTGTGGCTCCGGTGGCGGGTCCCGCCGAGTGTTCCGGAGGAGGGTGCCACCGAGTGTTCCGGAGGAGGACGGCCCAGTGTGTGTTCCGCAGGAGGGCGCCCCAGTGTGTGTTCTGGAGGAGGGCACCCCAGTGTGTGGTCCAGAGGAGGGCGCCCCAGTGTGGGGTCTAGAGTAGGGTGCCACTGAGTGTTCCGGAGGAGGGTGCCGCCGAGTGTTCCGTCAGAGGGCGCCAAGTGTGGGCGCCGTGTGGAGGAGTGAGGAGTGAGGAGGAGTGTTTTGGAGGAGTGAGGACGCCGCTGAATGTTCCGGAGGAGTGAGGGCACCGCCGGGTGTGTTCTGGAGGAGTAGGGCTCTTGGCATGCCAGGAGGCATACGTTGGGGGGGTCCTGTGGTGGTCCAGCCCTGCAGGCCCTCCCCCCTCCTACTGTTTGCACCTCCACCGCAACGAGCCACAGCTGCTGCTTATTGAGGTTGAGGTGCGATTAAGAGTATGGAAGAGCTGCCCTCCCAAACTGGGAGTGCAGCTGCATTTTGTTTTTATTCTGGTGTTATGCTTTGTTCTTGGAGCCCTGTTATTTGTGTGCTGCTGCTCTCCTCCTGCAGTTTATTTATTATCTAAATTGAAACAGTTTTATATTTCATACTCAGCCTGTGCGTTTGGGTCCCTCGTTTTGCATTTGGGTACATGGTCCCAGTGCCCGCTGGCTTCTTGCCTTCTGCCGGCGGGACTAAACCATGACAGAAAGTCATTGCATTTTGAATAAATTCACAAATTACACTTGGTCCCAACTATTTTGGAATTGGGGTTGTAGAGAGTAAATACAAAATGCAGTTTTTATATGAAGATTTGATTTATTAAGGGAAAAAAGCAATCACCATCATTAAGCATTCTTCAACTTTCCCAGTCTTTTGTTGCCCCGTCTTAGCCTTTTTGAAACGTGTTGCAGGCATCATATTCAAAATGTGTGAATATTTCCAAAAAAACAATTAAGTTTATTAGTTTGAGCATTAAATATCTTGTCTTTGTCTACTCAATTGAATATAGGGCGAAAAGGATTTTCAAATTATTGTATTCTGTTTTTATTCACGTTTTACACAACGTCCCAACTTCATAGGAATTTGGGTTTGTATAATAGATCACTCTAAGTAGCAGTAGAAATTGATAGTAAAAGTTCTTTTCTCTGAACATAGCGTAATGTATTGTTCGCAATGTTCAGAGCAAAGGGCCATTTACCATGGATTTTTGTTGCTAATTAAGGTGGCCTTTTATCGAATCTAGCTTGCAAGGTAAAAACTGTTTGGTTGCTATCTAATGAGTAAATGAAGATTCAGCAGGGTCACCCTTCTTAGCTTGCAGTCTGGATCGTTCTAAATAATATTGAAATACATGATAGTGGGAGTTTACTCATAGACTGTATTTACCATTTTTTAAATAGTTAATTTTTTTTTGAAGTAGGGTTATATGAGGTAGCTAGTTAGCTGGCAACTTATCCGTAGTCAATGTATTAATGTTGTCTACCCAGCTAGCTAGCTTGTACTGGATATTAGAATGGGAGCTAAGCAATGAATTGCCAAGGATGAGGAAAACAGCATGCATATTTACGCCTCATACAACTGTACTTAGATACAAATCTGAATGTGCTTAATAAGCCTTCAGTCTCAAGTCTCCACATAAGAGCCAGCACTGAACGCTAACACCAAAGCAGCCACTGAAAATAAATAAAAATTCAGAGGATGTGCTTTCTACTTTAAGCTGGGCAGGTGTATGGGCACAACCTCTATACCACGGCTCAACCCCCCGATCACTACTACGCAGACAAATGTGCAAGATGGCAACGTCCGTATGAAGGACATTTTGGCCCCATTTTTGTACATCGCCAGGAAGTGAAGATGCATCGTTCTTCTTTATATGCAGTCTATGGTTCACAAGGATACAATTGCAAAGTCTATACGTGGTGCATGAAATATCTATATCGACTCAAAGCTGCACACAAAGACATGAAAATATCTGCAGCACATACACTGTAAAGCCTAAAGTTTAAGTGCTGAACATATGCTTAACACTTTTGTGTAACCCTTTTAAAATACGTCACAGTGTTTGGATTCAGTTTTAAAATGTATTTAAACAAATCTGAAAAACCTTGATCGCAACATCCAATAAACATCAGTCTTTTGAATGAGAACACTTATTTAAAGGTACAGTGTGTAACTCATTTGGCTTTTTATCAGCAAAAATCAAGTATTGCTTTCATAAATACGTATTTTCAAAAGTCTAATCACAATCGCATACAAATGAAAGCTTTCTCGTAGCTTAGAATTGTTTACAAATACATAGGTGGCAGTGGGCAATATTTTTTATCGTAGGAGAAGTCTGGGACTTTTATAAATATCCATGAGGAACCGTCATCTGATTAGCCAGTGACGACATTTACTTGCGTTGGTGACGCTGGCTTGGTGTTCATGGTAGGCTAACCCTAACCCTAACCCTAACCAATCAGATGATGGCTCCTCATGAATATTTATAAAATTCCCATACTTCTCCCATGAAAAAAAAAATTTTGCTGGCGGTGCACCCACGGGCAGCTGCCATGTTGCATCGCCTTCTTTGAATGCGGTAGCCGAAAGGGGACAAACTTGGTTTGCCTTTTGCGGATTACCTCTAAATCCTCCACTTTGCATTGGGTGGTTATTTGCCTCCGCATCCTGCATTAAAACCGTGAAATGCACACCTTCTCGTTAATTATCCCTTACATATAAGTTATTTGGATGATGATGATCTTTAGGTACTTTATTGTTGTCAGTAATGGTTCAGGAATATATTTGTTTATTATCTGTATACTGGTTTTACATGGCTATTGGTGAACTATCATCATTATCGACATTGTTATTATTCACAGCATATGATTGTAATTCAACTTTGATTTATCTAAGTCCAACTTGTTGTGCTGGACGATATTTCCCCACAACGGCCTCTCGACGCTGTCATGCACATATGCAAATAGATGATAGAAAGCTCAAACTCAACGAAATGCTTTATTTCACTGGTCAGTCTGTACAAGGAAGATTGACTGCACCCAAGGCATAATAGTGCAATTATGAGACCCTGAAAAGGGTACCAACTTAAAAAAGTTTTTTTTTATTTTACCAATTTTAATTGGCAAGTTTACCGTATGGGCAGTAATTCATGGTAAGGAAACTTGTTCTACATAAATGTATATATCTTGGGTTTATTTGTGTTGTTTTTTCATCTCCTTCACTATTTAATCGTGTCATCTAATATAGGCGTTTTGGGGTAAAAACACCCATTATTATCCCCTTAGATCTGCAACTATAGCTCTTAAGTAGACTGTGCCTACTCATAAACTCAAGTTACATCACCTCCTAAAAAAATCTGACATCTGACATGATGTTGCGTTCCCTCCCTAGGATGTCCAAGGTATTGCATTATCTTCCATGGGTATATCAGATCTCCCATGTATTGCAATATCTACCATGGGTACTGCATCAGATCTCTTGTGTATCGATTTATTTTCCATGGGGATTGCATCATCTTCCATGGCTATTGCATCATCTCAGGCTAAAACAAAAGGGGAGCTGATTAATTAATTTATTAATTTAAGCTTCAGCATGACTTCTGATTGGTGCAAAACTGGATTTCTTTGGATGAGGAATACGACAAACATACATACTGCAGAAAATTAGGACAAATTTCATTCCATGACCTGAAACTAACCAACAGACAACTTTTGACTTGTCAGTGCAATGTCATATTCAGTGAACATGACCAAATCTGTTTCCATCACAAAGAAGTATATTTGTCACGCTTTGAAAGTCTACAGAGATCATTTGCCGATCCATTTAATTTTCATAACAAGCACATAACAAGTAAGTTTCATGGTGGCATCACCCTGCATTCGTTTTTCCTGAGCAGAGAACAAGCGTTAATTTACTGTAAGGTAGTAATGGCCAAATGAAGCTTTCTGAAGCATTGAAGCTTGTATCGAGAAAGGGTTCATTACTCGAAGCTTTTCAACACAAACCTCTTTGATGGCATCTGGTGGCCAAAAGTACAAAGAGCAGCTTGAAACTACGCTGAACAAAAATATTAATACCCCATGTCAAATATTGATGTCACATGGAGTTAACAACTATAAGTGAGTATATGCTGACCTTTACTTGTACAATAGGGATATTTCTCTTGATTTGTGTACCATTTTTTAATCCATCTCTCTGTCAGTCAGCATTTGCTCGGTGATGCAGTGATTTCACTCAGTACATGGACGTGGCATTTCCAGACGGTGATCAGACAGAATGAGCAGTACCCAGACACTCCTTACACTGGAGACAATAGAAGGCCACCCCAAAATGTCAAATTTTGTAAAAAGTCATCATGCTTTAGATGTCTCATTGTCATGCGGGAACATGCCATTGGCATGCTGGATGCAAGGATATCCACCAGAGCGATCGCTGTGCAGCTGAATGTTAACTATTGGAAGATTGGTCATTTGAAAGTTTGTTTCCGACAGATGGGCAGTACTGCAAATCGACCTCATACACATCGGCCACGTGTGACCACACCAGCACAAGATCGCTACATCTGGCTCGTCCACCTGCGCGATCGGCTCAGATCAGCGACACGCTCGACGGATGTGACCGTTGGTCTGCACAAGAGATGCATCATACCACAGACAGTCCGTAACCACCTGAGAGAAGCCAACTTGCAAGCTTGGTGTCCTCACATTGGTCTGGATCTCACTGCTGTCCGGTGTCGAAACCAACTCGCATTGGCAAACGCACATGTTCGATGGTCCTTGACACGCTGGAGAAGAGTGCAATTCGCAGACAAATCCCGGTTCCAATCCCAGCTGGCATTAATTGTGGGCGGCGCCTGGATTCTATTGAAGCCCAGGTTCTGCCTCGCCACCTTTGCTAGACTGTCAGTGTAGGGAATGGTTATTCTGTAAGTGAACCAAGGCTGGGCCACATATGCTTCAGCACACGCGGCCCACCTTAGTTGAAACATATTTGGGCCAGTTTTGGCCAAAATATGGCAAATTAGCATCGACTAATCTGGATGTGAGCCTAAAGTGGCCCACATATAAGAAAACGCACCTGGCCCACCTTTGCTCAGTCATATGTGGGCCAGTTTTGGCTGAAATATGGCAAGCTAGCGTCAACTAATCTGGATGTGAGTCTAAAGTGGCCCACATGTAAGATTGCACTATAGCCCATAAACTCTCTAGTTAGAGAGTTGATTAGGATTTCGTTGCAAAAGAGGAGAAGTGTTAGTTAGTCAGGGAAATTTTCTCTCTCTTTTCCCTCTTCCTTCCTCTGTGCATCGCCTGGTGCTTAATCTTTTGATCTCGACTTTCGAGATTTTTCCTTTGTTTCATTCTGTCCAGCTCGCTGTGTTTCCTTATTATTATTTGGACGAGATTTATGTCCTTTGGAAGCAAGCACTCCTCTCTCTTGTTTTATCTGTGTTTGTCATTTCGCTGGCTCCATGACTCTCAATTTGTCCTTCACTGCTTCGCTGTCTATCGCACAAAATCACCAACAAAACACCTCACAAATCCTGCCAATGTTTCGGTGCCCTACAAACCACTTGAATTACTACCAAAGCAGTGACATGGCAAACAAAGCTTCGTACGTTATTGATCATTTGACTCCAGCCAAACGAATCAAGCTTTGACACAGTGTATCTGAAGCATTGTGTTGTTTTTTAGACACGTGCATGGGAACCTCAGCTTTAAATGGACCATCACTACTGTAAGGATGTTCATTTCTCTCACTGTGAAACTTGATTTGCAACATCATGTCAGATGTAAGATTATCTTAGAAAAATGACATTACTTGAGTTTATGAGTAGGCACTGCCTATTTAAAACTTCTGGCTCCAGAACAAAAGGAATAAAAATAGGCATTTTTACTCCAAAATGCCTATAATTGATAATATGATTTAATAGTGAAGGAGATGAGAAATGTGTTGCAATTTTGAACATAAAAAGCCAAAATTAAAAGAATTATGTGGAACAAGTTTTGTTTCATGGGTAACTGCCCACATGAAGAACTTCCCGCTCTAAAATTGGCAAAAAAAAAAAAGTGACTTTTTCAAGCCAGGACCCTAACTCCGCTATTATGCTTTGGGTGTGGTCAATCTTTCTCGTACAGCCAGACCTGTCCTAAATTCGAAGGAATCCGTTACAATTTAGCCTCTGTAAAGGATCCTGGCCTCATAGGAGGCCCTTGAAAACTGAATGTTTGATTTTCGCCCTTTACATGTTTCATATTTGAGAGGCCAATATCTTTAAAATTAAAAGAGATAGATACATTTTTGACATGAGATTATGAAAGCCTGGCCCCAAATTAGCCTGGGTAGAAACTTTCAGCCCAAACATATTGGTTTGTTCCAAGGATAGTGGACCCCAAAATCTTTAAAAAATTAACATTTGCGATTCGTGAAGGCATAAAGGGGGCGTGGCCCCAGATTTTTGTGGGACCATGTCTCGGAAACCCCCTGGATTAGAACCATAAATTTTTTCAGGTGTCCATTATGAATATAGCAGTTCTTTCAAAATTAATTTGAACCAAATCTGAGTCGGTGCTCTGGGGCCCTGTGGTTGACTTCATCTGGAATGACCCGTGGAGTAAATAAAAGATGTTATGGATGGTTAATACTTTGTCATCACAACAAATTGAGAGAGTTTATTCTATATTCAACTGATGAAGAATTAAACTCCAAAAACAGAAGTAAATTTTTTTTGGTCATCGAGGACTGCTCGCATTTCGTTATTTTAAATGTATGAGAACCAAGGCATACGATTTCATGAACAAAATGCCCCCGTATACAGCATTAGTAACAAAGGCTAACAGTTACTCATACTAACTAATATGGCAAACAAGCTCTGTGATCATCATAGCTATGGTAAATCAAAACACCTGGCTAGCTAGCTAGCTTTAAGAATGCCTTGTTATTCCATTCTACTTTCTCAATTTGAAACATACTCTGCATCATTCAAGTCCTCCTCTTGACTTTTAAAATATTACAAAAGGTGAGCAGGGAGGTGTTTCACTAAGCCATAGTGCAGAGTCAGCAAAGAAACAGAACAGAGCAAAACCCCCTAATGGTTCTTTGCTCAATTTTCCTGATTTTCTTTCCTTTTTGGGGAGGGGGAGTTCACAGTTTTACTTAGTATAATTATCCAGTTAACCCAGCCCCCCTGCTGCATGGCAATGTACTTCTGGTCTGTAGGTATGACTGTTATGGGTTAGCCTTTGAGGAAATGGCAGCAGTCACCGACCGTGAATAGGAGCCTCTACCATCCTATAGGTTTTCACTCCAACCCTAACAAGGCACTCCTCATTCAACTGTTACCGACCCGCACTGAGCTGCTAACTAGTGGTCAGGTGTGGCAAACTGAGGTTGAAATGAAAACCTAAAGGAAGGCAGAGATCCATGAGCAGGGTTGGTAACCACAGGTGTCATGGAAGGCCATCGTTCCCTGTTCCTGGAGGTCCATATATTTTAACTCAAATCCTAATTAGGTGCGGCAGTGAAAATCTGCCCAATAACAGATCTGCATGTGCAGGAACAAGGCAGGCATGGTGAGAAGCGGTTGAACAGTAAACTGTTGCTGGACATTTAAAATTGATTTTTTCACTCTCCAAGCCTCCATTTCATCCTCCATGCTTTCGAACAATTAATTACATTTTTTACCCATCCGCACCAAGATGTTTTGATCTCCTTATAGGTCCATGATCCGCACGGCCTCCATCCGCCAATCTGGGTTTGCTTGGATGCGCCGTCCCTCCAAGGAATCCTGGTTGCCGTTTCCATAGCAACAGGAGGACTTTACATCTCCAACAGAAGAAGAGTGATGGGGGAGGATTTGAGAGGGCTGAATTAACCCTTGTCCAACCAAGGGGTAGGGTGGTTACCACCCCCCCCACCCCCCCAACAGATTTTTTCCTGTCACACAAAAACGTTAACAGATATGATCTAATGCTACTAGATAATTGTTTATTCATCCTTTGCACTCACTATCATGAAAAAACAATGAGGGTAGCTCACCCCCGGGGGGTAGGGTAGGCCATCAAAGTTGAGGGTGGTGGGGGGGGGGGGGGGGGGGGGGGGGAGTGCCACCAGTATCAATTTTTGCCTGTTTTTGATACAAAATATGCTTACAAATTAGCTGCATATAGTATGCTATTATGTTTCATGCTGAATGAACTTTGTGGACCACACTGATTATCATCCTTATTGAATTATTGATGTAGCTTGTCCTTGTAATTGTAAATCTTGGAATTACAATGACCAGCAGTGACCGGTAACCTTGAAGTGATCTTCACCTAATAATATTAGAAGTGCATGACCAACATACTTTTACTTTTGTATTCAACTGGTTACTATACTGTATACTTTTTTATACTGTGCTATTGGCCTACTATTATACAAATTCATAGAATTGTTCATGACGTTTTTCTCATAATTCATAGATCAACCTTTTATGAAAGTGTGTTTTTGTATTTTTTTCAGATATGACATCATTGTGATGTCACAGTGCTGAAGTTTGTGATGTTTGATTCTTGTTTTGAAAGAGAACATATGTACCTGACATATTACTGATATTTCCTTGTTCTATCATAGGGAAAAACAAAGTAAAGAAAAGGTGAAAAATGTTCAGAAAACTATTTGTTTTCCTTTTGTGTGTGGTTTTCCCAAAATGAATGATTCATGACATCATAGTAATGTCAAATTTGTGTTACTCGTGAGTTTATAACATTTATAATAATACTAATATATTAATTGTAGTATCAGTAGTTCTAGAGGTTACAGAAAGTTACATATTTTCAGCTAAAACTAATAAGAATATAAAGAAACACAGATTTTTGTCATTTTGATGTTTTTCCTAATATGGTGTTAGTTATGACGTCACTATGAAGTCATAATGTTGAAATCTGTTTTATTTGGACTTTATTTGAAGAGAGGACATCTGTTGCTGTTGTAATGTGAATATAGGCCACTAGATGGCAGTATTTACCTTTTTTTTGTTAAGCTCAGACTGGAGTCATGTTTAGACATGTCCTGGACATGTCTGGGGCAAGTCTCAGAAAATTAAAAAAAAGAGGTCTAAATGTGGGTGGGGTCTGCAAAAGAGTATATAAGGCAAAGAATTGAGACAGTAGAGTAGTAGGAGAAATTGCAAGAAGATGACCAGACCTGCCATTCTGTTCAAGACCTGTGACGTTTCTTTTGTGGATTTCTTTGCCTGTGTTTGAGCATTTTCTTCATCCAGGACATCACCAAGCCACCCCACCAAAAAGGGACTGCAATTATTTCTGTTTTTTCTAATTTATCAATCTTGGTCTTTAGTTGTAGGTTGTTATTAGTCTTTGTCTTTGTTAAAAATTAAATGTGTTTTAGTTGTTAAAACTGTGTTTGTCATCCCTTGCTGTTGCTGTTGTGTAATAAATGTAATAACAAATTGGGGCCATAACACTGTACACTGATACCAAAGAAGATGATGTTAATCGCTTAATTTCAAAATAATCCAACCCCCCCACCCCCAGTCAGGGTTGTTGTAGAAAAACCCTTGGTTGGACAAGGGTTAATGTAGGATTCAGTCTGGGTGCACCAATTTGAATTCTCTGTCTCTCTGCTACACTGTTACTGCTGCTACTCCTTGGCAACTGTTGCTAGGGCTCAGCTTGTTGTTTGTTTTTGAACAGCTGTTACAGCTACTTAGCTTTAATACATATACAGTTGTATACAAAAGTTTGGGCACCCCGTGGTCAAAATTTCTGTTACTGTGAATAGCTAATCAAGTAAAAGATGACTGCACTCCAAAGGGCATAAAGTTGAAGAGGACACATTTCCTTTATTATTTAAACATTATTTATTACTTAATTTCCATCCTTTTACAGTTTCAAAATGACAAAAAAGGAAAAGGGTCCGAAGCAAAAGTTTGGGTACCCTTGCGTGGTCAGTTCTTAGTAACACTCTCTTCGGCAAGCATCACAGCTTGTAAACTTGTAAACACTTTTTGGTGCAAGCTAAGAGTTTTTAAATTCTGGTTTGGGAGATTTTGTCCATTTTCTTTGCCAAAGGCTTCTAGTTGTGTGAGATTCTTTGGCTGCCTTGCATGCACTGCTCTTTTGAGGTCTATCCACAGATTTTCAACGATATTGAGGTAGGAGACCTTGAGGGCTATGGTGAAACCTTTAGCTTGCGTCTCTTGAGGTAGTCAGTCGTGAATTTTGAGGTCCTGCTGTGGAAGCCATCCTCTTTTCATCTTCAGCTTTTTTACAGATGGTGTGATGTTTGCTTCCAGAATTTGCGGGAATTTAATTGAATCCATTCCCTGTGCCACTGGCTGCAACACAAGCCTAAAGCAAGACTGATCCAACCACATGCTTGACAGTTAGAGAGGTGTTCTTTTAATGAAATTCTGCATCATTTTTTCTCCAAACATACCTCTGCTCATTGCAGCCAATGAGTTCTATTTTAACTTCATCAGTCCACCGGACTTGTTTCCTAAATGCATCAATCTTGTTCAAATGTTCCTTAGTAACCCTCTGATGCTGAACTTCATGGTGAGGATGCAGGAAAGGTTTCCTTCTCATGACGCTTCCATGAAGGTCATATTTCACCAAGAGTCACTGAACCGAAGGGCAGTGCACCATGACTCCATGGTGAGCTAGATCTTGCTGAGGGTCCTCTGTTGCTAAACGGGTGTTTTGATTTACCTTTCCAGTAATCCGATGAGCAGTTTTCTTAGGAGGTTTTCTTGGTCTTCCAGACCTCAACTTGGCCTTCACTGTGTCTGTTGACTGCCATTTCTTAATTATATTATGAACTGAGGAAATCGCAACCTGAAAACATTTTGCTATTTTCTCATAGCCTTCTCCTGCTTTGGGTGCATTAAATATTTTCATTTTTAGAGAGCTACACAGCTGCGTAGAGGACCCAATGCTTCTGATTATTGGGCCAATTTTAGAGGAGTCTGCGTATTTATAAAAATTGAAATTTGCCTCACCTGGCCTTCACTAATGATGATTATGAGCCCTAACAAGCTAAATACGGTCTGAGACCATAGTCAAAGTTACTTGAGCTCAAATCTTTTGGGATGCCTAAACTTTTTCACAGTGCTCATTTCCTTTTTTTTCACTCTAGAATTGAACCAAAAAAAAAATTAATATACTAATACTGTTGTGAATCTGCATCTCTGCCATGCTTTGTCAGCTCCATGTTTAAGTTTTGTGCCTGGCCTTGCCATGTATGCTTTTTGTGTTTTAGTGACCACTGCCTGCCCCTTACCATCCCCATGATTATGTATTGTGTTTTGTTGTTTGATTTCTTGTTTTATTATGTTTCATGTTTTGTATTGTTTATGTCTTTGCCATGTTTTATAGTCTTGCCATGTTTCACAGTCTTGCCATGTTTCATAGCCTTGCCATTCTTTCATAGTCTTGTTGTGATTTCTAGTCCTGCACTTCGTTTACCCTGTCTTGTCTTGTGTAGGTCTTTGCCCACGGTCCCTTGTCTGACGTGCCACTCATTCGGGTGATTTCCTGGTTTCTGGGATTTCAATCTTTCTTCATATCTCATTTTCTTCCTTCCTCTCTCTTTATGCTATCTACTAACCCTACTAACAGTTTATTGTTTTCGATAAATACTAACCCCGATTAACATTGTACATTTATACTAACTAACTAACTTGCACTCGGGATTGTATAGCTGCACATACTAATAGACTAACGATCTCTCAGCATTCGCCCAATCTGTATCTCCGCCCTCCTTGTCTATCACTAATTATCTCCACTGCGGTTTCCTCTTATATCTCTTGCTTTCCCTTTGCTTTAGACTGTACACTTTAGTACTCCTTAACCGGAGCCGTTTGTTCGTTCATAGGAATGTCTCGTTATCCCTGTCTGCGTTTCGGCATTCGCCAAATTCATGTAATTAGTTTTCCTCATGTGTCACTCCCATGTCATTGACTACACCTGTTTACCCTAGTCATGTGTTTAACCCGGATATGTATATAAGGTGTCTACACTTTTAGTTCCTTGTCAGATCGTCTTTACTCCTTTGTCTTGTGCTACGTTCCTCGCCTTGCTCACTGTGATATTTTCTTTCTGACTGGATTGCCCGACACTTGTTTTTTGGTTTGCCCTTTTGGATCTGATTGCCTTCGTGAGTTTTGACCTACTTTTTGCCCGACCACGTCTATTGTCTTTGCTGCCCTGGTATTTGGATTCGGACTGTTTACGGCTTATGAGTTTGTCTCTCCACCAAACCCACGCCTGTGTACCGAACCATTTTTGCCTGACCTTGAGTTGTGTTATTGGTGCCCTGGTTACAGTTTTGGACTTTGCCCTTTGGATTCTGTTTGTGGATTGTGGACATTGTACTGTTGCCAGCCCTGTTGGGGGGTTTCCCCCTTCAGAAATAAAGCCTCCATTTTGCATTCATCTGGTTCTCGCTCTTGGCTCATTTCGTAAAACCTCACATTACGATCTGACCATGACGGAGCCAGCGTCAGACCAGTCTCTGCAGGAGGCAGTGCACCAGCAGGGCACTCAGTTGGAGTTTCAGGAACGTCAGCTCCGTGCTTTAATGCAGCACATGCAAACCATGAGTCTCCAGTTGGCGGATCTTACTCGCTCAGTACAGGGAGCGCAGCAACTACAGTCACCCCAGCCTACCGTCTATACTCCTCCTGCTCCCGCTTCCGCCCCGCCCCTACCCAGCTGCGAACCACGTCTGCCACCGCCGGAGAGGTACGACGGGAACCCGGGAGCATGTCGGGCGTTTCTCACCCAGTGTGAGCTCATCTTCAGCCTGCAGCCTTCGTCCTTCCCCACCGAAAGAGCGCGAGTTGCTTTTATCATCACACAACTGACGGGAAGAGCTAAGCAGTGGGCTACAGCGGCTTGGGAAGCTGATCTCCCATGTGTACAGACTTTTCGTCTACTGGGTGAAGAGATGAGGCGGATCTTCGATCGCACCAAGTTGGGTCACGAGGCAGGACGAGAGATCCTACGCATGCGACAAGGTGGGCGTCCTGTAGCCGACTACGCCATTGATTTTCAGACGTTGGCCACCAACAGCAGATGGGGACAGAGAGCTCTTTATGATGCCTTCTTTGACGGATTATCCGAAGCACTTAAAGATGAGCTAGTGTCGCGGGAATTGCCGGAGAACTTGGACGATCTTGTCGACCTGGCTATTCGCGTGGATTCGCGATTGGAGGAGCGCCGACGCCTCGCTTCTCGCAGACGACCATATCCAGCTCCCCAGAGTACTCCGCCTCGATCACCCCCTACTGGCAGCCGCCCCCCTGAGCCAGAACCCATGCAATTGGGACATACGCGCATTCCTGTAGAGGAGAGGGATCGCCGCCGCCGTGATGGGGCCTGCTTTTACTGTGGCAAGGGAGGACACCTTATCGCTCAGTGCCCTAACAGGGAAAAAAAAAAGAAGAGAAGAGGTCCTCCTGGTGCCCGCATAGCTACAGTAATAGGGGTGACGCCGGGACAGGAAACTAACAACCGCACATGCGTTCCTGTAACTTTGGAATGGGGGGGCGAGAGCAGATCCACCGAGGCTCTCGTGGACACCGGAGCGGAGGAAAATTTAATTGATGTGGAGCTGGCCCGGAAATGGGGGGTTCCCACAGAGAAGATCTTTCCTGATCGAGTGGCCAATTCGCTCAGCGGCCAGAGGATCGCTCAAATAACCCATACAACCAGCCCCATCAGACTCAAGGTGTCAGGGAACCACCACGAAACCATTCAGTTCCTCCTGTTACACTCTCCCCATGCTCCTATCGTTCTGGGCCATCCATGGATGGCCAAACACCTACCAGAGATCGACTGGCGCAAGAATGAGATTAAGGGATGGAGCCCCAACTGCTCCCTGACATGCCTCCGCAACGCCCTCGACCCTCTACACAACCCATCTCCGGAGGAGATTCCAGACCTGGAAAAGGTTCCTCTAGAATTCCATGACCTCAAGGAGGTTTTCTCAAAGTCTCGGGCCACCAGCTTACCACCTCACCGACCCTATGACTGCACCATAGACCTGAAGCCAGGTACTTTGCCCCCTAGAGGCCGACTCTATTCACTCTCCAGACCAGAGAACCAAGCTATGGAGAAGTATCTCTCAGAGTCTCTCGCTGCAGGCATTATACGCCCGTCTTCATCACCTGCTGGTGCGGGGTTTTTCTTCGTAGCTAAGAAGGATGGATCATTAAGACCCTGTATTGATTACCGTGGCCTCAATGAGATAACTATTAAGAACCGCTACCCACTTCCCCTCATGAACACCGCTTTTGATCTCCTGCAAGGAGCCAAGATCTTTACTAAGCTCGACCTCCGGAATGCGTACCACTTAGTGCGAATCAGAGAGGGGGACGAATGGAAGACCGCCTTTAACACTTCCACGGGGCACTGGGAATATTTGGTTCTTCCTTTCGGGCTTACCAACGCTCCAGCAGTGTTTCAAAACCTCGTCAATGATGTCTTAAGAGACATGATAAACAAGTTTGTTTTTGTCTATCTTGACGATATTCTAATTTTTTCTGAATCCCAGGAGGACCATGTTAAGCATGTTCGCCAAGTGCTCCGTCGCCTCTTGGAGAACCGCCTTTTCGTGAAGGCCGAGAAGTGTGAGTTTTTTGTTGAAACCACCACCTTTTTGGGTTACATTATTTCTCCGAGCACCATTCGCATGGACCCAGTAAAGGTGGAGGCAGTTACCAAGTGGCCCCGACCTGAGGACCGTAAGTCACTCCAACGTTTCCTAGGATTTGCCAACTTCTACCGGCGGTTCATCAGGAACTATAGTTCGGTTGCAGCTCCTCTTACTGCTCTCACCTCCTCCAAATTCAAGTTTCGTTGGTCGGAGAAAGCAGAGGACGCCTTTAAGGAATTAAAAACCAGATTCACATCTGCACCCATCCTCACCATTCCCAACCCAGAGCTCCAGTTCATCGTCGAGGTGGATGCCTCCAATATTGGAGCTGGAGCCATCCTGTCTCAGAGGTCCACGGAGGACGGGAAAATCCATCCATGTGCCTTCTTCTCTCGCCGCCTCAGCTCAGCGGAGAGAAACTACGACATCGGCAACCGGGAGCTGTTAGCAGTGAAGTTGGCCTTGGAGGAATGGAGGCAATGGCTGGAAGGATCCAAAGTTCCCTTTATTGTCTGGACTGACCATAAGAATTTGGAGTACCTTCAGACGGCCAAGAGACTCAACCCACGACAAGCCAGGTGGGCATTATTTTTTTCCCGTTTCAATTTCCACATCGCTTTCAGACCAGGAAGTAAGAATGTTAAACCTGACGCCCTCTCACGCTGTTTTGAGATTAGAGAAGGAGGCCCTTGCAATGATACAGTACTCCCTAAGGAAGCGTTCATTAACGCTCTATGTTTTAATATTGAAAGAGAGGTCAAGGATGCCCAAGCTAATGCTGCTACCCCTAGTGCTTGCCCCACTAATTGCCTATATGTTCCAGCTGCTTTGCGCCCCAAGGTCCTGGAGTGGGGACACTCCTCCATGCTGTCCTGCCATCCTGGGGTACGCCGCACCAAGGACTTTATTCTCCAAAGATTTTGGTGGCCAGAGATAACTCAGGATGTTCAGGGTTTTGTAGCTGCTTGCTCGGTCTGCGCCCAGGCTAAGACATCACACCAGCCCCCTCAAGGTTTGCTTCAGCCCCTTCCTACACCACATCGCCCCTGGTCCCACATTGCACTAGATTTTGTCACTGGCCTTCCTCCTTCCAATCACCACACCACCATTCTCACGATAGTTGATAGATTCTCCAAAGCCATTCATTTAGTCCCCCTCACCAAGCTCCCTTCCGCTCAAGAAACCGCTAATCTCATCATTCAACACGTTATTAGACTTCACGGAATCCCCACCGACATCACTTCTGATCGTGGCCCCCAATTCACTGCTCTGTTTTGGAAAGCATTTTGTAAGTCACTTGGCACTTCAGTTAGTTTGTCATCAGGTTTTCACCCCCAAACTAATGGCCAGACCGAGCGAGCTAACCAGTCTGTGGAAAATGTTCTAAGGTGTTTATGTGTTAGGAACCCCTCCTCCTGGAGCCATCAATTGCCGTGGGTGGAATATGCCCTGAACAGCCACACCTCGGCTGCCTCCGGCGTTTCCCCCTTCAGGGCCTGCCTAGGCTACCAACCCCCGTTGTTCCCGTCTCAGGAGGAAGAAGTAGCCGTTCCTTCAGCTCGTGAGTTCGTGCGCAGGTGTAGACGCACCTGGATTACCACCCGCCAGGCCCTGCTCAGGTCAGTCTCCAGGATGAAGGAGCAGGCCGACAGGAGACGCACATCTGCTCCCACGTACCGACCTGGGCAACGGGTTTGGCTTTCTTCAAGGGACATTCCCCTCAGAGGTAACGGGGGTAAGCTTTTCCCCAAGTTCCTGGGCCCTTTCACCATTGAAAGGGTCCTAAGTCCCACTGCCGTTCGCCTCCGTCTCCCCCTGTCCATGCGACGCATACACCCCACTTTCCATGTGTCCCAGTTAAAACCTGCTGTAACCCACCACCTGTCCTCTGGACCTGATCCCCCTCCACCCGCCCGGATCATCGACGGAGGCGAAGTCTACACGGTCCGTGCCCTCCTGGACTCTCGTCGACGAGGCAGAGGTCTACAGTACCTCGTCGACTGGGAGGGATACGGACCGGAACACCGCAGTTGGGTTCCTGCCCGACACATTCTGGATAAGACTTTAATAAGAGACTATCATGCTGCATCACGTTCTTCGAATTGAACGCCAGGAGGCGTTCGTTGGGGGGGGGGTTCTGTTGTGAATCTGCATCTCTGCCATGCTTTGTCAGCTCCATGTTTAAGTTTTGTGCCTGGCCTTGCCATGTATGCTTTTTGTGTTTTAGTGACCACTGCCTGCCCCTTACCATCCCCATGATTATGTATTGTGTTTTGTTGTTTGATTTCTTGTTTTATTATGTTTCATGTTTTGTATTGTTTATGTCTTTGCCATGTTTTATAGTCTTGCCATGTTTCACAGTCTTGCCATGTTTCATAGCCTTGCCATTCTTTCATAGTCTTGTTGTGATTTCTAGTCCTGCACTTCGTTTACCCTGTCTTGTCTTGTGTAGGTCTTTGCCCACGGTCCCTTGTCTGACGTGCCACTCATTCGGGTGATTTCCTGGTTTCTGGGATTTCAATCTTTCTTCATATCTCATTTTCTTCCTTCCTCTCTCTTTATGCTATCTACTAACCCTACTAACAGTTTATTGTTTTCGATAAATACTAACCCCGATTAACATTGTACATTTATACTAACTAACTAACTTGCACTCGGGATTGTATAGCTGCACATACTAATAGACTAACGATCTCTCAGCATTCGCCCAATCTGTATCTCCGCCCTCCTTGTCTATCACTAATTATCTCCACTGCGGTTTCCTCTTATATCTCTTGCTTTCCCTTTGCTTTAGACTGTACACTTTAGTACTCCTTAACCGGAGCCGTTTGTTCGTTCATAGGAATGTCTCGTTATCCCTGTCTGCGTTTCGGCATTCGCCAAATTCATGTAATTAGTTTTCCTCATGTGTCACTCCCATGTCATTGACTACACCTGTTTACCCTAGTCATGTGTTTAACCCGGATATGTATATAAGGTGTCTACACTTTTAGTTCCTTGTCAGATCGTCTTTACTCCTTTGTCTTGTGCTACGTTCCTCGCCTTGCTCACTGTGATATTTTCTTTCTGACTGGATTGCCCGACACTTGTTTTTTGGTTTGCCCTTTTGGATCTGATTGCCTTCGTGAGTTTTGACCTACTTTTTGCCCGACCACGTCTATTGTCTTTGCTGCCCTGGTATTTGGATTCGGACTGTTTACGGCTTATGAGTTTGTCTCTCCACCAAACCCACGCCTGTGTACCGAACCATTTTTGCCTGACCTTGAGTTGTGTTATTGGTGCCCTGGTTACAGTTTTGGACTTTGCCCTTTGGATTCTGTTTGTGGATTGTGGACATTGTACTGTTGCCAGCTCTGTTGGGGGGTTTCCCCCTTCAGAAATAAAGCCTCCATTTTGCATTCATCTGGTTCTCGCTCTTGGCTCATTTCGTAAAACCTCACAAATACTGCTTAAAATGTCAAAATTAGTGTTTTGCCTTTACATTTATGCCATTCAGAGTTCAGTCCATCTTCTACATGCTTAACTATTCTCAATAACAGAAATTTTGATCAGGGGTGCCCAAACATTTGCATACAACAATATATTTGTATACAACTCCAATTCTGAAATAGTTGGAACAAAATGTAAATTGTGAATAAAATCAAAAGGCAGTGACTTTCAAATCACACCAGCCAGTATTTTATTTGCAATAGAACAGAGATGACATAACAAATGTTGAAACTGAGAAATGTAAATATTTTACCCACAAAATGAGCTTGCATCAAATTTTATGGCTGCTACAGGTCTCAAAAAAGTTGGGACAGGGGCTTGTTTACCATGATGTGGAATATCCTCTGCTTTTTAACACGGAGGAGAGGTATCTGGGCATTTAGGAGACAAGTTTCTTGAGTTTAGCCATTGAAAATTGATCCCACTCTTGTTTAATACAGGCCTCCAGCTGGTGGAGAGTTTTGGGTGTCCTTTGACAGACTTTTCATTTAATTATGCGCCAAATGTCCTCAATTGCTGAAAGATCAGCACACAGACTCTTCAACTACGAAGTCATGCTGTTGTAATAGCTGCAGTATGTGGTTTTGCTTTGTCCTCCTGAAATACACAAGGCCTTCCCTAGAATAGATGTCATCTGGAAGGGAGCACATGTTGCTCTAAAACCTTTATATACCTTTCAGCATTCATAGTGCTTTTTAAAACATACAAGTGTCCCACACCATATACACCATTGCATCCCCATACTATCAGAGATGCTGGCTTTTGAACTGAACACTGATACAGGAGGGCTGGTCTTTCTCCTATTTAGCCCGGAGGACACAACGCCCCTGATTTCCACCAAGAATACCAAATTTGGACTCGTCTGACCACAGGACACTTTGCTCCTTTGCTACAGTCCATTTTAAATGAGCCTTGGCCCACGGAACACAGTGGCGCTTCTGGATCATGCTCAACAATGGCTTTTTGCATGATAGAGTTTTAGGTGGCATCTGTGGATGGCACGGTGGACTGTGTTTACAGACTGTGGTTTCTTGAAGTATTCCTGGGCCCATTTAGTAACGTCAATGACACAGAATCATGCCGGTGAGTGATGCAGTGGCGTCTGAGGGTCCGAAGATCACAAGCATCTTGTAAAGGTCTTCGGCTTTTCCCTTACGCACAGAGATTTTTCCAGTTTCTCTGAATCTTTTTATGATGTTATAACATAACATAACAACATAACATAAATGAATGCGAGAACAGGCCGTTCAGCCCAACTAGTCTCACCAGTTTCTTTATACTATTGTGAATATATCACTTCAGATACTCAATGACTCAATGGTATCTAGCTTTAAGTCAAGCCTGCTCTTGAAAACTTCCAAGGTCTCTGCCTCAACAACATAGTCAGGCAAGCTATTCCAAATCGAAATTACTCTTTGGGTGAAGAAATATTTTCGAATATCAGTGCTAAATTCACCTATGGTCAGCTTCCATTTGTGAGTTTGACTAACAACACTTGGTTGAAGGAATCCTACATAATCCACCTTGTTAATCCCTTTAACATACTTAAAGACCTCAACCAGATCACCCTTTTCCTAAGACTAAGGAGATTAAGGATCTTCAGCCTCTTCTCATAGCTTTCATCTTTTATTCCTAGAATTAGCTTAGTGGCTCTTCTCTGAACTTTTTCTAGAGCCTCTATATCTTTCTTAAAGTATGGTCCCCAAATCTGTACACAATACTCAAGATGTGATCTGACGAATGTGTTGTGCAAAAGAAGCATCACCTCCTTGGATTTGTACTCCATACTTTTGGCAATGTATCCCAGCATCCGATTGGCTTTTTTAACTGCTGCGGTACAATGGCTAGAGCCTGTGAGGGTTTGGTCAATAATCACTCCCAGATCTTTTTTGTGTGGAGCATGTTCCAATTTAAAATCTTCTATGAAGTAATCCTGTCTAGTGTTTTTATTACCTACATGTACAACTTTACATTTTGCTAGATTAAATTTCATTTGCCACATTTCTGCCCAATTCTGGATTCAATCCAAATCATCCTGAATCACTTTAGTGGACTCTAAACTATTTGCCAAACCTCCCAATTAAGTATCATCTGCAAATTTAACTAATCTGCTCTCAATATTCCTATCAAGGTCATTAATGTAGATGAGGAACAGCAGGGGCCCCAACACCGATCCCTGGTGGACACCACTCCCCACCATACCTATCTCATATGAGATAGTGGCTTAAAGATGATCTCACTAACTTCCCTGAGCACTCTAGGATATAAGCCATCAGGACCCGCTGCCTTATCTGCCTTTAGTTTATGCAACTTGTTTAATACTTCGTTATCCCCACCCTCAATTTCCGCTAAATAATCTTGAGCATTGGACATTCCCTCTGGCCGAATAAAGACCCGCTCTGAGGTAGAATTGACAACAAAGTAACTGTTTAAGGTATCCGCAATATCCTTGTTATCATAAAGCAGCGATCCATTTTTATCCTTTATGCACTTAACCTGCTCTTTGACTTTCCTTTTTTTGCTACAATACTGAAAGAAGGGCTTAGGGTTAGTTTTTGCCCCCTCTGGAATTTGTCTTTCATACGGTCTTCTAACATTCCGCAGCTCTTTTTTGACCACAGCCTGCATTTTACAGCATTCAGCCTTAGTAATCTCATTGTTATCCTTTATGTTATCCTTTATGTACATCTTGTAAAGATTCCTCTTCTCCCTCAAACTCGTACGAATAGCTGCGGTCATCCACGGAGGATTCTGCTTTTTCAGCTTACTTTTGGACAGCTTTGGAATGCATTTGCATTGTGAATCAAGTAAAACCCCCTTAAATCTTTCCCACATCTCATTTATGGATTCACAGTCCAGGAGTGTCTCCCATTTTATTTCACTAAGATATGTAAATAATATATTGGCTTGTGATATTTAAGTCATTGCATTTTGATTTTATTTGCAATTTACACTTCGTCCCAAATATTTCAGAAAATGGGCTGTAATTATTTTGATTATAGATCTTACTGGTGGATTAACAATTACAGAAACATAGAAATTATTTTGGTAATTACCAATACTGTTAATTTTGGGCAGCTGTGGCATAATCCTGTGGCATACATTGGGTGGTGGTCTAATAAATTTGTTATGCACTGTATATATATAATTTAAAATTTTGCGGTTATTTTGGTTAAGATTTTTAAATAAATTCAGTGATATGGTCTCTCTGAAAGTCTCACTCACTCACTTGAATCTTTGGCCCATATTCAGAAACGACACACTAATTGAGTGCGAGTGAGTACTAAAACTTAGTCAGTGTCAGGTTATACGAAACGAGTCAGAGGTTGTCCTAACCCTCATTTGCTTTCAGAGAGCTCACTCACACTGAAAATAGCATCTCTTTCTGAGTGAAGGTTGAGTGCAGGGAACACCTCCCTTGAGCCACATTAACTTGCCGGTATTTCGTGGTCATGACTTTCAGGTGGTCACAAACATTGGAAACTCGGGATCATTTACAGCCACGTGCTTGGCACAATTGCAACTATGCTAATTTTAACTCTAATGAGGATTACGATGCCGGTAACTTATTAAGTGACCACCTGGTTTCAGTGTTTACGAACTGCACTGTGGTGAACTCGAGGTTAGCATTTGTGTACCCATCAGTAGCTACTGGTGAACTGGCAATAGGGGAAGCTCAAAACCATCCTTTAAAAATCATGATTGAAAGGTCATATCCACTCATTTAATTACATTTTATTGACTTGAACTCCAAAAATCCAAAGGATTATCATGTGTCGCCAGTTCAACTTGTTAAGTTAGAATAAGCTTTGATAATTATTACCCTGTTTTCAATTCATTATAATTACCTTTGCAAAAACTCCGAAAACTCTCAACATTATCAGGTGTGGCCAGTTTTCATGAATGACGCATACCTGTCAACTCTTACGCATTCAGATTTCTTGTGCTTTTCTTTACTGATGGGTTGGAAAATTCTGCGCTCAGCGGCTCATGGGGCTCCGTGTGGATTGGTCTGCGAAGCTCGTTTAGCTGTAAGTCACGAGAATCTATTCTTTTCTACATTCTTAATTGCCGAATGTATAAGGAATTGTCCGGCACGTTTCACAGCTTGTTGCTTAATGAGCCTCACTGGCTGTCCTGCACCTTCCGCGAGCCACTCGACCACAGAATTTATGAAGACATGCTGATATTTTACGTTGTCATTTATGCGCGAAAGAAACGCCTCAAGTTTGTGAAGCAATGTTTAACAACGCTATCAAAAATAAATTTCATTGTCGTTTTACCAGTTAGTCTGAGAAACTTTCTAATCAAGAAAAGTCAACTGCGACAAGCTTAGGTCATTCAGCACTTAAGGGTGAGGATTGAGCGTCCCTTTGCAGCAGCTGACGCCTGTGGTACCCAGTGCCCACTACTGTCAGTTATGCTCGAGTGGCATTTGTGAGTTGCAACTGGCGAGGAGTGGAACTGCTCCCTCTGTAAGTGGTAGGTCGATCTCTTTCTCACACTCCAGTTACATTTCAATCATACTCACTATATGGCGAGTGGAGGGTCGTTTCTGAATACGGGCCTTAGGCTGTATTCCTCCTCTTAGCTTGGTGTCAGTTAGCTGGGATGAGAGTTTGGGTAACTGTCGCTCAGGCTGTTGGTATGTTCTTCTGCTGTGCCTCATTCGAGCAGTAGTTTCCCTTTTTTTTTTGTTTCCTGGGAGTGAATTCCTCTGAACAATTGTTACTTTTTGGCATAAAAAAAGTAAGTTAATCGCATTTTAAAACAAAAAAATAGTGCCACAGGCCCTGTAGCTCACCTGACCACTCAAGGGAAACGCCTTGAACAAATTTAGTGTCCTAATGGGTGGGAACATACTTGTCAAGTTTCAGCTTCATTGGTCAAGTAGTTTTAGAGAAGAAGAGTTTTAAAGGTTTCAGTGTAACTTAGAGGGGTCGTACAAAGTTGAAGGTCAAAGCAAGGTCAAAATTCAAAATACGGAAAAAGCCGTATGATATGTGATGCATCTTGCCACTTACTGACTACATAGCAAATTTCAGCTGAATGTGTGCATAAATAGCTTTCAGATGGGCAATTATGTGATTTTCAATATGGCTGCCATGGTGGCCATGTTTGAAATCGGAGCGAAACGCCTTGAACAAAACTTAGTGTCCTCATAGGCAGGAAGGTGCCTGTCAAGCTTCACCTTCATTGGCCAAGTAGTTTGGGAGAAGATGATTTTGAAAGATTTCAATGGAACTCACAGGATTTGTATAAAGTTGAAGGTGAAAGCAAGGTCAAAATTCGAAATACGGAAAAGGCCGTATGATATGTGATGTATCTTGCCACGTACTGACGACATAGCAAATTTCAGCTGAATATGTGGATAAATAGCTTTCAGATGGCCAATTATGTGATTTTCAGTGCGGCCATGTTTGAAATCGGATCGGAACGCCTTGAACAAACTTGTCCTCATGGGTATGAAGGTACCTGTCAAGTTTCAGCTTCATAGGCCCAGTGGTTTCGGTGGAGAAGATGTTTACGGACGACGAACGACGACGACGAACGAAGGACAAACAGGCCATGACATAAGCTCATCTGACTTCGTCGTCAGGCGAGCTAAAAAATGTGAAAATCTTCTGGAGCTCATAATGCTTTAGTCTCATGTTAGTATGTTTAAGTTTGAATCTCCCTCGTTCTCTATGGGGAGCTTATAATAACGTGCAGTTGAACAGCCCTCCAAGAGCTGTTAATCCACGTTTCAGTATTTGGGTTGGGGAGCTGGATGTGAGGACACCAGGACCTGCGGCCCATCTTTCACATTAAGGGAAGAGAGAAGCGTCACCTGAGCTCCCACAAGGTTAACAATTCATAACGACACACGGCAGGTCTTATGCTGCCTTCATACCGCAAAGTTGAATATGGTGAAATTCCTACTTCCCAGTTGTGAGATGCTGCATTCATGTGCGATCGGGAAGATGATACTTTCCATTAGTGTATTCAAAATTACGAGTGCGTTGTGTTCAAGTCCTTGTGTTGTTGGAGCGAAATTAAAAATGGCGGACACATTTTTTACCATTGGCGATGAATCCTTGCTCGCTCTCCGCCATGTTGAAAAGGTAAAAGGTTATTTCATCTCGGCAACTCGTGTATCAAAATTTTCTACGAGTTGCCCAGTGGAAAATACCACATGGGGGGGTGTTCATGTGAACTTTTCACGTCGGCTTTTGGTATTTACCATAATTCCCATAGCACATGAATGCAGAATACACAAGCGGAGAGCGTCCATGCGCTGCCAACATCATGGACTGCAGCTGCATCCCATTTCGCTTAAATCCACGTTCTGTACACTCGCGTCCTTTCCTTCCTATGGGAAGGCATATGGTCCAAAACATCCATTTTGGCGTCAGAATTTAATTTAAGCGAATTTAAGGTCAACTCATCATACCATTACTGATGAGAAGAAAAAAAAAATGAGGCATGACCGTAAACCAACGTCCTTGGGTGACAATAAAGGTCTCGAACTAGACAAAACACCACAGAAACATTAGGATATAGAAATGCAATAAACTCCGGGACTTAAAGATTCCTAATAAGCAGCTTCTTTTAATATTTGATAAAGCAAACATGAAATTCAAAACTTTTACTTTTCCGTTTTACCTTGCATAGTTTGTTTGTATGCTGCCATTTTGTGCACGAGTGGTGAAGATTGATCCGCTAAATTAATCATTTCACTGCATGTGATCAGGGCTTGTGAGGTGATTGGAACGCACCTCACTGCTTGTGTTCCGGGAAACTCCATTTTTCACAAGCTGGTTTGAACGCAGCATTACTGTGCCTGTTCAAGAGGTGTGGTCGAACAAGGGCTTCTGGGCGGCACTCTAGTGTGACCGGCCCACAAGACAGAGCGAAACAAATCAAAAAGTAAATGTTTAGGGGCACAATACCTCTTCAGTGATACATGATTTTGCACTCTGAAATAAGATCACTGGTGTTCTAACAGTCTCACAAGAAGCACTGGGCTTAATGTCCTTGAATCCCTAGTCAGAAGGCTGAATACCTTGGACTGCGATTGTTGATGCAATTTAAAAGCCTAGAAAACTGAATGAACTGGGTATGTTTTACATTAAGTTTACACTTGCATTTTATAAAAGGCTTGATGTAGACATGAGCGCAAAAAAAAAATATATATATAATAATAATAATAATAATAATAATAATGTATGTAAGGGATAATTAACGAGAAGGTGTGCATTCCACGGTTTTAATGCACGACGCGGAGGCGTCGGGTGGTTGCCTCCGCGAAGTGCGTTAAAACCGTGAATTGCTTACCTTCGAGTTGATTATCCCGCTTATTGCTGGCAAATGACCATGGTATATCATATCGCAGCATTCAGAAATTTTGGTGAAAGTTTTGCACTAAAAAAAAAAAAATCGAGCTGGTAATCATTAAAGAGGCGCCGCGCCTTCTCATACCCAATAGCCTACTATAGGCCAACTTAAATTGAACCAGCTGTCTTAGTTCATGGAGAAAGATTTTTTTTGCACACGCATACATCCGTTTATCCAGATGATTTGATAACAGATTCCAGCTGAAATGGAGATTATGCATAACTCAACATTATGTGCGATTATGCAGACTTTAGCTAACTTGCTACCCACTATTACAATGAACTTATGATGGTTTCCGCAGTCAGCGAGCTGAAATCAGTCTGCTGGCATAGCATGTAGCTAGCGAACTGTCAGCAGTTGCTGACACATGAAGTGGACACGCTAGCTTCCTTTGTAACCGTACACAATTACAATCGTTTAATGAATAAAGCCTGATAACTTCGCTGCTATATCGCTCGAGTACCTATAGTTAACCGCCCCGCTGGACACAACTTGTATGACGCCGCTAAATTTACTGGAGATAAATTAGCAGCTAGGTTTCTGTTGTACCCAGTCAAATATCAGCTCTAACATTGCTATGGTTACAAGTTGGCAAGTGGATAAATTTCGAATGGTGAAACGACCGTAGCCGAACTACCTGTGCGGTTTCACGGTTTTAATGCATACCTGCCAGCTATTCAGAAAAAAGTATTCACCCAGACCATGGGGGGGTGTGTGTGTGTGTGTGTGTGTGTGTGTGTATATATATATAAAAAATACAATACATACATATACACACACACACTTGTGGTTATGTTTTCACTCCCATAAGAAAACACCAATAAAACAGCTCTGTGCGAATATACAGTATCTCACAAAAGTGAGTACACCCCTCACATTTTGACAATTAATTTATTATTCACTTTTCAAGGGACAATGCTACAGAAGTGAAACTTACATATTCTAGAGTAGTCATGGCACAATATGTGTAGCAGAGTAGATTTACTGCATTGTCCAAATACCTGAACAGTCACTATTTCCAAAATGGACGGCAACAAAAGTGAGTACACACCCCAATTGATAATGGTCAACCAAGCAATGAAACGCGACTTGTTCATCATGTTCATGCTTTTCTCTGTTCGACTGGGCCATATGAGGTTGTGTAACATGTTAAGGGTTAAATTGTAGTGCTTTAGGTGCAATGCTCTCATTCTGGTCACTGTAGGGTCAACATGGCACCTCATGGGAAAGAACTCTCTGAGGATCTGAAAAAGAGAATAGTTGCTCTCCACAAAGATGGTCTAAGCTACAAGATCATCTGTGAAACCATGAAACTGAGCTACAGCACGGTGGCCAAGGTTATCCAGCAGTTTTCCAAGACGAGTTCTGCTCGGAAAAGGCCTCGTCAGAGTCGACCGAAGAGGTTGAGTCCTCGTGCTCTGTGCCAGGTGCACAAGTTGACTTCAGAAAACAGGCCCAGGAGTGCTGGCAGCATTGCTAACAAGGTTGTAGCAGTGGGATAACAGCCTGTCAGTGCTCAGACCATACGCCATGCTCTGCGCAAAGTTGGTCTGCATGGCCGTCAGCCAAGATGGAAGCCTCTTCTGAAGCTAGCCAACAAGAAAGCCCGAAAACAGTTTGTTGAAGTCCAAGAACATGAACTACTAGAACCATGTTCTGTGGTCTGGCGAGACCAAGATAAACTTGTTCGGCTCAGATGGTGTCCAGCATGTGTGGCGGTGCCCTGGTGAGAAGTATCAAAACAAGTGTGTACTGCCTACAGTCACACATGGTGCTGACAGCATCATGGTCTGGGGCTGCATGAGTGCTTCTGGTCCTGGGGAGCTGCACTTCATTAATGGAATAATGGATCCAACATGTACTGTGAGATTCTGAAGCAGAACTGGGCCGCATGGCTGTTTTCCAACATGATAACGACCAGAAACACACCTCCAAGATGACAACTGCCTTCCTGAAGAAGCTGAAGGTGATGGTATGGCCAAGTATGTCTCCAGACCTGAATCCCATTGAGCACCGGTGGGGCATCCTCAAGAGGAAGGTGGAGGAGCAGCAGGTGTCCAACATCCACCAGCTCCGTGATGTTGTCATGGAGGAGTGGACGATCCCAGAAACAACCTGTGCAGCTCTGGTGAATTCCATGCCTCGGAGAATCAAGGCAGTGCTGGACAACAATAGCAGTCACACTAAATATTGACACTATGGACACAATTTGGCATGTTGAGGGTGAGGTGTACTCACTTTTGTTGCCACCCAATTTGGAAATAGTGACTGTTTGTTCAATTATTTGGACAGTGCAGTAAATCTACAGTGCTACACCTATTGTGCAATGACTACTCTAGAATATATTCAGTTTTCATTTCTGTAACTTTGTCCCTTAAAAAGATATACTAAATTAATAGTCGAAATGTGAAGCTTGTACTCACTTTTGAGAGATACTGTAAACCTGACCAGACAGGAACAGAATCTCCTGAGGCAGATAAACTCTTAATCTGCGACTACACTTTGGATTGGGAGCGGCGTATATGACGGAACAAATCCTCCAAAAAATGGCTGTCAGTGCATTTGTTGCAAAGGCGCACCTCCGAGAGGTATACTACGACGGTGGCTTTGTGACAAAGCCTAACTTTAAGCTAAAGTAAAACCCCGAGCAGCTCCTTTTAATCTAGTCCATGTTCCAGATTTGACAAGGTTCCTGGTTTTACTAAGTGCTCAAGTCAGGCTTAATCACAAAGCCAGCCTCGTAGTGCACCACCCAGGACAGGACAAGGTCACAAAATAAAAAAAAACTGTTTATTAAGTTATTAACCAATGGTGGACAGAGGTACAAAAACATTCATATCATCAGACCACTGCAAAATACTTAATTCATTACAGTTCTCCATCATTACACGTGTCATCTTTTATATACAGCATGTTCAAACTCACTAGAGAAAAGAGAATGAAACAAATACTTACATGATACAATATTATACAAAGCCACAGTCCACAGAACTAAACTGATTGAGATGTTGAGCCTGTATTATAGATTCACAGTCTTAAAAACCTTTGCACGCCACTATATTTGCACGTCCTGAAAATGTCACTTCAGACAGACAAATAAGGGTTTGAATTTGATTGCCAAGAGTTGCTCTAAAAGGAAGATTACTGCCATTGGGTATGGGCATGGAGTGAGATATCAAATCCTGTTTACAGGGTCCAAGAACATAAGAATGTTTGACTCCTCCAGCCTCTGATCAATCGAGAGAAGGATGTTTTGCTTAACGTCTAGCAGCTTAACTCTAGGCCAAAATTGCGGCACTACTTTTTAATAAAAGACCCTAGAACTCTATGGCCATCTCCCAAGTTGATCCCAACTGGTGGGACCTCAGTTTAGCTTCACTGGATCCTCTCATTAAGATTTAAAAAATAATAATAATTATTATATACACAAGCGCACACACACACACAATTCATAATCTCCCAGAATCTCTCGTTTGGTATTTGAAGTTCCAGATTAGTCCATGCTATATTAGCCTGATGCTAACTGCTCTACAAAGAGAAGCAAGATCATGGCTCACTCCAGGTAGCTGCCCTAACCTTACAGACTTAAATACCCCACCATCTCAGCTGATCCCAGAGAGATTAAACAGTACTGAAGATAAAACACCCTGGATGTCGAGGCTTTGTCAAATAAAGATTAAAAAAACTCAAAGAAATAAAATGGTCAGCAATGAGCCATTTGCGCTGTCGACCTCACCATCTCTAATCACGCACCCTACAATGAAATATGCTTAGCAGTAAACAGAATCTTTTCCATTTTCCTCAGTTCAAAGAAAACATTAGGTGCTTTCCACTGGTAGAAATAGTATAAGTCTAAATCTATAATACCAGAAAAATGATTAATCTACCATCTACTTTCACTCCCAAGTGTTGACATAGATCTCCCCTGTGATTAGCGAGAAGACTACCTGCATTCAGTGCAGTACAGAACACAGCTGAATACCCAGAATATTATATTACATTCAACAAGTATGATCAACATAAATGTTTTTTCATGGAATGTTATTTTGGTCTTATATGCATGCATGCATTTGCGCGCGCTGGTGCATGCATTTGAGTGCGTGTGTGTGTGTGTTTCTGAAGGGGTCCGTGTTTATATGCTAATGTGTGTGCGCATGATGTATGAGTGCACACATTTGTGTTTTGTATGTTTGTGCATAAGCACAAATCTGCATGCGCACGTGTGTTTGGGTATTTGCGTGAGCGAGTGTGTTTATATCTCAGCAATGGTGGGCAGCATGCATGCTTTCATCCGAGCCTCCTGCCAGGCGTTGCGACAGTCTGTGATCCAGCTGGAGATCATTGAATGTTTATCTGTGGGTCTGCTGCAGTTCTCCTTGTCTCCAGCAGGGGGAGACATCCACTTTTCACACTGACCAGGCAGCAAGGAGACAGCTGGCTTCATCTCAGAGCTTCCTACCATTGGTCGATCGCCTGAGAGGGTGGGGCAAGGAGCATCCGCCAATCGGATCTCGGGGCAGCTACTTTTGCGATAGGCACGGGGCGGACTACAGAGGCGAGGGAAGCTTTGCGAACGAGGGAGGGGGCGGGGCCCAGATCTGGTTCTGCCTGCTTCAGGTGCCCCGTCCTCCCCCAGGCGCCCCTCTATATCCCGAGAAATGCAGGTAGGAGCGTCCTGGCGACCGTACAGGTATTCAAGTGGATCGGGGGCTGCCCGGCAGCTCTCTCCGTCGTGGTTTTGATCCGTCCCGAGGACATCCGAGCCCGCTCTCTTCTCCTGCTCCCAGTATCCGGAGCTGCGGGTCATGGGGGTCAAAGGTCGAGATGGAACGGGGAGGCGTCGGAGCCCCAGGCCAGGTTTAAGGGCCTCCAGCTGCCCCAGAGTCAGAATATCGTGGTCTTGCTCATGTAGCGGGAAAGCCGGCCGGGCCAGTTGTCGAATAGAGAGGAGGTAGTCCTCTGACGACAAGCTGTCCCGTTGGGTGTGGTAGCTGTTCGCCTGGTTAGAAATGCTTTTGATTAGAAACATGCACGTAAACAGAAGTGGATACAGGTGACCACATAACAGAATTCCACTAGAATGGTTTTTACACGTAAAAACAGAGGTCTCCCTCTTCCCCAATTTCACATTTTAGAGTTATGGTCAGGAAACGGGTCCCACCCTTCAATATGCCCAAGTCCAAATTGTTGCCATGGAAACAGAAAAAAAAATAAAATTCAAAAGCAGTTCAAACCCTCAAAAGGCACATCTACATGTTATGGAGAGACACTATCAAATTTGGTGAGAATCGGTCCAACAGTTTCACAGTTATGCTCCGGAAACAAATGGGAATGCCGACGCCGACACCAGCGGGAATTCAGGCAAAAACAATATGCCCCCCCCCCAGGAAGGGGGAGACATAATTACCATTTTTCAACTAGCATAGCATTTTACACGATCCATTTACACTTAGTGGCATGCGCGCCAAAAAAAAAAAAAATAAATAAATGTGTTCTAGACACAGATGCTCCCACCAGAGAGTTGGTGAGGTCCCCAAAATTTAGTCAAAATATCATTTTGCATTTACCAAAGCTGGTGGAATTCGGTCCAGTAGTTTTTCAAAAGCAGATAGACAACATCCTGTACGTGCGGACGGATATTGTGTCAATTGTGTCAACAAAACATGAGATGCTCACCTTTGACCCATCTAGAAAGCAATTACCAAAGGTTGTTGAATTCTGTCCAATAGTTTGAGAAGCGTAAAGACATCCCGTACGTGCAGACGGACTTGTGAAATGATCCCATTTTGTCAAACAAAATGTGATGCACTCCTTCGACCAGTCTAGAAAATTTACCAAAGCTTGTAGAATTCTGTCCAGTAGTTTTGGAGAAGCAGATAGCTGGAATTTTCAGCAGGGGTCTAAGACCAGCTAGGATTCTAAGCTGGTGTAAGATTGTCTGAGCCATGTTTTCAAGACCATTTTCCGGTCGTAGCTGGTCTTGATGTTTAAAGCTAGTCTCTATAGCTACATGAAGGTGGTGAAAGCTAGTTAAGCTGGTATCATCAGCTGGAGTCAGCTGGTGAAGGGCTGGTCGACCAACTAGAACTGTCGAACACACAGCTTAAACCAGATTGACCAGTTTAGGCTGGTTAAAGCCAGAATTTTCAGTAGGGACAACATCCCATGAGTAAGTACGTACAGACAAACAAGGGTATCTCCCTATGCCCCTACCGCCATATACGGCGGAGGCTCAAAAAATAAAAAATAAAAAAAATAAGCCATAGCACTTCGAAGTTTTCTGCTGTGAAATATTTTAGCAGCAAATGGTCAACACCCTGAGCACGCAGTTGTCACAGTATTAGCCATTATCAACAGTGCGACGCTTCAGATCCACTGAATGATTTGACACTGTAGCTACCATTAATTTGTATTAGCGTTATGAATAAGCTGTAGGACTTGGGAGATTCAACTCTATAGCATCTGCAACCATTCATTTCTGTTAGCATTACAGCTAATGCTACCACCTGCCATCACTTACCAGACTTCTCACCTGTGCAGCAGCTCCAACCATTAATTTCCGTCAGCCTTATGGCTCATACTAGCACCTACAGCATCATATACTACAGCAGCAGCTACTGCCATTCACATCTTTTTAGCGTTACGGCTAATGCTAGCACTTGACAAATCTTACCTGTGCTGCAGCTGCTAGCATTAATTTCTGTTAGCCCTCACCTGATGCATCAATTAGCAGAGCAGCAGATACTGCCATTCATTTCTTTTAGCGTTCCAGCTAATTCTAGCACTTGTCAACTCACCTGTGCATCACCTGCAGCCATTACTTCTCATTGCTTTATGGCTAATGCGAACATCTGATGGATCCCTTATCAGGGGTAGGTTTCCCAAAAGCTCAATCGCCAACTATGTAAGCCACTCACTTTGTCCAACCATACACAGTCAATGACTCCAACTATGCAAGTTAGCACCTGGGCTTTTAGGAACCGTACACCCGAGCAGCTAGCACTTTGCTCGTCTCACCTGTGCAGCAGCGGCTGCCATTGATTTCGGTTAGCGCTATGGCTAATGCTAGCATCATTCGCGTCTGTTACCTGGTTCATGTCCTGCAGCAGCTCTTCATAACCCTCCCGAATGGTGGGCAGCCGCTTCTTCGCCAGGAGCAGAGACCGTGGACGCATGTCTGCAGGAAAGAAGACAATGCATTTATCTGCCCGTTAAAGTTCTTGCTCGCGAGTTTGGCAGTCATTGTTACGTCGTTAGAAGATGTCAGAAGCAAGCATTAAAGTGCTCTTCTTCAAAAATCAAAATTTTTTAAAAGTTAAATTAACTCCCAGCGGAAGAACACTTTTTCCAGAGACAAAGCTGAAACATGAGACTCCTAAAACACATTTAAAATACCAGCACACTTAACTCTGACAATGAAAATTACCACACTAAAATAAAAAGTACCTCCACAAGTACTTCTGTGAACAATGGCACACGCCCCCCCAACCAAAAACACACACACATCAATAGCCAGCCTTTGCCTTCATCTGAAAACAAAGGCCAGGAGAAATTTTTGCTCAAACCATATTTTTGCCACCAAACTGCAGTTGTCTTTTAACCTGATTACAAACCCTATACTCCCCTCCTCCGCTGAAATCATTTGAATCAGAAAAGAGGCAAACCCAACATGCCACAGAGTGCTTCATCGATCCGTATCGTTTCCATAAAATCCTGGACCCACTCCCATCCCCCCGAATACACACACCCAGGGGAGACAGCAGGCACTCAGACTGCACGTGTGCGAGTGCATAAACAGGAAATGGCCCCAACCATGGGCACCACCCCAGCTCCCCTAGCCTCTCGTGCACGTCTCCACAGCAACAGAATCCCAGCAGACTCCCCAGATGAGAGGTTCTGAATATTGCTCGGGTGTTGGTGCTGGTTTCCATGCCAACCAAGCAGATGCAAATCTGATTCTATTAAATAAGGTCATTAGCAAAAAACAGGATTTGTTTATTAGCATTAGGCCTGAAAGTGCTTGGTTGGACTGAAAGCCAGGTCCTGAACAAGAACCTCCGCCCTGCAATTCCCCCCTCCCTCTCAGATTTCCCGGATAAGAAACACAAGAGCACTCCAACACCACACCACCCTGCTGACCTGCCTGTATTTACCCCACCGCAGGCCATGGCGATGTAAACTATAGCAATGCAGCAACATGAAGTGATCCACCAAATTATGCAAGACAAAATGACCTACATTTCGCCGATCAAAGATGTTGCACAATGAAATCTAGCACTTGCACGGCACAGAGTACCACTCTAGAAACATTTTATTTTTGCATGCCTATTTCATATCAGGTATACATGACATCACATACATATGGACATTTACTGCAAATTAATGTATATTCAACTCCATTCAGTGGTACTAATAATAAACACACACACACACACACACACACACACACACGTTTGGGATGGTGCAAACTTCTGCGAGCTCAACTGGATTAACAAAAAATAAGGATCTTTCCGGAGATTCTGCCAGCAGCTGTGATTACATTACCTTCCACCCCAAAAAAGTGAGTAAGTAAATAAATAAATAATAAAAATCTGGGTTGCCACTTGGCAGCGCTGCATACGGTGGTTTTCGCAGCGTTTTTAGTTTCTCGGCTGAAATTGTAATTTCTTCCACTTACAAACCACCCCTCACTCACCCAACCCCTTCCCCCGCTTTCTTTCCGAACGCGTCGCGTTTCGCACGTAGCCTTTCCAGGCGCGCGAGGTATCCCCTCAACATTCGAGGTCCGGTTACGCAATGTACCACCGGGCTGCAGGGAGCCCAATGTCAATGACTCCGAGACCTCCCCATGCAAAGATGCTGCAAACATTTCGTCAATTTTTTTAGCTATGCTTGCGGCAGTTGCATGAGCCTCACCTGCACGTGCGCACCCTTAGCTTCTTCACCGCAATGCACGTTGAAGACGCACCCGAGCTCTCCTTTTGCAGTTAGAAAAGACGTCCTTTCAGTTGCCTGTGTCGCGCGTCAGTCCCTCGCTGACCACCGATACAGAAGCAAAAGATGAGTTTCAATACCCTGCAGCTCTCGTGCCGGCGTTCCGTCTCCCCCTTCTCGGGTTTCTAAAAATAGCACCATCCAAGCAGTCCTTAGACTCTGATTTGACGAATGGATTTTATTGACAGAATAAAAGAGGCGGGGGAGCGAGAGAGGGGAGGGGACAAAAGCGGGAGGCTGCGGAGATAACGGTAGCAAGAGGTTCTCTTTCCCCGCGGCAGGGAGTGATTATGTATCCCGTAAATGAATAAATGGCTTATTTGCAGATGTCGAACACATTCTTTAAAACGCACGGCGCAGTAGAATCACCCAGTCCAGAAAACTCCCATATATAGACCGCATTCCCAAACTCATTCCTGGGCCCTCCGCGGGCGCTGGTTTTTGTTTCAACCACGATTACAATTGTACGATTTCAATAAACTGCCACTGTCTTCACTAGGTGCATTTCCCGTTCACATTTTGCTTTCATCTTTTTAAACAACACTCAAAGAAATATCCACATGTGCCATGGAGAAAAAAGACCCTTGTAAATATACACTGAAAAAATTGAGACTTTGGATCAAAGAAAAAAAAATTTGCGTCCACTTGTTACAGCTAATTTTTATAATTTTCTCAATTGGGGAAAAAAAAAAAAAATTACAAAAGGTAAGCCATTTTTTTTCAATTGAGAAAAACTAAAGAAAAAAAATTATATATATATATATATATATATTTGTAACAAGTTGACGCAATTTTTTTAAAATTTGATCCAATAGTCTCAATTTTTTCAGTGTAGTGTTTTTATATAGGCTACTCCAAGAAATATCAGGAGACAATAATCTTCAAATAGATAAAACTAAGCATTTGAAAAAAAAAAATAATAATCAATAATCTCCAAATTAGGTTGCTGAACACGTGTAAAGAGTTCTTTCAAAATAATTAGCCAAATAAGAAACATGATATGTTTGACCACGAGCTTGCCAAATAAGTTTTCGCGGCTGTGTCCATGATTTCTGATTTTGAGTGTTGGTTTTTGATCGAAGCCCAACTAAAATTCCAAAATTAACAAGCTGTCAACTTTTCCCATTTGCGTTTCAGGCCAGAGAGACGTTTCACACTCTTAAACCACGTTGAGAGATGAATTCCAAGATTTTAAAAAGCCAGTCCTTCATATCGTGTTTATGTTGCAATTATCCAGAAACGTAGCCTAATTCACCCCACAGTTGCAATATGTTATTAACTGTTCAAGACTGATGAATCCAAATCCAAATAAGCTGTTAAGTTTATGAACGCAGGTGTTCAAGTTCTTTCCAAATGTCCAAACAAAAACAACAACAAAAAAAAACCCCAAAAACAACTCCCGACAGGTTTGGCTCATTTTGTCTTGTACTTTAATTAGGTGCGAATTATTTGATAAATGCTTAGTTTAACTGACCACGTGACAATTTCAAAGATTCGGGAAAAAAAGTCATTTCCAATACAGGACAATTTGAATATGCACCTCTACATGGCGCTCCAAGCCATTTCGGACAGTGCCGCTTAAAGCGTAGGTAAAATCCCTATAATCATGAGTAGCGCAATTTTAAAAAAAATCCACTCTTTCAAATTCTGCGAATGCAGCAGAAACAAATGCTGGCGGACACAGTAAGTCACCAGGACCAGGCGGGTGTAATACGAGGTTGGCTTTGAGATTAAGCCTGACTTCAGCACTTAGTAAAACCAGGAACCTCTTCAAATCGGGAACATGGACTGAAGTAAAAGAACCTGCTCCGAGTTTTACTGAAGCGTAAAGTCAGGCTTAGTCACAAAACCGACTTCGTCGTTTGGTTTGGGAACCAACGCACGAGTTCACTCCAAGTAGGCTAGTAACGCAGAATCACTGAAGCGCAGACGAGTCTTATCAGCCGACAACGTCAACAATCGTTATGGGCATAAAAAAGTCCAAGCTGACAAATTTGTACAGATTTATGGTTTCTCCGTGCAGTCCGTCAGCGCTTTGCGGAATCATGAAGTGACCAAATCACGAAGGCGGTGTGCGGAGCGATCACAGCTGGCAGCGGAATGGGCTGTCGGCACGGATCTTTTCGCGAGACAAACGCTCTCTTACAGGTATCCATGCACCGTAATTTTCCATAACACTGGAACATTGGCCACTGTTTGTCCCCGCACAATCACGAAAAAGGATGCACTTGCAGTAAACATTTACAGCCGAACCCGACAGAGATCCTCAGGTTCATATGTAAGCAAGCAGCACTCTCGGTTTTTTTTCCACCACACAAAACTAAAAGCAACGTTTGGACCAAAAGTTGAAAACATGTGAGAAATGACCACACAAAAAGTCGGCGGGCACGATAACTCTTTACCTGAAATGGGGTTCGCTGACTAATTCGGCCCGGTAAACTGCCGGCGTGTCTAGATCGGAAACTATCCCTTAATAACACGTAACAACCATCGACATATCGTAGGACAATGCAGAAAACGATGCACAGATTCAATTGCGACCGCGAGTATTTATATCCTCGTCTAGATCAGCTGAGCTCCAGTATCTCCACGGGAGGCGGAGGAGGCGGATGGGAGAAAGGGGCGGGCGGCAAAGCGGCATCCCCGCGTGTGCCTGCTCCAATACAAACACCCACGAATCACCTCCAAATTGAGCGTTGAAGTTCACTCCCACATAGAAAAAAAATGTAGCTCAAAAATAGGCTACATTACAAGCTACATTACAACGGCCCCAAATAAGCGAACTATGTTGCCACGTGATTTTTTTTTTCTCTCGGGGTTGTGAAGCATGGGACACTACTCTTCCGACCACATTGATGAGTGAATGCTTAATAATTAAGCACTTTAATACACCTTAGGGTTTAGGGAGTATCAGCTAGAACAGGAAATATTCAGAAGATAATGAGGAGGTAAGGATAGCATTTGGCAAGAGTACCATACACATCCTCCACCATTTTGTGTTTTTTTTTTTGGCTAGAATGATTTTAAAAGGGGGCACAAATATTTTTGCGGGGTTTAATGAGTGAAAAGGGGTTTAGAATGATGGGGGGAAATTTTAAAAGGAAGGGGTAGATGCGGCTCGAGTAAAAAAAAAAAAATTGCAGTAAAATTCCACTGTCCACATCTGTATTGTTTCTTTGTGTCATTTACTCTCTGTCCTCTCTCTTGAGCTACTTATGTTCTTTCCTCTTTCCTCCATCGATGAGACTGTGATCAAAGGTTTACATGTTAAGTTACACATTACATTAGTGTCTGCAGCGAGATTCAAAAGAGGAAACCTGTGGAGAAAGCAACCTTAATCACACCACTCACTGTGGCCTTAACCACTACACCAACTGAGTTTGTTGCCAGCTCAGCACAAACATCCCAGTTCAACAACACAATTCAAATCTTTAATTTTTGTGCCATGACATGATATAAAAGCAGGGTAGCCAAAACACAGAGATTCAATTCAGCTCGTAAAGCTGTCCTATATTAGGAACAAGCTTTGTCTCATGAGTTTCTTGAGGGCAAACATCTGTTGCAGCCCAACAAAGAGACAATTCTGGAAGGTGTTATTTGCAGAATAAAATATTAGTGTTTCGACAATTGCCTTCTGGTCACATACCAACCTTGACTCAGTTTTTTTATTTCCCAGTCAGAAAACATTAGTTTGTTTTTCATGTTTTTAAAGGAACCTGATCAGAAGTGCAGATGAGGAAAAGACCTTTTTTATGCTTGATATTCCTTGATCTGAATAGATGGCAAGACAAGTCCACGGCTGTGCTTCCTCATGACAGTCAAACTCCCTATGACCTTGATTTTACAGCCACACACACTCTTACTTGCATCCTGATGTATTCCTGTAAAGGCTGTATGAGGTGTATTGGACAGCAGTAAGGAACATGCCCTTAGGGCAGCTAATTACTCCACCCTTTATTGCCTGTATTACTCTCAACCTGTTCCCATGTTCCCATGATTGATGCATTATCATTATTATTATTATTATTATTATTATTATTATTATTATTATTATTATTATTATTATGTACTTTGCCAGATCAACAATCACACATTTTTACTTACTAACAAGTCAAGGCCTTATCTGGAATGATTACAAAATGACAATTACCAAAAGATTACTTGGCTACAGTGTCTAATTGTAGCATTAAGGATGGCAATAATCTGATTAATTGAGAACAAAAAAATCTAAATCTGAATTCCCTTTGTGGTAGTACAACCCCAATTCCGAAAGAGTTGGGACGAAGTGTAAATTGTGAATAAAATCATAATGCAATGACTTGCAGATCGCATGAGCCAATATGTTGTTTACAATAGAACATAGATAACATTTCAAATGTTGAAACTGAGACATTTTACATGTTTATCCACAAAATGAGCTTATTTCAAATTTTCTGGCTGCAACAGGTCTCAGAAAAGTTGGGACACAGGCAAAAAAGGGCAGAAAAAGCAATTCATATATAAGAGAATCAGCTGAAAGAACATTTAACAAGTAATTAAGTTAACTGGCATCAGGTGTGTAACATGATTGGCTGTAAAAGGGGTGTCTTAGAGAGACTGAGTCTCTCAGAAGTAAAGATGGCCAGAGGCTCTCCAACCTGTGAAGGCTTGCGTAAAAAAATTGTAGAATACTTTAAAAACAATGTTCCTCAAAATCAAATTGCAAAGGCTTTGAAGGTCTCATCATCGACAGTGGATAACATCATCAAAAGATTCAGAGAAACTGGAAAAATCTCTGTGCGTAAGGGACAAGGCTGAAGACCTTTACTGGATGCCTATGATCTTCGGGCCCTCAGACGGCACTGTATCACTCACTGGCATGATTCTCTGATTGACATTACTAAGCGGGCCCAGGAATACTTCAAGAAACCACTGTCTGTAAACACAGTCCGCCGTGCCATCCACAGATGCCACCTAAAACTCTATCATGCAAAAAGGAAGACATTGTTGAGCATGATCCAGAAGCGCCGCCATGTCCTATGGGCCAAAGCTTATTTAAAATGGATTGTAGTGGGGTACCCCAGTGGCTCATCGGTCTGAGCATGCACACCATGGAGGCTGTGTGCCTCCCGCGGCGACCCGGGCTCGACCCCACCTCGGGTCACCCGCCGCATGCCCTCACCCATTCCTCTCCCCAACCTTCCCGTCACTCTCCACTGTAAATCCATTGAAATAAAGGAAAAAATCCCAAAGAATAAAATCTTTAAAATGGACTGTGGCAAAGTGTCCTGTGGTCAGACGAGTCCAAACTTGACATTTTTGTTGGAAATCATGGGCGTTGTGTCCTCTGGGCTAAAGAGGAGAAAGACTACCCATCCTGTTATCAGCATTCAGCTCAAAAGCCAGCATCTCTGATGGTATGGGGATGCATTAGTGTATATGGTGTGGGGCACTTGCATGTTTTAAAAAGCACCATGAATGCTGAAAGGTGTATATAAAGGTTTTAGAGCAACATATGCTCCCCTCAAGATGACAACTATTGAAGGCCTTGTGTATTTCAGCAGGACAATGCAAAACCAAGTATTGCAGCTATTACAACAGCATGGCTTTGTAGTAGGAGAGCCTGTGTGCTGATTTGGCCTGCCTACAGTCCCGATCTTTCACCGGTTGAGAACATTCGGCACATAATTAAACAAAAAGTCTGTCAAAGGAGACCCAAAACTCTCCAGCAGCTGGAAGTCTGTATTAAACAAGAGTGGGATCAAATTCCAATGGCTAAACTCAAGAAACTTGTCTCCTTAATGCCCAGACACGTCCACTCTGTGTTAAAAAGAAGAGGGGATGCTACATCATGGTAAACAGGCCCCTGTCCCAACTTTCTTGAGAACTGTAGCAGCCATCAAATTTGAAATGAGCTCATTTTGTGGATAAAATTGGAAAATTTCTCAGTTTCAACATTTGCTTTATTATCTCTGTTCTGCTGTGAATAAAATACTGGCTGGTGTGATCTGAAAGTCATTGCATTTTGATTTTATTCAAAATTTACAATTTGTCCCAACTATTTCAGAATTGGGGTGTATTTGAAAATTCCAAAAGACGAATTAAGCATTGCAAAATATTTATTGTTAGTGGGCACTTGATTTATTTTAAACATTAAGCATATTAAAATAAATATAAAATATAAAAAAATATAAAGGCAAACAACGGTTGGTAAATTTCAAGCATTACAATTATTATTTGAAATTCATGTTCTTGTTTTATGTCAAAATGCTGCACAACTTTGCAGTGCAATAATGCTATGGATATAAAAAAACTGGTCAGTTATTGTAATTATCCTTATTTATTGAGGAAATAAATAGATTGATATTAATCAAGAAAAGTAATTTAGAAAAGGTTGAGTGTAATCATGCATAATATCTTACCTCTGAGGGTACATTTGGAATTAACCTGCGATCTTGGGTCCTGTTTCACAGAGCAGGATTACTACAAAAGCTGGATAACTGCAGTAAGCACCTTGAAATGTGCATAAAAAAGGGAACTTACTGAAATAAATGAGGCTTAACTCAGGACAGTTATCCAGCTAACTCTGTAGTTCTGGTTTGTGAAACACTCCATTGAAGTTGTACGAGAGAATCCCGCATGAGGCATTATCAATCTGTTCTGAGAAATGTACCTCACCTGAGCAGCTTAAAATATCCGGTTGAATGGAGATACCCAAGTATGAATACGATTGAGCTTTATTGGTCCTTGTAATTAATTAATTAGAGGTTAGAGGTTGACAAGTTTTACTGTGGTACAAAGGATTGGTGTCCAAGCCCCACTCCAGTTCTAGGGGGGACTGGGCCCTGCTTTATATAATCACCTGTAAGTCTCTATCGATAAGCATGTCAGCTGAATACATGTAACGTGATTACATCATTTTATTTGCTAAATGTAAATAAGATGCAATAAATTCAGCCTCTCAGTGTGGTTTTGTTGCCACTGCCATCGGCTGTTCGGGTAAGTCCTGATCAACGCGGGAATTTTACCGCTGTGCACGCCAGGACACGTGGCGACGGAGGGGACACGCAGGAGCAAGGTCGCAGGCGTGTGACGTGTGTGTGATTTATGTGGAAGAGCCGCACCACAAACAAGAGGAGGACGCGCTGTCCGTATATCTGAGGAAAATAAACCTCTCTCACAAGGACACAAATGAATCACTCACGTGGCATCCGAGCACGGAATCTCCTCTCATTAATGCCATCATGAGTAAGACCACGGTGAGTGAGTGACCGGTCATCTCTATCAGAAGTATGCAATGACGAATTGCCACTCATCGTATAGAGGACACATTTGAAAATAGAACGTATTATTTGTTTTCATTTTCATGGAAAATGTCCGCAACCAATAAAGTAAGACTGTGATAGGTCACCAGCTCCATGAGTTACATTATGGAAAGACAAGTGTCTCCATTAATTTTACATGGGAAATACATCACTGTGAAAGGACAGTTGAATTTCAATACAAAATGAAAAAACATGTAGCAAAGCCCTTTGGTATTTGGTCAGAGGAACTATTTTAAACAATGTTTTATAAATACAGCTGAGATTTATTCAGCGTCTTTGAGGCACCGCAGCGGTGGATAAGAATGAGGGAGTTGGGTGATGTGTGTGTGTGTGTGTGTGTGTGTGCATGCGTGTACGCGCCCACACGTGTGTGTCTGTGTGTGTGTGTGTGTGTGTGACAGCATGATCCACACCACTTCCTTTCAAGTGAAAGTCACAAGCCAAGAGAAATTTAGTGAATACAATGCCAGACATGTATTAAGGTTAAACCAATAAGTGCACACAGTTTTTCATCAGGCATTATAATGGTCTGTTACATAAGTTTAAATGTTTCTCATGTGTTTCATGAGATTGTGCTCCGTATCAATGAAACTATTACTACTAAGCAATGAGAAAAATATTGATGCTGCAGTCAAAGTAGCATGCCATTTCTTTGCAAAAAACTATCACTGTTAGAAGTTCAATAACTAAAGGCAATGAATTCCACTGACCACCTCTAATTTAGTCATGCATTTATTGAAGATATCCTGAATAGTCTTTCTTTGAGTGTAAATAATGATCCGTTTTTGAAGTTAAATGGTATTTATTAATGCTTTTTGGAACAGCAGTCTATTTTTTGTGATATTTCTTGTAAATCTGCTGATTTTATTGGTGCTAAATGTTGGTTTGAATGTTTGTGGTGTGGGATTTTCATATGCCATGTGATGTGATGGAGAGTCCTGTGGATATGACCTTCTGTCAAAAATCGGAGGAGTCGAGGTGCGCATCACAAGGGTCTGAATGGTGGTAATGCATGGGAGATTAGCACACGCGCCCACACATACACACACACACTCACACACACATGTGCGTGTGCATGAACATACACACAAACGCACGCACATACACATATACACACATACACACACAAATAAATGCACTTGCACACTTGTAAACACACACAACCAAATAAGCTCACATGCACACACAAACTCACACTTACAGTAACTCACAAAAGTGAGTACACCCTTCACATTTCGACTATTAATTTAGTATATCTTTTTAAGGGACAACGTTGCAGAAATGATAACTGAATATATTCTAGAGTAGTCATTGCACAATAGGTGTAGCAATGTAGATTTACTGCACTGTCCAAATAACTGAGCAAACAGTCACCATTTCCAAAATGGGTGGCAACAAAAGTGAGTACACCTCACCGTCAACATGCCAAATTGTGTCCATAGTGTCAATATTTAATGTGACCGCCATTGTTGTCCAGCACTGCCTTGATTCTCCGAGGCATGGAATTCACCAGAGCTGCACAGGTTGTTTCTGGGATCCTCCACTCCTCCATGACAACATCACGGAGCTGGTAGATGTTGGACAACTGCTGCTCCTCCACCTTCCTCTTGAGGATGCCCCACCGGTGCTCAATGGGATTCAGGTCTGGAGACATACTTGGCCATACCATCACCTTCAGCTTCTTCAGGAAGGCAGTTGTCATCTTGGAGGTGTGTTTCGGGTCGTTATCATGTTGGAAAACAGCCGTGCGGCCCAGTTTCTGAAGGGAAGGCGTCGTGTTCTGCTTCAGAATCTCACAGTACATGTTGGATCCATTATTCCATTAATGAAGTGCAGCTCCCCAGGACCAGAAGCACTCATGCAGCCCCAGACCATGATGCTGTCAGCACCCTGTTTGACTGTAGGCAGTACACACTTGTTTTGATACTTCTCACCAGGGCGCCGCCACACATGCTGGACACCATCTGAGCAGAACAAGTTTATTTTGGTCTCGTCAGACCACAGAACATGGTTCTAGTAGTTCATGCTCTTGGACTGGTTGTCTTCAACAAACTGTTTTCGGGCTTTCTTATGGGCTAGCTTCAGAAGAGGCTTCCATCTTGGCTGACGGCCATGCAGACCAACTTTGCGCAGAGCATGGCGTATGGTCTGAGCACTGACAGGCTATTATCCCACTGCTACAACCTTGTTAGCAATGTTGCCAGCACTCCTGCGTCTGTTTTCTGAAGCCAACTTGTGCACCTGGCACAGAGCACGAGGACTCAACCTCTTTGGTCGACCCCGACGAGGCCTTTTCCGAGCAGAGCTCGTCTTGGAAAACTGCTGGATAATCTTGGCCACCGTGCTGTAGCTCAGTTTCATGGTTTCACAGATCTTCTTGTAGCTTAGACCATCTTTGTGGAGAGCAACAATTCTCTTTTTCAAATCCTCAGAGAGTTCTTTCCCATGAGGTGCCATGTTGACCCTACAGTGACCAGAATGAGAGCATTGCACCTAAAGCACGACAATTTAACCCTTCAACATGTTACACAACCTCATATGGCCCAGTCGAACAGACAAAAGCATGAACATGATGAACAAGTCGCGTTTCATTGCTTGGTTGACCATTATCAATTGGGGTGTGTACTCACTTTTATTGCCATCCATTTTGGAAATAGTGACTGTTTGTTCAGGTATTTGGACAGTGCAGTAAATCTACACTGCTACACATATTGTACCATGACTACTCTAGAATATATAGAAGTTTCACTTCTGAAGCATTTTCCCTTGAAAAGATATAATAAATTAATTGTCAAAATGTGAGGGTGTACTCACTTTTGTGAGATACTCTATGCACATATTTACACAAAGAAACTCACGCGCACACACACAAACAAGGGTTCACACATCCACGCACAAACTCACGCACTCACACAAACAAACACACGCACATGCATGCAAACATACAGAAGCAAGCACATGCACATACACACGCACAATTATACTGACACACATTCACACAAAAAGGCATACAAATGCACATATAATACATTTTTTTGTCTTAACTAGTATAAACATGTACACATATGCTTATGTGCTTGCAAACACATATCCACACGTGTTCTTACCCACACTTGCACGTGTAACCACACATGCACTTCATACATGAGCTTGCAGCAAAGTTTTTAAATGCATCCATACCCCTTAGTTCCCATTTAACATTTGGAACCATACAAGTCAGCAGTGAAGAAATCACCCCACCAGTGACTCCACCAGGGCTGTTACATCTGCCCCACCTCCACCTCTATCCTCCAAATGCACCACCAGCACCACTTGAACTATTTTGATTGAATGCACCAAAATAAATAATTATAACTGCATATGATTCACATTTCATGATGAAGCCAGTGTGAGATTTTTTGGATTGTTGCTTGGCGGTTGTCTCCAGGCAACAGCGAGTTCACAGAGTTCCTGCACACTGATGAATAATATCAAGGATGCAGCTCTACATAAAAATCTGCAAATGTGTGAGGGAAAGCAGAGATTTTGAGCACTAAGTAAACATAGTCAATTATTAAAGCACTCTGCCGTGGGAAACAGACAGACAGTCCATCATTGTCTAACTGGTCATTGCTGGTCATTGCTTCTAGTTTGTTTCTGCTATTAAGGCAATAGCTTGACCTCTGGCAGTACAGAAAGATTTCTGCGATAGATATTGTGCCCTTTAGCTATGAGCCCCCAAACTCCTTATTCCATTGTTTGAGATGCCCAGGTCTGGTTTGTAGAATAAAAAATGATTACTTTGTTTTATTTGCGTGCTTAATTTTTTGCTCTCTTGGTTGCTACGAACGAAAGGGAGCTTATATGATCACGTGGCAGCATCTGCGTCTGCGTTAACTTTGATCCTCTTTTGCCAAACCAATGAAGAGATCGAGGTGAAATTTGGTGGGGAGTTACATATGGATGAACAAATTGTAATTTGTGCGATTGGTGTAATGCATCCATAGGTGGCGCTACAGCAAACAAACGGTCATAATTTCTGAATCATTTGTCTGATCAACTTGAAATTTTGCCTGCTTCATGTTAGTCAGGGTTACTATGAAAATGTATAAGCCAATCAAATTTCAGTAGCCCTCATACTCACTTCAGCGGTCATCTGTCATCACCAAACTTTATATTCTTATTAAAGATGTGGGAAAAGAGCCATTTGTATGAAAATTACTTTGATTGGCTACATTGCGCGCTAAAGAAAGGTATGATATGTCTTTGGCAATAACTTCTAAACCATAGGTTGAAGAAACAAAATTTGTTTTTGTTAGATTCCGTGGGTCAGGACAAATCAATCCATGTAAGCCACACCAATTTTTGTATTTGCAAGTTTTCCACCATTTTGAATTGTTTGTGAAACTTAATTTTTATATCCTCCTAGACAGTGAAATCAATTCACACAAAATTTAAGGGCATGGCCTGTATTGATATTAAGAGCTGTCAATCCGTAATGCAACGTCAAATCGTTACCAAACTTGAGATGACACATTTACAAGCCATGCAATTTTATCGCACCTTTTTGGTTTACATTCATTCATAGGTGGCGCTATAGCAAACAAAAGGTCATAACTCTTACACCACTTGTGCGGCCAACTTTAAATTTTGCTCGCTGCATAACATTGAAGGTTGCCATGAATACCGATTAGAATAAAGTGATAGGGCTCTAATTTCGTAGACCAGGCACTAGTGCGGCAGGCGCGGCGAATGGGGGATGCACCGCGCCAACGGGGTGTGTCCAGGCGTATGTTGCAATTTCGTGCCCGGCGTAGCCTGGCGCAAGTACTCCTCTGTCCCGCCTCTGTCCCTCCTTCCAGCGCAAGTGGGCAAAGAAGGCGTGTTTGGGTATAACTCATAGATACTATGATTTATGTGCTGATTCTGATAGTTAAATTAAATTGTGCTTGCTGTTATTATGTATTGCATTGAAATGTGCCTGACATTCTGGAAGTTTGCCTGTGAGGTTTCGGTGACGTGTGCGCACTGTGCGCTGGTCAGCCAAATTACCACTGCACAGAAAGTAAATCAGGTTGGAGCTGGCGAGTTTTCTGCGCAACTTCAGCGGAGACTTTTGCTACGAAACTGTCTTTGCGTCTTGATGAATATGTGACACCTCCCCTTACTATGCCGCCACACCCATCTCGGCGCAAGTTCGTCTACCTAATTGCCAAAGTGGCTGTGCACTTGGAAGCATATAGTTAACAAAATTAAAATGAAAATGCAATGTCAGAAATGCATTTTCATTTTCAAGATACAAGCGCATTATTTATATCATAATGAAAATGCAAATGTAATCCTCCACTTTGCATTTTCATTTTCAAGTCCATGTGTGCAATTTTTATAACAATTGGAAAATGGAAATACATTCCTCATTTACATTTGCTTTTTAGAGAAGTGCCCTGCAATACCACTAACAAAACGAAAACGCTAACCGTATAAAGCAAATACATTCTCGGAAATGCTTTTTCGTTTTCAAGAAGCACACGCGTTATGTGTATCGTCACGAATATGCTAAAGTAATCCCCCACTTTGCGTTTGTATTTTCAAGTCCATGTAGGCACTCTTTTCATCTGCAAAAAGTGCCCCGCAATATCACTAACAAAACTAAATCAAAAACCCTAATCTCATAAAGCAAATACAATCTCGGAAATGTTTTTTCTTTTTCAAAAAGTAGACGCTATATCTGTCACATAATTGAATCGCTAATGCAGTTTGCCACTTTTCTTTTTCATTTTCGTGACAGACTGCTCTGCCTAGCTTTGCATTTTCGTTTTCAAGGTTCCATGCACTTTTCCTAGCAAAATTAAAAAGAAAATACCCTCCCCAGTTGGGTGTGCCCTGTCAATGAGAAGGTGGGACTGCCTCCACAATTTGGTACAGATTGGATTTTAACAAACACAATCGATCTTTTTGGTTATCAATCAGGGCGAAACTGCTGCTGCTCGCACGTTTATGGCAATGCACAAATGGCAACTTAAATAATTGGAGCCACTGACTATGCATGGACGCTTCCCGGACATTGCGAAGTTAGATTGAGAGTATAGCTAAGGTTTTCCCCCGAAAGACACTGCTCTCGCACTCAATTACCCCTGTGTGCGCTTGGATGAGCGCTGCTTCCACTGAAATTGTGTGCTTTACACTCACATCTGTCCATCTTCGTACGGGTTATCTGCGCATCATCTTCTTAGTAGTTCAGTCGGTTACAAATCAAGTTTATACGCTCCTGCTCTCGTGGGCTTCAGCTTCATGTACTTCCATTGCTTTCTTCGCGAATTTGGAGTGAAAGGTGTTATGGCCCCAATTTGCTACGATATATAAGACAGCAAGGGATGACAGACAAAATTTTTAACCTAAAACAGATTTAATTCAACAAAGACTAACACTAACCTTCAATTTATACTACTGACCAAGATTGATAATATACAAGAAAAAAAATATTTACAGTCCCTTGAGATGGGGTTGCTTGGTGATGTTCCAAGTGAGGAAAATGCTCCAACACAGGCAAAAATCCACAAAAAGCTTTACAAGTCTTGAAAAGAGTGACAGGTCTGGTAAAATGTATCCTTCTCCTTGCAATTTCTCCTACCACTTCACTGTCTCAATTTCTCTCCTTATTTACTCTTTTGCAGCCCCCTTCCACATTTTAGAATGTTTTTTTTTCCTCTGGGACATTCCCCTCTCAGACATGCCCAGGACATGCCCAAACCTAGCTCCAGACTGGGCTTAACAAAAAAAGGTCAATGCTGCCATCTAGTGGCATTTTTGTTTACATTACACCTCCATTTCAAAAGGGAAAAATTTTGACTCATAAAGGTAAAATCTTTCTTCTCAATACAAAAATGGATAAGTAGACACTTGTATTTATATACATATTATACACTATTCTAATAAACAGGTGATATACGTATATACATACTCAAACACGGGATAAGCAATCAGCAATTACATTCTCAGAGCCCTTCACATGCTTAATTTACAAGTCAAACTCCTGTAAAATCAAACTCCAATTCAACAATCTCCGATTCTTGTTTTTTATCTTACTCAAAAACATTAACAGATTGTGGTTGCGTTTCATTAGGAGGGCGCCACTTCCGCATCAACACACCATCCTTGAGATAATACCCAACTGGAACTGCATCTATTTCTTTATCAGGAAGGGCTCTCCTCTTTAGTACACAAATTTCAGGATCATTAGTTTGCTCTTTAATCAACCGCTTTCTGGAATCTCCAGACGCATCAGAATCACCAGACCCATCTGGCTGGCTGAACAGCGAACTGATAAAAGTATCAGATAAGTCCTCAAACGGAGAGACTATAGTAGGCCGAACAGAGTCATGAAGCGAACCACCTGAGTCATGACTATTCAATGTGCTGGACGGCACCACATCATCTACTTCTTGAGCCTTCTTGTCCATAGCACCGGTCACTGCACAGGAAGGATACAGAGATGGGTCTTCATCGCCATCTTCAGTGCTCGGCTGTGAAGTAAGATGAACAGGGGGAACTACTTTGCCCCCAGCCAGGTCATTGCATAGCAACACAGAAACACCCTTGATAGGTACACTTGACATAAGTCCCACCTTTACCTGTCCTGTAACTAAATCTGACTTAAAGAATATAGAGCGCAGGGGTACAGATACAGTCCTCCCTTCAATACCTTGTACAAGTAGGAAATCCCCAGAAGCGGGTAACTCCAAGGAGTCCATCAACAAAAGTGACTGAGAAGCTCCGGTATCCCTTAGGATATATATGGGGACAGGAGAATGCTCATTCAGAGCCACAAATCCCTCTGACACAAATGGAAGAAATTCCTCCCTCACAAAGTCAGCAGTATCAGGCTTTTTAGCTACACAAGGAGCAGGCAATTTAGCAGATCGGTCATCTACTACAGGGGTTTCTAACCTTATTTTGACAAAGGCATTGGGTTTGGTATCCTTTTCTTTTTCTTTCTTAGCTTTAAGGAACCAACAGTTAGTTGTAACATGACCAGATTTCTTGCAATAATTGCAAACTAGACCACTTTTGTCACTGTCAGCTTTCACACTTTGATCAGACCTGTGACTGGATATCTGAGCACCATCACCAGATTTTTCTTTGTCTTTGGGTGAGGAATCTTGGGTATCACCATTACCTTTCTTCTGAAATTGGAACCATCTATTGTTACTGCTAGACTGAAATTTGGACTTATGAGTGAGAACATATTCGTCTGCAAACTTGGCAGCCGATCGCAAATTTAGTGCTTACTTCTCATTAAGGTAGGTCTTAATATCATCCTTAACACAGTTCTTGAATTCTTCAACTAACTCCATCTCTTTTAGTGAGTTGAAATCATCCTTGACCTCCATAGAAGTACACCAGCGCTCATAGCAAACCTTCTTCTCAATAGCAAATTCCACATAAGTCTGATTGTCAGATTTCTTCAGAGCTCTGAATTTCTGTCGGTAAGCCTCTGGAACCAACTCATAAGCTCTCAAAAGAACTTTTTTGACTACCTCATAATCAGAAGAATCATCTGCAGACAAGGCCGAATAGGCTTGTTGAGCTTTACCCTTGAGGACAATTTGCAACATCAGAGGCCAGTGTTCCTGTAGCCACTGACAACTTTTAGCTACCTTCTCGAAGCACTGGAAATAGTTATCAATGTCCTTTTCTGCAAATGGAGGCACCAGTTTTACCTCCTGGCCAACATGAAATTTATTTTCAGCGTCTTATTTTTAGTTGCTCCATTTGGAGCCTTTCTTCTCTATCAAATTTCTGTAAATCGAAATCTTTGTCGAGCTAATTTTTCTAACTCAAATTCTCTTTGTTTTTCTTTTTCCTCCCTCTCAAATTCTCTCGAACAACTATAACATAAAACTTGCATCCAGTCCATTTAACTTGACCAGATTGCAATCAGTTTGGCACGTCTGTTTTTATGTGGTAACACTATGCTCGCAGCAGGATGCGTCTCTCTCCCACAGCTCAGTGCACCCCTGCGATTCATGACCCGATGTGTTTGTTACGCGGCAACCGTTATATGTAGCAGCAACTAAGGTAGAAGAGAAGTATGGGCACTGATGTATTGATATATTAGCGGTCCTTTTATTCCAAAATCGCGAAGAAAGCCACGGAAGTAGCTACTTATGCAGCCCCGGTGGGCAGGACCGTAGGCCTATGAACCTGCAAAAGATAGCGTGCACATAATCTGTCCAGCCATTGAATTGTACAGTGTAAGCACACGGTTGGAGTGGAAACAGGTATAATCCGAGTGTACACGGGGGCTAGCAGAGTGCAAGAACAGGATAATTTTAGTCTGACGATGTCACCATTCATGAAAAACACATCGATTGGCCGAAACATATCACTGTATCAACATCTGGCTGTGGCATGCGACAATATATTATTACAAGTGACTACCTGTTTCTAACTGTGCTTGCACTCCAAATTCACGAAGAAAGCAATGGAAGTAAATTAAGCTCTTAAGAGCAGGAGCATATGAACTTTGTAACCGACTGAACTACTGAGCAGATCATGCGCAGATAACCCGTACGAAGATGGACAGATCTGAGTATAAAGCACACAATTTCAGTGGAAGCAGCACTAATCCAAGCGCAGACAGGGGTAATTGAGTGCGAGACCATTGTTTTTCGGGGAAAACTTTAGCTACACTCTCAATCTAACTCTGCAATATCCGGGGAGCGTCCATGCACAGTCAGTGGCTCCAATTATTTAAGTTGCCATTTGTGCATTGACATAAACGTGCGAGCAGCAGCAGTTTCGTCCTGATTGATAACCAAAAAGATCGATTGTATTTGTTGATATCCAATCCAAACCAAATTGTGAAGGAAGTCCCACCTTCTCATCGACAGGTCACACCCAACTCGGGAGGGTATTTTCTTTTTAATTTTGTTAGGAAAAGCGCGTGGGACCTCGAAAACGAAAATGCAAAGCCAGGCAGAGCAGTCGGTCAGGAAAATGAAAAAGAAAAGTGGCGAACTGCGTTAGCGATTTAATTTTGTGACAAATATAGCGTCTGCCTCTTGAAAAAGAAACATTTCCGAGATTGTATTAGCTTAATGAGATTAGGCTTTTCAATTTAGTTTTGTTCGTGATATTGCGGGGCACGTCTTGCAAATGAAAACAGTGCCTACATGGACTTGAAAATGCAAATACAAAGTGGCGGATTACTTTAGCATTTTCGTGATGATACAAATAATGCTCATGCTTCTTGAAAACAAAAAAGCATTTCTGAGAATGCATTTGCTTTATACGATAAACATTTTCGTTTTAGTTTTGTTAGTGATATTGCAGGGCACTTCTCAAAAATGCAAATGTAAATGAGGAATGTATTTTCATTTTCCAATCGTTATAAAAATTGCACACATGGACTTGAAACATTATGATACAAATAATGCGCTTATATCTTGAAAATGAAAATGCATTTCTGGCATTGCATTTTCATTTTAATTTTCTTAACTATATGCTTCCATAGTGCACGGTGTTGCACTGCACAAAATTACCCCTGTGAGGGCTGCACCGGACGAAATTACCACTGCGTGGGCTGCGCCATGCTATGCCACGCTGCGCCAAGAAATTAGAGCCCATAATGTTTCCACTGGGTCCCTTGAGGACACATGAATTTTATATTTAATTTCACAGAATTTATCCCCAGTTATGCTCCAGTTAAGGATTACAAACTAAACCTCTGTCTAATATTCGCAATGCATTCCATTCTAACAACACAGCATCGTCTGTTCCACAGGCCCTGGAGGCGTGTGCGTGTGTGCGTGAGCGCGCGCGCGCGTGTGTGTGTGTGTGTGTGTGTGTGCATGGAGGGGTGATGTATATGTGTTTATGTGTGAGTTTTGAGTGTGCGTGGGGGATATGAAGGTACATCTGTGTCTTTATTCTCACTTCAATCAAAAAAAAAAAAAACATTTTCAATCAAAGAAAAAGTGTTTGAATGCAAAAATAAAATTGAGACCCAAAAAATTGCATTTGAACGCCGTTTTATTTGATTGAAAAGGTTTTTTTTTTAATTGAAGTGAGTTATTATTTGATTGAAAAATTTTTTTCAAAATCGAGCTGGGATGTCATGCAGTAGTCCTGTTAGGGCTTGATCTTCTGTTGATTCTCTTGTGGTCAATAAAAAAGCTCTGCTCGCATTCATGGTGGAAGCAATGTGGAAAGTAAAACTGGCTGCTAACAAAAAGTCAGATGTTGTAAGAGAAATAAATGCTGAGGCTGAGAGGATATTGGGTTTTATGGATATTAATCCTGATGAGGTGTGGAAGTGTACTTATTCCCAGAATACTGCAGCTGAAAGGCAACAAGGAGGACGAATTCAAGAGGTGGAAAATTCTGAGTTTGGGTCTGAAGTAGCTGAAATGTTAAGTGAAGATGAGCATGATGAGGATAATTAGTCTTATTTGAGTAATGTTTTCAATTATGCAATGGAATGCGAGGAGCCTAGTTGTGAATGGCCAAGAGGTGAAACATTTTTTAAGCAATCTTGATAATAAACCTGATATATGTATTAAAGAAACATTGTTAAAACCAAGGCTATATTTTGTATTACCAGGATATAGATCTGAAAGGAGAAATAGAGAGAATTTATCAGGAGGGGGTTGTGCAATTTTTATTAGAAGTGGGATCCAGTTTAAAAGAATTGTATACAACTCTAAGTTAGAATCAGTCATAGTAGAAATCTGGAAATAACGAGGGAAAATTGCAATTGTGAACATATATAATCCATGTATCAGGTTAGAGGAAATGCATTTTCAAGAAATGATGGATGTAATCAGTGTTCCAGATATTTGGGTGGGGGACTTGAATGCACACAATGAATTGTGGGGAAGCAGGAAAAGTGCTCGAAATGGAAAACTTTTAGAGGAGTTCTTAGATAAGAATAATTTAGTTGTTTTAAACAATGGGCGTCCAACCTAATATAATTTAGGAAGAGCAGCGGAATCCTCCATAGATCTTACTATTGCGTAAAGTGATCTAGCAGCAATTAGCTGGTAATGAGTCGGAATTCAATGGGCAGTGAGTAAGTTTGGTCGAAACCTAACTGAAGAACCTACAATCCTTCCAGTGAGGCTCAATTACAAAAGGGCAAATTGGTTGAAGTTTAGAGAAAGTATGGATCATAATTTATGTGATATTGAAAGTGAGAAAGGGGTAGATGAGTGGAATAGCTCTCTTGAGGAGTTCGGTCAGCTGCTTTCAGGAACAGGCCTAAGAAAAGGATCCCTCAAAGAGTAACAATGGTGCAATGGTGGAATGAAGATTGTAACCTTGCAGATCAGGCTAGGAACAGAGCTTACAGGTGTAATGCGAATAAGAAGCAGCATTGGCCTTTTTTTTTTGTTAAGCCCAGACTGGGGCTCGGTTTGGGCATGTCTTGGGCATGTCTGAGACAAGTCCCAGAGAATTTAAAAAAAAAAAAAAAAAAGGTCTAAAAGGTGGGAGGGGTCTGCAAAAGAGTATATAAGGAGGAAAATTGAGACAGTAAAGTAGTAGGAGAAATTGCAAGGAGAAGGATACATTTGACCAGACCTGTCACTCTTTTCAAGCCCTGTGAAGCTTTTAGTGGATTTTTGCCTGTGTTAGAGCATTTTCCTCACCCAGGACATCACCAAGGAACCCAATCAAAAGGGACTGTAAATATTTCTGTTTTCTTGTTAATCAATCTTAGTCATTAGATCAGACAGTAGATTAGTTAGTTGTTAGTTGTCTTTGTTAATTAACTGTGTTTAAGTTTTAAAATTGTGTCTGTCATCCCTTGCTGTTGTAGATGTTGTAAATGTAATAACAAATTGGGGCCATAACATGAGAAAAACTGAAAAAATTAGCTGTAACAAGTTGACGCAATTTTTGTTACTTCGGTCCAAAGTCTCAATTTTTTCAGTATGGAATGTGGTACATAAAATGACAGGAGCAAACCAGCAAACTTCTATCCCTGTTCTCAACTGTAACAATGTTGAGGCTGTAAACAATAAAGGAAAAGCTCATTTACAGGCGAATGCATAGTGCATAGTTCAAATAATGTAAGTGAAGGAAATAGGAAAATGAGACTTGAGATTTTGGAAAAGCAACAAGGTAAAGTGCAAATTAATAATGATAACTCAGAGCCTATCAATTTATTTTTTACTCTGGAGGAACTAAAAAGGGCAGTAAAGAAAGGTAAAGAATCCTCCCCAGGCAGAGATGGACTGACTTATCAGTTATTTCAACAGGCAGGGGATAAACTTTTGGATGAGGTGTTGACTTTGTTTAATAGTGTTTGGGAAAATGGATGTCTTCCCCGAGAATGGAAATATGCTATCATAATTCCAATAGTAAATCCTGGGAAAGAGCCTAATAACCCTGGTTTGTATAGACCTATTGCTTTGACCTCTGTATTATGTAAAATAATGTAGCGGATGATAACAGACAGATTTGTCCAGAAATTGGAGTCAAATGAGTTCTTTGTTCCATATCAAAGTGGATTTAGGCAGGGAGGGTCAAAAATGGATGCTATTTTAAATTTAAATACTGATATTAAAAAAGCTTTTGCAATTAAAGAAGCTGTAGTAGCTGTTTTCCTGGATATTGAAAAGGCTTATGATAAGTTGTGGAAGGAGGGGTTATTAATAGCACTCTATAATGCTGGAATTCATGGGAGAGTGTTTAATTGGATTAAAAACCTTTTGTGTGATAGAACAATACAAGTAAGGGTTGGAAATGAACTATCTGAGGTGTTAGATGTTGAGAATGGAATCCCCCAAGGGAGAGTTATCAGTACTGTCCTATTTAATGTGCTAATAAATGGAATGTTTAGTCGGGTGGGAATGGAATTTGGTGTTCTTTATTTGCGGTTGACGGCGCCATCTGGAAACAAGGAAGGAACCTTCCTTATGCGTTTTCTCAAGTGCAAAAAACTTTGGAAAAGGTGACAGAGTGGGCTAATGAATGGGGTTTTAGAATTTCAGTTGATAAAACAAAATTTATGGTGTTTGGATATTTATGGTGTTTGGAGGTATACCGTATCACCGGTACCAATGTTGCGATACGTTAATCGGTTGTCAAATGTGTGTGGAAACGATACACTGTATCGAATCATTTCTCACCAACCATTCGCTAGTTTCCAACAACTGCAGGCCACGCTGGTGACTTAACTGCGCACGATGACAATGAGAAACTTAACATCGTTCAATCAAACTTCAATCTGAAACATTCTTGTCATCATATGCATTGTTTTTATCTTGGTAAATCTCACCAGAAACGAGACTTCTGTTGCAAAGGAAGCGGCATTTCCAAAGTGAAGCTGTCATGGGATACCCGACCATATTTGGAAGTTGAAATCAGCTCGTCATGCGCTACCATGGTTACCAATCTGGGGCCGGAGAAATGCACATTAGGTGCGCACTGTCTGCAGGACCATTGGTTCGCCCTTTACTATAAAATTCCCACAGTAAAACTATGAATGAAACTCCGATCGGGAAACAGCCGAGTGAAAGGAAACCCTGCCGCACATAATTTATGTATGCCGATTGCCGACACGAGTCATTACGCTAAAAACACAAAAAACAACTTATTCCAGAGGCATCGATCTAAATAATTTTACATTTGACTGCGTTTACATGCACACCAGTCCTGGTTAATTTTAGATGGTTTCCCTTTATTAAAACGTTTTCCAATTCAAGAATAATCAAGTGGCAATTGGAGACACAGCTTCTCTCCCTCATGCGATCGAAAAGCGACAAAATAATGGGCTGCATTCAGTATAGAAAAATAATTTAATTATAATTAGGTCTATGTGCTGGCACTCATTTCAGAGCTCTTCAGCGAATGAAGGTAATTTAAATATCTTATTGAATAAAACAAAGAATGAAAGTAGACATTAACTTCTACGGATTTATCTGAATAAAGTCTGTTCTAAAAAGGTTTGTGTATTTTGATGTATCGCGATACCGTATTAATGATATGATACGATATATCGTATTGTATCATCCATACGATACCTCGCACTGTTAGATATTAAAGGAAATTGCCAAGCCAACGGTTAAAAATATATGGAAACAACCTTGAAAAAGTTAATCAATTTAAGTTTCTTGGAATGTGGATGGATGAGAGAATGACCTGGAAAAAGCATGAAGAGAAAATCAGTTCAAAATGTGAAAAAGTAATTAATGTTCTTAGATGTGTGGCAGGATTAGATTGGGGAGCTGACAAAAAGACTCTGCTGATGATTTATAACTATGATGAGATCAGTCAGTGATTGTGGTTGATTGGCATATGGCTCAACTGCTCCTTCAGTTCTTAAGAAGCTGGACATCATTCAAGCTAAGGCTCTAAGAGTGTGTAGTAGAGCTCTTAGAACAACACCTGTGGCAGCGCTTTTAATAGAAATGGGTGAGATGCCTCTACAACTTAGAAGGATTAGATTAGGGCTAAAATATTTAATGAAGGTAAAAGGTCAAAATGAAATATTTCCGGCCAAGTGTCTGTTGAGTTCGCATTGGGAATTTTCAAGTCAGGGTAAAAGGATTAAAACTAATTTTGCTGAGCAACTGAAGTCCGTGGCAGAGGAATTTCAAGTTAAAAAATTAAATGTATGCCCTCCAGTTTGCTGGCCGGTCATTCCTTTATGGTCTGTTCCATATTCTGAAATTGATTTGAAAATTCTTGATAAGAGCAAGACTTGATGTAGTTGTACTAAACCCAAAACCAGTGAATTTGGCACGAAATGTAAATCGTAGATAAAAACAGAATACAATGATTTGCTAATTTTTCAACTTATATTCAATTGAATACACTGCAAAGACAAGATGTTTAATGTTCAAACTGAGAAACTTTTTTTTTTTTTTTGCAAATAATCATTCACTTAGAATTTACTGGCAGCAACACATTGTAAAAAAGTTGGTACAGGGACCTTTTTTCCCCTGTGTTACATCGCCTTTCCTTTTAACGACACTCAGTAAACGTTTGGGATCTGAGGAGACCAATTTTTGAAGCTTTTCAGGTGGAACTCTTTCCCATTCTTGCTTGATGTACAGCTTAAGTTGTTCAACAGTCCGGGGTCTCCGTTGTCGTATTTTACGCTTCATAATGCGCCACACATTTTCAATGGGAGACAGGTCTGGACTACAGGCAGGCCAGTCTAGTACCCGCACTCTTTTACTACGGAGCCATGCTGTTGTAACACGTGCAGAATGTGCTTGGCATTGTCTTGCTGAAATAAGCATTTGTGCAAGCATTTGTGCATTCCAGAATTTTAGTTTGAAGGTTGATTAAAAATATAAATTGAAATTTGGTAATGTTTTTTTTAGAGCATCTGCCTCATCCCGATCAGATTTTTTATTGCTCGTCAGTATTATTTTATCGAGAGCTTTAATTACATCACCATATCTGTATTTTAAAGCAGCAAGTGCATCACCGGAGGACCGGTGAGTTGGACAGAGGCGTTTTAGAGTGGGACCTAACATGCTGATCGTTCTTTTAATACATATTAGTAATGTTATAATGTTGGTTGTCCATGCTCAACCTCTGAAAACATAAGATACATGGGATTTGCCGTAATCCAAGAACGTGATTTCGTGAGCGTGATTTCCTCTCTGAACAGCTCCTCCCGAGATCTTCGCGAGATCTGGGCAAAACCTGACGTCAGGTTGTGCCGACCAATTAGTACAATCCATAATGCACCCATATTCTGCGAGGAAAAGCTGGTCATTCCAAAGCAATAAGTAAATCATTACCACGGGCAATTTCCGAAAAGGGCATTTAGCTTGGAGCTTTCGCCCCTCCGTCATATACCAGCACGGAAGCTGTTAGTTTCTCCACGTTAACAACACACCACAGCTATGCACACAAACTAGCAGGTCCTAATACACACCGAAGCAGTCCAAAAGCTGTTGGTCCACTTTTAGCTGCCCCTCACTGTCCATGTTTCCCTCTAAACTCAGACCCACCAGATTTCTACGGTCTCCGGTCTACACTTGGGAATGTCGACCCGTTCTACAGATGTGTCTATATGGAGTGGATTGTAGCTTTCCCTGCATCCTAGCTAGGAGTAGAAAAAACCGCTGTACTCACCTATTGTTGCCTTAGCAAACTGTAGCCGATAGCAAATTCGTGCTTGAGCTGCCATACTTTCGCACTGCGTTCTCCACTTTCGCCATTGCCTTTATTAGAACAAGTTAATTTCACTAGATCTATACACATGTACTGCATTAGATTACAGAATACGCCCGTCAATTTCCGTCAGTTTCACTCTCAAGCCTTTTCTCTTTCTCAAGATCAGAAAACTGCGTTCTGCTGCCTCATCCCGCATAGATCCGCCCTCCACAGAGCTGGCTAGTCAGAAGAAAGTGGGCACACGGGGAGTGGGGGCCATAGCGGAAGAACCACTCCAATGAGGTGTTTCAGGCAGAGACTACTATGGACTAATAATGGGGTTTTTTGTCTGCAGTATGAGCGAAATAAGTTCCCTTTTTTTAATTTGCGCGATCAGGAGTACTTTAGGGGAGTCAAAGACCAAAATATAAACTTGGAAAAATAGCATATTAGGTCCCCTTTAAAGTGTCCCTGCTCTCTGGGCTCACTATATCGCCAAGCAGTGCCCATCTCTTTATACTGTTCGCAAAAAAGTTATAGAGGGTTTCGACAACATCGTAAAACTGTCTCACCTCAGGAACGTTTTTGACCAAATTGTTTAAAACTAAATTTAGATTATGAGCTACACAGTACACATATGTAGGTGGGGGCTCCCATTCCGCTATTCTTGCTTGAACACCAGAATAAATGGCGCTCATGTTTGCTGCGCCGTCATAACCCTGTCCACGGAATCTGGAAATTTCCAAACCATTTCCTTCGATCGAACTCACAATATTGCTCTCCATTTCAGAAGCAGATGAATCTACTGTAAGCTCAAATCCAAGAAAAGGCTAAACTAGCCTAATATCTGCAGCAACACTCATTTTATCTCAGTCAATAGCAACATATCTGTAGACCTGGCTCAGATGATCACACTTGAGTGGTGTCCATAATGACCGTATAAAGCGGGGCTGCATTTATTTCACTCACTATGTAAATTATCTCATCCTGAATCGAATGGCTCAGATATTTTACGGATCCCTCAGGCCAAGTTCTTTTAAGACAGGCTCGTAGAAGGCCGACAGTTTCCATTATGGACAGCAAATTCCCTGAATTTTCCCGCCCAATGGTCTCTCGATTGTCCCCTAAATGCCATGTAACATGAGGCTAATGCAAGTGTGACGTTCACAATGCGCTCTAAAGCCGTTTTCACATAGCACGCGGTTTGGACGGCGCTCTGCGCTGGGTACGGCGCAGACGATTTCACATAGCACGCGGTTTGGACGGCGCAGAGATGGAACCGAGTAGGGCGCACACATGCGCGTTGTGCACGCATGTGGCGCTGTTTGCTATGCGACCGATCAAGAAAGATAACTACAACGATAGCAATAAAGATAGAGTTTTAAAAATCGTTCCAAACCATGTAGATGGCGAAGTCCACACCACAACAATAACGGCAACGATAATGGCAAACGATATCGCTGTGATCACTTTCAGAGCAATTTTACGAACGATGGAAAAATTGACCGCCCATCAAATCCGTCGGAATTCATGGGGCTTCACCTCAACATGGCGGATAACATCGCAGAGAAACTCATTACATAACGTTAATCTCAGTCCAAAAGGATGCCTTGTATTACGTTAACTCGTCAGATGTATTCGCTGAATAGTAGCCATGAAGCTAGGCCAACATCAATTTTCCGACGAAGCAAAAATGGGTTCGCTGAAGAAAAAGTACAGCCAATGTGAACTAATCAAAGTAGCTAAATCAGCATTTACATAAGAAGTGAGGTGAGTCGTGTGAGTTATCTTTCTCGGTGCGGACGGCCCTAGGAGCCAATTGTGCTGTGAGGCTTACGATATCTCCGTCGGTTTTTAACCACACCTGGTATTTCCAAATTGTGGGATATCTCTCTCCATGCCTGGGCTTTTTTTAACGAGATCCCGGTAGACGCTGAGTCTGGTGTCCTACAGCTCTGCATGCAGAAAGGCCGCCACAATGATGCTCTCCTCCATTTTTGCCCTGCCTTTCTAACAAAACCCGCCAATTTTTTTCCGATTCCAATATTCTCTCCTATTCATAGTTTTCAGTCACGTGACTCGCCGGGAGCCCTGGAGGGCAAAACAACGTTCAAAAATGACAGCGCGAAATGCAACCTCTGCGGACAAAAAACAAAATACTCATTTTTTTCACCTGTCAGCGGCCGAGAAGGAGAGATACCGAAACAAGCTAGAAGTGTTGGGCACTTTTGACCCATATACAGCACCGGATTCGTTATTTGAGCAATTACACACCGCCAGGTCCTTGCCGAAATTGGAATTTGGGGATGTTTACATTTATTTGGTTGAGAACCCGTCACCTTACACCGCTGCCAGAATGAAGGCATATAAAAGCACCGACAGTTACCGTTATTTTATGTCTGGATGGGTAAATAATGCTGCTGTTTGGGAGGTGAAGGACAAGTCCTTCTTCATTCTACGAGCAAAGGTGAGTACTAATTTAGCTAACATTAGCCATCCAATTCATTGTCATTTTCGAAACAATCACGAGTCAGTTTTAGGGACACTGTAGTCAGTCAGTGCGTAGCGATTATTTTGTCACGTTATGCCATAACAGTCAATATAAGACAAATTTGAGCAAACATTATTTTCTAATGGCAGGTAAACCATTCCTACAGCTTAAATGACCCCCCACTAACAGCTTGGGTTGCTGTGGAGAAGGAGGGATTGGTGCGTTTTGGTCACTGCACCTGTATGGCAGGTCTAGGAGAGGTGTGTTCACACGTAGGAGCCATTCTGTATTCCCTGCTTGCAGCTTGATAGCGCTGATCCAAAGTTTTCTCCTCTCAGTTTTCTTTTTCAGACGGAATGCGATAGAAACACAATCCCGGCTTTCCTCCCCGACGGTTCGCATATCCGACCGCACAACAGCTGTCCGGCATTGTGATGTAGTGCGTCTTTTCTTGAGTGTCCTATAGCGGTTCTATGCTGTAGGTGGCGGGTAAGCGTAATGTTTTGCCCTCCAAGGAGGCGTTCCTTTGGGAGCGTGACGTCACATGAAAGCGATGAATTGGACGCGCCGAGGTGGGCGCTGCGGCCAAGTTCAATATTTTGAACTTGGGCGCAGCGCCCCATCCAGCGGCAGCGCCCTGTCCAGCGGCGGCGCCAGCCTCTCGCTGCGCCCTCCTCGAATGGTGCGACCTCGCGCCCAACAATCACATAGACAATGAATGGCTGCGGTGGCCAAGATCTGCGCCATGCGCGTGCTATGTGAAAACGGCTTAACACTTGCCTCCAAAACTTAGCCGCATTATGAACATCTCTCTCCGTATCAGCATCTATTGTGCCATGGAGTTTCCACTGCTTGTATACAATGCACGCACCAAGATGAACCTGTGTTGTTTCATGGAGCGCTATATTGGAGGAGACGTGCTTCCAATCTCGAGCTCCATTTACCCAGGCATTGTTATAAGAGGGGCATTGGCGATTTGCAAAGAGCCATCATGGCTTGCAATATGTACAGTCAAGCTTGGGGGAATAGTACAAACAGCTGCGTGGCAATTTAATACCAGCTTTAGTGCTGGACGTATAGTAATGGGGTGAAAAGCTACGATTGCCCGTAACTGGAAACAGACCCTTAAACTTACATGGGCCAGTTTGAAGGATGTATCTCTTAACATTAGCATCAGCTATGTTTTACGGGACATTAGCTCGGTCTGTTGGGAAATCATTACCTTGAATTTTGCCTGTGAATCCAGCGCTAGGAACCATGGTCTCTCTCATCTCAGCTACCCCCGTATTTCTCAAATCAGGCTCAGGTAACTCCCCACGTTCCTCCTCACCAGCCACATCTATCAAACTGTCACTTGCTTGAGTAGAGCTGGTGCTAACCACAACGCTACTGCTACAGGACAAAGCATGGTCATCATTGCTATCGTGATAAGTTTCACCAAGTTCAGTGGGAGAGGGCAAAACGAAAAAAGAGTCCAATTTTGGGAGTTTAAACTTAATCTCATCTTTCTGTTTCTTTATTTTCCTCTTTTCCGCCCCACTTTTGCTTTTAAACATTTACAATTCAATATCCACAATAGGTCACTCAGAGTCGTCCACTACCAACAAGCTCTTCTCTGTCTGACTGACTGAAGGCTACAGTTGACGTCAGATGACGTTCAAGGGGCAGATATGGTACCCATCAGCACTGCAGTTGTCAGCAAATTAGGTTAACGTGAATTTATTTGATAAAATACAAAAAGAAACAACATAGAATAACCAAAAAGTTGCTAACTTATTCCCTTTTGAAAATTGGTGGAGGGATTAAAGACAGATCTTCTTTTGCTTAATTTAGACTCTTACCGTAAAAGAGTGATATAAAGAAAATTAAATATATATAACCTTGAATTCCCATTGTAAGGCACACATAATATTCGTGACATTCCGTAATGGGTCACGTGAGGATTTTTTTTCCTGTTTTTTTTTCACTGGGGGGGCCAGTTGAACAGAGGTGGACCCTCCAGGCGTGGCAGAGGGCCCAAGCCCAGGGGCGGTGGCTCCGTTTGCCCCTGCTCAGAGCATTGAACTTAAAATGCTCACGAGGCGGCAAGTTTGCTCAGATTTGCTAAGAAGAGGGTAACGCAATACTATGAACAAATAGTAAAACCTTTCTTATGCAGAGTTCAATGTGTGGTCAATATGTTTACGATAATATTTCCCCCCTTAAACACATACTTTTTAATGCCATTTTTTTTTAACTAGGGAGTTTATTTTCAGTTTTCTTTCACATTCCAATAAACAAAAGATCAAAACAATATATGGAATTACCAAGAGGTTTTTCCCTAATTAATTATAAGGATTTGCATCCTTACAGTCTCGAATCAAAGCATAAAGGTAAATTAATCTTTTTGTCTCTATCATCTCTTAATCGTTACAGGTTTAATTGACCAAAAAAAAGGTCAAATGGACTGATTGACAATCAGACATAGTATGAGGACACAGGTTGACAAAATCTAGCAATGAAAAAGGAGAAGTCACTGCCTACCCTGACCGCACATCCCATATGTCTGTAGTGGTTAGATATGAAATGTAGGCCTAATTCGTTTGTGGTACATCTACTGCACTGGTTCTCAACAAGAGGGTAGCGACCCCCTCTTGGAATGATTTTTTTTTTTTTTTTTAGATTACATCACCTGCAGTTATATAATTTGTCTTAAAATAATAAATAAAAAAAAAATTTAATTTAGGGTATTTATGGGTGTCAAAGTGTCCGCAGCATCAACAACGGAGAAAAGTAAGGTGCCAGCAGGTAAAAAGGAGCCCCGAGCTAAGCTTCGGAAATATCGCCCTGACTTTCTCCAATATGGATTTACTTCTCTTTCCTTCTGCAAAAGAAACGGGTCTGCAGGTGCATGAAGTGAAAGTAGCTACTGGATTCCTCCAAGAAAATATGTGTTTGGCTTATTAAATAAATGCCTGCGGCTCGGATCCTCCTGCAGCAGAAATGATAGGCTATGTGCGTGTCTCTGTGCTTTTAAGTACGAGGCACATCACCGTAACTTCTTTGATTATTTGAATATCCAGACTTGCGACAGGATCGGTCGGGATGTAATGTTACAATGTTCTGTGTTTGAATGAACTGTTACACACACAGTCCAGGTTAGGAGAAGCAGCTGTCCTCTTGATAAATTTATTTCCGAGGCTTAGCTCGGGGCTACTTCTCCCCCGCTGGTGGCACCTAACGTTTCTCCATTGTTGATGCTGCTGACACTTTGACGCTCTGATACCCACACATAGCTACCCTCAATAATTACTATTTTAAGGCAAATGATATGACTGCAGGTGAGGTAATCTAAAAAAAAAAAATATTCCAGGAGGGGATCGCTTCCCCCTTGTTGATACCCACTGCCCTAAATGTACCACAAACAAATTACATTTTCTATCTAACCACTACAGACACATGTGATGTTCAGAAATGAATATCAAAGGGACTATTTGAGAGAAGCTGCTCTCGGTGGGAAGCCTGAGCACTAACACCGCGGTCATTTTGGAGCTTCCTAATAAACGCGGTTGGAGACCTTACATTCAAATGGGCTTTATATGTCGCACACGAGTTCGGAGTTTAAACTACAAATGGACACACTTGAAGCCACATTCAAACATCAGTAATGTATCGGTAATTACAATTAACAGTTGTGCACTTTTCCATCTGCCGCCATTGTTAGAAAAGTTTGTGCATATCGGAAGGACGGAAGACGGATTTTCACCGCATAAAATGGCGACTTCACATTCTAGAAAGAGATTCCTATTTCAAACGCATTGGTGTAGACACCTGTCACTCAAACATGTCTGACCAATGGGGCAGCATCTGCCTACTGCGAGAAATACCAACTTCAAAACTTTTTTAACTTCAATTGGAAAAAAAAATGACTTCAAAACCTTTTTCACTTCAAAGAAAAAAGTATTTGAATGCAAAAATAAAATTGAGACCCAAAAAATTCACTAGAACACTTTTTTCTTTGATTGAAAACATGTTTTCAAAGAGGTGATATTTTTTGGGATTGAATAATAAAGATACAAATGTCCTACCCATATTATGGAACAAAAAAAAAGTTGCTTCAACCAAAAAAAAAATATTTTCAATCAAATAATAACTCACTTCAGTCAAAAAAAAAAAACCCCCTTTTCAATCAAAGAAACACAGTGTGCAAATGCTATTTTTTGGGTCTCAATTTTATTTTTGCATTCATTTTTTTTCTTTGATTGAAAAGTTTTTTTTTTATTTATTTAAAATATGTTTTTTGGCTGAAGCAACTGTTTTTCTTTTTTTTTTTTTGATTGATAATAAAGACACAAATGTACCTTCATAGGGGGGAGGCATAATGTGTGAGATCATGACCCTCGGTATTAGATCAGTCCAGACAGGGTCAGCCTGCAGCACAGGACTCCGAGTCTCCAGTCACAGATACTTCACTGCACAGCACAGTCCACCCCTCCGCATCCCCTCAATCACATGCTCACCAGCACTAAAACAACAGCCAGAATTTCAACTCAGTGCATTGCATTGGCCTGACAACTGATATCATGACATCCTAAAGATAGAAATTTAAAGAGCTGTAATTGCCACCCAGGTCACTCCACATGGATGTTGGAATAAAGAGTATTGCCAAGACAAAAAACAAAAAAGCCCAAATGTATCCCGTTCGGTATAATTTCATAATGCTTCCCGACCTCCCTCACATCTGGTGCGTCGCAGAAATCACGCTTGTTATTTACTAAGAAGTAACCACGGGGAAACAACGCATGCATATATATATATATATATATATATATATATATATATATATAAACGGTCATTGTGTGTATAAGTCTCTCAGCCAGGGGTATTTCTGAAGTTTTTTTCCGATTATTTTCGTTCAACGAACACATGACAGCTTCACAGTTACGAGCCATGGACTTAAAGGGATAGTTCGGGATTTTTCACATGAATCTGTATGGCATCACCGTCTTTAGTCTCGTGCTCACACACTGACTTTCCCCGGACAGTGTCCTGTGAGCCGAGTTCTGTCCAGTTTTGGTCAAAGCGAAAGTAGTTCCGGCAGGTTTCCTGGGGTCTGCAAAGTAAAACGTTTTTCTTCTCAAAACAGTATGTGTTCGAACGAGTGATTTATTTGCATAACAAAACCCTGGTATTCCAAAAAGTCACATCTTGTAATTGCTTGGGGCTACTTTCTCTCAATAGCGATCACTGCGCGCTGTCACTGCTAACAGCTGAGCGCACTAGCCAACTACTTTCATCAGTTGTTCGACAGTGTTTACATATTCCAGCCAGAGGAGGATGTCTATGGCAAGCCGTTTAAGCTTTAATTCATTTTTGGAGGATATCACAAATTAAATTACAACTAGTTAGAATTCAAATTCCTGATATCACTGATTTTATTCTATAGTTGTTATTTTTATTTCTGATAACAGGAATTCAATTTTAACATGTTAAATGGGCAATTTCTGATATCAACAATTCAATTTTAACATGTTACAGTTAGAATTTCTGATATCAGAAATTAAATTTCAACATGTTAAAATTACAATTTCCGGTATCAGGAATTCAATTCTAACTAGCTAGATTAGCAACGTTTTTCTCATTCATTTCAATGGAAGCTGGAATATCTGATATCAGAAATTCAATTCTAACTAGTTTGAATTCGAATTATTGATATCAGGAATTAAATTTTAACTAGTTAAAATAACCATTTCTGATATCAGAAATTCAATTTTAACTAGTTATAATGCGTATTTCTGATATCAGAAATCCAATGCTGACTAGTTTAAATTATTATTTCTGATATCAGGAATTCCATTTTATCATGTTAAAATAACAATTTCTGATATCAGGAATTCAATTGTGGATATCCAAAATTTCAATTAAATTCTTGATATACAAAATTGAATTCCTGATATCAGAAATTGTTATTTTAACATATTAAAATGTTATTCCAGATATCAGGAATCGTTATTTTAACTAGCTAGAATTGAATTTCTGATATCAGAAATACGCATTATAACTAGTTAAAATTGAATTTCTGATATCAGAAATAGTTATTTTAACTAGTTAAAATTAAATTCTTGATATCAATAATTCGAATTCAAACTAGTTAGAATTGAATTTCTGATAACAGATATTCCAGCTCCAATTGAAATGAATGAGAAAAACGTTGTTAATCTAACTAGTTAGAATTCAATTCCTGATATCGGAAATTGTAATTTTAACATGTTGAAATTTAATTTCTGATATCAGAATTTGTAATTGTAACATGTTAAATTGAATTCTTGATATCAGAAATTGCCATTTTAACATGTTAAAATTGAATTCCTGTTATCAGAAATAAAATTAACAACTAGTTAGATTAAAATTAGTGATGTCAGGAATTTGAATTCTAACTAGTTGTAATTTAATTTGTGATATCCTCCAAAAATGAATTAAAGCTTAAACGGCTTGCCATAGATGTCTCTTTACGGACGAGGACGGCAGACTCGAGAGAAACTACTACTTCTTAGCGAACTGACCCAGGGAGAACCGGAGCACTCGGAGTTACTTTCCAAATGACTTTATTATTATTTCGGGAAGACGTCGGTGCGTCGACACCAAAATAAATATGTATGCTGGGTGCTGCGGTCATCCCTCGCTCTAGTAGCTGAGAAAGGCAGCCAAGTTTGTCTTGATTATGCTAGCCAACGCTGTGACTGGAGTCATGGACTTCTCATTCAAACCTAGAAACCACCCACACCCGTCCACGTAGTTTCTGACGATTGTAATAACAGTACAACAATAACAAAACATATTATGTTTCATAAGCTTCACTGGTAATATGACACCGATAGATGAATCTATGCTGCGCTTACATAGCCCTCGGTGCATCACCAGAAGGCTATGCACGGATGCTATAGAAAATCTTTAGTACAATTTTGTCTACCTGGGGTGTAGGGTGATGCCATACAGATTCATGTGAAAAATCCCGAACTATCCCTTTCATGGGTGCGTTCGTGCGCATCTGCAAGTAATCCGGCTGCGGGAGATTCCCGAAAAATTTTGTGAGAATCTTGCCGAAGTTGCGCGAGCTCAAAACCCTGCAATAGCTGCAGCCATCGCTGTCTTCGTCCCTCGTGCTCCAATCGCATGACATTGCTATACGTGTCTATAGTGAACAGAAATCTGTGTCCACAATTGGCATAGTAATGAGCTGAGAATAACTGGTTTCAATGGCTATTTTTGGTTATTTTCTTGTATGCGTCAATCTTAAAGGGTTCTGAACTCAGTACCCATTCCGAGTTCCCCGATGACTTCTGCTTCCTGTTCTAGACAGTGGTCTGGCTGCACTCAGAGAACCCCAATGTTAAGGGCATTAAGTGGGATTCATGTATAGACAGTGTAATCACAGTTTATTATTTGGTTATTATACATCTGTTTTTTTTTCCTGCCTGGTAAAGAGCAGGAAGAAATAATCAAATGGTGTTTTTAGACAAAATTTGAGTCATGACTCAAATGAATTTCAATTGTGTTTGAAGAGAGTCCCTGTTAGGCTCAAACAGCCAGCCAACAGGCACACTGTATGTTTTTCATGAGCCGAGAGGCAGGTGAAATGACTGCACCTTGTTGAGTTACTGGTCCAGTCAGGGGTCTGGAATTCTGACTTGGTTGATCTAGTCCCCAGGATTTTTTTTTTTTTTGTAAAATACTTCAGACAGACTGATCAGATAGATTAGCTGACTGAGGTCACGGGCTGAAGAATACTTTCCACATGACTTTTACTTTCTGACCCCTGAACTCTGATCTTTGCTCCTCTGGAAGTGAGATTTCTGAGCTTCTCTGTTGTTCGGAACTGAAGTTTGTCAGAAGCATGCTAAAGCCGTCAGGCATAAACTCTATGTGAGACTCCTCCAGCGCTGCTGCCAAGGCCGGTGGAGAAATGACTCATTGAGTCTTAACATCTCTGCTATAAATAACCCTGTGCTTTAATACGAGCGCACGCCCCGACACCCTCTCAAATCTGAGGGGATTCAGCCTACCTCTCTCTGCTCTTATAATCTATCTTAGTAACACACTCACGTGCGCGCGCACACACACACACACACACACACACATGCATATCTCCATGCATATACGCACACACACGAACACGTAAACACTCTCTCTCACACACACACATACATCCTTGTACTTAAATCTTTGTGAGGACATTACATTGACTTCCATTCATTCATTCTGTATCACTACAGCCTTTTCCTCATCTTAACAATAAGCAATGTATGCTTAACCCAAACCCTTACCCTAACCTTAACCTATCCCTAATTCTTACCTTACCCCTAACCTTAACTAATAAGTCACAATCAGCCTTTGTAGTTGTGAGGACCGGCCAAAATGTACTCACTTCCCATGAATGTCCCCACTTGGTAGAAAAACACCGTTTTTGGTTCTCTCTTTGTAGCAAGTACAAGAACACACACACACACACACACTCACTCAGACTCATGCACACACACACATACAGACAGACACACACACACGCAGTGACACGTGCACACATTCACATACACACAGACACACACATATGCGCACACACAAATAAATGCACATGCGCACACACACACGAATACACACACACGCTGCTCAGAAGGTAACGCCGGGAAACGTGCCCTGTGAAAGCGTGTTAGAATGCACTGCCCACACTCAAGGCCGACCTGAAATATCTTTTGAGAGCTCAGGGAGCTGAGCATTACCTCTGCCATCTAACAGTCTGAGAAAAAGTGACAAGACAACCATATCAAAGCTGCTTTTCACCTGACCAAAGGCACACCTGTCAAATGTGCTTCTTAGAAAAAGACAGCGAATACGAGCTCTTCGATAAAACACACTGAGCATTTTCTCAGCTGATGTTTACTTTAACTGTACCATCTTTCCTTAGGGTGGGGTGGGCTAACTCTGTTCCTGGGGAGGTACGACAGCAGTTTTTCACACCAAACCTAACAGAGCGTGTCTCATACCACAGTTAGAGCAGGACTGCCTCACACTGCTCCTGGAGATGTGCAACTGTGTAGATCTTCTTCACCACGAGCCTGTGGTAACAATGCTTATTCCTGAAGACCTACCTCCTGAAGACATTCATCTCTACCCCTGTCTAGTGCACCTGCTATCTACTAATTAGAAATGCTGTGCCCTGGACCCCAGGACACAATTTCAAAGGATGTTAGTGTGTTTAACAGCGAGGAACACTTCGATAGAAGGGCTTAACAGGGTAATTTTAGGACTGGAGTTAACTACTGCATTTTTTACCCTGCTTGGCCTTTAGCCCAGTCGGGCTTTCGCTGTGGTTAGACGCCTTTGTGGTGGTCTGTCGTGCGTCCGAGCATCTGTCCATAAACTTTTTGCCTTCTCAGCGCTCTAGCGCCCTCAGTTATTCACGGATCCTTTTCATATTTTTTGTGTGTGTGTGTGCGTATGGGATGAAAATCTTGACCAAATTCAATTTTGGCCATGTTGTGATTGGCCAAGCAGGCGTAATTGCCAATATTTTTAATAATATTTCCAGTCTTTTATATTCTTACCTACCTGCAGTAATACTGGGTGACCAAAAAACTAGTATGTAAAATTACAGTCAGTATGAATTCATTTATCTTTATCAAGTTATATACAACCCCAATTCCAAAATAGTTGGGATGAAGTGTAAATTGTGAATAAAATCAAAATACAATGACTTTCAGATCACATGAGCCAATATAGAACATAAATAACATTTCAAATGTTGAAACTGAGACATTTTACATTTTTATACACAAAATTAGCTTATTTCAAATTTTCTGGCTGCAACAGGTCGCATAAAAGTTGGGACGCAGCGTAAAAGGGCAGAAAAAGCAAATAATATATAAGAGAATCAGTTGAAAGAACATTTAGCAAGCAATTAAGTTAACTGACATCAGGTGTGTAACATGACTGGCTATAAAAGGGATGTCTTAGAGAGGCTGAGTCTCTCGGAAGAAATGATGGCCAGAGGCTCTCCAACCTGTGAAGGCATGCATAAAAAAAATTGTGGAATACTTTAAAAACAATGTTCCTCAATGTGAAATTGCAAAGGCTTTGAAGGTCTCATCATTGACAGTGCATAACATCATCAAAAGATTCAGAGAAACTGGAAAAATCTCTGTGCGTAAGGTACAAGGCCGAAGACCTTTACTGGATGCCTGTGATCTTCAGGCCCTCAGACGCAACTGCATCACTCACCAGCATGATTCTGTCATTGACATGACTAAATGTGCCCAGGAATACTTCAAGAAACCATTGTCTGTAAATGCTGTCCGCCGTGCCATCCACAGGTGCCACCTAAAACTCTATCATGCAAAAAGGAAGCCATTGTTGAGCATGATCCAGAAGCACCGCAGTGTTCTGTGGGCCAAGGCTCATTTAAAATGGACTGTAGCAAAGTGGCAAAGAGTCATGTGGTCAGACGAGTCCAAATTTTACATTCTTGTTGGAAATCATGGGCGTCATGTCCTCGAGGCTAAAGAGGAGAAAGACCACACCTCCTGTTATCAGTGTTCAGTTCAAAAGCCAGCATCTCTGATGGTATGAGGATGCATTAGTGCATATGGTGTGGGACACTTGCATGTTTTAAAAAGCACCATGAATGTTAAAAGGTATATAAAGGTTCAAACATATGCTCCCCTCCAGATGCCATCTATTCTAGGGAAGGCCTTGTGTATTTCAGCAAGACAATGCAAAACCACATACTGCAGCTATTACAACAGCATGGCTTCAACAGTGTAATGTGAATATAGGCCACTAGATGGCAGTATGTACCTTTTTTTTGTTGGGCTCAGACTGGAGTCATGTTTAGACATGTCCTGGACATGTCTGGGGCAAGTCTCAGAAAAGTAAAAAAAAAGAGGTCTAAATGTGGGTGGGGTCTGCAAAAGAGTATATAAGGCAAAGAATTGAGACAGTGAAGTAGTAGGAGAAATTGCAAGAAGATGACCAGACCTGCCATTCTGTTCAAGACCTGTGACGTTTCTTTTGTGGATTTCTTTGCCTGTGTTTGAGCATTTTCTTCATCCAGGACATCACCAAGCCACCCCACCAAAAAGGGACTATAATTATTTCTGTTTTTTCTTATTTATCAATCTTGGTCTTTAGTTGTAGGTTGTTATTAGTCTTTGTCTTTGTTAAAAATTAAATGTGTTTTAGTTGTTAAAACTGTGTTTGTCATCCCTTGCTGTTGCTGTTGTGTTATAAATGTAATAACAAATTGGGGCCATAACAAATTGGGGGCTCAAGGTCCGGGATAGACCATTGTGTGAGTAATTTATTGAAAATCTAACATTCCAAATTGTCAAATTGTTTTTGTGAATTTTCCTAGATATATATTGACAACAGCAATGGATGATTTCTTGGCATCACCAACCGTAGGGGTTTTGAAGTCTTTTAAAAAGACAGAACTGCTAGAAATTTGCAGACAGTTGGAGCTGACAGAGGTAAAACCAGCCATGCGAAAAGCAAGACTGGCTAGAGAGATAGTTGAATATTACATTGATGAAAATGTGTTTGCACCAGGAGATCTGGAACAGTTTCCAGTGGAAAATCCAAATATAGAAATGGAACTTAAATTAAAAATGCTAGAGATTGAAAGGGAGGAAAGAGAAAAAGAAAGGGAGGAAAAAGAAAAACAAAGAGAATTTGAGAGGGAAGAAAAAGAAAAACAAAGGCAGTTTGAGTTAGAAAAATTAGCAAGAGAAGAAAAACAAAGAGAATTTGAGAGAGAGAAAGAGGAAAGAGCAGAAAGAGAGAGACAGAGACAGAGAGATTTTGAATTAGAGAAATTCGATAGAGAAGAAAGACTCCAAATGGAGCAACTAAAAATAAAAATTCAAACTGAAAATAAATTTCGGGCTAGCCAGGAGGTAAAACTGGTGCCTCCATTTTCGGAAAAGGATGTTGACAACTATTTCCAGTGTTTTGAAAAGGTAGCAAAGAGTTGCCAGTGGCCAAAGGAACACTGGCCTCTGATGTTGCAAACTGTCCTCAAGGGTAAAGCTCAACAAGCCTATTCGGCTTTGTCTGCAGATGATTCCTCTGATTATGATGTTGTCAAAAAGGTTATTTTGAGAGCATATGAGTTGGTTCCAGAGGCTTACCGACAGAAATTCAGAGGTTTGAAGAAATCTGAAAATCAGACTTATGTTGAATTTGCTAATGAGAAGCAGGTTTGCTTTGAGCGCTGGTGTACTTCTATGGAGGTCAAGGATGATTTCAACTCACTAAAAGAGATGGTGTAAGTTGAAGAATTCAAGAACTGTGTTAAGGATGATGTTAAGACCTACCTTAATGAGAAGCAAGCACTGAACTTGCAATCAGCTGCCAAATTTGCAGATGCATATGTTCTCACACATAAGTCCAAATTTCAGTCTAGCAGTAATAATAGATGGTCCCAATTTCAGAAAAAGGGTTACGGTGATACCCAAGATTCCTCACTCAAAGACAAAGACAAATCTGGTGATGGTGCTCAGAAATCCAGTAACAGGTCTGATCAAAGTGTGAAAGCTGACAGTGACAAAAGTGGTGTAGTTTGCAGTTATTGCAAGAAATCTGGTCATGTTACAACTAACTGTTGGTTCCTTAAAGCTAAGAAAGAAAAAGAAAAGGATACCAAACCAAATGCCTTTGTGAAAACAAGGTTAGAAACCCCTGTAGTAGATAACCGATCTGCTAAATTGCCTGCTTCTTGTGGGGCTAAAAAGCCTGATACAGCTGACTTCGTGAGGGAGGAATTTCTTCCATTTGTTTCAAAGGGATTTGTGGCTCTGAATGAGCATACTACTCCTGTCCCCATATATATCCTAAGGGATACCGGAGCTTCTCAGTCACTTTTGTTGATGGACTCTTTGGAGTTACGTGATGAGACCGCTTCAGGGGATTTCATACTTGTACAAGGTATTGAAGGGAGGACTGTATCTGTACCCCTGCGCTCTATATTCTTGAAGTCAGATTTAGTTACAGGACAGGTAAAGGTGGGACTTATGTCAAGTCTACCTATAAAGGGTGTTTCTCTGTTGCTAGGCAATGACCTGGCTGGGGGCAAAGTAGTTCCCCCTGTACATCTCACTTCACAGCCGAGCACTGAAAATGGGGATGAGGACCCATCTCTGTATCCTTCTTGCGCAGTGACTCGTGCTATGGCCAAGAAGGCTAAAGAAGATGATGTTGTGGTGCCGTCCAGTACATTGAATAGTCAGGACTCAGGTGGTTCGCCTCATGACTCTGATTGGCCTACTATGGTTTCTCCGTTTGAGGACTTATCAGATACTTTTATCAGTTCTCTATTCAGCCAGCCGGATGGGTCTGGTGATTCTGATGTGTCTGGAGACTTGTCTCTGTCCAGAAAGCGGTTGATTGAGGAGCAAACTAATGATCCTGAAATTGGTGTACTAAAGAGGAGAGCCCTTCCTGAAAAAGAAATAGATGCAGTTCCAGTTGGGTATTATCTCAAGGATGGTGTGTTGATGCGGAAGTGGCGACCTCCTGATATCCCTGCCAATGCAGATTGGGCAGTGGTCAGGCAAATTGTTGTTCCGAAGGTCTATAGGAATGAGATCTTAACCATGGCTCATAGTTTACCTTTAGGAGGTCATCTTGGTGTTAACAAGACTGTTGATAAGATCATGAAACACTTCTTTTGGCCTGGGCTTCGGAAAGACGTTTCCAACTTTTGCAAAACCTGTCACACTTGTCAGGTAGTTGGAAAACACCAGTTAGACCCACCTGTAGCTCCATTGCAGCCTATCCCAGCATTTGGGGAGCCATTCTCTAGGGTCATTGTTGATTGCGTTGGTCCATTACCCAAGACTAGATCTGGAAATCAGTACTTGTTGACAATCATGTGTGCATCTACCAGATTCCCCGAAGCCATACCTCTACGTAACATCAAGGCAACTGCAATCTCGAAGGCTTTGATAAAGTTCTTCACGTTGTTTGGTCTTCCCAGGGAAATTCAGTCAGACCAAGGTAGCAATTTCACTTCAGGATTTTTTCAGCAGGTTGTGTATGAACTAGGTGCAAAACAGATTCTTTCTAGTGCCTATCATCCAGAAAGTCAGGGTGCCTTAGAGCGGTTTCATTCCACTCTCAAGACAATGATGAGGACTTATTGTTATGACCATGAGAAAGACTGGGATGAAGGGGTTCATTTGCTGTTGTTTGCAGCTAGAGAAGCAGTGCAGGAGTCTACTGGATTCAGTCCATTTGAGCTAGTGTTTGGTCATGAAGTGAGAGGACCTTTGCTATTATTGAGTGAACAATGGCAAGAGGAAGAGCCGCAAATCAGTCTGTTAGACTATGTTAGCAAGTTCAAGGAAAGATTGCGTGCAGCTTGTGACCTTGCCAAAGAGAACTTGAAATCAAGTCAGGGAAAAATGAAAACTTGGTATGATCATAAGGCTAGAAGCCGTGAGTTTAAACCAGGAGACAAGGTCCTTGTGTTGTTTCCCTTGCAGTCCAATCCATTGCAGGCTAGATTTCATGGTCCTTATGAAATTCTGACAAAACTCAATGATCTCAATTACATTGTGAAGACTCCAGATAGGAGAAAACCAAAACAATTGTGTCATATTAACATGCTAAAGCCTTATCATGACAGAAATGCTAGGGTTGCAGCTGTCACTTCAGATTATCCAATGGTCGAAACGTGTGAAGATGAGGGGGAGTTTCAAGATGATGAACCAAGAATTAAAGCTGAAGTTCTTTCATGTAAATTGTCAAACACTGAAGTGTTGCAAAATCTTGATGTAAAACTCCAGCACTTAGAACCCTCACAGAGAGATCAGTTTGAAAGGTTGATAAAGAAATATGAGGATTTGTTTCCTGATGTTCCAAAGAGAGTTACTATAGCCTCTCATGATGTAGATGTTGGTGATGCCAAACCAATAAAACAGCATCCGTACCGGATGAATCCTGAAAAGAGAAAGATTGCTGAGAAAGAGGTTGAGTACATGTTAGAACATGATATTATCAGACCCTCCAACTCAGATTGGAGTTCACCCTGTGTGCTAGTTCCAAAACCTGATGGAAGTACTAGATTCTGTACAGATTATCGCAAAGTCAATGCTGTAACTAGAACTGATGTGTTTCCAATACCGAGGATTGATGATTGTATTGATAGAGTAGGGCAAGCAAAGTTTCTGACCAAGATTGATTTATTGAAGGGTTATTGGTGTGTGCCTTTAACTGAGAGGGCCAAGAGCATCTCTGCTTTTGCCACACCATCTGGATTGTACCAGTATGAAGTCCTACCCTTTGGCATGAAAAATGCCCCAGCCACGTTCCAAAGGATGATACAGTCTACAATCGCCGGATTGCCACACACGGGTGCATACATCGATGACCTGATCACATGGAGTGACCCCTGGGAAGAACATCTAAAAGATGTAGAGACGTTGTTCCAGCGCCTGACCCAGGCTAACCTGACTGTTAACCTGAACAAGAGTGACTTTGGTTGTGCTACTGTCACCTATCTTGGCTACGTCATAGGCCAGGGTAAGGTGGCACCCATAAATGCTAAAGTCCAAGCCATCATGGACTTTCCAGTTCCTGACAACAAAAAAGCTTTGCGCCGCTTCCTTGGAATGATCGGGTACTACCGCAAGTTCTGCAAGAACTTTGCTGAGATTGCTCTCAGTCTAACTAACCAACTGAAGAAAGGCGTAAAGTTCACCTGGGATGATGCATGCCAGAGAGCCTTCGATCGCCTGAAGTCTCTGCTGTGTCACTTCCCCGTGCTCAAATCTCCTGACTTCAACAAACCGTTCTCCATCGCGGTCGATGCTAGCGACCAAGCTTGTGGATCTGTGCTCCTACAGAGAAGTGACTCTGATGACATTGAGCATCCCGTGGCATACTTCTCCAGGAAGTTCAATCGCCACCAAAGGAACTATTCCACAATAGAGAAGGAACTGTTGGCTCTCGTCCTTTCTTTACAACACTTTGAGGTTTATGTTTGTACAGGACAAAAGCCAATGATTGTGTACACTGACCACAATCCGTTAATGTTTTTGAGTAAGATGAAAAACAAGAAGCGGAGATTGTTGAATTGGAGTTTGATTTTACAGGAGTTTGACTTGGAAATTAAGCATGTGAAGGGTACAGACAATGTAATTGCTGATTGCATTATCCCGTGTTTGAATGTGTATATCATGTGTTTGAATATTGTATGATATGTATATATAGACAAGTGTTCACTTAACCATTTTGTATTGAAAAGAAAAATTTTGCCTTTATGAGTCAAAATTTTTCCCTTTTGGAATGGAGGTGTAATGTGAATATAGGCCACTAGATGGCAGTATTTACCTTTTTTTTGTTGGGCTCAGACTGGAGTCATGTTTAGACATGTCCTGGACATGTCTGGGGCAAGTCTCAGAAAAGTAAAAAAAAGAGGTCTAAATGTGGGTGGGGTCTGCAAAAGAGTATATAAGGCAAAGAATTGAGACAGTAAAGTAGTAGGAGAAATTGCAAGAAGATGACCAGACCTGCCATTCTGTTCAAGACCTCTGACGTTTCTTTTGTGGATTTCTTTGCCTGTGTTTGAGCATTTTCTTCATCCAGGACATCACCAAGCCACCCCACCAAAAAGGGACTGTAATTATTTCTGTTTTTTCTTATTTATCAATCTTGGTCTTTAGTTGTAGGTTGTTATTAGTCTTTGTCTTTGTTAAAAATTAAATGTGTTTTAGTTGTTAAAACTGTGTTTGTCATCCCTTGCTGTTGCTGTTGTGTTATAAATGTAATAACAAATTGGGGCCATAACAACAGCATGAGAACATTTGGCGCATAATTAAACGAAAAGGCCGCCAAAGGACGCCCAAAACTCTCCAGCAGCTGGAAGCCTGTATTAAACAAGAGTGGGATCAAATTCCAATGGCTAAACTTAAGAAACTTGTCTCCTCAATGCCCAGATGCCTCCACTCTCCACTTAAAAAGAAGAGGGGATGCTACACCATGGTAAACAGGCCCCTGTCCCAACTTTTTTGAGAAATGTAGCAGCCATCAAATTTGAAATGAGCTAATTTTGTGGATAAAATTGTAAAATTTCTCAGATACAAAATTTACCATGTTATCTTAGTTCTATTGTGAATAAAATATTGGCTGGTGTGATTTGAAAGTCATTGCGTTTTGATTTTGTTCAGAATTTTCACTTTATCCTAACTATTTCGGAATTGGGGTTATATATTGGTAATGATGTTATGGGGGGTACCGAGGCTTCACAGCTGACAGTAATGCAGGAAGTTTGCTAAGAAGTGGGTATCAAAGCCTGTTATTCTTTTATCTTGTGTCAGAACAACAGGTCTGTCGCGAGAACAGGGAATTGGGGGGTCACAGACACGTCCCTTTATGACAAGAATTAGTCCTGGCGTGTTCTCAATCATGTTTCTTTATTGACGCATTTTCCAATTATCGTAATTGGCATCTGACGACACGGTTTCTCTCCATATGCAATCTAACGGTGATGAAATCATGGGCTAAATTCAGTTCAGTGCCGGAATCAGAACTGATAATTCAGGTGCACAAAACATCCGTTTAAAACGATTAGTAGTCCTGGCCTGTTTTCAGTCATTTTCATGATTAACAGAAGGTTTACTCCGAGAGCACTCCACACTTAACAGGTGCTGCTTGTTCTCCCCAATTAGGTAAGACGACAATCATTCATCTAGACGCGTATTTGCTGTATTTAAATCAATGTTATTAAAAATTGCATACCAGCGCAAATAGCTTGAGCTGCATGCTTTTTAACAAGTTCGTCCTTCCAAATCAAAGATAAGCAAGTACTTCAGCATGTTTTGCCATTGTTGACATTTACTAAAAATGTTCATTTGTTTTGATGAACATGCAGGTGACTTGGCAAGCCGTCACGAGCTTTGCAGTCCCAACCACATACGGGGCATACATGGGGAGAAGCAGTGGGTGGAATGTTGGCTGCACAAGCTTTATGATCCATTCTCTTCTGCTCGGTTTCAGCAAGCCTCCTGTCTTCGGCATGCTTGGCACCGTTGGCAGTCAAGGTCCTCCACGAGGTACGGTCTTGTGCAGAGCTCTCCCATGAGAGGACATTGATGCTAAAATCCTTCAGGGATCACTTCAGGAAATCCTTGAAGTGCTTCTTTTGGCTACCAACAGATCCCTTTCCAAGTTCAAGCTCGCCATACAGTAGCTGCTTTGGTAGCCAGTTATCATCCAGGCAAGCTATGTGGCCGGCCCATCGAACTTGCGCTTTCTGAAGAAGTGTATTGATGGGATGCCGGCCCGCTTCAGAACTTCTGTGTCTGGCATTTTGTCCTGCCAACTGATGTGGAGGAGTCTTCGAAGGTGGCTCATATGGAAGTGATGAAGTTGCATGCCTTCTGTAGATGGTCCAGGACTCACAAGCATAGAGAAGAGTGGTGAGGACAATAGCTTGATATACCATCAGCTTTGTGGAGATGCTAACACCTCTTCGATCCCACACTTTCCCATGGAGATTTCCAAAAGCAGCACTGGCCTTTGCAATCCGACTGTTGACCTCTTTAGCAATATTGACAGCATTTGTGAGAGTGCTTCCAAGGTAGATGAAGCTGTCAACTGACTTGAGGTTCTGTCCATTCACTGTGATGTGAGCATTTGTTTGTGGCTTTCCAGGGGTCGGCTGGAATATGACTTCATTCTTCTTGACATTGATGATTGACATTCTTGACATTCATGAGTCCCAAGTTGTCAAAGGCTGAGGAGAAGCGATCCACCTCGAGCTGCATGTTCCACTCAATGGTGGCACTAAGGGCGCAGTCATCAGCAAATAGAAAGTCTCTTATGATAGTTTTCTCCACCGTTGTGATGGCATGCAAGTGACGGAGGTTGAAGAGACTGCCATCAGTTCTGTACCTAACCTTGATGCCATCACTGCAGTTCCAAAAGCATCATGTAACATGTCAGAGAACATCATGCTGAATAAGGGAGGTGCCAGAACACAACCTTGCTTGACGCCATTAGTCACTGGGAAGGAGTCAAACTTCTCTCCATTGTCCCGAACGCTGACCATCATGCCTTTGTGGAACTGTGTTCGTGAACTTACTGGGGCAGCCAAACTTCTCCATGATTTTCCACAGTCCATTCCTACTGACCATATCAAAGGCCTCTGTAAAATCAACAAAAGTTGTGTAGAAATCAATAAGTTGCTCCCTGCACTTTTCCTGGAGCTGGTGTGCAGCGAAGATCATGTCCACAGTCCAACGTCCTGCCCGGAAACTACAGACTGTCTGGAAGGAGCGCACTCTCTAGATGTTTAATGAAAAGATTGAGCAGGACCCATGCCAGAATCTGGCCAGCTATGGACAGTAGAGAAATGCCGCTATGGCTGTCATAAGATCAGTGATCCCCTTTTCTCTTGTAGATACAAGATTTTACCTCCTCCCTTGTAGATCTCTGCAGGGATAGCATCAGACATGGGGGCTTTGACACTTGTTTGCATGATAGCTTTTTTAATTTCATGCTCAGGGAGAATATCATCTTAGCTGAAGTTAATCTCCACTTGAGGCAACAGGGCTATGGCTCCATTGTTGATAGTTAGTAAAGGACGGTTAAGTATGTTTTCAAAATGTTCTGCCCATCTCTCCAAGATTTGAGATTTCTCTGTAAGCAGCATTGATCCATCAGCACTTAGCAAGGGAGAGGACCCAGATGACCGCGGTCCAAACACAACTACGAGTGCATCATAGAAGCGCTTACTGTCATGTCAGTCTGCAAAACTCTCTCTCTCTTTAGCTTTCTCCAGAAACCAGGAGTCTCCCATCTCTCTCAGTTTCTTTTACAGAGCCTGCCTTATGCTTGTGAAAGCGGCTTTCTTGGAGGTTGAGGAAGGGTCATTTTGGTGAGATCTCAAGAGACATCTTTTTTCAGCAAGCAGAGCCTCAATCTCTTCATGGTTCTCATCAAACCAGCCCTGCTGTTTGGGAGGGGATTGTCTAAGATGCTCATGAGTACACGGTGTCTCTGAAGTTTGCCCATTGTCTGTCATGTCAGGTGAGTCCAGCAGTCTCTTATCTTAGTCCCTTGTAAAGTCCTCAGCAGTTTCTTTGCTCTTTAGAGACATTGAGGCGTTTGGCAGTCTTTTGTCCCTGTGGTCTTCTCCTGGGCTGGATTTGTAGTTTCAGCTTGTAGTAGGATTTGTAGTCCTCACGCTCCATGCTTGACACATGCTGCCATCCATTAGGATGGCCCAGATCCTGCCGATTACACCAGAATGTAGCGGGTCGAAGGAGGGCCCGGGCGAAGGAGGGCCCGGGCGGGGACTTGAACCTCCAAACTCCCAGGTAAGAGTCATGCGTGCTGACCACGTCGCCAAAGAGCCAGGCTCGTTGGCAAGGTAGCCAGGGTGCATACTTATTAGGAGACACTTCCAGTGACAGGACCCTTCAACTGTCACATATGCATGTTAGAACTCCTTGACCGGAGCCGTATGTTTGTCAATAGGATTGTCTCGTGATCCCTGTCCGCGTTTTGGCTTTTGCCTATTTTATGTGATTAGGTTCTCCCTCTTGTTCCACCCTTTGTAATTAGTCTCATTGCCTGCACCTGCGTTCTATGTACCATGTGAGCTCCCTGGAGTGTATATTAGGTGTCTCTTCACAGAACTTCCCTGTCAGAACGTCTCTCGTGTTTACCTGTGCTGCTCTTTATCCCGCCTAGTACTCATTGCGTTTCTCTTCTGGACCGTCCGACTTTTGATTTTTGACTTGCCCTTCATTGATTACTGTTGCATCTGTGTATTCAAACCCTTTTTGCCTACGATTTTGTGGATTGCTGCCCTGTTTACGATTCAGATTGCCCTTTGGTTTTTGATTTTTGCTTCTTTTACAAACCACTGCCTGTGTACCGAATCTGTTTTGCCTGACTACGATTTTTGTGTTTGCTGCCCTGGTTAGGACTCTGTTTCAGCCCCACTGGGTTTTGACTTTTGGATTGCGGACTCTGTACTTTTGCCTTCTGCCCTGCGGGGGTTACCCTCCTCGCTCAATAAAAATCTCCTTTATTGCAATCCTGTGTTCTCGCGTTTGGTTCCAGAGTGTTACCTCACAATATTCATTCACCCAACGTCTTCATAAAAATGAATGGTTTCCTGTGAGGCCAATTTCAAATAAGTGAATATAAGCTTTAAAATGCCGAGATGTGCGGCTGCCTTTTGCAACAATATTCATTTGAAAGGCTCTAATAAAATCTTTAATGCGTAAATTAACGTAGAAATGCAAATTTGTCACTTTAATAGAAAAAAATTGCGTTCCCGTGCTAGCTAGGTAAATAGCCATCCCATTGACTTGAATAGCCTACACCGCCATTCTATATACCTACCTTGGTATCCCTACTGTCACGGGGACTTCATTGACTCAGCAGTTAATAAAATTAACAAGGTGGCTAACTAGCTAGCTATTTGTAATTTACATTCAGTGACAGTACTTCTTACCTGCATAATCATACTATAATTTGAGGAACGTTTGTCTGTTTGTTTCCCTACTCCTCCGAGGTCCTCTGACGGATCTTCACCAAACTTGATGGGTCTATGTAGGTTGTCCCTGGAATTGTCCTTGAGGGGTTAGTTTTTTGAAAGGTCAAGGTCACTGGGTCAAAGCTCAATTTTTCGCATCTCTCATCTCCCTGGACAGATTTTCATGAAAGTTGGTACGTGGGCGTAGGTCGTCACAAGAAATGACCGCGAGAGGTCCGTTCCGTCAAAGGTCAAGGTCACAAGGGTCAAAGGTCACCATATTCATGAAAGTTGGTATGTGGACGTAGGTCGTCACAAGAAATTATTCTCGCCACGGGTAATTCACTAGTATTTAAAACAGTGGACAAGTCACTTTGTCTGTTTATACATAGTTCCAAAAGTCAAGGAGCAGAGAAAGGCTCGGCTGTGAGAAATCAGGAGAGAAAACTTAATTCTCTATCCCTTCACTCCGTGCTGTGCAGTGGTTATTTTTGAGAGCAGTTTTTAACAGGATAGGAGCAAGGATGAAGCTTAGTAAAGGAGTAGCCAGAGTGAACTAGCGCTTCCTTTTAACATCGTTGGCATTAGCCATATGATTCAATATTTACAATTTGGTTGACGGCAAATATGCTCAACCAGGGTACAATGAAGTGAGGAAACCAGAGAGTATTTTGATAACGTATACGGACATTCATCAACGTTTCTTATAACGGTGAAAACAACCAAGCAATTATCTTATCAGAGGGTCATTAAAATCCTCGGTCACGTTAACTCAACTTTTCTGCTCGCACTTTAACGTTGACACCGAGTCACATTTCGATCTTCCCTTTAGCAAGTGTGCCGCTTTCCACCCTCCAAAAAGCACATATTTAGGGAGACAAAATGTTGTGCTGCACAGCGTTAGCAAAATAATACCGACTCACAAGCAAGTGTTTTTGAAAATGTAATTTTCAAGTAGGTGAAAATGAATGGGAGTCTGCGTGTAAATTTTACTTCCGGGTGTATAAACAGATGCTTCACTTGAGCATACCCTATCAGCAATCTAGTGTTCTGTGTATATATCTATGCTCTGATCGCACGTCTGTGGTGCAGCGCTCATATGACTGAGTGTGGAGGAGAAAAAAAATGTTTAATAAGAATTCTACTCAAACAAAGGCTTCCATTGGTTTCTCCACTAAAGCAAAACTATTGAGGGGGATTTGACCCTCCAGTAGAAAGTAACAGAAATGATCTTATCTGACAGGCTTCGATACAATAGCACTGCTACAGCCAAGGGCACACATGTGGACCAACTGCCGATCTCTCCAAGGAACAGCTAGACCCTCGAATTGTCATCAGAGATAATGGCAGGCTCCTCCAGCATGTGTGGCACAGAGCCCAGCCTCTCAGGTTCTTGGCTGCAAATTGGATGGTCGGTGGTTCACACCCCTGTGTGGCCATGATCAGATCCGCACAGCTTTTGGGCCCTTGACCTACACTGATCCAGGCAGGACCAGCTCCTGCTTCATCTAATCAACTGTAAGCCCCTTCGGATAATTTCATCTGGTGAAAAACAAACAAACAAACAAACAAAAAAACTATAACAATATGAGCTCAGTGGAGCCTTGTGCTTCGTGGCATTATCCATTGACAGATTCCCATAAAAATAACAAACATGACATTGTTACTTTATTACGTTATCCATGCCAAAATGTCATTAGATTTTGGATTATTAGACGGTTTGAACAGAAAAGGCTTGAGTGAGCACCTCTAGATTCATTATATAACCAGACCAGAGCAGGCGCTGCTGTTTTCCTTCCCAATCCTCCTCTTAGCAGCTGGGCCGGGGGCGAGCTACCATTGGGGTCGGTCTCTGTTCCCTCACTCTGATGACTAATGCCAGTTAATTCAATTCAATTTTATGGCACTTTTTACAGATGGGTTGCCAAAATAACACTTTACCAAGCAGCAGGAGAGCAGATGACAGTCCCCAAAAAAGCTCATGACATAAAGAAATGAAATTCCCTGTTGGGAGAAAAACCCAGATGAGAAGAAATCTGAGGAACCCGGGTATAGTGGGGAATGGTATAGTACAGGGTGTTTCAAAAAAAGTATACCCAAATAAAATCATCATTTTTTATGAAAAAAACGTGATTTTTTTAAGTGTAATATGTCGTCGGAAAGAGCTGATTGAGCTCTTTCCAATGATGCCTAGAACATGCATTCATTTCAACAGGTGAATGACCAGCAATGCATCTTTTGAAGGGCACCCAGATCCTTACTGTACCAAATGTGTTCTTCATTACGAAGAATTGGGAAGAGAAATCAAACAAAAAGATTGATGAAGATTACTCATTTATTCAGTGAAATGTTCCCCAGAGTAAATTCATGGCCCTGGCCCCTCAACATGACCGCCCTCCCTATCAATGCATAGCTGGCATCGTCTGACCATGTCACGGACAGCTCGTTGGATCATTTGGTGATCTTGGTGCAAGTTATCAACTGCTGTGTGATCTTCTGCTTTAAATCATCCAGATTTGCTGGAGGTGTGGTGAAAACCTCATCTTTCAGATAACCCCACCGAAATCCCCAGATCTTACCCCCTGTGACTTCTTCCTGTGGGGTTATCTGAAAGATAAGGTTTTCATGCCAGCTATGCATTGATATGGAGGGCAGTCATGTTAAGGGGCCAGGGCCATGTACCATGAATGTACTCTGGGGAACATTTCACTGAATAAATGAGTAATCTTCATCAATCTTTTTGTTTGATTTCTCTTAGCAAATTCTTCGTAATGAAGAACACAACATTTGGTACAGTAAGGATCTGGGTGCCCTTCAAAAGATGCATTGCCGCTCATTCACCCGTGGAAATGAATGCATGTTCTAGGCATCATTGGACAACAACATATTGCACTTAAAAAAAAATAAAGTTTTTATCATATCATAAATATAACATAAATCATATCATAAAAAAATCATGATTTTATTTGGGTATACTTTTTTTGAAACTCCCTGAATAGTTTGTAGAATGGGGAATGGTATAGTATATACTATATTTCTATAGTATAGAAATGGGAATGATAATAAATTTTCAGCTAAATAATTCACATACCCCATTGGGCAAAAGCTTTGCGTTATGGGGCTCTACAGTGGAATATACTCATTTAAAGGATACTTCCCTTTTTTGAAGGAAGTGTTTAGTTTATTTTGAATAGGATACTTTACTCATTTATGCTGGGAAAATTGCAGGAGACGGTTTTGCATTTTTTGACAGTATAAGGGTCACGTCTTCCTTCCATACGTTGTTCAAAGCCGTAGAACATCATTATCACGTCTGGTCATGAAGGTGTACAGTCAAATATACACATTTAAAGTTTTCTTTCCTTCTTTGAAGACAGCGTTTAGTTTATTTTTTCAAGAATACTCTACTTATCAAAACAAGAAACGCCCACATTTGAACACCCTTGGCCTGACTTATGAAGTGTCCCAGAACAATTACACAATAGCCAAGGTAAAATTCCACAGAACATACATTTACAAATACAAAAATGCCCGAAGTCCCACAAAAATTTTGGAAAATTCAAATTTTTTTCACTAATCTAGAGCCCCGCATATATATGATCGTTCCCCTAGGTATAAACCCCCTAGCTCAAATGCTTCATCAAAATCAGTCCACGACAAAGTTTTTTTCAAAAACGGCAAAAATGCCATTTTTTCCCCAAAAAACGGTCCGATCTGAAAAAGTCTTTCCTGGCCTGGATTCCCTACGTTACCGCAAATGTTTTGGCATGGGTAACTAGTTTATTGATGCTGACTTTAGAGGTGCACACACGGACAGACAGACAGACAGACAGACGACAAACTGATGACAATACCCTTCGGCCTGAAGTCGGGCCGAGGGTAAAAATGGCAGTGGACGGATTTGCATGTTTTGAATGTAAAAGGGTCATTTCTCCCCCTCGTACCTTCTTCAAAGCTGTAATACAACTTTGTCACGCCTGGGGCCTTAATTATAAAATTGTGCGTGGATTTCATGCCTAAATAATGCATATGCACAAAAAAAATAAAAATGACATTTTGTGGAAAATAACCTAAGTAATAAACCTATGGGTAAAATGAACTGCATGGAATTTTCATTTATTTAATCAGGATGGACTTGAAAGATCGATCCATTTTCCCCTTCAGAGAACCACTGAATTCGTCAGGGTCTTTCTTTGACATCACATGGATCCTCCTAGAAAACTGAAAAAAGAACCACAGTTCTAACTATGGTGAAAACAATCTTTGGCCAAAGTAGGCGGTGCATCCTAAGATTTAAGGAAGCGTTCAAGAGCTGCTCTTTTTCTCCTTTTGGGTATAACTCACAAACTGTTACGTAAAAGTATCTCAGTTATGCAACATATTATTTTTCCGCAGCGAGCCAGGATTTGGTTTGCATCGTAAACACAGAGACTGCTGCCCCAGAAAGCGTGTGGGCACTGAGATAGAGGGCCAGTGTGTGCGGGGGGGGGGGGGGGGTCATTAATGTTGTATGTGTTTCCGTGCCCAACACGCACAGCGGTGCCATTTACTCCCAACCGTACACTGCTTCCCCTGTACTACCTGCACTTATAAACATACATGGACACACAGACACACGCACACACACACACAAATGCACTTGAGCACACACATACAAACATACGTTATTGCATTACTGCTCCAGGCAGCCCAAAAACCTCTCAAAAAGAAAACGGTGGTGTTTTCTCATGTGATTTTAAACATGTCTCACATAAAATATAAATGAAATGCAGGATTTTGTGCAGACTTGCTGTGTTCTTAGGGATTTTAGGGTGGAAAATTTCATCTTCCTGATGAGTTAGTCATCCATCCCTCCATTATTTCATGCATTTATTCCAGCTGGGTTGCAGGGTCAGCTGTCAATCCCATGCAGGCAGGATGAGAGATATATCATACAGATGCTGAAACAAACACTGCTGCCTCATTGGAAGAAGGTTGTGGGTTCAAATCCGGCCTGGGGCCTTTCTGTGTGGAGTTTGCATGTTCTCCCAGTGTTTGTGTGGGTTTCCTCCTGGTACTCTGGTTTTCCCCATCCAGAAAAAAAATGCATCATAGAAACACTCCTACCAGTGTCCCTGACTAAGGCTCTGGCTTTAGAACGACAAAAAACTCCACGGTAAAATGCTTCTCCCATTAAATGGGCAGTCATGATGTACTGAAGTATACATTCGTGGTGTAGAGCGAGGTGGGCAGGGACAGAGGGAATAGAATGTTCTGTTCTTTTTGAAGTGCACTTTAATTTTTAATATACACAGGTCTTTACACCTGGTACTGCATAAATGGATTTCAATATGGGTCAAGGGAGTCCATATCGTGAAAATAAATAATATTCCCTACTCAAGGAGCCTCTTATGTAAAGAATAGAAAAAAGACCTACATTATCAAAATAGCTGATAAATGACAATGGGCTGCATTACACACATAATGTGTATGGTTATACATGCTTCTTGTAAAGCACTGATGTTACTGCATCGTTTTTGAATGTTTCAGTGAAGTCTGAGGTGTGCACCGTTAAAGATGAACGTGTGACCTTTGTGCTCATGTCCTTGTAGGTGCTGTCTTGTTGAACGGTGTCCATTCAGACACAAGGAAGAAAACAAAGGGATGGAGGGATGGAGGAGGTAGGGATGGAGTATGAAAGAGGAGCAATCCCTCTACCAATCTCAAATCGCAAAGCCGACCTGCCCGCCGTGGGTGCGTCTGCATACACATGCACATTTACTATACTGTGGGTAAATAGCTGTACCTGAAATTTGCAGCGCGTCTGAGGCCCAGACCACATGCACACAGATATTTTGACAAACAGATATTTTTACTCCTCCGTTTTAAAAAAAAATTATCCACAAGGCTTTGTTTTACAAAATATCTGAGTCCACACCTGTAACAACCTGGTGCCCAAGGGTGTTGAAAGGACACCAGGTGAGTGATGGAAAGTGAGTAACCCAGGTGCAGGAACATAGATTTATCAAATAAACAGGTGAAAAAATTAATTAATAAAATACAAAGCTTCAAGGGAAATAATCAAAAGCGAGTGCTGACAATAAAAGAGCATTACAAACTAAGGCCAGCTACCAGTGAGGGGTGGAAAGTGAGGTTGAAGTAAACGAAGGAAGGACAATTCAGAAAGGAAAAGCAGATGTGATCATTAACTGAGAGAACAGAGGGATAATAGAATAGTTTGCTGAGGGCAGGTAGCCATGAGTCCAGAATGCCCAGGGGGAGGGGCATTACAACACCAGAACGCAAAAACCACTACAGACGCTCAAATAAAGTACTCCCAGCCAATAGGTGGCGATAACGTGTACATTTAGAAGCTAAAATGTCAGAGAAGAACATCACACAACACAACAATGGCTTCCGCAAAATGAGCAGCAACATCATCGTTTTCCAAAAGCTCTGTTTTACAAGACCGCACAGATACACAGAAACTGGCGTTTTAAAACATCTTCACTTTTGAAGGCATTTTTTTGAAAAAAATCTGTATTCATTACTAAAAACGCCAGTAGCTTGTGGATGAGAGGCTCAAACACATAGAGAAATATACGTTTTCAAGAATTTGTGTGTTTGTGTGGCCTGAATCTGCTGTATTGATCCAACTGAGGCCAGTGGTCACCAAGCCTGTTCTCATCCCATTGGTTTTAACTCCAGCCCTAATTCAGCACACATGATCTGGCGAATTAGCAGCTAACTCATCAAGAGGGAAGGGAAATGAGCTGTGCTTAGCTTTTGGTTGGAGTGAAAACCCTCAGGATAGTAGCTCTCCAGAATCGAGGTTGGAGACCCCTGCTGTAGGCAAACAATACCTGGGCAGCCTACTCCATTCCGCTGCATTCTGCTTTATTCAATTAACGAACACTACGCTCTCCCATTGGTGCTAAGATGATGAGCAGTTTTCAAGATGACGAAGAAAGCTATAGCTCTGTGGACAAAATAATAAATAAAATAAACGATGTTAAATGAACTGCAACACTATGTTACAAAAGTAGTTAGTATTACTAAAAATATATCTATATTTATGTATGCCACCATAAAGTTTTGTCTCAAAATGTCTGCGGGATAAAGGAACGCTCCGCTTTGTGCCTTAGAACACCCCTCCGCCGTTATAAAGTCATTGTAACCCACTGCTTCTTGGGGCTTATTCCTTTGGTCACTAGCAAAAACCCTGAAATTTAATCACAGAGCAGAGAAGCACATGAACAGGGCTTAGGGTTGCTAAGAGACCAGGAGCCATGTTCAGCGGTGGGCAGTTAATTTTAGCGTAGCAGTTAGTTGTGTCTTTTCCCACAGCGATTGGAAGAAGGGTTTCTCTGGGACAGACTCACGGACACAATCTCCAGGGCTGTGTACCTCGACATCCTGTACCTCTGCTCGAACTGAGACTACCGAAGCTGGATGAGGAAAAAAACAAAACATAAACTAACAAGGTGGAACAGCCCTCTCTTTATGTAACCTGTCTGTCTCTCAGGAGAGGGAGAGAGAGAGAGAGAGAGAGAGAGGGGGGGGGGGTTAAGTCAGAAAATAGACACAGAAATTAAGTGATGTGCTTGTGTGTGTACCTCAAATTGTGGATATTTGGTGGGTGTATACTTGTGTGTGTGTGTGTGTGTGTGTGTGTGTGTGTGTGTGTTGTGCATGTTCAGTGTGTGTACACCTGTGTGTACATACCTTAAGTTGAGCATGTTTAGTTTGTGCATACTTGTGTGTGTGTGTGTATATATACATTAAGTTGTGCATGTTAAGTGTCTATATACCTGTGTGTATACCTTAAGTTGAGCATGTTTAGTGTATGTATACTTGTGTGTGTGTGTGTGTGTACGTTAAGTTGTACATGTTTAGAGTGTGTGTGCTTGTGTGCATATGCATGTGTGCGTATCCAACAATCAGATGTTTTGTACGTGTGCTTTTGTGCGTGTCTGAGCCTGAGGGCTTGTTTACTGAGTGAGCATGTACCTTACGTATGCCCTGCATGTTTTGTGTGTGTGTGTATGTGTGCTTATGTGCATGATTGAGCATGTGTGCTTACATGGTGTACCCGTACCTTTAGTTGCATATAGTCTTTCATGTGTGTTAGCATGGAAACCCCATTGCACAGGTTTGCCTCCGTGGGCGGCTGAGGCTAAGGACTGCGAACAGAACACAGAGTGCAATAAGAAATGTTCATAAAACATTGAAAAGCAATAAAACCAACATGAGTTATGAGTTTACTGCCAAACAACGTTACATAAGGCCCATATCCTGAACTCTGAGTCGGCCTGAGAATGCCAAGGACTCCCCTGGATACTGCCACCCTCCTGCGCACCGATACCAGGCAGATCTGATCCCCGATGTCTTGTCTAATGGACTCACAAGTGGTGTAAAATCTCCAGGCGTACAGTGCACCCCTGAATAATGTAATTTCTTCCATGAATAGTCTTTAATGAATGGGATGTGCAGGAAGATTCAGAATTCTAGAACATTCTGACTCTCGGCCGTGACCCAGACAAAACCGACACCTTGACGTGATAAGCAGTTACATATGAGCACTTCAGGCAAAACTGGTGGTCAGCTTCTAACCTAAAATTGAATTTCAAAAAAGCCACGTTTCTGCAATTTATGATGGAAATCAATAAATAGATAAATCAGCTCTTTGAAGGGGGAGCTGTATTTCAAATTCTCAACGTGAGCAGATGAACAGATGTCTGCATTTTATATGATTGGTCACACTGGTAAATTTTCAGAAGTACTGATGTTTGGCTCAGCAGAAAATCCAAGAGTCACCTGATAACCTTTTCAGTTATAGGGATAACCTCACCCTCCCCATTTCACAGGGGAGCTGTGATTATCAGTTTCAAGCAAGGAGCCTGCATTTTAAATTCATTTTTATTGGTTTTTGCTGAGAAATTCTTTGTCCGTAAAAGACACATTGCGTATTAAAAACTGTACATCCCCTTGTAATCTCAACTAAAACAAGCAAAGACGCTGATGTGTTGACTTGTACACTTCTGGACCTTTAACCAGATGAACCATCCAGTAGCTTGTGTCCCAGTAAGTAAGTAAATCCATAAATCCCTACTCTAAAGGACATGTAACAGCAAAACAGTACAGACCACTTAAACCAGGTCTTTAATCAGTGGACTCAAGGAGCAGAGAGTTATGTTAAAAAAGTAGCAGTGCAAAATCAATAACCTGATGAACCACTGTTTTTAGTAGAAAATAATTTACTTGTAGATGGAATAGTGTAATAGAAAAACTGACCTAACTGTCATGACATGCATGCTGCTTGTTCTGAGTTATATAGACTCTTTCATTGAAAGGGGTGTGTTCAAAATAACAGCAGTGTGGAGTTTAGAGAATTAATTCATTCTGTGAAGGAACAGATGTCATCAGTGGCGTTCCTAAGCAACTTGGCACCCTAGACAGGATTTCTGGTTGTGCCCCACCCCACCCCACCACCGCAACTTATTAGACTGACCACAAAATATTCATCATAAACTCACACAGGGCATCTTCACTTCTCTCGAATTTTAAAACCGCAGTTGCAGTGCAATATGCATAATGTAGTAATTGTACTACAATAAACTATACAGCAGCCATATATGTTATAGAAAAATACAGGAAGAAAGTAGAATCTGCACACTGGGTACACTGCATATATTTACTGCTAGTCACAACCCAATGTAACGATCCTCCTCATCATAGAAAAATACAAACACAACAAATTTAAGACTTTTATGCAAGTAATTTTCTTATGGGTGACTTCAACTTTTACCAAAGTAAGTTACTTTGGTAAAAGTTGAAGTCACCCATAAGAAAATTACTTGCATAAAAGTCTTACATACATTTAATGTGAGCTACTTTAAGTACCAAAAGTATTTTGTGAAAAATATACTCAAGTATCAAAAGCAAGGACAAGTACAAAGTATTTTTCACAGTACGCATAGAAAGAAGAGGAACAACCACTCTTTGTTCTCTTCTGGTGCCTTTTAATCAATCATTAGGTGAAAGAAAAATACGGTATTCAGTAATCGGCTTGCTTGTGAATATTCAATAAATGATTCTGGTCTGTCATCTAGTGATAGACTATTGTAACTGCGTGCATAAATTTGCAGCTCCATGTCCGCGTTATCCTGTCGCTTTTCTCTCTCCTCCCACTGGTCGCATTTGCGCAGGCGTGCCTGAGAGTTGCGAAGAGGTCAAGTAGCTCACTCTGAAGCTGCCTTCATCTCCAGCTCCAGTGAAACTACGCTTAGTCCAGTTCCAAAGCGTGAAATACTTTTGCAATGACTTAATGACAAATTATCGATGAATAAATTAGTCAACAGCGAACTTTATCATCGAATTTTGTTGACAATGTCGATGAATCGTTGCACCCCTATTCGTTACCACTGAAAAATAGCGTTGATACTGAAGATTCTCGAGCAGAGCCTCCGCCCTCTCGCGTCTATATGGCAAGCCGTTTTCTCGTTACTGACAGACTGAAGTAGGCGCGGTTAATCGGCATGCAGCTGTATTCCACTCGTCAAAGTGGCGAGTACCTGCCACAATTCGGCCGGAAGCCCCAAAATCTACATGCCGTTGGCGCTTGGCGGGTGCCAATTTCGAGCCCTGTATACACATACTCAAACACGGGATAAGCAATCAGCAGTTACATTGTCAGTACCCTTTACGTGCTTAATTTCCAAGTCAAACTCCTGTAAAATCAAACTCCAATTCAACAATCTCCGATTCAAGAGAGAGTTACCAACTCAACTTACCTCAGACGCAAGCGCAGTAGGACTACAGGAGAGAGCAGGGGGGCGGGGAGGAGTCGTGTCCTGTGTGCAATCCATTGGGGACCGTGGCAAAATTGCAGGCAGGTTGCAGGCAGACAGACACTTAAGCCCGAATATAAATGCTTTATTTAGCCATTGCGTAAAGACTTTTCGACTGTATGTACTGTTGTTAGATTGCTGTGTCTTTGTTGTTTTATATTGTGAAATAAAAAAGTATTTATTAAAAAAAAAAAAAACTTCTCCCCTCCCTGGCGCCCTTTCTGCTCGCGAGCGCCCCTAGCATCCGCCTAATGACAGGAGCGCCCCTGGTTCAGTGCAACAGGTTTATTTTTTAATATTAAACAACATTGCTATTTATACATTTTCCGGACACCGGACACCGACAGAAACTTTCTTGCATACAGCCAATCAGCAACTTTGTGCCGGATCGCTGAAGAGTGTTGACAGTTACATTTTCCTCTCTTCACTGGCCTAGCACTTTTAAGTTAAAATACGTTTACCGAGATCGCGTCAGCTTATTATAGAGAGTATGAATGCTCTGAACAGATAATTTTTGTCTAGCCTAGCTGGAAACATTAAAAACGATTGGCAGGTTTGGAAACGGCCTCCGTAATTTTCCAATTAAGGACACGAAAATTTAATAATTCAAAACTTCTATTAAAGTATAATATCATTAGGCTGTATCACACCCCTCTGCCTGAGTATAGCCGTCTACTTAACATTATGTTTCTATGATGCAGAAAGAAAGCACCATAATCAACCAATATTAACAGCCGACAGCGAAGTACGAAAAATAATTCATGAACACCACTTGCAAAGCTGCCGATATGTTTGTAAGGTTCAGTTGCTAGGCTAGATAAAAATAATCTGTTGGCCTACAGAGCATTCATATTATCAAGAATAAGATGACACAATCTCGGTTATTTCTGCTTTGTATTCATCAGATTTTGTTCGGTGTCACTTACCATTTTATTATCAATATGCTAGATCAATGCAAGATAAAAAGCGGCGAGTTGGGTATTGCGAGACTACATTGATTGTAACCAGCTCATTTTATCAGCTTCATATATTTGAACAACTACATTCATAACAAATTATTAATGAAAATAGCAGGCTAGATGAATGATTTGGCGAACAGTTATATTGAGAGTAAGGCAGGCATTTACGATGTAATCGCAGAATTCTGGGCAGCGAATGGACTGTATGCAAATAATTTTCTGTTGGTGTTCGGAACTCCAGTGGGGGGGAAAAATGCGCTTCCCGCACCCTGCGCCCCCCCCTGCAATTGCTCTGCACCCCCCGTATGGGGCGCGCCCCCCACTTTGAGAACCACTGCTTTAATGAGATCCAAGTCAATGCCAAGAACACAAGAATTGCCAAGCCACGATACGAATTCCAAAAACAGAGTCAACTAGACAGGCAGGGGTCAGAACCAGAGAAACAGATGAGCAAAGGTACATAGACGGTAGGCAAAAAGTCGTAGTTGATGAACAAAGCAGTGGGTCATACACAGGGGATCCAAACACAGGAATCGTGGTCATAGAAAAAGAGGTTGAAATCCAGGAAGACAAAACAATACAAAAGGGCAATGGCAAGAATCGTAGTCGAGCGAAACAGTCGAAGGAAAACAATACTCAATGGAATACGAGAGGCTCTGCACAAAGAAATATTGATCACATTCTTACAAAGTGAGGACAGCAGTGAGGACTCTAAATAGACGAGAGGGAAGTCACATGCTATGCAGAGAACAGGTGAGCTGGATCAGACTAATTACAAAGGGAGAACATGAGGGATTTCCTCACCACAAAAATTGGCGAAAGCTAAGACACGGACGGGAATCACACAGACAGCCTATGATATTTAAACAGCTCCGGTCACGAGTGCAGGAGGGTAATTAAGCACAAGCGAGAGATCTCACAGAAACGCAGAGGGAGACAGGTAAAGTTGAGCAAGAGGCGGAGACTAAAACAGGGCGATTGCTGAGAGGGAATTAGTATTAATTAGTAGCGGTGCAACTTTACAGATTTAACTAGAGTGCTCGATAGTAAGTTAGTAATACATATACGTGGATTACCTGGGTTAGTAGACTATGGTACAAAATACAAATATAGGTCTTCTTAGTAATCAGAACAGTAAGGTGAACGAAGTAAACGAGGATTGAAGGAATATTATTAAAAACCAGAAATCATTGAAATCACCTGAAGCATGAGAGCGCACAGAGCGGGAAGACGGACTGAACCAACAAGATCACAAGACAGGGGAGATGGAACTGAAAAATGGACTGAACTAAAACCTGAGAATACAATAGGCTAACCAAAAAGAATAAATAAAAGACAAAATCATGAACAAAGAACTTGAACATAAACATGAACAAAAACCATAACCATGACAAAAACGGGCTGTTCCAAACATTATTCGAAGGAACAACGTAATTAGATTAAAGCTGATTGGAGAGGGGGAAATGTCTTAAGAAGTGCAGCAATTATAGGATACTCATTTAAAGTGATCTCAAATGCTTTAAAATGGGGACAAAAACCTGATACAGACGGAAGGAAATGAGCGACTATAAAACAGATCAAAGAAGAGTCAGAATGACAAACATTCAGCCAATTATCAGCTCCAGAAAAAACAAAGATGATATTACATTACTTTTAAGTACTGTTACAGTCAGATAAATTTTGATCGATGCTACACTACCAGCAAGTAGTACTTTGTGGTGCAGAAAAACAGGTTTCATCAGGAATGTCACTTGCAACCTTTCGTTATTCATGGGACGATTTGACTTTGAAGAGAAAATTGTTGACACTGATATTTTTTTAACAGATTAATATTCCTTTTCTTTTCTTCCTGTAAAAGTATAACACAATTTTACCTGATCTAATTTTTTAATGCTTTGATTAGGAATTGAATGTGTAACACTTCCACAACATTTGAAATATGGATCTGAATGCTATTAAAAAACTATTTGCGCTTTACTCACATTTTTTAAGTATTGCTATTAAAAAAAATAATAACTGTACCTCTGCCAAGGCTTGAAAGTTCAACACCTGTCATGACACATAAGAGTTGCGTTATTATGTACCACCACACGAGAAAACAAGCTCTAATATCTGCTGGCCCTGATCAAGAGGGTTCCCCTGAATGTTGTTATCCCACAAGTATGTGTATATCTCATTCTAAAAGCAATAATGACAAGAATGGCCTCATTTCTCAAAAGTGTACAATCCTTTAAAAAGTTCCTGGATCAAGAATTTGACATGGATCTCTCCCAAAATGAAATCACTTCTTAGTTGGCCCAAGAAACACATCTGGTCAAAATTCATAAAAATCCGCCGATGACTTATTCCATAATGAACATACTTACCCGCGGACCAAAGGTAAAACAAAACCTGGTTAACGGAGGTAAATCTCCACGCACAGACCAGCCTTTGCTGCCACCTAGTGGCCAACAAAAGCTATGCTTTCCGTATGGCTGCTGACTCAAAACCCTTTCCATAATGAGACACGCTATTGGCAATACATCTTCCCAGAACACCAACCCCTATGCCTAAAAACTGCAGGCTCTGTGAAACAAAGCAGGACAGCCCTCCATTCACGCACCACCAGCATCCCAGCATGCACCAAACTCGTACTCAGGGCTGACATAGCTGAAGAAGAAAAACACGGGAGCCATTGCGAAACGGAGACAGAAAAGTCACACGACACCCCATGTGCAAAATTCCACAGGCACTTGAACTTTAATAAATATTCAAAATAAAGTTCTGAATTCATATGTACAGATATTGTACAGGGAGATTCTATGTGCTTTAATCTTTGCAGCCGTTTGGCGAGAGGAGCGTTTCAGTCATGTAAAGGCAGTGTCAGAAATAATTGGCCCTTGTAAGCTTCTGTTGAGATGCAGTGGGTGATAAGAGTTTTTATTTATCTTTTATTTGTTTCTTTACGCTGCGAAAATGTAATACACAAAAAGTGAATGAAAAGGTCTCGGAAACACTTGGGAGAGGATAAATATCCAGACAGCACTGGACAAGGAGAGACGAGAATAGATCGGTTATATTCTCACAGTAGACCTGTATAATAATGCAAAGCATTAAGCAATTCTGTAACGAGCATATATGTCTGATTGTCCCTGACAATGAATCTTACACTCAAAGCACTTCTGGGATTCATGTACAATTTATAGTCTGTGTTCATTTATTATGATTATGTTCCTGTCACGTCCTCCCTAAGATACAGAGACCAATTCATTTTCTTTGTATTTCAAGAGTTTGTTGTTTTGTCGTAAACACCTGACGGCCGGCATGTGTGCTTACGCGGCTACTGTTGGCAAGACGACGGCGACACACTTCCTGTACCGAAGCCACTGGAGTGGCTGTGATTGGCCCAGAATGAAGTTTTATTTCTTCAAACCCTGTGAATACAACTCTTCAGGAATCAGTTTGGTCATCATTCGAATGTGAGGAAGATGATGGTCTCTTTGCATGTTCGAGAGAAAAAAGTGCAAAGAATATGACGTGAGCATGTATAAATGTGCGCATGTATGTGTGGGTGTGTGTGTGTGTCTGAGAGAGAGACAAATAGAGAATGTACGCTTGTTTGTTTGAGAGAGAGTGTATGAATATGTGCATATATGCCTGTGTAGGTGTTTGTGTATGTCAGAGAGGTTATATGTGTGTGTGTGTGTGTGTATGTGTGTGTATGTTTGCGCATTTGTATGAGTGTCTGTGCATGTGTGTGTGTATGTTTGCGCATTTGTATGTGTGTCTGTGCGCGTGTGTGCGTGTGTGTGTGTGTGTGTGCGTGTGTGTGTGTGTGTGTGTGTGTGTGCGTGCGCCTAAGCAAGAGACAAGAGTAAGTAAACGTGCACCTATACTCCTCAGCCTAGGCAAGCGTGCGATAAAGAGATACTCGATTTGAGCACAATTATTAAATACATAGCACAAATAACTGCATAGTCAGACAGTAGTTCTAAACTAGAGAAAGCTGAAGAGAATATCTGCTCCGGCAGAAATTACCCTGTTTTACTGAGTGAATATTTCCTGCTTTATCTAATTCACCCAGCTTTATTCCAGAAAACCCAATGCGTGCAGCAGTAGCATTGTGATTTAACCGCCAAAGCTTTCACAAAAGTTTATTATTAAACCGCGAGCAGCAGAGTAGTGTGGTAGGCCAGAATATTTACATGACCCTGTGATGTAATTGTCTTACTTCTCAGGTGCACCACTGCGCACTTGAACTAGTGACCCGACCTGAGAGGCCTTCATACATCCAGCCTTAAACAAACTGTGTGTAAAACGAGTGCAAAAAAGCTATTCGCAATGGATAATTCTGATAAATGCTTAAAATGTCTCATAAATGCCGTTTTTTGTATTTTCTTTTGCCGTCTTATTAATTTAGCCTAAAACTAGAATCGCAAAGACATGTGCAAGACAAACAAAGCAAGGTTAAAGCAGGAAGAGATTTTAAGTGAAGAACTGATGAGTTCTTATGAAAAATATTAAATAGTAAATGGGATGTAGAAGTGGCATCTACAAGCAAGCTAATAACAGCAAGTATATGTGCACATCATAGCTTCAGCCTATAGCAGGGATCATCGTCATTACGGTCATTACGCTCGCCAAGGCCCGAGGACTGCTGGTCTTCCACCCTCCCTTTACCTGAGAGTCAGGTGTGAACACAGTCCAGCCAATCAGAACTAAATGCACTGATAATTAGAGAATTCTTATGGGGGAGAGAAAATAAGGTTTAGATTTGGAATATAGGTCGAGATTTGGTGGTCCCTGATCTATAGGCTCTATATCTATAGATAAATAACACAGATGCATGTTTCAGAGGCTTTGACTCATTGTGCTGGGTTATTTGTGTTGCATGAAGAGCCTTCACCTTTTCAGGGTATTTAAATCTTTCACTGAGAGGGGTTTGAAGAGATAAAGTTCCACTTCTAGGATGCCAATCATGTCTAACCTCCCATTATATAAATCTCACGTGCTCATACTCAAAATTGCTTCCATCAAATATCTCCGGAGAAATATTCTGCAGGGTAGATCTTTGACTTAAAAGCAACTGTGCAAAACATTTGCCAGTAGTTGTCGGTTTCCACAATATCATTATCTTAGCCTTTTCTCCAGCTCGAGCTGGAGGGGAATTTGTACTGGGCTTCTTATCCATAGTTTATTAATCCATTTATTAAAATCCATCTATTCTGAGCACCAGATGAAGCACCATTGAAGACCTGGGATTGAATAGTTACAATACGCGATTGAGGAAGACACATCTCTATAAGAGAAATTCCGCCATTCCGGCTCAAGCACTCGGTCCTCTCTTCTTTCTCTGGAGGGAATTACGTTTTTCCGCCAGCAGCTCCTGGATGCGTTTGTTCCGAGTTCGCTCCCGGTACATACGCTTCCGTGGGATGAAGTTGTTCTGAGAGACGTCAGCGTTATTATCCACGCCGACAATCCGGTACGGCACATCAATGGAGTTGTTCTCCTTCCCCTCCTTGGTTCTGTTCCGAGGCCGGGAGGCAACAGTGCTTTTAACGGCCTTTGATGTCATCGTCATGAAGCCAGTGGGCGTTGGCGTCGTAGTCTTTCCAGTGCTTTCTGTGGTCAGAATAATGGTAGGCTGGGGCGTGTGCCTCATTTCAAACCAGGCAGAGGAGGTGGAACTGACTACTGTGATGTCATGGCTAGTAATAATAGTGCTGGGCATTGTGACATCATGGCTAGTTACAGTGCCGCTGGTAAAAGTAGTCTCGTCAAAGCTGATGTTGCCACCAGAATCTGCAGAGGCGTCTTCAGCAACGAAAGTGCTGGAAAGTGTGGGGCCCTCATCACCGATAGGGATGCTGGGAACTGTAGTTCCACCCCCACTGAAGATGGTGCTGGAATCTGTAGTGTAACTAAGATAGGTGACAGGGACGAAAGTGCTGCTGTATTTCCTCGCAGTAGTCGGGGTGGTGAATAACGAGTGTGTGCTGGCCATGCCCCACGGAGCTGTGCCGAACTTTCCAGTTGTATATTCATGAGTTGCGCTGTAGTTCACTGTGGTGAGGGTGGGGACAGTGGTGTAGTTCCCCTCTGCGCCACCAGGGGTGCTGTTCTTCCTGTGCAGCGAGGTACTGTTGACGTGGGCGGTTCCGTTCACCTCGCTGCAGGACTTGCAGCACATCTGCCTGAAGCTGGGGAGGTTGCAATACCGGGTCAGGGCCTCCATCTTGCAGAACACAGACCGGTCTCCACGGCAACGCTGCCCTGTAAAACAAACAGAACAGGGATGAAAGGGGGAAGAGACTGGATGTGGAAGCCGGTGTGGAAGAAGGGACAAGTGTAGAGTCCCGTGTGGAGAGTGTGTGGATGAAAAAAGTTACCAGAAAAGCAAGAATCGCAGGAAGAAAAGAAATCAGAAGAGGGCAGGGATCTCTTCAAAGTCAAATGGGGCAGCAGGGGTCCTGCTTTTAGTGGCCATTGGCGGCCATTTTCTCCAAGGAGCCATGGCAACACTTTTATGGCTGACGCTAAATGAGGCAGGAGACAATGTCAATTTCCATTGTTGACATGGATTTATGTTATGAGTGTATGTTAAGAGCTTATTACAGAGTTAGTACACCTTTATTACACTTTATCACACCTGTATTACATAGTTACTAATAAGAAAAAAGTGTGAGAAATAAATTTCCTTAACTGTGGAAATTTGGAGAAAAAAAAACTCAATCCAGCTCAATAGTCGTCATTAGTTTTCACAATGTAGTTTCATCAATCATCAAAATCATTGTCAATTAAAATCATAAATCTTCATAATCACCTTTCATAACAATTATCAATCACAATCATCAAACTCAAGTTTCAATACCTGCTCACAGTAATCTCAATTTAATTTAATTAATTACCACATGAACAAATCATGAATCATCGCAATCTAGTTCATCAGTCGCCACAATCATGAATAAGTGTTATAATCTAGTTTCATCAACCGTCAAAGCCATAAATTACCAGAATTTTGTTTCATCTACCATCACATGGGCGTAAAAATGCGTATGGACGCTATGGACGTGTCCATACCAATATTTTGATGTGTTTAAAATGTCCACCATACCAATTTTGAATGGGGCATTGCACGGCATTCGGGACACAAAAGGTTAATTTTCCCCTCCTTAGTTCCGCCTCTCAAAGACGGCGTGTCATTGGTGGGGACAGCCTTGCTATCTGTGATTGGCTCCCCTTCCTGTATCCATCATCATTACTGGGTTATCATTGGTAAGTTGGTAGGCTACGCGGTGAAAATAAAAAATAACAGCGTAATAACATCGTCTACTGTCGTTGGCTCGGGGAATCATGTCTAACTCGGGCAGGAAAAGAAAAAAGACGGACATTAGACATTATTTCACCCAGTCAATGGTTAGTTACTCACACAAAATAGTCTTGTAAAAACCTGTTCAGACTGCGACGCATTTTCTCTTCCAAGCGCTCAATTTCATTGTTTTTCCAGTAGCACAGCATAAACCTCAACATGCAGTAGCCTAATAACTTCCGTGCTTCCCATTCCCATGCTTGTCGTTGTGGAGGGGGGGTGCGTTGCAGTCTGACATGGATTCTACTGAAACAGATTAATCATGCTAAAAGTCTCTTAGAGAGGAGTGAAATAAGAACAGAAAATCTTTACATAATTTTTAGAATCCGCTCATCTTTAGCCCTATTCGGACGAGAGAACAGAACGTGAGAGGGGTAGATCTTCACGCACGCAGTGGTGTGAGTTGTGACAGTTGTCACGTGACCGCCATCTCCGCAATGCATGTTGATGCATCTGAATGCATTTTTACCCCACGTCCCCCCATAAAACTAGTCCCGTCCTAATAGGGCTTTAGATGGAATGGTTAGATGAATAATAATATAGAAGGACAATGTATTATTAATGCAATAAACAGCCAGCCAGCATAAAATGTATTATTATTATTATTATTATTATTATTATTATTATTATTATTATTATGCAACAAGAGACAAAAATAGGTAGTGTTTCTTGATCGGAAATTTTGGTTTACAGCCACAAGACAGCAGCTCTGCAGATCAGTCTCCATCAGGCAGACAGGTATATTTCATGTGGAAATTAAGCAACACACTGTATTGCTGATTGATGAGGCTGTATTTTGAGTAGGTTAGGTCATGACATAGGGAGGCATGGGAGGCAAATTATGTCCCCACCAATGTCAACACCATTATTACGCCCTTGTACCATCATAATCATAACTCATCACAATAATTTCATGCAACACCACAATCAAAAATCATCACAATCATAAATAATCACAGTCTAATTTCATCTATCATCACAATCATAAATCATCACAATCTAATTTAATCCATCACCACAATCATAAATCATCACAATCAAGTTTCAGGATCATCTAAGGCATGTGAACAGAATGATCTGGATGCACATCTATGAACAATAAAACTTCTGCTAGTGGGGACTCTTGGTGCAGCCATGTTTTTGACAGAAAAAAAAAAAACACACAGACAGGCGTTTGGCAAGCTTGATTTGTCAACCTTAGACGTTTACCTTTCCATGGGTTTTGTTTTCATTGCAGAACAACATAGTTTTTCAGAAGATCTCCAAAAGCTAATTTCTGGTCACCTTTTTACGCATCAGAAAAGGTTATATAGGAACAGGGGGGGACACACAGTAAGTATCGCAGAAAGGACATTTGTGGGATCATCTGTTTTTAGAGCAATGTCATTCATTTCAAGCTGGTGAGTAAACTCAACTAAAATGGAGTTAACTCAACTTGAAGATAAGCTTTGTTTCAACATGCAATTAGTCTAGATGACGGATAGGTTGAAGTTCAACTTTAGATACTTTGAGTTCAATATCTAAAGCTTGCCATGACAAGTGGATTGAAAGAGAAGAAACAAGTTGTGCCAGGCATAACAAACCCCGCCCCTCGCACATACTTTGACGTACTTTCCCTAAATTCAACAAGCATCTATCCTGGCTCAGTGGCAATCCCTAAACCCAATTTGGGGTGAATCCGGCCATTAGTTTTGCTGCTAAAGTGTTCACAAACAAAGAAACAAACCAAACCAAAAACAGTACCCCTTGCCCCCCCCCCCTTCGGGCAGGGCAGGGTAATAAGTTCACGAGACTAAATTGAGCTATCATGTTTCGCTGTCTGGTCAGAAGAAATCATTAAGTAAACTTTCCTCTTTCTTAACAGCAAAAGATGGAAAAAAAAAAGCACGCAAGAGCAGGACGTATTTCACATTTTTATTTCCACAACTTCTGCAGTTGGAAATGACAGAAACTGAAAAAATGAGATGGGCTTTCCTCTCTCAAATATACGTGTGTGTACGTGTGCATATACGTACATAATGTGTGGAAATATACACACACGGATACACACACACACTTACTTTATTCTCATTTAAAAAAAAATAATTGTTAGAAAGGTACAAGTTCACAGTTCACTTTGGTAAAACACTTCATTACCTGGAAAATCAATCATTCCATCAACCGGGTAATAGGTAAATAAAAAATAAATAGATAAAAAATAAATAAATAATTGCATCTTCAAACAAAATAAATTATTCCCATGATGATGTAAAAACTGGAATGGCACCGTAAGTGTCATATTAAACTTTTACAAAACATTAATAAAGTTTCCCTGATAAATCAAAGTGCATATAGACGCAGTGCACAGAGTCCATTGGGGCGATGTTTTCTTCCCCGACATTAGCTTAGGCTCACAAGAAAGGTCAGTGAAGCCACGAAACAGTTATCCATAGTATATAATATTTTCTCTTTTTTTTTCTCAAAGTAAGGAGATAACAGTCATGAACATTATTAAATACAGTCAACACCAATATTATATACAGTTTCGCACTGCAAGGACTGGCTTGCTTTTCCAAAATCCAGCACACAAAAAAGTAGATAGCTCGCTACATATTCACAACTGAAATATGTGATCACAATACGATGACAGGTCTGAAGTAGTGAGATGTCAGCTGTCGTCCCTGTGTCGGCAAATGAACCTGCGGTTGGATTTTAGGCTACCATCTTCAAGTTTTTTTTTTTGTTGATGTTTTTGTTCGGTTGTAATTATACAAGCTGCCTCCGATCTAAATACGTCTTTTTGAAACTAACTTCCGTCTAAGCAAAGCCATCTCTTTCAAAGATAATGCCGTTACATTCAGTCCGAGATAAGGCATTGTTCTTTTGCTAATGTTTGTCATAAAAATGAGTAGTTTGTTTTTTTTTTTAATCTCAAATGAGGATTCATGAGGTATTCTTGTATCGCTTTCCGGCTGTTTTTTAAGCGTTAGCCGGAAATACGCATTTTGACACACGTTTTGAAATGACAAACTTACGCACGGTCTCACGCACACAGACACACACGCACACACAAGGAAATAAGCTCGAATGTTTTCTTTTACAAACAAGCGAATGTGCTTCAGCACGCGCACACGCATCGCGCTCCTCCCTCTCACACATGAGATGGGTAAATGTGGATGAAATGCGATTCCTCGATAGAGGAAAAAAGTATAAAATGGCGTTAAATCCATAATGGTGGTCATATTAGATCCCTCTGGAGAACAAGACAGGCGAGTGGCTGAACAAATCCTGCATAATATAGGCCTAGACCCACCTCAAAAACACTTTACTTAATATATACCTCTGTTTTCATGTAAAATCAATACAAAAATACACGTAACAGTCAACGATCTATGCGATCAAATAGCAGTCAAAAGGTTAGGCAAATAAGCCACAGCTTATTAATGTTGAAATGTATTATTAGTCATAATTATTGTTATTCATATACTTCAATATATAAAGTTTTGCAAGCACAAATAAGCTGCATTTATTGAGTGTTAGCATTAACAGTCGAGAGAAAATGGAGGGTGGGATGGAATGGGGTCAAGCAGCCGTCCGCTATATAAACTACCCTGTTTCTTTAATCCCATAGCCTCGCTGATCTGTGGACTCACTTTCACAATCCTTAAAAATCAACAGTCATATTTAGTTGTTGCATTTCCTGTTGTTTTGTTAATGTTTTTTGGATTTTGAAGTTCTACTCTGTCAGTGTTTTGGTCAAAATTAACCAGGGAGGTGAAATGTGAGTGTTGTGTTTAGCAGAATGTCCTCTTTGTGACCAGTTAACATTCACAATAAAAGCGCTTATATTTTTCTTACTTAAATGTTGATTTTTCTTTTTAAAAACCTCCTCAGAAAAAAACTCACTCATTGCTCTGAGCAGCGCTAGCGTTTAGCATCTGCCTATCAGAGCATAACCCATATCAACGCGCAGCTCGCAAAATCGCGATTGCCCAATCGCAAGGGGCCTCCCCCAACACCTGGCTGCTGACTCCTCCCATTTCTTAAAATCCAGCCAATCAACTGAAAGCCTTCAGTAATATTTTCTTTTTTATATTTCAAAACGTCTGGCGAGATTAAGTGGCCAGCAGTTTACAACACAGAGCTCCACAAGGAGAGAGAGAGAGAGAGAGAGAAAGAGAAACAGAGAGAGAGAGGAGTAGGGACAGAGAGAGAGAGACAGACAGCACAGGTGCCGCGACCCACCGCCTCTCCCACCACTACCACCGAGCAAGAACGCCACTGGAAACACACCCTCCCAGGAATCTTGGGAAGGGGGGAGAGAAATGGAGAAAAATTGGCCCAGCCAGGCAGCAATCAGGGCAATTTCCCCCACAGACAGATGCAGAGAGACAGGGGAAGAGTCCAGGGCAGAGACGCCTTGCAGTGCAGGCCCAGGTGGGAGTTATAGAGCGGCCGTTTACTTGAGGAGATCTTTTGCACGGGGAAATCTGGATTCGGCCGCGACAGCCACTGGATCAGGGAGTTCCCATTCTTGGTGTGGTCCGAGGAATGCCCTGGGGACGCAGGCGTGGGAACGTAAACAGATGCACAAACACAAAAACACACAAAAGATGCATCATTAACGGGGCTGATTACTTCAGGGGAATGGATTAGAGGATGCTAATTATCAGGTTATGTTCTGGAGCACAGTGCTAGCTAAGAAATGAATAGACAGTATTAGCATTTCGCAATGTAGCAGAGCATAGTACAGACTAACAAAAGAAGGCCTTAGATACAAATCACCCAGCATGATGAAATATAACCTAACATAGCATAACACATAGTATAACACATAGTAAAGTTACGTAATATATGATAACACAGCGTAGCAAGACGAATCATAACACAGTACAGCATACAATAACATACTCCTAAATTATCATAACCTAACAAAGAATAGCACAGCACAACATAATATAGCATAGCATATCAAAAAATAGCTCAACTTAGAGAGCACATTATTGCACTGCATAATGCAGAATAGCGCATCATAAAACTCGGCTTATGCCCTCGGAGGCGATGGCTGGGGGTATATCCCCGAACGCTTCCAATCCTCCAATTCCCCAATCCTTGAATAGACCTTGAATAGACTTTCATTTGAACTTAATTTCAGGTCAATCGGTCAAATGGTTCTGAAGATATGGCCAAAATAGTAATTTTCCATCACAAAGCGCCACCTGGGGGCAAAAAATTGAACCTTACAGGTATGATGTCATCATGTGACACATTATGAGGTCATGACCTTGCAGTTGCACATAGTTTCATGTCAATTGGAGAAATAGTTCCAAAGATATAGCAAAAATGGTGAATTTTATGTGACAAAGCTCCACCTTGTGTCAAAATTTTGAACCAAACAGGTATAATGTCACGTGTGACACATCCTCAGGTCATGACCTTTCATTTGCACTTGATTTAAGTTCAATCGGACAAATATTTCCAGAGATATGATAAAAACAGTGATTTTTTTTCAGTTTTTGGCCCCTGGTGGCCAATCTAGAAAAATTGTCTTGCAAATTGTCCAAAATCAAATCAGTTCTTTTATGATTTAAATGACTTTATGATACTAACTTATATGCAAAACTTGGAATTTCTAATTGAAATATTATTGCCGTTATCGCGTTAACATGTAAATCAGTTTTTGGCCCCTGGTGGCCAATTTAGGGATCGTAAATTGTCCAAAATTGAATCAGTTCTTCCTCTTTATGATACTTACTTATGTGCAAAACTTGAAATTTGTAATTGAAACATTGCTGAAGTTACCGTGGAACAGTGATTTTTTCAGTTTTTGGCCCCTGGTGGCCAATCTAGACATCGTAAATTGTCCAAAATCGAATCAGTTCTTTCTCTTTATGTTACTTACTTATGTGCAAAATTTGGAATTTGTAATTGAAACATTGCTGAAGTTATCGCGTTAAAACGTAGTGCGGCGGCGGCCGGACCAAAAACATAATATAATAACACTGCATATTATATTATGACATAGCACACCATAGTACAGAAGGCAAAGACACGGGAAGTTAAGACTGTGTGAAATGAACCATTCCCTGTGACAAGGCAACCTTGCACAGAATGAATCATGTGATCAGAAATTAAGGAAGTGACCACATGGAGAGAAAGAATAGCCAAGCAGAGGCAAACCTGTGATTTTGGAATGTGCTGCAGGCATTTAAACTGGAATTTACCATGTATTTACGAAAATCGAAACAGCTGATGACTTAAGAACCTTTAAAATTGAAGACCCCACGGGAAAAATGAGCATTGCTTGCCACACATGACTTGTTCTGAGAAAAGAGAATTTTTAACTTTAAATCCAAGTCCATTGTTCTGACCGAGTTGAAACACGGCTCACTTTCACACCATAAAGGCAGCACATCTTGACTGTTAGATGACAAATTTCCATGATGACTAGGGTCATTTTAGGAGACATTATAACCTTCTCTGAAAACATAGCCCCTACTGGATATAATAATATCATTATTTCATTGGAAACCTTGATATAGTATGAGTTGATAAATCTGAAACTCATACTTCAGGTGTAAAATAGAGTGCAGTTGTACAGATACCGAATTCAATTAAGATAAAAGTTTTTGTTTCTACGTTTTTCCTGGATTTGATGTTTTCTCAAATATGGTACCGACTACATTGCACGTCGTTCACAGCTGTAAGTTTCAAGTCCAGGTGTGTCATGTTTGGAGTAATGTACAATAGAATTCATATAATAGAAAGAAAGAAATGAAAAATTTTGTTGTTCTTTTTTCAAGCAACAGCTAATTTGCAAAAGAAAATCACACACTCCACAGAAGATTTCTACACACACGCCCTATTTCTCTTAAACCTGCTATGAGTGATTTTTAGCTTATCGGCCGATAAGCTATTGTCGTGGTGTGGCGTCCATCGTCCAGCGTACGGAACATTTTTTATCTTTTTTTTGGCCAAATGAATTTTCCTGTAAATTTGCAATAACATACTACAAGACCATATCTCCAGTAGGGGTGTCAACATCTACACGTGTAAACAGTTACACGGATAACAAATCATGACCGTTTAGAAAAATCAATAACCGTGTACACGTCATTTTTCCTCCTTCGTTCATTTCTCACCAATACATATAGTCGCCTATTTTTAGGGGTGATAATGTTGCCTGAAAGCTTCAGATAATAACATTAACTAACAACACACTTAAATGTTCCCAATAGTGCAGTTATCCGCATACAGATGCATGGGGCGCAATGTTACCTTGATATAAAAAAAATTAAAAAAAACCTGCAGCCACAGCCAGTGTCGCGCCACATCAAGAATAGGAAGCGGAGGACATAAGAGCGCTGTGCTCATCATCTTCTTCATGGCCAAATGTCGTGCAGCTGAAAACAGAAACTGTTAATGGCTTGTTATTTTAGCCTATATTGTTGCGTGTTGTTGTACATTATATTGTTGGTTGGTGTTCTATCGGCTTTTCACGACCTGATCACGCATCCTCGCGTCTAAAGAGGAGGAGGAAAATTTTTTTCGCCAATTTCAGTGAATAATTAATTAATAATAATTAATAATTTTTTAACTTAGTGGATATAAAGGTGAAGTTTTTTCCTCTCACTTCAGCTTACTTTGGCTTCTTTTTGAGTTGCTTTCTCTCACCAATTCCAGATTACTTTTACTATGAGACGCATATTAAAATTCAGACGCCGCTCCCGTTGCGAGACAGGGATGCAGTTTGCACTTTAAGTTTTAAAAAAATGTACAAAAGTGAGCAATAGTTAAAACGGTGATTAAAAAAGAAGGTTAAACCTTTTTCAGCTTTCACTTGTTCGTTTTCTTATCAGTCAAAATGATAGAGGATATTATTTTCAACTCATTTTACTTTCTGTGGTTATACAGCGCAACTGCGATAGAAAAAGGTAATAAATCTCCGAACGTGTAACCGGGTACACGTCGGTGAGTAGTCCCGTGTACACGTGTTGAAAAAATTGTAAACGTTGACACCCCTAATCTCCAGAAGTTTTTCTCAGATTTTTGATTGAATCATTTTTGTCCGTTTTATGGGGCCTTGAAGTTTTGACTCCAATGTTAAAGATAGGGCTGAGAAATTAAAAAAAAAAAAATTTCTCAAAAACTGCTTGATAAATATTTTTCTAAATCAGTCAATCAACTTACTTTTGTACTGTCAGTGTGCAGTGCAAGCACCATTTTCATTGAATCGACGGAAGTGGGTCTATTACTTTATGAATATGCAAGATGGCCTGTGGAGGCTGAATGGTTACAGATAGAGATTAATTTGTATTACTGACATATAGGAAGTAATATATGACCTATATTTTGGCTGTGTTAAAGTTGACCTCAAATGACCTTGAAAGGTCAAACTTCAGGTCAAGCAAAATGTTACCATTTTTAAAGGTTTTTAGGCTTGAAAATATTGAATATTGGGAACATATGTGCATTGAACAGATATAGGAAGTCATGTATGAACTTTCATTTGGTGGCCTTGAACTTGACCTTTGGTGACCTTCAAAGTTCAAACTTCACATAGTGAAATTTCAATGACTTCTATCACCAAAGCTATTACAGACAGAGCTTAAGTTTGTATTGCGGGCCAATAGGAAGTCGTGTATGAATTTTCATTTGGTGACAAAAATTTCACAGTAAAATTTTAATGACTTATATCAGCAAAATTGTTACAGATAGTTTTGGTGTGTATTGGACATGTATCGGAAGTCATACATGAACTTTCATTTGGTGGCCTTGAACTTGACCTTCGGTGAGCTTCACATAGTAAAATATCAATGACTTCTACCATCAAAACCACTACAGATAGAGCTTAGGTTTGTATTGTGGCCATACAGGAATCATGTGTCAAGTTTCACTGGGTGACCTTGAACTTGACCTTCAAAGGCCAAACTATAGAGTGAAATTTCAATAACTTATATCAGCAAAATTGTTACAGATTGAGTGTAGGTTTGTATTGGAGAAGTATAAGAAGTCACGTATGAACTTTCATTTGGTGACCTTCATATTGACCTTCGAAAGTCTAACTTGACCTAGAGAAAATTCAATGACTTCTATCACTGAAAAGGTCACAGATGGAGCATAGGTTTGTGTTACTGACATAGGAAGCCACATACAAACTTTCATTTGGTGACATTCAGCTCGACTGTTGATGACATTCAAAGGTCAAACTTGACATAATACAATTACAATGACTTGTCTTGCCAAAACAGTCACAGATGGAGTCTAGGTTTGTATTACAGACATATAGGAAGTCATATTTGAACTTTCATTTGGTGACCTTCAAGCTTGACATTCTGTGACCTTTAAAGTTCACAACTGACATATTGAATACATATTGACATATTCTAATGACTTGTATCACCAAAACTGCTTCAGAGCTTAGGTTTGTATAACAGAAGGTCTTATAAATTTATGTGAACTTATTTATTATTTAGTGACCTTGACATTGAATTTCATTGATTCAAATGCCACACTTCACATGAAATTTTCATCAATTGTATCATCGCTTTAAGACTGCTTCCAGTAAGCTACAGGACCCTTGGTCCTATTTTTCGGTTTTTAAACAAGTGATAAATAGCTCCACTCTCCGACAGAGATAATTGATTTAGAGTATCTGGTCTGTAACACAGGTCTCTCAGTCACTGTGCTGTGCAGTAAAGCAGTATATAAAATTCTGGAGTCACCCAGTGCCTGAATCCAATTAGGTGAGAGAACGCTATAAAGAGGTAGTCCTCTCTGCTTGTGAAAGTGCACTGTTCCACCTAAATCTGTGACCCATCGGATTCTTTGACCTCAGGGGGCGATGGTCTACAGAATCTGTAAGTGCGTCGTAAGCAACAGTCGAGAAGAAGAGCGCTTATCTTCGATAGTCTATGCAGCGGAACAGATGAAGCTGCAAGTCCCAGGGAGACAATAGATGGCGTACACACTTAAACAGCCAAAGCACCGGTGGAGGAACAGATAGAGTCAAGGAAGAAAAAACGGGAGATGGCCAAGGGCCGTGTTTATATCTGTTCCGCTAAAGAATCTACATTACAGGCCAGAAGTTTGGAAGCAAGGCCAATGCAGGTCAAACATTTGGAAGCAACTTCAAGTTTCTGTTCAGAATGCCTTTCTTAAAAACCAGTATGAAATCTATGGATTTTGGGATGTATTTACTGCATGATTAGACTTTTCTTTCATTGATATGCACCTTTTTCCTCAATTTACCTTTTGGTACTGTATACATTGATGTTACCAGACCATTGCTGAATAAATGTCAACAAAAGAAAGGAGAGGCTTAGTTTTTGGGTTGAGAAGATTTGAAGGAGTCACAACTACAGTGAAAAAAAAAGAACAAATCACGGTTTACATTATTCACTTTATGTCATGGTTTACAGCCCACCGGATGCCATCGGCAATCTGGCAGGCACTAGGACCATGGGCCTAGTAATATGGGGCTGATAATTTGAGTGAAAATGTACTCTGATAAGTGACTCGTAACTCTTTATATAATAATCATGTTTATTTTGTTGCAAAGTATGCAACTGAAACTATGATTACAAATTTGAGCTTGCTTCTGGCCTGTAGGGTAAGTGCCTAAAAAGCGATGTGTGACTAGCCTTGCGGCTACTGGACAGGTAAGATATGTTTTACTCCTGTCATGGCCCCAATTTGTTATTACATTTATAACACAACCACAACAGCAACAGCAAGGGATGACAGAAACAGTTTTAAAAACTTGAACACATTTAATGAAAACAGACAAAGAATAATAACAACTAACTAATTGACCAAGATTGAATAGAAAAAAACAGAAATATTTACAGTCCCTTTGGTGGGTTTCCTGGTGATGTGCTGAGTGAGGAAAAGGCTCTTTTACAGGCAAAAATCCACAAAAGAAACTTCACAGGTCTTGAACAGAAATGACAGGTCTGGTCACACGTATCCTTCTTCTTGCAATTTCTCCTACTACTCCACTGTCTCAATTCTTCTCCTTATATACTCTTTTGCAGACCCCACCCACATTTAGACCTCTTTTTTTTAATTTTCGGGGACTTTCCCCAGACATGTCCAGGACATGTCTAAACAAAGCTCCAGTCTGAGCTGAATCAAAAAAAGGTTAATACTGCCATTTAGTGGCCTATATTCACATTACACCTCCATTCCAAAAGGGAAAAATTTTGACTCACGAAGGCAAAATTTTTCTTTTCAATACAAAATGGTTAAGTGAACACTTGTCTATATATACATATCATACAATATTCAAATAAACACATGATATATATATACATATTCAAACACGGGATAAGCAATCAGCAATTACATTGTCTGTACCCTTCACATGCTTAATTTCCAAGTGAAACTCCTGTAAAATCAAACTCCAATTCAACAATCTCCAATTCTTGTTTTTCATCTTACTCAAAAACATTAACGGATTGTGGTCAGTGTACACAATCATTGGCTTTTGTCCTGTACAAACATAAACATCAAAGTGTTGTAAAGAAAGGACGAGAGCCAACAGTTCCTTCTCTATTGTGGAATAGTTTGTTTGGTGGCGATTGAACTTCCTGGAGAAGTATGCCACGGGATGCTCAATGTCATCAGAGTCACTTCTCTGTAGGAGCACAGATCCACAAGCTTGGTCGCTAGCATCGACCGCGATGGAGAACGGTTTGTTGAAGTCAGGAGATTTGAGCACGGGGAAGTGACACAGCAGAGACTTCAGGCGATCGAAGGCTCTCTGGCATGCATCATCCCAAGTGAACTTTACGCCTTTCTTCAGTTGGTTAGTTAGACTGAGAGCAATCTCAGCAAAGTTCTTGCAGAACTTGCGGTAGTACCCGATCATTCCAAGGAAGCGGCGCAAAGCTTTTTTGTTGTCAGGAACTGGAAAGTCCATGATGGCTTGGACTTTAGCATTTATGGGTGCCACCTTACCCTAGCCTATGACGTAGCCAAGATAGGTGACAGTAGCACAACCAAAGTCACTCTTGCTCAGGTTAACAGTCAGGTTAGCCTGGGTCAGGCGCTGGAACAACGTCTCTACATCTTTTAGATGTTCTTCCCAGGAGTCACTCCATGTGATCAGGTCATCGATGTACGCACCCGTGTGTGGCAATCCGGCGATTGTAGACTGTATCATCCTTTGGAACGTGGCTGGGGCATTTTTCATGCCAAAGGGTAGGACTTCATACTGGTACAACCCAGATGGTGTGGCAAAAGCAGAGATGCTCTTGGCCCTCTCAGTTAAAGGCACACACCAATAACCCTTCAATAAATCAATCTTGGTCAGAAACTTTGCTTGCCCTACTCTATCGATACAATCATCAATCCCAGGTATTGGAAACACATCAGTTCTAGTTACAGCATTGACTTTGCGATAATCTGTACAGAATCTAGTACTTCCATCAGGTTTTGGAACTAGCACACAGGGTGAACTCCAATCGGAGTTGGAAGGTCTGATAATATCATGTTCTAACATGTACTCAACCTCTTTCTCAGCAATCTTTCTCTTTTCAGGATTCATCCGGTACGGATGCTGTTTTATTAGTTTGGCATCACCAACATCTACATTATGAGAGGCTATGGAAACTCTCTTTGGAACATCAGGAAACAGATCCTCATATTTCTTGATTAACCTCTCAAACTGATCTCTCTGTGAGGGTTCTAAGTGCTGGAGTTTTACATCAAGATTTTGCAACACTTCAGAATTTGACAATTTACATGAAAGATCTTCAGCTTTAATTCTAGGTTCATCATCTTGAAACTCCCCCTCATCTTCACAAATCTCGGCCATAGGAGAATCTGAAGTGACAGCTGCAACCCTAGCATTTCTGTCATGATAAGGCTTCAGCATGTTAATGTGACACAATTGTTTTGGTTTTCTCCTATCTGGATTCTTCAAAATGTAATTGAGATCATTGAGTTTAGTCAGAATTTCATAAGGACCATGAAATCTAGCCTGCAATGGATTGGACTGCAAGGGAAACAACACAAGGACCTTGTCTCCTGGTTTAAACTCACGGCTTCTAGCCTTATGATCATACCAAGTTTTCATTTTTCCCTGACTTGATTTCAAGTTCTCTTTGGCTAGGTCACAAGCAGCACGCAATCTGTCCTTGAACTTGCTAACATAGTCTAACAGACTGATGTGCGGCTCTTCCTCTTGCCATTGTTCACTCAATAATAGTAAAGGTCCTCTCACTTCATGGCCAAACACTAGCTCAAATGGACTGAATCCAGTAGACTCCTGCACTGCTTCTCTAGCTGCAAACAACAGCAAATGAACACCTTCATCCCAGTCTTTCTCATGGTCATAACAATAAGTCCTCATCATTGTCTTGAGAGTGGAATGAAACCGCTCTAAGGCACCCTGACTTTCTGGATGATAGGCACTAGAAAGAATCTGCTTTGCACCTAGTTCATACACAACCTGCTGAAACAAACCAGAAGTGAAATTGCTACCTTGGTCTGACTGAATTTCCCTGGGAAGGCCAAACAACGTGAAGAACTTTATCAAAGCCTTCGAGATTGCAGTTGCCTTGATGTTACGTAGAGGTATGGCTTCGGGGTATCTGGTAGATGCACACATGATTGTCAACAAGTACTGATTTCCAGATCTAGTCTTGGGTAATGGACCAACACAATCAACAATGACCTTAGAGAATGGCTCCCCAAATGCTGGGATAGGCTGCAATGGAGCTACAGGTGGGTCTAACTGGTGTTTTCCAACTACCTGACAAGTGTGACAGGTTTTGCAAAAGTTGGAAACGTCTTTCCGAAGCCCAGGCCAAAAGAAGTGTTTCATGATCTTATCAACAGTCTTGTTAACACCAAGATGACCTCCTAAAGGTAAACTATGAGCCATTGTTAAGATCTCATTCCTGTAGACCTTTGGAACAACAATTTGCCTGACCACTGCCCAATCTGCATTGGCAGGGATATCAGGAGGGCGCCACTTCCGCATCAACACACCATCCTTGAGATAATACCCAACTGGAACTGCGTCTATTTCTTTATCAGGAAGGGCTCTCCTCCTAAGTGCACAAATTTCAGGATCATTAGTTTGCTCCTCAATCAACCGCTTTCTGGACAGAGACAAGTCTCCAGACACATCAGAATCACCAAACCCATCTGGCTGGCTGAATAGAGAACTGATAAAAGTATCTGATAAGTCCTCAAACGTAGAAACCATAGTAGGCCAATCAGAGTCATGAGGCGAACCACCTGAGTCCTGACTATTCAATGTGCTGGACGGCACCACAACATCTTCTTCTTTAGCCTTCTTAGCCATAGCACGAGTCACTGCGCAAGAAGGATACAGAGATGGGTCCTCATCCCCATCTTCAGTGCTCGGCTGTGAAGTAAGATGTACAGGGGGAACTACTTTGCCCCCAGCCAGGTCATTGCCCAGCAACAGAGAAACGCCCTTTATAGGTAGACTTGACATAAGTCCCACCTTTACCTGTCCTGTAACTAAATCTGACTTCAAGAATACAGAGCGCAGGGGTACAGATACAGTCCTCCCTTCAATACCTTGTACAAATATGAAATCCTCTGAAGCTGTCTCATCACGTAACTCCAAGGAGTCCATCAACAAAAGTGACTGAGAAGCTCCGGTATCCCTTAGGATATATATGGGGACAGGAGTAGTATGCTCATTCAGAGCCACAAATCCCTCTGACACAAATGGAAGAAATTCCTCCCTCACGAAGTCAGCTGTATCAGGCTTTTTAGCCCCACAAGAAGCAGGCAATTTAGCAGATCGGTCATCTACTACAGGGGTTTCTAACCTTGTTTTCACAAAAGCATTTGGTTTGGTATCCTTTTCTTTTTCTTTCTTAGCTTTAAGGAACCAACAGTTAGTTGTAACATGACCAGATTTCTTGCAATAACTGCAAACTAGACCACTTTTGTCACTGTCAGCTTTCACACTTTGATCAGATCTGTTACTGGATTTCTGAGCACCATCACCAGATTTGTCTTTGTCTTTGGGTGAGGAATCTTGGGTATCACCGTAACCCTTTTTCTGAAATTGGGACCATCTATTGTTACTGCTAGACTGAAATTTGGACTTATGTGTGAGAACATATTCATCTGCAAATTTGGCAGCTGATTGCAAATTCAGTGCTTGCTTCTCATTAAGGTAGGTCTTAACATCATCCTTAACACAGTTCTTGAATTCTTCAACTAACACCATCTCTTTTAGTGAGTTGAAATCATCCTTGACCTCCATAGAAGTACACCAGCGCTCAAAGCAAACCTTCTTCTCATTAGCAAATTCCACATAAGTCTGATTTTCAGATTTCTTCAGACCTCTGAATTTCTGTCGGTAAGCCTCTGGAACCAACTCATAAGCTCTCAAAATAACCCTTTTGACAACCTCATAATCAGAGGAATCATCTGCAGACAAAGCCGAATAGGCTTGTTGAGCTTTACCCTTGAGGACAGTTTGCAACATCAGAGGCCAGTGTTCCTTTGGCCACTGGCAACTCTTTGCTACCTTTTCAAAACACTGGAAATAGTTGTCAACATCCTTTTCCGAAAATGGAGGCACCAATTTTACCTCCTGACTGGCACAAAATTTATTTTCAGATTCAATTTTAAGTTTTAGTTGCTCCATTTGGAGTCTTTCTTCTCTCTCGAATTTCTCTAATTCAAAATCTCTCTGTCTTTGTCTCTCTCTTTCTGCTCTTTCCTGCAATCTTTCTCTCAAATTCTCTTTGTTTTTCTTTTTCTTCCCTCTCAAATTCTCTTTGTTTCTCTTTTTCCTCCCTTTCTTTTTCTCTTTCCTCCCTTTCAATCTCTAGCATTTTTAATTTAAGTTCCATTTCTATATTTGGATTTTCCACTGGAAACTGTTCCAGATCTCCTGGTGCAAACACATTTTCATCAATGTAATATTCAACTATCTCTCTAGCCAGTCTTGCTTTTCGCATGGCTGGTTTTACCTCTGTCAGCTCCAAATGTCTGCATATTTCCAACAGTTCTGTCTTTTTAAAAGACTTCAAAACCCCTATGGTTGGTGATGCCAAGAAATCATCCATTGCTGTTGTCAATATATATCTAGGAAAATTCAAAAAAACTATTTCACAATTTGAAATGTTAGATTTTCAATAAATTACTCACACAATGGTCTATCCCGGACCTTGAGCCCCCAATTTGTTATGGCCCCAATTTGTTATTACATTTATAACACAACCGCAACAGCAACAGCAAGGGATGACAGAAACAGTTTTAAAAACTTGAACACATTTAATGAAAACAGACAAAGAATAATAACAACTAACTAATTGACCAAGATTGAATAGAAAAAAACAGAAATATTTACAGTCCCTTTGGTGGGTTTCCTGGTGATGCGCTGAGTGAGGAAAAGGCTCTTTTACAGGCAAAAATCCACAAAAGAAACTTCACAGGTCTTGAACAGAAATGACAGGTCTGGTCACACGTATCCTTCTTCTTGCAATTTCTCCTACTACTCCACTGTCTCAATTCTTCTCCTTATATACTCTTTTGCAGACCCCACCCACATTTAGACCTCTTTTTTTTTATTTTCGGGGACTTTCCCCAGACATGTCCAGGACATGTCTAAACAAAGCTCCAGTCTGAGCTGAATAAAAAAAAGGTTAATACTGCCATCTAGTGGCCTATATTCACATTACACTCCGTAGTAGTTATGCAGTTTTTTTAGTCTCAGGTAGTCCTGTTGGTGGTTTTTAATCCTGCTAATATTAGTTTATAAATGTACAGTCGTCATTTGTAGCCTACTTAAGTTTGATTAGCTGTGTAACGAAAGCAGCCAAACTTGGTAGTTATTGCTATTTGCTCTGACAGAGGGAGCTTGTTGTCTGCGTATGACAGCAATGGCATGTATTTATATGAGAAAAAAATAAAATATGCTTTAAAAGGGCTGGCAGAAAACAGTTTTTGGATAGACGATTGTGATGTTTTTTTTTTATGTATCAACAATATCCACACCATATTCAGGGACGCCATCATGCCATCACCTGTTGGTGTGGCTATAGGGCTCTAGCTAGCTTTAGCTAATACCTTCAAAAAGCCATGCATACCGAAGTCTCTGTTTGGATGTAATGTGTCGGTCCATGTTTTCAGTGACGTTTTCACACAACAATCACTGAGAGTGTCTGTTTATATTGCACTTATGTTATAACTGAGTTGCTGCCATGGGCGCTGCTTTCCATCTCTGCCTCTGTCGAAAACTGATGCGCGTTCATGCGCGGCTTGGGGATGGGGGCAGGGACTCCTTACTTTGGCCAGCTAAAAGGACCAAATCAGTTACAACAGCTTTTACAGCTGTTTTATTCACTGTCTGAAAGTGAATAACTTGCATATTTTCAAAAAAATCTTCACGTAACAGTATCATACACGATTACATGGGTACATCATGGCAGAAAGATACTGCTTCAGGAAAATAGGTATTGCTAGAGACAGTCACTGATTGGTTAGTTATAGTCATGTGATATTTTACGATGTCACACGTATGGACATCATTCACTCGTCCGTACTAACACCAGGACGTCACCATTCTTCCATTGCACTTGCTTTTTACTGGTCTCTGAAGAATGACTACACTTGTTTTGCACACCACTATTACCCCAGTGGGTACATGGTCAACAATCTATGAAGAAAGGGGATAATTAAATATTATCTCAAGACCTGAAAACACTTGATTTTCCCGAGGAGCCTTCAATCGTATGTTTGTACCATTTCTAAGTAAATAAAGATGAGAATATGGGAGACTGTCCAGGAAAATTATGCTGTAATGCTGTAAGATGCTGGAAGGTCAACAATAGCCCACTGTGCTATGAAGAAAGATGCTGTAAGTTTAGCATGACTGAGCTATTGCCATAACTGCTGTAAGTTTAGCATTACTGTGCTTTAGATATAGATACTGTAAGGCTTGCAGTAGCCTACTGTGCTATTGAGATAGATGCTGTAAGATTAGCAGCACTGTGCTAAACAGATGGATACTGTAAGGTATGTGGTAATGTGATGTAGGGAATAGGGATATATGCTGTAAGATTAGCAGTACTGCACTGTAGAGATAGATGCAGTGAGGTTTGCATTACTGTGCTAAAAAGAAGGATGCTGTAAGATTAGCAGTACTGTGCTAAAGAGATAGATGTTGTAAGGTTAGCAGTGCTGTGCTATAGCACTATCGCACGGTGGAGACAAACACTGTTGTGCATTAGAGAGGCTAACTCACTTGAACACGCAGAGAGTCTGCAGGCCCTGATGGTGTCTGGTTTGGCATCCAGACACAAGCCGATGGTGTTGTCCCGTGTGTGGCACAGGGCCTGTCTCTCCTGAGTCCCGTTCCCACATGTCACCGAGCACTGCAACACACGCCCAAACACATATACACATTCAGGAATACACACAAGTACGCACTAGCAAACATAGGCACACACACCCCAAGTAAGTACCACTTTACACTCATTGCACAAGTGAACCAATTTCATACAAATTCTGGGTCATTTATGCCAATCCCAGCAAGTTTTAAAAATGGTAATACTTTCACTTGTGCTGCAAATCAAATATCGCAATTCACTGCTGTTGAGACATTCTAACCTGCACTCACACACACACACACACACACACACACACACACACACCTGTGACCAGGGCCCCACTCTCCACTGCGCCGGGCACAGATGGCGGTTGCAGGCTTGTCGGGCCTCGGGTCGGTTGTCGTTGCAGTACTTGCTGTGGATGGAGCGGTTCGTTCCGTCGTGCAGCGGCTGGATGCAGCGAACCGATCGCAGCTGATACCCAGTCTTACCACAGGACTTACTGCAAGCCTCCCACTCGCCCGTCACCCAGCTGTGGGAGAGGAGAGCTCACACTGATCCCAGAACAGTACATTATCACTGTTGTACTACCACATCACTCAGAGCAATAACCAATGTACTGACCCAAAAACAGTGCAGCGATCTCACTGTGTCACTCAAAGCAAAAACACTGATCCCAGAAAAGCTCAGAGATCTCACTATACCACTGAATGAAAACCAACAACCTGATTTAAGAACAGCCAACACACTGATCTTAGAACTGCAGGTTACCATAATGATCCCTCTTCACCTCTCACAGGAGCTATACCCGACTTATCTGAGTACATTGGTTTGTCACACTGATTCCACTTTCCCACTTCCAGCACCAAAAACAAACTGATCTGAGAGCAGCAATTTATCGCACTGATCCTACTTTCATATTCACTGCAGCAACTATAAACTGATCTGAGAACAGCATGTACCCACCCTGAACCCACTATATCATTCTGCACCCTGATCTTAGAACCGCACTGCATCCGACTGATCCCATTCTATTCACTGCAACTAGTGTAGCACACTGATTCCAGATCAGCAATCAGTCAAAATGCAAAGCAGCGTAATGTAAAATGGCCGCATGAAAGTATGAGTCATAGCATAAACAAAGACAGCGGTAAGTGTGTGTAATATTATACACATGCGGTCACACAGGTCACTTTCACAGGTATGTATAGGTAATGAGAACACTTAAACCGGGTGTAGTAACAGGGTAGAGAGGGCAAGAGGGTGCAGCAGTATATGAAGGGTTCATTTGCAAATACAGTTAACCACTCTTTCATGTATTTAATTTCTTTTATATTTGTACACTCCAGGGACAATCAATCAGATTATTGTGGAGTAATTTCAGTTAGATATCTCAATTTTTTTTTGTAGTTTTCTTAATAGTGGTTTCTTATAGTGAGTCTAATGAGAATAGCAGTATTCACACATAGGTAGTGAGGATGTGAAATGAGTATAGAAGTATACATACATAGGTAGTGAGCACTCCTTCTGGTTGCAGTCTCTACTGATGGCTTGAGGCTTCTTGATGTTCTCACAGTTGACCCGGTGGACCATCTTACTGTCAGACTTCCGTCGACATCCATATCGCGTGTACTGTTTACCTTTGAAGGGAAAACACACACATGAAAACAAACACACACACACGCGCGTGTGCACACACACAAACACACGCAGGAGCGCAAATTCACCAGAATTCAAAATTACAAACAACAGATGACGGTTGACACAGAAACAAATGCACACACACACTCACACTCAAACACAGACAAATATGCACTCCATAAACACACAAGTAATTACGCATCCACACAAAGCACGCACACAGACACAAACAACAACAAAGTCATTAATACAGAGCAGAATAAGATATGAAAAGCAGGAAAAAAATAATTTCCCATTCATGTTTTAAAACAAGACCTGTGACTTTCAGAACAAGTCGACATGGTCTACAACATCCCCCGCCAATCGTGTGCTTCTTATTTTCGAACTCCATCAAGGCCTTTATGGTCTGAAGCTACACACCAAATTTGGTTGTCGTATCTGTCATAATTTCTGAGAAAAGTTGTCCCCTTTCTCTCGGACGGACGGACGGACGCACGCACGCACACACGGACGGAGGTCAAACCTATATCTCCCTCACACTTCGTGTTGGCGAGGGATTAAAAAAAATAATTTCCCATTCATGTTTTAAAACAAACCTGTGAGTTTCAGAACAAGTCGACATGGTCTACAACATTCCCCGCCAATCGTGTGCTTCTTATTTTCGAACTCCATCAAGGCCTTTATGGTCTGAGGCTACACACCAAATTTGGTTGTCGTATCTGTCATAATTTCTGAGAAAAGTTGTCCCCTTTCTCTCGGACGGACGGACGGACGCACGCACGCACACACGGACGGAGGTCAAACCTATATCTCCCTCACACTTCGTGTTGGCGAGGGATTAAAAAAAAAAATTTCCCATTCATGTTTTAAAACAAACCTGTGAGTTTCAGAACAAGTCGACATGGTCTACAACATTCCCCGCCAATCGTGTGCTTCTTATTTTCGAACTCCATCAAGGCCTTTATGGTCTGAGGCTACACACCAAATTTGGTTGTCCCATCAGTAATAGTTTCGGAGAAAAGCTGTCCCCTTTCTCCCGGACGGACGGACGGACGCACCCCCGCACGCACACATGGACGGAGGTCAAACCTACAGGTATATCCCCCTCACACTTCGTGTAGGCGGGGGATAATAATCCTTTCCTATTAGGTCTAAAACTGGTCTTCTCGCCTAAAACCACAAGGGGGCAATGTTCTACAACTTTACAACACGAACTCCTCACCTCACCATACCCGGGCAAAATATCTCGGTGTTTCCGGATGTGTGGAGCATGGAAAATACTTTTCTTTTATTAAGTGGACATAATGCGCCTGCTGACACGTGACATAGACAAAATCAAGTCAGGTTAGGTGACCGGCACCTTTTTACAGTTTTTTTGCGATGCTCCAGATGCCGTTTTTTTCCAACTCGGTCCTGAGGGATCTCTGCTAACAACGGATTAGTCATATCCACTGTCACAATCTTTAAAATATGACAGACAGGCTATTAACACAGCTGAATGAGACAGTTGGGGGCCCAGAGGGACAAATTATCCTGTTACATTATGCCTTTAATAGACGTAATGTAAAAATCGTGTAAGAAGTGTGAAATACCAAAAAAGCTGGGGGCTGGGTCTGGATGAGTAAAGCATTAACCCCTTAAACTCTGACTTCTCACTGAAGTTTTCTCTTTAGTTTGGTCAAGGTTAGAAAAAGCCTTTTTTTCATATTGTAGGACAAAGTCACATACAGTGGTGCTTAAAAGTTTGCAAACCCTTTAGAATTTTCTATATTTCTGCATAAATATGACCTAAAACATCATCAAAGTTTCACACAAGTCCTAAAAGTAGATAATGAGAACCTAGTTAAATAAATGAGACAAAAAAAATTATACTTGGTCATTTATTTATTGAGAAAAATGATCCAATATTACATATCTGCGAGTGGCAAAGTATGTGAACCTCTAGGATTAACAGTTAATTTGAAGGCGAAACTAGAGTCAGGCATTTCCAATCAATGGGATGACTATCAGTTGTGAGTGGACACCCTGTTTTATTCAAAGAACAGGGATCTATCAAAGTCTGATCTTCGCAACACATGTTTGTGGAAGTGTATCATGGCACGAACAAAGGAGATTTCTGAGGACCTCAGAAGAAGGGTTGTTGATGCTCATCAAGCAGGAAAATGTTACAAAACCATCTCTAAAGAGTTTGGACTCCACCAGTCCACAGTCAGACAGGTTGTGTACAAATGGAGGAAATTCAAGACCATTGTTACCTCCCCCAAGAGTGGCTGACCAACAAAGATCACTCCAAGAGCAAGGCATGTAATCGTCGGCGAGGTCACAAAGGACCCCAGGGTAACTTCTAAGCAAGTGAAGGCCTCTCTCACACTAGCTAATGTTAATGTTCATGAGTCCACCATCAGGAGAGCACTGAACGAAAATGGTATGCATGGCAGGGTTGCAAGGAGAAAGCCACTGCTCTCTTAAAAGAACATTGCTGCTCGTCTGCAGTTTGCTAAAGATCACATGGACAAGCCAGAAAGCTATTGGAAAATGTTTTGTGGGCGGATGAGACCAAAATAGAACTTTTAGGTTTAAATGAGAAGCGTTATGTTTGGAGAAAGGAAAACACTGCTTCCCAGCATAAGAACCTTATCCCATCTGTGAAACATGGTGGTGTTTCATCATGGTTTGGGCCTGTTTTGTTACGCCTGGGCCAGGACAACTTGGCATCATTGATGGAACAATGAATTCTGAATAATACCTGCGAATTCTAAAGGAAAATGTCAGGACATCTGTTCATGAACTGAATCTCAAGAGAGGATTGGCCATGCAGCAAGACAACGACCCTAAGCACACAAGTCGCTCTACCAAAGAATGGTTAAAGAAGAATAAAGTTAATGTTTTGGAATGGCCAAGTCAAAGTCCTGACCTTAATCCAATCAAAATGTTGTGGAAGGACCTGAAGCAAACAGTTCATATGAGGAAACCCAACAACATCCCAGAGTTTAAGCTGTTCTGCACGGAGGAATGGGCTAAAATTCCTCAAAGCTGATGTGCAGGACTGATCAACAGTTACAGGAAATGTTTAGTTTCAGTTATAGCTGCACAAGCGGGTCACACCAGATACTGCAAGCAAAGGTTCACATACTTTTGCCACTTACAGATATGTAATATTGGATCATTTTCCTAAATAAAAAAATGACCAATATAATATTTTTGTCTCATTTGCTTAACTGGGTTCTCTATATCTACTTTCAGGACATGTGTAAAAATCTCATGATGTTTAAAGTCATATTTATGCAGAAATATAGAAATTCTAAAGGGTTCACAAACTTTCAAGCACCACTGTACATAGAGTCTTGTGACTGCACAAGGTGACTGCATCATCAACACGGTACTGTGACTGTGTTGGACTGGCCTGGTAATTCACCTGACCTCAATCGCATCGAGAATCTCTGGTCCTTCATCAAGTCCAGGCTGCAGGCAAGAGGACTGCACCACAAAAGCCAAAGTCATTGATGCAGTTGTCCAAGTGTGGCATCACGACAAAAAAATCAAGGCAACCTACAAAGACCTGGTCGGCTGTTCCACCCAAAATGGGTGGAACAGCTCATCATGAACCGTGGAGGACATTTCTCTTACTGAGTGCTAAATGTAGATGTTATTAAAGCAATATAAAACCTGAAAACCTTTGTTGTTTGGTCTTTCCCACTCCAGCCTGCTTTATCCGATTAATTTGCACACGACTGTATTCTGAATCCGCTGGCTGCAGCGCTTCACTGAGGCTACATCAAATGGGAAATATGTGGATCTTGTCTATCATATCATAGACATTTCCCTGTAACTCGGCAGGACATCTTTAGAATCGTTGAAAACCATGGGATCTCCCCTAGAATTTAAAAAAGGCCTGAGGTTCCACAGGTTTGAACGCAGCAGCTGCAATCACGGACCCATATTCGGACAGAGTTCAGACAGGAGCAGGAGGGAGGAGAACCTCTTGTCCACGTGGCCTATACATACAGTGACTGATTACACAGTTTCCCTGTAATTCATTATATCTGCACAAATCCATCAGAGACGACATTCTAATGCCCAAAACACTGCCCCTGAAACTACTCCCATGGGCTTTCGGAAAAACAGAGCAGCTGTCCAGACTGTGCCCTCCATTTAAAAGAAAATGCTCAGGTTCAAAGACCAATAAAGTGTTCTGTTTATTGACTTGGCCCCTGGTCACTGAAACTAAATCAACATGTCAAAGCTGCTGCATTGTATTAAGACCAGCTTGAGCAAAGAAGAAACAAACTCAAATAGAAAGAAAAACCGAGAACAACTGGAATCGATCCGAAGACCATCTTGAGCAGAAACCAGCATATCCAGGGCTCCTTTCGGCCCGAGTGACTTTGATTGGATTAAACATGATCACCTGACAAGGGAGACAAATGCTAAACCCTTTCAGTCCCCTTTAAGAATGATAGAAACACAGAGGATGCGCCCCAACACTTAAAAAAAATGTATCTGTGTGTCTCGTCCTCCCGAGCTGCCACACTGAGGGAGGCCGGAGTACAAATGGACAGCACCTTTTCCTGATCACTGGGAGCCAACCATTATCGTGAGAAAGAAAAACAATTTTTTCAAGAGATCACTCTCTGCTCCTGTGTTAACCCTTTGAGCGCCGAATACATTCTTAAGGAATTAAAAATGTAATTATCCTGAGCTGTTGAAACCCTATCATGTGGCAGCATCTGACTTTGATATCTTCCATCATTGGCCAACTATAGTTGCCCATGGCGCTGAAAGGGTTAACACGCGATCACATGACAGGAGATACTTATGTACACTTCACTTCCGGGGTCAAAGGTCGTACCTCCTCCACAGGGTTTAGAGCAGTGAGACCACTTCTTCAGGGACCACTCGTAGAAGGATGAGTCTTCCTGAAGTACGTTATTCTCGATGAAGGACTGCAGCTCTTTGTGGATGAGGTACTTGTAGGACAGCGTGACCTTGGAATCGCCGTGAGAGCGAATCTGTGTGTGGAGGGTTTGGTGTCAATCTCCAGTCACATGACCTGGGAGGGGGGGGCTGTGTCTGCAGAAGACCTGTTTAGCTCAACATTATGCACGGTACGCAAGGGCCATGCACAAGCATGCGACAGGCAACCAAATGGAAGTTTTGTTTGCCTTTGCTCAGCAAAATTATGTGATGCTTTGAATTCTGAAATGAGATACAAGTGGGTGGCACATTTTTACGAGCTCCCCCTTGAGGCTATAAGAGTAAATGCTGTTCCTCAAACAGCTGTAAGCAATGATTTAATCATTTCTGCCCCAAGGTGCTTTGATACAACCAGATTAGCTATCCCTGCAACCTTGTGGATCGGCAGAATATAACGTCACAAAGGGACAAGTAACTGCACATAGAGTTTTGCTCATGCCCAGAATATGCTGCGGCGTGAGTGGCTGGGCCAAGCAGGAGGGTTATCTTTTAACAACACCAAACAAAACACAGTGCAATTAACTGGAGAAGGAGAACTTCTTCAACGACATTTTAATCAAGAAGCATATTGTTAGTCTCATAGCATAATTGTCCGAGTCATATTTTTGCCAAATTGAGACATCGGCTGCCTGTTCTTTCTTGTTGGCAAAAAAAAGTGTTCTATTCGCCTAACTTTAAAAAAACCTAAGAAAATGAGACAGGCAATTATGCTATGAGTCTTACAATAATGATATGAGAGACCTTCGGGAACTGTTTGTGTGCAAATGCGTGTGAAGAGGTCGGGAAACACTGAGCCAAATCTGCAGACCCACCATGATGACGACTCCGTGTTTTAGGGGGCCTGTGGTCTGGACCGTCTCTTTGCCATCTTCGTTCTCGTATTCCCACTCCACTCCCTTCTCGATGATGCTCCGGGTGTCAGGAGACTCTCCCTCTCCGTTCAGAAAGATGTGGCCGGTCGCCTGGTTCTTTACCGCTGAAGAGACCGTAAAACACGGCATTCCACAACTCAGATCAATGCCAGCAAGAACCTCATCCAGCTCAAAGATGCCAGACTCCCTGCTGCAGAACAGCAAGCCCTGATGCAAAACAAGCTCTCTCCGCTACTTATCACCAAACTCTCAGCAACAAACCATAAAAGCGCTACAAAACAGCAAAACCTAAGCTACTAAACCACAAATTCTGTTACAAAACAACAAATTCTCCGCCACTAAACAACAAATTCTGCAAAAAAACTGCAACCTCTCGGCTACTAAACACTGAATTTTCTGCTACAAAATAGCAAACTCTGCAGCAAACTCTCAGCTACAACAAAGCAAACTCTCTGCTACAACTAAATATGCTGCAAAAAATCATACTCTGCAGCAAAACCACAAACCCTCTGCTACAAAACATCAGACTCCAGAAAATTATGCTACAAAACTGCAAATCATGCAGCTCAATACCAAAATCTGAAACAAAACAGCAAACTTTGCAAGTAAACACCCAACTCCCTACAATAAAACAGTAAACTGTGCGCCACAAAAACAAACTCTCTGCTCCAAAACTCCAAACTCTGCTAAAGAAACAGCAAACTCTGCAATAAAACAGCAAACTCTGCCACAAAAAACAAACTCTCTGCCACTACACATCTAACTCTGCAGCAAAATTGCGAGCTCAGCAGCAAAACAACAAACTCTCTTCTCCAGCAAACCATATTCTCACCCCCAAACAGCAAACAATGAGCAAGAAACACACACACACACACACACACACACACTAATAACGAAATAGTCAGATAAGTCAAATCCCTGCAGCACACATTGTGAAATTTCTGAAGCTGTTTGTGTTTATCCTGCCATCAAATGGTCGGTAAAGCTGACTTCCTGTTAACAGTTTTGAATGTGTAAGGATGAAACGGATGGCCTAATCTAGAGTCCTTACCAAGGACATGAGGAGTTCCCTTGAATTCCTGGATGAGCAGATGTCTGGCCCCACGAGGGATTTCAAGGATTTTAAGAAAACCTGGCGACCAAAAGCAGAGGTTTAGACAGAGGAGAGGAGAAAAGAAAAAAAAACACGACTGGGCTCTCAAAGGAAGGCATGTATTTTTTATTTTTTTTTTACCTCATAAGTATTCAGCATTGTCAGACATCCCTTTAAGGACACGCTTGTCCTTCCCCATAAATCAACATCTCATTTGTGCAGGTAGACACAAGAGCGCTCAATAAAATTGATAAATACAAATGACAGCAAATATTTGCACATCAGAGCAGAGGAGACCAATCATAAAATCATTGCAGGTCCGTCTAAAACATGCACAGCTGCCAAGCCGCGGCAATCAAAAATATCATTTCCTGCCACTCTCCATTCACACCGCAGTAGCAGGGGAGACATGAAAACGACTCACGGACTGACATAACTTTTCACTTCGCTTCTCTGTTTACAAGCCTCGTTACCACATCGTTTCACAAATATACTTCTCAAGCCGCCTGCTTCTGCTAAAATCCTCCCTACCCAGCATGCTTTGCGTGACCTGGGAGGAACTCGGAGCGACAGAACAAGGACAAAAACTGCCAGACATCACGAGAAACATTCACAGTCACGCTTCCACTGACTCAGTAACTCAAAACCTGCACAGTTCAAATGGGCCTTGTCGTATTATTTTGCTAAAAAAAGAATTTAATTGGCCATTAAATGTATTAAGTTCCACTGACATGACTTCAGCAATCTGTCACCGTGGTAGAAAATTTCAAATTTCAGTCGTTCGAGTTCATACAGTATGATACTGTGTACAGGACATTATCTCGGTTTAACTAGTCCCTACTGTGTTACATACAAAACTATATCCTCATACCTGGCACTAAGTATACTACTTAAACCTAATATTTCACTTCATCGGAAGTCTAACGCATTTACTTTCTCTGCATGAATTTCATTCTGCAGTAATGACCGGATGGAATCAAAAAGACTTGGCATTAGCTCTCTTATTGCTAAACCTGTTCTGAATTCAGTTCAGAAGATTGTAAAACATAAGCGTTTGTCCAGCAATCGGTGCGCCATGTTCGCAGATGTAAAGTTCAGGGGTCACACAGTGAAAGTCCTGTCCTGTGTCCTTCTGCTCATTAATTCCATGTCCCGGTTGACGAATTGCGCTAACGATAAAGTCTGGGAGTCTGGGAAAAAAAAAACACTTTTCAGAACCAATATTTTGCTCTCTGAGTCCGGATGTTATGTGCTCTGATTGCGATTACTGGACGTGCTGTCCTAGAATACAACAGTGTGGATGTAATAGTCAAACACCAAACTTTGCAGTGAATTTGGTCTGTATTTAACAGAGAAGTGGTGGAATGATGATTTCTGTCTAATCGAGTCCTTTTTTTTGCAGTGAAGCTCTTTAATTAAAGGGAAGATTTCCTCTTTTGTGCATGCCTCCAGTTTTTTTTTTTCTTGCAGTAAATATCCGCAGATGGTGCGGGCGTGGAGTCATCCCTGATTCCAAGGGGCTCAGATGGAACCTTTTAAGAACCTGGAACCGACTTCATCGCTATCGTTTCTCAGGCGGAAGGGTAGGGGGCGCACTCCAGCTAGCGGTTGCTGCGTGCCAGGAAAACAAATGAGCTTTTTTTTTTAAATTTCTTCTCCTGACATTGAGAAACTTGCATCATCTGTTTTCAGTCAGCCACAAAAATAAATCTAAGTTTTTCCCCCCTTTTCCTGACAGTATTTAAGCATGGGCTGCTTTGCTCTCTCTAAAAACAGACTGTTATTGGTATCCATGAGGGTTTGGCTCTACAGCCAGCGCAGTTCCCGTGTAAACCGGTTTGAACTGGTTCTAACAGGTGGTCTCATCAAGGGCCGCAGCGTTGGTGGATGGTGATTGGGGGTGGTGTTTAAGGTACAAACGCAGCGCTCTTCCTGTACCCTGGAGTGAGGGAGTCGACTCAAACGAATAGCTGCCATAAACACTCAGCTCAATGAGCGGAAAACAAGTCAAACGAAAGCCAATCTCCCCACATTCACCGGCATCACAGTGATCAGATGAATCTGGTAATGAGCTACTCCTCGTCAATCTTGCCAATGTGTCCCAGGCAGCTTGATAAATTGACTTTCTGTCTCCACATGCCTCTTACGGACAGCAGGCCGTTCCCTGATGCAGAAATCGCAGCGAGAGGGAGCCGCTCAGATATATTAGCTGCACATTATAAATCAAAGGTCTCTCACTTGTGCCCAGAGACCAGGCTGCATTCTCTGAAGACGTGCTGCTGAGTGACAGAATGGTCCAGAGTTAGGCCCTATTAAAAAAATAAAATTAGTTGCTTACCATCCTTCACATTTCAATTTTCAGGGGCGGGCAGGAGGTTTTTTTTTATTTTATTTTATTAGAATACGACTTCGAGATACTCATAGCGCAGCAGATTCAAATCAGTGTTCATGTGTTACCATAAAGCATCTAATCTGCCCGGCCCATGGGTAACACAGTGATTGACAGCAGAAGGGTTTTTCTAAGGCAGCTGGAATGTTAACCAACTAATTTTTTTTACATGGCCATAATAATTCCACCAGGAGACCACGTGATAAAGTCTAAAATGATATTTCAGTGCAGAACTGTTTCGCTCAAAGTCCCTTGTCTTTCATTACTTGGTTTTATTTTATCGACCGATTTGGTGTAAACAGTGTGCAGGGACAGTAATGAACCGGTATCACAGACAGTGTTCAAGTGTTTGCATGACACTCAGTGAAGTTACACATGCAGAATCTCGACTCTAAATTGAATGAAGTGAAATGAGGGATATTAGGCTGGGGCCAGGATTAAACTCCACTTTCCAAAGAAGTCCAAAGAAGTGCATGTCAGTCCAGTTGGAGACTCTACATTGACCGCAGGTGCGAGTGTGTGAGTGAAAGGTGTGTGTTCCCTACGATGCAATGCAAGCTATACAGGGAAGTGTTTCCCAAAATCACAGATGCTAACTTACATAGATGGAGCCACAGAGTGCGAATGGATGAAATATACTCTGCGCCATTAAAAATGTAACAGTGAGGTATGTACTGTATTTGCGGCAAATTGAGGAATCGATTGATTTTTATTGCTTTTCCAGTGAGGCACGAGTGGAAATAAAGAAAAGCGTGTGGTATTGTAATCCTGACGCGCACCACGTGAACGCGCCAAGCACTTCAGTAATAACAAGTATTTGACAATAACTTGTCTTTGTCCCCCGCTACAAAATGTGAAATCGTGTCAAAATGAACAATTTCTCAGTGTGACCTTGAGAATGGCGCGAAGGTCACCGAAATGGACTGGCGCCGGGGTATCACCCTAATACATGTTGACATAAGATTTGAAGAAAATCCATCAATTCGTTCTTGACATATCTCACTGACAAGGCTATCAGTGTGAAAATCCACAATCTCTCGGTGTGACCTTGAGAATGGCGCGAAGGTCACCGAAATCGACTGGCGCCGGGGTATCACCCTAATACATGTTGACATAAGATTTGAAGTAAATCCGTCGATTCTTTCTTGAGATATCTCGCTGAGAAGGCTATCAGTATGAAAATGCACAATCTCTCGGTGTGACCTTGAGAATGGCGCGAAGGTCACCGAAATCGACTGGCGCCGGGGTACCAGACTAATACATGTTGACATCAAATTTGAAGAAAATCCGTCAATTCGTTCCTGAGATATCTCGCTGACAAGGATTCGGGACGGACGGACGGTCGTGAATACTATGTCCCGCCGCTTCGCGCGTTCCACGCGGCGGGGAACAACAAACATTGAGCTGTTTGTGATGTGTACAGTGACACTTGACTTGTTCTTTTGGGTGTGGTCAATAGCCTACATAAAGCCTACAAAAATGCTACTGCATCAAGAAAATGGAATGGCTTGTAACACAGGAGAGAGAAAAAGAGCCTTTGGTATGTGACGGGTAGATCTCAGCCGCCGAGAGGTGGTGCGTCATTTGCACTGTCACCGTTCAACAAATAGTCGGCTGTCTATCCGAGAATGGATCATAGGCACTGTCACTGACCAACCCTGCTTAGGGCAGCCATGAGTGAGGATGGCGGCTCAAGAGCGCCACATCTGGTTACAACCTGTACGTGACAGATTCTGGACAACAACCCAAACTGATCATGAGACGAGGGGTTCGAGACAATCGTAGGTGAGCGCAAGTACTGTTAAACGCCGTCTATGTGAGCAACAAATGCGTGCACACAGGCCCCACAGAAAACCCAGTTTTTGCTCATCAACAGGAGTAGGAACTCTTCACTCCAGACTCTGGGCACCTGCCTCTGTGTCATTTTTTGGCACTTTATTTCCCTGTTTCTGTCTGAGAATGGAAAACAGGGACTGTCCCTGACCGACCCCGCTAAGGGCAGCCATGGGTAAATGGGCAAAAACCGAGTTTTCTGTCGGGGCCGTGCTCACGTAGACGGTGTCAGACAGTACTTGCGCTCACCCTCAGTAGTCTTGGACCCCTCGTCTCATGATCAGTTTGGGTTGCCGTCCGGAATGGGTCACGTACAGGTTGTAACCAGATGTGGCGCTCTTGAGCCGCCATCCTCACTCGAGGCAGCCCTAAGCAGGGTCGGTCAGTGACAGTGCCTGTGTTCCATTCTCAGACAGACAGCCGACTGATTGTTGAACGGTGACAGTGCAAATGACGCGCCTCCTGTCGGCGGCTGAGATCTGCCCATATCATGCCAAAGGCTCTGATTCTCTCTCCTGTGTCACAAGCCATTCCATTCTCTTGATGCAGTTGCATTTTTCTTTTTTTTTTTTTTTTTGTTGGCTTTAGGTAGGCTATTGACCACACCCAAAAGATCAAGTCAGGTGTCACTGTACACATCACAAACAGCTGAATGTTTGTTATTACTGAAGTGCTTAGGGCGTGCACGTGGTGCGAGTCAGGATTACAATACCACACACTTTTCTTTATTTCCACTCGTGCCTCACTGGAAAAGCAATAAAAATCAATCGATTCTTCAATTTGCCCCAAATACAGTACATACCTCACCGGTGCGTTTTTAATGGCGCTAAGCATATGTTAGTTGCTAACTTAGTGAGCAACAATGCTTCTTGGAAACACGCTCCGGGGCGAGTTCTTACCCTCTCGCCCCAGTGGACCCTGGGTTAGTCTACACCCCCCACCCCCCATCCCTAGCCCTACCCAGCAAAAAACTTTGAAGGGATGAAAGGACTGGGCCTAATCCATATCCACAAAACTGGCCCAAAAAAACAAGAATACCGTTGGATAAATGAGTGCAGACCATAACAGAGAGGATGATAATGATAATAACGAAGATTATGGCCACACCTTGTTTCTTGGCACTGCGGTGAAAGTTGCCCTTGACAATTTTGCAGCTGGAGTTGTCGCCCCCGCAGATGCCGCACTTGTCCTCCTGCTGGGAGGACCCGATGACCCGGTCACAGCCCACTTTCTGCAGGGGGGTGCAGGGGTTTATTTTCATTAAAAGGGAGGGGGTTTAGGAGGGACAACAGCAAAGAACTGGCCCTTGCAAAGCGCTGCAGTTCCTTTCTACACATGACGTCTAATCTGGAGAGCCACCACCTCTCTTCGACCGACCCCCCACCCATGCCCTGGCCGCCCCTACACACAGACCCATCTCCCTCCTTCAGCCCCCAATCACTGGCCCCCACTCAGACCCACCCTAAGCCCATCTGGGTCACAACCATCAGGAGGCGCGTGCCGAAATCCTGAAACTCACCCCCACCAATCCCACTCACAACAGCCCAGATCCTTAACCCTTCTACAGGTCAAAAGACAGGTCTGTCAGCACTGTTCATACACTGGCGGAGGTCCTAAATGTTACCACAGACATGGCTAATAAACCATAAATGTGACTTTGATTTTAAGGGGAATTATATTTGAAGTTTTCATTTCATTTCTGAAAAATTCGCTGAGTGGACCTGTATAACAGAAAAAAATCCACCTATAAAAGGGCAAAGCCAGTGTCAGAGCCTCCCAGTTAATGTGATGGGGCAGGTGGGTGGAGGAGGTGTTTGTAGACATTACAGTAGGAGAGATAGGGGACAGGGCAGGTGGAGGGGGTGTTTGTAGAGGTTACAGTAGGAGAGATAGGGACAGGGCAGGTGGAGGGGGTGTTTGTAGAGGTTACAGAAGGAGAGATAGAGACAGGGTGGGTGGAGGAGGTGTTGGTAGAGGTTACAGTAGGAGAGATAGGGGACATGGCAGGTGGAGGAGGTGTTTGTAGAGGTTACAGTAGGAGAGATAGGGGACATGGCGGGTGGAGGAGGTGTTTGTAGAGGATACAGTAGGAGAGATAGGGACAGTGTGGGCGGAAGGAGTGTTGGTAGAGGTTACAGTAGGAGAGATAGGGACAGTGTGGGGGGAGGAGGTGTTTGTAGAGGTTACAGTAGGAGAGATAGGGACTGGGCGGGTGGAGGAGGTGTTTGTAGAGGTTACAGTAGGAGAGATAGGGACTGGGCGGGTGGAGGAAGTGTTTGTAGAGGTTACAGTAGGAGAGATACGGACAGTGTGGGTGGAAGGAGTGTTGGTAGAGGTTACAGTAGGAGAGATAGGGACTGGGTGGGTGGAGGGAGTCTTTGTAGAGGTTACAGTAGGAGAGATAGGGACAGTGTGGGTGGAGGAGGTGTTTGTAGAGGTTACAGTAGGAGAGATAGGGACAGTGTGGGGGGAGGAGGTGTTTGTAGAGGTTACAGTAGGAGAGATAGGGACAGTGTGGGTGGAGGAGGTGTTTGTAGAGGTTACAGTAGGAGAGATAGGGACAGTGTGGGGGGAGGAGGTGTTTGTAGAGGTTACAGTAGGAGAGATAGGGACAGTGTGGGTGGAGGAGGTGTTTGTAGAGGTTACAGTAGGAGAGATAGGGACAGTGTGGGTGGAGGAGGTGTTTGTAGAGGTTACAGTAGGAGAGATAGGGACAGTGTGGGTGGAGGAGGTGTTTGTAGAGGTTACAGTAGGAGAGATAGGGACAGTGTGGGGGGAGGAGGTGTTTGTAGAGGTTACAGTAGGAGAGATAGGGACAGGGTGGGTGGAGGAGGTGTTTGTAGAGGTTACAGTCGGAGAGATAGGGACAGGGCGGGTGGAGGGTGTGTTTGTAGAGGTTACAGTAGGAGAGATAGGTACAGGGCGGGTGGAGGAGGTGTTTGTAGAGGTTACAGTAGGAGAGATAGGGACAGGGTGGGTGGAGGAGGTGTTTGTAGAGGTTACAGTCGGAGAGATAGGGACAGGGTGGGTGGAGGGTGTGTTTGTAGAGGTTACAGTAGGAGAGATAGGTACAGGGCGGGTGGAGGAGGTGTTTGTAGAGGTTACAGTAGGAGAGATAGGGACAGGGTAGGTGGAGGAGGTGTTTGTAGAGGTTACAGTAGGAGAGATAGGTACAGGGCGGGTGGAGGGTGTGTTTGTAGAGGTTACAGTAGGAGAGATAGGGACAGGGTAGGTGGAGGAGGTGTTTGTAGAGGTTACCGTGGGACATTTGGATGTGGGCAGATCAGGTATCATTTTTTAGCACTGAGCCACAGAACAGAAGCAGAATTCAGCCCAGCGGTCCATGGGGAACATTAAAACAGAGTTATGACACAGAGAGGAGAACCGGCCAGAGCTTTCACAGGAGCTACGCTGGCGTATCTCACCGCACGGCAGCTATGATTCAACAATCTGAGACACTCCACCGCAGACAGCGCATGCTGCACAAATTCCCTGAGCTAACTAACCAACTTAACTGACAACAACACATGACATTTCTCTAAGAGGGATAAGTTAATATTACAGAAAGCTGATTCTCATCTTATTGTCAAAACCAGTGTACGTCATATTCAAGTGCATTTGATCTTGACAACGTAAGCATGCACAATGTGAGAGAAAAAAATGAACACTTTTTATTACATCCATCCTGAAAATACTTCTCCAGTGACCTGTTTTATAAAAACTCCCTTTGAACTTCATCGATTAATTGAGCACAAACTTCCCTCCTCTAACAAGTACCAGACTGGGGACATTTAGGCCCCACAGTTCCATCTTCCGTTCCCCTTCGCCTCCTCGGCTCCTGGTCCTCCATAAATAGCCTCTAAACACACGACTAAGTTTCTGCCCAGTACTGAGTCAGATTATAGACCAAGTGCGTTTGGGGAGTTAAAGGTAATCCCAATTAATCTTCATGAAAATTTCTTGATTATCAATCATACAAACCCCAAAACCAGTGAAGTTGGCACGTTATGTAAATCGTAGATAAAAACAGAATACAATGATTTGCAAATCCTTTTCAACTTATATTCAATTGAATACACTGCAAAGACAAGATGTTTAATGTTCAAACTGAGAAACTTTTTTTTTTGCAAATAATCATTAACTTAGAATTTAAAGGCAGCAACACATTGCAAAAAAGTTGGCACAGGGGCCTTTTCACCACTGTGTTACATCGCCTTTCCTTTTAACGACACTCAGTAAACATTTGGGAACTGAGGAGACCAATTTTTGAAGCTTTTAAGGTGGAACTTTTTCCCATTCTTGCTTGATGTACAGCTTAAGTTGTTCAACGGTCCGGGGTCTCCGTTTTCGTATTTTGCGCTTCATAATGCGCCACACATTTTCAATGGGAGACAGGTCTGGACTACAGGCAGGCCAGTCTAGTACTCGCACTCTTTTACTACGGAGCCATGCTGTTGTAACACGTGCAGAATGTGGCTTGGCATTGTCTTGCTGAAATAAGCAGGGGCGTCCATGAAAAAGACTTTGCTTGGATGGCAATATATGTTGCTCCAAAACCTGTATGTACCTTTCAGCATTAATGGTGCCTTCACATATGTGTAAGTTACCCATGCCTTGGGCACTAATACACCCCCATACCATCACAGATGCTGGCTTTTGAACTTTGCGCCTATAACAGTCCAGATGGTTCTTTTCCTCTTTGGTCCGGAGGACACGACGTCCACAGTTTCCAAAAACAATTTGAAATGTGGACTCGTCAGACCACAGAACACTTTTCCACTTTGCATCAGTCCATATTAGATGAGCTTGGGCCCAGCGAAGCCAGCTGCGTTTCTGGGTGCTGTTGATAAATGGCTTTCGCTTTGCATTGTAGAGTTTTAACTTGCACTTGCAGATGTAGCGACAAACTGTAGTTACTGACAGTGGTTTTCTGAAGTGTTCCTGAGCCCATGTGGTGATGTCCTTTACACACTGATGTCGGTTTTTGATGCAGTACCGCCTGAGGGATCAAAGCTCGCGGGCATTCAACGTTGGTTTTCGGCCTTGTCGCTTATGTGCAGTGATTTCTCCAGATTCTCTGAACCTTTTGACAATATTACGGACAGTAGATGATTAAATCCCTAAATGTCTTGCAATAGCTCATTGAGGAATGTTGTTTTTAGACTGTTCGACAATCAGCTCACGCATTTGTACACTAAGTGGTGACCCTCGCCCCATCCTTGCTTGTGAATGACTGAGCATTTCAGGGAAACTGCTTTTATACCCAATCATGGCACCCACCTGTTCCCAATTAGCCCGTTCACCTGTGGGATGTTCCAAATAAGTGTTTGATGAGCATTCCTCAACTCTCTCAGTCTTTTTTGCCACTTTTTGAAACATGTTGCAGGCATCAAATTCTAAATGACCTAATATTTGCAAAAAATTACAAAGTTTACCTGTTCGAACATTTAGTAACTTGTCTTTGCAGTGTATTCAATTGAATATAGGTTGAAAAGGATTTGCAAATCATTGTATTCGGTTTTTATTTACGATTTACACAACGTGCCAACTTCATTGGTTTTGTGTTTTGTACTTTCAGGGGTTAAATATCTTCACAGAACCAGTAGGATCCCCCAGTTTTATGATATACAAAAATCTGTTAAATTAATTTGATTTTAATCTATTTATTCATTTATTCCTCCAGAGAATTTCACTGACGGGCTTTTCTGTCCTTTCAAGAGAGGTCATCTAATGAGGACCCAGGCTGAAGGGGTACTGTCTTTGTGACATCAGAATACAGAGGGCCCATAGACTGTATAAAAAGATGGACGAAGCAACTGTGATGTCACCCATTGGTTTCAGCATCCCATTTAGGAAGCCTTGATTTTGGCTACTTGAACTAAGCCATTTCGTCATTTTGAAACCAGATGTGATTCCTATTGGACGAGACTGTGAATTGAAGATCCACGGAGGAGCGAGGGGTGGATCTACGGGTGGATCTGACCGTATCAGACACAGACCAGAGGATAGCCCCGCCCCTAAAGCATATTCTGGCTTCATCCTTTATTCTATCCCATTTGAGACCATAATTAATAAAAATGAAAATCATAATACACTGCCCGGCCAAAAAAAAGTCACCGTTTGGAAATTATTGAAAAAATTCTATAATTGGATAATTATTGCGGTTATTAATATGTTTCAGCTGGCAAGAATCATTTTAACTCTGAATGATGAAGCACGTCGCTAGTTATTTCTTAAAAAATCATGTCGGAAGACAAATCCTTTGATGGTAGAAAAGATGTTACATAATTTCAGAACGGGCAAGTTATTGGCCTGTATTAGGCAAAGAAAACCATGAAAGACAAAAGTAAGTATGAGGAATCATTTTCACAAACAAATTTTCCACCACAAATTCCTGACCTTAAATGCATTAAAAGTTACTGGGATGTGCTCAAGAAAGACTACCGAGTGGTTCAACCACTATGTCGAGAAGACAAGATCTCAGCCAAAAATTATGGCATTTCTGATCGAAAATAAATGTTCTGGCATTGCATATAGTTGTCAAAACAATGGCAAGACGAATATACACTGTAATCAAAGCTACAGGGGTTCCAACTAAATATTTGAGTCTGCGACTTTTTTTTTGGTCGGGCAGTGTATATCGAAGGAGACTTGTAACTTGCGACAGATATGATAAAATGATGTGAAAAATCATTATTGAAATAATAAATCAGGTGGGAAAGTAGGGGCATTTTCTCATCGACTTCAATAGCATTGAACTTCTTTCTGCAACCACCCACATCGCCGTCTGCTGGCCATTAAATAGAATGCAAATTTTAGAGATTTCCGCATCGGCCTCACTTTTCAGACCCAAGTGCTGCGTCCATCTTTTTATACAGTCAATGAACGGGCCCTGTTGTGATGTCATAAGCGAGCGCCGGCGAAGCTCTCACCACACAGTCCCCGCGCATACAGACACTGTAGGGGTCTTTGTAGGAACAGCGCGTGCCATCGTACACCATCCTCTGCATGTCCACTTTGGAACCCGTCTCCTTCGACTGGCAGTGCAGGTGACAGCGTTCTTTGGCTGCAGGAGAGAAGGGGAAAAAGAGAGAGAGAGAGAGAGGGAGAGAGAGAGAGAGAGCATAGGCTGTTGGAAAAAAAAATATGGACTGAGTCCATGTGATGTCACTTATCCACTTTCCAAGGGTGTGGTGGGAAGCGATTCCAAACCACAAAAGTGCAGTTTCTGGGCACTGTCGTGTTCCAGAAATTGGAGTCAGTCTGTGTCATACGCTCGCTTCAAGTCAGCGTAGTACAGAGTGTGTAGAACTGTCACTACAAGTTTGCATCGTCGAGAGTCTGTGTAGTACAATCACTACGAGTTTGCGTAGTCTGTACTACCGTCACTCCAAGTACGTAGTCTAGAGTCTGTGTAGAACAGTCTGTGAAGTACATTCGCTACGAGTCTATATTGTACAAAGTTTGAGCCATAAAATATTTCTCTCCTCCTCAGAGCATAATGACTCAACAAATCAGCATACAGAGGTCATTAGACAAATAAATGACACATATTTGGCCAGATTTATCAAGACATTTGCAAATGATGTACCTTTCAGCAAGTTCAAGGCCAATAGTGCAGCTAGTCATTGGAGCAAAACAAATACCTGAGCAACGTCTATACAAGACCAGGAAGTGAGCGCCAACATTCTGAGGCAGGATCTGAGGGCGGGGTCAGTGAGGACAGTGGGCGGAGTCAGCTCATCCCAGCTGACCAAGTCACACGGCATGCCCTGGCCTTGAGCCCCGACAGGAAATGAACGCCTTTGCGAGTTCTCAAACAGGGTGAGATTCAACGCTTAGTCTGGCTACAGGCCAATCCATACAACTACATACGAGAGTGCTGACATCATCGCCAGGGCCTGGGAGAATACAGATCTGCAACAATTCACTGCCGTGGAAATGAGCAGTCGAGTGTGTGTGGTGTACATGTGCGCACTGGAATGCCGACAACTCGCCTCTTCCACAGGGTCTGGGAGCGTCCAAAAAATTAATAGCTCCTCCAGGACTACCCCGTCTAATGTAAAATATACCGCAAACTAAGCTGCAAGCTTACATTCAGTAACTTTCTTTTTTTTTGGAGAGAAATAAAGGGAGAGAGGGAGGAAGAGAGTGTTAGTGTGTTTGTGAGTATTCCTGTTTCAGTGTCATCTATACTCGACTCTTCACTGTCAATATTCTAACCTATCAGTTGCCTTTGTGGGCGGGCCCTACACATTCGTTCGTGTATTCATCTCCTCGTCATTGCTCAACCCAGCAAACCTGAGTTTTCGATGCAATTTCAAAGCCCCACACCCATAAAAGTATGAAGAATTTCTCTGCTGACCATACTAAGACATACCTATGTTTTATACTCGTGAGAGACACAGAAATAAATGCTCAACGCACTGTGTACAACACTAATACTTCAACTGCGCAATGAATGACGAGCAACATCACACGAAGTTGAGTCAGAGCGCGCTAATGTTATGTCGGGCCACTGTTTAGCTGGCAAGCTAGCAAACGACAACGATTCAAGGTGGTCAAAAACAAAGGCCTGTAAGCTATAAATGCTACGATATTCCTTCAATGTAAAATGCATTGGCTTAATATTATATTACGCCAATACCTCACAGGCTAAGCCTTAGCCTTATCTACTTTCCATACTCCCTTTACAGCCAGCATGTTTTAAACACTGCTATTAGTCTATTAGTGCTCCGTTGGGGACTACAAATGAAATTTGATAGTAGCTAAAACTGTTACATCTATTGTAACTTTCCAGAAAATAAATAATAAAAGCAGGGATAAGGGAAAGTAGAGGGAGGTGCGTGTGTGTGTGTGTGTGTGTGTGTGTGTGTGTGTGTGTGTGTGTGGAGGGCTGGGGGCGGAGGCATGTAAAATACTTCCCTGAAATCGATTTCTCCAGCGTGAGATATCTCTGTGTGTGGGTATTGAATCATGCATGACCCCATGTGTGAGAGATCAGGCATGCGCATCTACTTTAAGAATGTTCATAATAGATATTTGATACTCACTGGTTGTTCTTGAGTCCTGTAACAAATTCCTAAAGTTTGGCTGTTAGCTGAGTTTTATGGGGTGCAGAGGCAGGAGGATGAATGTGTTTGAGAGCTGAGGAAATGCATTACATACCAGTGATTTAGTGAGTCTTTTTGCCCAATTTGATTCATGGTAGATTAGACTTAACAGAAGACAATCCACATTAAGCAATGGGGGAATAAGAACCTTATCCAAGGACCCATCGTAGGCCTTATTATGGCCGAAGTGAGGCTTGAGACAACAAGCCTTTGAGTCCTAAGAGAGCTCCTTAGACACCAGGCTGTAGGCTGCCCCTAGGCATCATGGGATTGCCTACTGTCTCACATCAACAACAGCTCCCAGAATTCACCGCTCCAAGAACTGCTGCCCACCGATCAACTGTGACACGACACAGATAGTTACCCTGGGGTAGCTGAGACACTGAACGGCACCCGTCCCCACAGAACAGGATATGAGGCCAAACTGTGGTAAAATGGCACCTCGCAAGCCAGTCTACTTGGGACACCAAAAGCTCGGTGCCCGAAGAAGAATTTCACTGTTAGTTTTGAGCAAAAGACCAATGCATTTACTGACTCAGAGAATTGAAATGAATTTGCCTCCCAAACCTAGAATCATGTCCGAGAGGAACACAGGCTTTGCGGTGCAGGGATTTCATCATCCAGGCCTCTAATTTAAAACATTTAACCGGAAGCAGCAGGGAGGGGGTACAGTACGGTGGCGTTCCTGGGCACCGCGGGTGGACGTCCTGTCAATTTTCTGCACAAACCACAGTGCTACTCGCCCAGATCCGGAACACGGTTTGAGACCCAGACAAGCTGGCGCTGGTGGAGAAGACCCTGCTGCCTTAGCTCCAAAGGGCACTGGGTTATGATTCTGCCTTATGAGTGCTGTCTTTGTGCTTATGCTTTACTTTCATTTTATTTTTCAGCTTTAATTCTGCCGTCTGATGATCGATTCCCTCTCTGCCTTTCTCCGGTGATGACGTGTGACAGCCTTCAGTTGCCTGCGCCTTGTTGTCCAATCACGTTTCCTCTTTCGGTTTCAACTGTGGTATTTCATTCATTGCTTCCACCTCTGCTTAATTCTGGGATCTCGCTAAACTCTGCGTGAATGCGTTCTCTGATAGGATCATTTCTAACCCGTACTAACTAGCACTTATTTTGAGAAGGATTGTAAATATTTTGTCACGTAGTATTGACCTAATTAACTCATTAGCGAGTGTGAGCGTTTCCAGCTTTAGTAATTCCTGCCTAAGCTTTCTCTTATTAACTGTGTTTAAAGCTGTGCTTTCCTTTGCTTCTCTCGTGGTGCTTTTTACTCATGACGTTTAGATTGCCTTAATCTAAACTGTCTAGTTTGATTGATGGTCTCAGCGTCTTGTCTCCAGTCATTATGGTTTACCCGGTCCTTGTTAATTTGTTTATTAATCCCATGTGTTTCTGTTCCAGCCGAGATTGCTTTTCGAGTCCCCGCCTCCTCTCGTGACTATATATGTGGCAGAGGTGGGAGGGGCCATCAGACGGAACTTTGCTAGACTCTGCTCTGCACTGTGAAATCTCAGCTCCTGTGCCTTCCTGAGTATTTCCTTCTGCTATTTTCCGAGTCTTGTTTTTGCTGCACCCTCTTCTTGTCTCCCCGTTGTCAAGTCTCCGAGTGGTTTCTGTCAGTGTAGTTAGGTCCAGTTTTTGTTTTTTATTTAGCCACTCCTTGAGTGAGTACCTTTGTTTCCCACTGCCTTGCAGTGTACCTTAGTTTTCACAACGTTCAGTGCATGCGCATGGTGTTTTGTTTCTGGCTTGTCTGCCAATTTTCTCCCAGTGGTTTGTGTTTCAATAAACACTTCAGTTCCTGCATCTGGAGTTCACCTGTCAACTTGCTAATACATTGAGCTCGGCATCACTAAATAAAGACAGTGGATGGAACTCCATGGACGGCGTTTGTTATTTAGCTTTGTGGCTAATTCTGGGGCAGCATTAGTGGTCGCCCTGTACAGTCCAGTTTTGGGAAATTGTAAATCTGGCAACCTCAGGGCGAAGGCCCTGTAGAGTAACATGAGCTATGGCTGAACAGTTATGGATGGTTTCAGTGCTCAAAGTTGTCACATGACTAACAGGAAGCAGACTCTGGAAACACAGCAGGCACTGAAAAAAGCTACTCTGTCAGCGGTATGAGCACATGCACGCCCCTAGAGGAAGCTCCACAAGTTTACTGTAAGCATTGAGCTCAGAGTTGCCAAGTCCACTTATAATTTGCGACTTTGGGCTTCATTTTTCCTGAAGTCGCTTGAAAAAATTACGGGTCGAGGGTTGCAGTTTTTTGGGCTTCTTTTTAAAAATATGGTTGCTTGTTAGAAAAGTCAAACAAGCGACCTAATTTTTGCATATTTATGGTTTCTATTTCCCCCGATTCATTGACACCTCACGATTAATATCAGAGCTGTAACGGAAGTCGCCCTTCGACAAATCCCCACGTGGGCCTGTGTTATGAGTAATAATCATGTGTGCATAGAAATGTGTTATAAGTCAACTAAATTAAATGCAAATTCCACCCCCCTGAGCAACAAATGGAAACCCCTCCCACTCAAAATAAAAAGGATTCCACCCCAGGCCTTTACCATCTTAGTATTGCCCAATTCATATTCGGCTTGTTTTGAGGTTGTTTTTGAAGCTGCGGTTGCTTATTTGTCTTGCCAGAGTTGGCAATCCTGAATAAGCTCATTTCCTCAAAACAGACACACACGCACGCACACACACACACACACACACAACATATTCCTTTCCTTGCAGTCCAAAAACTACTTTCAGGTGACAGCTCGATAAACTTGGAAAATATTCTCAGAAATGTAAACAGGTGGTCACTTTTCAGAAAATAGTGTGTGAGGAACTTCAAGACCTTCTAACAGCGAGAATTTTGGGTATAAACAGAGAGTCCGGTGCTCTGATTCAACAACATTGTACTGTATACTGCTGTCAGGTTCACCAGCTGGATGGAATATGAAACTGGGAGGAAATGTGGAATTAGAGCGTGTGTGGGTCTAAAATGGAAATGGAAGTTTGTAGCTGATTACATTTCCAAGTGCTCCAGGACATTCAGAACCAAGAGTGAAGGGAGGTTTGGAACGGATGGGAAAGGCCTGTGTTTTCTGAGAGTGGAGATCAGATCGGATCATTTAAGATCACGCCCATCAGTTAGGTAATCAGCAGAGTAATCAAGAGTGAACCTTTCCACAGAAACGTAAAGTGGTGCTGGGTGAGCCGGGTAGGCGAGTGGGCTACAGGGGTATAAGTGGGGGGCTTCACTGGCACAGCTTACACCATTACTGGTTTTGGCTGGCAAAGTGGATAATTCAGTCATACTGTCCCGTTATAAAGGTTTACAGATGTCATCAATACATTAAGACTAATGCCTCCATATGACGGACTCTAATGTAATACTTGACACTAATAATTAAACCTTGGGGTCAGCACCACAGATAGGCAAGGGCCTCGAATCGCTAAAAATATTACTAGGTTCTGTTACCCCAACTGCCATACAGCCCCGTAAATAACCCCTATGGTTAAATAGTGGTTAGTAATACCTTGAGACTAATGCTGCAATATGACTCACTTTAACTCCATATAAAACACATATTAGCCCAAGTCATAGACCAATTTAAATGTTGACAGTTAGCCCCCCACAAAACCTTAATCTTTGTCCCAGAAACAAGCCCTTGAGGTGGTCATTTTTCCTGGGTATGATTTCCCATGAGTCTTAGCAGCCTGACTCTCCACCCCATTCTGCTGAATTCACCCCTATCACCGTCACAAGCTCCTCCCACCCCCTCTCAATCACTTTCTCGTAGCTCCACTCTACAAACCAAACCCCTTCATTTTCCCCCTCAAAAATGCCTCACTGTAACCTGACAGGTCTAGAATGAATCCAAGTATGAGTGCCAATTTTCATGTTCCTATATGTAGGCTCACATATTTTGAGTAAATGCAAGAAAAATCATTTGAAAAATATCCCATGGTTTTTAAGTAATTGCTGTTTTATTGTCGGGTTTCTGACGTTTTCCGCAAACAAAATTAATAAGTGCACCAAACTGGAACTGACGTCAACTCAGGAAAACAAAGGTTGTAGAACACGAAAAACAAAGGTGACTTATAGAGATAAGAACGATTCTGAGAGTGATTCTGAAGCTTCTTTGAAAGAAATCGAAGAGGAATCTGTCTTGTTCTGTGCCACAGGACGATTGTCCCCCCTCCCCTCTCCCATACCTAACCGGACCTGAGTACACTTGCATACATGTCAAAATTCTGATACAGCACGTTGCAGTATGAACCTAGGTGGTTTTAAATGGGAAACGAATTTAAAAGGAGGCGGCAATATATATCGGGGGGGGGGGGGTTTATTATTGAGAAGGGGCTTTAGAATATTAACATTGAATATTAACATTGCGAATGCATATGCTGTATGTAAAGCAGCACGAGAAATTAAACATGAAATTTTCTTGACTGGATGCTTGATGTTTTCACACATCTGAATCTTTCTCTGGATACCCAAACACCACGGTAAGCCGAAAAAGTAAGTACTGATTACTTTTGATATTGATGGAGGTTGAATATAGAATTCTTTCGCCCTTGCGTTTTTGGCCGATTATACTGTCTACTGCCTCATACCATGAAAAAGTACCTTTCTCATAACTTGAGCTGCCAGACTTTCGCACTGCGTCCAGCACTTTGAAATATCGCAGCCGCATTTTCTTTAGTTTGTCACAGCACCAATCTATTATTGTGTGATAACCACGCTAATGTAACTACTCACAAATTATTCCCTAAATCTCAGAGTTTTTGTGTGTAGTATCCAGTTGTGGTTGTATGCTTTCGTCTGCCTACATTTCGAGCAAGAATTGAATTTCTTCATTTAAATGGAGATATGTTTTCTCCACTGCAGTTAGAACAAGAGAGTCGTAACACATAAAAGTATTCTTCTGCGCTCAAGTAGGGTTGCTTTCACATTTGGTACAAGTACGGATGAACCGTGCACGAGTGCCAGGGCTGCCAACTCACGCATTCGGCGTGAGATTTAGTGGCAAATTCACGTTCCTGTGCTGTAGTCAGCAATTATTCAATCAACACAATGGAAGTGTTTCACGGTCGTTCAAATTGATTAAATGAAATAAGACGATTTGAAACGTTTCAATGCAATTCTGTTGCTTTCGACCCCTGAGTAAAGAAAAGTGTGAGAAGTCCAGAGTCATAATTGATTTCCAGGTCACTAGTGGTGAAATCAACCGTGACACATGTGAAACTGATCAACCTCCGTGCACAAGGACTTCAGTTCCACCGGAGAGTCTCTTACAAAAGCACCGATTGAATAATTGCTGGCATACAGCATGGGAATGTGAATATGCCACTTAAACTCAGGCAAAATGCGTGAAAGTTGGCAACCTTGCAGTAGGGATGAACTGTGCCCGAGTCCGTGAAGTTCGCTCGCGTCTTGACAAATCTCAACCACTGTCAGCGTATTCCGACATCTTTTGGGAATGTGTGCAATGACACACTCTTCTGCTGATCCTCAGTAGCGCTGCACCCGAAAACGACACATCAGTTGACCATTTTGAAGGACAACAGGAGCATCACAATGAACTCTAATGAAAGGGTTGAATGGTTTGTTCCTTTGTTAGCCGAAGTTGTGTTCCTGAGTTTACGTCATCACCCGAAGATCGCAGAATATTTTCATCTCTTGTAGAAGGGCATGACCCAAGAGGTTTAAATTAAAATAAAACTGTACCATGCACGAAAATTTAAATCTTTTCTTTCAAATGGGCCAATACAGTTGTTTTTCTTTGATATGGAAGCCTCACGGTCGGTTTCAGTCTAGACCTTTAATTTACTTAAATTTAAGTAGGTTTTTAAGCAGACGTGTGCGCAATTAGTAAGGTGTGAAAAAATCCCCCTTAATTTTTCACATTTACCCCCTAAGTTTGCAAAGAGAAAAATAAATAATTTAACTAATTATACCCTTGAATTCACATAATATACATACATTTCAAGGTAAAATTAATTAAATCCCCAATATTGCCCATGGAAATTTACCAAATTAAGTAGGGTATAAATTAAGGTAAGTTCAAATGTACTTGAAAATAAATTGTGTTTTAGCAATAGCTGCACTGGTCTTACAGTGGACACACTGGGGTTTGAACCAACAACCTTCTGGGTCACGGCCTGACAGGGTACTCACGGTCTGTGTGCTCAAAGGGCAGCCAGTGGTGCTTGGTGTTCTGGTACTCGAAGGTCGGGTCCCACAGGCGACACTGCTCCTCCCGGTAGTCGCTGAACAGGTTGGCGCACTCCTCTAAATTGCACAGCTGGAACTCATAGTTTGGCCCGTAGCAGGTGTGACCTCCATTAGCTGGGCTGCAGAAGGGGAGGCGACAATTATCCATTAATCACCAGTAAATTAGCAGGTCAGACCTATTTTTCCATTGAGTTGGCCCATGTTGCCCTCAGGAATTTTGGCCCCATGAAAAGAGGCTTCAGCGGGCTTCATCTCCCCAGAAATTGTTGTGCTTTGATATATTTAGCGGGCCTCTGCCATTCGTGGCCTTTAGAATTGTCCTAGCCCCTCTTGCACAACTGCTCTCAAGACAAAGGTCATGAACTCATAGCCGCCACTCTGTAGGTTTTCATTTCAAACCGTTTGGTACAGCTGACTCAGCAAATTTGTGGCTTAACACAACTCTAGCTGTTGAATTAAGTGTGCTTTGTTCTGGTTTGGGAAGAAAACCAGCAAGATGCTAAATGCCCCAGAAAAAGGTTAGTAACCATTGCCATATTCAAATGCCCCTACATGGCGAGTGCGAGTGTGTGTGTTTATGTGTGTGTGCACCCTGTGTGAGTGTTTTTATGTGCCCAGTGACGCACTGGGAAACTGCCCAGAGTGTGTTCCAGCCTCTCCCCCACCGTTTACCATGACAGGGCTCAGTCCGCACATAACCCTAACCAGGAGAGAGCGATTCAGATGATAGATGGGTTAATATTACTGGCAGCACGCGAGAGCCGAGTACAGACCAGGTGAGAACGGGTTAGCTGGGTTAAGATGCTCACATGGGATTGTCGCACTGACGGATCCGGAACCGAACCCCTCCCCCGCAGGTCCGGGAGCAGTCCCCGAACTTACTCCACATGCCCCAGTTCCCGTCCTGTTTGAGGATGTCGGGGGTCAGCCAGATGCAGTGACCCTTGAAGCAGTGCTAGAGCGCAAACAGAGGGTATTGACCAATCAGAACAGGAGATGGAAGTGATTGGACAGATGGCCGTGTGGTAGGGTTTGTCTGAAAGGATGCGAGGGGATATCTGATACCTGTGTGAATGTCTGCTTGCAGTGTGAATTTCATCATTGGTATCATAGAGAAGGAATCACCAAATCCAGCCCGGGTTCTCTTAACACCCAGACAATTAGCGCGTCTGATTGGCCAGTTTCTTAACACCTGACTCCCAGGTAAAGGGAGGGTGGAAAACCTGCAGTTCTCAGTGCTCAAGAACTGTGATTTGATCATCCCAGACATAAAGCAATCATTAATTATTCTCAACATCCACATCATCAGCATAATCATAAAATAATCATTATGACGGCAAGTATGTATGAGACAATACAGAGCAGGTGAAAATTAGCGTGTATGGCATGTGACCAAAGCTTGTGATTATGCCGACATCCTTGTATAGATGTGTGCATGCATATACAGCTGTCCTCAAAATTATTCATACCCTTGTTAATTTTTTTTTAATTTTGTGATTAAATGAATGCATTTTGTCAAGTTTGTTTATGAGCTATATGTGACCAACAAGTGAAAGAATAACAACAATACCCAGTTCAAGAAATTCTTCATTTCATTACATTCATTTAATTCATGGATTTTCAAAAAATGCCATGTTCAAAATTATTTATATCCTAGGCTTACTGAGTCCAATGTCTTTCTTTAATAGTCATAGCATAGCCTTTTTTTTATGATTGCTTCTAGATGATTTTTGTACGTGTCTACAAGCTTTCTGCATGTCCCCTGTGGGATGTTGGCCCACGCTTCCTTGGCAAAAGCCTCAAGCTGGGTCCATTTGGTTGGATTCAGGTCAGGACTCTGACTTGGCCATTCTAGGACATAGATATCATTGTCCTTGAACCATTTCTTCACTACCGTGGCGGTTTGTTTCGGATCATTGTCCTGCTGGTACTTCCAGCTGCGGCCGAGCTGGAGTTTTTCAGCGGATTCCTTAACGTTTTCATCAAGGATCCTAATGTAATCCTCCTTCCTCATGATTCCTTGGACCTTGACGAGGTTCCCTGTACCACTGGAAGAGAAGCATCCCCTTGGCATTATGTTTCCACCACCAGGCTTGACAGTGGACACAATGTTCTTCAGCTTGTATGCATCTCCTTTCTTCCTCTAGACGTATTGAGCATCCATATGGCCAAATAACTCCAACTTTGTCTCATCAGACCACAGGATGGTTGACCAAAACCTGGGATCTTGCTTCAGATGACCTCTAGCAAAGGCCAGGCGAGCCTCCAGATGTTTCTTCCTGAGCAGCAGCATCCTCCGAGGCCTATACATCCATGGAGACCTCCTCTGTGCAAGACTCGCTTGATGGTGGACCGTGACACCTTCGTCCCTGCCTGGTCAAGCATTTCAATTAGGGCCTTGGTTGTGGTCCGGGGGTTTTTGTTGACCTCTTGGCAGATTTTCCTGGCAAGTTTGGGGGACACCATACGCTTCCTGCCATGGCCACTGAGGTTTTTAACAGTGTTGAACCTCTTGTGCTTGTTGATTATGCTCTGGACGGTTGCCACAGGGACATCATACAGCTTTGAAATGGCTGTGTAACCCTTTCCTTCACTGTGGGCATGCACAAGACGTTGACGTAGGTCCTCACTGAGCTCCTTCTTCTTGGTCATGATGATCAGAGACTGACAATGACCAGAACACACTTCCTCCTTTTACAAATGAAGAATCTAAAAAGAGAATGTTATTTTCCATGGGGTATAAATAATTTTGAGGACGACCGTGTATGTAAGCATGCCTACAAAACTTAGGAAAGAATGTTTTTGCATAGGTAAGTACGTGCACGTGCACGTTCACATGAACGTGCATTGCAGAGGAAGCTTGCTCGTACTTTCCCGGGCGCGCACATGGTGCCGTCGATGGGCGGCCCCTTTTTGGTCTTGCAGAAGAAGGGGTTGTCAGGGTGACTGCACCACAGCTGCTTGCAGGGGTCAAAGGTGCGATACTACAGGAACACAGAGGAAGACTTCACTCTCAACCATGCTCACACTGAGCATGCCCAGAACTCCACAACAGCACAGGTGCAACCAGAGGTGTTAAGTCCAGGAGTCTGAACGTCATCAACCTGCCAAGTATTTCTTCTTTTCATGATGTCATTCAGCTGGTTCCAGTAACTCAGGTCTATCTCATTCCTGATAGATTGCCCTTATTTGCAGACTAAGGTTATCAAAAACAAAATACATGTGATGGATTTGACCTCCAGAACCTGGATTCAGCACCTCTGAGTACGTCACCACAACTTTACCAGATCAAAATACTCAACACAAAACACCGGTTAGACCTAGATGCATCGGACAAGGTTGAATTTATTCAGTGTGTGGAGAATTTACAGCGAGGACCCATCCAGGTTAATGTCATGTAGTTACAGTACTGTTCACACGTTACCGTAGAGTTACAGACGTAAAGCCACACATGCAAACAACACTAACGGATGAGGAAAAGAAGCCTGATGCGGCAGCCTCGGACAGCTGATTAAGCGTAGCTTCAATGTCGAAGAAAGTTGCACTCTGAAAGTTAAAGTCAAGTCGGACCTCATTGGCTACCTTTCATGTCTTCTCACTTCTCATTTAGTCATGCTGAGCCACACGAGATCCAAAAAGACGTCTCACAATTCAAGCAGACCACCCATAATTGCTGATCATGGATCAGTGGACCTTTGTCATTTGTTGACAAAAACCATGATATGACATGCGTTGCGACTGATCTACGGTCAACCAGTAGAAGCAGAATCAACCCATGTCCTTCACTTTTGAAAAAAAGGAGATGGAATGGGTTATATCTCAGCCTGTCACAGACTGGTTCAACCCCGGAAGCTGCAAAACGAGAATTCTACTATCGAATATGGACCACACCTAGCTAACCAACAGTCTTTCATGGGCAGCCCTTCCATTGCCCTATAATCACAGAGCACTGTGGTGACATCAGAGGGTAAACAACAGGGTAAATGGACTATTTGCACCATCACATCATGATCAGAAACCCTAGAGGAGCTTCACCAATCACAGAGCACTTTGGGATCTGCCAATGCAAAAGAGACGGTGCCAATTGCCTATGTTGGACACAAATGTTAAGGGTCCAGGAAGCGGAGTCAAGAAGTCTCAAGCAATCACTGTCAGCATCGGTCTATTTCCATCGACAATTTACTATATTCCTTTGACAGCAGGAGACGCTCTCTGGCTTTCTGTGTGGAAGATGAGGATAAAATCGTCGCTGCTTCATCAACCTTTCCTGTCACACCGCCGGCAATGACAAAGAGGTGTGATTCTTGATGTGTTATGACAGCGTAGTATCATCGCTGAGTGGCTGATGACACGCCATGGATATGGTGCCACTAATCAACTTTTGAGGGATTAATCCTGACTAAATGAATCTTGGGAAACTGACCTAAACAGTTGGCTGCAGATTAATCAACATGTGGCACTTAATGGACTCAATGTCTTCCTTTGCAACTCAGCTAGCCAAACTCATTAGCATTGGCTAACACATGTAATCGGCTATATAAAATTGATTCAGTTAACCTACGCACCGACCAATTCAATATGGTGACAAAGGCTATCAACTATTGAGCGCTAAAATGAAATCTAATGTTCCTGGTTATCACGGTGAGTGCGATACTCCATGGTGAAGCACGAACTAGTGGCTAATCGTTTTGACAGTGACATTTCCAGCAGTCACAGCACGTACAGGGGGATATACCTGGGCAATTCCATGAGAATATGGACACAGGACAAGAAAATTCAAAATGATTTTACTGCATTTTTGATTTGATCAAGGCAAAACTAGATTATCAGAGGCTCAAACTGATACTCATTCTTGCTTTAATTTGTATGTTTTGAGTACCAAATGTTTTTACATTCATGTTATTTTCAGCATCTTGGAGGCACAAAATTTGCTGTAATTGGGAGAGAGTCTTGTCCGTCATTAATTGTGACATATCTCCAAACTCAACACATTTAGATAGTTCAAGGCAAGTCCTTTCTAGATAAGTCCATTTACATTGATCCTTCATCATTTTGGGTGTAATGGGCCACAAACTTAGCAACATTGAATGTAACTTGAGTTACCGAAAACAAGGTATTTTTAATCTATAGCCCACATCTCTGTGAGTTAAATGTTCCTCTGCTGTGGATGTAACCTTTATGTAGGAACCTAAAAAACAAAGGTTGTCTGAGCAGCACTGGCCCTATTATTTGGGTGTTATTAAGAGCTGACCTTACAGTAACATGAGTTACCATAACGTGAGTTACCCACCCTCCTGGACTTTCTTAAGCCTCAGTCCATGGATAGTTATGTCACTGTAATTCCATTACTTGCAGTAGAACCTTCAGAGTGTTGGTTATCGATCATATGATTTTCAGTTTTCTATCAGTTGTACCTTTTAAGAAATTTTGAATTAAAATGAAGTGATGTTTTTGTGTCTTTTTTGCATAACATGAGTTACCAAGCTGTTGGTGCCTCCAATTCCCACATTTGAAGGGACAGCGCTTTTCTGTCCCACTGGTGTATGTATATGGGTGGGATCTACCTATGTACAGAAAAACACTTGTCACAGGTGACTGACAATGACATGACAGATGTTTGAATATCGATATAAGCCTTAAAGCGTTACTTGAGTTAGCATGGAATTGCCCACCAATATTTTTATCAAAAACTATAATTTGCCTTTTGAGCCAAAATGATGCACAGCTGAAGGCTGGTATTCCCCCTCCCTCTCTCAGAAATTGCGACACACGTTCACCAACCGCCAGGACTGAATTAGCCGGTAGCATCCCGCAGCACACATGGCCATACAATGACAATGGGGACAAACTGAAAATTAAAAGTCAAAATACAAATGGCACCATCAAAACAGTAATGACGATAAGATTGATATCCACTGAAGTAGAAAACAAACGGGCAGCCGCACTGCTCTGGGGGCGGCGAGGTTTGCCTTACCTGTGATCCTGATTGGCCCACCTTTTGCAGCTAAGGAAATGGGTTCGACAAGAGAATAAAGTAGAGCACTCGAGCTGAAATTTATGCGCACTTAAATATTTTAAATATGTCACAGCATCACTGCGTTCTGTCTGTGTGTCTGCCTCCAATAAACAGCCAAGGAAGTGGAAAGCTGATGGTTCGAGCCAAAGCAGTACCTACTCCAGTGAGCATCTGATTAACTCCAGTGGCTACAAAACCTTTTTTAAACATTATGGTTCCAAATGACAAAATTTTCTGACTGTCTTACGAGAAAACATTCCCTTAAAATTATATTTGGCGAGGTGAAAAATTTTTTGATGAATGTGCTAACCATCACTCCAGGTCGATCAGAGTCCCTCAAAAACATACGCACATGGACACACGTGCACACACACACACTCACACACATGTACACACGCATACACACACACTCATTAACAAAGCTCAGCTCATCCCTCCCACATTCTCACATACACACAAACACACACACACAGCACTCTATCACAAACATCCACTAGGTGCACCAATGTCATCTTACTGTCATCTTACACACATTCGCACACGCAGAAACAAATTGAAATGGTTTGCTTTAAAAATTTAAAGGACTCTGAAAACCACACTGTTTCTCGGTCTTGGATCACACACACACACACACACACACACACACACACACACCCTGAAATATGCAAAATTCAAACACATAAAGAGACATTTCAATGAAGACGAGCCCCCAGAAAAATTAACTGACAAAACCGAAACAGCGTAAAAATGTTTTAATTGACGACTCCCAGATCAATTTCTCTCTTGGACAGAGCATCAATATTCCCTCATGTAAACACAGTACAGATATAAAAATACCCCAAAAGCCAGATAGACTGCAGTGAAAACAAGTCATCCTGTATCAAAAGAATCCTTAGGTTCCACCCTTGTGAACCTTGAATGTGTAAAATGCAAGGCGCAACTTAAAAATCACCCACCAAAATGTGGGACTCGACAACCCCAAAAATAAGACAAAAAAGTTCAAGACACATGATTTATTTGGGTCCGTACAGTGGTTCCCAAACTCAGTCCTGGCGCCCCACTGTATTTGCTGATTTTTGTTGCAACCACAATTGCAATCGAAGGATTTTAACCAGCTGACAGTTTGCCTTAATTAACTGTATTTATTTTTAAGAGTAGTTATTTATCCTCTTATGCCATATTTTTACAGATGTCCATAAATGTAATGAAGAATAAAAAAAAATCCATATTCACACTGAGATATATTAGAAAGAACAGCCCAAGTTTTTTTTTTTTAAATTGAACCAACCAAAGTAATCAGTCAATAGGCCCCTAGAAGGTGAAACCTTGTACACATGGCTGCATAAACAACAATTTATAATGCAAGCAACTGTAAGTCAAACCCAGTTTGTGTCATCTTTACATAAAAAGTTCAAGCAAATTATTTTCACAGATCTATAGCCACCTGTGTTCAATAATCATTAGACCTTACAGATTTTCTCAGAGCCTCATTTGTTCCGTTAAAAATGTTTTAGTCTGAAATTTAGTACAAAAAATGTAAATAAACCCAATATGCTCAAGTGTCTTTGATTCTTAATGGCACACATACTGTAGATATTTCAGGCAAACATTGGAAATAACTGCTTAAGAATGGTGCTCCACGTAGTTATGACAAATAAAGTTCATTGCAATCCTATGATTGCAGTTGTGGCTGGAACAAACACCAGCTTTCACCGCGGGGCACCAGGGCCGCGTTTGGGAACCACTGGATTAGAGGATGAAGTGGGGCACAGTGGGGGACCTCAACACCAACAACAGGCGTTCGTTCTCACCGCAGTGCACATCATGTACCCAGCCCCGAAATCAAAGCGGCACTGCTCGTTCATCGAGTAGTGGATCCCCGGTAATCGCGGCAGAGAAGGCCAGTTGTGGTCAAAGGGGTCGTCACGGAGACAGTCGTAGGAACTGTGCGGAGAAAGAGGGGACAATTAATGAGCGAGGAGCAGAGGAGGCCTCTCTTTCCGATCTCAACCAATAACAGAGCGCTTTGGTAACGATTGAACAGAAAGTTTAGGTATCGCCAGGGAATAGCCAGGAAAGATCAGACTAATTCCTATTGAGTCATGTAATCTGTGATTGGTGGAGCTGGGAGCTGCGATTCGGCTGGGAGCCAATTGGCTTCAGCCATAGAAGAGGGACACTGGTTCCTCGCATAAGTAAAAGGGAAAACAATGACACATACGCTACACATATTGCCAAAAAAGTCACAGCACAAGTACGGTGAGTCAGTAAACCCAAGAGAGAGGGGAGTGAGAACAGAAGGGGGAGGGACTCCTGAAAAATAAGTGGAATTATTGCAACAGAAGGGAGGAGCCTGTGGCAGAGGGGCGGGCCCAGTGAACCAGAACTGACAGACTACTGAATAAAACAGGGAGAAAAAATGTGGGGGGGGGGGGTTTAGTGAAGAAAAGGGGGAAGGGCTGGTGAAAAGTAGAGAGAGGGGCTGGTGAAATGAAGAGGGAGGGGCTGGTGAGAGGTAGGGGCAGTGAAAGATAGGGGGAGGGGCTGATGAAATGAAGGGTGAGGGGCTGGTGAGAGGTAGGCGGAGGGGCTGGTGAAAAATAGAGAGAAGGGCTGGTGAGAGGTAGGGGGAGGGGCAGTGAAAGCTAGGGGGAGGGGCTGGTAAGAGGTAGGTGGAGGGGCTGGTGAAAGGTAGAAGGAGGGGCTGGTGAATGGTAGGGGGAGGGGCTGGTGAGAGGTAGGTGGAGGGGCTGGTGAAAGATAGGGGGAGGGGCAGTGAAGATAGGAGGAGGGGCTGGTGAAAGGTAAGGGGAGGGGCAGTGCAAGATAGGAGGAGGGGCCAGTGAAGGGTATGGAGAGGGGCTGGTGAAATGAAAGGGGAGGGGCTGGTGAAAGGTAGGAGGTAAGGGGAGGAGCGATAGAGTAAAGGGGAGGAGTTACTCACTGGAGGTAGCGGCCCAGCTCCTGCTGGCTGCAGCGGGACCAGTGGAAGCGATGAAACGCAGCCTGAACCAGCGGAGCCATGATGCTGCCCATGTGCACCTCGTCGCCACAGCGATTCCCCTGCCCGTCATGCTCCATACCCAACCTGCACCAGCGACACAGCCTTTCGCATGAGTGAATGTGTATGTGTGTGTGTGCGTGCTGCACAAGCTTGAGTAGATGTGTGTATGCAAGTATGCACGCGCAGCTGTGTTTGTGCGTGTGTGCCCTTGTTTGTGGGTGCGTATGTGTGTATGCGCACGTGTGTGTGCGTTTTGGTGTGTGTGTGTGTGTGTGTGCGGGCACATGTGTGTATATGTAAGTCACTCACACATGACCGGTCTCATGCGCCACTACAAAGGCGGAGGAGAAGCCGTCCTCATGGTTTAGAGTGCAGCTGCGCACCGGATGGCACATGCCGGTCACCGGGGCGTAACCTAGGCAACCGCCGGGAGGAACAGACAGACAGAGGGACAGAGAAGAGCACAAGAGTCACTGTCGCCCCCAACACTCACTCACTGCCTCTTCGCTATTTACTGAACTTTACAAACAGCTGTTTGCACAAGAATTTATTCAAATAAATTAATGTAATCAAGTGCACAAGTAATGTGTTCTTATGCCGGTGTGTGTCTCCACATATGTGTAGCGTGTGTACGTACATATGCCTGTACGCGAAGTATGTGTGTGCTATGCTTACGTCTGAGCACGCACAAATATGTGTGTATGTGTAAAGTGCATGTGTATTCATGCAAGTTATTGCGTAGTGTTTGTTTGCATACACGCTTGTATATGTAGGGTGTGTGCACACACAAGTGTGCATGTGCAGATGTGCAGTGTGTGCGCAAGTGTAGTGTATGTGTGTGCGCACAGACGAGTGTGTATATGTAGTGTGTGTGTGTGTGTGTGTGTGTGCGCGCGCATGTGTATGTGTACCCTGCATGCCGGTGGGCCCGAACTCTTGGCGGGTGAGGAAGATGGCGTGATCGTGGTACTCCGCGTCGCCGGAGTCCTGTTTCTGCTGCAGGAATGCCCAGCGACACACGTTCTCCAAACTCTGGGACGGGTTCCCCAGCTCGATCAGGGTCGTGGACTAACAGGGACGGGGAAAGGAGGAGGGAAGAGAGACTGAGTAATGATTATTTCACCACTCTGATGTTTATGAATGTATGTGCACATCTATGCTACAAACACACCCATATCATTCAGTCATTACACCACGTTCACTCTGATGTTCCGTACAATGATTTGCCAGTAAAAATGGCACTTATGTGATGCCAATCAGGGAAGGGAGAATCGAGAGAGAGAGAGAGAGAGAGAGAGAGAGAGAGAGGGGAATGAAAAAAGGGGATGAGAGGGAGAGGGGTGAGAGAGGGATAGATTGAGAAGGGGAAGGATTGAGAGATGGAAAAAGTGAACAATGTTGGAAGGAAAGGATGGGGAAAAAGGAGAGACAGAGTCATTAAGGGAAGGACAGAGGGATGATGGAGTGAGAGAGGGATGGACAGAGGAATACAGAGAAAGTGAGAGGGAGGAAGTGAAAGAGAGGGATATCAGGGAGAGCTGGAGGAGAGAGAGAGGGACACAGGGTGAGATGACGAAGGACAAAGGGATATCAGGGAGAGCAAGAGGAGAGAGAAAAGAAGAGAGGGGTATCAGGGTGAAGAGTTACAGAAGGGAGAACAGAAGAGAGGATGCAGTGGAACTATAAGATGGTTGAAAGAGAGGGTGATAGGACAGTGACAGTGAGAGAGGGGTAAACAGAGAGAAAGAGGCAATGGAGTGAATGTTTGAGAGAGAGGAACCGATATCACCAGACTGCCAAAGACTAAAAAACCAAAATTGCACATGCAGCCCGACTTTGCTCCTATCGAGAAAATCATATGAGTTGGGGTGTAATTGCATATTTATATTTCTGTAGTCACTGTTGTGGAACTGTGGGATAAAGCCAAGTCTTTTATCAAATTTATTATGTAAGTCAAATTATCTGTAAATAATTTTGCAACAATTACAACCAAAAACCAACTGCTGAAATCTGTGGCCCTTTGGCACCAGAAACAAGCACTAGAATCGAAATTTACACCAGAACAAAGTGGGTTGTTCTTTACAGTACAGAGTTCATATTGATTGGATGCAAAAACACGAATGGAGGGGAAAACCAATGAATGAAATTCAAGGGGTTATAGAGGGAAATTCAAATGATAACAATGGAAGGGTGTGGTGAGTGTTGCCAGGGGTTGTCATTTAATTCCCTCCACCAAAATGACATGATGTCATTTCATCTCCTGTAAACAGCTTCGATTTACGAGGGTCATCGCTTGTTTCCCTAACCCAACACCTACACCAAACCCCTCACGCTAACCCTGGCCCCAAACCAAACCTTAACCCTACTTTTAATCCTAATCCAATCCAAAAACATCAGTTTGGTGGATTGAAATAAGTGTTGCCAGGTACAGATACAGAATGATGGGGGAGGGCTGGAACACACCACCCTTCTAACTGCCTCAGTTCCCACTAAACCCTAAAAAAAGGCTCCCAGAAGAGCTTTATGGGGACTTTGTGGAATTTTGGGTCCCCAATCCCATGGAAATAATATTTAAGTAAACAAACATTAAGGCAGTAAATGTTCTTTTTAAATAAAGAAAATACTTATTTTATTACAGCAAGCATTTTTTTTGTTGCAATTAAGTGAGTGAACGAGCACGTACTGCATAGCTTAGTGCCCTGAGGGTAGCTAAACTCATCTACCGCTGATCTCTACTTCTCCCACACTGACCCGAAAAACTGAGCCAAGTTCTCATTAATGCGGAAATTAAGTAGAATTTTGGACACTAATGGACAAGTAATGGAAACATATCAAGATACCTCATATTTCAGCAATAAATCCTTACTTAAAGCAGGATTTATTTTTCCACAGTGTACAAATTTTCTCATGGAAATCGAGCTAACAAGCATGCAGTCAAGTGTCCTGTGACGACAATCCAGCAGTGAACTTCCTGATTGCCGAGACTTCAGCAGAGAGCTTTCCAGCCAGGTGCAAAGCTGCAGGCCATCACGCCGGTAAAAAAATAGTGAACAAGATCTAAAACCAGATAAAAACTGGGAACCATCTAAGATTTCACTGGAGGAAAACATCCATTGATAAACATATTTATAGAAGAGGATGTTGAGAAAAGTTGTGCTTTTATCATTATGTGCTGTCTAGTTTGCCAAACTTCCTGCCCGGTGCTGACCTGTACCACCCCTATGGGTGCTTTTTTTCCCTCCTTAAATTAGTGGACGAAATTAAATCATGCTTAATTGTCTCTGCCATAAGGATAACTGGCATTAAATTTACATCTCATTCCAGACCAGCTTCAGTAATAGGAACATGTGCCAGCTCTGGAATTAGCATTCAATAATAATAATAATAATAATAATAATAATAAAAGTTATTTCCATTTAACACCTTTCTCAGACCTAAGGTCACTTTACAAGACGAAGAGGAGAGCAAGTAAAATACTCAAGACAAGGAATAAAGACAGTATAAAAACAGGTGAAAATCAAACAAGTACTACGCAAGCACATTAGATGTGTAAAATCAAGCGTAAGGAGCATTCTGTAGCACTTGCGTTTGAAGCGAGAGATAATGTTGGGTGAACAGATGTGCCTTGAGTTGAGCCTTGAACAGTCAGTGCGTTTACATGCGCAGTTAAATTGAGCTTCGGTGATAGCTCGATTAGGCCGTGTAATCGGACTACTGTCCTCGTACTCGTATACAAGCACAACTGGGGAATCGAATCGAACCGATGCATGTACGTCTCCACTACGATAGGTGGCGATATGTCCCCTTTCAGCTTGTTCGTGTTTACCTGGTTGACAGATAATATCAGAGATCGACCAATCGACAAACAAGTTAGGTAGCTGGCGGCTAACTAGTGGCATGTTGAGAGGCGAGAACATGAGCAACCGTACATCTGTGTACATTTCGTACCTTCTGTATGCTATGTTTTTCGTACAGTTGAGATGCATGCTATCCCTGAAGCTTATGATATTAGAGGAAGGCTGGCGGCAACGCCGAATGCTCCTGCACTTTTCCTACAGCGCGACCCCCACTATGGGCCCTCTAGTTCCCCGGGTGCGCTTCGCAGAAGCGTAGTCGCTAACTAAGTTAGCTACTTACATAGTCCGTCCCCTCGCAGTTGGTGGTTCCAACTATGTAAGTTAGCATCTGTGTTTTCGGTAAGCGCAGCCCCAGGCTTCCCTTGCACGTTGGATACGGGTCAGGAGTAACTTAAAGACTAGAGAGAGAGAGTCTTTCTGGGTTTTCCGATGGCGAGTCGGAGGAAAATTTTCGGCTGACGCGCAAGTCATTTGATAAATTATGCAGACTAATGAAAGAAGTCATGGGCCTCCAAGGTGTGACTGTTCAAGCACCAATACCGTGGCAGAGGAGCATTGCTAATGCTCTGTACAAACTTCAGAGCTGTTGCGAATCAGTTAAGTGCAAAGATGCTTAAGTGTTTATAAGTCCACAAGACCTCCGGTCAAAGCCCTGCATGATGCATTGTGGCGCATGCTCAGACCACATAGTCTAGTTCGGTTCAATTCAAGTGTATACGTGCGGAATTATGCGACTAGTAACCACACTATCTGGGTGCATAAGTCTACGCGATAGGAGAAATTCGATTAAGTATGATTCTAGTCGGACTAATAAGTTTACATCTGTTTTAAAAGTCTGGTTTTACTGTGATTAACACAATTAATCAATTTTCTCTGACAATGTAAACGTGTGAGGCTGGCTTATTGGCAGGGGTTTTTGAGTGAGGGGTTCAATAGTTTACCTGTTAACCTCACCAGTTCTCTGCTAAACTAGGGGCACTGACTGAAGACTGAATTTCATAATCTGGCTAAAAAAAAACAATTTGTAGCCACATCAGACGGCAAATATTCGCTTTTATATGGACACTGAACCCAGCGTGGTTGATATGATGTAGTCAGAAAAAACAAACGGTCAGTTCGATCCACACGACACTGCCTGTGAATTTTCCCAGTAAAAACGTAACCAGGGAACGCGCAAAGTTCAGACCCTCAGCAAATTTGAACATTCTGCAGGGAAAACAAAATCCCTGACTTAATGTCTGTGGTGAGAAAGCATGAACAGGAATATTAGAGGAATGAATCAGAGAGCAGGGGAACCGAGTTCTCCGGATAACGACACAAAGCAAAGCCTACAACAGCTCTTATCCTGATTCTCACTCCATTCTCCTGATTTGGGAGGGTCCCATGTTTCATACAGGAGTTGAACAGCTTACAAAGAAATTCTGCTTAATAATATACTGTAGGCCACAGCTTTACATATATGAAACCCATCAACAGGCATTGATTTTTCAGGGAACAACTGATGTGCGTACGCTGCGTACGTAGCCTATATCTGAAGCACAGGGTGCCCGCATTCAGGGAACATCCAAACTAATTCATTGTGCTTTTTTAGCCAACATGAGACGGAAAAATTAACCGTCTCAGTGCGCGATGTAAAACTTTGTTGTGGCAGTCGGAGTGTGAACACGCTGAAGCATGAGCTCATTAGACAGTACCGCCCGAGCGCAGCGTCTATTCTCAGGTCCTGCGGTCTACTAATGACTAAGGAGAATAAACCTGCCATCGGCGTATCACACTTTCCCTCTGATGCAGGGAACATCGTGAAATACAAGATTCTTTATCCTCGTGCAAACTTCAAATGCGCATGGCCACATTCGTGAACAGCACAGACTGGTGCGCTGATCTATGACCAGGTTTGGTTCAGTGAACCCTGTTCCACAACCAAACATTAACCAGAAAAAAAATTATTCCAGATCAGCACTTTCACGTTAAGCAATCCAGAATGGCCTTAATATGAGCTTTTGAAGCACAATAGTACAGATGACAGTGTTGAGGACAGTGTTGACAGTGTTTTCTCTAAAAAACAAGTAGATCAGAAGGATCTAATAGCTGCAACCTCGCCTAGCATTCGTCATGTGGCCTAGTGTCCATGACTGGTGGTTTCTTGTACAAGTGTGATCTCAAAATTGGCAAATGACCTTGAAAATCAATAGGGGACCCTTCCTCTGTACCAAGAAGCTTGTTCTAAGATTTCATAGCCATTCATTGAATGAATGAAACTTGAGTTACGGTGCGAAAACCGTCAAATCGGGCAAAATTGAGTTTTTTTACCTTTGTGACCTTGGGATTAGACGGATGACCTTGAAAAACAATAGGGAACACCTCCTCTATGCATAGAAGCTATTTCCAATATTTCATAGTGATCCATGAATTCTAACTGGAGTTACAGCGCAAAAACACGCAAACAAGGTCGTGACCTCTGTGAACTTGACCTTTGACCTCGACCTTGAGCATGGACATCACTTTGATGAAGGTCAATAACTCCTGAAAATTTCATGATACAACGACAGGAACATGGTCAAAAAGGTGGCACAGACGGACAGACAGAAGCGTTCATAGAGCTGCTTGGTCGCAGCTAAAAATGAATAAAAATGACATTTAAAAAAAATCAAGCCCTCCTGTGTATATACTCCGCGTTTTACACTGACTGGTATAATCAATACACAGTACACAGCTGGTACAATCAATACTTCCTAGCCATGAATGAATTCTTCTTGTTCTTACTGAAACAAGACTTCAGAACATCATCACACGGCTGAAAGCATTCACACAGTCCTCTAAAGGACAAGGGATTTTCAATCTTTTCTAAAAGTAGTCAAATTGATACAGTATGTTTTTAAAATGCATATGTACAACCCCAATTGAAGCGCCTATTACCAAAACCCCATAAGTCACACTTGACTTGACTTGTGGGGTTTTAGTAATCAGTGCTTCAATTCCGAAAAAAAATTGGGACAAAGTGTAAATTGTGAATAAAATCAAAACGCAATGACTTTCAAATCACACCAGCCAATATTTTATTCACAATAGAACAGAGATAACATAGCAAATGTTGAAACTGAGAAATTTTTACAATTTTGTCCGCAAAATGTGCTCATTTCAAATTTCATGGCTGCTACGGGTCTCAAAAATGTTGAGACAGGGGCCTGTTTACCATAGTGTAGCATCCCCTCTTCTTTTTAACACAGAGTGGAGGTGTCTGGGCATTGAGGAGACAAGTTTGAGTTTAGCCATTGGAATTTGATCCCACTTGTTTAATACAGGCTTCCAGCTGCTGGAGAGCTTAGGGTCTCCTTTGACAGACTTTTCGTTTAATTATGCACCAAATGTTCTCAATCCGTGAAAGATCAGGACTGCAGGCAGGCCAGTTCAACACACGGACTCTACTACGAAGCCATGCTGTTAAGATAGCTGCAGTATGTGGTTGCATTGTCCTGCTGAAATACACAAGGCCTTCCCTGGAATAGATGTCGTCTGGAGGGGAGGATATGTTGCTCTAAAACCTTTATATACCTTTCAGCATTCATGGTGCTTTTTAAAACATGTAAGTGTCCCGCACCATATGCACTTATGTATCCCCATACGATCAGAGATGCTGGCTTTTGAACTGAACACTGATAGCAGGAGGGGTGGTCTTTCACCTCTTTAGCCCAGAGGACACAACGCCCATGATTTCCAACAAGAATATCAAATTTGGACTCGGCTGACCCCAGGACACTTTCCTACAGTCCATTTTAAATGAGGCTTGGCCCACAGAACATGGCGGCGCTTCTGGGTCATGCTCAAAAGTGGTTTCCTTTTAGCATGATAGTGTTTTAGCTGGCATCTGTGGGTGGCACGGCGGACTGAGTTTACGGACAGTGGTTTCTTGAAGTATTCATGGGCCCATTTAGTAATGCCAATGACAGAATCATGCCGGTGAGTGATGCAGTGGCGGCTGAGGGCCGCAAGATCACGGGCATCCAGTAAAGGTCTTCAGCCTTGTCCCTTATGCACAGAGATTTTTCCAATTTCTCTGACTCTTTTGATGATGTTATGCACAGTCGATGATGAGACCTTCAAAGCCTTTGCAATTGAGAAACATTGTTTTTAAAGTATTCCTTTTTTTTTTTTTTAACACAAGCCTTCATGGGTTGGAGAGCCTCTGGCCGTCTTTACTTCTGATGGACTCAGCCTCGGTAAGACATCCCTTTTTAATACAACCATGTTACACACCCAATGCCAGTTAATGTAATTACTCACGACATGTTCTTTCAGCTGATTCTCATATTAATTGGTTTTGTGAGGAAGCGATCTGGAACCAAATGCGAGGACACGGGATTGCAAAAAAAAAAAAAAAAAAAAAAGGTGCTTTATTGAATAAGGGGGATAACCGCCGCAGAGAGAAAGGCAACAGTACAGAGTCCGTAATCCAAAGCTCAAATTCCAATGGGGCAGAGCAGAGTTCGTTACCAGGGCACCAATCACAAAAATCGTAGTCAGGCAAAACAGATCCGGTTCACAGGCGTAGGTTTGAGGGAGAAGCAAACTCAAAAACCAATAGACAGTCCGAATCGTGAACAGGACAGCAATCCACAAAATCAAGGTCGGGCAGAAAAAGGTCAAAAACACACAGATGCAACAATATCCAAAAAGGGCAAACCAAGAATCTAAAGTCGGGCAATCCAGTCAGGAAGATAAATCACAATGAGTCGAGGCGAGAAACGTGGCCCAGGAAACAAGGAAGTTACGATCTGACATGGAAATGAATGTGAAGACACCTTATATGCACATCCGGGGTGAACACATGACAAGGGAGAACAGGTGTGATCAATGAAACAATAATCAGGATTGACAGATGAGGAAAAATCTAATTACATGAATTTGGCAAATGCCAAAACGCAGACAGGGATCACGAGACATTCCTATGAACAAATAACAGCTCCGGTTAGGGAGTACTAAAGTGTTCAGTCTAAAGAAAAGGGAAAGCCTGAGATATAAGTGGAAAACTGCAGTAGAGATAATTAGGGATAGACAAGGAGGGCGAAGATACGAATTGGGCGATTGCTGAGAGATCGTTAGTCTATTTGTATGTGCATCTATACGATCCCGAGCGCAAGTTAGTAAGTAAGTAAAAATATACAATGTTAATGAGTGTTAGTAATTATCGAAAACAATAAACTGTTAGTACTGTTAGTAGATAGCAAAAGGAGAGAGGAAGGAGGAACACGAGATATGAAGGAAGATTGAAATCCCAGAAACCAGTAAATCACCCGAATGTGTGGCACGTAAGACTAAACCGTGAGCAAAGACCTACACAAGACAAGATGGGGTAGACGTAGTGCAAAGCATGGCATGGCAGAAAAATAAACAAGACAAGAGCAAAGAAAACATGACATGAAGACTATGGCAGAAAAATAATAAAAACATGAAATCCAATTACCAAAACACGGTACGCAATCAAAAAATAGTCATAATAACAAGCAGAGGTCACTTAAACACAAGAATAAATAAACATGGCATGGCCAGGCACAAAACATAAACATGGCATGAACAGAATCCTAACATTTTTAGCCTTTTTTGCCCGTGTCCCAACTTTTTTGAGACCTGTTGCAGACAGTACATTTGAAATGAGCTCATTTTGTGGATAAAAATGTAAAATGTCTCAGTTTCAACATTTGAAATGTTATCAATGTTCTATTGTAAATAACATATTGGGTCATGTGATCTCAAAGTCATTGCATTTTTATTCACAATTACACTTTGTCCCAACTATTTCGGAATTGGGGTTGTATATGTAGTAGATTATGAACCAGCTGGGGATGTAAAGCTGACTGCTATGTCCACATCAGCAAATCTACACATTAATTAATAAAGGTTTCTTCCCTTAAATCCCCATTCATTGAGTATACTGTTGATTTGTGTTTCAAATAAACTCTCATTGATGAGATCATTTGTGCTTGGACTCCTACCTCTCAAAGCTCTGAGACCAACAGTTAGAAGTTTCTCCTGTGCTCTGGCTGGTCAGAATAAGCCTGTGATGCGCCTTTAAATGTTGACTCGTGCCAGTTGGTTTCATAATGATATACTGTAAACCCTGATAGTGTGCTGAACGGTTTTGTGTAATCTGATTTCTTCAAAAAAATTGTGAAGGCCAAGTTAATTTCATTGTCTGGAAGGAACTAAAAGAAAATAAGGCAAAAACATTTTTTTCATGTTTTTAAGTGCTGTGAACACAAATCATTAAGTTGGCATACTCAATTTTATTGAGGTAATCGGTTTCCACAAAACATACGAGTTCGCCAGATTTATCAGCCTTTGCAGTGCAGCTTGTCCTAGCTGACCTACAGTTAAAATACAGGAATCGTCCTAATGGTGGGTAAGAAAAAGTAGTATGAAAAGCAACAAAATTGGTTTGGAGAAAGTAACAAACCCAGTGTAAAGCGAGATAGAGACGTGCACTCAAATTTTTTGTGGAAACCAATCACCTCAAAAAAATATTGAGCAGGCTAATTTAATCGCTTTCAGTGGACAGTACTTAAAATAGTTGTGGAATGTATTTTGAAAAGTTATTTTACCACATTTTTAAAGTCCATTAGCTGAGCCATTTTAAATGTAATTGGTATTCATAAAACATTTGACTGTACCATAATATCTGGGTTTTCAGTGCAGGAAATAAGAGTAAATTTTCGTATCTTTTGTTATTTGCTTTCCTGTGGATAACTACAGTTAAAACCACAGCAACATTTGTAAACTTGCCTGACTGGAGGATGCCAGGGCACTTGGCTCCAGCACAAAATTAGGCGCTTGAACTGATGGGTGTAGATGTAAAAGAAAACAGTTGGAGATCTATAAAAGTTGGGTGAATGTTGAAGACACAAAGTCTCTGAATCTAACATCAGATGCTGCTTCAATGGCAACAGTTTTTTTTTTGGCCGGGTTTCTTGGTAAAAGCCCTAGTCCAGGGCATTGAGTGAACATGAGCTTTGAGTTTGCGGACCACCACTACTGCTTTAATTGGAACAAAACAAGTCTTGAGAAATAGATGGAGATGAAGCATTTTGGCCAAGCACAAAGTGATTTGGCGGCTGAATAAAGATACTTGCACAACAAACGAAGCTGTAATTTGCGAGAAACACGGCAGTAAATCTTTGTTGTTGTGAGGTACGGTTATTTTGCTGTTACAGGCCTTGTTGGGCTCTTGCTATGCTCAGAGGAACTGTGAACTCCAGTTTGTACACAGGCATCTTGGCCGAAAACCGGACTACCCTTGCCAAGCAGGCGAAAGTTGGCGGCAAACAGAACTCTCAATGAGGCGTAATTCATTCTCAGTGATTCCAGGCAGTCTGCACAATCAACCAGGGAATAGTGAACTCACAAAGAATTAACAACAAAAAACTTGAACCTGGTTTAAAAATGGCATTTTGTGTATCTAATTGACGATGACTCAAGTGGAAAGAACCAAATGATCATTAGCAGTATTGAGAAATTGCACTAAATCCCAATACATCAGTTAAATGGCCATTATAAGACAGGGGTGTTGCAATAGAACCTAATAACTTCAAAGTATCCCCACCTTTATATATGACATTTTTCTCATGATTTTGCTATATAAATTAGGGGTTGTGGTTGGGGCGGGTGGGCGGTTGAGGTGGTGTTATTTGGTGTTTTTTTTTTCTGGTATTTTCCTGTCTTCCTTTGAATTCTGCCTCGTCAGGCAGACCAACACAATCTTCAATGAAGTGTAAGCTGATGCATTTCAGCAGATTTATTATTTAATTCATAGCATTTTTCCCCCGGATCATCCACTGCAAGGATAAGATAAATTTGGCACTGTATATTAACAGGAGGCGCACATGTATGCAAAGCGATAAGGTGAAGTTTATAGGAATGTAAGTGAGTATTTATATTGCACTTTTTACAGACAAGTGTCACAAAGTGCCTTACAGACATTTAAAAAAAAAACAGTAAAATGTAGTAATAGATAAAAATAACAAAATACATACACAGGAAGCTAAGAAAACAGCAGTTATAACAATGAAAGACAGCATCTTAATCGAACGCCTGTTTGAATAAGTTTAAGAGATTTCACAGAGTCAGCAGACCTTATGGGCATGGGCAGTGAATTCCATAAGGTTGGTGCTACGACCATAAAAGCTTGATCACCACGTGTTTTGAGGTGAGTACGGGGGACAGTTAAAAGTTTAAGACTGTTGGATTGGAGCGAATGGGATGAAGAGTGAAAATGAATCAGATCTGTCAGATATGCCAGTGCCAGTGGGGCTTGCTACAGCCTTACTCACCGGGGAGGTCCATATGGTACTGGTTTAGTGTTAAGTAAATCCATGTGGAACTGGTGGCGCTGAGCATGCATTAACAGTGCCAGTGGGGCTTGCAACAGCCTTAGTCACTTGGGAGGTCCATATGGTACTGGTGGTAATGTTAAGCAAATCCATGCGGAACCGGTGGCGCTGAGCATGCATCAACGGTGCCAGTGGGGCTTGCTACAGCCTTAGTCACTGGGGAGGTCCATATGGTACTAGTGTTTAGAAAATCAAAAGTGATCTTACAGCCTGGTGTAAGTGTAGAGCCTCTGTACTGCAAGAGGTGGATGGAGGGGCGTTGAATGTTTCCTGACCGGTCAGCTCCTAAATTCTTACTTGGAACATGACCCAGGACGTTTTTTTTATTGACATGCAGTAGTTTTATCCTGTGCCTCACCCCACTTTTTTCTGTGTCTCTTTTCGAGGATCTTTCCCTCCTCTACCTTGAGTCTGGGACCGTCCGAGCCCTGTCCCTCACCATGAGCACTGGCTGCTGCTGTCCTGATCTGGTCCTGATCCAGTTCTGCTCCATCCTCGGCATGCCAGTTCCTGGAGCTACCGATGCCACAGTTTATGTGGACTTTAATGGAACTCTATTGCCATTTCATCCTCTTGTGCTTTATCTTGTTATTAATTAGTTAGCCCGCGGAGGATGGGCTTCCCCTCTATAGCCGGGTTCCTCCTGAGATTTCTTCCCACTGGGGAGTTTTTTCTCACCACTGTTTGAGGATTTCTCTCCCAACTGGAAGTTTTTTGCCTCATTTGCTGTAGTGGGGAATAGGCTGGGCACTGCCCCTTTTATTATTTAATCTCTCACGGTAAAGCATCTTTGTGACAGTTTCTGCGAAAAGCGCTATACAAATAAATTGAATTATGCAGGGGCCTGACCGGGAGTACTCTATTTGTGAGGGTAAGAATTTTGAACTTGAACCTAAAGGCAACAGGAAGCCAGTGGAGGGGCATGATTAGTGGGGTGATATGAGAACATTTGTTTGACTCGGTGAGCAGTCTAGCGGCAGCATTTTGAATTGCCTGCAGATGGCCCAGGGTGGATTTATTATGGAGGGAGAACAGTGCATCGCAGTAATCTAAGCTTGAACTGAGGGCATGAATTAGCATCTCCAGCTCTGTGTTGGAGACTATGAATCTAAGCTTACTGATGTTTCTCAACGGAAAAAAGCCTGATCAGGACAATTGCCCTGCATGGGTATCCAACAACATTGAGTTGTCAAAGATAAACCCTAGGTTACGAAGGTTATAGCAGACAGCAGAGGACAGAAATCAAATACCTTGTAAAATAACAGGGGTTATGTTATCACGGGCAACAATCAAGACCTCCATCTTTTCAGCGTTAAGCTGGAGATTTTTCGGCCATTCAGGCCCTAATAGCACTTATGCAGTCAAGAAGCCTAGTGAACTGACGGACCTCACTTGGTTTAAAAGAAATGTGGAGCTGAATATCATCAGCACAGAGATGGTAAAAAATATTGAAACTGCAATGTACAGCGTTTCTTTCTTTTCTGTCCTAGGACATTGTTTGACGTTCCACTCGTTAACCACACACACACACACAAAAAAAAAAAACGCGCAAGGTCTCAAACAAGTACATTTCTGATCTAAATTCAAACTGGGATTAGTCACACAGGGGAACCCACTTCTCGGAGCGTAATGGAACATTAGCCTAAATCGGGGGGGAATTGGGAAGGCGAGTCGAGGCAACCCTCGCGTTATGTTCCGCCGGTAAATAGCAATAAATTACCGCTGCGCTTCGTCACTGTCAGCGAATGGTGCGCCAGTTTTCTTTAAAAGCAGCAGGGGTGGAAGGAGCTGAGGGCGTGTGTTTATTTTGCTTCGCAGTGTTTTCATGCGCGTCAAGTTTACTCTGCCTGGGGGCCATTTGCGGGTAAGGCGTTCCGCTTAGCAACCTCTCCATACTCAGAGATGAGACGGTGTACCGTAGTCAACAAAAACAATCATGAAGCGCGACTAAAACAAGCCGGCGAAGAAAAAAAGTTGAGTCAAAGTGCGACGCTGTGCCAAGACGATACCTAACACCGGAAAAATACCAAGCAAGTTCTTATTTTTGAAGCGATCTTACATGACATCGCGACACAGACAGACATATGTACCGCTATCCAAGTATGTGCTGCGGCGGAAATGACCTAACCCCCGTCCTGCATATTTACACTGTGAACGGTTTACATACAGCAGAAATATTTAATGAAAAAGGAAAAAAATTAGGCTACGTTATCAAACCCCAGTGTCAGCCTTGCGAGATGACGTTGCTCCCGTAGTTCCTGAATATACCAATACATTTAATGCCAAAATATATTCAACTAAACATCGAGAAATTAGCTTAAACTGTGCAGAAAAAAAGGATAATACAAGCACTTAAGCGATAGGCCTATTTGCAATAGTCAATCCAAGTAGTGTTTAGCAACATCTCTTTAATACACAGCCATTACAGACCTAAGAAAATATTTGTAGAAACAAGACAGGTTAAGCATATTTTTTTCCTGAAAGAAACAAAAGAGTTTCTTTAGGAAGGTTATCAATGTAAAGCCAGATAAAATGACAAATATGACAAAACAAAATAGTTTTGCTTAAGTATGACTGATGATTCCTTCTCAGAGAATGAGGTTTTTAATCAACCGCAAAACTTTCATTTGCTGCTAAGATCAGGGTCAAGATAAGCATTTTAAAGACGACTAAGAAAGAGCAATGTTGTTACAGGCTGGGATGTATACATTGAAGACTTCTGAAGAAGAGGATGTCTTCCAGATGTTCTACTCGTGGCAGTAATCAATATACAACAGTGAATGAGGCCTGCGCTTGCGAAATCCTAACATTAGATGGCAGCCTTGTGACTTAAAAAAGAAATGAAAAACCTGCTCAAGAGGCGTGCCGCTCAAATATATTCGCACACTCACAGCGCATTCTCACTCGCTGTCAGTCACTCGTTCTCACTCTCCTAAACAAAGTATCTCGCACACAGAGATACTATGCTATCAGCGCAGATATGACCACAAGCATGAATAGCACTAATACAAAAACACTCTACATCTTGGTCTATTACTCACACTCACTTCCTCCATCTCTTTCAGTTATGTTCACAAGAGCCCAGACAGGTATGTGTATAAATACAGACAAGTAAATAAACGAACACATATTCACATGTAGGCTACCAACACACAGGTGCGTGCGCACGCACGCACACACACACACACACACACACACATACTCACGCGCGCGCGCATGAGCGCGCGCCCTGGAATAGCTATATATGAGAGGACATTGTATTTACTTACATTCCCTCTCTACAGACTTTCCAAGATCCTAACCATAACCAAATTATGCTCAACCCTAACCCTATCCTTAACACCTTCCCCACCATGAACAAGATTTTCTATCAAATTTGCAGAATGCTTCCCCTGCTATTGACGAGATATTCTGCCTATCAATGCTTTTACTCTTATATGGTGGGAAACGTGGTAACAGATCTTCCGACAAAAATATGCATCGAAAGATAACGGAATGTTGGCACAGAATGTTGGCAACTAAAAAAATACTCTGGTGTGGAAAGTTTTACCCTAACCCTAACTGTACCCATAACCCAAACTTTAATCTTTGGTAATCCACAGGGAAGACCACTCTAAATATCCTCACAACCTCACAACATACAAGATTTTTCTTGTGGTGGTACTCAAAATCATTGCTAAAACAGCCCACAGACACACACAAACACACACACACACACACACACACACACACAGAAGGAAGGATCTCTGATGGAAAAAAGCAGTTCAGGGTCAGCGTTGTAATCAGCAGGCCTGGTGATGCCGCCGCTGTTGTCACGGCAATAGAGGATGATTGACAGAGCTGCGTGGGACTGCATAGGGAATGGAGCGGGAGACGGACGGTGGCCGATCAGGAGTGGGGGGGGGACAGCATCTACAGCATCTTCCAGGACACGTCCTGGTTTTATTAGGGCTTATTTCACAGCGGCCTCTGGGTGTCAGGGCTCGGTCGCTTTACCCATAATCCTCTCTGCTTGTCCCTGTTAGCGCGTGGCGCCCCACGCAGCACTGAGCAGCCCCCGTAGAGATGAACACCTCGGCCGACGCGTGGACGTCTCCACGGAGAGCAGGCGAAAAAGAAATGCCATCTGAACTGTTATCAACTCTCACGGGTCGTTGGCCATAAAGGGAGTGAGCAGAGGGTCGAGAAGGAGAATGGAGAGGCAAGAAGACGCCTACTTAAGAAGTGTCACAAAATCGAGTTAAGCCGGAAATAACAATTATAACAATAATGAAGAATATGTGCTTGTATCTAATTAAATCACTGAGCAATGTGCGAACAAAGGGACAGACGGCCGAGGCTAATTGTTTATCATCCTCTTCGATGTTTCCCACAATGCCACGCTCAGCTCAGTGTCCCAGAATTCCTTGGGGGGAACAGACCGATTGCATAACAGGAGACCTCTGCGTGATCTGGCACTGAACTGTAAAAGACGTGTACACGACTTTGAAAACGCTCCCCCGGGTACATGATGCTTTTAGTTCCCTCCCTTCTGTCAGTCCAGTGGAACACAGAGTCCGCTGGCTTGCTAAGTGAATGCGCAGACAGGAGTGTGTGTGTGAGTGTGTGTGTGTGAGAGAGAGAGAGCACTGAGGGTAAAGCTGTAGATGGGACTCTCTGTTCCAGCAACTGAGATTTTAAACACTACCGATAGCGTTTCAGGAGATTACGTCAATTTATCATGGAGTGACATTGCAGGTCTTGCCCACTGACCAGTGATTAGTGTACAACACAGCAGTTCATCTGAAAAAAAAGTATTAGGGTTTGGCTTTGGCCGAAACAGCTTACTTGCTCACTTTTGCTCATGTGCACTGGATGAGAAACGTGTGAACTCCATGGGCCTTCTTTATTAAAATTTGCGTGGATTTCACACCCTAATAATACGTATGCACAAAAAAAAATGCACCCATGCACCGCACCGTTTATAAATGAGGCCCCGTGTGTGCAACTTTGCAGCACTTTCAGTGGTTCTACTGAGTGTGGTCACACCAAAAACAATATGTATGATCCACTAAAACAAACTGAGTAAAATGTCTGATTATTACCCCTTATATTACTGTTCACTGACGGGGCAGGTGTGTCATATGAACGTCTGTCCCACTGCAGTATGAAGCACTCGCCTTTTCTTCAATAGTTGTTCCGATTGTGATTGGACGTAAAGGGCGACAGTTTCAACAGCAAATGAGGTGGGTTTGGACACAACCTACCTGTGTTTTAAAATTATTTCCTAATTTCAGCCAATTAAAGCCTTGACTTTCAAGAGCAAATACTCTCCAGCCAATCAGGCAGCCTAATGACCCACATGACATCACAGAAGCTCCACCCAATTTCAGGCTCATCATCTCCCCTCTTCTAAAACAGAGGATGAGAATCAAGATTTATACACGGAAAGGTGCTAAGAAAAAAATAGGGGACTCCTCACTTGGAAAGATACATAATCCTAAAACAAACGTGCAAAATGAACAGGCGAACCAGATGGATGTAGAATGTTGGTCCATAGATCTCTTGATATTGGGCCCCAAATGAGAAATACTTTTCATCTCGGGACCAGAATCAGAGATTTAATACCTTCCAGGGTCCCATCAAATGCGCTACAGCAGCAGAAACTAACCCAAAGCCGGAAGATTGACCTCACTTTTGGGTTTTACTGCAGGACCATGAGAGCACTCATTAAACAGCTTGATTTCTCATCCTGCAGCTTCTGAGCAGCACCAGGCATTCCAAGTTTGGGTTGAAATGAAAATCTGTGGATGGAAGATCTCGAGAACTGGAGCTGGTCATCACTGAGCTCCCGAGTCATTCTCTGACCCATGTCACACACTACTGCCTGTGACCTACTACAGGCTCCCAACCCATAGTCTGTGAGACACGCTGTTGGTAAACGCTGATGGAGCGATGTGGGGGTGGGGTCAGACCCACTCACCTTCCCGTAGCCCAGCATGATGATCCGCACCAGAACGACGTTGATTCGAGCCCCCAGAGACTGGTCATGGTAGATCTCATTCACCTGCGGAGAAACACAGAGATCGGGGATTCAGTTCTAGACAAGTAGCAGCACACATCCGCAATGGACAAGCTCTCTTAACCCTTTGGTGCTGGCCCTATGCATAATTATTTTCTATTTCCGCATCTTTGCGTAATCAACCAAGCATTCTATTTACAGCTACGATATTATGACATATTCTGAAAGTGGTCATTTTGGGCCAAGTTTCATATGGAAAAAACGAGGTGAGGGAAGTGTTGTAAACAATACACGTAAGTTGAATGTAATTTCTTTTTTTTTTTTTTTTTTTGCAGTTTTATTCAATTTTGTGTGTTGCATAACATCTGCATTAGCTTAAACATGTAATAAATAAATGACAATACAACATGTATTGAGCAAATTTATGTAGTCTGTTTGATATGTTTCAGGATGATATATAACAATCATGAGATGGTGGAATTTTGCCAAAACAGGTCAGAAAATGTCACAACTCAAGGGTTGAAAAGTATTTTTTTCTTAAAGAGGGAATTCAGTCTAATTTTTCCCTCAAATGCATAAAATGTTATCCTGCTTTAACTCACAGTCAGCTTAACAAGTTTAATGTTCTCAGCCCATTTGCAAATCTGAGAATCAGTCAGATTGTCTCACCTCATTAGCAATTCGGTCTTACTATGCCAAAAAAGGTTAGAGAGAGTCATAGAAATAAGATGTTTGTCTAAATGCAAGACATAAATACCAGCTAAAATCACAATATTTTTCATTTTCTCAACATATTTGGTTGGTTAAATGAGTTTGAAAAATCAATTCTTATAAATTCAGGAAAGTACATTTTATTTCATTATACCAAATTCATAAAGGCAACCGGTAATTTTTCCACACCATTTGCAATCACTTTGTACGGCTCTATATTGTGGAATATTTGTAATGTCTGACATCTGGAAGTAACTGAGTTGACATCATAAAAAAACAGCCAATCAAAGCCAAGGATCTGCGACACACCAGGCTTGGATGCATGCAGGATCCCAGGATGCACGGTGGATTGCAAGATAAATCGCATGCCGATAACTCAGAGCAGCCTTTTTTCACCATTAAAAATCCCGACCGCACATTTCTTAAAGCTCACTGACTGCCCACCTATACTTGGTTACATAATGCCTCGGAGGGCATGATAGAAGCGCATGAGATATAAACCTGTGATGCAGGTGAACCACAGGGAGACTAAGAGCAGAGACAGCTCAGTAAAGCGGACGAATGCCACCTTATATCCCAGGTGGAGCACAGCGGTTACATCTTGTACAATTATGTAAGGCGCTGAACCTAGACATTCCCGGTAAGCATCGAGCTGCACAAACGGAAGATGTGCGAACGACGCAAGTCATCTTAGATAACACCATCTGCTCGGCGAATGTTTATGCCCGTCAGAAGAGCGTCACTGTCCACGTTACCTTCACGGCTGGCTTTTCTGCTGTCCGGCTGTTGAATTTCATGCATGCAGTATATCCAGTGCGGTATAGCAGTCGACTGAGCTTGACATATTTCAGATTTTTTTTTTAGAGATTATTTTTTGGGGAATTTTTCCTTAATTTGATAGTTACATAGTATATAGAGAGACAGGAAAGTTGGGGAGAAGAGATAAAGCAAATGATCTGCGCTGGGATCAAACCCAGGTCGCTGCAGGAAGGACATAGCCTTTATGGGGCCCGCGCTTGGACCGATGAGCCACCGGGGTGCCCCGCACGTTTCAAATTTGTTTCCCAGTAACAGGCCACCACAGCAATGCTGAGGGAGATGCTTAACCCATTAACAATCAGAACACATCTCTCAGCTTCGATTTTGTCACCAGATCAATTGACATTGTTTCAAGTTTGGGCACATTTTTTACATAACACATTCTTAAATTGAGAAAACAAAAACATTATCAATTTATGATTCCGTTAATGAATTTCCAGCATGAGTCAGTTCGGTATCCGGTTGGTTGAAGGCCGTCCATTATTTTCCTACAACTGCACACTAAAAAAGTAGACTTGTGCCAAATATGTCAGCTTTTTGGCACTTGTTATCAATTCGCTTCACTTGAATTCCGGGCGACATTTAGTTGACACTTTAAGACAGGAAGTTGCAAACATCAGAAATAAAGGCTAAAATTGGCAAAACCACCATGTTTGAGTTTTCCGATATAGCTATTAATATCTTTGACAAGCATGGTGATTTTGAGAACTGGAGTAGGAACAACGCGGCGGAACTGAGGGGAACCATGATGCAGTGAAATTCGGAACCTCACTCCATCCCTTCCTTTCTCTCTCCCTCTCTCCTGCTTTCCACCCTTCATTCTCTTCATCTGTCATTCTCACGTGCGCTCACACTCCCTGAATCTCTTCCTCCTCTCTCTCTCTCTCTCTCTCTCTCTCTCTCTGCATTATTAATCTGTTATTAATGATTTTCTGACTCTCTGACCCCAGGCTCCCATTAGTTACCTGTCAGGGAGATTCAGAGTAATGAAACGCGGACTGAGGCTTTCAGAGGAGCCGGAGACTGAGGGGAGCTGCAGTAATGAGAGGAGCACTGCTGCAGGAGTCATTAAGAGAGGGAGAGGGAGGGAGAAGGAGGGAGGAGAGACAAAGGAGGGATGGAGGGATACTAGTGGCCTAAACGAAAGATGGGGAGGTAAGGTGGGGAGAGAAAGAGAAGGATGGAGAGACAGAGCATCAGAGATGATGAAAGTGTTAAAAAAGGAGAGAGCAGAGAGGGATGAGGGAGGTATACTGTAGATACCGTAACGTGATGAGCAGGATGGAAATGAGAGAGAGGAAGAAAGAGTGATGGACAGAGATAGAGAAGAGAGATTATTCTATTTCAGAGGTGGTTTATAAACTATCCCAGAATTCATCCTTGTGGGGGAGTGGGAGGTCCAGTTATAAAGAAAGGGGCTCGATGTTGTCTTGTTCCAGTATAAAGCCAGAATCTACTGTTTAGTAAAAGCCTGTGTAGTGAGGTGGGACGTATTTAAAGTTTATGAAGACCTGTAATTCTGGTGGGTGGAGTCATCTGGTAGTCAGGGGAAACCTAATTGGCCCTTGCTGTAGCTCAGGAAACAGCCAAACATAAAACAGGCTCAATCTAATGTCTCATTTCTTTAGCTCCTTCTCTCCTTCATATCTAACTTCCTCCCATCTACCCTTCCTTCTTTATGTCCTTCCTTCCTTCAGTCAGAAAAGGAAGTGGATAGGGAGGGGATTAAATGCCTCTTTCTTCTTTCAAAAGTCACCGTGAAGGCACAACAAGCACGAATGCAGCAGAGCTTTGGCCAATAAGGAGAGGTAGGTTCATCAGTGGATCAGTCACACGTCACATGTTCTGGAGGTAAAATTCCACTGTAAAACCACAGTCTTATCTTTCTTTACTCAAGACTTCTTCAGAGAAATGTCTGACTCAAATGTCCTTACTCATGTAGCTGCACTGGATTTTCCTTAAGGAGGGTGGTCTGTAATCGATTTCCGGGTCGGGCTAAAAGACAAGGCTGTTGGGGGAAAAAAAAAAAAAACTATTGGAACCAGCCCCAAAGAGCTGACCTGCTTCTAAGGGCAGTCCAACTCCTCACTGCTTCCTTCAGTTGTCACAGGACGTATTAACCCTTTACAGTGGGGCTGTACCAAGGGATCTGCATGTGTTCCATCCAGCAGGTTTTCATTCCAAACCCCAATCTGACCCGACTTTGATCAATTAGCAGCTACTGCTGTTGAATGAGGTGAGCTGTACCGAGGTTGGAGAGAAAACCTACAGGACAGTAGATCTCCAGGAACAGGGTTGGGCAGCCCTGCTCTAGCCATTAAATGTGGTATGCTTTGTTAGGGATGAAATGCAATCCCGGAGGTGGATATATCTCCACAGGATCCAGGCTGGGGAGCTCTGCTTTATGGTGGAAACATAAGAAATGTCCATTGAGGGAACTGGTAACGCAACACTACTGCTGATGTACAGTAACTACCACTACTGGTAACTGAAAGTTTCAGACAACTGGTCGCTTTAATCAAAAATGTAGAAAAATGAGCTCTTCAAATGGCTAAACCTTTATTCTCTGTCAATAAAGAACAAGACTTCCGAATGTCCCACTGTCACTTGTTTCCTTATCTTGAATCTAGGTACTGTTGGATCGCCTCAATCGTAATTAGCTGTCAAACAGTCCTAAATTAGACACGTTTAATATCTAAAGTTACTGTGAGGTGGCTTTTCCTCATGGGAACATGGATTCCTTGAAAAATCGCCTGCATTTACATCACATGCATTTCTATCAATCAACACAACTGCCACTTCACTTCTTACCTTCAGACATGACAATATGGAAAATTATTTCCAAAGCACTATTTAATTGATTACATTTTGGACTGAAAGATTGAAAAAGTGGGGCACTACTTATGGAAAGGGGAGGAGAGCGGGCCAAGGAAAACAAAGAAATCAGTAAAACCTCTGAAAAAAAAAAGAAAACGTAAAAATGCCTGCCGGTGTTTTCTGTTAGCAAACACCAAATAAGTCAAACTTAGAGTGAACTTCAAGTTATCAAACACAAACCTGCGATGCATGCAGAACTATTTTTTTTTAAGAACATGGGGTGCACTGCAAAAAGTGATTTTTAAGAAACCCCAATGTTAAATGCGACAAGAACATGCAGGTTGCAAAGGCTAAACGCACAGTTTTCTAACTTGCTTGTGTTTCCATATTTTTTTGCCACTAAAACAACAAAATTTTGACATATATTACTCCTCTTTCATATGTTACATCCATTTCCTAGATTGGACTTACCATTTTTGAGTTAGAAGTCACAATCTGAAAGAAACGCCTGCGCTAAAATCTCCATTGAACAATATGACTCAACCTAAAATATCTCAGATCTGGATCATTTGCGGCTCAATTCTTCCCTCTGCTGGCCTTTTTCCACACCTGAACACTGTCGCTTTTAAGAGACAAAGACACAGACGACTCTAAAAGAATAATTCTGCGTCAAACTCAGTGAAAGAATTTCCGGTATAGTAGTTAGTACAGTCACTGAAACCAGCTCCAGGACATCAAATCTTCATGTACATCATTTGAAAATACAGTGGCCGTTTTCAATCCTGCCTATCATTTTTAATGTTTCCAGCTAGGATTGGTTAAAATATCTGTTCAGAGCATTCGTATGTTCTAGAATAAGCTGACGCAATCTTGGTTACTTTTACATTATTTGTGCAAGGCCAGTGAAGAGAAAAAATTAACTTTAATTAACTTAAATTAACCTTCAGAAGTCCGGCACAAGGGCGCCGATTGGCTGTACGCAAATGATTTCTGTTGGTGTCCGGAACTCTAGTGGAGAAAAAAAAAAACATTCCGCCTCCCGCGAAAGCAGATTGAGCGTGGGAAAGGAGGCACTTTTTGCTGGGTGCATCCAAGACAACACGTTATAGTAAAAATGGCAAAGAAGACAAAACAATAGCTCGACATCCTATTCCAGCATATAGCTACCAGCAACTGTTTTCATTCTTTCTTTGCTCAGCTTTCTGTTTTTTTATAAACATTCAAGTATTCTACATAATTCAAATACTATATTTTCATGGCAGATATTCAGTGTGGCATCAGCGAACATTCAAATCATTCAAACTTCATTCAAACTCATTAAACTAGCTTATGCCCGGTGTTACTGCTAGTTGAACGCAGAACAACTACGAAAAAGAACTTTTCCGAATCAGCAGGGACATTCCTCTTGGTGACCGACACAGCAGAGCAGCACCAAGTGGACACAGAACTTCAGATCCGCGCACCCCGCAGGACATCCTCGCCAGAACTGTGATGTTCAATGGACCCGGGGAGGAATCCCAAGCTATGAACTTCAGTAAGACTAACTGAACATTCCAGGCAGTAATGCAGTTCAGCGGTTTCAACTTAAACTGTAACGCATTTAAGTTGTTCATTAGTGATGTAATTGTATAATCGCATTGTGTCCATTTTTATATTTTATGAAGTCAAATAGCCATTGATTGTTTGTCTTTACATGCATAATCTAATTCTGGCTATCTTTCTAATGCTGTAATTAACTAGAAGAGCACTCAGAGAGCGCAGAACCTCCGCCGCCAGGGGGCAGCAAAGCCAAAAGCACGGCGATTGGAACTCCGGCTCATTGGAAAGACTTGAAATCTTGAACTTTGGAGTATATCTCAGCAGTACTTTGGCCTAGATATGCCAAAATTTGATCACCTCTTTCTTGACTCAATACCCACCTACCCTGAAAATTTCATCAAAATCCGGCCATTAGTTTTTGAGTTATCTTGTACACAAACAAACAAACCAACAAACAAACGGCACCGAAAACATAAACCTCCTCGGCGGAGGTTAACTAGCACGCATGCCGTAGTATGGATGATAACTCAATTACTAATACAAATTGCGTATGAGCTGAAGCAAACTCTTGTCGCGATTCGTTGAAGATAAATGGTGTTATCCAGCCGCGCATCGCCCGCCTATACCTACATTTAGAAATTCTAAGCAGCCCCCGCGCTGAAAGATTTTGTCCCAAGACAAAGGAACTCGTGCCCAAGAGCACACACGCGCATCTGTCATGCACATGGACACGCGCCTGCCTACTCCCAAAGTCGCGCACACGTGTGCATCCAGCACGCGCGCCAGCACACACATGCACACTAGCATGTACACACACACCACTGTTACTCTCTCTAGATCGTATATAGTCCTGCCGTAGATTAGCCCATGTAGGTTCTGTGTTTGTTTGTTTAATAAATTAATTTATTAAACCTGTAGTTTGTTTTGGTGCTGTAACACGTGGGAGTCTGATTCAAAATAGCCCACGTAGAACTCCAGAATTCCTTCAGATTATTAATTAAATCCTTGATTTAATTATTGTTTTCTTCAATCATTAATATTGGTTATTTTAATTGTTAATTAAAATTCCATATTTTTGGTTATTTTAGTAATTTTATGAGACTGGTGACTAAATTTGCAGGTTTCCGGCTGAATCGAAACGTCTGAATAATCCATCCTCGCTATTTTACGTATCGTAAAAGACAGATTCCCCGATGTATTTTGGTGCCTCCTGGGAGGGACTTTAATATTTTTATTAAAGTTTAAATAAATAATCATTTACTAATTTTATTAGTTATTAATTACATGTGATAGCCATTTAAATGCCCTTTTTAAGCTGCTGCACCTACACCTCATATCAAGGATACATGTTTTGCCTCACTAAGAAAATGGTGATAGAAATAGGTGTTTTAAGTCTTAAAATAAGTAAATTTCCCTTTCCTGAAAATCACTTTTTGCAGTGAGAGAGAGAGAGAGATCAATCGATGGAGACAGAAGACGGAGACGGCGTACTGTCTGATGCATGGCAGCGATCCCCCAAGAGACAGACAGACAGTCAGGGGGTCAGGCACCTGGCTGCCAATCAATGGAGAGCGAATGAACCACCAGCCGGACAAGTCATCTCTCGGGGGGTCTAGACTGAGGCGTTGGCAGATTGCACCCTTGTGCCTCACTAATCCCCCCCCCCACTCCTGGTGCCACCAAGCAAAGGTCGGTGGCCACTGCTGACTAAAAATAAAAATAAAGAGAACATGAAAGTTTGGGAGAGAAAACTATAACAGGAAATGAACGATAGCAATCTTTCGCCTACCGTTACCACCTCCTCCATTCCTCTGTCTCTCAATCTCTTCGACTCTCTTTCTTTTCTGTACGTCTGAGGCTTTTTCCTCCAAGTACACGGTGGAGCTCGTATGTATATACGATTTGCTGCCACTATAATAGGTACCCTTTTACAATGTGATATTCTGAGATACTCTAACTGTTCCGTTTGGTACCAACACTAATACTAAGGTTACAGCCTTAGATAACATTTCCTCCAGGTCTGAACAACAACTGAATCATTTAACCACAGCTGAATACTTCAGAGCATTGCGTTGCTGTCATACAAAAGGCTGATCACATATTTTCATTAATGAGCAGGTGTGCAGGTGTATCTGCAAGGGCGGACACTGAGACTAGTCACGTAGGATGAACAAACTATTTTAACCAGAAATGGTTTTAAATTTATTTTGTTGGTTGGGTTATTTCTTTTACAAGGGTTTTCTTCACGGCTGACTTGGACAGATAGCTTGACCAGCCAGCAGTTTCTTTTTATATGTTTTGCTCTTTACTGCTGTTTTGTTAAATAAGAGATTTTTAAAGAGTCCAATTCTTTCTCTCTGTCTGTCTTGATTGGTAATTTCTCGCCGCACCACCTGCCTGGCAGAAATCTCGTTAATGGCGGCTCTTGTTTACATAACCTGGCCTCATTATGCGATTTGCGGTGGTACTTAGGACATTCATATCACCCGTCTAAACTTCTGTTCCGATTCTCTCACCTCCGTCTCGCCACTTGACCCTACTTTGTCTCTCAGTACCTTTGCTTATTCCATTTTTTTCCTTGCGAGTTCAGAGAGTGCACAGGCGCTGTCCGGAACAGTGAGATTGATAACAAAGTGGTGGAGCGAGCAGTCTGAATCATAGGCGCACCGCAACATTGCTGAGGAAAATGGTCAGTGTTTAGATCAACAGCAACAGAATTTATAAGAGTCCTATCCACTATGGTCAGAATGCCAATACTAAATACACACTCTTTGACTTAAATTCACACTTGAAATTTTCTGGTTGATTTTAATCCATATTTTTATACTGAAATCAAGGTGGAGGGAAAACAGCTTCAAACATTCATAAACATGAAGTAAGCATTTAGTGGCTATATAACAAGGAACCAATGATGGTAATGTAACCAGGAACCAGGTTTTCACTAGTAACAAAGAGGGAGGTATCGAGTGGAAATGTAACCAGGAAGTGGGCAATGTCAAATAATGTAACCAGGCACCAGGTATTTACCAGTAATGTAACCAGGCACCAGGTATTTAGCAGTAATGTAACTAGAGAGTAGGCATTCAAAGGACGTGCAGCCAGGAAGTAGGCTACGACTGATAATGTAACCAAGAAATTGGCACTGGGTGGTAGTGTGGTCAGGAATTTGGCATTAAGAGGTTATGTAACTGAGCAGCAGGTATTAATTTAATCAGGAAAAAGGAGATAATAACGGTAACACAGAAAAGAATGTAGGTACAAACTCATACTTGAGCTCGAAAGAACCATACTGGGCCAACCCATGTTGAGGAACTTTTGAGAAAATGGGACTTAAAGTTGCCAGCCTCCTGTGTCATCTAGATTAACTGGGAACTAGAAACACTGCATATTTTATAAACTCCAGATATGTAAAATTATGTAACGCACTTCTTATACATGTTTTTGATGCCCTTCTGTTTCATTTAAAGTGTAAGGTACCTCCTTCTGAAGCGGAACCATCATCTTCTGATTCTTTTGGGTCAAACTCTGGGTCTCCATTATCTTCCACTTCACCACCATCATCAGGCATAGCAGTTCCTCATCAGGAATACCTAGCCGCCATGTTTACATTGAATTATGGAGAAGTTCTGGGATGGTCCACTATGGCTAAAGCAGTGCAGTGTATAAGTCCGGGGGCGGAGAGGACATTTGCTTGTATTAACAATCCATGTGGGCAGATTTGGTTGGCTCATTTAGGAAATTTAGATCTCAGTTTTCTGCACATGCTGACTACCTCAACTCTATTTCACCAAAAATGCGGGATGGCCCAGTATGGTTCTTAGGGGCTCAATGAAACATTAAGCATTAAAACTAGTGATGTAACCAGGATGGAGACAATGGCTGGAAATTAACTGGTTCACTGAGGTTGGTGAAGCGGAAGGCTTCCTGCTTTTGCGTAGAAAACATAAAATACTGTAGTACCAGTCATGGCAGTGACATCCAGTTTACAGGAACAAGGACGGAGAATTCTTTTAAAATCATTCATCGATGTTGAGTTACAAAAAACAAGTGCAGATTTCAAAGGGGTGTGTTTTATAATGTTACCGAGCCCAAAATTCTATCTTACACCAGACTAACTAGGAATGGCTGGTTTAAGCCGTGGCATAACCACTTGCAGCTTGAAAACCAACTGACCAGTCTATCCAGTTGACAAGTCCAACAGTCTGACCACCAGCTTACTAAATCAGTTCAACCAGCTCTGATCTACTTTTTCCAACTATACACTAACATTGACCGCTCACCAACCAGCTGGGACCAAACTTGAAGTTTCAAAACATATTTTTAACCATGGAATTTCAGCTTAGGATCAAGGCCGGAACTTTCTACAGGCCTGAACATGCAGGGATGTACACTTTGGCTAGCTATCTTGTGTATGTGTGCGCATCTTCTTTGCAAGTTGTGTACCGACTGAACTCGACAGCAAGTGTGCTCATCTCCTCCAACCACTCGTTACGGTAACCAGCTCCATCTGTCAGCGTGACGTCTTGTCCATCTCGCCTGCGCGCTGCGACAGTTGGCAGCCTGTCATCTGTGGCCTGTCAGTTGCCGCTAATGGCGGACCTCACTCAGGGAGGGCATTGGGGGGGGCCCAAAGAAAGACACAAGCTTGAGTGTTTCTCCTGGTGGCCCAGCTCCGCTGCTCTGATCCTGTGCGCACCACTGAAGGGGTGGGGAGGCAGACTATTGATCAGCGTAACCCGCAATAACTCTTCCAGCCCACACGAGCCAAAGTCGTCACCATCTTTATCATCGGTCTTACCACAGTCATCAGCGTCATAACCTCCATCATTATTATAAGAAACCATCGCCCCATCAACAATCATCAGCTTCACCACCTCAATCATTATTATGAGAAACCATCACCCAACCACAATCATTATTAAAAGAAACCATCGCCCCAACCACAATCATCAGCTTCATCACCCCATCATTATTATAAGAAACCATTGCCCAACCCCAATCATCAGCTTCATCACCCTCATCATTATTATAAGAAACCATTGCCCTAACCACAATCATCAGCTTCATCACCTCAATCATTATTATAAGAAACCATCGCCCAACCCCAATCATCAGCTTCATCACCCCATCATTATTATAAGAAACCATCACCCAACCACAATCATTATTAAAACAAACCATCGCCCCAACCACAATCATCAGCTTCATCACCCCATCATTATTATAAGAAACCATTGCCCAACCCCAATCATCAGCTTCATCACCCTCATCATTATTATAAGAAACCATCGCCCCAACCACAATCATCAGCTTCATCACCTCAAGCATTATTATAAGAAACCATCACCCCACCACAATCATCAGCTTCATCACCCCATCATTATTATAAGGAACCATCGCCCCATCGCAATCATCAGCTTCATCACCTCAATCATTATTATAAGAAACCATCGCCCAACCCCAATCATCAGCTTCATCACCCCCATCATTATTATAAGAAACCATCGCCCAACCCCAATCATCAGCTTCATCACCCCCATCATTATATCCCCGAACGCTGAATGGTATTCATAAGGGTATTATGTTTTTGGTCCGACCGCGGCCGCCGCACTACGTGTTAACGCGATAACTTCAGTAATATTTCAATTACAAATTCCAAATTTTGCACATAAGTAAGTATCATAAAGAGGAAGAACTGATTCGATTTTGGACAATTTACGATGTCTAGATTGGCCACCAGGGGCCAAAAACTGATTTCAGTGTTAACGTGATAACTGCAGTAATATTTCAATTAGAAATTCCAAGTTTTGCATTTAAGTAAGAATCATAAAGAGGAAGAACTGATTCTATTTTGGACAATTTACAATCTCTAGATTGGCCACCAGGGGCCAAAAAGGGAAAAAATCACTGTTTTTATCATATCTCTGGAAATATTTGTCTGATTGACCTCAAATCAAGTGCAAATGAAAGGTCATGACCTGAGGATGTGTCCCACGATGACTTTATACCTGTTTGGTTCAAAATTTTGACACAAGGTGGAGCTTTGTCACATAAAATTCGCCATTTTTGCTATATCTTTGGAACTATTTCTCCAATTGACATGAAACTATGTGCAACTGCAAGGTCATGACCTCACAACGTGTCACATAATGACATCATACCTGTATGGTTCAATATTTTGCCACCAGGTGGCGCTTTGTGATGGAAAATTACGCCATATCTTCAGAACCATTTGCCCGATTGACCTGAAATTAAGTTCAAATGAAAGTCTTTTCAAGGTCTATTCAAGGGTTGGGGAATTGGAGCATTGGGGGCGTTCGGGGATATACCTCCAGCTGTCGCCTCCGACGGCATAAGCCTAGTGTTGTGTTCCGTGGTCTGAGTGTCTGGTTAGTCAATTTTAGGTTTCTATTATTTTGGTATGTCAGTTTTTTAGTCCATGTCCTAGTGTCCACATTTCATTCCTCTCCCATGTAGTCCAGTCCACGTTTTACCCATGTACTGTCTTTGCTTTCTCCCCGGTTGCGTCATTGTTTGTAGCAGTTTCTGTGTTAATTGATTGTGACACTATTTCGGGTGATTTAATGGATTCTGGGTTTCATCCTTCCTTCTGTTCTCGTTTGCTAGTTTTCCCTTGCTTTTTTATACATACTAACATTACTAACAGTTTGTTGTTTTCTAAAATTACTAACCAAACTAACCTTGTATATAATACTAATCTACTAACGAGCACCCGGGATTGTATAGCTGCATTTACTAATTGACTAATTATCTCTCAGCAGTCGCTCTGTTCTAGTCTCCGCCCCTTGCTTTACTGTTCACTAGCTTTGCTAAAGTTTCCCGCAGAATCTCTGCATTCTTATAATCTGTTCTGGCTCTTTTTCTGTACACTTAGGAGTCTTTTTATCCAGTTTATTTATCCCATCTTTGGGATTGTCTTGTGATCCTTGTCTGTGTGTTAATGTTAATCTGTTTTCATGTAATTGGTTTCCCTCATGTTCCACCCCTTGTTAATTAGATTAAGTTTCAACACCTGTGTCTGTGTGTGCCCCTGCCCTATATATCCGAGCCTTTTCTGCACGCAAGCAGATCTGACTTTGCATTCCCACTCCCGCTGTTGCGCCCACTCCCCCTGCCCTGCGCACTTCTCCTCTGGTCCCCTCAGTTTTTCCTCTGTGTTCTCAGTTCAGCCTCCCTCCCTGATCAGCCTGCCCTTCCTGCTGCCTTCAAGCCCCTGGTGCCCCCTGTCTCCTCCAGTGTCTTCTGTGCCCTTTGTGCCAGTCTGCCTCCACCGTCTCAAGTTGTCCTGAGCACCAGCCGCCCTGCCTGTCCTGAGCACCAGCCGCCCTGCCTGTCCTGAGCTTCAGCGTCCTGGCCCCTGAGCCCCAGCGTTCCTGCCTGCCCTGAGCCCCAGCGTTCCTGCCTGCCCTGAGCCCTGTGTCCTGTCTGTCCCCCTCCTTACGTTCTCCCTGACCCTTCTCCTGGCCAGCTGTGCTACCCGAGTTAGCCATCTGCCAGCTGTGCCAACTGTCTTGTCTTGTGAGTATTTCCTAGCGTCCCGAGTATCTGTTCCCGAGTCTGCCCCCCTGGTGTCTGTTCCTGAGTCTACCCCCCTGGTGTCTGTTCCCGAGTCTGCCCCCCTGGTATCCGTTAGAGTTTTTGGATTTCTTATTTCTCCTTTTTTCAGTGCGAGGCACGGTGTTTTTGTTGGCCGAAGTGCCCCTTTTTCCCCCCTGGTTTGTTCCTGTATTTATTTTAATAAATATCATTTTGCATCCCCGCATCTGGCGTCTCACTCCCCTTTGTGTCTCCCTCCCGTTCCGAGTTTTCCTAGTTCCCCTAGTGTGTTTCCCTCGTGTACCCTTAACACCTAGTTATTATAAGAAACCATCGCCCCATCAGAAATCATCAGCTTCATCACCCCCATCATTATATCCCGAACGCCGAATGGCGTTCTGGGGATATGATGTTTTTGGTCCAACCGCCACCGCCGCACTACGTGTTAACGCGATAACTTCAGTACTATTTCATTAAAAATTTCAAATTTTGCACATAAGTATCATATAGAGGAAGAACTGACTCGATTTTGGACAATTTACGATCTCTGGATTGGCCACCAGGGGCCAAAAACTGATTTAGGTGTTAACGCGATAACTGCAGTAATATTTCAATTAGAAATTCCAAGTTTTGCATATAAGTAAGAATCATAAGGGGGAAGAACTGATTCAATTTTGGACAATTTACAATCTATAGATTGGCCACCAGGGGCCAAAAACGGAAAAAAATCACTTATCATATCTCTGGAAATATTTTTCTGACCTCAAATCAAGTGCAAATGAAAGGTCATGACATGATGTGTCCCACGATGACTTTATACCTGTTTGGTTCAAAATTTTGACACAGGGTGGAGCTTTGTCTCATTTAATTCGCCATTTTTGCTATATCTTTGGAACTATTTCTCCAATTGACATGAAACTATGTGCAACTGCAAGGTCATGACCTCACGTGTCACATAATGACATCATACCTGTATGGTTCAATATTTTACCACCAGGTGGCGCTTTTTGGTGGAAAATTACCATTTTGTCCCATTGACCTGAAATTAAGTTCAAATGCAAGTCTATTCAAGGTCTATTCAAGGATTGGGGAATTGGAGGATTGGAGGTGTTCAGGGATATACCCCAAGTCATCACCTCCGACGGCATAAGCCTAGTTATTATAAGAAACCATCACCCCACCGCAATCATCAGCTTCATCGACCCCATCATTATTATAATAAACCATCCCCCAACCACAATCATCAGCTTCATCACCCCCATCTGTTGGGATTCTGTATTCCTTTCATGCCTTGTTTAAGTTCTGTACCTGGCTTTGCCATGCTTTTTGATTTCTGTGTTTAGTGACCACTGCTCTGTCTGACCATTCCTTGCTTGTGTATTGTGTTTTGGTAATTTTAGGAATCCTGTTTTTATTTTTCATATCTTGCATTATTCATAGTCTTTGCCCTGTTTCATAGATTCCTTGCCATGTTTATTTTTCTGCCATGCCTTGCTCTGCACTTCGTCTACCCAGTCTTGTCTCTTGTAGGTCTTTGCTCACGATCCCTTGTCTTGCGTGCCACTCATTCGGGTGATTTATTGGTTTCCGGGTTTCAACCTTCTTTCATTATCTCGTGTTCTTCCTTCCTCTCTCTTTTTGCTATCTACTGACCCATACTAACAGTTTGTTTTGCTTACTAACCCATATTAACATATTAACATTGTATATTTTTCTAACTTACTAACATGCACTCGGGATTGTATAGCTGCACATACTAATTGACTAACGATCTCTGAGCAGTCGCCCAATTCTAGTCTCCGCCTCCTTGCCTATCCCTAATTATCTCTGCTGCAAGTTTCTGTGGATTTCCACTTATACTTTGTGCTTTCCTTTTCTTTAATCTTTGGACTATAGTACTCCTTAACCGGAGCTTTTGTTTTGTACTTAGGTTTGTCTTGTGATCCCTGTCTGCGTTTTGGCTTTTGCCAAATTCATGTAATTAGATTACTCCTCATATGTCCCTCCTGATCTTTGTATCATTGATTGCACCTGTTTCTCCCTGGTCATGTGTTCACCCGGATGTGTATTTAAGATGTCTGTTCATGCACTTCCTTTGTCAGATCGTTCTTCCTAGTTTCCTGTGCCACGTTTGTTTCCGCCTTGATTCTGAGTGATTTATCTTTCTGACTGGACATGCCTGACTACAAGCTTTGCCTATTCCCTGTGTTGTACCGCATCCTTGTTTATCGACCTCTTTTTGCCTGACTACGATTTTTGTGATTGGTGCCCTGGTTTTTGATTCTGGATTATGCCCATTGGACTTTGATTTTGGATTGTGGACTCTGTACTGTTGCCAGCTCTGTTGGGGGGTTTCCCCCTTCAGAAATAAAGCTTCCTTTTTGCATTTATCTGGTTTTCGCGATTGGTTCATTTCGTAAATCTCAACACCATCATTATTATAAGAAATCATCCCCCCACCGCAATCATCAGCCTCATCACCCCATCATTATTATAAGAAACCATCCCCCAACCACAATCATCAGCTTCATCACCCCCATCATTATTATAAGAAACCCTCGCCTCAACCACAATCATTAGCTTCATCGTCTCCATCATTATAACATGAAACCATCCCCCCAACCACAATCGTCATCATCACCTCCACCATTATTATAAGATACCATTGCTATCACAATCATCAGCTTCATCATGTCTCTCTTTATTACAAGATACCATCACTCTAACCACATTCCTCAGCTTCATCGTCTCCATCATTATTATGCTGCTTCTTTAGGCACCAAATAAAGGTGGTCTGATTCCCATTAAAGCAGCTTGTCTTCTTGCATTTGTAAATGCAGTTTACTACAGTAAAAGCATGAAATAAATTGACCATCTAATAGAGCCGTAATAATCAGTAATAAACAGTGGCTGGCCTCTGAACGGCTTGGGGTTCCCCAGGAGGCGTTACAGGAAATGGCTGCGGAGGGGGACGCCTGGGCCTCTCTGCTCATTTTGCTACACCGGCGACCCGGCTCCAGATAAGCGGCAGAAAATGGATGGATTGATGGATGTATTTGACAGGATTCCCATTACAACTGTTTGAGTTTCTTTCCTTTTTTTTTTAATTAGAGGTTTGGCCTGTGGGTGGTGCTAAAGGGAAGGTCATAGGGTCACCAACACCACCTCTATACACCAGGAACATTCACAGTAGGTTTGACATTATTCCCATAAAAATTGAGTTATTGATCTAGGAACTGGAAAATGTGGCCAAGTGGTGGCACAACCGGAAACATTTCAAACCAACCACAATTAATTACTTGCTCCATGCTCTCACTTGCTAGTAATAGGTAGCCATCTTTCCCTGGCATTTGGGCTTGTATCGCCAGTCTGACATTTAATTTCCTGACAAGGAATTTAAGGATAAAGGATAAGATAATTACTGTACAGACTGATCTATGAGTCTCTAAAAGGGATAATGACCAATATATCTCCAGACACCAATAACAGGCAGATGCCTCCTTGCTCATTGTGTTTCCATGGCCTGAATTTACTGTTGAAGTAGGAAACTCATGCAGAGAAATATCTTCAATATCTTGAGAGGTCAAGCCCTTAATTTTCATGGCAAAGAGACAATGATGTACAGCCAGGCACATATTCATATATTTGGACACTGACAACATTGGTGCTATTTTAGCTGTCAAACACAGAATACTTGAGTTGAAATTAAATTATAAATGAATATGAGCGCAAAATGCAGACGTTCTGCTTCAATCGGAAAGTAAACACATGGAAATTGGGTGGAGGTATGGGAATTTTAGAACAGTTTTCTCAGTGGTCCTCTTTTCAAGGGCCTAAAAGTAATTGGACAACTGACTGCTCAGCTTTTTTTTTAAATTCAGAAATAATTTAATTTAAAATTGAACAAAAAGAAAATTTTCACTTAAAATTGAACGATAAAAAGTGTTGCATTGGATTTGCAATCTGTTGCAGTTAATGGAATGAAATCTAAAGATCTGTCACTGCCAGTGTAGTCAGCCATTTCTGGGCTGAAAAATTAAAACAAACCAGAGAGAGAGAAAAAAAACCATTAAGAGTGGTGAAGTGAACTCTATAATGTATTCTTAAAAACAAAGAAAGCACTGATAAGCTCGGGAATACAAAAAGGCCAGGAAAACAACTGTGATGCACGATAGAAGAATTATCTCACTGGTACAGGAAAACCCCAACATGACAGTTGGCCAGATCAGCAGCACCCTCCAGTAAGTGGCTGGATTAGTGCTAAAGTCAGCAATCAAGAGAAGACTTTGCCAAAGTAAATACAGAGTATACTTCAAGATTTAAAACATTATTAAGGCTCAAAAACAATATATTTGACCAAAAAAAAAAAAAATCTCAAAAAGCCTGTATAGTTCTTTCACTTGCGTTTGAAAGATGAGAAGAGAAGAGTCTGGAGGGGTGTCATATTCCACGCCAGGAATCAAGTTTGGGGGCGGAGAACAATCCAAAAGTCGGTTTATTGACGGCAGAATGGTAATGAATGGGGATGGAATCCCGAAGGAAGACGTAGGGTCTGAACCCCAGAAGTAGAGAGCACAGTTGAACAAAGATGTAACAGGTGAAGCTGGATTGCCTACTGTCGGGCAGTGGCTTCCAGGATAACAGCCAAATGGAGTGCATGCTTCTCCAAAGCTGAACTGTCCCACAGGAGGATTAAGTAGCTTCAGAGAAACTGGGTTCCAATCCTGATGTCTGTGAGAGCTTGTTCACAACAAACTGGATAGAGGAACAGACTTGAAAGCGTAAACAAAATCTCGGTCCCAGTCCTGGACCCTGAGCAGTCTTGGAAGCTTGTTTGAGTTAACTGAGTAAAGATGGAAGCTTCTGAGAATAGGTGTCATTAATGGATGAGTTACACTTAATGATGACGAAGAGTTTCCACCAGGAATACTGACTGGTTCGAGCACAAATAGCAAATTACAATCCGGCAACTTGCAACTCCATGCAGAGGGTTTAATACAAGTCACTGGAACATGAGGAAGTTACCATGAAATAAGACACAGCCAGTAAAAGGAATGCGCTGAGATGCAAACCCACCGAAGAAGACATACTTCTAACAGATATGCAAGTCTCTGAATAGGAGGAGAAACAGAAGGCATTCGCATGAGGACAGAAACTGCTCATTATCCAATATAAGCCTGCCAGTGCAAACAGTTCTGTTGTGTTTGTTGAGGATGTAACTGCTGACAAAAGCACCAGGATGAATTCAGAATGCTGTTTGAGTACATTATCAGTTCAGATCCACCTTAATGCTTCAAAACTCATTCCATGGTTTTTAACAGGGCAGCCAGACAATGACTATAAGCACAGCAAAAAAAACTAACCCTAATTTTTTAAGGCAAAGAAGTGGAAAGTTCCACAATGGCCAAGCAAATGACCTATCCTGAATCTAAGGGAGCATGTTTTTAATGCTGTTATAGGCAAACTGACCCAAGAACAAGCAGGAACTAAAGACAGCTGCAGTGAACGCCGGGCAGAGCATCATCAGCGAAGAAACCAGGGTCTGGTGATGTCTGTGGGTCCAGACTCCAGACAGGCATTCACTGCAGGAGGTATGCTACCAAGAATCAAAAATGAAAATTTAGTTTATGACTATTACTTTGCCCAAATACTTTTCAGACCCTAAAATTCCTACACAGTAAAAGGAATATTTTTGGAAAAACTCTGAATGACCCTTCCAACACATCTCGACTGATTTGTCTCAAAATTGGTGGCACACAGAGCCGAATTAAAAGGTTGTCAGTGTCCAAATATTTTTGTACCTGGCTGCACCACCCTAAAATGCGGCAAAGAAAATGGAAAATAGATAATACAATCATTTAAAAATGGAAATATGAACTAAGGGACATGCAGAGCCCAGAGATAACTGATGAGCAGAGGTAAAGCGAGCAGACAATGAGCAAAACGGAAATTGACTGCTAATGGGCAGATATGAAATGAATGACTAATGACCACGGTGATACAAACAGCCAATGAGCAGCCTGACAAGACATAACCAATGAGAAGAGCTGGAAAAAATGAGCAGAATACAAATGAACAACTAATGAGCAGTGATGAAAAGCCAATGAGCCAAACCAAAATAAATCAGGGATGTACGTAAGTCCAGTTTCAAATTGGGAAGGGGGGTATCGCCAATGTGGGTGGGCAGGGTTTATGTTAAGATTATGATACAGCCAGCTATACATTTCCCAGGGGAACTTTGGGAACACAGTGCTTTACATAGCAGATGGGCTTTAGGCTACAGTGCTTTATGTAGCCCAGGCAAGGCCAGTAAAAGCATGATTAATGTTGTGATTAATGTTCCGAGTTCAGGGGAAGTGTTTGGTGCAATTCAATATTTCTTCAAAAGATTGCAGGCCGCAAACCACCAATCAGAGCTCTCCATTTGGCACCCTTCCACCCCCCACTCCCACCCCCACCCCCACACCCATTGGTGGAATGAACTTCCCAGTGAAGTCGAGAGAGCTGAGGCCCAATCCATATTCAGCTAAGAACGAAAAAAAAAAAACTCATTTCTTCGGATGAGACCGCTTCTCCCTCGACTCTCTTTTGCAATCTCTCCGTTTTTATTTGGGCTCTCTTTTTGGGATGATTTTATGGGCATACCTAACATACCTAAGAAAAGGTTATCCGTCTTGTGGTATTTACCTCCGCTAGAGTGCAAATTGCTGTTTGCGAGGTTAGCCTTGAGCTTATCGATTATAAAGCGGCCTGAGGAGTCCACTGGGTGATACTGCATTTTTAGTATTCCTAAGAATAACAGCCGCTCTCCGCTGCAGTAAGTCACTGCGATAAGTGATTGTAATGTGATGTAATGTTATAGCGGCCCCGCTGCTAAATCCCGAAACGTGCATGCAATGAAAACAAACTTTTTTTAGCCGCTGCGAATGTTTAGACAGCAGTAAAGCGAGGCTGTTGCCACGGCTGCAGAGAGTTGGTGGGGTCGTGAAACTTGGCGCTTGGGGCGCGACTGCGGCTTTGACGCCAAAAGGTAGTGGCTTCGGAGGAAACGGGGATAAAATAAACAGTAAACGAGTTATTAGCGTTTCCCTGCTGTCCTAGGGATGCTTTTGTAATGCGCCCCGGTGGGGGGAGGTGGGATTTGAGGTCAAGGTAGAGGTGGGATGGGGGTTGGAGGAAAAGGGTCTGCTTTTGATTTTGTCCTGGGTGACCAATTATTAGGGCTTTGCTTCTTCATGCTTACCTCCCCAAATCAATGTTCTTTGCATCTTTCCTCTTCATTTAAAATGCATTGGGGGAAGGGTTGGGGCGGAGACTGGCTTAAAATGTTAACTTGGATTATGTCTGTATTACTCTAATTAACATGCACCCAAAAAAGTAAACCATACCAAGGAAAGCTGGAGGTATGCCTCCATAATCCAAATTCGAATTTAAAGTGAATCACATTCGTGTAATGAAATTCGCTTTGTTGTTTCACATCGGTTGAATATTGTCAAACCCTTAAAGCGATGCATATGAGCACCGGGAGGAGAGAAACAGATTAGCGGTGAGCAAACGTTACATAACAAAGCGAATATTGCCATCTCGGCTCGTTCGCTCGGAGGACGGAGGCGCAGAGACGTCTCCGAGTCGAGTCGGCGACAGGCTGGCGGTGAAGTTCACAGGGAGCACAGAAACCACCTGCTGAGGAAGAGGAGGAGCCGGGGAGGAAGAGGAGCCTTTTGAGCTTGTGTATTAGGGCTGCTTTTCTCTGCTGAATTTATGTTCATAGAGAATCTCTCTCTCACTCTCTCTCAAGCATCTCTCTATCTCTCTCTCTCACTCTCTCTCAAGCATCTCTCTATCTCTCTCTCAAGCATCTCTCTATCTCTCTCTCTCACTCTCTCCCAAGCATCTCTCTATCTCTCTCTCAAGCATCTCTCTATCTCTCTCTCTCTCTCATTCTCTCTCTCTCTCAAGCATCTCTCTCTCTCTCACTCTCTCTCTCTCTCTCTCTCAAGCATCTCTCTCACACTCACACACACAATGTACAAGCACACACACACAAATGCCCAAGCACACTTACATAAACACAAACAAGCATGCACCCACATAGACACACACAGGTACACACAAAAACACACACACGATAATCCTACAGCAACCCGCACCCACATGCATGAACACACAAACTTGCACTTACACCCAAACCCACACACAGAACAATAACAAGCCAAAAATACAAACCCATGAATGCACACACTAAAACACATACCCACACACACTAAAACACAAATGCACACAGGCTTGCGCCCATGTAGGCTCAAACACAGGTAAACACACGTGAACACACACGCACACACACACTGAAAACAAACCCATACCTACCCGTACACACGCACATGCAAAAAATCATGCGCACATACAAACAGGTATGCAAACACATACCCGTAGACACACACACACGCACACACACTGTATTGCAGATCTGATACCCCACAGACATGACTTTACCCTGTGTCTCACATTTCACTGATGTCTGTCAGACACACAGACAGACTGACAGACAGAGCTCCCGCCCACGTTTTAGCCACAGGCCCCCAGCACAGAGCAGTCTCTGTCCCAACAGGCCCTACAGTGGGCCCCAGAGGCCCTTTGTAGCACCGCAGCTGATCTTTACTCCTATTGGGCAGAGGCAGAAACCCCGCCAGTGCCAAGATCCTCTATTGGTGCAGAGATAAATGTGAGAAGCCGAAATGTAATGTGGTGACAGCACTCATTTCTGGAGATTTCTTTTGTGCACCGAGTCTGACAACATGGATAGACTCCGACAACAGAGGATGAAAAATGGATATTGTTCTGTTCCTTTTAAGCCGATCCATAGTATTCCCGCACGGCTTAGCCGAGGGTACTGAAAACAGACTGCCGTTCATCTCCAACCTACGAGCCTGTTCTCTTCATCCCTTCGGCTTTGCACTGCTGGTATGCAGCTCTCCATGCAATTAATATTTTTCTACATCTCAATCAAACAGACGACACCAAAAAAAACAGAGCAGCTGCCACGTGACATCGCCCTCTTCGGTACAGAAATGGCCGATATTAAGATCAATTTGTATGCTCTGTGATTTAAAACACGACACAGACTCCGGTAAGTTTGATACAAAATTCCCGCCAAGCGACTTTTATCTGTTAAGATACTCTGTCCGAGGCACAAAGCGTAGCATGGATCGCCACCACAAGGATTCGCTTGGATTCTCTCTCTCTCTGATTTATTTTTGTTTTTAGTTGAAAAGACCAGGCAATAATAAACCAGAGCTAAACGCTGGATGACATTTCGTCTGGCTGTAAACTCGGGCCGGCAGACGGGAGCTGTCAAACGAGCGCCGTCCTCACAAACATGAGGCCGAGCAAGCCACGCGTGGGCGGGTCCAGCGCACTGAGAAGAGATCACATGATCCCTGGGGAGGGCAGGCGTGGGCCAGCATTACTGCGAGCTTCAGCTGCCACTACTGCACTCTTCTAGTCGTGCTGTGGTTTAAACGTCTGCTGAGAAGACCATGGCATTTTATTTCAGCCAGCCAGCTAATGTATAAACAGATCATTGCAGTTTTAACAAATACAGTAGATACAGTCATATTCTGATATCTGGGCTGTGACCCTGACAAACCCTGTGGGCTTCTGAGCTGGAGAAAAAGAGGATAGGCAGCTTCAGGATATCCCCCCCAACCCCCCAGAGGAAATTTGGAGCCCAGAGGTCCATGCTGGGATGGATGTGCAATGTAATAGCAGCAGGTAAGAGTGATGCAGAAGCAGATAATGTTGGGAGAAGCAGCAGAGAGTGATGCAGCACAGCAGCAGGTAATGTTACTAACAGCAGGTAAGAGTGATGCAGCCCAGCAGCAGGTAATGTTACTCGCAGCAGGTAAGAGTGATGCAGCCCAGCAGCAGGTAATGTTACTAACAGCAGGTAAGAGTGATGCAGCCCAGAAGCAGGTAATGTTACTCGCAGCAGGTAAGAGTGATGCAGCCCAGCAGCAGGTAATGTTACTAACAGCAGGTAAGAGTAATGCAGCACAACAGCAGGTAATGTTACTCACAGCAGGTAAGAGTGATGCAGCCCAGCAGCAGGTAATGTTACTTACAGCAGGTAAGAGTGATGCAGCCCAGCAGCAGGTAATGTTACTCGCAGCAGGTAAGAGTGATGCAGCCCAGCAGCAGGTAATGTTACTAACTGCAGGTAAGAGTGATGCAGCCCAGCAGCAGGTAATGTTACTAACAGCAGGTAAAAGTGATGCAGCCCAACAGCAGGTAATGTTACTAACAGCAGGTAAGAGTAATGCAGCACAACAGCAGGTAATGTTACTCACAGCAGGTATGGGTGATGCAGCACAGCAGCAGGTAATGTTACTCACAGCAGGTAAGAGTGATGCAGCCCAGCAGCAGGTAATGTTACTAACAGCAGGTAAGAGTGATGCAGCCCAGCAGCAGGTAATGTTACTCGCAGCAGGTAAGAGTAATGCAGCACAACAGCAGGTAATGTTACTCACAGCAGGTATGAGTGATGCAGCACAGCAGCAGGTAATGTTACTCACAGCAGGTAAGAGTGATGCAGCCCAGCAGCAGGTAATGTTACTAACAGCAGGTAAGAGTGATGCAGCCCAGCAGCAGGTTATGTTACTCACAGCAGGTAAGAGTGATGCAGCCCAGCAGCAGGTAATGTTACTCACAGCAGGTAAGAGTGATGCAGCCCAGCAGCAAGTAATGTTACCAACAGCAGGTAAGAGTGATGCAGCCCAGCAGCAGGTAATGTTACTCACAGCAGGTAAGAGTGATGCAGCCCAGCAGCAGGTAATGTTACTAACAGGAGGTAACGGTGATGCAGCCCAGCAGCAGGTAATGTTACTCACAGCAGGTAAGAGTGATGCAGCACAGCAGCAGGTAATGTTACTAACAGCAGGTAAGAGTGATGAGGCCCAGCAGCAGGTAATGTTACTAACAGCAGGTAAGAGTGATGCAGCACAACAGCAGGCAGAGGCATGTGTTTGCAGCTTAAATAGCCCACCTCACAGAGGGGCGGAGCGGAGCAGTGGTAGATATCCATTGCAGTGTCTATGAGTGAGGTAGGCATGTCTTGCTTGGTCTGCCTGAACAACTTCTGCAAGCTATGTTCCATTTAATTGTACAGTATGTGGTGTCAAAATAAAAAGAAATCAGAGGACAAAGAGTTAAGAAAAAAAGCTCAGAAATAGATGTAACACCAGATTGGGAGCTGATACAAGAGCGTGATATTCAAAAAATAGTGCCACAGGCCCTGTAGCTCACCTGACCACTCAAGGGAAATGCCTTGATCAAATTTAGTGTCCAAATGGGTGGGAAGATACTTGTCAAGTTTCAGCTTCATTGGTCAAGTAGATTTAGAGAAGAAGAGTTTTAAAGGTTTCAGTGTAACTTAGAGGGGTCGTACAAAGTTGAAGGTCAAAGCAAGGTCAAAATTCAAAATACGGAAAAATTTGTATTATATGTGATGCATCTTGCTACTTACTACCTACATAGCAAATTTCAGCTGAATATGTGCAATAATAGCTTTCATATGGCCAATTATGTGATTTTCAAAAATCGGATCGGAACGCCTTGAACAAAACATAGTGTCCTCATAGGCAGGAAGGTACCTGTCAAGTTTTACCTTCATTGGCCAAGTAGTTTCAGAGAAGATGATTTTGAAATATTTCAATGTAACTCACAGGGGTTGTATAAAGTTGAAGGTGTAAGCAAGGTCAAAATTCGAAATACGGAAAATCTTGCCACGTACTGACTACATAGCAAATTTCAGCTGAATACGTGCATAAATAGCTTTCAGATGGCCAATTATGTGATTTGAAATCGGATCGGAACACCTTGAATAAACTTTGGTGTCCTTATGGGTAGGAAGGTACCTGTCAAGTTTCAGCTTCATAGGCCCAGTGGTTTCGGAGGAGAAGATGTTTACGGACGATGAATAACGATGACGACGAACGACAACGACGAACAACAAATGACGGACAAACAGGCCATGACATAAGCTCATCGCACTTTGTCGTCAGGTGAGCTAATAAGAGTAATACTTTTCAAGGCAAAATTGAATTTTGACAACGCGCTTATCAGTATTCTGAGTCTTTTCCTGCACATTCCTCCTGCAATCCCACAATGCATTTTGAATTCAGTATAGGCCCAAACAGACACCCCATGCCTCCAAAGCAATTTAATATAAAAAAACCCTGTTTTCATTCATTCAAAATCCACCAGAATGTGAAAGAGGTCTGTGCTTCAATGTTTTGTTAATTACCTGGATACAATCTCCAGAGTATTAAGATCTCTTTCATAGAAATTAAAATAAAAACTAGGAGCCCCCAGGAATTATCAGAGAATAATATTTCTAGATCTACTACACACTTCGACCCTTAGAAATTTCTTCCACAGCAGGACAAGGGGTTTTTTGATTTTTCACACAAAAAAAATAATAATTATATATATATATATATGTATATATATATATATATATATATACATATATAATATTCACAGTGCCCTCCATAATTATTGCCACCCCTGGAAAAGACGTGTTAAAAGCCTTAAAATGAATTCAATTTTCATTGCAGAAGCATACTCTCACACTGAAAATTGCAGTAAAATGTAACCTTCAACTCAAGTGAATTTTAAGAAAAAAAAATGACTAAGAAATAATTATTTTTCATAAAATCACCTGTTCCACAATTATTGGCATCCCTAAGAATTCCTAGGAATTAAATGTAATTGAAGCATTTCTGTCATTTCTACAGTAGTTTATGAAGTTGATCAGAGTATATAGGAACATTTAATTAGTAAATCTTCACTTCCAGTTTCCCTGGGGTATAAATATAACGTGACACAGAGGCCATTTCTCTTATCCACTCTTCAACGTGGGAAAGACAAAGGAACACACCATTCAAGTAAGGCAGATGTGTGTCGACCTTCACAGGTCAGGCAATGGCAACAAGAAAATAGCAACTCGCCTGCACCTGCCCATATCTACTGTCAGAGGAATCATTAAGAAGTTTAAAACAACTGGAACAGAGGTAAACAAGCCTGGGCAAGAACACAAGGTTATTTTGCCACCACGCACAGTGAGGAGGATGGTAAGAGAAATAAAAAGTTCTCCAAAGCTCACTGTTAAAGAACTGCAACAAATGGTAGCATCTTGGGGTCACAAAGTCTCCAAAACAACCATCAGGCGCTATCTACATGCCAACAAGCTGTTTAATTATGGAGGGCGCTGTATATATACATACTTAGCTCCATTAAAAACGCACGGGTGAGGTTTATACTGTATTTGCAAAAAATTGAAGAATCGATTGATTTTTATTGCTTTTCCAGTGAGGCACAAGAGAAAATAAAGAAAAGTGCGTGGTATAGTAATCCTGACGAGTGCTACATGCATGTGCCAAGCACTTCAGTAATAACAAACACTGAGCTGTTTGTGATGTGTACAGTGACACTTGACTACCTTTGGTGTGGTCAATAGCCTACATAAAGCCAACAAAAAAATGAAAAATGCTTCTACTTCAAGAAAGTGGAATGGCTTGTGATACAGGAGAGAGAAAAAGAGCTTTTTGCATGTTATGGGCAAAAATTAGTTGGCTTTCTATCCGAGAATGGAACAAAGACACTGTCACTGACTGACCCCGCTTATGGCAGCCACGAGTGACGATGGCGGCTCAAGTGCGCCACATCTGGTTACAGCCTGTACGTGACAGATTCCGGACAACAACCAAAACTGATCATGAGATGAGCGGTCCGAGACGATTGAGGGTGAGTGCAAGTACCGTTTGATGCTGTCTACGTGAGCAAAACATGCATGCGCACGGCCCCTACAGAAAACCCATTTTATGCCCATCAACAGGAGTAGGAACTCTTCACTTCAGACTGTGGGCACCTGCCTCTGTGTAATTTTTCGGCACTTTATTTACCTGTTTCTGTCTGAGAATGGAAAACAGGTGCGTAAATAGGCAAAAACTGGGTCATGTAGTGTAAATAGCCAGTGATCAGGGTACTTCATGTCGTATAAATAGCAAGTTAATAATGTACTTCTCATAATATAAATGAACTTAATAGAGTACTTGTCATACTATACATAAACAGTAACAGGGTACTTTCTATATTGTAAATAAACCGTTAATAGGATACTTCCTACACTGTAAATAAACTGTAAAAACAGTACTTCCTGCGCTGAAAATAAACTATATATAGGGCACTTCCTACTCTGTAAATATACTGTAAATAGGTCATTGCTTATACCATAAATAAACTGTAAGTATGGTCCTTCCTGGTCCAGACATACATGTATAATTCGATGCACTATTTCTAAATATTTATTGATCAGTGCATGCATATGGATCCATCCATCCATAAACTAATGTGCTTATTCCTGTTCACGGTCTTTGTGGGGTGGAGGGTGCGGTGGAGTATGGGGGTAGGGGTAGATCCAACCTCAGCATACACTGTCGAGAGGCAGGGACACACCCAGGACAGTTTGCCAATTAGTAGCAAGGCACACGCCCCACTTACTCACACACTTATGCATATGGGCAGTTTGGCAAACCTTGTTTGACGTTGGACTGCATGTATAAACTGGAATACCCAGAGGTCACCCGGAAACCCACACAAACACTGGGAGAATGCAAACTGGAAAACTCCGCACAGAAAGGCCTCAGGCCGGATTCAAACCCGCGACCTTCTTGCTGTGAAGCAACAGTGCCACCTATTGCAGCGCCTTGCCGTCTCTCACACGGAGACGCTCTCTGGATACAAGCACGGTGTCTCGTCGGCTCTCCGCCCATTTTAGCGCCGTGGTGATGACGCGCGCCAGGTGCCATAAGCCTTGCGATCTCCCGCTATCTACCCTGACACCCCGCCTTCACTTAAATCTGCCAGACTCTGTGGTGAGAGGGGTGGTGGGGGTTGCTTTCGGAGGGAAAAGCCAGGCAGATAATTCTGGCACCGCCTCAGGACGGGGGAGGTTACGCAACATGAAAACAATAACAGAGGAGTGCAGGCCAGAGGCAGAGTGGCGGAGCTTTCACTGAGTCCTGCGCTACATCTCTCCCTCCACGATAGACACACTTCACGGTAACACCGAGCAGAGTTAACTTTCGAGGGAGCCTAGAGAAGAACGTACAGGAGGTCTAGCTATCTATCTGGCTGTCCGTCTGTCATTCTGTCTGTTAGTCAGAGTGTCTATCCTGCTGTAAGTCTGTCTGTCTGTCTCTCTTGTCTGTCTGTCCACGTATCCATTCATGTCACCATTTACCTTCAGCCATCGGCAGCTTGCTTCAAGCTCTCAGGTAACAAACCGCAACCATTTTTAAAGAACAGTTTAGATGAACGCAAACATGCTATCTCATGCTAAATCAAGCCTGCTCTTGTAAATTCCCAAGGTTTCCACCTCAACAATATGGTCAAGTCAGCTATTCCAATTTGAGATTATTATTTTCTGCATGAAAAAGTATTTCCTTATATCAGTGCTAAATTTACCCTTGGCCAACTTCCATCTGTGACCCTGAATTCTAATAACCAAACTTGGCCCAAGTAATCCCATATAATTCACTTTGTTAATTCCTTTAACATATTTAAAGACCTCAATCAGGTCACTTCTAAGTCTCCTTTTCCTAAGACTGAAAAGATTAAGGATCTTCAGCTTCTCATAGCTTTCATCTTTTATACCTGGAATTAACTTTGTCGCTCTTCTCTGAACTTTTTCTAGAGCCTCTTTATCTTTCTTAAAGTATGGTCCCCAGAACTGTACACAATATTCCCGCTACGGTCTGATGAATGTGTTGTACAAGAGCAATATATTCTCCTTGGATTTATAACCAATACTGACTATATATCTCAGCATTCAATTGACCTTTTTAACTGAATCAGCACAGTGGCTAGAACCTGTAAGGGTTTGGTCAACAATCACTCCCAGATCTTTTTCATGTGGAGCACATTCCAGTTTTAAACCTCCCATAAAGTAATCCTTTCTAAAGTTTTTATTACCTATTTTTGTAGAACTTTACATTTAGCTACATTAGATTTCATTTGTCACTTTACTGCCCTATTATGAATTCTATCTAAATTATCCCAAATGACTTTAGTGGACTTTAAACTGTTCGCCAAACCTCCCAATTTAGTATCATCCCCAAATTTAAATTTGCTTTCAATATTCCTATTAAGGTCACTACTGTAGATGAGGAACAGCAGGGGTCCCAATACCGATCCCTGGAGGTTGCCACTCCCCACCATACCTAGCTCAGATGAGATTCCACAGACCACCACTCTTTGTGTTCTGTCCTGTAACCAGTTTTGAATCCACTCTCGAATACCTCCTGTAACTCCAATGGAGCTCATTTTAAAATTAGTCTCTTATGCGGTACTGTATCAAATGCTTTTTGAAAAATCTAACTATATGACGTCATAAGCTCTGCTCTGGTCATAAATCTTGGTGTCCTCTTCAAAGAATTCCAGAAGGTTTGTCAAGCATGGCCTTCCCTTCCAGAAACCATGTTGAATATGCCTCAAGATATAATTACGTTCAAGAAATAATTCTAGCTCGTCTTTTTGCATGCAATGCAAGTTAAACTGACTGGCCTGTAATTTCCTCACTAAAGTTGAGATGATTTACCGTGTGAACCAGTGGAAGACGCTTAACTCCCCAGAAGATATTGCCTCAATCCCCCCTAACAACTGACTCGTAAAACCCTGAATCTGCACTCATGAAGCCTCAAAGCCATGTCAAGGTCATGTTGAAGGTCAGCACCGCTGGATGAGGATAGGGCTTAATCCACGGAGATTAATATCCACCCACATGGCATCAGTCATTCACAGGCCAGCGGCTTCACTCAATAAACCCTTTCATCTCCTTCATTGTTCTCCTTCTAAAGCCGACAGTCAGGCAGGTGATCATCACACTCCGCTTGATCCTGGTCACGTGATGCAGCACCAGTGTCCAGGCCAAAAATAATTAGACTCATTCATCAAAAACTTCCCCAGGAACCCACAGGAATGAAGGTGACTCTTTCCATGAATTGGCCTTCAAAAAGGCTGCATAAGGGCTACATAGCACATTCATAAACAATACACAGCGAGATTTGTGGTGAGATCCCATCTAATGAAGTACTCATGCCTATATCCCCATCCACTTGTTGGTGGGAGAGACAAAGGTCCAGTGCTGGTCAGAGAGACTCACGATGTTCATGAGGGTCAGGAGGTACTGCTGCACATGCTCTTTGCCATGGAATTGCACCACCGAGTCATCCACTCCCAGCAGAACCTCTATATTGTAGACCCGGTCCACTGCCTGCCGCCGGGCCCGCCTGCTCTGGTTCAGGTTCTGTTCCACCCCCCTATACAGGGTTTCCAGGTCCAGCAGCCCAGTCAGGTCCGCTCCTGTAACACACACAGAACCACAGACACTTCTGTTTGTCAGGTCCGCTCCTGTAACACACACAGAACCACAGACACTGCTGTTAGTCAGGTCTGCTCCTGTAACACACAGAGAACTACAGACACTGCTGTTAGTCAGGTCCGATCCTGTAACACACACAGAACTACAGACACTGCTGTTAGTCAGGTCCGATCCTGTAACACACACAGAACTACAGACACTGCTGTTAGTCAGGTTCACTGTTGTAACACACACACAGAACCACAGACACTGCTGTTAGTCAGGTCCACAACTGTAACACACACACAGAATCACAGACACTGCAGTTAGTCAGGTCCACAACTGCAACACACACAGAACCATAGACATGGCTGTTAGTCAGGTCCACAACTGTAACACACACACACACACACACACACACACAGAACTACAGACACTGCTGTTAGTCAGGTCCAGTGCTGTAACACACACACAGAACCACAGACACTGCTGTTAGTCAGGTCCAAAACTGTAACACACGCACAGAACCACAGACACTGCTGTTAGTCAGGTCCACAACTGTAACACACACACAGAATCACAGACACTGCAGTTAGTCAGGTCCACAACTGCAACACACACAGAACCACAGACATGGCTGTTAGTCAGGTCCACAACTGTAACACACACACACACACACACACACACACACACACACACACACACACACACACACACACACACACACACACAGAACCACAGACACTGCTGTTAGTCAGGTCCAAAACTGTAACACACACACAGAACCACAGACACTGCTGTTAGTCAGGTCCAAAACTGTAACACACGCACAGAACCACAGACACTGCTGTTAGTCAGGTCCACAACTGTAACACACACACAGAATCACAGACACTGCAGTTAGTCAGGTCCACAACTGCAACACACACAGAACCACAGACATGGCTGTTAGTCAGGTCCACAACTGTAACACACACACACACACACAGAACCACAGACACTGCTGTTAGTCAGGTCCAAAACTGTAACACACGCACAGAACCACAGACACTGCTGTTAGTCAGGTCCGCTCCTGTAACACACATGGAACCACAGACACTGCTGTTAGTCAGGTCCACAACTGCAACACACACACAGAAACACAGATACTGGTGTTGGTCTGGTCCGCTCCTGTAACACACACAGAACGACAGACACTGCTGTTAGTCAGGTCCACAACTGTAACACACACACAGAACCACAGACACTGCTATTAGTCAGGTCCACAACTGTAACACACACAGAACCTTATTCTCTATTGGGAGGTTTTTTTTCTCCAAAAAATACTTTCCTGCTACAGCTATGGGACAGGGATATCTACATTTCTGGAAGTGTGGAGGTTATTTTTTTATTCTTTATCTATTACATTTTTTCAAATGTTGTGTCAATGTTGTACAAAAAATCTAAAGCCAGAATTCGTAGAACTCTGCTGAACCACAGACCGCCGCAATCAATCCATTGAAGTTAAAGTACAACTGACCTTGGATTTTAAAAAACAGAAAAGAATTTTTAAAAAATCAAGAAACAGAAGACAGCATTGGAGATTCAAAATGATAGAATTAAGGCATTAATTTTTTGATAAGTAACGTTTTTGGATTTTTTCCTGTATTTGATAGCCTTACAGTACAGAGAGGAATGGGGGAAGATATGCAGCAAATGACCTGAGCCAGAATCGAACCCAGGTCACCGCGGGAAGGACACAGCCTATATGGTGCGCAGCTAGGACCAATGTGTCACCGTGGGGCCCGATTTGGAATCGGTACTGCTCAATTGCTTTCAATCACTATGACAATTATATGTGCATGTTTATGTGTATATACTGTGTGCTGGTGTGCTTGTGTGGGGGATTACATACATATGTGTATATGGGGTGAGAGGGTATGCATGTGAATGTATTCGTGTATGCATGTGTGCGTGTGTGCCAGCATGTGTTCATGTGCGTTACTGTGCCATGTGTGTGTGGGAGTGTGCACGCACGCGCGCGTGTGTGTGAGAGTATGCGCGTGCGTGTGTGTTCGTGAAAGTGTGCGTGTGTGTGTATGAGTGCGTGTGTGAGAGAGAGTGTGCGTGTGTGTATGAGTGTGTGTGTGAGAGAGAGTGTGCTTGTGCATGTGTATGTGAGAGTGTGCGTGTGTGTGTGTGTGTGTGTGTCTGTGTGAGCGACAGGCTTGGTGTTGACTGAGAGGGAGCAGCAGATCTGCTCTTCGGTCAAATGCAGCTTTTCATGTGAAACTGTGCACCTCCAGGAAGGCTAGACGCCATCGATCCATCAGAAAAACACCTCCACAACTGAGCACTGAAGCTGTGAATCCTCTCATCTTAACACACCGAGTGCACTGCAGCACCAACAGAAATCTCTACTGCAATTTCAAATACAACCCCGTTCACTAAGAAGGCTAACATCCTGTCCTACTGTGATGTCACAATGAACATTTAAGACTGGAATTTTATCCAACACCTTCATTATTCTGGCAGTTTTTCATTGTGATGTCAAAATGACCATTTATTACTGTTCAGACGCACTGTCAGGACTGTAGAATATTACCCCACAGTTACATTATACAGACATAAATCCTGTCTTATAAATAGTTTAGATCGTTAAAGGAGAATTCCGGTGTGAAATTGACTTGGGGTGCATTGAAACATGATAACGAGTGGTAACTTTTGTCGAATACCCCACCTCCGTACACACGCGACATTTCGAAATACATAAGTCAATTGACGAGCACGAATGAATTAATTTCACTCTGTTCCCCTATCCTTCCTATTCGTTCGTGCTCGTCAATCGACTTATCATGACTTTCAAGATGGAGGCGACAGGAAACTTCCTCAAGGTACTGTTTGCATAAAAGTCTTTTTTAATAAACTACCTGTGCATTTTCAAAGTTCTCAGCGCCTCGTTTTAAATGTCAGGGCCCTCGTAATTCTACCAATGAAGCGTGGAGCTACTTTGGGCCTTGTTAATGATGAAAAAATAGCGATTTCTTTGCATGGCAAAGCTATTCCCCATTCACTACCATTGTAAGCCTGTTGGGAGCTTCAGCTAAAAAGCCATGCATTTCGAAATGTTGCGTGCGTACGAAGGTGGGGTATTCCACAAAAGTTAGTACTTGTTATCATATTTCAATACACCCCAAGTCAATTTCACACCGGAATTCTCCTTTAAGGACTGTTCATTATCATTATTAAGATTGTGTTAGTCAATCCAGTGGTTTTGGAATGCTGCTGTTAAGAGTCTGAGGTGGAATTTGAGCCTGGACCTCTCGCTCATATAAATTGTTTGTTAGCGTATTGCCAAACCAGTCAGTGAAAGGTTTAATCTCCCAGAGTCTGGGGATACAACATTTATGTTTACATGCACCTAATACAGCCTTCACTCCAGACTTCACAATGCTTTTAATGAGCAGGGCTGGGTTGGCTAGTTCACCAAGATACATGTGTAGTTTGTAATGGTTTCATGCAGCCTGTTTTATTATGACATCACTCTGACCATTTATAACATTTCATTAGGAACAGTGAGCCCACAGAATGTTATCCATCACTTCCATTCTGTTTCATTGTGATGTCAAGATAACCATTTATAACTGTTCATTAGGATGACGGAGAATGTGGAATGTCATTCAAAATGTTCATTCTGCAGGCATACATCCTGTTTCTCTGTGATGTCACAATGCAACCATAAACCATGCAACCCTTTATTTACGCCAGCAGGATGGTAAAATTGGCTCTTCATTAGAAAAACTGTGGGTGGTCTGTGCAAGTGGGTGGTTTGTCTGTCCATTATTTTGGACATTATGTTTGTGGGATGCACACTGCCATCCAGTATTTTAGACTATGCATGCGGAGTGACAGAAATAATGTGAAGTTAAGAAACCTGGTCATTGATATGCAGGATGATCAATCTGTATTCTGGACATTGCTTATTTCAGCTAATTACTCGGCATGCATAATGTCCAATATTTTTGATAGAGCATAGACTCAGATGTATTCCAAAAAATAGACATGCATTACATAGGTTATTTTTTTCAGTTTGTGCTATATAATCTATTTCCATCCCCCCACAGAAAAAAGTCTTATCAAAACTTGAACAATACAAGACTATTTCTGGACTTTCATCAACTTAACTCTTACTTGTGGATGCAGCCGTGGTGATTGTTTGTGGTAATCAGAGAGGCAACTATTGAGGAAATTATTATCTGGAAATGTCCAGTAAAATGTACATTTTGTGTTTCCAGGGTGTCTACGAGCCTCGAGAAAATAAACCCCACTTAACTTATGTCGAAAATATTGCACAACATGCAACAAAGGGTTAATATCACGACATCCCCTTTCGACATGTTGGGCCTGGGGAGCACTTCATGAGGCGGAATGACTGAGTTAGCTGGATAACTGTCCTGAGAAAAACCCGGAACCTGGAACCCTCCAAAAAAACAGAACGCAGACTACAGTACAAAAGAGCGGTTTCAGGTTTTACTCAGTGCAGTTATCAGGCTAACTCAGTAATCCTGCTTAGTGAATTGAAACATAACTGGAAGCTTGAAGACAATGCCCTGACTGTTATCAGCAATGACCCTGATGTAGCAGCATCAGCAATGCCTGCTGAATAAACCTGTCTTTGTAGAGACTTAAGTGAGTCTCTACGCAATGAAAATATTCAACATGCCAAAAATCTTCATGATGCTTCAGCGAGTAGACTGTGCGTTAACTGGTGCCATAAAGTAGCCCCAAACAACTGAAAATAAGTATGATGAACTCTCCCTTGTCAATCAGAGAAGAAGAATTTGTCTCTAGCAGAAACTTTGCAGTATTAAATAGATGCTTATGTCTTTTTTTCCTAATGAGTCAATGTACTACCTATATATGGCTATTGACTTACTTACTCGCTCCAGTAAATTACCCTGTAAGTCAGAGAATTGATAAGTTCCAACACCCCCACCCCTATTCCATATAACAGTCCCTTAATGAGGGGGGTATTGATAAAGACAGCTGTTATATAAGTGTACTTCTCTCTCCAGTCATGTATAAAAAATCCCAGGTGTCAATATTTTGATCTCAGCTACCTGTGTATGACTCTTCTGCCAGTTTGTGCGTGCAGGCATGCGTGGATGTGTCTCTTTGTGCGTGCGTGTGCGTGTGTGTGCGTGCGTGCGTGTGTGTGTGTATGTGTGTGTGTGAAGAAGTCCCGAGGTTATAACTCTGCGGGAAACACCTGATACTCTTTACCCATCGTTAGAGCCATCTCCTACTCTCTCCCTCTCTCTCTCTCTCTCTCTCTCTCTCCCCCTCTGCTTACGCAACGTTTCCCTGGCAACCTGTTCACGGGTAAATCAAAATTCCGCACGGCTAATATTGGCTCCCCTGCTCGCATCCACATTGGCTGATTATCTGGAGAGCCCCAGCGAATCACACAGCAGTAATCAAATCCCCTCTCGTTTCGACATCTTCAATCAAAGCAGGGGATCGTGAAGAAAATATAGGAAAAATAAACGCATCACAAGATCCAGAAATAAGGCGTGGCAATCAGCGCAGTCTTGGGCGGCCACATTATACTTGCTGCACATGGTTGGTAGAAATACATGGCTGGATTTTTACTTTCTGGAGCCTGGATTCATCACTCAAAGATGCTGGAGATGACGATTGGGAAAGAGAGGCAAGTTTCTTGAAATTTAAGCGGACTGGTAACGGGGCAAACGTGGTGATAGTGCACTACAGGCCCTGTGTGGCAACGACAGCACGTGGGCAAAAAATGGCTTTAATTTTGAAGTATCTCCAGTGCAATTACACAAGCATCCACACAAGGGACACCCATGACATTAAACACTAATTAGCAGCAAGTGTTCACTTACAACAGGTCTAACTAGTAGCACTTTCATAGGCAAATCTCCAAAGGAAGAGAGGGATTCTAACGAGTTCTTGAGACGCAGAATAATTGATGTCTGAATTGCAGGTGGGTCGGTCACAAAAACAGCAGAAGTATTTAGTGTGGCGTGCAGAACTGCATCAATATTTATAATAACATGTCCCTAACAGCAAAAAACAGCTAAAGAACTGCAACCATGAGACAAAGCTATCCGACAGGGAAGGACAGAAACTTGGAAGATTAACTGCAGAAGTATAGCCTTAAAAATCACTATGAAAAAATGTAATTTATTTTTTAATTTCATTTTTGTGCCTGCTCACCAAAAAAAAAAAAGAAAAAACTTAGTGAACTTTACAAAGTTGGATTTATGGTATCACTTCTGATCATTTGACCCCCCCAATAAGCTGCATTTACATTCGACCTCAATCAACTGAATGAGTAACATATCCTCGCAATGAAACGACCAAATAGGTCAATTCTACCTGACCATCCATTGTGACTCATGTGGTTCTTTCCGATACCACCTATAAGACCATTTCCGCTTCACCTTAATTACCATAATACCAGCGCTGCAGCTAGCCGTAAGGATAAACAGTACTTCGCCATTAACCCTCTCCAGCCCAATTTATTATTTTGAGATATGAAAAATCTTTCATTCATGGAGACTAGTTCTCATACACTAGTGGCTGCAGGTGGAAGTAATGGTGTATTTTTGCAGTACTGAGCTGGAAGGGTAACTTTATCAAACAATTTCCCATCTGGCCTTTATATTTTATAATCAGTCATCAATTGATTTATTGTTGCAAATTTGCAACATGAGCCTGGAGAGGGTTAAACGACGGCACACAAACAGTGAAAAAGACACAGCACCTTCTGTTGAACTCGTTCTCAGGGTTACGGTGGATTTACACTGGTCTGACGCGCCTGCCATTTCTTTTCTATGGAGAGCGGCGAGGGCGTCCAAAGCAGTGATGAAATGCACAATGGGAGCGTGCGTTGAATGTGGTGCGTTGAAGAAGCTGGGGGAGCTCAGGTTTATGGTAACAAATCCGGCAAACGCAAAGCGAATATCCAATCAAGTGATAGCAGACGGTGGGTATGTTGTCTTCAAGGCCACAGAGCCAATGAAATTAGTTCCACTTCTCGCAAGTTCCCTATAAAAATAGACTATAAGAGAGAAACTAGTTATTGTAGTTTCATCTTTTCTGATTTTATTAGAGGGTTCCCTGCCAAATCAGGGGGACAATGACAAAGAAACAGCACGAGGAGGAAGGTAGCAGAGCTTGTTGGCGTCTCCAGTAAGTTTACTGTCTTATCTAAAAATTAAATAAAATCCTGTAATATGCTGCTGTATGCTGCCTGGGCAGGGCCACATAATTGCGTTCATACATGCTGAGATATGCACCGTTTAGGAAGATTACATATGGTTCGGTAGTATTAAAACTCTATATATCGGTTGGAAGTACAAAAACTCAAAATTCTACCTGCATTGGCTTTTACACACAACTGCAGTCCCTCCCAAAGTCACAATCCAGGCGGGAAATAATGACAAATGGTTGAATTAATATTGTTATCGATTTAAGTTTGATATAAGATATAAGAACGAAGCGTCTGCAGGTGTTGATACGCGGCATCTGTGTAAATCCACCATTAGGCTATTGTGGTTTTTTTAAAAGACAGTTGTGGCTTTTATGAAACAGTCCAGGGGTTGCAGTTCTAGGCGAAAATCAAACGCTGCTTAGCTACATGAAAGTCCACAGTCAGAAACACTCTACCATCCTCCCTGACCACTAACCCAGAGAAGTGTTTGGTTATTTAAAGAAGTCATCACATTTTACAACTTCGTATAGATTGTTTTTGGCTGTATGCATTGTTAACCTATGTGGTCGTTTTCCCAATGAGGACGGTATAAATTGAACCATGTTTCAATGGTGGATGTTAAATTCCCAGCACATCTGCTTTTCATGCAATTTCCTCAAATTTCTTTGCCTATAATAATCTTTTGCAAGCGAGTGACTCTTTAGATCACCCCTGAGGACTTGTGCTTCTTTGTCCTTGGGATACGCATCAGATCAAAACAGAGGCAAGTGCCTCTCAGAAACACGCTATGCAGGGAAATGAGATGGTCTTCGCCAGACCACAAACCTATCAACACCATCCGCCCCCCGCCCCCCACCCCCCATCCTCACCAGAGAGGATCCTGGGAGCAAAACAGCACTGATAGAAAGGTGACGCAGAAAATTCCCGCCGCTATAGCTGCTTCTGTCTGCCGCAGCGGCGAGAAAAAATCCCGCCGACGCATTCGAGATATTTGGTTCGGGGACTGTCGGCGGTGTAATCCCGAGCCGGAGAAAATCTCTCCACGGAGCGGCTTTTGTGCTCAACCCTTTAGTGCGAGAGCTCCTGCAGCCTGAAGCCAGATCACAGGCCCACTCACAGACACCTGAGGAGCGATTCATCCATCCGGCACACCTGAGGCCCTCAGAGACGGCTACCTGCTGAGGTCTACAGAGCCTGCGACTGCGTGTCAGCGTCCGCACACTACAAGCTGACCAGATCCGCAAAAACAACCCTCTGAGTCGTGAAGGAGAGATGTATCACATGGAGTCACATTCTATCCTGTGCTTTTACTCAGCAGGCATACAGGGTGTCTAATAAACGGCTATTATGGCATCACAACGAACATTTATAACTGTTCATTACACCTGGAGTGACAATGGAATTTCATCCAGCATTTTTATGCAGGCATATAGGCTGTTTCTCGGTGGTGTCATTATGACCATTTATAACCTTTCATTAGCACTGGCAGGATAAGGAAAATGGGCAATTTATGAAGAAACTGTGGCAGAAACAAGTCTTATGTAGAACACTGTGACCAATTTCATGCTTACTTTGGCGAAGTAGGTGGTTTTATTTATGCAGAAATTGTTGTGATAGCTTCTTTAGCTCTCTCACAAGTACATGAGGAGCACTATACTCACCCAGCAGGGCTGCGATGCACAGAGATTGTGTCCTGCTCGAGAACACGGAGTCAGATCGAGTCCTGCATGTTTCAGGGAGTCAAACTGCTGTCCTGGAGGGCCGCACTGTCTGCTGGGTTTTGTAGTTCCCTTTCAAGTAGCCAGATAACACGGCGAGATTAAAGTGAGTGGACTTACTAGCCATTGGGAGACTTCAATAAATTACTTGTTTGGAAACACTCCAAATACCAGCATGCACTGTGGCCTGAACTTACAAACAGCAGTTCTACAGCCAGCCATTATAAACTGCTGGCTAAATTGATCCAAAAAAAAGCCAATAAAACAAAATACCATCTCTGGTTCAGGATGTAAAACTTGTGGGAAAAATTTCATCAGAATTTTTTTGCTTGAAAAGCCGTGAAATTTGCCTCAAGGTGTGCATACAGCACGCTGTACTACAATCCACGCAGACAACCAACAATTGTCACGCATGTGAAGGTGCACAGTGTTAGGTTTCAGCCAATAAGCAAACAGAGGACCTCATTTGCAGAATGATGACACACAGTATTGTGCGTTTTTATGGTTCTGTTGGGTTTCGTGATGGTTCCAGGTGGCCATTAACAGAAAACACTTGCTCGACATGAGGGTGCTGCACATCAAAATATGAAAAAGGCACATATTTATCAGACATACAATTAGATCTGTAAGTAGTTGGACAGTTAGTCAATTTTAAAGGGTTGTCCATACCACCGACGTAGCTACACATGTGCCTGGGCGTGCCGGTGCCACGTAGTCAGGCTGCTGGCACACCCAGGCCAGAGTCATAGAGAGAGAGAGAGTCGTGTCATTTCCATTGACTCCAATGGACCAATTTTTTCCCAGCAATGGAATAGTTCCCGGAAGTTAAAGAAGACAAGTCCCGCTGCTGAGTTGAAGCGAGGAAGATCCGGTCATGATGCATTTACTGAAGGTATTTACAGAAGGTTAGATGTTTAAAGAATTATACTGTATGTCGTTAGCACATCTGAATTTAATTTACATGTACAGTAAAGCATTCAATTGGATTATCCCCTTCTAAATATGACGATGCATTTAACATTTATGGACAACAAATTGGGCTAGGATACTGGCTAGCAAGTTAAAGTTGCAACCACAGAGATATGAGAAAACTAGAGTGGACGATGTGTGGGCTGGACCTAAGAGGAAATGGCAGAATAGCTTCGCCCTCTTGTGTATGTATAAATGTCCAATGAGACACATGTAAACAGTAGGCTAAACATGGGTGTCGACAACTTAGTGACTTGTTTTCCGTGTAAAATGGACACGAATAAGGCTTTGTAATCAAACAACAATACTGATTTAAAAAAAAAAAAATTTAAATCCGGTATATTCAATGTTTATTTAATCGGAAGACATGACAGAGAAATTGGCTCTTCAGCTGTTGTCCTGTATGAGCGAGTTTTCGTTTAATACAAGCACGGTTTAGGCCAGTTATACTGCATTTTCCATTGAACGTCTGCCCCCATATACTGTGCCCTCTATAATTATTGGCACCCCTGGTTAAAATGTGTTAAAAGCCTTAAAATAAATTCAATTTTTATTGCAGAAGCATACTTTCACGCTCAAAACTGTAGAAAAATGTAACCTTCAACTCAAGTGAATTTTAAGGGAAAAAAGAATCCCTGGCTAAGAATGAATTATTTAATCATAAAATCACCTGTTCCACAATTATTGGCACCCCTAACAATTTCTAGGAATTAAATGTAATTGAAGTATTTCTGTCATTTCTACAGTAGTTTACAAAGTTGATCAGAGTATCTAGGAATATTTAATTAGTAAATCATCACTTCATATTTATACCCCAGGGAAACAGGATGTGACACAGAGGCCATTTCTCTTATCCACTCTTCAACATGGCTAAGACAAAGGAACACACCATTCAAGATAGGCAGATGTGTGTCAACCTTCACATGTCAGGCAGTGGCTACAAGAAAATAGCTAATCGCCTCCACCTGCCCATATCTACTGTCAGAGGAAACATTAAGAAGTTAATAACAACTGGAACAGTGGTAAACAAGCCTGGACGAGGACACAAGGTTATTTTGCCACCACGTACAGTGAGGAGGATGGTAAGAGAATAAAAAGTTCTCCAAAGCTCACTGTTAAAGAATTGCAACAAATGGTAGCATCTTGGGGTCACAAAGTCTCCAAAACAACCATCAGGTGCTATCTACATGCCAACAAGCTGTTTGGGAGGCATGCACAGAAAAAACCTTTTCTCACTCACAATCATAAACGCAAATGTCTGGAGTTCACTAAGCGGTACTGGGACTTCAACTGGGACTGTGTGCTTTGGTCAGATGAGACCAAGATAGAGCTTTTTGGCAACAAACACTCTAAATGGGTCTGGTAGAACACAAAAGATGAGAATGCAGAAAAGCACCTCATCCCCACTGTGAAGTATGAGGGAGGATTGGTGATGCTGTGGGCCTGTTTCTCTTCCAGAGGCCCAGGGAACCTTTTTTGGGTGCATGGCATCATGAACACTTTTCAATACCAGGACATTTTAAATCAAAATTTTATGGTCTCTGCCCGAAAGCTGAAGATAGGTCGTCACTGGGTCTTTCAGCAAGATAATGACCCTAAACATGTGACCAAATCTACACAGAAATGGTTCACCAGACACAGAATCAAGCTCCTCCCATGACCATCTCAGTCCTCAGACCTCAACCCCATTGAAAACCTGTGGAGTGAGCTGAAGAGGAGAGTGCAGAGGAGAGGACCCAGGTCGCTGGATGATTTAGAGGGATTGTGCAAAGAGGAATGGTCGAAGATCCCTCTTTCTGTATTCTCCCATCTTGTGAAACATTATAGGAGAAGATTAGGTGCTGTTTTGTTGGCAAAAGGGGGTTGTACAAAGTATTAACATCAGGGGTCCTAATAATTGTGGCACACATAATTTGATGTAAAAGATTTATTTCTTAATGTGGGATTTTTTACCCCACTGAATAAATGCACTTTAATAAAGGTTGGATTTTAGTCTTTTTTTCCCTTGTGGTCCTATATTATTTAGAAAAAAATTGAATTTATTAGAAGCTAAAGAACACATCATAACCAGGGGTGCCAATAATTATGGAGGGCGCTGTATAATCAAACAAAGTGAACCATTAACAGCCCTTCCAAGATTAAACACTCCAAATGCTAACACAATACAATTATGTTCAACATGCTTCAATCTAACAATGTAGATTCAAGGCTCTGACTTCTGCAAGCTCGAGCTCTTACCATTGGACTCTCCGCTCAAACAGTCCTGATATACAGAACAGAAAAGAGAAACTGACCCAACCTCAAACAAAAAAAAAAGAGTTTTCATCTTGTTGCAGTTATTTCTGGATGAGAAAGTGCCACGGAGTTAGTTTGTATTAAAGAAGAAAGAAAAAAAACTGTATTGTGATGGTTGCCGGGAAGCTGATGTGGCTGCAAGGTCACATGACCCGGTGAAATCACTGCTGTGGTTTGAAAACCTCTCCCCCAGTTTAGAATGCAATGGCCACGACACTTCTGTGAGCCAAAGATGACTATGATGACTATGCATGTGTTTGTATGTGTGTGTGTGTGTTTGTTTGCGTGCGTGCATATGTGTGTGTGTGTGTGTGTGTGGGGGGGGCTTTGGGGGGGGCAGGGGGGTAGGTGATTTGTCTATGAAGGATATTAACAAGGGTAAAAATGACACACTAATGTAAAGGACTCTTGGATAAGACTGCTGGATAATGAAGCCTAGCATAAGTCATTCACTGAAGAATGTGACACACACACACACACACACACTCTCTCTCTCTCTCTCTCTCTCTAACAGAGAACAGATGTACTTCCAGTTTGACTCATACGCAGGCAGTTTGGACAGGGATTGACATTTTTTGGATGGTTCACTCTGAACTAACACAGGTGTCCTTCACGCACCGTAAACAGTTTCTGAAAGGCCACCTGAATTCCACAAGACACTTCAAGAACCTCAAGAACCTTCAGGACAAGTAGATATGAGACTTTTAATATGAGACTCGAGAGCACCCCTGCTCCTGGTGCTCTAATAGCCTGTAGGTCATCACTCCAACCCTAACAAAGCACAACTCATTCAACAGCTGGAGATGTCGTTGAGCTGCTCCCTAAAAGTCAAACATAAGCAGCTTCCATTAGGAACGCAGTTGAAGAACTTTCCGGTATAATATCAGAGGTGGTGCTTGGGTTTTGTGTTTGAACCCAAGACCCCTCCACAGCCTTTCATCTAAAATCCTGTCTGTCCCCAGCTGTCAGTAACACATATCTCCGCCCCCACAACGACTCAGAAGCACTGAAATTCTGGCACAGGTGTACCCACTCTTATCAGGAGACAAAGGTACACTGTCCTGCAACCTCTGCAAATGCCAAGGATGTCTGAGGATGTGTAGATAGGCAGCAAGAGAGGGAGAGAGAGAGAGAGAATGAGAGTGGGAGTGAGAAGAGAGAGAGAAATAAAAGGAAAAAGAGGGACTGAGCGAGGGAAAGATATTAAGAAACAGAAAGAGACAGAAGGAGGAAGGATATCTGTCTTCTCTCAGGTCACACCCACTGGTGTACCCACAGGTACTTAGTGAAGCACACACAGACTGGTGCGAGAGACGTGTGCTCTCCAGAGAAGAGGAGCCAGGTGTGGACACTGGACACGGGTGTGTATTCACAGGAAAGGCCATTTACCTTATCCGCATAAAGATTTATTACATCACGCCCAATCCGATGACGATGCATGAACATGGGTGATATCACTCATTAATGAGTTTGTTGGTGGGTAAGGCTTTCACTGTATTGCCAACAGGTGAGAGTGGGAACAGGTAAGTGTGTCTACTGGAGAGTGTGGGAACAGGTAAATGTGGGCACAGGTGAACGTGGGAACAGGTAAGTCTGGGCACAGGTGAGAGTGAGAACAGGTGAGTGTGTCCACAGGAGAGTGTGGGAACAGGTGAGTGTGTCCACAGGAGAGTGTGGGAACAGGTAAGTGTGGGCACAGGTGCGAGTGGGAACAAGTAAATGTGGGCACAGGTGATAATGGGAATAGGTGAGTGTGGGCACATATGAAAGTGAGAACAGGTGAGTATGTCCACAAATGAGTGGGAACAGGTAAGTGTGGGCACAGGTGTAAGAGGGAACAGGTTAGAGTGGGCACAGGTGAGTGTGGGAGCAGATGAGAGTGGGAACAGGTAAGTGTGGGCACAGGAAAGAGTGGGAACAGGTATGTGTGGGCACAGGTGAGAGTGGGAACAGGTAAGTGTGTGCACAGGTGAGAGTGGGAACAGGTAAGTGTGGGCACTGGTGAGAGTGGGAACAAGTGAGTGTGTCCACAGGAGAGTGTGGGAACAAGTGAGAGTGGACACAGGTAAATGTGGGCACAGGTGAGAGTGGGATCAGTAAGTGTGGGCACAGGTGAGAGTGGGGAACAGGCAAGACTGGGCACGGGTGAGAGTGGGGACAGGTAAGTGTGGGCACAGGTGTGACAGGTAACAGGTTAGAGTGGGCACAGATGAGAGTGGGAACAGGTGAGTGTGACCACAGGAGAGCGTGGAAATTGGCAAGAGTGGAAACAGGTTAGTATGGGCACAGGTGAGAGTGGGAAAAGGAAAGTGTGTCCACAGGAGAGTATGGGAACAGGTTAGTGTGGGCACAGGTGAGAGTGGGATCAGGTAAGTGTGGGCACAGGTGTGAGAGGGAACAGGTTAGTGTGGGCACAGGTGAGAGTGGGAATAGGTGAGTGTGTCCACAGGAGAGTGTGGGAACAGGTAAGAGTGGAAAGAGGTTAGTGTGGGCACAGGTGAGAGTGGGAACAGGTAAGTGTGTCCACAGGAGAGGACGGGAACAGGTTAGTGTGGACACAGGTGAGAGTGGGAACAAGTGAGTGTGTCCACAGGACAGTGTGGGCACAGGTGAGTGTGGGAGCAGGTGAGAGTGTCCACAGGAGTGTGGGAACAGGTAAATGTGTGCACAGGTGAGAGTGGGAACAAGTGAATGTGTCCACAGGGGAGTGTGGGAACAGGTAAGTGTGGACATAGGTGAGAGTGGGAATGAGTGTGCCCACAGAAGAGTGTGGGCACAGGTGAGAGTGGGAACAGGCAAGTGTGGGCACAGGTGAGAGAGGGAACAGGTGAGTGTGTCCACAGGAGAGTGTGGGAACAAGTGAGTGTGTCCACAGGTAAGTGTGGACACAGGTGTGAGAGGGAACAGGTTAGTGTGGGCACAGGTGAGTGTGGGAGCAGATGAGAGTGGGAACAGGTAAGTGTGGCCACAGGAAAGAGTGGGAACAGGAGAGTGTGGGAATAGGTATGTGTGGGCACAGGTGAGAGTGGGAACAGGTAAGTGTGTGCACAGGTGAGAGTGGGAACAGGTAAGTGTGGGCACTGGTGAGAGTGGGAACAGGAGAGTGTAGGAACAGGTAAGTGTGGGCACTGGTGAGAGTGGGAACACTTAAGTGTGGGCACTGGTGAGAGTGGGCACAGGTGAGAGTGGGAACAGGTAAGTGTGGGCACAGGTGAGAGTGGGAACAATTGAGTGTGGGAACATGTAAACAAGTACCTTATGAGATTGAGGAGCAAAGTCCTGCATTACTGAGTTTCATCAAATTGTTCTCATGCTTTTCAAAAAGCACTGCCGCAAACATTTCACAGAGAAGCTTGACTTAAGCGACACATAAGAGAGCCGAAGGTAACACAGACAGTGGAAAGAGCCTGATACCAGACAGGAAGAAGTCTTGAGAGGATGCAGACTCTCTGAGCGGCTCAGGATGTGAGGTCATGTGACCAGCGCAGTCAGTGAGTCAGTGTTTATCCCAGTATAGCATGAGGAAAACTGTACATCTGTCTGAATCAATTTTTTTTCTCCGCAATCACTTGGCAAATCAATCTGTACCTGCATATGGGGAGTGAGCATCGGTGTAAGCCGGGACTGAAAAAGCAGATTCAACAATTTTACAATTTCCCAAATTTAAACATGAGTGTACTGTGGTTTAGATGATTTTTGGAAAGTCTGAGCAGAGTGAGGACACGCTGAGATAAAACCAAAGTTCAGCCGGAGGTCAGTAGCAGTCCTGAGGCCATGCTGAGGGTGAGTGACTGACAGGATCGTAGGTGTAGCCAGTGACTGACAAGATCATAGAAGTAGTCAATAACAAAGAGGATCTTAAGTGTAGTCAGTTACTGACAGGATCGTAGGTGAAGTCAGTGTTAAGAGGGAGGAAAAAAATGCCATCTCCTTAACTACACAGATACGACTGAGAAAGCTGAGAATCCCTGTTTGTCATTCCTGGAATTACAGACTACGGAATTTTTTCTCCTGACTGTTATTCCAAGCTCTTCAGAAACAGCTGACAGTCAATACTGAGCAGGTAAGTAACAGACTGATAACTGCTGTTTGTTGCTGAAGTACATGTTGCACGCACAAGCAATGCACCAACACTCCCAACATCAGTGATATCTGTCCTGTTAGGCTATGAATCAATACATATACATTTTTTTTCACCAATTTCAATTTGCCAGTGTCATAAAATCATCATAATATCATAATCAACTATTAGGAATATCCTTGCCACTCTCTATGACATTGGTCAATACACCTATATTAAATACATTAAAATATTGCAATCCCTTGTTACATTCTGCAGTTAGGCAGGCCACAGTGCGCTTTTTCTAGTATTTCCCAAAATCCGGGGGACAGAGTCAAGTCCTGCCGCCTTTTTCTACCTCCCATGAAATCAGCAGATAACACAAATTACTTCTCCATGTTGTTGGAGTCAAGCACTGGTGCGGATTTTTACTTCTTGAACCAGGACTCCCCACCACTGGTGTTTTCAAATGTGCTGAACTTGGCCTGCTGTGACTGTCATTCCGAGGATCCAAGCTGCAGTACCCACGTTTCCCTTCTAGAGGGCAGCAGTGAGTTTGGCCCTTCTCTCCCATCCCTGTCAGAACCAGCAAAAGTCTCAAAGTGAAAACTGTCTCATCATCGTGATGGATGGATTACTTATGTCTGATTGAAAGAAGGGTCAGAGAAGAAAATGGAAATTAGTTTAAAAAAAAGAATTAAAAAAGAAAAACAAAAAACAAAAATAAAAAACAAAAATGATTATATTATTTCAAAGAATTTCATTTCATTTGCCTGAGAAATAAAATGATGTGGTCGGAGCTCTGCAAAGCATATGGGTGAAAAGTGCGTGTTTCCAAAGGTAAACTGCCAGCCTTTCAGGCCACATGTCTTCATTGGCAGCTGAATGGGTCAATTCAGGAGCTTAATTAAAATTCAGTCCATAACCTGGGGAAAAAGTGTTCTGTAACACTTGCAGCCAAGACGGTTTTTGAATTAACTACATTCTAATTAATCCTCTGAATAGAATTAACGGAAATGCAGTTATCCAGTAGCCCTGGATAACATTTATGAGCATGTTTGTGTGTGTGTGTGTGTGTGTGTGCGTGAGGATTAGTTTACAACAAATTGAAATGCCAAAATGAATTTTATTAATCGTGTATCTGGAATTGATAGCTGGAAATTTAGCACGCATAGTGTCATGTGGGAGAATGTAGGGGAGTAAATTCTGCAGTATTATGTCTCTAGATCCGTAATATAAACCCTCAGACTCCACAGGACGCTGTCGCTGCAGGAGCCCAGTCAGATCAACACGCTTCAGCCCTGCGTGAAAGTTTTAAAAAAAACTGCTCCTTTCACTGTTATTACATATCCTCTTGGCCTCTGTGGAGCCGTACAGCCAATAGACCCATGTTAGGGTGTGGCCAGCCAGCGAAGCTAAAGAATATAAACGAGCCTCGGCCCTGATCCCAGACCATTGTCATCCCTCTTCATCATCAGAGACAGTCCTGTCCTCTGAGAGAGATGTAGTGGGGGGAGGGTGGGACAGGACGTGTGTGTGTGTGTGTGTGTGTGGTGGGAGCACCAGGGACTCCATGAGTTATGACAGGAAGCCAAACATCCTTCTATAGGATTACAGTGTCGCCTCACGCCGACTGCATCTAAATGCCCACCCTCTCCGGAGGGGAGTGAGTGAGAGAGAGACAAGAACATATTTCAGGGTACCTGCCGATGCGGTTCGATAACACTGCAATTCCCACGGCGCCGTCTCGAATTATGCGCACTTTTAGCACATTCTAGTTTTACAAACTCTCCCTCTTTAGCAGCTACACACACATACTCATATTGTACACACATATACTCACGCACGCACGCGTACGCACATGCACACGCACGCACACTCACACAAAGACATATGCACATATGCCACGCAAACATACACAGCCTCTCTCTGTCCCCCTGTCTCCCCACTGCCTGCCCACACACACACACACGCACACACCCTTTCTCTCTGTCTCTGTCCCAAGCATATGCAACACACACACACACACACACACACACACACACACTTTAACCTGAGCCTGTGCAAATGCTTTCTAATTATAGAACAATTAGAATAGATGTAAGTGCTGACCCAATGCGATAAAAAAGTCACCGGTCATCATATTACAGGGGGGTGAAGGATGCCTCGTAACGTGGCTCTCTGTGCCCACGGAAACCACAAGGGTCACAAGGGGCGGCAGGGGATTTGATGCGGCAAGGCCGGCAATATGACCATTTAATTTACTCAACCACACCCATGGACCAATCAGAAGCAATTCAGCCAGATTTGTACAGCCGGCAAAGAAGCACGTTAGCACGATTTTGTTTCAAGCGGCACGGATGGCGATACGACCGCTTAAGTTACTCTGCCGCACATACGAATCACTCTGACACAACCTCAGTAAAGTACAGTACGATATGCAAATTACCACTTCAGCACAATTTTGTTTGCTGTCGCACAGATGGCAACATGACCATTAAATTCACTCAGCCGCACCTACGGATCGGTCTCGCACATTCACTAGACAACCTTCCACAAAGTATAAAACAGCATTCATAATAGCGCATTTGCATGGTTTTATTTGATATTGCATGGATGGCGATATGACCATTTGATTTACTCTGCAGAACAGTTTTACACAACCAGCCATTCATTCATAACCTTGTAGAAACACAGACAAATTAGCATGTTAGCACGATTATACAAGCGTGAAATGTTTCTAAAATACTGAGGCGATGGCAGATGAAAGGGCGTCTTTTTAAAAAATAATTACTATTCCGAACACCTAAAAATTTTCTGTCACGATCAGGGCTGTAAACGATACTCTGAAGATGCTCTGTAGATGCTATTAAAGCAACATAAAACCTGAAAACCTTTGTTGTTTGGTCTTTCCCACTCCAGCCTGCTTTATCCAATTAATTTGCACAAGAATGTAACATTGTGGATGCACAACTGGACACTGGACAGTGGCATAAACACGTCCCTAAAGTGTGAAGCACTTGTGCCAAGTGGTAGCTGAGATCTCGTCTGCGCAAGAAAGAATGATGTCAATGTCAACTACGACACTAACACCGAAACCAGGGTAAGACATATTGGCACACCCTTTGCACAACCTCAATACAGTCAGTTTCAGCATTTACAAAGCCTCATGTCATGGGCTTCCAGCATGCCCGACCTTTCAATATCAAACGACTTCCCTCTGTCAGGGCTGGCATAAATTGCATGCAATATAAATAAACAGAAATTGTACTGGTGCTATAAATAGGCCCATTCTAAAAAGATGCCATTCTCCTTCCTCTTCAGGAGGTTTCCCATTTCTTTACAAAGAAATTGTGAGATAGTGGTGATATTTAGCTCTTACCTTACGGCATGCACTGCACAATCTCACATCAATTCATGAAAGCAGAACTGTTCGAGAATTGAAGGTGCTTTTATTCTACAGTGGTATGCAACTGTGTAATTCTCAGCAGGTTTCATCTAATCTATTCATTATGTTCAGTGATGAACAGAAAAAAAATCATAATAATGTGTAATTGGTAAATGCGAAATAAATGAAATATTTAAATGAAATATTGAAATATTACTCTATTTCATCATTACCTTCAATAAACGCTGAATGAAATGGAAGCGCTGTGTATGCTACTCGGTTAATTGAGGTGATGTTTTTCCTAATGGGTTTTGATTGCCATTTAAATCGCTGATTGAGTGTGTTCGTGTTCCTCGAACAGAGCAGATGGGGACTGATGGTGGCTCAACAGGTGACTGATGAAGACTGCGCTCTGGTTCCTTTGCTGAATGACGATGCATTTGGGTTTCTTCCTGATTTTGGTTTTGCAAAGCTGGATGACTGACTTAGCTGAAAAAGTTCACCAAGTAAGTAGATTTATGACCTTTCCAGGTTTTACTTGGTAAACTTTGTGATGCACACTTGAGGGCAACTGTAAGGTCGTTCTCATAGCTTTAAAGGACAGTTGCCTTTTGAAAGAAGGTAGAGCTAATCGGGACGATTTCGTCCAAAAGTGACACCACCGAGTTTCTGCATGGCTTGGGGAATTCATTAAACCCATGCCACACAAAATGGGACACAGCTTGCAGAGTTCTGGCCGACTACTGGAGACGTGGCTACATTTACATAGACATTCCCATGCATACCACAGCCCCCCCCCCTTTCGGCAGGCCATATAAGCTGATCTGCCTTTGCTGCATAACATGCCGCTGCCTGCTGCTGTACTGCATCACACTTTCCAGCAGCCGGTTAACATCCCACCTCCACCCCACAATTCACATGTGGTCTCTAAATCTTGCTCAGGGAGGCGGGAAGAAGGTGACACTCGCTGCTCTCTTCTCCTGAAGCTCTGAAGGCTACAGGCTCTGCCAGGTCAGAAGCTAGATGCTAAATTAACATTGTCTCTATTTTTTAATACTGGAATTAATGCTTTAAAAGTGAGCTGGACGACGAAAATTTAATAAATTTCAGATCACGTCTAAAACAGAAGTTAACAATATTTATTGAGTTCAATAAGCATGTGAATTTGTACTGATGAAGGACGGAATAGAGTCAAGTAGGTGGAGACCAGTGCAGGGTAGCGGGAAGCCTCAGGCGACGAGACTCAGGGTCGGGGGTCGCGTCTCTTCTTGGAGGGAAGCCTCTGAGGTTCCTATAGAATGATGGAGTGAGAGACGAATAGAAGGCAACAGGAATCATGGACATCGAACGAGACAGATGAGGATTGTAGAATGAAGGTGGTATAAAGAGGCTGGTTGGTTAGGATGTGGATGATTGGAGTTACGTTTTTAGGCGTGGTCTGGTACACTAAGCTACATTTCGAACTCCACACGTTACTCAGAAGAATTGTAGTCATGCATGTCATGAATGAGTTACAATGACTAAAAAGGCATCATAAACTTGACGATAAAACACAAAAAGTAATCATGCTATCCGTTAGCTTTGCTTATTTCTGCCCTCTTTAGACCAAAGTCCTCACCGGGTTCACATGAAGTGGTATCATGTCTATGGGAAGTACAGCGGTATCCAAGGCAAGTGCGGCCGTATCCATGGAAAGTCACGCGGGCGTAACCATGGATACCCAATCATTCAGAGCTGCCAGGTGTTCACATGACTCTCCGACCAGGGGAGTTAGTCGCCTACATTTTTATCCACCCAGCAGAGGGACAGAACGTTGAGGCAACATCCGCCCACCGATCCTTCCAATTTAACCCATTAATGTCCAGACTCATGTTTTCCCAAGATTTCTCCCAGAGAAGCCAACTTTCTGATTATAGAAAGTCAACTGCAAATTGAGTAATAATAAACCAATGTTTAAAAAAATGTGTGGTTATTAAGTCCACAAATTGATTTTGAAAATTAAGCTAGTCTTAATTATCGAAACATATTGATATAAAATGTCACTTTTCTACATTTTTACATCTTTCTGCGCCAAAATGAATGACCACTTGGCCATTTTTAGCCGTTTAACATGCTAACTTTTTGTAGAATTTGGTCAAAAATGGCTTTAGGGGCAACAATCTTTCCTTAAACCATTATAATGCAGGGGGATACCTGAGTTCTGGGCAAATGATCTATAAAAATGCAAAAGACCTACCCAGTTATTTCTTATTTAGAGGAAACATTTGCACTCATGTACGTAAGTGGGAGCGTGGGCCCCCGAAAACCCTTCAGGGTTCCTCGCACACTGGATATGCAGTTATTTACCTCCTCATCCCACAGTAAGGGAAATGCAATTACGCATTAACCCCCGCCCTGTTCTTCACACAGAACTTGTTTTTTACCTTTACTGCATTGAGATTCTGCACTTGAGATATGCAGGATTGCAGGGGTTCGAGAGGAGAAGGGTGTGAAACAATATGTATGTAAATGTGCTTTCGGCTCCCAAGTTTAAGGGCGCCGCAGGGATTTATGATTTATTGAAATGCATTGGTAATGATGCGGTAGGCTGTACTGAGTCAGTGCCGCGATTCTCCCCTTAAAATTAACAGCTGTTCATCAACAACAACTCATAATATTTTCTAAAAATAAACTTAGTCATCGACACTAGCGCTGGACTGAGGGCGTTAACTGAGAGTTAATCAGTAACCAAAAACAAAGAAGAAAAATGTATAGGTCCACACATATTTGAATTTAAACGTTTGGCTCTGTGCTCCCGTGTGTCGAAAATGGAAAAAAAAAATAATTATAATTCTGTGCTGTAAGAGAGATTGTCCACTTTAACTCAAGGTTATTTGCATCCATTTGCAAGCACAGAGTAGGATGGGTCGTCTTTTAAAATACATATTTTTGCAGTGCAAATACTTAAGAACTTTACAGTCAGATGGCGTTTTTTGTTTTTTTACAGTATTTCTAGGGAGGCGTTTAACCCCTCAGTCGGGTTGAAACACCTGAACGCTCTCTGTAGTGAGGAACTGAATAACAAATATATATTCGCTGAGGGAATTCGTCCGACGAGTCATGAAAACCTGAGCCTTGAAATAAAAGAAAAAAATAGTTGCATTCATTTATCTAAAAAAAAAAAAACAATTAAACCTAAATTACGGTGGGTTATAATTCATCTCACTGCATCCCTACCCGTCCCTCCTCTTTCTCTCCGCCATACAGCTAAACCAGCTTCTGTTTTCTTTTCATTTTATCACAACACCCAAGTGACACCAAATTACCGTATACAACCATGGTGATGTGAAGCTGAAATGATACCGAGCAAAGACTGGCATTAAATGCTGCCCAAAATGCAGCCGCAATGAGACTGGTGTACAGCTGTTGGGCCCTTCAGCAAGGCCCTTAACCCCACTCTGCTTTAGGGGGACACTGCAGTTCTACAGGCTCTGTCTGCTGCATCATCTAAATAACGGTAATGCACCGTAATATACACTCTCCTAAAGAGCATTCCCCTGGATCGCAGTTCTGGGTCTGGGTTCGATCCAGCAGCGCTACATGGGAAATGTGGCGTTCCCCGCTCCTGACAAGAATCCTGAGGGCCGTCCGCGGGGAAAAGCCATCGGTACAGGGCTCCTCCGGCCGTTTTATCGTTAATCAATTCGCCCTCTTCCGTTACAAGTATCCGCGTGTTTTTCGGTCGGAGAGGAAAGCTCACACAGACATACAAACACTCACAGAACTGCTCTCAAGCAAGCAGACACGCACAAACATAGGCACACAACCTAACACATAAAAACACACACACTATACACCCATGCGCACGCACACTCAAACTCTCAGTTTATTTATTAAAGTCCAGGGAGTTCTTAATCCAATCAATACTGTGTAGCTATCATTGTATCATTTGGCCAGTACTGGAATAAGGACATCACACATGTAACAGCCCAGCTCACCTTGAGAAAACACCACACACACGCATGCGCGCGCACACACACACACACAAACACACACCAAACAAATTTCCCAGGGTCTTCATATTATTACATGAATACAATATAATTATATTATCACACCACCTATTCATTCATGCCTATTTTACTTTCATAATGACAGTGACAGCATTGTGAGTGCGTGCAGCTGCGTATCTGTGGGCGGGGCGCAACTCCATTACGGCTCTAACAGATTTAGATCAGAGCTCAGTCGCTGTCCTATGAATAGTGTCTGTATTGCTATGCCTATTTCTTCCTCTCAAAAGGGTGCAGAAAAGTAGAGGTGTACACATGCTGAAGAATTAGACTCATGAGGTTGTTGGTTCAAAACCCAGTGTGGACACAGTAGAATCAGTGCAGCAGTTAGGCCTTTAACCCCACACTGTATGAGCCATGACTGACCCCTGCTTAGCTGTATATCACACAGGATAAAAGCCTTGGCTGAATAATGGTACTGTACGAGGAGGGGGGCTTGGTGGCTGAGAAAAATGACAGGTGTTTCTCTGACTGGATTTAATGACTCTGCTTTTAAAATATTGGCTTTCATTTTTCTCTGCCACTTCCGTACTTCATTTCCAGTATGCAGCCAAATGCGTAACGCTCTTGAGTTCCTGTGTGCGGATAGTCCCTTGCCTTTGTGAGGAGAAAGTCACTGAGCCACTGTCCAAATATTTATGAACCCCACACTGAAAATGCAACTGTCACTTTACTGGACAGGCACCTGCTTGGGCTGCCCCACATACAGGAAAGGGCAATTCAGGCAGATTTACGAGGCCCCCAAATTGAGCGGGCGAGGTTAGCGGGTTAAAGCTGTCAGTCAAGACGCCCCGAGCCGCCAGAGTGATCCCTGCTGTGTATTTTATTACCGCCAGGGACCGGCCGTAAAACAATCCACACACTTCCTTCCCAGGCCGCAACGCGATTGCCAGCAGCGCCGCTTCCCCAGTCTGGTAATGAGCCGGCGGTAACGGCCGCCATTACGCCGACAGGGAGGAAACGGGGGTGAGTTATTGAGTCTGTGCACACAATCCCCACCTGGAGTTGAATCAGCGTTTGTTTTGGATTCCAATACTGCTTTGTGCTCTATTGATCTAGTCTGGTGCATCACCAGCTGATAGGAGGAGCAAAAGATGGGCGGAGTTTACACCTCCAACTGCAACTTACCAGGCAAGATTCTTCAAAGGCAGAAAACTATTTGTATCCGTAACTAATTCCATTAGAATTCAGCATTGATCCAAGCGTACCTGATCACCCTAAGAATCCGGAAAAGCACGCCAGGTATGTCGTCGGAGGTCAAAGGTCACAGATGCAATCATTGCTTAGGTGGAAATATGTCTGGAATGTCATGACGGACACGTACAGACTCGTTCTGTCTTACTGCCCAGTGCCCCCATCCACGGCGTTTCCCCTCAGTGTTATCAACTCCAGCTTCTCTCCAGGTGAAAAAAAGGAAACAGGGGAGAGATGGTGACAGAGGAGAGGCTAGATAAAGGCCCCGGCTTGTAAAAGCGAGGTCGGATTTATTCCGCGAGTGACAGATGAGCGCGGATTGCTGTAACTTAATCTTCATCTAATGCGCTCAAGGAAGGGCTCGGCTGAACTCATAAACAACGAAGAGGAATCGCCAGCCACCTGAAAGGCGATATAATCGCCGCGCTTTTCTATCGCTTACAATTTGCTCTTCGTCCACAGTCAGGCAGTGAGGCTTATAGGTACGCTCTCAAAAAACATCTATTCTCTACTGGGCCTCCAATCAGCAACCATTTTAGTTCTGTGGCTAATTAGCCCTATTTCATTGGTTGAAGTGTGGAAACTTCCAGATTGAACCATTTTAAATATAAATCTGATTGAGCCAATTATGTAGAAATGGGGTTCTGTGATATAATCACGGAGGAGCTTTTTGGAACGCGCACTTTTCCTGAGAGAGTACGATAATGGGAGTTTCTGTCTGTTTTGAGCTCATCCATACTGAGATTCTGCGAGAGATAGATTGGGGTTTCCACTGGGCAAAGATTCCCAGCTGCCTCTGTATGTTTGGGGGCTTGGTAACATCCTTGAAGAGCGTTTGGGAGAATAAGAAAGGTCAAACACACCCGTCTGAGACCATGATTATATAACAGAAGAGCTACTAGCAGCCCCTGCCTCTTGCTAACCAAATATTCCAGCCAGCCTGTGGCCAACGATGGTGAGCGCGTTTAGCTAATGCTCGCTAATGTTTGCGAACAACTCTTCAACTGCAAACACGTTCTAAAGCTAGGGCTACCTAACCAGGCAAACAAAAAATGGCAACTGAAGAAATACAGAAGAAAAAAAATTTGCTCCTGAGTTCAATTCTGAGGGTCATTTCTGCATAAACCATGATCAAACCTGTCCTTCCAACCATTGGTTTTATCTTTACAAAATTATAATTATTCAGCAACTAAACAGAATATTCCATTTAAATCTTTAAAAGCAATGAAGATGGCTTTTATGACAATCACAAGTTTCTCAGCCAATCAAAAGAAACTTTCCAGTGCTCCTGGCATCAGATGCAAAGAACATTCCATTATGTTCACTCCGCTGCCGATCTCCTGAATAAATTATTTATTCAAAACTTTGTTCATTCTCCATAAGTGACAAATGAAAGGCCAGTGTTGAATATTCAGCCATTTTGTGATTGTCCCCAAAATATTACATTTCCACAATATCTGGTTAATTCCCGACCCGGAGGAGATATCCAGAGTATACTACAGATATAACCACCATCTGGACAAGCTTTTGCAACAAAGGAGAGGGCATTTCTCTGTGACCGAGTAACAGTGGTGACATTCTGAACTATTGCAAGTGTTAACGACCATACAGTGAAGTCCACAACTTTTGGGATAGTGATACGATATACAAAAAGATGAATATACTTATGAACGTCACCGCAAGCGGAAACTCGTCTCCCATTGGCAATGCAGGCCAATCCAGATCTTTGTTTTTGTACTGATATACAAACCCCAATTTAAATTAAGTTGGAACGTTGTGTAAATGGGGACCAAAAACAGAATACAATTTAGGGGTGTCAACATCTACACGTGTAAACGGTTACACGGGTAACAAATCATAACTGTTTAGAAAAATCAATAACCGTTTACACGTCATTTTTTCCTCCTCTTCCTCCTTGTTCATTTCTCACCTATACATGTAGTCGCCTATTTTTAGGAGTGAAAATGTTGCCTGAAAGCTCCAGATAAAGCTTCTTCTCCATGTGCAAATGTTGTGCAGCTGAAAACAAAAACTGTTGATGGCTTGTTATTTTAGCCTATATTGTTGCGTGTTGTTGTACGTCATATTGTTGGTTGGTGTTCTGTCGGCTTTTCATGACCTGATCACACATTTTCGCGTCTAAAGAGGAGGAAGAAAACATTTTTTTTCGCTAATTTCAGTGAATAATTGTGAGAGTCCCCCTCTACTTTTTTAACTTTGTGGATATAAAGGTGAAGTTTTTTCCCGTCACTTCAGCTTACTTTGGCTTTTTTTTGAGTCGCTTTTTCTCGCCAATTCCACAGTACTTTTTCTATGAAACACACATTAAAATTCAGACGCAGCTCCCGTTGCGAGAGAGGGATGCAGTTTGCACTTCAAGTTTAAAAAAAAGTGCAAAAGTTAAAACAATGATTAAAAAAGGTTAACCCTTTTTCAGCTTTCACCTGTACGTTTTCTTATCTGTCAAAGTGAAAGAGGATTTTATTTTCAACTCATTTTACTTTCTGTGGTTATTTAGTGCAACTGCGATAGAAAAAGCTCATAAATCCCCAACGTGTAACCGGGTTTACGTCGGTTAGAAGTCCCGTGTACACGTGTAGAAAAAAATTGTAAACGTTGACACCCCTAATACAATTATTTGCAAATCCTTTTTGACCAATATTTAATTGAGTAGACTATAAAGACAAGATATTTAATATTCAAACTGATAAACTATATTCTTTTTTTCAGAAATATTAACTCATTTTGAATTTTATGCCTGCAAAACACTCCAAAAAAGCTGGGACAGGGGCATGTTTACCATTGTGTTTCCTTTTAACAACACTAATTAAGCTTTTGGGAACTGAGGACACTAATTGATATGCAGAGTAAAAAAAAAAAATTTAAAACAAAAGAGGTTGAGGTTGATTCCAACTCTTCAATTGTAGCAGCTTTGTAGGTATAATCCTTTCCCATTCTTGCTTGATGTACGACTTCAGTTGCTCAATAATTCAGGGTCTCCATTGTTCGACCTTGCACTTCATAATGTGCCACACATTTTCAATGGGAGACAGGTCTGGACTGCAGACAGGCCAGTCTATTACCCACACTCTTTAACTACAAAGACACGCTGTTGTAACACGTGCAGAATGTGGCTCGGCATTGTCTTGCTGAAATAAGCAGGGGCGTCCCTGAAAAAGATGTCGCTTGGATGACAGCATATGTTGCTCCAAAACCTGTATGTACCTTTCCAGTGGTGTAGTGGGGATTTTATCACTGGGGCCACTCTCCAAAAAAAAAATTATATGATGAGTATACTTTCACTTTGTTACTTTGACACTAGGAACTTAGTTACTCATTTCAAATTAAAATATTAATTTAATTCATCATTTACGGATTATCCGGATTTGGCGCGTTCGAGAGGAACAACGTTGTATCTTTGTGCAGATGTGTCCGACAGTGGACGTGGAGCTGCAAATTTATGCACGCAGTTACAATATTTTATCACTAGATAGAACACCAGGATCAGTTATTGAATATTCACAAGTGTCAGTCGACTCCTGTCTCCTAGTGGGCGCTGTCGTGGAAGATAGTGGGCGTTGTAGGCTATTTGCAGAATGAATGCTGACCGGGTTATCCGTCGCATCTTGTCAGAAGTGGTAGCCCAAGTAGGTGGGCACCGGATCGGAGCAGGGTTTGTTTTCAGCCAAAATACACTACATGGAGGGCAGAGAGCCCTCACTCTTCCCATAACAAGTTACAAGTTAATTCATCAAACCATAACCGAAAAAAAGCAGTTAAATTGAGGTGAAAAATGATCCATAAAGCAAATGTCCCCCATATTTCCTCGACTTTAATAAGCAGCTATTGTAAAAAAATAAAATAAAATTTAAAAGAAATCAGTGATGAAGTGATTACCTGATTTCGTGCTTCCACTGCCAGCTCATCTTTGACGTGTGCACACAATAGCAGCATTCGCGCGCATTCATGCGTGTGTGGAAGACGCGATTACGGCGCTGCTATTTCACCTGGCAACAAGAAATACTACTTTCTGATTGACTGATAGGTTGCTGATTCAAGCAGAGCAGTCTGCCTTTGCCTCATCCATTCATAGATTACTAATCTGTTTCATATACCGTTTATATCCGTCAGTCTGCCCCAGGGCAGCTGTGGCTACAAAAACGTAGTTTACCACCATCAGAGTGTGAATGTGTGAGTGAATGAATAATGTATCCACTGTGAAGCGTCTTTGAGTGTTCAGAAAAGCGCTATATAAAATTGATGCATTTTTATTATTATACAGTCTATGTTACTAATGTGCGGCGAGTTTCATCTCTTCTCAGAGTGAGAAATGTCATGTGTGGCGTGTGAGCGTGTGAACTTATCGAAATGCGTGTGCCTCATTCAATGCGTGAGACTTGAGAGCCCTGTTAATAATATTTGTGAATTGCAGCATGTATTATTACTTTATTAGAAGCTATACAATGGCGAAAATTATAAGAAAGGCAATGTTTTTTTCAAAAAATATTTATTAGACAAATAAAAAAAAAATCTTGCCAAAAATAAAATAAAAATCTCGAAAATCTCGCCAAAAAGACTGGGGGAACACTTTTCCCCTGCATCCCCCGACCACTACACCCCAGTACCTTTCGGCGTTAACAGTGCACTCACAGATGTGCAAGTTACCCATGCCATGAGCACTAGCACATCCCCATACCATCACAGATGCTGGCTCTTGAACTTTGCACTGATAACAATCTGGATGGTCTTTTTCCTCTTTAGCTCGGAGGACACGACATCCATGATTTCCAAAAACAATTTGAAATGTGGACTTGTGAGACCACAGCACACTTTTCCACTTTGCATCAGTCCATCTCAGATGAGCTCGGGCCGAGAGAAGCCGGTGGCATTTCTGGGTGTTGCTGATACATGGCTTTCGCTTTGCATAGTACAGTTTCAACTTGCACTTTTAGATGGAGCCACGAACTGTGTTAACTGAGAATAGTTTTGCGAAGTGTTCCTGAGCCCACATGGCAATATCCTTTACAGAATGATGTCATTTTTAATGCAGTGCTGCCTGAGGGGCCGACGGTCACAGGCATTCAGAGTTGGTTTTCGGCCTTGCCGCTTACATGTAGAGATTTCTAAGGATTCTCTGAATCTTTTGATGATATTATGGACTGTAGATGATGAAATCCCTAAATTCTTTGCAATTGCACATTGAAACATTGTCCCTAAACTGTTTGCTCACAGAGTTGTTCACAAAGTGGTGAACCTCACCCCATCCTTGCTTGTGAACAACTGAGAATTTTGGGGATGCTCCTAATATACCTAATAACGACAACCTCCTGCTTCTAATTAACCTGCTCACCTGTGGAATGTTCCAGACGGGTGTTTTTTTGAGCATTCCTCAACTTTCCCAGTCTTTTGTTGCCCCTGTCCCAGCTTTTTCAGAAAGTGTTGCAGGCATCAAATTCAAAACGACTGAATATTTCCAAAAAAAAAAAAAACAATTAATTTATCAGTCTGAACATTAAATATCTTGTCCTGGTAGTGTACTCAATTGAATATAAGTCAAAAAGGATTTGCAAATCATTGTATTTTTTTTTATTCACATTTTACACAATGTCTGAACTTCATTGAAATTGGGGTTTGTATGATGGGCAGGGACCCCATTTGCCAATCTTTGGAAAAGTGTCCACTAGAAAAAAAATGGCCCCTACAGCCTACAGCCTCTACATTGAGCATTTTATAGGCGATGTCTTGCTAGCCTTTAAAATGACCTATGCCCCAAAGCCACACCTGTACCCCATTGCATTATGGGAAAAAATGCATCAATAAAAAAAGGATATCATGGATTCCTCCATAATGGTTGTCTCCAACAGGCAGCCTCTCATGTCAGGCTTAAGCCCTGAGTTCCACATTAAGAGCTGCTTCCTCAAACTGACCCCCCTCCCAAACAACACCCATCCACCCAGGTTCAAACAGTGCCTCCTCTGGATTCAGATATTTCTGCGCTCTGTTGCTCTTGGCTGGAGCATTTCAGCCCAGAGGGCAGAGCTGAAGTGCAGGGTTTACGATTTTTGAGGTTATTTCTATCAGTCCAGTACATCAGAGAAGACGGGTCAAAAGCTTAAAAAATATTCTCTCTGCCGAACTCTGTGAACCCAGACCTGAGTGTAGATCACAGATCTCAGATCCGTGTCTCACGTCCTTTTCCTTCAGAAACCGCTCCGTCTCGAAGACAGGCGAGCAGCTCTGCTTTCGCCGATGCTCCAACACGCCCTCCTTCTCCTCAGAGCCTCGCCATAAATTGCGGACGGGACGCTCGCTGAATCACGACGCGCTAATTTGTCCGCATAAATAATGGCTCCGGCGCGTCGTTGGTTCGGGTCGCGGGCCGCTGGTCCCAGGATTCATGCGCTGATGTTCACGCTAAATGTGCTCCCCGTGACAGGAAGAGTAAATAAATAACGGAAAATGGGAGATAATTATTAGAGGAGTTTTCTTTTGGTGGTAAGACATCAGAAGCATATGTTTCTGCGGGAGAGGGCAGAGGTGCAGTGTGGAAAGGCTGCAGATGCAGCTCCTGTGTTTGTGGTTCGGGGGGGTGGTGAGGGGCCCCTGGGGGCCGGACCCTAATTACAAACACAGCAGAACCGTCAGAGCAATTTGCAGCTCCAACTCACGAGGGAGCCGTAAGAAAGAAAATCAGATTCCCTTTTTCAGCACACACACATACTGCACACACACACACACACACACAAACACACACACACAAACACACGCACACCCACACGTATGCACGTGCACGCACGTATGCACACACAATACACACACATATGCGCACATGCACATACACACACATGCACACGGGCACACACAAAACACAAACGAACACACACTCATTCACACACGGCTAGAGACAGCTCTCTGTGTCTGCAGTACAGTAAGTCCCAGAACTAGACCCGTGTGTGGGGGGGGGGGGGGGGGGAATAGGGGGAGGAGAGAGAGAGAGAGAGAGCATAAGCTCACTGTTGCATCGATACTGGCCCTGACACACTACTGTAATAAATGTAGCCCCAGTGGCCGCTGGGACACTCCCCCCCTCTACCCCATCCCACCCTGGACTGGCGGCCATTTGCATTTCCCTCCATCCAGCTGTACGGCCATAAGTCACACCGGGGGGGTCAGTCACTGACAGGAGAGAGATATGGTGGAGGGGGGAATGTTCATCTTTTCTCCTGCAGGTTCCTCCCTCTCTCTCTCCCATCCTCTTGCTCTGTCTGGGTAAATGAGGAAGATTGATGGATGGAGGGAGAGAGGGAGGGAGGGAGAGAATGGAGGTAGAGAATTTCTGAATATAAAAATATCTGGATAAAAGAATGGCTGTTCATCTGTGCACATTATTTATATGCGCTATATTTTTTTTTTGTCACAAGCTCTTTCTTTGTTTTACACATAAAATAAAGAAGGTCTCGTTAAGGCAACAAATGTCACCCCATGAAACGGAGTGGAGAAAGACAGGAAGTGCTAAAGGAAACTGGGCGTGGCTTCTTCCCTCTGCCTCTCCTTTCCCCTATCAAACTACCCTTTTGGGGACTATTCTGCCCAATCAGATCAGCTAACTGAATCGATCCATCTCAGCGACAGAAAGTTCTAGGTTCTGGTGCCGCCCTGCTACGGTACTGGGGTTTGATTAATTTGCCTGGATCCTTTACAGAGAGAGAGAGAGAGAGAGGGGGGAAGAGAGAGAGAGAGAGGGTGAGAGAGAGAGAGAGAGAGAGATCTGTAGTGTTCCCTGATTCCCTGAAAGAACAGAAGACTCTTTAACCCCCAGAGCTCAGGGGTCAGATTCCCTGACAGCATTTTACTTTGGACTCTAATTCTTTTTCTGTGCTCTACTCATCTTGCCTGGTGCGCTCAGTATGCTGGTAGGAGGACCAGATGGGCGGGGCTAATGCTTTCTGGTTCATTTCACTTGCTCACTGACACACCAGGCAAGAGCAGTCAAATGCAGAAAAGTGCTGGAATCCCTGATAACTGCTATTTGACCCCGGTAATAGACCCGTCCGCATGCCCGCCCATTCCCCCGTGCAGCAGGGCGGCGAGTCCTCAGTCGCCCCGCGAACTTTGTGGGCGGCATGGGGAGGGGGTCTCGGGGGGGCCGAGGGATGCTCAAGGTGTCCTTGCCTTTGCTCTGTCTGCACCTATTAAATGGAAACTGTCTTATTAGCGCAGCTTTAGCGCTCCCGAGGCCTCCCGCGCTCACACCGGCGGAATTTTAATTAACGGCCCGCATAAATATTTAATTTACTGAAATCCACAACCTTTACCGCTCTCGCCGTCTGCAGCCCAGAGATGAGGGAGGGGCGCCGGGGGACTCGCACTTTCGGTGTCTGTCGACTGTCTGCGAGCAGGCGCTCGCCTATTTTCAGGCAGACACCTGAACACCCACACACACACACACACACACGGGACAGACAGCAGAGCACACCTACTCACAGGCAGGCACACACCTGAACGCCCACACACACACACGCGCGCAGGTATGCGCGCACAGAGACACACCCAAAAAATCCTTATCTTTATCAGTTTATGTTTCTTATTGTTTATCAGACAAAAACAATGCATTATTGTAAGATTAAGGGGAACAGGAAAACTGGGCCACACCCTCCAAAAGCCATATATCCTCAATAATCTGTCAATCAGGTACCCGTCTGCGCTGATGGGGAAAAGACCGAAAAACCGAGGCTCCCGCACTCCACATCTCCATGGAGAGCGGCCATATTGGCCCAAGGGGACCCAAAACTGTAAAGAATGCATTTCCCATAATCCCTGGTGATTGGCAGCCTATCAAAGAGCCTGGACTGATCCATCAGGACACTGTCCTCCACTTCATGGGTCCAAGTGTAAAAGTCCTATTGAGTGTTTATTCGGGCCCATCAGCGCAACGACCAGGACGCGCTAATTTTATACCCGGTATTCAGTGAATCCTGATGGCTTGAAGACAATCCTGGAGAGGACGTATCAAATGTTGATTTGGCACCATTGTGAGGTACGACACAGCAGCTCTAATTTCAGGAGCTTTCGCTCTCTGACCAAACTTTGTTTTTCACTGACCAGAAGGAAACATTTTTTAAAAAGTTTATTAAAAGAAAAAAATATATATATTTAGGGCCCATTTGAGGAGCTTTTTGACCAACAGGTCTGGTTCCCGTTGGAGGCATTTTGACTCAAAATAAGTAAAAATAGGTTTGTAATATATTGGCTGCTAGCCAGAACCAGATGCTGGTCAGATCCCGGCAGGAGTCATGATGACACCATGAGTGGGTGTGTCCTCAACTTGTCAGAACACACAAGCAAACTGGACTGGAGTGTGGAACTGGTTCCGTGGACGAAGTATCTCAGCTCACAGCATGACGATCGGTTTGGTGGCCCCAAAACAGAACCAGTGTGCGGACGGGAACCGCACCAGGAATCTGAGGGTCGAAAAGCCCTGTTAGAGCCAGGACCTCTATTCTAAGTCGCCCCAGATAAACAAACTTGCGCCAGGAAGAAGCCAAGGGGGCCTCGAAAACCTAAAAAGCAGCTGCCTGTCCCTCCACAGCTACAGGTCCAGATGCTGCCCCCATTAAAAACCCACCCCGGGGAGACCCTGACACTGCTGTAGGCCTCAGAACTTTGCCCTCTTCCAGAAGGACGATTCGCTCCACTACTACTGAAGGCCGTCTTACATCATCTGTGTTTATTTATTTATTTTCGCTTTGTCCAGTTTGGGATTCCCTAGGCAGATCCTGGGTCACGAGCCTCTGCTCCCATTAGAGAGAGGAACCAATCGCATACATACGGTCTCGCCATGTTTTATTCCATTTAAACGGTGAGGTGCGGCAGAGAGGGTCCGTGGTAACACTTATTTTTATGCCGCATGTGATTGGATAGTACAGAGCAGACATCACCAGCCCTGATTCTAGGGATTCGTCGCCTTCTCGGTTTTCATAGCACCATCAATCTGGCACACCTGACTTCGCTAATTAACCACTAACAAACAGGATCTCCGGCTCCTGCGTGAAGTGCGCTTTTCCTGATGGCTTTAGCGAAGGCCTACAGAATGGCAGATCTCCAGTAACCATGGGTACAGAGAGACAGGAATAATGAGACAGAAAGAGTCGTTCGATAAAGGGGAGTGGCCGGATAACACCATTGCAGCTCATCGCCCCCAACCAAAGCACCTTTCAAAAACATAACTCACCAGTTCTACTACGCACTTAGTACCATAAACATGTTATTATACAGTTAGGTGTGGGGGGGGGAGTCGGGGGGCCAGGGACTGAGGTGTGTCATGTCCCCCCAACCATCTCCAGAGTCCCTGATTTATCAACGAGAAGAGAAAGACCCGGGGACAGAGTCTCTCCCTCCCTGACTACAGCTGCAGTTGCCAATATCCAGAGCAGCAGGTGAAGTTCTCTACCAGAGCAAAGAGAAAGTAATTTGAATGTGGGGTGACAGCCAATTAAATTGTAAATATATGGCACTTTTCAGAGGACTGTCACAAAGGAGCTCTATATTACCATTAATCTATTGAAATAACGCAACAGAATCGTTTCCAGCACAGGGACAGTTGCCTGCAATAGATTTAATTCAACTGAACGCAAAATAGAAGAATTTATATCTACTAATAGGCTTCTGTTTTTAGGAAGATATTGCTATATAAGCAATATTCATAACAATCTGCACGGCTGAAAATAAGCTTTTTAAATAATGAAAAAACTAAATATCATTTGAGGAAATGTCATAAAATCTTCATAGCTCAGATTTTATGACAATTCAAAACTAAAATCAAAGGCCTCATAAATCATTGTGATCCCACACATGATTAAGAATAAACCTGTATCATCGATGAATGTGATCGCACACATGATTAAGAATAAATCTGTATCATCGATGAGAGTGATCACACACATGACTTTGGTTAATCCGGTCTCATCAATTAATGAGATCACACACATGATTAAGGATAATCCGGCCTCATCGATGAGTGTGATCACACACATGATTAAGGATAATCCGGCCTCATCGATGAGTGTGATCGCACACATGATTAAGGATAATACGGCCTCATCGATGAGTGTGATCGCACACATGATTTAGGATAATCCGGTCTCATCGATGAGTATGATCGCACACATGATTAAGGATAATCCGGCCTCATCCATGAGTGTGATCGCACACATGATTAAGGATAATCCGGTCTCATCGATGAGTATGATCGCACACATGATTAAGGATAATCCGGTCTCATTGATGAGTGTGATCGCACACAAGATTTAGGATAATCCGATCTCATCAATGAGTGTTATCGCACACATGATTAAGGATAATCCGGTCTCATCGATGAGTGTGATCGCACACATGATTTAGGATAATCCGGTCTCATCGATGATTGTGATCGCACACATGATTAAATATAAACCGGTCTCATCGATGAATGTGATCGCACACATGATTAAATATAAACCGGTCTCATTGATGAGTGTGATTGCACACATGATTAAGGATAATCCGGTCTCATCGATGAGTGTGATCGCACACATGATTTAGGATAATCCGGCCTCATCGATGAGTGTGATCGCACACATGATTAAGGATAATCCGGCCTCATCGATGAGTGTGATCGCACACATGATTTAGGATAATCCGGTCTCATCGATGAGTGTGATCGCACACATGATTCAGGATAATCCGGTCTCATCGATGAGTGTGATCGCACACATGATTAAGGATAATCCGGCCTCATCGATGAGTGTGATCGCACACATGATTAAGGATAATCCGGTCTCATCGATGAGTGTGATCGCACACATGATTAAGGATAATCCGGCCTCATCGATGATTGTAATCACACACATGATTAAGGATAATCCGGTCTCATCGATGAGTGTGATCGCACACATGATTAAGGATAACCCGGTCTCATCGATGAGTGTGATCGCACACATGATTAAGGATAATCCGGCCTGATCGATGATTGTAATCACAAACATGATTACGGATAAACCGGTCTCATCGATGAGAGTGATCGCACACATGATTAAGGATAATCCGGTCTCATCGATGAGTGTGATCGCACACATGATTAAGAATAAACCGGTCTCATCGATGAGTGTGATCGCACACATGATTAAGGATAAACCGGTCTCATCGATGAGAGTGATCGCGCACATGATTAAGGATAAACCGGTCTCATCGATGAGAGTGATCGCACACATGATTTAGGATAATCCGGTCTCATCGATGATTGTGATCCCACACATGATTTAGGATAATCCGGTCTCATCGATGAGTGTGATCGCACACATGATGAAATATAAACCGGTCTCATCGATGAGTGTGATCGCACACATGATTAAGGATAATCCGGCCTCATCGATGAGAGTGATCGCACACATGATTTAGGATAATCCGGCCTCATCGATGAGAGTGATCGCACACATGATTAAGGATAATCCGGTCTCATCGATGATTGTAATCGCACACATGATTAAGGATAATCCGGTCTCATCGATGAGTGTGATCGCACACATGATTAAATATAAACCATTTTCATCGATGAGTGTGATCGCACACATGATTTAGGATAATCCGGTCTCATCGATGATTGTGATCGCACACATGATTAAGGATAATCTGGTCTCATCGATGAGTGTGATCGCACACATGATTAAGAATAAACCGGTCTCATCGATGAGTGTGATCGCACACATGATTAAGGATAAACCGGTCTCATCGATGAGAGTGATCGCACACATGATTAAGGATAATCCGGTCTCATCGATGATTGTGATCGCACACATGATTAAGGATAAACCGGTCTCATCGATGAGAGTGATCGCACACATGATTTAGGATAAACCGGTCTCATCGATGAGAGTGATCGCACACATGATTAAGGATAATCCGGTCTCATCGATGATTGTGATCGCACACATGATTAAGGATAAACCGGTCTCATCGATGAGAGTGATCGCACACATGATTAAGGATAATCCGGTCTCATCGATGATTGTGATCGCACACATGATTAAGGATAATCCGGTCTCATCGATGAGTGTGATCGCACACATGATTAAGAATAAATCTGTATCATCGATGAGTGTGATCGCACACATGATTAAGAATAAATCTGTATCATCGATGAGTGTGATCGCACACATGATTAAGAATAAATCTGTATCATCGATGAGTGTGATCGCACACATGATTTAGGATAATCCGGTCTCATCGATGAGTGTGATCGCACACATGATTTAGGATAATCCGGTCTCATCGATGAGTGTGATCGCACACATGATTAAATATAAACTGGTCTCATCGATGAGTGTGATCGCACACATGATTTAGGATAATCCGGTCTCATCGATGAGTGTGATCGCACACATGATTTAGGATAATCCGGTCTCATCGATGAGTGTGATCGCACACATGATTAAGGATAATCCGGCCTCATCAATGAGTGTGATCACACACATGATTAAGGATAATCCGGCCTCATCGATGAGTGTGATCGCACACATGATTTAGGATAATCCAGTCTCATCGATGAGTGTGATCGCACACATAATTAAGGATAATCCGGCCTCATCGATGAGTGTGATCGCACACATGATTTAGGATAATCCGGCCTCATCGATGAGTGTGATCGCCAGACACGGCGCTCGGCATACGCTTATCACGCACTGCGCGTAGGGCACCAACTGCCTGGGGGGGCACCAAAAAAATCAAGCCCATAAAAAATAATAATAATAACAACATTTAATATTTAAAATAAAAGTTTGTAAAGCATGCTAATAAATATAAGTAATACAAAAATAATGTAGGCTTATTTACGCTAAAAAAGATTAATCTCCTGCGCGGCCCTCTCATCGGTCTACCTTTGGTGCCCCCTCCCCCATTCCCTAGTAGTTTGCTCCATTATGCTTCAATCGCAAATTTGGCAGAAGTTTATTCCGGAGATCTAGACATGTCATCGAAATCGAAAAGGCATCAAGAGTCGGGGGCGGAAAAGAGGGAAAGAAAAAAACAGCGAGATGTTGCTCGCAGGTAAGACAATGTTTTAATTAACAAATATTTATTTTGTAACAGCTACGTTTACATGACCACAATTATCCGATAACTGGGAATAATCGGGTAATGGCAATAATCTGATTTGACGCGTTTTCATGTACTTCAGTAATGTGATAATCGGAAGAACCTGTTTTACGTGGTTCAGTCAATAGTTCGATTTCTTTCCAAATACATGACGTAAAACTCTTGGTCTCAGCATAGGCCTTCCTCCACTCCTACCAAAAACCTGTGCTTGCTGGATGTGCGTTAGGAGTAAGCACTGGTGGGAGAGAGTGGTGCTCAATGATTTTTTTAGATGCAAAATGGAGAGAGAATTTCAGGATGTCTCGGGGAGCATTCGTGAAACTGTGTGATGAAATGAAGGATATCATGAGCCCAGAAGAGATGACCGCTGTACCTCTAGAAATGCGAGTGGCGATTGCGTTATATTAGATCGCTAGCTGCGGAGAGAATAGGCTGATAGCGAATCAGTTTGGTGTCCATAAAGCCTCTCTAGTTAGCTACATCCGTTTTTCTATTTGTACACATTGGCAGATGTATCCCTGTCAGTTTCCTCTGCTGAGCGAAGCTTCTCCAAACTTAAACTCATTAAAACATACCTGCGCTCATCAATGGGCCAGGAGCGTTTAAGTGGTCTGGCTGTCATCAGCATCAATGGGGAAATTGCTCAGAAACTGTCATATGATGACCTGATAGCTGATTTCGCAGCCGGAAAATGCAGACGTGTGCCTCTGTAGGGCCTCTAACAACTGTTGCTTGCATTTTAAAATATGTATTTAAAGTTCCTTTCTCAGTACTGTGATAACAGTTAAAAACATGTTTATTTGTTAATAGTCGTGGCATTTTTTTTTATTTAGATTATTTATTTTTATTTGAGTATTTGATGCCATTGTTAGTGTTTTATAAAGACTTAATTATGGTAATTTTCTCTTAATAATAAAAAAATAATAATCATTATTAGATTATTGTTATTATTTATCTCGATCTCAGTTTTTGAACCATTAATATTGACAACTTATTTTGTAAAATAAAGCAAAACTGACAAATACTCAGATATTGTTCATTTCTGTCAGGGGTGGGGTTGGGTGGGTGGGTATGTGGGGGGGCACCACAAAGCATTTATGCTTAGGGCACCAAAATGGCTAGTGCCGGCCCTGATGATCGCACACATGATTAAGGATAATCCGGTCTCATTGATGAGTGTGATCATACACATGATTAAGGATAATCCGGCCTCATCGATGAGTGTGATCACACACATGATTTAGGATAATCCGGTCTCATCGATGAGTGTGATCGCACACATGATTATGGATAATCCGGTCTCATCGATGAGTGTGATCGCACACATGATTAAGGATAATCCGGTCTCATCGATGAGTGTGATCGCACACATGATTAAGGATAATCCGGTCTCATCGATGAGTGTGATCGCACACATGATTAAATATAATCCGGTCTCATCGATGAGTGTGATCGCACACATGATTAAATATAATCCGGTCTCATCGATGAGTGTGATCGCACACATGATTTAGGATAATCCGGTCTCATCGATGAGTGTGATCATACACATGATTTAGGATAATCCGGTCTCATCAATGAGTGTGATCGCACACGTGATTAACGATAATCCAATCTCTTCGATGAGTGAGATTGAACACGTGATTAAGGATAAACCATTGTCATCGATGAGAGGGGCACAAACTTCATATCTCTTTTGCCTTAAAAAGGAGAAAACCTTTGAGGGATGGAACAGTACCACGTTTTGAATGAACTATATCAAAGTGTCTCCTGGCCAAACTGACACCAAGCCAAGCATAGCTTTAATTCCACCGTTATGTTTTTTCCCTTCATTCTAGCTGTTATTTAACCAGGGAAGTTTCAGAGCGAACGCATCTCTTTTTTGAAAAACCTGAGAAAAATGCCAAAGAGAGGAATTGGAAGTAAGGAGGAATGGAGAGGAATTTGGACCAAGTGCTTGAAGAGGACTCCTGTGATCTGGACAATCCTACCGTGCCACTTTTTGGGAGAAATTCAGATTGACCCTCATTTGCCCTCATTCGATTTAGTAATTTGTTTTCATCACACTATCATGTATTGAACAGCCAGTACAGAGGAGGACCTCGAGACCCCCAGAATCTCTGCTAAAGACCCTGATTTGCACAATCAGGTGTGGAACTGACGCTGGAATGAAAGCCTGAACCCACACCAGCCCTTCCTGGGTAAGGTTGAAAGCTTCTGAAATAAAGCTAATTAAGTGTGGTGAAAATTAGAGTAATTTGAAATGTTTAAATCGAGCTTCTGTGTTTTTTTTTTTTCTTTGTGCAAAAGTTTGTTGAATCCCAAAGTTTTTCTTCAACAGCCAGAAACCTGCTCAGATGGACTTAACTAGTTTTGTTCCAGAACACAGGAGCAGTTTTGGGGTTGAGGGTCTTGCTCAAGGGCCCATAGGGACAATTCTTCTCAACTTCAACTCACCAGATGAAAGTTAGAATCCCAAGCCCCTCGGGGGAGCTCGAACCAGCAGCTCTACAGTTACCAATCAAAAAACCCACCGCAAGGCTACACAGCCACCTTTGGAAAGAGAAGTTGCTGTCTAACTTGGTCCATATTTTATCTACATTATATTGCCCTAAAATGTGGTACAAAATTTTGACATAAAATTTTCCACGGACGATGGCGAAATCAGTCAGATCCACCCTAACCCTCATCACCAATCTCTTGGATGAACTGCTGAATTGGGCATGTTCTGTGTGTGTGTGCGTGCGTGTGAGTGAGTGCTTGTGTGTGCAGTTGTGTGTGCGCCTGCATATGTGCTTTAGTGAATGTGGGTATGTGAGTGTGTGTCTTCACTTCTGTGAGTGTGTGTGTGTGTGTGTGTGTGCATTCATGTATGTGTGCATACAAGCTTCAAAGTGTGTGTGCAAGTATGTGTATGCCTACTTGTGTGTGTTTGTATGTCTGTGCGTGCTCGCATGTGTGCGTGTATATGTGTGTGTCAGCATGAGTGTGCATCAGTGTGTGTGTGTATATATGTCTGCAGGTGCGTGTATTCATGCGTGTACATAAGTACGAGCGCGTGTTTATGAAGTGACAGTCACGCAGCTTTCCGCAGTTTCAGAACTATGAGGGGGTCTTCCATAAACAGGAAACACAAGCGTAAGATGTGTCACCCAGGAGCTCAGTTTCCTGAGATTAGCCTCCACGCTAAACACAGTAGCGTGATCGCGTACCCTGATAACTCACAACAAAACCCGCTCGAGATCCTTTCGCTTGATATCCACCGGGAGCAGGGAGTAGTTTCCGTTTTCGGGCCAGACACACACACGCGCGCGCGTGCTCAGCGGAAACAAATCTTTTCCAAAACACAAGAGGGGAAATAGGGAGGGCGGGATTCGTTAGTTGAATGATTGATCGCCCCGTAGTTTAAAAGCCTCAAGAGTACAAGAGATTTCTGTGGTCTCCTGCCAATCCTGGTGCCCAATCACACACCCCTATCCCTACCTCCAGCCACCAATCAGCTCCTCCCACAATGCTCTGGGACTGAGACAGCAGCTCATTAGTGAGAGGGATTAAACTGACTGACCGCTCCAAAGCACTGAAGAAGAGTAGCCTGGAGCACAATCCCAGAGAGGGAAACTGTTCCTACCTCACTTCTTTTGAGCCAAAACATTCAGGCTCAGCTCAAACACTTCACACGCACAGATCTACAGCAAATGACGACCCCTGGCCAATCTACTGCGCACTCAGAATACAAGGCAACCACACTGGGTGAACAATAAAAAAGACAGTGCTTACTTAAGAATATTGGCTTTCAAAGTATTTCACCGAATCAGCTAAATCATCAAGATAACATGTATTCAACTAAATGTATTCAATAAATAAAAAATTGTTTCAACAAGTGCTCTACCTCCATACATGCACAACTTGAGCTAATTTGTAGTTTGAACACACTTATCTTTGAGATATTTCATTACGAGTTCTGTGCTTTAGAACATGTCAGCGTAAAGGTGGCTTCAGTGTTGGATGGTCCCAAATCACACTCAAGCGAAAATTACAGAGCAGTATTGCCAGGATCCAATGCACACTGAACATGTTTTATATTCCACTCTGAAGTAGCAGAAAGACTGCAAAGAAATAATCTCTCCCAGGAAGCCCCACAAGGGAAATTAGACATAAACATTTTAAAAGAACAAGTAGAAAAGTGAGAACAGCTCACTAATACCCCGACCCTTACGCATTGAAGAGATATATAGATTATATATTATATAATATTTTCTTATAAATAGGCACTGTACCTCTGCATGAAGTGTAGAATGCATGACTGAAATTAGAAAACAATCTGATGAGCAGTTTTTAAAAAATCAGTCAGACAACATCTGAAGTGGTAAATTTTGGTAAAGTTCAAAATATGGAAAACATAAATAATTTTTGAAAAAAAAAATCATCTCAATTTCATGAAACTTGGCCCTGCAGCTCTGCATGACTGTAATTTGAAAACAATTTGATGAGCGATTGTTGAGAAATCAGTTTGATGAACTGGTGAGGACAGACGGAAGGACAGGCGGACGATATTCCTTGGTATATACTATATACCCCCATCCCTTACGGGTCAAGGGTGTAATAATAAGACAAAATTTCTTTTACTTGTTTAAATGTTTCTTTGAAGAGGTTGAGAGTTTGATTCCTTTATTTCCCAGAGTAGTAAGTGTCTACATTTGTTATACCAGGAGTTGTATATATTGATGATTCACAGTCATAGTAATATAATCAAAGTGAGTGTCTATTTGCACCCGGGTGAAAATGGCCACCCCATTTGGACATTTACCCAGCATCTCATTCTACTGACTGAAAGCACGAGAGAGGGATTCAAACAGAAAAGTTTAGTATATTAAACAAAAAATGCCCTTCCAATCACTATTCTCAACAATGTCAATGCAAATAATGTAATTTATCAATTTTAAGACCAAATCCATATCATAGATTACCGTTGTTTATATTAGTATATCATGTCACAGTATAACATTATTTTTATCAGTCAAACAATACTGATTACTTGTAGAGCCAACTTGAACTCAGGTGCAAATATCACAAAATAATATTAAAGACCCGGGCGTAATTATATACAGTGCTTATGTGAGACAACGGACAAACGGCACACTAGGGTACAAACACGTGGGTACAAATCTTCTCTGTAGTAAATAGCCACATTAGCTACCTAATCCAAGGTTTAAATGGCATTACCTCCTGCCTACTTCCAAAACATAAATATATACATAAATAAATAAATAAAACTACGTGTAATTTTCCAACACAGTCGAATCTTGATTCCAGCTTTTCACTGGGGTTAATTGCTTTCACTCTCAGGGTGCGAACTAAGGGAGAGCTAGAAGGAGCTTGGCTCCCCTTAATGGAACTTGAGCTCCCCTGAATTTGTAAAATTTTGGGGGGTCTCCAATGATATTGACAATATGTTATTTTTGCACCACATTTTTATTTTTCTGTATTCTTATCATAGGTGTTGCATTAAAATGGCAATTACTGATGCATGATTGATGCCGATGATGAAGGATTAATTAACGTTGTTCTTGCCGTGACCACCGAAGCATGGCGGCGGTATGTCATAAACATCACTCACGCAATTAGAGAAACAACAAAAAACGTTTTTAGGTCGCATTATTCCTGTGGTTTGTAGCCTGCAAAAATCCCAGATGGTTGCGAGAGAGCAGCGTCTACGCGTTCCTTCTTCTTAATCTCAATGGACCTCACTTACAAAAATTCGGTCCAACACCCTTCATCGCATCTTGGATCAAATCAGGTCATCGCCATTCCACATCATGGGCTTCAGGACGAATTGCAAAGGCCTCTGTGATCGCTTCTGTATAGAGGTAGGAGTATTGCCAGTTATTCACGTTTAGCATTGAATTGTGATGAGTGCTCAGACTGCGTTATGGGCAAGAAGTAAAACAATATAAATTGCAAAAGCAAGCTTCAAACATATATTTTTATGCACTTGGCAGGTAGGTGATTGCGGTTACCTCCGCAAACATTTAGGATAATCCGCCGGCTCATGAAATTAATATTCTGAGAAATTGGTTGCGGTGGGTGAAAATAAAATACTATCAATGAGCAAAATATTAACTCTATTTTCTAAAGAGTGAAAATATTTGAAGTGTATTAGCAGCGTTCCCCCGCAACAGAAACATTTGCGTGTCCTCCCGCGTGTGCAATTACGCACGAGACAACAGTGTAACCTCATTGACTATTTAAATCTCCAAACATACGCATCACTTCAAACGTCACATTTTACAGTCATTTTTAGGTTGTAATCAATACGTTCTGCAGCATGATCAGATTTTCGACTCCTCAATCAAATCATAACCATTCTTGATTTTGAGATCCAGTGGACAAGGTTTTTCAGAAAGCAGTAAACTGTTTTGAAATGCCTGTTGCCCAATTTGCTGCGTTCTTATTTCGAATGGCAGAATTCTATATATACTCAGCAACAAAAGTTTCTGTGACACCATTTATGTGTATGTTATAAATGACACGCAAAGATCTCAATGCAATCAATATGTTTATTTAACAGGAGAAACACTGACTTTTCAGTGCCAACGTCACTCAAAACGAAAAATGTCATTTTCATGCGTCATGAAGCACTTGTCTGACGTCTAACCAATTGTGACCTTCACACTTCAATACCGGGTGTGACTTCCTCGTGCCATGATGCAAGCAACGCATCTCCGGCGCATGGACCGAATCAGATGTGCCAGAAATTGCTGTGGGATGTCATTCCAAATCTGACATAGACGTTGTCGCAATTCCTGGAGTGTAGCTGGCGGGTTATCCAACCGCCGCAAACGTCGATCCATCTCGTCCCAAAGATGCTCGATTGGGGACATGTCTGGGGATCTGGCTGGCCATGGCAGGACATTGACATGTTGTTGCATCAGATACTGCTCTACAATCCTTGCATCGTGTGGTTTGGCGTTATCATGTTGCAGCGTTATTCCGGGACCATGTTGCATCAAAAACGGTACTACCAATGGCCGTAGCACTTCATCGCGATATCTTTGACCTGTCAGATTTCCATCAATAACAAGCAAATCTGTTCTGTTTCTAGCCGTGATCCCTCCCCAAATCATGACACTACCACCTCCAAAACGATCAAATTCCTGAACACAGTTGTTGGCATAACGTTCTCCACGTCAACGATATACACGTAAACGACCATCACATCGGTTAAGCATGAATCTTGATTCATCAGTGAAGAGTACAAGATCCCACTGACGTTGGATCCACCGTCGATGTTGTTGTGCCCACTGTAGACGCAGTCGTCGGTGTTGTACTGTGAGTATTGGACGTCTTGCTGGCCGACGTGGGACAATGCCAAAATGACGGAGACGGCGACGGATTGTCTGTGCAGACAGTCGCCTCAAACCAGGTATCGTTCTTGCAGTTATGGTTGCAGGTTGGAATCGATTTCGGAGATGGGTTGTTCGAATCCAGTTGTCCTGTCTGGGAGTGGTTACTCGTGGACGGCCGCTGAGAGGATGGTCTCTGACATGTCTTGTCTGCTGATGACGCTGCCATAAGTTCCAAATGGTGTTTCGGTGGACATTCAGGCGATGAGCAACTTCCCTCTGCGAGGTTCCGGATTCAATCATCCCAATGGCTCTCCACCGATCATTTTCAGACAGTCTTGGCATTTAGAGGGTAGAGTTCCTGATCCGAAATGGCTGTGTTTTCGATAAGTGATGCTTCCGTCGTTCATCAGGCACAATGTGAACATTCCAAAAATTCTCCTATTTTATTGCCATCCACAAGCATGATTTACGCACATTTTCACGTGCAAAGTCATTTTCTCGCATTTTCATGATTTCCATTTCAATGTTGTGTTTACGTGTACTGTTTCAGTCTGATATCACCATGTATGACAATTTCATAATTGCGTTATGAAAAATAATTAACAATATTGGTGTCACAGAAACTTTTGTTGCTGAGTATATTTTGGTGCCGATGGGTTATTGTTGGCTATTTTTACTCCACAGTCAAACTTCATTTGTTGTGCATTGAAGTGTGTGTTGCCCAGTGAATTGAATCGACAATTACTGTGGCTCTGGTGTTTGCATCTGTCCCTATACGCAGCTGTTATGAAGAATAACCAAGCCCCAGTCTTCTCTTTCAGGCAGGCGCAAACATGTCTCTTCCCCCCCCGAAAAAAAGTGAGCTCCCCTGAAAGCCATGGTAGAGTTCACACAATGTTCACTCTGCAATAGTTGCCATCAAGAATATTGCTTTTTGACTGACTTCCAGCATCCACGAATGTACCAATGCCAAGCCTTCTCAATACTTCAACTCAATAAGAGCCTGGTGCCCTGTTACATGTTCAATCATCTCACCTTTTGAGTGTTGCCGTCAGGAAAACAATGGGGTTATACGCTGCACAGCACAGTACAGCACCTTTCCCATGGCCTGCAATTCTATCCATTCTAACCCCTCAGTCCTCACTCAGGTCATGGGGGAGCTGGAGTTTATAACACCCTGGACAGCTCGCTAATCCATCGCAGGGCGCACACACCATTCACACACCATTCACTCACACCCTCACCTATAGGCAATTTAGAGCCTTCAATGAGTCTGACATGCATGTCTTTGGACGGCGGAAGGAAACCAGAGTGCCGAGAGGAAATCCACACGAACACAGGGAGAACATGCAAACTCCACACATAAAGGCCCCAGGCCGGATTGAAACCCACGACCTTTATGCTGTGAGGCGGCAGTACTTTTGTGCTACCGTGTCGCCTGCCAGTAATCTCCTCGAGAATTAAGAAGTTAAACAATCCTTTTTCACATACAGTAGCTGATAAACACAGAAAAATATGTTGGTTACTCTCTGCGCTGAGTTGATCTGAGTAATTCTACTTTATCGGACCAAAGAGGTCCACCAGTACTCAGAAAACCAAGCCAAAGATCCTGGCCAAATATTGTGAGTGTGTACAGGATTCTCGTGTTGGGTTTCCAGCGCAACTGCACAGAGAGTAAAGAAACTGGCTCTATTCTGGGCAGTATCACAACGCATTAGCAGGGAGGCTACAGGCAGGCCTCTCGCGTCTCCCAAGACAAACTCCTACTTTGGGAAAATTCCACATTTTTTTCCCATGGGCATGTAATCTTTGACACAAAAAATCTCACATTCCTCCAGGTTTTCCCTATCTCCAGACTGTGCAAAGCCGAGAGAGTGCTTGTGTGTGTGTGTGTGTGTGCGTGAGAGAGAGAGAGAGAGAGAGAGAGAGAGAGGAAGGGGGGGAGTGGCTAATAAATAATCTTGGGGAGAAACGGCGATGCTAACGTCCCAGGGTTCCTCTCTGCAAGTCGGCCGTCCAACCAAACAACAGAATGTTAATAATCACATTGTCGCCGTGCTCGGAAGCAAGGAACACTTATATCGGCAATTTCAACTCTAACGATCAAGACAGAGACCGGATCATGGAGCTGCGGTACGCGGGGGGAAGAGGGGTGCTGCTGTTCGCTTTTGCACGTCCTGATTCAATCTTGCCACCCCAACATCCCCTCCCTCCCAACACCTGCAGCAGGAGTACCGCACCTTCATGTGCCCGATAAACTTCCCCACGAGGAAAAAAAGTACCCGCAGACTTACTAGAAGTGAAATAAAGAAGTGCTGGTTTGCGCTGGCTCGGAGCGCGTTTTGTGATTAAAAAGCAATAAAACGTACGAGTTGTGATATTTGCGGCTCTTTTCCCTAGTTCTTAAAGCAAGAGGGAAGATTTTAATTCATTTTCAGGTACCGGTATTAACGAGCGTTTGAGTGGTTTGCACTGAAGAGATGCGATCAATTCCAGGGATTAACAATGTTAATTGCAGAACCATTTATTGCAAATGATTAAAAAAAAGGCCTGGAACGATTCAAACAGAGACGAATCGGTAAATACTGCCATTCCGTAAACACCTTGTAGAGATTTGATCGGTTTGTTAATAGTTTGCGCAATGGCAAATGCCGCACCATTAATATCACTGTTACTTGCTCATTCATCACTTGCTGCACTAATCACATGCAGGTACACCAAGGGCACTAAATTAAAAGTAGTCATTGATACCATGAGCATAGAGAATTTAAAAAAATAACCTTTATTTTACAAGAGAAAGTTCTGATGAGCACATCTCTCTTTTTTACGAACATCCACGGAAAAATGGCAAACAGAACACATGTAAGTGAGGAAGGATAGAGAGGCACAGGAGTGAAGCTCTTGGAACAACTTTGCTAAGGGCGCAGCGGCAGTTCTTCCCGACTTTATTTCTCTTGAACAAATCAGAATCCCAATCCCCATTGAAGGCATAAAGCAGCAACTCTTCTGTCACCAGTCAAGCAGCCCGCCCTGCCCACAATAACCTGCCCGCAGACCACCCTGCCCACAATACCCGGCCCGCAGACCGCCCTGCCCACAATACCGACTAATACATATGGCATTAGACTTAATCACACATTAGAATAAGTGTGCATGGTTTGCTTCAGTAATATGTGTAATATTCAAGGTTCAAGGCAGAAAAACGACATCAAAACATTTTTAATAAATCCCCAAACTATATAAAGTGTTCAGCGCCATTTAGGCAGTCAGACAATTTGTTAGACCTGCACATCCTACAAGGTGTTTTCAATATGAATGTTTAAGACATAAAACTAAAGCTTGCGGTTATTTGAGCAAATTCACATTCACCTGGAGTGAACCGACTAGCAGTTTTTGCTAAATATTTTCAAAAGTTGGGACCGTATTCACTACTTTATAATGTTGCCATTCTTTTTCACATCACTTTATAAACTTTTAGGGACTAATAACAGCAAGTCCATAAGTGTTTCAGATGTAATTTTCCCCCACTGTTCCTTAAAACAAGGCTTACGGTCGGCAATACTTTATATTTCAAAATGCACCACATGTTCTCTATTGGGGTCAAGTCAGGACTGCAGGCAGGCCTGTCCAGCACCCACATCATTTTCTCATGCAGCGCTGTCTTTGTGATGTGTGCAGAATACGGTTTTGCATTGACTTGTTGAAATATAGAAGGGCCTCCCTGGAAAAGATGTCCTCCTAAAGGCAGCATATGTTACACAGAAATCTCAGCGTACATTTCAGCATTAATGATGCCTTCACAGAAGTGCATGACACCATTGCCTAGGGCACCGACACAACTACATCCAATATCAGAGCAGGGCTTTAGGACTTCTTGCTGGTAATAGTCTGGATGGTGCTTTTTCCTCTTTAGCTCAAAGCATATGGTGTCCATTTCTTCCAAAAATACCAGAATGACTCATTTGTCTGACCACAACGCATGTTTCCACTGAGTGATGGCCCTTCACAGGGGCCTACGAGGCCAAAGATGTCGATTGTGCTTACCCCTTACAGGGCACTAAAAAATACCCTAAGAAGCTGACTGTAAAAAAGTACCGTGCGTTGGACGTATGTCCATAAATAGTCTAAACATCACTTGCTCGTGGCTTGAGTGAAAAGGGCGTATGATCAAAGATGACCTCACTACCAATTAGTTTTTCATGTAAAATCTCACTAATTTCTGGAAATCCTACGCAACACCTATCTCAACTTTAAGCAAACCTTTTCAGCTTTTTAATGCATGAGTTTTCATCAGTTTCCTGTTGTGAGTAATGATGTTAGGTGTCCTTGTGAGTGGGACTGGGTGAGGGCCCACAACCGCACTGTCAGAGGTCTGGAGAAGAAAAGAAGTTTGAGACTCTCTAGGCCACTGCTGATTGGTCAAGCACCCTGATGTCACTGCCTGTGATATAGCCTGATTTTCTCTCATTGGCTGGGAGAAATTGCCGTTGGTCTACTGCCTCACGGAGAGGCATGGGGGCGCCACTTTGGATGCCAACTGAAGCTACCAAATATGGTTCCTCGCCCGATAAGGCGTTAACTGGCATTTACGGATGTCACTATGTACTGCAGGACTTGAGAAAGGTTTGGCAGAGTAATCAAGTGCCCGTGTGGTTATATCACTTATAGATAAATGATGGCACTCCATGCAGTGCTGTCTGAGTGATCGTAGATCATGGCTATACAGTTTAGTTTTACACCCTACACTTTATACATAAAGTCCTCCAGGTTCCTTGAATTTTTAAAAATCATTTTAAGCACAGTAGAGGGTGAAATATCCACAGATCTTCATTTCCTTATTCGAGCAAAATTGTTTTTAAACTTTTTTGGGCAAATTTGACAATCCTCAGCCCATCTGTGCTTCTGAAGTACGAGGCTTTTCTTGGAATCGGCTTTTTGTACCAGATCATGATTAAAACCACCTGCTGACATTAGCATTTTTTCATCATTACGAGTCCAAAGTTGTCCCTGTCCCAACTTACTTTGGATTGTGCTGCAGACCTTAATAGCAGAAATGGATGCATATTTACAAATAAAATGAAGCTGACAAGACAAACAGTAAATATCTTTTCCTCTGTGTCTGCAATGAAATGCAGTGAAAGAGAAAATTAATTTAGAAATAACTGCTTTTGGTTTTTTTGTGCATATTCCATACTGTTCCAACTTTAGCTGAATTGAGGTTGTGCAAAAAAAAAAAAGCCAAAAAAAAGTCTTAACCCTAAAAGGCTTAAACACTAACACAACCGTGTGGCAGCAACCCCAAAAAATTACAGGAAGGTACAAAGACAGTTATTCCTACACTAGACGTATGAATCATGATTATTTGTAATATCATTGGCCTTTGGAGGGTTGTTATAAGATAACACAATTGTGTGCCAGGGTGGCATCATGGCTAAGGGCCTGGGATTGTGGCCCAAAAGGATTCCCATGTAGAAAATTTCCATTACATCATGGAGCAAGGTACGTCACCGGCTGACTTTTCTAGCTAAAACTGGTTTAAGGTTCATTTCAACTGTCAAACCTGATCAACCACCTGTTGGGCCGCTATGAACCATAAGCTTCCTCCATTAGTTTCAGTAGCAAGTTACAGGCTGGTTTGGACCGCCAACAAAGTGACTGTAACCAACTGGAGGCTCAAAAATACTACTTGGACTGTCTAAAACCAGCTTGGGCCACCAAAATTCAGCTGGATTCACATAAATGTATTCAATATACGTCAAGTTACATCCGGTATCTCTCTAGTTATGTATAAAAATGGATGCTGCAGACATTTTTAAATTAAAAATTCTAGAAGTTGTGCTTCTCACTCTCAGTTCAGGGGGTGGACAACTCAATTAACAAACCATTTCACAACTAGAACGTGATGTGGTTTAATCCACGAGTTCTCAAGTTTTTGAGGAACCCCATCATTCTAACCACCATCAAAAAGGCTCTGGACCCGGAATATTTGAAAGGCAAGGTGACCAGGTCACAGAAAAACACAGCACAAGCAGATTAAAAAAATACAAAAACATCAGCAACAAAGAAAAAATAATAAAATGGCATTAAGCCAAACCTGCATTGTGCAAAAGACAAGCATGCAGAGAGAGAAATGAGTATGAAAGAACTTAAATGCCTGTTTACAAAAGTGAGAGAGAGAGAAAGAGCACACAGAGGTCCCCGAGGACTGAGTTTGAAAAGCCTTCTGTTATTGCCTTTAAGGGGAGGCTCAGAGGAGGCAGCGCTCGGGCAGACTGGGGCTTAGCCGCTGGCATTAATTGAAAACTGGGCCCGAGGAGGAGGAAGGTGGTGGATCACGCTGGTGCTCGGCATGCTGGGAAATGAGTGGGCCGTCTGTGGGACTGGGTCACCTTAACCATATGGGTGCGTGTGTGTGTGCGTGTGCATGTGTGTGTCTTCTTGCACTTGCTTCGTACTGAGGACCAGAATTAATTTTTTACCAACAAAGTGAATTCTGGGAAGTGAGGACATTTTGGCCGTACCTCACAACTACAAAGGCAAATTGTGACTTATTAGTAAAGGTTAGGGGTAAGGTTAGAATTAGGGGTAGCTTAAGGTTAGGGTAAGGATTAGGGGTAAGGTTAGAATTAGGGGTAGGTTCAGGTTAGGATAAGGGTTACGGGTAAGGTTAGAATTAGGGGTAGGTTCAGGTTAGGGTAAGGGTTAGCGGTAAGGTTAGAATTAGGGGTAGGTTAAGGTTAGGGTAAGGGTTAGGGGTAATGTTAGAAATAGGGATAGGTTGAGGTTAGGGTAAGGGTTTGGGTTAGGCATACATTGTCTATTGTTAAGATTAGGGAAAGGCTGTAGAGGAAGAATGAATGGAAGTCAATGTAATGTCCTCACAAAGATATAAGTACAAGGATGTGTGTGTGTGTGCGTGTGTGTGTGTGTGTGTGCGTGGGTGTATGTGTGCATGTATGCGTGTGTGTGGTGTGTGTGCATGTATGCGTGTTCCTGTGTGTGCATGTGTGTATGCTTGTGTGCGTGAATGTGTGTGAGTGTTTGTGTGTGTTGTGTGTGTGCATGTATGCGTGTTCATGTGCATGTGTGTGTGTATGTGCGCATGTGTGTATGAGTGTTCATGTGAATGCATACGTGTGTGTGTGTGTGTGTGTGTGTATGCATATGTGTGTGTGTGTGTGTGCAGGCATATATGGATGTTAGGGTGTGTGTGTGTGCGTGTGTGCGTGTATGAGTGTTCTAGAGCATGTGTGTGTGTGTTGTGTGTGTGCATGTATGCGTGTTCGCGTGCGTGTTCGTGTGCATGTGCGTGTGTGTGCGTGTATGAGTGTTCTAGTGCGCGTGTGTATGTGCGTGCATGTATGAGGTACTGAGCGAGAGAGTGTCTGCATGTGTATGGCAGGTGGCCCAGTGGTTAGCGCTGTAGCTTCACAAAAAGGAGTTGAGTTCTGGGGTCCAGTGCTCTCTGCATCGTGCCTGCAAGCTGTCCCCATGTTTGCATGGGTCTCCATCAGGTACTCCGATTTCTGCCACACTGAAAAACATGCTGACCCCACATGGTTCAATAAAGCGTATCTTATCTTATCTTATCTTATTTGACCTGTCAACCAGCCAAAGGGTGAGAGATGAATACAAGTGGGGTGTATGTGCATGTGTGTGCAGGACAGAGAGAGGGAGACGATGCGGGTGTGTATTTGTGTACAAATGTACACATATATGTGTGTGTATGTCTATTGTGGGGGGGTGGGGGTCAAAAATTCATCATAACAGCCTGCATTACTCCCGTTGTGTCCCTAATTCGCCTGACGCCCACGATCCTCCCCATTACCGCCGAGACAAGCACAGGTGTGGGAGTGTGTGTGTGTTTGTGCGTGTGGGGGGGGGGGGGGGGGGGGGGGGGGGGGTTGTCTGTCAGGTTCACATATCCCCTCATCTCGTTTCCACAAAAAGAAGGTAATAAAACAGCCGGTGAGCCTCAGATCAGAAAGCAATAAAGGCTCTGCCGCGCCACGTCAACATAAAACCGCCGTATTCGCCAAGGCCGAGGCTAATGCTCGCGGCGCAGAACCGCCCACGGACAGGGGGACACTTAACCCATTAAACAGAGAGGAAAAAGAGAAAATCCAGGCAATACTGTAAACCGGTGACCAGGCCCGCATTTATTCACATCAGGTGTGCTTATGTGAAGAAGTAATTACCCTCCCCCCCATTAAATCATGAATTAACTGTGATGAACTGCATTTTTTGAGTTCAGTTTCACAAGCCACGCCCTGGCCTGACTACTGCCACACCTGTTGAATCAAGAAATAACTTAAATAGAACCTGTCTGACAAAGTGAAGTAGGCTAAAAGATCTCAAAAAGCAACACATCGTGCCATAAACTAAAGAAATTCAAGAAGAGATGAGAAACAAAGTCATTGACATCAGTCTGGAAAGGGTTACAAAGCTATTTCTAAGGCTTTGGGACTCCAGCGAACCACGGTGAGAGCCATTATCCACAAATGGAGAAAACTTGGAACAGTAGTGAACCTTCCCAGAAGTCCGGCCTACCAAAATTTCTCCAAGAGCGCATCAAGGACTCATCCAGGAGGTCACAAGAGAACCCAGAACAAAATTTTATGAACTGTAGGCCTCAGTTGCCTCAGTTAAAGTCAGTGTTCATGAATCAACAATAAGAAAGAGCCTGGGCATAAATGGCATCCATGGGAGAGTTCCAAGGCAAAAACCACTGCTGACCAAAAAGAACACAAAATCTCATCTCACATTTGGCAAAAAACATCTTGATGATCCCCAAGACTTTTGGTCAAATATTCTGTGAACTGACGAAACAAAAGTTGAACTTTTTGGAAGGTGTGCATCCCGTAACATCTGGCTTAAAATTAACACAGCATTTCATAAAAAGAACATCATACTAACAGCCAAACATGGTGGTGGTAGTGTGATGGTCTGGGCCTGCTTGGCTGCTTCAAGACTTGGACGGCTTGTCGTAACTGATGGAACCATAAATTCTCTTCTTCCAGAAAATCCTGAAGGAGAATGTCCGACCATCAGTTTCTGACCTCAAGCTCAAGCACAATTGGGTTATGCAGCAGCACAATAATCTGAAACGCACCAGCAAGTCCACCTGTGAATGCCAAAAAAAAACCACATGAAGGTTTTTTGAACGGCCTAGTCAACATCCAGACATAAATCCGATTGAGATGCTGTGGCATGACCTTAAACAGGCCGTTCATGCATGAAAACCCTCAAATCTGGCTGAATAAAACATTTCTGCTAAGAAGAGCAGACAAAAATTCCTCCACAGCGATGTGAAAGACCCATTCCCAGTTATCGCAAATGCTTGATTGCAGTTGTTGTCGCCAAGGGTGGCACAACCAGTTGTAAGGTTTATTAGGGGCAATTACTTTTTCACATAGGGCCAGGTAGGTTCGGATAGCTTTTTCCCTCAATAAATGAAATCATCATTCAAAAACTGCATTTTGTATTTACTCAGGTTATCTTTTTTGTGTAATATTAAAATTTATTTGATGATCTGAAACATTTCAGGGTGATAAATATGCACAAACAAAAGATATCAGGAAGGGGGAAAATACTTTTTCACAGCACTGTAAACACACCCACCCCAGTATTTTGGATTTTGATCTAATAACCAGGATTTGCCAGCCTTTCCTCCAGAGGACAGGAAAAATGAATGAAAGGTGCTGGATGATGCCAGAACTTCTGCTTCATAACCTCTGGGATTTATAACTACTACCTGAGGAGTGGCGTAACACATGAGCCGATAGAATGTCCTAAAACCACGACCGCACAGGATACGTGCTTGAATCTTTACTGGGTATGTAATCTAAGAACTTGCAAGGACCCATATTACATTGGAACCATATTCAATGATGCATAAAATTGAGTTTGAATAAAGTGTACCTACGCTTAGACTGTAAGAGTACATTTCCATGCCGATGTCACAGTCCCTTCTAGAGATTGTACGCGATTGTACATGAAGTTCAAGTAGGACCAGCTTTGAACGTTTGAAGAACATCCCAGTAAGATAATCCTGCCTTCAAAAGGACCAATCTATTAAGGCCTTTCAAAAGCTGTAACAACATGTTTTCTCTCCTTTCATTCAGAAACGATATTGAGATTTGAGGCTAAAACTATGCAAGACAGGAAGCCAGGCTGCTCCAAATTAATGCAATGAAGAGTCACCGGTAGGGTGTTTTTTTTTTTTAAGGACAGTTTTTGCATTCGTAATGGCAAATGTGAAGACTGGGGCGGCTTAATTACTTTTTAAAACACCCTCACTATGTTGTCTTGCTAAACGTTGCTAATTGCCGAACTTCATCTTCATTATTAAAAACAACAAAAAAAAAAATCTGAAAATCCCACATCATGCGAGCAGGAAAAATAATGGCAAAGCCACTGCGCCCACTTAACCAAACGTGGCCAAAATGGAACACCCCCACATCCTTCGGCCAAAGAATTCCAATTCGGCTCAGATCAAACTTGGTCTAGACCTTTTGACCATATATACACATATAAAGTCTTGTAAAAGGAGTTTGTGCTCTTCGAAATCCGGCTTGTAAAGTAAGCCACAGGTGTGTTAAACCGAGAATACAAACTAGATAAGATACCAAAAAAATGGACCGCAGTGTGAGGGCCATTTTTTGGTATCTTATCATCTATACACATATGAAATATGAAAATGATCGGTCAAAAACTGAAGATGCTAGAGCACAGACAAGCCAAAAGTTTACGCACACACGCACAGACGGATGCTCGACAGACCACCACTAAAGACCCCAAGCATGGCATAAGCCCTTTGGGGCTATGCGACCTTATGCAGGTTGAATTTTCAATGGCTTTCTTCTAAAACAAAACAAAATGGATACATTAAAACCAGCACTGGCTTGTTTGGCCAAGAATTACTTGCACCAAGAATATAAGATGTTGGAATCTGAGAGGTTTCCAGGAGGACAAATATAATCTGTCTCAGAGTCTGAAGGAAACACCGTAGATCAGGACCATTTCACTTGTGTAAAAGTCTGAGATGAAACTCAGATGAAAATGATGGGGGGGGGGGGGGGGGGGATTTATCCAATCCAATCCAACATCATTTATAAATCACTTAAAAACAACCATAGGGGTCAAAGTGCTGTACAGACAAATAAATAGCACAAGAGCACTCAAAGAGCGCAGCACATCACTCTGTGCATTTGTTATTTTCGTTGGCTGATGTAGGGTATTGCTGCATTCCACCGCCAGGTGGCAGTAAAACCCAAAAGCACGCCGATTGGAAATCCAGCCCATTGGAAAGACTTTAAATCTCTGGATATCTCAGCTGTACTTTGGCCTAGATGTGCCAGAATTTAATCACCGGTTCCTCTTGTGCTACGCTAAGATCCTGGTTAAAATGGTTAAAATCTATGTGGCCGTTTTTGAGATATCCTGCTAACAGGAAAATAGACAGACAAACAGATAAATGCCGGCAAAAACATACACCTCCTTGACGGAGGTGAATAATAAAATACAGAACAAGAGCACTCAGGGAGCACAGCACCTCCGCCACGCCAAGGCAACTGTGTGCATTAGTTATTTTCATTGGCTGATGTAGGGTGTTGCTGCATTCCACCGCCAGGTGGCAGCAAAACCCAAAAGCACGCCGATTGGAAATCCGGCCCATTGGAAAGACTTCAAATCTCTGCCAGCATAGCTGGATTTGGCCTAGAGATATCCTGCTAACAGACAAACAGATAAACGCCAACAAATACATACACCTCCTTGGTGGAGGTGAATAAAATGGAGAATACATTAAAATTAAAATATACAGCTTGCATAAGGTAAAATATGTAAAAACATAATGGCAATATCTTATGCAGTGTCCAAGGCCAAGGAAAACAGGGAGGTTTTATGAAGTTTTTTAATAAAACAGACAGTTAGGAAACCTCTTTAATGTGTAATGGCAGAACATCCAGAGTTTTGGAGCTGCAACAACGAAAGCATGATCCCCTCTGAGCGTAAGCCTACTTCTAGGCACAGTCAGGAGGAGTTGGTTAGCTGACGTGAGAGAACGGGTGGGCATGAAAGGATTGATGCCTTCAAATGGAACTTGTGAAGTTGTGAAGTCATGTCGTGAGGTCGAGAGCAGAAATGCCTCAACGTTCAAGTGATAACTGTGCGAGAACACTATTGTTACGGCAATAAGGACGCAAAAGCATCATTTCTCCTGGCAGTCTTCACACAAATATTACATTATTTATTTGTATCTGAAAGCCACTCGGAGGAACAAGAGGTAGAATGATAAAGATGACGATCGTCTACACAGTTCCTTCATGTCCAGTGGGTTAGGATAATGTTATGCAAACTACATTGAACAGGCTAGCGCTCTCGGTAACGTTTGCTCCTCCGAAGTAGGGTTGCAAACGCTACTACAGAACCCGCAAGCATGGGAATTAATGGATTACATGGAAAGGCATAGCGGCAAAATTGTAGTCCGGATTCAATTTCTGAAAATGTCATCAAACACGTCACAACTCGTGAACTCGAAGATTGACTTGCGATGTTGTGAATACCACAAGAGGGCGGCGTTCATATGGACTTTTCTCTTGAACACGGTAAACACGGCCCCATTTAAAAGCACTAGATGTAGCAGCTCAGAGAGGTGGGGTGGGGCAAGGCCATTAATAGCTTTAAAAGTACATAAAAGAATTTTTAAATGGATCCTGAAATGAACAGGTAGCCAGTGGACTGAGGCTAAAATCTGAGAAATGTGCTCATGTTTGCGTGTACCAGTTAAAAGACATGCAGCAGCGTTTTGCACCAGCTGAAGACGGGCGATTGCGGACCCACTCACTCCTACATAAAGTGCATTACAATAATCGAGTCGAGTGGTAACAAAGGGGTGTTTGACTGTCTCAAAATTGAAACTAATAACAGGAGAAAGCCCATTTTTGGGGAGCTAAAGTATATTGCTACTGCCTGTGTGAAGCCCCAGTAAAATAGGCCATGTGACACCGAGATGCCCCTGAACATGACCACTGAAGCCACTGTAACCCCTCCCCCCCCCCCCCCCCCCCCCCTCACTGCAACCCCTGTCCCTCCCCAGCACTTACTGGGGCTCCAACTGCCCCGTCCAGCTGTGCAGAAACACACTCGTTTACTATGCGTCATCACTGTACCATGCCCTGGGAACACTCACCATATTGTATTACACCAATGTCATGAAGGTCAGCCACAGTAAGATATGTGCACACAATGTCAAGTGGGATATCACACAGAAACACACATTAACACCCAAATATATGTACACACAAACGTGCCCATGCACGCAAACGCTGGCACACACACATATGCACACCCAAATACACAAAGGTGCATGTATACAAGCAAACAAATACACACACGCACACACACACTCACACACACACACACACACTCACACAGGTAAACATAAATGCATGCACACTCACAGAAAGCACCCTCACATCCAGGCACACACACACACACACACACACGCACACGCATACACATATGTGCACACGCGCACACACACACACACACACACACACACACACACGCGCGCGCGCGCGCGCACACACGCACACACATTAATCCAACACACAAACTCCCTCAGAGAAATGGAACACAGATCGATGCATTGCAAAAAAGTACTTAAAAACATTTCACAACAAGGAATTGAAAAAGATATATATGTACTGCAGTATCAGAGAGCTACTTGATACGTTATTGAGCAATTGATACATTATTTCACTGCTTCAATAGTTGCAGTACATTCTGACAATATAGGGTATCAGGCACACAGACCATGTACCGAGATCCTGTCAATTAGCGAGCAGCAGCTAAATAAGATGGCAAATGATCATTCATTCTGTAATCTGCACAAGCAAAGAGTTGTGTGTCACTCTTTGACTGAGTAATGAATGACAGGCAGTAAATGACTCACGGTACTTGAATCATTCATTCAATCGCAAGGCTACGCAGACGAATCCTGGTGACCTAATTCCCGAGTTCGTCCAGGTCTCATAGGACGTGTCCCTTGAGTAAAGCAGGGCTGTGTTAGAGTTGTTCAGTCCAAGGGTCCGTAAATAATGGTTCTGCCATGTATTTCCTCCATGCATTAAATCACACAGCTGATTTCAGTAAATACTTCCACCTCCGGGTCGAAGAGTTCGGTCAAGCGAGTTCCCATTGGCCCTAAACCCCCCCCCCACCCCCTTCCTGTTCCCCCCCTGCAGCCCCTCTGCCCCTCCACAGTCAGGGCTATTAATAGAGAGGATGGGACTCTGCAGTGTCCCCTGTCATTTCCAGCCAGCGGGGAAAGTCACTATCCGCTGGCTCCTGGAATTCTCAGTGTTATGATGCAGGGCCTCCAGGTATAGCGCACTACACCGCCACTTCCTGAATTCAAACTGCTACTTCCAGGGAAAGTGATCATACCACCATTTCCTTGCATCATGACACCTCTTCCTGTGATCATGCCACCATTTCCTAGAGTCAGAGCAGCACCTCCTCTGATTAAAACACCACTTCCTGCGATCATACAACAATTTTCTTGGATCATAAGAGCACTAACTGCGATCATATTGTTGCACCCAGCATTCATAATCTGACGTTTTCTTTGCTCAACCCCCCATTTGTACCATCTGGCTGAATAATTATGCTAAGAAAGCACCAGGTGAGAGGAAGAAATATTTGGGGGAAATTTTTTACGCCTCCACGGCACCCCAGCCCCCAAAGTGAATCGAGCATGAGGATTACGTGCAGAGGAGCATCTTACATAGTCTACTAGTTGACAGCATGGCCGCATGTTTTTGACGGTCCCAGAATTTCGCCGAGCTCCCATGAAACGGAGGGGCTCAGAGTATTCCGTGGGCATGGGGTGACCGACAGGGCCTTCGCCCAATCCCGAAGCATCACGTTCCCAGAAAACTCACCCATACTCAGGAACACAAGTGGGGGCGGGAGGGAGTTTGGTCTTTTGTGTGATACGGGGGAGAACACAGACAGGGCATTCTGCCAAAATCCGGACCCATCCCGGAGCATCGTTTCAGGACGAGAAAGCAGGATCAGAATGGAACTCTGTTCAAATCCAGAAAATGCCAGACAGCATCGTAAACACGGCATTACTGCGCTCGTACAGGCTGACGATGCTTTTTTAAGCAGCGGGGCCGTCAGGAACTTCAGACAGCAGGAGAACAAGAGAAATTGCACTGCATGGCGCGGGCCGTTACTGGATCACTGTGAGGGTGTGGTGGGGCAGCAGGGGTGTGTATGGGCGGGGGGTATTGTGGTTTGGGGGGCGGGGGGGGGGGGGGGGGGGGGGGCATTAAAGATGTCGGCTCAGTTGTTTTTTTATTTTTTCATGAGTCACGCACAAGCTGGAAGAGTAAGCAGTCAGACACAGCGGGGAATGCCTGATCTCAAAGTCAACGGATGGGGTGTGTGTGTGTGTGTGTGTGTGTGTGTGTGTGTGTGTGTGTGTGTGAGCGTGTGTGTGTGTAGGGCGTAGAAGAGAAAAGGAGAGGGAGACAAGCCGCTGCCAAAAACCGCTCCACAGAGTGGGAACAGAAACAGAGACACATCGCTAAGTCAGAACCCCTCCCCCCCCCCCCCACCACTGCCCATCTGTCCTTCTCAAACCTGCAGATCATAAACTAAGCCGAGGGGGGGGCAATGACCCAGCAGTGACTCGCCGCTCAGAGCCAATAACACAGGATTTCCACCTGGAAACGAAAAAAAGAAAAAACAACATCTTTCCCGTCTGGAGTCTGGATTAAAAGAAGCTAAGTTACTTCACCGCATTCCGCTCGACCTCGCTCTGGCCGCAAGCAGGATTGAAACGTCCACGTATCACTTTCAAATGAAACTGGCTCGCTATCCACCGTAGGGATACGTTTTACAGCACATTTACTACATGATTTTGGGGCCCCGTAACAGGGTCCCGGAGCAATCACAACCAACCCCCACACTTAAGAGGCCCTCGAGTCGACAAACTGTGTAGGATGATTGCTTCGCTGGCCACCCAAGCACCAGACTGCCGCAGGACATCCTCCTCATCTTATCTGTTTATTATTTATGTGAAATCGAATATCTTTGATATTAGCAGAACTGCGGGAGTAGTCGATACATAAAACAGTCTGTCCCCCCAGCCCTCATCCAGACACTGTACGTCCCACTGGGACCAAATTAAACTACTTGTATAAATTATCAGAAACTGAGAAAAAATTAACCCAGTCAAAGTGGGTTTGTCCCAACCGGTTAGTAATTACCGAACACTAACATGGGGTCTGTCTCATTTGTGTGCTTTGTCGACTCGACAAACTCCATTAGCTATCTTGATCTTTAGGGTTTCATCTTTCGACAAACGCGCTTTCTTCGCACATAGCTTAAAATAGTATGAACCTCTAATTGGATGAACATGTTGAATGATAATATTCAGATTGGGCTCTGAGAATAGCTCTGGGTGACTTTAAAGCACGTTGCCATCAAAAGGAAGCAGGCAGAAATGGTGAGGCATGGAGATGGCCAGTTCAGATAGGTCCTTGACGGAGAATTTTCTCCGAACACAGATGTGTTCTTGTAGAACAGCTGCTGTAGGTTGTATTTATGAAGTTATCGAAAACTAATCGCGCTAGTTTTGATAGGTGTATTAAATGCTATCTGTGCAACCTTTGAAAACTAACTATGCAGTTTTGATAGTTTGGTAATTAAGCTAACTGTGCTAGTTTTGAAATTATTTGTGCTAGTTTTGATGGGTAAACTCTGCTGCGTTAGCGTTGAAAAGTAACTTTGCTGGTTTGGTTTCCCCATGTGCTGATTTGTGAATCTACCTTGCTATTTGGGCAACAAAGAAATGTTTTTCAAAGTATTTGGAGCAGGTCTATCACAGAGTGGACAACTCAAACGATCCTTGTACTGCACAAACTCAGCACAAAGCGGGGCCACCGTGTGCCTAAACGCTTTTCCAAAAGCCAGAGGCCTTTCAATGGCTGATGTCGTGGCTCAGCAACATTATGCTAACTGCACTAGTTCTGAAAACTAAATGGACTGGTTTTGATAGGTTATTAGTTTGTCTGTGCTAAACCTCACAATCAATTAGCATATTGTGAGTTAGCGTTGAAAACTAGCTACACCTTGGACGCTTAAAATTGAAGTCAGAGTCTGTTCAGTGGGACTGCTAAGTACAAGTCGTCCACTGCGCCAATGAAATAACACGAGGTGGGTAACAAGTTAATGATTTGTCAGCATAATTTTCTTTTGTCCAAAGAATACGGACCCTAACAAATTGCCAAAAGGGGAGACGTTTTATCTTACTGATGTCAGTTACAAGCACTGCAACGGGCAGCTGATTGACGTACTCTGGAAATAACTGCACTGGTGCTGGTACTATACATCTGTGTATAAAAGATAGCCAGCTTCAAACAACAAGCCTAGATTTGGCTGCTTGGGGAGGTGTCATCCAACCATGGCAGGGAATTCTGGGTAAAATCTACATCTGCCTGCAACTTTCCATTCAACCTCACTCACTCTTTCCCTCCCTTCAATCCAAGAATGCTTTATAGGCATCTGGCAGCTGAACATACTGCCAAAGCTTCACATAAACATCCGCTGCATTAAAGTACAGTACAGTTTACTTTGAAGGAGGTTAATAAACACGGGCAGAACCGTGGAAAATGTAAATGGGATCAGAGCGTGTGCAGACAAAGTTCTCGCCCTCCCTCTTCCTCTCTACCTCTTTTAACCTTTCTTTCCCTCCCTCTGATTGTCTTCTTTCTCTATTTCACCCTTTTTCACCCCCTCTCTCTCTCTCTCACTCATTCTCTACCCTTATTTCCATCTGACTTCCTCTCACGTTCTCCCACTATCAGTCTCCTCTCCTTTATTTTATAACTCTGTCACTCACCCCATCGCCTCTTTTTCTCTGAATCCGTTTTTTGCTCTTCTCATCTGTCTCAGTCATTTGCCCTCCTGTACTCTCGCTGTCTCTCTCTCTCCCCTCCCTCTGTCTGTCTCATTCAGTCTCCTCTCCTTTATAATTCCATCTCTCACTCTCCCCTCCCCCTCTCTTTTTCTCTGAATCAGGTTTTTACTGGAAAATAACTTGTGCTAAATGTTAATCTCTCTCTCTCTCTCTCTCTCGCTCTCTCTCGCTCTCTCTCTCTCTCCTTGTCAGGTCCATTACTGCTGCTTTCCTCCAGTCTGTTGACACTGTCTCCAGCGAGAAGATTGCAGGCCTTGCCGATTACCGTCGGTAGCGAGCCTGCCATTATCCCAGCATGCCGAGCGTAAACACCACTCTCAGCGCAGAACCCTGTCATTACGCTAACGCTATGCTACTATACCGGGCTGGGGTTTTCCAGCCTAAGATTGACGCGGCACTCTCATAGTGACACAGCACTTTCTACAGCAGACAGAGGGCAGGAACGCAGTTTAACGTGCAGGAGAAATACAACTTAATGCAGCTTAGAGCCAAAATGGCTGAACGGGGCTACTCCTTCAACGTCTCACAATAAACATGTCCCAACAAGTATTTCAGTCTTATATTCTTCAATTTAGAGGACATATTTACTTTCTAGACTAAAATGAGGCAACACTTTTGTCAATGATGTGAAACAGTTTCAAGATTGACCATTGTGGCAAGAAAATTTAGCCCACAATATTCAATTAAAGGTAATATTTTTAATTTGGCAGGAAAAATATTGTGTCACTTCCGACTAAAACACTTTTTACCCCCAGTGTGACTAGAATTGGTCCATCTGAAAAGCTTGCAGACAATCTGACTAATGATTTAAATGTTGTTAAAAATAAACACTTGCCTAATTATTTAAATAGTTGTTAAAGATTAACACAGTTACGTCTGAGCGGAATGCACTTAGCATTTGCTAATAACTGTCACTCACAAATCTCAAACACTTCCTGGGCTGCGCATCCAGATAAACCCTCCCCGTGTGCTTACTTCCCTTCTGTGACTGACACTTCATGAGGTCTTTCTGGCCTGTGTACGATTTGTCCCCGTGTGCCCCGACTCAAGGGCCAATGAAAAATCCTCGCCGAGCAAAAGGGGCAACATTTTCCCCGATGACTGACGCAGCAGTCAGCTCAGTCACCTTGAATGAATTTTCTTGGCTACTGACAACCTGCTGAGATGGCACAGTCACCAGCCCCGGCCCGGCCCAATCCCAGAGTCCGAGCTAATTCCCGGAATTCCAACCTCATGGATCTGAAATGCTGCCAGTCCTGAAGTCCAGCAGGTTTCTATTCCACTATCGCAGGCACAAGGGGTGGGAATTCGTGTGATGGAAGAACCCATACAGATAAACGTCTGGGGAACAATGTCATCAGTGCGGCTTCTGTCCGATGCAAAAGTGTATTTAAAAAAATAACTGTTTCTGGAATCCCGACGGGTAGGGAACCGCAAACACCCCCCACCTTTCGTTTAATGGCCCTCGTCGCCGCGGGTGCGCGCTAATTACCGTCGCCGGCGACAGGTGTCGGCAGGCGGAGAAGGGCACGCCCCATAAGCCTGAGAGGGAGATTCCGAAAATAGTCAACTTCATTTAGACGAGTTGTGTTTCCTCCAGATCTAGAGTTTTCCGCAGGGATTCACCTACGCGCCTAAAATAACACCAGGATGAAACCGATCCTGGGACCTGCTTCCAGGGGGAAAGAGCCGGGGTATTAAGATGAGGTGTGTGTGTTTGTGGGGGGAGTTTAGCCTCAAAAGCAAGTGTTCTGTTACATGAGCCTGGTCTCTTTACTTGGGTTGAAGCTTCTTGCTGTAAAAAAGTAAAAAAAATCAATAAATACACAAAAAGTCATTATTTCAAACTAATCCCCAGAGACTCTGGCTACACGACACGGGGCGGCGGGTACAGAGGAGATGGAGGGAAAATAAAAGAGGGAAAAGTAGACGGGGAAATGATTGGATGGCTGGAGGATAGCGAGTGGGAGCGTGCAGTGTGGGGGGTGCTGGGACGCGTCACAGTATTTCCATGCACACACACGCATCACTTAACACACACAGAAACATCCTGACAATATTTCCACACAAATCTTTGTATACACTTGGTACTTATATGCATATACACGCATCCTGACAAATGTACATCATTTCTAAACAAATACTCACATGCATGCATGCACACTTTACACACAGGCACATGCACGCACACACACACACACACACCCGCACACGCATACACACACGCAGACTAACTGACTCCCAGTCCATTCCTCTCTCTCTTAAACACAGAGCTTACTTTATCAGGACAGATATACAGCAGCATCATGAGATTAAATGACCAAACGATGCAAGAAAACATTAATTTTAGACTAAGTAAAGGCAAGTAGAAAAAAGCAAGGCAAAAACACACGTTGATGAATAGTTGAACAGGACACACAAACAGGAGAGAGAGAGAGAGAGAGAGAGTACTCTGGCGGTTTACATAACGGCGCATCTGTTTGTTTTTCTCCGCCATTTGCATAAACTGCAGTCTTTTCATCTGTTTTACTTCGTTCCCCACGATGCATCTGGCCCTAAGGCTGCTGGGAAAAGAAAATACTCTCTCTCTTTCTGAAGAGAAGGTGAGAAACAGCACAATGCAGCTTATTCAGTTAGAAATCCCTCAGGGATGAAGAAATTAAAGTCAGGCCAACAGGCCAAAGTTATTAAGGACAGTGTTTCTGTTATCACAAAATACTGTAATCCCGCCGATAACTAATTCAACAAAAGACAGTTCAGATAAACGATAACTCACAGCAGTGTCGTGGGGAGGGAACCAGATTTCATAAAGACCAACCAACAGCAAAGTTTGTGATCCTTATACCTGCCTGTTTGGAGTGAAAGCCTGTACTCACACAGAATAGAAGAAAGAACCCCAGATATAAATCATATTGAAATGTGTGTATCCAGACTGATGAACAATAACATTCAATAACAATCTCTTGGCAATGCCATCTGCCATTTTTGAATATGACACCTCGTCAATTTGCATAAACTTTGAATGGACTCTATAACTGACTTGAGCTCATAAGATTCATAAAATGATAAATTTATAGTTATAAATTTACGTCGTAGTTATTGTACTACATGTATGTGCTTTAACCTATTTGTTCAGTAACTCAGTGTGAGTTCAGTTTTCAGCTACTTGCGACATCTGAAGTGCATCAATAAAGAAACAGCCGTAAACAGTCATTGTATTCAATTAAAATGTCATCTGTGTAAGGCGTGTGTAAGATGATGTGCAAAGTCACAAACTGTAATGTGAGGACATCTGTATTACAACTTTAAACACTGACAGCAATGTGAACAAATTCAATTGGCGAACGCTCATAAAGACTCAAAAGCGCTTTTGCACATCAGGGGCACACACGCTGAGATAGGGTTTCACACACACACACACGCACACACACACGCACACACATATATATACATCTAGTTTTTTAAATCATGGGAATGTCAATTGCTGTACTTGCAGCTGCTTCCAAACGCATATGCAGACACTTTCCTTAGCTGTAATACACTGCTGCTGAGGCGCTGGTCTGATAAATGGTGTCACTGATTTGATCACCACCCATTCAAACACAATCAGACCTCACACACCATGATTTTTACACCAAAACTGCGTTCTCAGCTGACAGATCCTAACAAATGGCGCCAGGCTTGCTGAAGACTAGTTCAGGCCCACCAAAGAAAACTGCCAAGCTGTAATAAAAGTTTGTCAGATGTCTACCTTTTTCAAACAACCAGTAACACGCAATTGAAAACTCATTTGGTTTGTCTCTGGGTTTGTTACGGGCTGTGCGATTTTGTGAGTTTGGTTCTGGTGAAAATGTATCGACCTCAAAGTGTTGTGGTGCAAAGCTTTGCGGGAGTATGGCGTGTTTTTGTGTTGCTAGTTATTTCAAAAAGGTAGACATCTGACAAACTTTTGTTACAGCGTGGCCGTTTCCTCTGGTAGGCCTGTAGCTGAGGCAGTCCATGTGCGTCAGTCAGGATAATAGAATCATACGGAGGAAATGTCTTAAAACCCCGGTTTATCTGAAAACGCTCCAACTCTTTAATGATGACACATGAATACACTTTAGAAAATGCACCGGTCTGTTGGCGTGCGTACTGCATAACGCCTGTTTTCGGATACAGAATTGGTACCCTTGGTTAGTTAAAAGTTGCTCGCTGCCAGATGTCCCGCCAGTACGGAACCCGCAACAGACGCTTAACAAGGGGACTTTAAAGAGCTCCGCAACCCTTAAAAGCAGATTAGTCCGCCGTTTTACGGAGTTACAAGACTCCCGCAAATCCAGATGATCCCTTTGTGTTCTGTTTATGAGTTTTAACGGCATCTCCACAATGCAACGTTGTAAGGGAGTTCTAAAACCCATCCTGAAGACCCCAGTTTTTAATTTTGTTTAATGTTATTCTGAGAACTCGATACCAGAAGGTCCCTGTTCAAAAGGGTTGTGGGAATTGTAGGCCTCAGCCAAGGGGAAGGGGGTGGGTCATTTGCGTGTAATTACACGGCTCGGAACGACTGATTGGCGGCTTGTCCAGATGTGCCTGTCACCAATAGCGGCCTCCGCGCAGACAGGGGTCTCACAGCTAGTGATTATCTGAAGTTTAATTTGTGCTGAACTGTCACTTCTGTCCATCTCCCTGACTTTATGTGTGAGTGATAGCTCAATAACTCCTTCCTTACCAGACAGAGGGAGAAACAGAGATGGAGAGAGAAATATAGAGATGGAGAGATGGGGAGAGAGAGAGAGAGAGAGAGAAAATCCCCCTTAAAATCCTGCTCATCACTGGTGACCTTCGCTGGCAAAAGATGCAAAGACACTGAATCTAAAAGTAGACACTGTAGAGCCCACAGAAATCCGGGTTCCGTCTCCTCAGAAATCCAGGTTCTGTAGCTCGCAGACATTCTGCAGGTGAAGACTTTGCCTATTTAGCAGACATGAGTGCGAGGCACCGAGGCGAGTTTAAAAGCAAATGGAGAAACGCTTGGCAAAGAAGTCTTGCAATTTTTACACAAGTGAGATTACAGGTGTAAGTGGAGTCGTGTGTGAGTGCGCTTGAGAATACGCACTGTATACAAGGAAATGCAAGAATATGATTGTACGTATCCACTTGTGTGTGTGTGTGTGTGTGCGTGTATTTGTGTGTATGTGTGCGCACATGTATGTGTGTACGCGTGTATATGTGTCTGTATGTGTCTGTGTGTGTTTGTGTGTGTTTGTGTGTGTGCACCCTCCGGTATCACTGCAGTAGCTGCTGAGGACTCAGTCCACAATCCCGCGGTAAAGACTCCCGCAATGAAGAGCACAAACATCCCACCCAACCAGCTCCCCACAGCGGCCAAAAGCCTGAGCTCCCCACGAATCCCGCGAGGATCGCCACGGAAACCATCCGCCACTCTGTCTCTCTGCTGGTCACATGATCACCCTCAACTGGGGGGAATGAGCCCAGGTGTGTGCAGGCGAGGATACTGCACAGACCCCCATGAGAAGAGAATCTCCTCTCACTTTCTCCCTCTCTCTCTCTCTCTCTCCCTCTCTCTCCATATCTCCAGAGAATACCCGAATCAGTCATTAAGTTTTATTATTCCTTCCTCAAAATCACATTTCACAAGCTGAGTCTACAGTGACAGTGAAAGCGTAGAGCTCACATCGGGACAGTGTGTTTGGTGGTAGCGACGCTGGTGTGCATCTCTGCATCTCTGAATCTGCAGAACGAGAGGATTTATACGGAGGGGGGACCGTTACAAGGCGCAAGCCCCCCCCTCCAGCCCAAGGCCACCCAGGCAGTGACCCCAGGAAATAAACAGGGAGATTACAGGCGCTGGAGGTTATGTTAACACATGTAATACCTTTCCCATTTATGTGTTCAGGGAAACTATATTCTATGGGGGCTTCCCACCAGAACCAATCAAACAGAGGCTGACACAGCCTTGGACTGTGGGCAGTAAAGCATCCAATCATATGTCTCTAAAAATGACCCCATTTCAACCAAGGCACAGCTCTGTTAGAGGTACCGCAACCTACAGCGTAAATGTGTTTTAATGGGAGGTCATCAGCCAATCATCGAGCTGGGTAAGGGGGGGTGTGGTTGTTGGGCTGGGGTGACAGAAGCACACGTGATTGGACAACCAATGACTGCAGACAAATACATACCAGCGGCGTAGTATGATTAAAATGACTCACAGAAAATATAAATTAAAGGCTCGAATTGCTTGGCCCAGGGTCGGTTTGTTTGTTTTTTTTGTTTTCTATTTTGCAGCAATCCCAAATTAACTGCACGGAACGTTCTGGACAGAGGCCAGCTGTGGCTCGGATTGAAAACGTGCAGTTGGCGGGTTCGCGGTAAATAAATGCCGGTTTCCAGTACTTTCCAGCTGAAGGCTCTCCACTAACGAAGCACTGCACACACACCATTCCGCAGTCGCTACGGCAGGCTGCAGGGGTCACAGGTTGCTAGGGGCGACCAGGTGCGGCGAGAAGAGGCAGGTGCTTGGGTCCATATTTATGAAGGCTACCCTGGGAAAGCAGTATGAAAATTGAAATTTTGTCTCAACGCCATTGAACACTCCTCAGATCGCAACGGGACCATGATCTTTGCAGACAGGCCGCGGTGAAACCCACCTCCTTAGAGCCAGAGTAACTGCCCACCTGTGTGGACTGCAGAAACCAGGCTGGCCAGGCCTCCAAAAATGCTGGCAAATATTCGGACTGTGACCTGATTTCTGCTTTACGACTCTGTACCCCAGTACTCTGGATCTGAAATCCCAGGACATGAGGTCGGTGTCGCGACCCTGGGCTGGATTAATCTCCAGCTGAAGCTCCCAGCTCCCTGCCTACGAACACAGCAAAGGGCAAGTCGGTTTAGACACCGGTGGGACAGTCAGATCTCCCCCAGCATATGAAATCTACTCTCAAACTCCTAAAAGGACCGTAAGGTAAAGGTGGATTTAATTGTAAACTCCATTAATGAGGTTTTTTGGAGAACTGCTAAAGATCAGGACAGATGCACTGATGTGCTACATGCGATGAGGAGTGAGGACAAATTCCCTCAGTGAGCTGTTTCTTTAACCAAAGCCGCTATCGCCGCACGCGCCATCGTCTCTCCTCTCCTTCAGTTAGCGAACGGGACGTCCTGCCGCCTGTCAGGGACCCTGCTGTCCCATCTCCTCCTGTCTCTCCGGATTCCGGATCTTTCTCCAGCAGTCAGATCCCCCGCTGCTCTGGGTTTTACACACTGCACCTTCCCCACTCACTCGTTTTCATGTTTCTGTTTCTTTTCAGAGCTCACAGTCCTATTGAACGTCCTGTAGTGGAGCTTGCATGTGACGGGACAGACAGATGGACACCCGGCTGATTCTGACAGATGGACGACGCCTCGAGGCATTCCAGCTGTTGACTGGAAACAGCTGTTCTGTTTTCCAGTGTGTGTGTGTGTGTGTGTGTGTGTGTGTGTGTGTGTGTGTGTGAGTGTGTGTGTGCGTGTACTTGCCAAAAAGCCAGAACAAAAAAACATTTTTTTTTCCAAAGGGTGGGGACATTATTAGGTAGTGAGGATATTTTCTCCCGTCTTCACAGCTATGAAGACAAATTGTGACTTATTAGTTAAGTAAGTGAGTTAGGTTAGAATTAGGGGTAGGTTAAGGTTAGGGTAAGGGTTTGGGGTAAGGTTAGAATTAGGGATAGGTGAAGGTTAGGGTAAGGGTTTGGGGTAAGGTTAGAATTAGGGATAGGTTAAGGTCAGGGTGTGGGTTAGAATTAGGCAAAGCTTAAGGTTTAGGTAAGGGTTAGTTACTAATGTCCTAACAAGGGTAGAAGAACAATGATGTGCGGGTGCGTGGGGTGTGTGTGTGTGTGCGTGTGTGTGTGTGCGTGTGTGATTATGTGTGGGTACAAGGAGTGTGCACACACGCATGTGCATGTGTTTGTAGAGGCAAAAACTTGCAGGCAGCCTTCAACAAGATTAAACAATAAGATCAACAACCTCATTTCAATTCAAATCAAATGAGAACAACTTCCTATTACAATAGCAACAACTTCCTTATATTCTGATTTTATTTCTATATTGGACACTGCAGTGAATTAGAATTACTTTATTCATCGCACTGTTACTTTAGATTCTGATCATGTGTAAATGAAAATAACTTGTGCTAAATGTTAATCTCTCTCTCTCTCCCTCTCTCTCCCCACCCTTTCTCTCTCTCTCTCCTTCTCTCTCTCTCTCTCTCTCTCTCCCTCCATCTGTAGTTTCAGGGCTGAACTGACACCTCTGCACGACGCCTCTGAGTCTGCTTCGCGCTCGTATTCTCAGATGGGAAAATGTCACTCAGTCCTGAAAATGAGGCTGGAATTATAATAATAAGATAATATACCCATCATCAACAGCTCTCTCGCCGCTCAGTAGCACAATGAAAATAAGAATATAGATGTTTTTAATAAGCAGACTTTATATATTAATGCTGGTCTGTCTGTGGAAGGGATTTACAGCCAAAACATCCTGCTTAATCATTGCATTGCTGTTGTTTCACTGACGCTGTTGTCCAAAAGGACTAACAGTTGATGAGACTAAGCTGGGGCCAAGTTTGCAGTAATGTGGGGTTAAGGGCCTTCCTCCAGGGCCCAAAATGGCACTGATCTTTCAGTGGCTGCACTTGACCTTGAACCACTGACCTTCTGGTCCCAATCAAACGCCTTCCCCATGAGGGGGCGCTGTTATACAGGGCGACACAGACCAGACAGCCACAGTCGGGCCGAGGGTACAACAGAACTGGGGGCGCAGCAGATTTAGACAAATTTTCAAGTGTGCGCACACACACACACACACAGTCACACAGACATATCTGTGAGCGCGCACACACACACTCTAACAAACACACACTCACAAACACATATATGTGTGCGCAAACCAGTGGCATAGCCAGAGGGTGGGCAAAGACACCTCACTTTATGACAATAATTAGTCTTGGCTAATTTGCAACTGAAGTTTTCTCGGTTTCTCTCCATATCTAACAGTGATTAAATGGGCAAAATTCAGTACAGTTGCGGAACAAGAACAGAGAATTGGAGTGCACAAAACATCCGTTTAAAACACTTATTAGACCTGACCTGTTCTCAGTCATTTTCATAACAGAAGGTTCACTCCCAGAGCACTCCACACTTAACGGGTGCTGTTTGTTCTCCCCGAATAGGTAGATGACAATCATTCATCTGGATGCAAATTTGCTGCATTTAAATCAACGTTATTCAAAATTCCATAGCCTACCTGTCGACTCTAACACAAATAGCTGGAGCCGCACGCTTTTTATAGCCTATTGAACTGCCAAGTGCCACTTTTTATTATCAACCCACACAATACTGAGAATGAAAGTCCGGGTTTCACTGGAACGCGGACCAGTTCAATCAACGCAAAGCATTAGCCTATTAATAAGTTAATTATTTTCTGTACTGAATTTAGCTCATGATTCCATCATTGTTAGATCGCATATGGAGAGAAACCGTGTCTTCAGTTGCCAATTACGGCAGTTTGAAAATGCGTCAATAAAGGAAAATGATTGAGAACTAGCCAGGACTAATTGCTGTCATAAAGGGATGTACCTTGGCCCACACTCTGGCTATGCCACTGGCGCAAACACACACACACAGACACACACACACACTCATACACAGAAACACACACTCACCCAGACATATCCATGCGCTCACGCATACACACACATACCCACACACACACACACACACATACCCACACACACACACACACACACACACAGAATTAAGATAGGTGCTGAATCTCCCGGTGAACCGAATACAGGTCGTACTGTAACCTTTGTTGCATAGTGATTACTGAGGCAACCAAACCCACTCACCACCCTAAATGGGCAAAGAAGAAAAGAGTCATGTGACAAAAGGTAAAATCGCCGCACAGAGGATGACCAAGAAACCTGGCGAAACTCCTAGCGACTCCTGATGAAGCTACTTGCTCCAGCGCTAAAGAACAGTTAGCTTCTCCATTCCCACAAAAAGCAGGGCTTGGAATAAATACACAAGTCAGAGATGGCGGGTGAGACGGGGGTTTGAGTCATGTGATTGTAGATAATACTTATGAGTATCTGTGACCTCACTGATGCCAGCAGCCCATCTGGGAAAAGACCACACGAGTGACCTCATTTCAACCTGGTGACCTCAGTAGCCCAAAGCACACAAAGATTGGAAACACACACACAACCACACACACTCATAAACACCCAGACATTCACTCACAAGCACAATCCCGAAAACACACACACACAGTATCTCTGCCTTTTAAGTGCGATTAAAGAAAACCCCGTAATATGCTAACACATGCTACCTCAGGCTAACTGGAAACAGACAGGCAAGTAAATATTGGTCCTCTCTAAGACACTACCCACCGAGAGCATGGTCGCAGCATGCACTTCCCAGCATGCACCAGGGCTCAGCTAGGGCTGCATCCTTGGAAAGCCCCGCCAACCTCTTCCCCTTTTCTCTCAACTTCACCTAACGCTGTCACACCTTTTTCCAATTCTTTCATTCTCTCTCTCTCTCTGTCACTAGTCTCACATTCCAAAATCACAGAGTAAGAGGGAGAGGATGTGGAGGATTGTGGGTGTTTTGGGGTTTGGATTGGAGCCTCTCTGTGGGGGCTTCAAAGCAGAGAATAGTGAGTGTGTGTGTGTGTGTGTGTGTGTGTGTGTGTGTGTGTGCGCGCGCACGCTTGTGCATATTTCACTCTGTGAATGATGAAACGCTGAGCCAGAGGACATCTCGTCCACTTCTCGCAGTCCACAAGCACACGCCCAGATCCTTCATTATTCTGAAGGGCTTCAACAACCCCCCAGTCCGCCCTCCTTCTCTCACCTGTGGTCAGCTCGCACGCCGCAGTCTCTTCCTCTCTTCTCTTCTCTTCTCTTCTCTTCTCTTCTCTTCTCTTCCAAACCCCTCCCCAAAACCACCTGTGTGTTAGATATCGCCTCAAGGTGTCCGCTAATAAATTCTTAATAATTTATGATGTGTCACAGTTTCGTCGGCAGCCTCGCGGTCATTAATCGTGCACATTAGCCGGTGATTAGCGGGTAACGCTAACAGCGCATCCAGGCCGGGATCGCAAAAGGGGGGGCAGAGTCTTTATTACAAGAAGAGTAACAAATTACTGCCCCGCCCACCCTAAATCACAAGCAGGAAAAGGAACTGCAGTCTGTCAGAAGAGATTGATGGAGGGAGACAGTCTGAGGGAGAAAAGGAAAGCGAGGAGTTAGAGAGACAGAGAGAGCGGAGAGATAAAGAGAGTCAGAGTGAGAGAGAGATGGGGCGGAGAGAGAAAGAGAGAGAAAGAGAAAAGGAATAAACAGAGAGAGCGAGAGACAGACTGGCAAATGTTGGCAGTATTCACACTCAGGTTAATAAGAATTGCTTTGTAAGGTAAAATGGGGGGGTGATTTTCATCATAAAAGAGAGGTACCCCAATATCCCTCCTCACTCCTGCCCTGTTCTTCATTGAGAAAGCGGCCACCTGTGACCTTATGACCCACAAAAACCCGCAGCAAGTTTGAAGAGCTTCAAATCTCCAGCGACACAAGGTCACTCGCAGACATCCTGCGACAGATGTGGGATTTTAACGCAAAATGAAATGACGATAATTGTCTGAGAAGAGGTAATCCACCATTACCGCTTATTTAACGTGGGTAAGGCGAGTGTCTCGGGTCCACCGGCAGAGGAAAGGCGTGTTTGCGACGGCGATAAATACGGGCGCTGTCAGAGTGCTCTGCAGGTGGCTGGGAGTGATGGAAAGTTGGGTGGGTTAATGAAGCCGGGTGCTGATCGGGGGGGGGGGGTGGTTGGGGTTTGGTGGGGGGATTGTGGGTAATGAAGAAGGATAGTTCTATTCTGAGCGAGCCGACTCCTGAACATCTAATAATACGGGAGCAGCGGAGGCAGGAGCAGGGGAAAGTGTGGGAGTTTCCATAGAAACCAACGGCGTTGATCTCCGGCAAGGAGTCGTATTCTAGCGGGCGACACAGTCAAGTCTGTACGCACTGTTACTGACACCCGAGAGCTCAGCTCTGCGTGTGTGTGTGTGTGTGTGTCTTCTGTTTTTATTCACAGTATAACAGGAGATGCTTTGTTCTGCGCTCAGACACAGACACACACAAACACCCGCAGTCAAACTCCCAGTATAAGCAACATAAGAAATCATACACTACCATGCACACCTGCGCGTGCACGCACACACACACACACACACACACACACAAGGCATCCTCCCTGTTGTCCTTCGCTGCTGTCTATCAGCAAATGAAAAGCATGCGGAGATGAGAATGTGTGCGTGTGTGTGAATGTGTTTAATTCTTGTGCGCTCACTCATTTGTATGTGCATGCTGACACACACCCACACACCTGCAGAGACACACACAGACACGCACACACACCACGCAGCAGACTCCCTGTTGTCTTCTGCCGCTGTCTATAAGCGAAAGAAAATCGAATGATGGCTCAGTGCAGAAGCCTGAGAGAACTGAGTCGCCCAACTGTTGCAGTGCTGGGATCGCTGACTGTATCAGTGTCCTGAGCCTCCTGTTCCTGTAATGTGTGTCCTGTGTCCTGCGGGCTTCTGCGGTCCAGCGGGAGTCTTACTGTGCTCTTCCGAATGTCTCTGTCACGTCAAACAGTCTCTGTCACTGCCTTTACGCTGAGGCCCAGCCGCTGCACGTTACTGCACTCGTCTGTAGCGCATCGCATCTCAGCGCAGGAACACATGCCGTGTGTTTGTGCAGGCAAAGACAGTATTTGTGAAGGAGGACCTGCGTACTGCAGGACCAGTAAAGTTGGGACAAACAGCGCCTCTCCAATAGAAATTCACACGATGCAAGATTTTGTTGGACAACCTTAAGCTTTGATTGCAGTGTGTATTTGACGTGGCATCGTTTTGACAATCTCATGCAAGGTCACACCTTTCATTCCCATTCAGACTAGCATGATTATTTGGTTGAGATCTTGTACGTATTCGATGAGGGGATATTGGACCCACTCTCTAAAGTCTTCTGCGGCACATCCCAAAGATTATCAATGGGGTCAATAATTGGAGGGACAGTTCTTAACCGAATGCCACTGATTTCAGCGATCTCCATCGTTGCTTTCCTTGCATGGTGCAGGTCAATATTTTGCCTCTTTAGAAAGACAGAGGTCTTTTCTATGATCATGGGATGCATCTTCTAGCAAACGAAAAACAAACTGCAACAGTCAGGGTTAAGAGAATTACTGAAACATATAAATCACTGCAGATGGTAACTGGTGCAGAGATGTAAATAAGCTACAAAACTAATTCTGTCTCAACGGTTATGTTGTACTTGGCCCCTTTTAAAATAAACCAATAATGATCCCGTAAAAGGCTTATTTAAATCCAAACAGCAACTCTCTTTTGCTCAGGCAGTGTAGTTCACTACTCTGTGTGAGTGACTAAGTTCTAGTTAAGTTTAACATACAACTTTATACATCATTTTTCTGAAGGTAAAGTCCTTCGTAGGCGATGTTGGTGCTGGGATGAGGGGGGATAGAGTCCGGATTCGGGAGCTGGGAGTGAGTGTAGACGGCAGGTGGATGAGACGGTACAAACTGTTTAACTCCAGAGAATAATGCTGCCATCCCTGAATTTCAGTACATATGTCACCCACCGGACAACAGGAATGATGGCACCGCCGTCATGGTTGCAGTGAAAACGAGTTCTAGAACAGCGGTGGTGAAGAGACCAGTCATCACTGAGGGGGTGGGGGGGTGGGGGGGGGTTAGAGAGAGCGAGGGGGGGGGGGGAGAGGGAGGGGGGGCGAGGGGGAGTGAGAGAGAGAGAGAGAGAGAGAGAGAGAGAGAGAGAGCAGTCGCGCCCGGCCCTCTCCACACTCCCGTTAGCCGATAACAGACCGGGACTCAGCTGGAGCTCGTGTGGGTGGAGGAAGGACAGATACTGTTTCCTCTTCCTGTATCACACTATCTGAGAACTGAACCAGTTTCAGCTGCTCTCAGCGTCTACAGCAAATACATGGCATTTCGCTGAAAATCCATCGCTGCTATTATAATAATGATCATTTCCATTATTCCCTCCAGCATCAAAGTTGGACGGGGGGGTGTTTTTATTTTCCCGGTGTCTGTCTGTCTGTCCGTCTGAAAGCAGGATTTCAGAAAAATTTTCTGGTTCGATTTTTCTGAAACTTTGTGGATAGGCTAAATACAACAGCGAGAGATGATTAGATTTTCACAGCTAAAGGTTAAAGGTCAATGTCAAAATCAGAAAAAAGGTGAAAAATGATGATTCAGGTTTGGCTAGATGATATTGTCGTTCTAGTTGTTATAATTACTATTATCATTTTTATTATTACAGCTACTGCTTCTACCGTAGGAGGAGTCGCACTATGTTATTATTCATTTTTTTTCCCTCATCGAGAGCCTTGCAGTGATGATCTGTGATAAATCACTAGATAACTGCCAAAATTAAATACAGTTTAGAAAACTGAGGGGATATAATGGATAACATCCAGTGCAATTACTATATTACCCAGCACATTGAAATGTTGGCCTGTGAAGTGTCCTCACATCTCAGTGTATAAGTCAAACACCGTCCCCCCCTCCTGAAAATAACTCGTACCACATTCCCCAGAACCTTTTGGGAAAAAAGCTGATCTTGTGCATGAAAAAAAGCTTGTACCTTGTGTCTGAGGTGGTAGCATAGCATGGGCTCAGTCCTTGTGCAATAAGGTCCGGCTTTCTGGAAACCTGAGCTTTATCTGTCCTTGACCGCTAACCTCTGACCTTCAACGCTCAGACGATCTTATAGCATTCTCTAATCTAAGCACCAGGCCAGTCAATGGTTCAGGAAACCCTCAAAAACACAGAACACAGGAATTTTCCAGGACTGTAAAATTTCCACATTTCATGCATGAGAAGGAAAGAGTCTAAGAGTCTTGTTATCTGTCAAAGTCCAAAGACCTTGAGCTACGTGACTGTGGGAGGAAACCAAGGAACCAGGAGAGAACCGACACGGACACGAGGAGAATCTGCAAACCGTGCACAGGCAAGATCTCAAACAGAGAACCTCCTGGAACCTCTGCGTGACAAGAAATGCACAATATGGGTTTGAGTGTGTGTGTCTGTGTGGGTGTATCTGCGTGTTTCATGCAACAGGACCACAGCACATTCCTTTGCCATGACAACAGAAATCAGGGAGAGCCCATTAAAAAGGCAGATAGACCAACACAAACAGACAGTGGGGCACTATGGCGAAAGTTTTCCCATGACAAACCACCAAAACATAGCCAAAAATGCTGATAGCAAATTCGTGAAGAATTGAGAAACAGTCTATGAGAATCAAAAAAATTCACTGGAAACAGACCACAGTAAAGCGCAAAAGCCAACATTTACACAACAGCAGCAAATGAAACACACAAAAGGTCACAAAACTGAAACAACATTGCTCAAGATAAACATTCAGCGGTCTAATTTGTATGAATCATGCACGAACAGGAAAATGCATTATCAAACAAACTGAAGCATACTCATTCGTACTGACGCCACGTTGTCAGTTCATGCTTTCAAGTACATCCATTAGTGTCATACATTACAATGAGACAAAATACACTAACTATACAGAGTTTTACAGTTGTTTACTTGCTCAATACTCAGCAGAAATGCATCCTTTTGAACACGAGCCTCTAGCAGCAACCAAAATGACGCTAAAAGAACACAAAGTGGCCTATAGTGAGCAGGAAGTGAACCGCAGTGAAGAGGAAGTGAACCACACTGAACAGGATGTGAGCTACAGCGAGCAGGAAGTCAACCACAATAAACAGGAAGTGAACCATAGTAAGCCAACAGTGTACCACAGTGAACAGAGAGCTAACCGCAGGGAACGTGGGGGTAAACCGTAATGAACAGGAAGTGAGCTGACCTCGTGGGTGGAGATCTTCTGTCAGATTGGCTGGGGGCTTCTTCACGGCAGAGGAGCGGTACACAATATGCTGTCGCCCGGCCCCGCCCTCTTCCTCCCACGTCACATGACCTCCTCGTTCCAAGGGCTCAATGAAAAATTCCTCATCCTCCGTTCGGATCATCCCAGCCTAGAAGAAAAGACAATGATCATTACGGGTGTAGGAACTGGGGGGGGACAGGGAGGGCGTGTCTCCTCCAATATGGGAGACAGGTACATTTGTCCCATTAAAAAATTATACCGCGGAGGAGAAAAATATCTGATTTTGACATTTTTAACCTACGTGCTTTTATTTTGAAAGTGCAACACAGCGTCATGTCACTGGCCCGCCCCTCCCTCACCGGCTCTGAGAGTGTTTGGGAGGCGGGAGACAGCAGCAGTCGACAGCAGGCGGTCTGATGACAGAAACACTTTTCACTATTTCCACAGTACTATAAAGTCAATGAATGTTAATTAAACATGTTCGCTAGTTTCAACTAGCGAACTAAACCTGGTTTCTGTCACATGTTGGTTAGTAATCGGGTTGCTAACAGTAGTAGCTAAATGTAAGCCAGGTGGATATGTCAAATTATGAGGTGAATTTCAGTGGAGAAATTGCGTGAAGGTGCCATTATTAATTAATTACTTTATATGCAGGAACCACAGCAGCAACAGAGCAAGCTGTTGGGGATACAGGTGTATCAGGGCTTCAGGTGAGGTCATAATTATGACTTGTTCTGTGGAATTATTGGGAAAGCATGAAAGTTAGTCTGATGATGTTCAGCAAATATAACCTTTGAAAGTCAAAATGTCCGAAACAACTTTGGCCCAGTGGAGGAAATGAAAGAAACACATAATCGTAAATTTAACATGATCCAGTCCGATTAGCGCTTGGTTTGCAGCTTGTCCAATACATAGTCGGTGGTCCATTTTGAGGTGTTTATTGCAGCTGCAATCGCATTGCCGCATATTAAGATGCTTAAAAGAGAGGATTGCGAGCTGGCTTGCTAACGTAGTTTTATATCCACTCACTTGGTATCAATGCCCAGGCTACTAGATCTGAGCGGGTTTCATGAGTGCGCTGAGATGGTTTGCAGCTTAAGGTTGTGGCAAGTTTATGTATGTGGCATCATTGCATGAAAAAGTTTGGAGGCACCTTGCGTGGCCTAATTTAAAAAATGGAGAACCACTCATTCGGATAATCTCTGGATACAGTAAGGGCGGCATCTGCACTCAGTTTCCAGCTCGCGCGTTACGCACGCTCGCATCACATGCGTGTCCCAACCAATTCTCACATTAAACCTACGCCCTTGGTCCCCCCCAATGTTAAACTCATTCCTACGCCCTTGATGATCATACTGTAAAAATCAAAGCACCAGTCAAAAATAACAAGTGAATAAGTTAACATTTAAGTAAGCAAAGATAATTTGTATGGCATCTTTCACAAACAGCAGACCCAATGTGTTTCAGAGTCATACAAGGAAATAAGTGAAGGAACATTGAAAACCACATCAGAGGGGAACTGTTAAAGACCGCAGAAAAGACTTGAGAGTCCTAAGAAATGCCACAGCAACATTCATAAACAAAAAATGTACAAGTATAACATGCACAGCTTGGTGTTCTGCTGCAGTATTGGAGACCAGAGCCCATTAACTGCAGTGCTGATGGACGATCATTCCAAAATATGGGCACTACTGCCAAAAAAACCACCTCAAGTCTAAAAAAATGAAGAAAGCATATTACTACCATCATATAAATTGCACAAAAAATCTTATGAGAAGTGTTTTACATACACTTTTTTTTGCAAAATAAGACAGAAATGTTGTCAACGAGGTCAAACCCTTGTTTGGGTTAATTTACAGATTATCCAGTGGGATACAAACATTCAAAAGGTGAGCCCGGGGTGATTCAAAGTGAGCTAATATTTCCTACAAGATAGAGAGAAGACAGAACGGAGTCCCATGATAATACTGAAATGGATGTTTCAGACGGATGTGTTTTTTTCAGTCCAGGGTTAGCATTCAGGTCCAGCAGGGCCGGAGTCGCGACCTCGTCTCATTGTTTGAGGGGTTTGTTCCTGTCGGGAGGGAGAATTCCACTAAAATCAAGGCTCCGTTGGTTTGCCTTCGTACATCTGAAAAGGTGTGACATTTACGTCTGGGAGGGGCACCGAAGAGCAGGCTAATCCCGCCCGTCGAAAGCCAATGAAAAACAACAGCTGCCCGGAATGTTCAAAAGCATTTTCTGCTCTCCCGCTGGGAGATAAGGTTTATAACGCGTCTTCTTTTCTGTGTTCGTTTGAAATACCCGATGGTGCTCGCCAAGTGTTGTTTCATGGTCGGGCTATTGATTTCTGGCGAGGGCAGACAAGTTCACCCCTCCCTTCGAAAATGTGCGCTGCCGAGCCAATGCTTTTCACGACTTCTTATGATTGTTTTGGCAGGTTAACTTTGGAGGCGATGATGAGGCTCAAATGTCTGAGAGCAGGAGCAGGGCAACCCGATCTGGAGGTCTACCATCCTGTCGGGCCGGTACCAACCATCATTTGGTTTACCTGATTCTGCTAATCAGTAGTTCTCCAGGATGGTAGACCTCCAGGAACAGGCTGGGCAGCCCTGCTCTAGCTGTTGAGTGAGGTGAGCTTTGTTAGGGTTGGAGTGTAAACCTACAGGATGGTAGAACTCTAGGAACAGGGTTGGGCAGCCCTGCTCCGCTGTTGAATGAGGTGAGCTTTGTTAGGGGTAGAGTGAGTCCTACAATATGGCAGGTCTCCAGGAACAGGGTTGGGCAGCCCTGCTCTAGCTGTGGAATGAGTTGAGATTTGTTAGGGTTGGAGTATAAACCTGCAGGATGGTAGACCTCCAGAAACAGGGTTGGTCAGCCCTGTTCCTACTGCTGAGTGAGGAGAGCTTTGTTAGGGTTGGAGTGTAAACCTACAGGATGGTAGATCTCCAGCATCAGGATCCCCTGACATGGAGGAATTGACTCCTCCACAGCTTGAGGAAATAGGCTGCAGGTGCAAGACTGACCAGCAGGGGTCAACAGTGAGTAATGCGACACAGTCTTGCCCTCCAGCCGTGCCAGTCCCAGCTGTTTGGCACAAATGCAGTCTGAATTCCGCGTCAGACCGCGAACTCGTCTACATATGGGAATGCTGCCGAAACAGGTTCACGAACGCAACCGCAGGGTATGCCCACTTCGGACACCAAAACGACCTTAAAAGCATTCTTCTCTGGGTCACATGTCTCAAAAAGCATTCTGTGGATACTTAGGAGTCTGAAATTAGAGGAAGGGAATTTTCACAGGGAAACAGACAGCAGGAAGCCCAGAAAAGCCCCCGTGAAAGACTATCCTCCGTGTGTTTGAGTGTGCTGTATATAAGCCTGACTGTGGTTTACTGTGCGCATTATTGTGTGCTCGCAGTGAGGGTGTTGGAATGCTTCTCATGCAGTTAAGGATGAATGTGGTGAATGCGCAATGGAGCAAGCGGGTGTGCTTGAGCATGCATGAAGGCATGTGTGTGTGCTGGGTGTAAGTGTGTGTCATTGTCTGTGTGTGTGTTTGTGTCTGTGAGTGAGTGAGTGTGTGTGCGCAGGGTGTAAGTGTCCATCAGTGTGTGTGTGTGTGTGTGTGTGTGTGCGTGTGTGTGTGTGTGTGTGTGAGTGTTAGGTGTGGGTGTGTGTCTGACTCCTTTCCGGCTGACTTCTTCATCTTACAGAACCAAGCAGACAGAGCCCTCCAGCCACAGAGGCCAACGACTCGATCCATCTCTCTCTCTCTCTCTCTCTCTCTCTCTCTCTCCCTTCTTTGGTATCCTTCTATTCCATCCCCTTTTCACCATCAACATTGTACAGTTTCTCTCCAAAAACAGACACCTACCATTCAACAAAAGTTACAGCAACTCTTCATAAAATGATTACTCTCATATAATCAAAGCACCCCTCAGAATTTATTTGCATGCAAAATAACTTTGAATACGCAGGCTTTGTAAAATATCTGAAGATAAAGCCTGGATCGGTAGCAACTGTCCGTGACTCACAGACGCGAAAGTAGTAGGTTTTACCGTTTTGTGTTGCTTTCCTGCATAAGCCTACCTAACATGATAGCAGGTTGAATGTGGCTGTAGCACTGCGGCTAACGTAGCTAAGTTACTGCTGCTAATTTTCATGTCCTAAATATGCCAGAGTAAATAATATCAAGAAGACATTCAACAGAAGGTGCGTGAACATAAACCACATTTGAAGCTAACTTTTTAAACGTGCTTGTAACTTGGATGCCTGGTACAATTGTTCACAGTAATGGAATGTCCTGTCTGTAAGCCCTGTTTTACAGGGTAAAATTTGTCTCTGTCATTATGATGACCGCTCGGTAACTACTGCATGTTATTTTGCGTCCAATGCTACTTAAAAATGCTCCCGGTTAATTTTTATGCAGTAATTCACATAAGTATGCTTGTGTTACTTTGGTTAGCATGAAGGTGGTAGTTTCATCATAACGTTACCTGACCGTAGCCGCTACAGTTGACGCTAACCAGAGAGGTGCTGTGCATGTCTGCAAGGTTGGGCTGATAAGACTGCAGTTAGACCAGACGTAGGTTTTGCAGAACTAAGGGTACGTGTTGGTGTTTGTTCACTGCTGCTGTGAAATGATCGTTTAACATATCCATGAGCGGGGTCAGCTGGCTACTTTGCCGTGGTGTGGGCTATCTCTCTGATCCTACGGAGGTGAAAGCAATCGTAAAATGCACTATAATCTGTCTGGTATAACAAACGATTTCTCAGCCGTGGTGGAATTTTATCCGCCTTTGAAAATTATTCTGGCTGATAAAAAGCCGAAAAAGAAGTGGAGGTCGGATATGGATTTCTGGTAGAGGTTACAGATTCGCTAGCTCTACAAGAGCAACGCTTACACAGTTTGTTCGTTTTTGCTAAGAACCCATTTAGTAGGTTGGTGTAGGAATTGTGTTTCGTTTTGGTAGAAATGGTTAACAGGAGTTTGAGCAAAGTTTCCTCCGGATAACAAAGGGGGTATATAACACGACTATAACCGTACAGCTATAATCAAATGTATGCAAGGCAAGAGAGTAGAAGCAAAACACTAAAATTTCAACTGGCCATTCATTGACATCTTGTTGTAAACATTGCTGCGATACTTCAATTGTTTCCCCCTCCCATTCGGGGTCGGATTCGGGATCAAACAAGTACTGACTTACAGCAATAGATGCTGCAGAGAGCTGTGCTGAAATACCTGCCATCTTGGTTTCCTGGTTTTGTGGGTCTGCACCCTCCCCCCGGAATCAAAGCAGCCAGGCAACCAATCAGAGCAGTGCCTCATTAGCATAGCCTCCCCGCCCACTCAAAAAAGCTTGTGTTTCAGGCCGGCACAGACGGGGTGAAAGAGGAGGTCTCACTAGGCCTGGATGTGTGTAGTTTTTTTTTCTAACTGAATTCTTAAAATTATTTTATAGACCCATTAGGCATATTTTAAACAACTAAATACAGCATAATAGGGGACCTTTAAGGGAAGACACAAAACTGTTAATTTATATTTCCTGCTCTACCCTCGTCTCCCCTCGTCCGGTGTTCTTCCTGATCAGTCATGTGATTGGAGCAGGAATACGGACGTGCTGAATATCTGTATGGCACTGATAGTGTCAGAGCACAGAGCCCATTTATTAATGCTACTACAGTCCTCACGCGGTCAGAGGCAGTACATTAGCAAAATAATGAATTGAAATTGTAATCGTGCCATTAGGAGGCTCTCAGAGGCCAAAGGCAGAAGGATCCACAGTTTAATTACACTGCATTTATACAGAGCAATGAAACTAAATTTAAGGGCAATTTTACTCTTAACAGGGAGGAGCTGTAAACCTAATACCTAGCAGGGAAAAACACTGTAGCCTTTAAAGAACTGAGCACTGCTCAACACACGAGGACAGAGCTGGAGAATCCTGGGTCAGAAAGTACACATCAGATCTAATCCCGCTCTGTGAGGGGGACTGAGCATGTGTGAGAGGCAGAACCAGTGAAAAATAAGATAACACACAAACAGACACACACACACACACACACACACACACACACACACACACACACAGTTATAAACATTCTCACTCACACAAAAATGCATGTACACACACTCTCTCCTCTCCTACACACATACATGTTCACATCCAACAAACACTCATTATCTCTAACACAAACACACAAACACACACATGCACCACAATAACATGCGCACACACACACACACACACACGCACACGCACACACACACACACACACACACAATCACCCTCACTCTCTCTTTCTCTCTCACACACGCACACACACACACACAATCACTCTCACTCTCTCTCACACAACACACACACACACACACACACACACACACGTACACACAATCTCTCTCTCACTCACAATCTCTCTTTTGCTCTCACACAAAGACACAACAAAATCATTCTCACTCTCTCGCACACACACATACACAACCACTCTATCTCTTAGACACACACACACACACACACACAATCACCCTCTCTCTCTCGCTTTCTCTCTCTCTCTCTCACACACACACACACACACACACACACAATCATTCTCACTCTCACTCTCACACAACACACACACACACACATACACACACAATCGCTCCCTCACTCACACACAATCTCTCTTTCGCTCTCAAACACACAAAGATACAACAAAATCACTCTCACTCTCTTGCACACACGCATATACAACCACTCTCTCTGTTACACACACACACACACACACACACGCAGTGCACTCACGATGGCACTCGTACACACACAAACACACACCACTGTATGCATGATTGAAGCTGACAGGAATTTTCACACCTTAAGTGAGAGGATACGACACTCAGTGGGACGATTCAGGCGAAATCAACAGTAAAATGAATGCTTTTAACCTAACAGAGAGAAAATGAATGCGAGACCTAATTTGAGCTAAATTGAAGTACAACGGGGTGCAAGTCTGTTTTAACAAGTTTAAAATCAGTTTTATTTTTGTCAAGCAGAAAATGTGAGCTTGCTTTCAGTTCATGCTTGTTGACAAGTCACAAAATTTCATATTCTACTTGTGAAATGAGTCAAAGTTTTTTTGTCTTATTTAGGAAAAATGTAATATAAATAAGAATTTACACGTCTAAGAATAAGAAAAAACAGAACTTGACAATGAAGCAGTGTGGATAACTTAATTTCTCATTTATTTAATTATTTTTTACAATGAATATATTACGGTGAAAGGATCGTCCCCACCATAGCCACAGCTAGCAGCATCATGCTGACAATAGCAGTGCCATCTGTCACTCCACAATTCACATTCCCAGCATTCCCTCTGTTTCGGTCCGAGTCGTCACCAGTCCCATCGCCCCCCACACCTCCCTTGATTTCATTTTCGTCACTGAGCATAGGACTATCCATTACAGGACAAGCATTAGGGGGCAGGGCCCAGGCATTCCCGTAGGACAATCCATTACAGGACAAGGATAAGGGGGCGGGGCCAAGGCATTCCCATAGGACAATCCATCACAGGACAAGGATAAGGGGGCACGGCCCAAGCATTCCCATAGGACAATCCATTTCAGGACATGGATAAAGGGCGGGGCCCAAGCATTCCAATAGGACAATCTATTCCAGGACAAAGATAAGGGGGCGGGGCCCAGGCATTCCCATAGGACAATCCATTACAGGACAAGGATGAGGGGGCGGGGCCCAAGCATTCCCATAGGACAATCCATTTCAGGACATGGATAAAGGGCGGGGCCCAAGCATTCCCATGGGACAATCCATTACAGGACAAGGATAAATGTGGGGCCCAAGCATTCTCATATGGCAATCCATTACAGGTCAAGGACTAGGGGGCGGGGCCCAGGCTATATCTCTCGGCCGAAGAGGGAGAGATAATGGATGAGTAAGAACATCAAAATCACAGCCTAAATCATGCTGTCAGTCAAAACCACCCCCCCATCCCCAACCCTGCTGTCTGATTAAAGCCCTTCTTTATTGTCCCCATCTCCCCATCTCCCACCACAAACTGAAAAAGGCTCTGAAAATTTCCCATCGATCTCCTTAATCCCACCTGTCTGTTTACACATTTCCATGGTTACCGAGAACCAGGATGGTCGCGGCCCCGGGAGCACCCATTTATGAAAAATCCAGGGGTGCAGAGGAATTCTGGGAAAATGGGGGAAATACATGTGCCAGAGGGGGAGGGGGGGATGGAGGGTGATGGAGAAACAGGTGAATGACAGGAGCGAGCGATAAGAACTAATCTCAGGTTTGCGATTCAAAGAAGAAGAAAAACACAATTACTTTTGGAGGGCCTGAATTGTAGGATTCCTGGAAAGGGGGAATAATTTCTGTCCTGTCCTCCAGGGAGGAGTAGAGGGATGGAGGGATGGTAAAGGAGGAAAGGATGAACGACAGGAACAGTGAGAAAGAACAAAAATGGTCAGTGAATCCTCAGACCCGAGGAAGATGCTGGAAGCAGGCAGCAGGTGGGGTGGGTGGGGTTTGAAGAAGACATGCGCACGTGCGAGCGAGGCTATGGCTTGGCAATGCTGTGACGTCCCAGGAAAGTTGAGAGCCCCAGCAGAAGTGCATGTTTAATTCGATGACACGGCGATTCATCCTGTGTTCAGGCTCAGAGCTGACCTGTCAATGAAAACACCTCAGTCTCAGTTCTATCACAAACCTGGAGGATCTGAGGTCGGGGGTCAGGGGGCACTTTCCTCACCCTCCATGTCTTCCTCAATCTCTCTCCGTCAACACGTTGATTTCACATCATATAACTGCCGCAGTAACCAACTGGCTTCGACAAACATAAAAAAAACCTGGATATGAAATTCAATCAAGTTTGACTTAAAATATACATCCAGATGGGTGACAAATTAAAGAAAAAAACCGGAATAAATGAGTAAATAAACATAACAAAAGCAGATGCTACTGATCATTTTCCTGATATGGTTTCGGTCCTCTCGTCCCCTTAATGGCAGAAGGGTCACTGCAGATCAGTGCAGAGTTATTCTCTGTGAATCACCTTTATATCCTGTGATGAAGTATTACTTCCATTGTGGGAGGGGTCTCTTCCTGGATGATAATGGCCCAAACCCCACAGGGCACAAGGGGTCACTGAGTGACTTTATGGGTATGAAAATGATCCTGAGCTCATGCAACTGCCTTCAGTCACCAGATCTCAGACCAGCTGAACCCATAAGGGAGTTTCTGGTGCAACGTGTCAGACAGTGTTCTCCATAACCATCATAAAACCTCCAATTGAGGGAATATCTTGTGGAACAAAGATACTCCATCCCAACGGCAAAGGTTAATTGTAGACTCTGTGCCCATGGTGTGTTGAAGCTGATCTGGTAGCTTGTGGACTCTCAACACACTGTTTATGTTGGGCCTCCATACTGTTATGTTCAGACTGTTTATGTTGGGCCTCCATACTGTAATGTTCAGACTGTTTATGTTGGGCCTCCATACTGTAATGTTCAGACTGTTTATGTTGGGTCTCCATACTGTAATGTTCAGACTGTTTATGTTGGGCCTCCATACTGTAATGTTCAGACTGTTTATGTTGGGCCTCCATACTGTAATGTTCAGACTGTTTATGTTGGGTCTCCATACTGTTATGTTCAGACTGTTTATGTTGGGCCTCCATACTGTAATGTTCAGACTGTTTATGTTGGGTCTCCATACTGTTATGTTCAGACTGTTTATGTTGGGCCTCCATACTGTAATGTTCAGACTGTTTATGTTGGGCCTCCATACTGTAATGTTCAGACTGTTTATGTTGGGCCTCCATACTGTAATGTTCAGACTGTTTATGTTGGGTCTCCATACTGTTATGTTCAGACTGTTTATGTTGGGCCTCCATACTGTAATGTTCAGACTGTTTATGTTGGGTCTCCATACTGTAATGTTCAGACTGTTTATGTTGATTTTATCGTTAGTTCCTCTCCCGTCACTAGACAAGCCATATAGAGCAAAATGACCTGAGCACATATCACAATCAAAATGCCTGTATAAAAATGGTATGTATGCCCTGCCATGAACAGGCAAAGTTTCCAGGGCACACCCCTGCCTCTTTCTCAATGCATGCTGGGAAACGTAACCTCCTGTGACCTTGAGTGAAATAGAGACAAGTCAGATAACGAGTTGATGGATGTCTTCAAATATTACGTCCCATCTTATACTGATTCTTTTTGTCCTTATCTGTAACCTAGTGTACTGAATAAAAACCAGGGTACAAATGCATGTGTTTCATACAAAATAAATAAATAAAATTTCAACAGCTGGGGACCAATGGCTAATGAGGAAGTGACCAGGAGAAGAAATACACCCACAAAACATCTGCAACGACACAATTAAATCTCTAATCAGCAATTATTCTGTGTTCCACAGACCTGACACTGTGTACCAGCTAACCTGACCTCATTAACGATGCTGCGCTTAATGACAGTTTCTATGGCACCGGCAGAACTGAACGCTATGACCACGGAAGACATGGCAGTGCATGAAGGAGTAGAAGTTTTATCCTTCATTTCTCATAAAGAGAATTAATTTTGCGCACCCGGTTCAACTAAAGAAACCAGCAGCATGCAGAATATTGAACAAAGTCTAAATGAGTAAACATTTTTGAAAATGTAATCTTTCTCAAATTGACTCTTTGGTCCAAATTTGACTTTAACCACCGGCAAACTGTTTGATTATATAACTTAAATTGTGGCAAATAAGGACAAAAAATATGTAAATGATGCAGCTCGCTATATTTTAAAGACCACATTAAGTTCATTAAGTTCATAAAAATTACTTCAGGGATATTCTCACATTACAGTGTTTGGAACAGATGACCACCAGAACACATTGCTGAAACCCCAACCTACAGTCACAGTATATTTTTCTATTTTTCAATCGCCAATTGCATAGTTTATTTTTTGAAGAATAACTGGAAACAGCTCCCTCCATCTGTTAAAAGTGCAGCAATAAGTTGTCACTTTGGCTTAACGCATGACTGCCCGTTCCGTAAACACGAGTGTTGGCTGTCCCTTCCTATCGCTCCAACACCTGAGTAGATCTCGGTTAGGATCAGAATCTTTTGTGGTCGCTGTCGAGCGTTTTTCAGAGCCCTTCAAAATGTCTGATTCACTTCCCCACCCACAGCCACAGTTCACAGCCCAGTCTCAGAAAGTATTTTTTCGAAACCACCTGGATTTTTGAATTAAAACAACCCTACAGTCAGGACTGAGGTCCAGTAGTCTTTTTTGCTCAGGAAAGTTCCTAACTCCTTGAAAATGACCTACTTACTATACATGGCAGCCATGATAAGTGCATTTAAAATGTTGAAGAAAGGTGCTTCAGAGCTTCCTAACTGATCATATTTAGCACAAGGTCCACTGGATCATCCTTTGGGAAAAAAAAGGAGAAACGCCATCCCATAATTCCTTGCGGCAGCAATATTTAAAGCGACGCACCATCTATCCTGCCAATCATGAATACAAACCAACACAACAGAAAAGGAGGCGCGGTCACGTGGCCCAGTTCAAGTGCGATCAGAATCTCTCAGAACCACTGCTGTCCTTCAGCGAGTCCTAATGAAATCTCCTTTTAATCTTTACCTCATAAGGTTTAATGATACGTTTTCCATCAAGGTTAAATGACAGCGGTTAGGTGTTTGACTACAGGAAGTATTTTTGACGATTCAAACGCTGCCCAGGCGGTTGAGTAAATGTGAGGCATCAGCTGCGGGTTCAGCTCAGGGCTGCAGGTAAAACATGGCAGGAGTTTGTGAGCCCCGGAATGTGCACATCTGCACGCAGCTGCAGCCACTGATACACCTGAGGGAGAGCGCAAGCTGGCATACACTCTGCACCAATCAGGGCTGTCACAGGAGGGGTGAAAGGTCATGACTGCGCCGGCAGCCCACAGCTGGGGAGTTCAGTATTCAGGTCAATTCAATTTGATTTATGTAGTGCTTTTTACAAACAGATGCATTACACAGGATCAATAGGTCAGATGCCCAATATATATGGCAAAACAAAAACTACCGCAAAAGAGAAAACCCTTGGACAGTGGAAAGTAAAGAAACACCCCGGACTGGAGAGATCTCAGGACCCCCGATTATAGTGAAGAGCCCGTCCTCTGCTGGACTGAAAACGGCAATCCTGCTCTCCCCCCACAGCCGTAAAATGGCCACAATAATTCCAGTAGGCTGTATGAACTAATCTAATTTATTTTATTAAAAAAGAGAGGGGGAGGGGGGACAGGGCGATATTCTGTCAGAGGGGGCTCAAATCTGTCCGCCCATCCAATCGGCCTCCAGGTTTGCCCTCAGTACCGTTACAGTCAAACATTAAAGTGGGATACAGGCTGCAGACTGGTGATGACAATACTAGTGCACATATGAGCATCAGCAAATCTGAGATGCGTTCCTGCATCTCTGTTTATTGTATGTGGGTTACCCTGCCCTAACGCTCCCCCCCCAACGCTTCCCCCCCCCATGACCCTTAACAGGAACAGGCGGGATGGATAGTGGATGAATGCACCTGCAGGCAAACACTACACACCTGTGGAAGCACATAAATCAAAGCGCGCTCACCCAGTTTATGTTCACAAACCTACACACACTGTGAATGTACAAGCGCATACACACCGGCACAGCACTTGAGGGTGCCGGCAAGCGAGCGCATACACACACATATGCGCGCACACTCACATATACACACACACACACGCACACAGACACTGCATATACACACTACTTTAAGAAATTCGCCCATTGAAAACATTGTGTAAAGAGAATAGAAGCCCAGATGACCAGCATGAGGGCTCGGCGAGTTAGCGCCTCACAGGCACCTGGACGGGTCATAAAGTTACGCACAGCTGACAACTTTATTCTGGGCCCTTCCCCGGGGCGCGAACTCCAGCAAAGACATACAGAACGGTCTCAAACACTCCCACCTGCTTCCTTTGGTAAACTCAGGCCTCACATTGTGAGTGCAGAGTTCACCAGGGGTCGCACTAACCCAGGCTTGCAGGCCACACCTTTAGGACCCAGCGCTATCTATATCTGTCACACAAACATGAATGGGGCATTCTAACCAGAAAATTCTCAAGCTGATGCAAAACTCACAGCGAGAGAAAGTTATGAGATAAGAATGTTCGCTACTGATTGTTCTTAGTTCAACACAACCATCATTACTAAAAGCCAATAAGTTCTAGAACATCTAGCTAAAAGGCAGTATCACCAGACTGCACTCATGACATCACTACACAACCATTTCTCCAAAGCGAACAATCACACCATAGAAAAGCAGTGGATCTGTGCATATTACATTTATATACAGTCTACTCTTAAACACCAAAATCAGTGTTCAGGAGCGTAAGATTTTCTAAAGCACATAAAATAAGAAGTTGGTTCCTGACACTGGACATCAAAGTGTAACGAATGCTGTTGCCTCCATAAGGCTATAACAATCACTTCATAATCATAATATATCATAAACAATGCATAATGCATCATAAACTTGCCTCATAAGCATCCATTTAACATAGCATAAAAACAACTTTTTCCGTGGAAGGCCGTGTCACTGCATTCTGTCACAAGGTGTCTCAGCAAGATTCAAAACATTGTGCCAAGTGTGCTAAGCCTGCCGATGTCAAATCGTCGATGTAGGCTTACTGTATGTCAGCTGCAGCCGCTATGTAAGTCTGGAAGCAAACTTGACGGACGGCTTTTGGCCTGTGGCACGGCTGCAAGGACAGATGGGTGAAAGTGGGGAATGGGGCGCCAGCCAATCAGAATCCTCCTCCTTATCTCCCACGCCACATCGCTACAGTCCCCCTCATCATTATCTCCCGTTTATGGACAGAAAGCTGACAATCTGAAGCGTCTAATTTCAAAGGGTTTACACAGGCCGGCCGGAACATTCCGCACCAAACCTCCAATTGCTGCTGCGCACTGAGCATCAGTTTGTTTGCCCGTGAAGAGCCTGAGATTAGATAGCGAGAAAAACCTGAAGATTTGACAGCGGAGGCAAAAAATAACTGTTAGTGGATGGCATGGATCGGATTCAAAAATAGACTTATCCTCTCAACAGATGGCATTTGACAGGATCCTACCGTGTGTGTGTGTGTGTGTGTGTGCAAGAGAGAGAAAATATACTTTGTACGCACCGGTGAAGGCAGATTTCTTCTCTGCATTTCTGAAAATCCTCAAAAAGAGCAGAAAAATGATATAATTTGGCACAACTTGCTAAAAAACACAAAGCTGTATTTACATAAGCAGATTCAGACTTTTACAACTGATTCCCCACAAGCTGTTTCAGAAATGTGACATAAGTGCTCTCTCATGCACAGTTCGCCTCCCGAGACCTGACGGTTCAGTCCCGTCCTCTGTAGGGGACGTGTGAGCCCCTCATCTTCACCTTCAGAGCCACATAACGTACCAAGTTCAAACCTACACTCCACTGACACTGAGGAAGGAAAATGAATAATATTTTCAGACTGCTGTCACTGTGGCAAACTGCTCTTCTTTTCCAAAGAAACTCAGTGTTTAACTTTCCCATCAGGACTGGCAGTTCAAACCAATCAATTCTCCATTGCGGTAATAAAAAAGAATATATGCAAGCACAAACACAAGCACACGCGCGCGCTCACATAAACACATGCACATGCTAACACGTGCACAAACACGCACATGTGCAGGCATACACACACACACGCATGCATGCTCGCATACACCCACATACATGCACACATACGCGCGCAAATGCACACACACACACACACACACACACACACACGCATGCATGCTCACATACACCCACATACATGCACACACACGCGCGCACACACACACACCCACGCACGCACACACACACGCATGCATGCTCGCATACACCCACATACATGCACACATACGCGCGCAAGTGCACACACACACACACACACACGCACACACACACGCACGCACACACACACACGCACGCACGCACGCACACGCACACACACACACACACCCTTGCTAAGTTCAGCACTGTTTGAGCGATGAAGGGGGACATCAAAGCCAGCGAGAGGCAGGAGATGAGTGCGCACAGCCGCGAGAGGCGCGACATGAAAAGCCCGGATAGCTCGTTCCGGAACACGAGTGCCCCCGTGTTCCTGAGTTTACTCTCAGGCAGAGACAGAGTGGCCAGTTTAACAAAAGCTTTTAAAAATATACAGCACAGAACAGCACTTCAGGGGAAAGCAGCTGACTGCTCGTTTCTCTCCAGCACCACATTGCATTGACTCGGGTGAGACTAAAAACAGCACAACAGTTATAACGCATTATGACCACTGTACAGAGCTGTGATGCCTCATAAGCATACATATGAGCTATCAGATTATAAACCAACATAATTGATTTATTTTTGTTTTCATTTCTTTAAGCACTATTCAGGCAGAAACAGGTTTGCAATGAGCCGAATAGAATATATCGTACACCGTCTATTTTACGCAACATTTAACTATCAATTCCAATCCATTCACAAACATAAAAAAAAAAGCTTTTAATCTTTTTAAGGATTATTTCATAAACCGCCCAAAAATGTTCACATTTAAAAAAAAAAAAAAACACAAAATTTTATGAGTGATAAGACTGTTCTTAACTAAACATAAAAAAATGAAGCAATAACTGCGACTGGTAAATTAAAACAACAGAGATCTACAATACAGACTTAATACTATAGACAAAAGAGATCCCCCAAAAAAAAATAAAAAATAAAAACAGCCATTTAAAGGTCTAATGCATAACATCATCTAAGACGGAATCCCCACAGGATTCACCAGAGTCCTTCATCCATCATGGTCTTCAGACACTGACAGAGTGACGACAATCACAACTCTACACACACACACACACACACACGCGCGCGCACACACACACACATACACACACACACACACATCAAACCAGAGCCATGCGTCCACCACATCTGGAAAATTCCGCACATGCCCTGGCTCATGTACCCCTCCAAACACATGTTCCGCACATGTCAAATGGGGAATGGGGGGGGGGGGGGCGTCGGGTGTACTTTGCCCCCACAACACAAGTGCATGGGACATAGAATCAGGTCCACAAGTATTTGGACAGTGCCATAATTGAAAAGGCCGGTGATTCTCACATAATACGATTCATGTGGGCATTAGTGCCGATAAAAAGAAATTGCAGATCAACAGGTTCGATTCGAAGGTCATCCCATCCAATCAGAGAAAACTGTGAAGGAATTACAGTTCTTTGAAACCATATCGCTGTAAAAACTCTCATGGCCCTCGATGTTTGGATTCCTGCAACTGTTAATTCAGGAGTTGAAAAACACCAGCATTCTAACTCTGGTGTTTATATACCAGGCTAACTTAATATGTGTCTTAACAACCCCCATGCTTCGTTCGCATGACCTGCTGCCACATGCTTCCTGAAGTTTCCGGATTTCACAAGAGGCTGGAAGTCCAGGTGAAAGGGTCGTAGCACCTGGGAAAACCATGTAGATTACAGATTGCATCAAACTTCAGCTCTACAGTAGATCACAGAAAAGAGAAGTAGCCATGGGTAAAGCACTTCCAGGATGCCAAAATAAAATACTCTGCCATTAGTTATTTTAAAGACCTCACCCAGCTGCCCAAGGTATTTTAAGACCAGAGCAATTATGGTTCAGGCCATTTCCCAACCCAATGTCTGTCCAAAAAAATGGAACTTTACCAAAACTTAATTACAAATAGAGAAAGACCTTTTTTACAGAGCAAGATAAAAAAAGAGGTCGTCCCTAGTGGGTGTGTGCATCCTGTGACCTTCAACCCTGGTGAATCTAACATTGTTGATGCACAACTGCACGTTGGTATAAACACACCCCTGAAGTATGAAGCCATTGCGCCTCGCGATTACTGAGACCTCGTCCGCACAAGAAGGCGTGACGCTATCACTGAAGCCGACGCTAACGCCGAAGCCAATGTTAGTGCTAACACAGATGGAAAACCACGGTAAACTGTACAGCTATGCCCTTCAGGTGACTTAATGACAACAACTCAGGACAATGGAAGCTAATTGAGAATAGCCAAAGTAAGCACATGAGACACATCTGGCATCTGACCAATGGGTTTCACTATTCACATCTTTCACTAACATACTATACAATTATTTGCCAATGAATTGCTAATTTCTTTCATTCATTCTCTTACCTAGATTCAACATCATACTGCACGGTAGGGGCTAGAAACCGACCCTGTAGGCCAATATATCATGACAAACAGGGCATCCGGGTGGTAATTCATGCAAAACCTGGCAACCCAAATTCCCAAATTTGTATGACTGAAGAAATGAACGCTCTGAGCCAACAGGGACGCTGGCAATCGTAACCAGCTCTTTTCCCCTGCTTTGGCACCTGGGCTTGTCTGGTGAGCAATGGCCAAGGCCCAGTACGCATACCTGCTAATTACATTAGCGCGAGGAGCCACGGTTGGCCCTGGCAGTCTATAGCTCAGGTATCCTTCTTAGCCTGAGGCTGCTATAGGGCTGCATGCAATGTTAGCACGTGCTAATTGGTGACAGCCTTAATGTCAGCAGGATAGGGGTGGTTTCAGTTCTGTCAGAGTACGGATCTGCTCATTTCCAGACACTGACAATCCTGGAGGACATATGTTGTATCTTGTCATGTGTAATGAAGAGACTAGCTTAATTTCACAACAGGCAGTGTTTCACAAGGATGTATATTTTAAAATATATTTTTTAAATATTTTTTTCCTCACTTCTGTTCATAGTCTTCAGATTTGGGAGGTCTCCAGGTTTATCCCTACGTGAGCAGTTATCCAGATAACTCAGTAATCCTGCTTCATGAAACCCCCACCCCAGATTGGAGTCTCCCGATCAGAGATCCGGATCTTTGATGATCTGGATTTACACACAGGAGGGATTTTCTTCAGCTATTCTTCTCCCTTCAGCAGTGTAAACACACCAATACATTTAAACCGAACCAAAATCTTGCCTTTAGCATAAATGCTGAGGCCCCGCTCGACGCCAAGAGCCACACTTTCCTGTAAGAAGCAGCGCTTCCCCCGAGGGGAGGGGCAATCGATCGGCGCGTTGCGCAGAGAGCCCGTCCAGCGTTTGACAGAGCTAAATGGACTCTTGTTTGCAATACAGATGAACGCCTGGCCTCGCTCTCCTCATATTCGCCTCTGGCCGCTGCAACAGAATCGGGCCAGGCTAGCATTTAGCTGCTCCCTCCAATCGGGCTAAGCTGACTATTCATCAATTCTTCCCATTTGGACTGGAAAACGGCATTGATCGATACTCTGAAACTTGATATATTGCTGCAATTAGTCTAGACTGGTGCCCTTGCTCTGTTGGCACGGGCGGTGTAGCGAAGGGAACACTGGAGCAGTGTAATGTTTAAACAGAGGTGTAATTAATGGTAAAAGCCCTCTAATCCATGTAGAGGAAAATCACTTTACGGCCGTTCGATACACAGAAGCGTATGGTGTACCGCCTACGCTCTCAACTCTAGATACAAACGGGTGACAAACTAACGGAAAAAACCTGAATAAATGCATGGAAACGTAACAAATGCAGATGCTTATCTTAATTTTCCCATACTGGTCTCTCGTCCCCTTAAAGGCATAAGGGTCACTGCAGATCAGTGCAGAGTTATTCTGTGTGAATCACCTTTATATCCTGTGATGATGGGAGGGGTCTCTTCCTGGATGATAATGGCCCAAACCCCGCAGGGCACAAGGGGCCACTGAGTGGCTTTATGGGTATGAAAATGATCCTGAGCTCATGCCACTGCCTTCAGTCACCAGATCTCAGACCAGCTGAACCCATAAGGGAGATTCTGGAACAATGTGTCAGACATCGCTCTCTGTCACCATCATCAAAAGACCAAATCAGGGATTATCTCTTGGAAGAGCTGTACTCCAGTACAGTTTTACACACGCAGACTCTGTGTCAAGGTGTGTTGAAGCTGATCTGGCTGCTTGTGGTGGCCCAACACCTTATCGAGACTGTTGATTTTATTTTGATTTTTACATTAATTTGTCACTTGCGTGTGTCTGTGCATGTGCGTGCGTGTGTGTGTGTGTGTGTGTGCGTGTGTGTTCATGCGTGCGTGTAATGTATTTGTATTTGTGTGAGATTTGATTGCGATCAGTGTGTAAGAGTATGAGATCAATTTGTGTGTGCGCGTGTCAGATGTGCCAGACAAATGAGTGCGAGATGTCTGGGAGACTGTGTGTGTGTGTGTGTGTGTGTGTGTGTGTGTGTGTGCGTCAGATATCACAGAGCTCAATCGAAAGGAAACACATTGTAAGACCCCTGTCTCATCTCCCACCCACCCTCAAGGTATACCTGTAACCTAGCAACAGGAGAGAGAGAAAAATAACCCAAACCCGAGCCTAGTCCCCGCCCCCAGCTTGCTGACTGACAGCTGTAGCCTTGGCTGAAGGTCTCTCCCTTTGGGTCCTCCAGTCCCTCCATCGAGGTCATGAATCGTTGCTTTGCTCAGCTCGCTACTGGTGGAAAATCTAACAGAAATTCAGAAACAGCAAGTTTTTTTTTTTTTTTGGCTAATTAACAGAGGATAAGTGCGACTAATTAGTGCACAGGAGAAATATTTTACATACAATGGCCATAGAAGAGGGCATTTAGGAATACTTTAAAATGATAAAAACAAAGCAAGTCACTTTGCAGGCGCACGATTGCTTACGGCCCAACGCTGTGACGAAGGACGAAGAAGCAGCCTATCATAACGCGGCAGAGAGCTGACGCAGAATGCAGGGTGTGCCGATGCAAGAAACTTATGCAACGCAAACAAATCTGTGTGTCCCGTTTCATGTAATGAACAATACACCTAATGATAGGGGACTTGCTTTGCATTATTCATCAGATTTATTTTTGCTGATGCATTTGCCCAAAATGACCGGTAATCGATTAGATGACTATAACAAGAATAACAAGAAGAAGAAGCACCAGGAAGAGTTTGTTCGTAGTGAGTAGCGTGTAGTGTGGCCAGTGTGCAGTGAGAATAGTGTATGAAGACCGTAGAATGTGGTTTCGAACACGGCCCCAGTCAAATGTGCCATGCATGTTCACTAAGAGGAAACACCTTCAGACATTGCTGCCAAAGTGTTGGGACGTATCCTAGCAGTCATAATGGAGTTGGTCTGCCCAACTGTATTCCCGGAGATATAGCTTCCTGTAGGTTTCACTCAAACCCCAAAATAGCACACCTCTTTCAACAGCTAGAGCAGGGCCGCCCAACCCTGTTCCTGGAGATCTACCATCCTGTAGGTTTACACTCCAACCCTAACAAAGCTCACCTCACTCAACTGCTAGAGCAGGGCTGCCCATCGTTTTCTACTTCTGCAAATTTACAAACCCTTTTGAAAGTGTTCACTCCAAACCTGGCAAAACGCACCTCATTTCACAGCAAGGGATGTTGTTATGCTGCTAATTAGTGCAAGGCAGGTTAGCCAAATTAGAGTCGGAATCAAGGTTTCAGGATGCTTCTGTTTTTCCATATTTATTTATTTTTTTGAGGGAACTCACACTGTTTCTCTGAGGAATAACAATTGGCAAATATTTCCTGGGCGCCTTGAATTACTGATTAGCATTCAGGTTGCGTTTCTGTGCATGCTAACCGTAGAGGTAAGATGTTGGTGTGAAATTAGAGAATGTTTACGTTGGTTTAAGAAGGTAACTGAAGTAGATTTAAAACTTTGGCTCGGGTCTTTTGAAAGGTAGATGCAGACAGTGCATAAAGTTAATTGGTGCTGAGCACTGCTGTTACGAACGGAACAACCAAGTGAGTTAATTTACGAAAATTCACCTCAGTTTCAGAAGTTAGAAGTTGCACACTAACACAGCAACTTGGGAATGGAGGGGGAAAATGTTGTTAAGTTAATCCAACATTTAATTCGAGTGAAATTACTCAAAAGAAGCTTATAGGGAAAAAAAAGCAGTGTATTGTGAAACTGACTCACTTTGTTGTTTGGACCAGAAAGGATCAGTGTCATATTTGAGTACGTCAGTGGGTTTGAGTTTGTCATATTTATCCATAATATCCCTCTCCAAAAAAAGGAAAAAAAAAACCTGTTGTCTCAGTGCAGCGTATTTCTCAAAGGAGCCAGAATCTTCAGATGACACAGAATCGCACCTCCCGAGATCCTTCAGGTCGAAAATTTCCCTTTTTTATCTTGTTTCTCGTATTCAGATTTCACAAGTATCTGTCAAAACAGTGTCAGACTCGCTGAAGAAGAGAAAGGGATGAAAAAGCCTCAGAATTTCAAACGCCTTCACCCTGCGCGAGTCTCATAAGGCTTCTGAGGGAGCATCACAGCAGGGAATTTAATAGAAGGAATTAGCTGGTTACCTGGCCAAACACACACACACACACATGCATACACACACACACACACACACACACACACACACATCCATGTTCAGACGTGCACACATGTGCATACATGCACACGCAGATTTGCATGCATTAACTCACGAATATATAAAGAACATGCTTTCACACGCATTCACGTACATTCACACACACACAAACTTACTCATATATTCACATACAAACAAACACTCATTTACTCACATACACACATGCATACACATATGTGTTCACACAAGTACACACAAACATAAACATACACTGACATAAACACTCATCCATTTATATTTACATGGGCACACACATATGCATACGCACTAACGTGGATTTGTGTCGACACATGCAAATCCACACACACATGCACACACATATGTGTGTTCATGCACGCATACACATATGCCTACGCACCTATGCAGTCATACCCACATGCTTACGCGTTTCCACACAGACCTATAGATGGACATGGATGCGCGAGCACGCATACACACACACACACACGCACAATATTACAATTCAAACTGAAAAAAGAAGACCTCGCAGTTGCCGTGATCACTGCAGGAGGTCTCGTACAGGAAAACCTCACAGGTAATGGGCTCTGCTTACAGGGATATGCTACACTGCAGCAAATGCTTTATCAATTTCAGACCCTTTCTTATCACTAAAGCCAGCATTCAACCACAGCCTGGAAAAATCAATACCAGACAAAGGGTCAGGTCTGCATGCTATTGCTGAATAACACAATATGGCATCAAACATGAAAACAAGCACAGCATACAGAAGAAGAGGAAGGAGGGGGCCGGCGAGAGGGGGACGCATCGCTCAGGATAAAAAAAAAAAGATTTAGTCAATAAGTCAGTACCACCAGAGCGATTATTAAATTATTCCCAGAAGGTTGTATAGCTACAATATTAGCCTACTTAATTATTACGGTGATGATGTCCTAAGTAATGACTCAGTCAATAAAAGTTCAAAATACTCAGCTTGATGAAGGAGTTTCGGAAAAGCATCCGAGCAACGGTTTTTATAAAGCACGACAAAAAAAGAAAGCTGATTTGATGCGATCTGTCACTTTCAAATTTACCGGCATTTCAGAGATCTGAACAGCCTGTCTAATAAGCTCATATCTCAGAGATTCTTGCTCGATCATGCATACATGGTGTATCTAAGAGCATCGGTCTAATGGAGAGACCTGCGTAAGGTCATCTTGTGTCAGCGACGATGATGGCCAGAGCCGCCAGTCACTGGTTTCAGAGAAACGCTTCACATCTCTGACTCACCGCCCTAGTGCGCGTTTCCGAAAAAGCGTAGTTGCTAACTAAGTTAGCAACTTACGTAGTTCGTCCATTCACAGGCAATGGGTCCAACTATGCAAGTTAGCATCTGTGATTTTGGGAAACGCATCCATGATCTATGGACCCCGGATTCCAGACCACAGTTCCTCACTGGAGCCTGACTGGGAGGGAGAGAGAGAGATACAGGCTGAAGAGGTGAACCTGCAGATGACGATTGCAGGAGGTCGCGGTCTCTGTTCTCCTGACCTCTGAAGGAAAGTCAATCTCCATGAGGCCAGAGCAGTTAGCAGATGTGACCTCAGACACTGGGTGTTTCAAGTTCCTACTTGAACCTCCATAAGATCAGAACCCTTTCAGCGCTGAGGGCAACTATAGTTGCCCAATGATGTCAGATATCAAAATCAGACGCTATTGAAAACGCTATAGGTTTTCAACAGCTCAGGGTAACTATTCAGCACTCAAAGGGTTAACCCCATTTATAATTCAACTATGGAGCCAATGGCTAAAAGTACTGAAGTCACATTTTCCCATTCTGTGAGGTAAGGATGGGAAAATGTCTTTTAAAGTTTCCCCAAGTCCACTGCCTCAATTTTCTCAAAATGTACAATATTTTGTGACTTAAAGGCCCATTCAGACCAAGTGCGAATTTCCGTGCTGATTATTCATGCAAATATGTATAGAAGCTGATTTCATGGGTTCTAATGTAAGCTTGCACACCAAGGCAAAACTCTCTTTAACCCCTTAAGCCCTGAGCCTCTTTTTTGAAAATGGCAAGCCCAAAATGAAATGAATGTAAATGAGTACATCTCTGCCACTGCTTGGTCCATTTGAATAATCTTGGTATCGTAATGAAGGTAAAACCATTTGGGATTTCATACCTGGTGTAAAAATCACTATATGACACTGAGTAAATGGAGATGGAACACAGTGTAAATGAAAGATCTCATTTTTCACCTAACAATTTTTTACTTCGATCCCTTTTAAAAAAAAGGGAAAATAAATTACAGCACAGTATGTCATTATTATCTGTGCCAAAGTTTATTCTAATCAGGTCAATCAGAACAAAATTAGAGAGGCATGTCTAGGTGGGCTCTCCATTTTGGCAATTTAGGTACCTTGTGTTCCATTTCAGATTTCTTACATACCAAGCTGTAAAACCCATAAAATTTCACTTATATATCACTACAGGCATCCATTCCAACCAAATACAACATTTTTTAATTTTTAGAATAAAAAGAAATTATTATTATTTCTGCCAGTTTTGTTGCCTATACAATTTCCCATTCAAAGATAATACATACAATGAAAATTAAGTTTGACTCCACTGAAGCATATTTATTAAAAAAAACAAAACAAATAAGTAAAATGATAAATACAAAGGCAATGTGAAAGTATGTTAAAGAAAAGTAAGAACAACAAAAACCCAAGCGATTATTTGTAGAAGGCAACTGCGATTATTTCCACAAAAAATAAAAAATAAAATAAAAAAAAGGTACCCCGATCAGGAATCGTACCTTCACAATTTCCTTTCAGCAGCGCAGCATTTTATCCAATATGCTGCGCCAATTGACAACAGTCTATGGTGAAATTGCCCATTCAACGAATGGGTAAGGAAAATACGTAGGCTACTGTACTGTTGTAGGCTCAGTGTTTGTGCAGAATTGTGCAAGGATTCTGTCAAAAAAACGACTTTGAAACTGAATGTTGAATATTTAGCAGATAATTATTCGGACAATATCTCAAACAAACTAGTTATGCGTTTATATTGTCGCGCTATTCAAGAACATTCATTATGTCCCATGGACTCAGCTTGATGCACTCGGAACGCAAGGCTGTAGCTCAGGCTAAGTTTCTGCGATCAAGGTGGTTTAGAGTTCGTTAGAATCATAAGGACTCGTGCAATCAAATTCCTACCGGCAGTCTTCCTGACAGCATCGCAAGCCGAGAGCAGATTGGAAAGTACATTGCAAGGAGGCGGAATGCTACGGAGCTGAGATATTTGAAGCAACGCCCTGGAAAAGAACATGCTAGGATCCCGGCAGATCTGGTTTCGTTACAACACGAACACATTGGGCTAACAATAACAAGCACAGATTTACCCTCAAACAGTTTTTTATTGCAAAATATCAAAGGTAAGAATTTTTTTCTGCTCATCTATGTAGACTGTAAAGTGTATGCCTGTTCTTTCAATGTGGTGTCGGTTTAAAATGACAGGGCTCATATCGTTGCATTCTGTGGACTTTCCTCTTTTATTTGAGGTATCGTTTTTATGCATAGCACGAATTCAGCCGAAATCCTGGCGATTCAGCACTGATATGATTTTATCCTATGTTCTGCTGCATGCTTATTTACTTGCTTGGTGCTTGAATTGTGTTCGGTTGAGGTAAAAATGGTTTACATGAGCTTTTGGCCGGGTTTCTTCACGAAATGTGGATATGGCGCGTAACAATGTCGCAATTTGAAAAATTGCTGTATTTATAATGCGTAATAACCGTCCCCGGTACCGGGGTTCTTAAGGATCTCAGTTCTTAAGGGGTTAATAGAGAAAACTGATGCGTGATCAGGAAGACACCAAATGCGAGGTGGAAGGGAAAGGGAATTTATTGAAATTAAACAAAACTGGCACGAGGGCCAACAAAAATCTTGGCCCAAAGGGTTGCAAAATACAAACTAAAGAGAGCTTCATAGAGCTAATAACAAAGGATCAAAGACGACAAAAACAAAAGCCACTGGAAACTCCAGGGAGATAACCATGAACAGAAATAAGACTAATGATGTTAATAACGAGGCTATGTACAATGCTGATAAGAACTATGGCTAAGGAAAGCATGGGACTAGAACAAGACTTGGAACTTGACATGAAAGGGAACTTGAGACACTGTCTGCCAGCCAACTTCCACCGCACCCAGATAAAGGGTAAGAAATCAGAACACATGAGGGGCAACACCTGGAGAAGGAGAACAAGAGGCATGGCAAGATCATGACATGGACAAAGATTGGTGGACAAGACTTGCTCATTAAGAGAATGAGCGTGCTCAGCTTAAGTACCAATTAAGTATGCAGTTTGAAAGCAGCATGAATGTGTAGAACAGAAAAGCACAGCAAGACTTGAAATAGCAAAGCAGAAATCATGACAATAAACTCCCTGTCTAAATTAGTAATATTAGTAATGTGCCTATCTGAGAATTACACCACCCAGTGAATATTAGTAAATGTTAGTAACCTAAAAACAGTTAATTGCCAATTAAGCTTAGACAGCCCCGAATCAGCACAGCACAGAAGGAAGGGGGAAATACCAAAGCCAACCAGAGCTCTGAAATGTGCAACAACGAAGGCACGAGGCGGAACGCAGACAAGCGGTGGAGTGGCTTGGCAGACCTGGCAAAAACAAAAACATGGAAACGTAAAGACATGAACAATAAACATGAATTATGAAATGCTTGATCCCAATACAAGAAACTGTTAAAACTGTGACAAGAACTATGACTATGAACTATGAAATCCTGGTACATGAAACTGTTAAAACCATGAACAATACTGTCCTGGCCAAAGGCCAGGACCCCAGAACACAACAGAAAACATCCATATGGACTTTATAACTTAAACAAAAATCCATCTACAAGACTGAACTTTTAGCCGATGAAATACTTTGTTTTTATTAACGTCACAGCATTCAAATCAGACTGCAAAGCCACATAAACTAGGTACAACCTCAGACTACACAGCATAGTACAGTTTTTATTTATTTATTTTATTTATTTAACCTTTATTTATACAAAGGAACCCATTGAGACCTCAGTCTCATCTGCGATGGTGCCCAGTTAACAACAAAAGAAAGAATTCAATGCAATACATTATCATTTTTAAAAAAAGCAAACAATAAACAATACATTTATCATACAGGAGTGCATACAATACATGTGGCTGAGAAAATTGCAGTAACAATATATAAAACACACACAGTCCCCAACTTCTAAATCCTTTGTCACTTTTTTGTAATCTCTAATGATATCAATTTACCCAGTTTAAATGTCTTTTGAAAATTGTTCCAAGTCCTAGGAGCACACTAACTAAAAGCAGTTTTACGAAGCTCTGTTCTAACTCTGGGGATTTCTAGGACCAACCAGTCCTGAGATCTCGCCTGGTAATTGCTACTGTGCCTTGAAATAAAAGTTGTAAGATAACATGGTAATCTGTGTAAGACTGCTTTATAAATGAAAGTCAACCAGTGCTGCCTTCTCCTGGCAGCTAATGACGGCCAACTCACAGCTTTATACAGGGAACAGTGATGCGGTCTAAGAGGATCTCTAGTAATAAAACAAAGTGCAGCGTGACAGACCGTATTGAGTTTTTTTCAAGGTCGTTGGGGCAGCGTGCATACAGATGATATCACCATAATCTAACACTGACAAGAAGGTTCATTGAATTCAAAGCTTCCTATTATCTCGAAAGAAACAAGAGCCGTTTCTGTAAAAAAAAAAAAATTTTATGTCTTCACTTTTTTGTAAGTTAATCAAGCTGTACTTTAAAAGACAGTTTTTTTTAATCAATAAATATTCCAAGGTATTTGTAACAAGACACTTGCTCGATTTCAGAGCTATCCGAGGAGCGAAATAAAAATGAACCGTCCCTCAACAAACGAGATCTTGAGAAATACATACATTTTGTTTTTGCCACATTTAAAACTAATTTGAGCTCTAGAAGTGAGTGCTGAAATGAAACAAGGCTCTTTGTAATGCAGATGATGCCTCATTCAATGAAGAGGCAGAAGGATAGAAGTATAAAGCCCTGTATCATCAGCATAGAAATGCACCTTACACCCATTATCAAATGACACCATATTATTAATAAACAAGAGTAAAAAGTAAGGGTCCTAAAATCAAGCCCTGTGGTACCCCTTTAGTGACCTCCAAAAAAGTTGACTGAGCAGAGTCCGCTACAACACATTGTATTCTATTTGAAAGATAACTTGAAAACCAGTAGCAAGCATTCTGATCTAGGCCTAATGAGGTAAGTCTGTGAAGTAAGAGTGAATGATCGAAAGTGTCAAAGGCCTTGGATTCGTCAACAAACAGGGAGGCACAATGTTGTGCACCATCAAGGGCACATACAATGTCATTTACAACAAGAGATGCTGCAGATATAGTGCTGTGTCCCGCTCTAAAACCAGTCTGAAATGTACTTAAAATGCAAGTTCTATTTAAAAATAAATGGAGCTGATGATTAACAAAGGATTCAAGAGTCTTGGCCAGACAAGGTAGCTTGGAAATTGGACAATAATTATAAAAGTCTTTAGCGTCATCACCCTTATGTAAAGGAAGCACAAATCTTTGGCACAATGCCCAAGCTAAGTGAAAGGTTGAACATATGTGTTAAAGGCAGGGCTATAACAGGAGCAGCCAACTTCAACAGTCCGGGGCTCAAAAGATCAGCACCAGCAGACTTTTTGGGGTCAATTTTCAAAAGAGGATCAATGACTTCTGATTCAGAAATTAAGCTAAAGAAAAAGCAATAGTGACTCATATCAAACATGTAGACTCCACACAGGGAGGCCCCAGGCCAATTTTGAACCCACAACCCTCTCACTGTGAGGTAACAACACTACCCACTGTACCACTTTGCTGCCAAAAACAGAGCCTTAAAGGGTTAATCAGCCATTCCCTTTATGCAAGCATAAAAGTGCATATTATCCATACTATGACATCCATAGTACACAGAAATTTCAGATGCATGAATCTTGCAAAAAAGTGCCCTATTTGGGGACTGAACATTTCAGCACTTATCCATTACCCTGCATTATTGATGAAGGCTTAAAGGTTGGAAAGACTTTGCAGAAGGGTTAAATGGTTAATCAGGTAAGACACAACATGGAATAACTCTTCTCAGCATCAGATGGCCTGTTTACCTGAGCTGTTGAGACACGATTCATTGCACATCCACACCTGAGGCTGTGTTTCCCTTTTCATCCGGGATGATACAAGTAATTATAAGGCAGACTAACTCAAAAAAACCCATAAACCTAACTATAACTAGAGGAGCACTCAGAGAGCACAGAACCTCCGCCGCCAGGGGGCAGCAAAGCCAAAAGCACGGCGATTGGAACTCCGGCCTATTGGACAGACTTGAAATCTTGAACTTTGGAGTATATCTCAGCAGTCCTTTGGCCTAGACATGCCAAAATTTAATCACCTCTTCCTTGACTTAATACCCACCTATCCTGAAAATGTCATCAAAATCCGGCCATTAGTTCTTGAGTTATCTTGTACACAAACAAACAAACCAACAAACAAACGGCACCGAAAACATAAATCTCCTCGGCGGAGGTTAATAATGTTACTTCCCAGGAATTTAACATTCACTCTCATCCAGATCGTCTGAGAGGCACAAAGTGCATTTAACAGAACTGAAAGTGCTGAAATTCACAGAGGTAGGAAGTGATTCAAGTGCCAGAGGCAAACACAGACAAGATGGCCTCGAGTAAATCCGTGGAGCAAGTTCACTAATCCTTCCAGAACAAGTTTCAACTAAGAGTTACAGAATTTAAGGTCATCCATCATGTCACCAAATGCATAGCGAATCAGCCATTACAAGCCATTTCAAAATCTGTCCATCCAAAATAATGAAGGAACTGATTAACTGCTTGGCTGAAGTTGATTCATTCTACCAGATGTCTACCAGTCCAAGAAGTGTGCAAGGACTCATTGAGTGTCATAGATGGCATTTCTCCATCAAAATAACATCAGGGGAGTTTGAACGCCTCTAGCGGTGCATCCAGAAACTGTCAGGGGAGGCGATCACGTTTCAGCCAAATCGCCACAGCTCTCCGCGGATGCAGTGCAGGCTGTCCACGAACCAGTCCAGCTACAAGGCGAATGGAATCATGAGATTTTCTCCCAAAGCAAACCAGCATTAATGTATCTCCCCCAATTCAGCATATTTCATGTTAATAAAGCCATTGAGAATTACCAACAATTCAAGAATTTCTCCGAGGCTGGACTTCTCTGCACAAAGTGACAGATTTTGTGAATTTACCACACAGATCATGTGATCAGACGTCACATCAAGTGTTATGCTTGGCTGTGGGTTGCCATTGCTGTCTACCTAATCTAAGCTACCGTTGTTCCCGAGTAACAGACTTCTGGTTCTACCTGCCTCTGGGCGGTCACTTTTCAATGTAATGTCAGAAAGGAACATATTTTGAAATGGCTGCTAATGACTGATTTGCTATGCACCAGGTGACATGTAAGGGGACCTTCAGGAAGGGGTGAAGGGTATAGACTAAGTCTTAAAAAGATACTTGAAAGAGGTCTAATGCTCTGTTTGATTGGCTCGGAAGTTGGAAGTCGGAGTTGGGAATGACGTCATACCTGAGCTGACTGTGTTCAATTCATTCAGTCGGAAAACTGACCTGGGGTTAGTGGGGTTTCCTCTGGTCAGGATAGCCTTTGTTAGCCATTGTTAGCAATACCAGTTGAGAACAACGCATTATGCTGTATTTCGCGCATACAAACACCATAGCAACAAGTCCACCAATAAAAAGCTATTCAGTACTGTGCAAACGACAGATTTAATGAGACACAAATTGTAAGACAAAAGAGTAAACAAACAGTATATTACTGCAGCTTTGACTTTGTTGATACCGTGACCAGCCATCTTGAACTCAGGGGAGGTGAGGTTCCTCAGACTTTTTGAGTCGGAAATCCGACATCAGGGGGTGTTCCGGTTGTAATTTTCAACTGGGAGCTCAGAAATCCCGACTTCCCAGTACAAATGGAAAGCTGCATGAGTTTCTGCTCTTCTTTCCTTTGTGGCAAGGCTGTGCCACCATGAGGAACAGAATAGATAGTGGACGTGACTCAGAAGCGCAAGAGCAGAGACGAGGGTCGGGGTGCTCTTAGGGGGGTGCCAGGCAAACAGAGGTCGTACAGAGGTCAGGCAGGTTTGTCAGGTTTGATGATCTTATGAGGACAACCTGGGGCTGACAACCTTGTAATCCTGTCATGCTATCACCAGTGTTTTAAATTGGATGCGGAAATACTCAATTCATCCATTCATCATTCATCATTCATCATTCACAAACTCCACAGTTAGATGGGCTATTTGAATCCATATTTCTATAAGTGAAAAATAAACCAAACAAAATAGGCACACGCACTTTCATAATCAAGTTGAGAATTAACGCTTACATTTAGCAACGCTGACAGCTTCTCCCATCCGTTGCAAATTACTGAAGCAATAACACGAAACATCGCCCAGTGAGCAGAGCTAACGCCAAGACGTCAGCGTGTCACAATTACACAAGCACTAACACAACACATCACCCAGAAAGCAAAGCTAACGCCGATGAATCAGTGTGTCACAACTACACAAGCCCTAAAACATCAGCCAGAGAGCAGAGCTAACACCAAGACCAGTGTGTCACAACTACACAAGCACTAACAAAACACATCGCCCCGAGAGTAGAGCTAATGCCGAGAAATCAGTGTGTCATAACTACTCAAGTGCTAATACAACACATCGCCCAGTGGGCAAAGCTAATGCTGAGAAATCAGTGTGTCATAACTACACAAGCACTAACACAACACATCAGCCAGAGACCACACGTCAGTGTGTCACGATTGATAGCTGCAACTAAAATGGGAACGCAAAACGTAAACTCGGGCTCAGGGGAACAGTTAACAGATTGCAGAGCTGTAAGTAGCAGATGGACTTGAAGCAATAGTGTTTTCTGAAGTGGCATAACCCATTATAAAGCCAAGTTTTGTGATAGCAGGTGCAAACAGGTGTGTTTTGCAAAGGGCAGTGACTCTGCTGACGGTATTCCATCATTGTGCAGAACAGATGTGGAAAATAAAGGAGAGGTACGATATACTGACAAGAAAACACCAGAAGGAGCCAGAGCTGTCCCGACCAAATAACACGTGCATTTCCACTGTCAGGGGAGGAATCCAAATTATTTAATTATTTTAATGTCCACCAATAATCTGACTCGCTTATCCTGAGTCTGAGTCGTGTGTGTGCGTGGAGGGGGGGTTCCACCCTTGGAGCCAATGATCCCAGTGTGTAACTGGTGAGAAGCAGACACCATTCACTCACACTCAGACCAACAGTCAATCCAGTCTCCAGTAAGCTGGACATGCATGTCTTTGGGCTGCAGGATGACACAGGAGTACCTAGAGGAAATCCAACATGGGACTCCGTACAGTAAGGCCTTAGGCTGGATTCAAACCCACAACCATCTTGCTGTGCTGAAGAACTGCTATCCACTCCGCCACAGTGCCCCAAGAATTCTTAAATAAAGGAGGCATAACATTAAAACGGGTCCCTATTTCATTTTGTGCACTTGTGATTGGCTTGTACGCTTTGATCTTTAAATATATTTATATGATGGTAGTCGGTGAATCAGGTAAAGATATATTCAAAAGCCGCTGGTGTGGTTGCTGGTGGTGGGGGACACATATTCAAACTAGGGCCGGGCCATTGGTTCGGAAACCTGTGGATCCTGCGATACAGCCATCTACAGCTAGTCTCAACACCACCTCCAGCCATGCAGCATAACACACTATCACCGCGCCCGCGAGACACTCGGGAGAGCGTAAAGACAACTCTGTCTGGAAAACGGATCCAAGTCACGTGGCAAGCTCTCCACCATCTCGCCACCAGCCGCCGGAACAGAAGCAGGGACATATTTCGGCATTTAAAGCGTTTCACACCGTGCTGAGCTCTTAAAACTGTAGCAATTATGCAAACACGTGTATGCAACGCGATCAAACGTGCCGCCAAACGCACCCTTGACATAAAACCAGCATGTTTCCCTGTTTGGACCGCGTGTTTACATTAATGTGGGAACAGATTAAGGGATCAAAAATAACTGGAAACTTTTACACCGCTTAGCACGAACATAAAAAAGAAACCGATAACCGTGCTAAAGTAACAAAGTGCAGACAAACAGGCGAGAGACCGAGGTCGCACACTCATATTAACACCGAACAACGTGTTTACAATTTTTTTAAAAGCAACGCCTTGACACGCTGAACCTTCAGCAGCGTTTCTAATGAGGCTCTCAGAAAACCAAAACATTTCTCTCATGATTTTTACGCGGACTTTCACGAGCAATGAAAGCTTGAGACAAAATCATATAATTAGCGTGAACAGTGAATAAAAACAGCAAGTATTAACGAGCTGACAAAGGCACGCTCTAATTCTCTCACTTGAACTTCAACAGTACAACAATACAAATAGTTTCCATCAGTGACAGTTTCCTAACACTGCTCTTAAAATAATGATAAAATTTTAAATCAGACCTGCAACAACAACAATTCGGTCAGAATGAATTGGCTTAAATACATTATTTGTTAATAAATACATCAACCGTTCAATTAACAAACAGATTATCTTAATCGTGACCCCTTCTCATGTTTCACTGCAATCTCTAAGAGCCACACGCTATTGTTAAAATAGGTTACATAGGAATCCCTGCTCTAATTTAACAGCCAGTGACAGATGAGGGAAATGCTGCAATGAAAAAAATAGCATTTACTCATAAGGTAGAGAGAGCTGACAGCACCTGCCCTTCCTCAGACTTTACAGGAAACTGCGGGATTCCTGGCAGGTACAACAACCATATGCTTGGATACCTGGGCTGCATCCAAATTTGCTTAAATTGGCAGCCTTTTTCCTTTCCTGGTCTATATTTTCCTTTGACCTCACCTGAAAAAATGCCACAAGGGTCAAAGGAAAGAAGTAGGGAAATTTTGAAGTTAACCTTGGGATACGTTTGAGAAAAAAAATCGGATGTCCTTAGGGGAGCTGTGTCGCCATTACTGCACAGCGACAGAACTTTCATCCCAAGAAAGCAAATTCTGCTTGACAGCAAGTCATAATCTGATTCCACCCTTGCAGATCCGTCTTCATTTTTCATTGCATTTATATATTTTAGCAACTCAGGCATTAAGCTTTGTACATTGAGGAGCTTCCTATGGAAATTAAAGGATTCAAAATGCTATTTTAAGCCTCAGCCAAGTGATATAAAGAATTTAAGCCGGTTGCCATCACCTATAATCATAGAAGAAGGAAAATACCTTCCAGATTTTGACTTGCAGTTGAGCGGATTTACTAAACTCAAAGTTGTGAGCATGCGCAGTAATCGTGACACATCTCCCTTAACTTGACGCATCGTGAGCTCGATGGCTGATGTCTGAGGGGGCCGGATGAAATACGCATGCGCAAACAACACCCTCTCGCTAGAGTGGTCAGAACGGCGATCAAAAATAAATGAGAGCTGATAATTGATCATTACTAATTGATAAGGCAAGCTCGCTGGGCCGAGGCGAGGGGAGGTGACTGGATTGCAGCTTTCCGAAGCGGAGATGAGGATGGAGAATTCAAATGAGCCCATAAATCAGGATTCAGCACAGACTCTGAGGGTCACACAGCATCACAGACTGGGGGGGGGGGGGGGGGGGGGGCCAGCATCCTTTACTCTCTTAAGAGCAACTGACAACAGAAGGAAAGAGAGATGAGACAGGCAAAGATAATGGAGGGAGAGCTGGAGATACAGCCAGATAACAAAAGATACAAAGAGAAAAAACGATTGGAGAGAGAAATGAGGAGATATTGCGTTATCGGTGTGGTATTGTGGTATTACAAAATATTACTGTGGCTATCTACTGTTATAATCACTAAGATTTACATTTGTTAAAGTAACTTAGCATTTCAAGAGCAAAATTTATCATGACAATAAAGTACCACGCAACAGGAGAAATGTAGAGCGACAAAGACATAAAGTCTTTAGTGTGTAAATTCTATTATTAATATGTGTTGTTATCACCACAATATTTCAAATTCTTTACTATACTTAAGCATTATATATGCAAACTTGGTTATTCCAATATTGCAATAAGCAATATAAGAGAGAGAGATAGAGTCATTAGGGTGTTATTACCATTATTATCATTATACAATTATTGACTTCAGTTATCGGTGAATCCAATGATTTATCCACTTTGGCCAAGTAATATTCACTGAGGGGCAGCCAAGATGTCCAGCGCACTCGGACATTTGTCCAAGGTGGATAACTGTTTTAATATATGGGCCTACTTGAAAATATAAAATAAGAGAAGGGGCGACAACTGTAACGTAAAGTGCCTCACAGGGACGAAGCGACACAAAATACGGACACTGTCAGGAGCTCCTGCGGGGGAAGCCTGATCTATTTTTAGCTGGAGGTCGTTGGATTGTTATAATCGCCACTCGCGCACTTTCGTGCAGTTAATATCACTGTTGACCTCGGACCTCGCTTCAACCAATCAGGAAAGAGCGAATCCATTCTTCATTTAATAATACTATTTACTATGTATGCATGCATGAATGCTTTATATGCAACCATTTGCTGTTAGCTATTGCTATCACCGCCGTGTTTCACGGTCATGGCGTTCTTCTGCATGACAAATCCAAAGTTTGTCGCGGCCATGAATCGCGATGAATTTTTAATTTGTGAGTGAAAGACAGAGACACACAGCTATTGCGGAAAATACACGGCAGTATCCTTGGATCCAGTGCACCAGGCAGGGAAGAACAGCGACACAGCAAACAAGCATCAACCAAAATGGAGCACACAGAACCTACACTACTAACTAAGCCACACAAACAAAAATCCGAAGCTAACTTGAATGCTGATTGGCCCTCAAAACAGACAAGGTACCACCACTATAGGGGCATAGACCTTCATCAGTAGGGGCCTATTGATTACGTCCAGGCATAATAAAAAGACATGGAAAAAAACTATAAATAGCAAGAAAATATTGAAAAATTGTGGGCGCAACCTGGCCACAATCGCTGGGAAACGCAGACGGAATGTCAGGTACAGTTTCCGACTTCACAATGTCACCGACAAGAGCTGAAAGAGAGCGCCATTTTCCATGAGAATTTTAGAGTGAATTATGAGCTTTAAAATTAACAAATGTTCTACTGGATTTTACAGGCTCTTGGAAACCGAAGGTATGGCTGTTTCCCGCGGGAGGCAGGTGGGATATTGCGCGACAGCGCGGCAGGAAACAAACACCTGCAGCTCATTGGATGAACAGGAACACCTGAACAAATGGAAATTTAATAATAACTAGTGAATTACCCATGGCGAGAATAATTTCTTGTGACGACCTACTTCCACATACCAACTTTCATGAATACGGTGACCTTTGACCTTCGTGACCTTGACCTTTGACGGAACGGACCTCTCGCGGTCATTTCTTGTGATGAGCTACGTCCACGTACCAACTTTCATGAAAATCTGTCCAGGAATATGGGAGATGCGAAAAATTAACCTTTGACCCCAGTGACCTTGACCTTTCAAAAAACTAACCCCTCAAGAACAATTCCAGGGACAACGTACATAGACCCACCAAGTTTGGTGAAGATCCGTCAGAGGACCTCAGAGGAGTAGGGGAACAAACAGACAGACAGACAAACAGACAACGTTCCTCAAATTATAGTATGATAATGATCATGATTATACAGTCATACCCAGAGCCATCAGCTACAGTACTTTCTAAATGGTTTACTTTCTCCCGTTCAAGTGAAATGTGCTGACAAACTTTATTTTGTTTTCACGTCTGGGCACCGAGTAAAAACTTGAGTTTACACTTTTGGAATACTAGAATAACATTGATGTACAGGGGCATTGCTCTCTACTGTACTTCAAAGTGACACCCCAGACCCTGTTCATATTCAGATGGATCAAGATTATGTTTATTTTTGCAACAATTTTAAACCTGAATAAGACACATTTGGCAGAAATAAGAGAGAGAAAGAAAGAGTGAGACAAACAGTGACTGTGGTTGCTTTCGTGTTTTTGCAATCATGTCTGCAGTCTGATCAAGGCCAGTGTGGCTGCAATAACTGCAATCCGAACCTGGCCAGGGTGGCAGTGGTAACTGCAGTCCGAACCAGGCCAGTGTGGCTGTGATAACTGCAGTCCGAACCAGGCCAGTATGGCTGTGATAACTGCAGTCCGAACCAGGCCAGTGTGGCTGTGATAACTGCTGTCTGAACCAGGCCAGTGAGGTAGTGACAACTGCAGTCTGAACCAGGCCATGACGCTGTGATAACTGCAGCCTGAACCAGGCTAGTGAGGCTGTGATAGCTGCAGTCTGAACCAGGACAGTGTAGCTGTAATAACTGCAGTCTGAACCAGGCCAGTGTGGCCGTGATAACTGCAGTCTGAACAAGGCCAGTGTGGCTGTGATGACTGCAGTCTGAACCAGGCCAGTGTGGCTGTGATAACTGCATTCCAATCCAGGCCAGTGTGGCTGTGATAACTGCAGTCCGAACCAGGTCAGTGTGGCTGTGATAACTGCAGTCCGAACCAGGCCAGTGTGGCTGTAACAACTGCAGTCTGAAACAGGACAGTGTGGCTATAATAACCGCAGTCTGCACCAGGACAGTGTGACTGTAATAACCGCAGTCTGAACCAGGCCAGTATGGCTGTGATAATTGCAGTCTGAAACAGGCCAGTATGGCAGTGATAACTGCAATCTGAACCAGGCCAGTATGGCTGTAACAACTGCAGTCTGAAGCAGGACAGTGTGGCTGTAATGACTGCAGTCTGAACCAGGCCAGTGTGTCTGCGATACCTGCAATCTGAACCAAGGACAGTGTTGCGACGATAACTGCAGTCTGAACCAGGCCAGTGTGGCCTTGATAACTGCAGTCCGAACCAGGCCAGTGTGGCTGTGATAACTGCAGTCCGAACCAGGCCAGTGTGGCTGTGATAACTGCAGTCTGAACCAGGCCAGTGTGGCTGTAATAACTGCAGTCTGAACCAGGCCAGTGTGGCTGTAACAACGGCAGTCTGAAACAGGACAGTGTGGCTGTAATAACCGCAGTCTGAACCAGGCCAGTGTGGCTGTGATAACTGCAGTCTGAACCAGGCCAGTGTGGCTGTAACAACTGCAGTCTGAACCAGGCCAGTGAGGCTGTAACAACTGCAGTCTGAAACAGGACAGTGTGGCTGTAATAACTGCAGTCTGAACCAGGCCAGTGTGGCTGTAATAACTGCAGTCTGAACCAGGCCAGTATGGCTGTGATAACTGCAGTCCGAAACAGGCCAGTGTGGCTGTGATAACTGCAGTACGAACCAGGCCAGTGTGGCTGTAATAACTGCAGTCTGAACCAGGCCAGTGTGGCTGTAACAACTGCAGTCTGAATCAGGACAGTGTGGCTGTAATCACCGCAGTCTGAACCAGGCCAGTGTGGCTGTGATAACTACAGCCTGAACCAGGCCAGTGAGGCAGTGAAAACTGCAGTCTGAATCAGGCCAGTCAGGCTGTGATAACTGCAGTCTGAATCAGGCCAGTGACGCTGTGACAACTGCAGTCTGAACCAGGCCAGTATGGCTGTGATAACTGCAGTCAGAACCAGGCCAGTGTGGTTGTAATAACTGCAGTCTGAACCAGGCCAGTGTGGCTGTAACAACTGCAGTCTGAATCAGAACAGTGTGGCTGTAATAACCGCAGTCTGAACCAGGCCAGTGTGGCTGTGATAACTACAGCCTGAACCAGGCCAGTGAGGCAGTGAAAACTGCAGTCTGAATCAGGCCAGTCAGGCTGTGATAACTGCAGTCTGAATCAGGCCAGTGACGCTGTGACAACTGCAGTCTGAATCAGGACAGTGTGGCTGTAATCACCGCAGTCTGAACCTGGCCATTGTGGCTGTGATAACTGCAGTCTGAACCAGGCCAGTGTGGCTGTGATAACTACAGTCTGAACCAGGCAGTGTGGTTGTGCGTCGTCGTCGTGATGGAGTCCAGATTGGGGCCGCAGGACAGTATTAGAGCCTCATTATCCGGCCGGGCCCTGGGAACCTGCTGTTCTACAGCCTCTAATGAGGAAGCTGACGGTAACGACAGTAACGAAGGTCAAATCTGAGCAATCACACACAGCGCGGGCAGCTGAGATGCGTGTCTGTGTGTGTGTGGTGTGTGTACGGGTGTGCATGAATATGTGGCAGTGCACTGGTGCATTTGTAGGGTTACAAGTGTGTTCGTGCCTGCATGAACGTGTGTTTGCATGTGCACATGCATGTTCGCGAGAGTGTTTGAGTGTGTGCGTGTGTTCGCTTCTGAAGAAGATCTCCAAGCTGAACATTCTGAATGGGAATGAAACAGTGGAAATGTATGTGGTCAGTTGCACCCCAACACAAATAATGCCCAACACTTCTAAAAGACAGAGATGGACAGAGAAGAGGAAGGAGAGAGAGAGGCAGAGACCCAGGAAAGAGGAGCGAAGACTGAAGAGGGCTCCTCACATTCCCTGTTCATATAGCTGAAGCGCTGCAGAAAACCAGACACACATGGTGGCGGAGATGAATCCTCAGTTATCAGCTCACTGATGGCAGTTCAGCGCTAAATTGAGCTAAATTTAATCATATCAAAGACGGAAAACACACAGAAACCCCCAAAGCCATGGTTTGAACACTTGTACTGGAGTCTTGGAATATTCAATTTCACTGGTATATTGAAATATAAGTTTATTTTTAGTTAGAGTTGGCTTTATGAGTAAAATTTTCACACCCTATTAGCAGAACTTAAACTGTAATTAGTTACACATCGCTTCAAGTGTTTTATTTAGCAAAAAGGTGAGAAAAATGCAAGTTGAGAATACAAGTAAAGACTAAATTATTGACTGATTTATTTTAGCATTGAACCCATAACTTGCAATAGCAATAGCATTTTATCCTACTTCTTTAATGTGACCCCCCCGCCCCCATCCCCATCAGTGTTTGTCATTGGTCCTGCCTTCATTAACGACCGTGAATAAGTCATAGATTCGTTAATAATTTATCTTTAATTAGCTCAGATGCAGAGTGGCTGTCTCCAGGATCCTCCTAACGCCAGGGAGGCATGGCAGAGAACCGCCTTCCCAGAATCCTCCGCTGCTTCAATTTAGCAGCTGCTCAGCCCCTTCACAAGCAGCAGGTGCTGCTACAAAAAGCCGCCATTGAGAAACATTGAGAAACAGTGAGAGCCGCGCAGGAGAAGACGGAGAGCGTCCTGTGACCGGACATGACATGACAGCATAAAGCCACAGTGCAAAAACAGCCTCTTTCTTTTCTCACAGTAATGCCCCAAAGCCATACATTTCCATTTGACAATTTCAAAAACTTTGAACTTTCTCCAGTGAAGTTGGATGAAGGTTACGCTGTCATCTCTGTTTGTCCATTTGTCAGTCCGTTTATGAGGAGGATTATGGAAGAAGTTCTGGACCGATTTCAAGGAAACTTTGTGGGAAGGTTAAATATGACAACAGCATGAGATGATTATATTTTCACAGGTGCAAGTCTAAGGTCAAGGACAACATTGCGAAACAGGTAAGGTACCATAATGCAGGTGAAGGTACGTGATTTGTCGATGGCCCTTATTTAAAGTGTAAACTGTTTTGTTTTTTCCAATATCAAGCGATACATTAGGTGTTTTTCCGCAGGGAACTTTTTTGAAAGCGGCTGAGTGTTTTGGCTACGCCCACTTTTTAGTTCCTCTCGGCCCTCGGTTCCCATAAGGTACATTAGTAGCGGCTCACCAACGAAGTTGGAGTGTGACGTTAATACTCCTGCGACACTTACGTGCTTTGCTTTCATTTGGATCCTTCCAGGCTTGTCTGGACCCTCTCTTGCCCCCAGTCGACAAGCAAGGCCTGGACCTCGCAGTCAACCCACTTGTCGGTGGTCTTTCTTTTAACTTTTTCCATTATTGTTTTTCAATTTTGAATTTGATTCTCTCAAATGTTGCTCTGCTTATTTCTTGGCAATGTTTATGTTGTGATTTGTGTCGAGTTCTACTCACGTCATATCCCTTCTCAACGGTATCCAATCAGCATCGACTAGTGAGTAGGGATAGGTACTTTCTAAGCCACTTCGTGAGCCACTTACTGGTAAATGTGGGAGGATCTTGGGCGGATCCTCCCTCTCAAGCCACACCCATAGCTGCTCACGAGGGCAAAAAGTACCTTGAGGAAACACGCCTATTGTCAAAAAATGCTGCGCCTTTTTTTTTTTTTTTTAACAGAGGGGCAAAATGAGCCAGCCTGGTTCAGCTCGACAGTGGGAATAGGATACACCTAATGAGCCAGTCTGGTTCAGCTCGACAGTGGGAATAGGATACACCTAATGAGCCAGTCTGGTTCAGCTCGACAGTGGGAATAGGATACACCTAATGAGCCAGTCTGGTTCAGCTCGACAGTGGGAATAGGATACACCTAATGAGCCAGTCTGGTTCAGCTCGACAGTGGGAATAGGATACACCTAATGAGCCAGTCTGGTTCAGCTCGACAGTGGGAATAGGATACACCTAATGAGCCAGTCTGGTTCAGCTCGACAGTGGGAATAGGATACACCTAATGAGCCAGTCTGGTTCAGCTCGACAGTGGGAATAGGATACACCTAATGAGCCAGTCTGGTTCAGCTCGACAGTGGGAATAGGATACACCTAATGAGCCAGTCTGGTTCAGCTCGACAGTGGGAATAGGATACACCTAATGAGCCAGTCTGGTTCAGCTCGACAGTGGGAATAGGATACACCTAATGAGCCAGTCTGGTTCAGCTCGACAGTGGGAATAGGATACACCTAATGAACCAGCCTGGTTCAGCTCTTTTCTGGGAATAGGATATAACTTGCGAGTCAGCCAGGTTCAGCTCCACAGTGGGAAAGGGATACAGTATATCTAATGAGCCAGCCTGGTTTAGCTCGACAGTGAGAATGGGATACACCTAATGAGCCAGCCTGGTTCAGCTCTTTTGTGGGAATGGGATATAACTTGCGAGTCAGCCAGGTTCAGCTCCACAGAGGGAAAGGGATACAGTATATCTAATGAGCCAGCCTGGTTTAGCTCTACAGTGAGAATGGGATATATCTGATAAGCCAGCCTGGTTCCAGCTCCACAGTGGGAATAGGGATATATACTAGATGAGCCAGCCACAGTGGGTAAGGGGTAGAGTGAGTCAGACTGGGGGAGAAGCCTGCGATGGTTTAGCTCTACAGCAGTATAACGCTGAGGGGCAGCAGGATGGGTATTTCCCCTGGCTCCACTGAAGCCCTGCAGAGATAAACACAGGTCAGGCTGAGCAAATCGGCTGGGGAGAGAGAATAGGACATAAATGTACTCCATTCTCAGCTGTTTATGTTTGCGCACACAAGTGTGTGTGTGTGTGTGTGTGTGTGTGTGTGTATGTGTGTGCGCGCGTGAGTGTGTGTGTGTGCATGTGCTTGCGTGAGTGTGTATGTGTGTGTGCGTGAGTGTGTGTGTGTGTGTATGTGAGTGTCTGCGAGTGTATGTGTGTGTGTGTGTGTGTGAGAGTGTGTGTATGTGTGTCTAGCCGACTGAATCAATGAACATCTCGTGTTGCATCCAAATAACCAATATCTCTCTCGCTCTTTCTCTCTCTCTCTTATTCTCTTCCCCTGTTTCATGCTTTCTGTTCATCTTGCAGGTTTCCTCTCTCTCGTATGGCCTCTGTATCTCCTCTACTCCTTGACTCAAACACTGAAACATACGAAATAAATTCAGACGTGATTGGACCCATATGCGGGACACAAGCACAGAGAGCCACACAGACGCCTGCAAGCACTGGCACGAGAACCAGGTTTCAGATCCGCCACTTGAGCCTTGGTGTCCAGACACAGTAATAAAGAGAAGACCCCCTTAAAAATGGTACTCCATGACAGAAAATTTCCTGACCCCTTCCTCGCCCTCGACGACGCTCGCTTAAGAAGGGGGGGGGGCAGAACCAAGGGAGAAAAATTCCATCCTGCCTCCACTCTCGCCCCCGATTCCCGCTTTATTTCCAATCAATTCCGTCTGCCAGTTCTCAGCGGCACTCAGGAGCTACAGACTGCAGCCACAGGCTGTTTTTTGTTTTTTTTTTTTTTTTAGCAAAATCAAAAGACAACCTGAAATGGCATCTTTATCGACGCCCCTGCTGCAGAGCGGCTGGGACAAACCATTCATAATAAACCTACCGACCCCCGACAGAACCACAGAGCAAGATGCATTAACCAGTCATTTAAAGCGGGGAAATGAACCAAAATAAACAAGACTAAACATAATTTACTGCACAGTAAATTACTTAGCTGCCACGTATTTAAAAAAGTGCATCCCATCATGAAGAAATCAACCCGATGCAACAGAAATGCAAACAGTGACACACAATGTCAGAGTGGAGTTTTCAATCCGAGGCTATACAGACAACTTCAAACGTGCGGCTTACAGTAAATCACAGCAAGATGTAGAAACGTACCAGACACATGTGTGGAACATGTGTAATTTATGACATCACACATATACTCTTACTGTATATTTCCAAAAATACTGCCAGATTCTCTCAGGAGGACAGATTGCAGTGAATTTGATTGTGCTTCTAAAACCCCGCCATCTCGACAGAGCAATATTTAGCGCAGTGGCTGAAATACTCGCTGCAACATCTCAGGAGGAACAGACAGATGCAGGAAGAAGACTCACTTCCTGTCTGTTTGGAACTGCCAGGCCAATCATGTGGAAGAATCTTGAACCCACAGGATCCATATTACGTAAACAGAGATTCCAATTGTGACAGGTGCACCACGGAATATCCTTCCCAGTCCACTATTCCACCAGTGTGCCAGTGTGGTTTGGGTTGGTGGGGGGGGGATATTTGAAGCACACTTCATTTCATCATCTTCTAATCCATGTCAGCGTTTCGTCTCTCCCGCAGACAGAGAGTCATCAGATCAATGGGTTTAAAGTTAACTGCTGGACTAGTGCGAGGAGTAGGGTTTGGCTGTTGACTTTTCATTGTAGACTTTTTCATTCCCAGTACAGAGCATGATCAGGTCCAGTATTTATAATGGAGCTGATCTAGGATCAGCTTGGCTTATTGGCACATAACTGACAAATTCAGCGGCTTAGTTGTGGGAAATAGATACCAGATCAGCAGTGCTGTCTGGACGCGGAAGAGGGCTGTCCATGGCAGAGGAAGTCTCAGGGCGTTAGTGTGCGGCATCGCGCTCAAATGCCACATTAACATTACAGTTCCTCGGAACATACCGGTCACGGGCACTGGTGAAATGTCGCCCTCCTCCATCACCTTCGCTCTTTAAGCTGTGAGGTCACAAACGTGCGATAGAGTGTTCTGAGATGGATGTAATGAGCACTAATTTAACAATCGCCACTGACAAACTGTGAAAGCTATGGTATTCCAGAGCACTGACGGTGAATTTTGAAAGGGGGTGGGGGGGACATTTCAAAAGTCTGAGGCAGTTTGTTCTGTGGATAACAGAAATGGTTTCTCCCTCCACTGTGCCCTCTGTTTCAGCAGGAGAGATGACCTGACTGTCCAGCTAACGTCCTGTTATAATCCCCACCTGTTTGCAAAAGAATTCACACCACGCATGACCCTTAATCCACTGACCACCACCCAGTGACAAGTAAGATGCATTTTGAGAAAAATAATGAAGCAATAAAAGACACGAGAAAAGGGATAAGCGAGGGGACTAAGGTGCGCAGAACTTAAAACGGAAAAATGTAGATGGACCCCATGGAGCTCTAGTCTCAGTTACTGTGTGCCATTCCCTGAACAGCTAAGTGTGGCTAAGTGACCACTCCCTCCAACGACATCACCGCATCTACAACAGCTCTGAATGGCTGCCTCATTAGAAGTCGATCTGCAGAGATGGACACTGGTATGAAATCAGAAGCACAGTGCCGGGTACAGCATGCAAGAGCCCCGCAGATGCAAAGGAGGGAAGGAACACCTGCTGAAAACTAGCCACAGAACAGCAAAGGTGACACTTCTCAAATCATCATGTTGCTCAGTTTTTTCTTTCAGAAAAGGACCCATATGCTCTAAGCTGGTATATCTGGATGTCCAAAAGGAAGGTTGATGACATTTTTAATAGAAAAACCCATACATTTGAAGTCATTCACAGTGTGTTAGTGGGCATGTCCTCTATGATAATGAGCTCTGTTCTGATTGGTGGGCAGACAGAGGTAAATCTCAATAGAAGTCACCCTAGTGTTATACGTGAGGTCGAGTAAGGCTGTGGGAGGGAGCAGGGAGCACAGACAGGGCCAGCAGCCCAAAATATGCAAAGCAGGTCTGCTTGTGACATACAAAACACAGCAGGAATTTTAAACTGCATGTTTCAAAAACTAGAATGGAAAAAGAGGGTCAAATGTGTAAACTAGGGTATCTTCAGAGTCAACCTTCTCTGGGATATTAGTTAAAGTAAAGACCAGAGTACAAGTGCGCTGACCAGCAAAAATATATTTTGCATATTATGGGTCCTTTAAAATCTATATACAAATGAGAAATTTAGCACCTGTCTGCGAGGTGATAATACATGGTTCGAAAGCCAAGCACGGCATCGGTCGCGCAAAGGCACCCAGGCGGGGGTAGGAAATTCAAAAAGACTAGCCATCGGCAAAGTAGCTACAAAAGAATTCATAAATGCACACTCCAGGTACTCAGGTACATCACCTTGTTCTACCGAAGTTTTCACCAGGCAATTCTTGGAATATCGCAAAACATGAATACAGAACTCTTCAACGCATGCATGACTATTTCTCAAACTATGTGGCTTAAACGGACAAATTATCCATAAAAACATTTATAATGCAATTAAGAAAAATGGATGCCTTGTTAAAATCCTGGGATTGCACTTATGTATAGTAGGAGCACCAGCATACACAGTAATGAGTCTGATAACTGCAGTCGACCAACTTAAAACACTCCCATGCCCAATTTTAGGTGCTGATTCAGACAGTGCAGATATGCCACAAACTGATCCCAGAACAGCAGCACTTCTCACAACTATAAGTAACAGTATTTACATTCAGTAAACAGATTTAGAGTAAACAGACTTAGCCAGAGTATTGTCTGCATGTCTCAGTGCTTTTAATGTTATTAGATACAGCAGGATACATACTGCAGCAGACCTCTGGCCACAGTAATGCTAACACTGACAGGCGATCAAACGCAGCTTTACCAACCGCTTGTTTACTCAGATACATTCTCCTAATGACCAGGCTATTCCTGTCCTTCTGTGACATTATAAACAACATGGCAACTATAGGAACAGAATGACAGAGTAAAGGACTTTTCACATCAAGGATAAAACAAAAAAAAATGAACAGAAAGTGCTCCCATCAAAAAATTCTTACTCATATATCCCTATAAGCCCATCCATACGCATTACGGAACTTTTGTATTTCGTCCCGCAAATGTATTTCTTTTTTCCGTAGCTGGTTCGATTTCTACAGATAATGGGAGCCAATAAATCAAGCCAACCAATTAAATAATGACTTTTGCTCATGTCATCAATAGATTTTCTCATAGTCCTCACAGCAGTCGCCGTTAGAACTCCCAAACTACCCCGTACTGTCCAAAACTGTCAACTGTAAACAGAATAAATATTGATCACTTGATCCGTTTGGACTTATAACACAGTTCCCTGTATGAAACAATATGACAAGAAATAAGATAAGAAAGATAAGAAATAGTAAGAAAACATTCGGAGGAGTATTACAGCTCAACTTGATTGTGATGGTGAGCATCCTCGCCCACATAAAATCGAACTCTGTTGTTGAAGCAATGTACACCATTAATTTCCAACCATGAGGGTGCCCTGCGTTTTCGCTTTGTTTTTCATCAAAATATATAAGAGCGCCGTCGCCACTGCTGCTGCTTGCGCAGTCCCTGACAGTAATGAAACTCTGATCATGTGACATGAACTTCAACTTTCGGAGGAAGTCATGGAGCCTGATAAACCCACAGATAAACAAAGACACAAAGCAAAAGTAACGGAAAGACAGAGAGAGAGAGAGATAGAGAGAGGGAAAGAGAGAGAGAGAGGAAAACCCTTTTTAATAAAGCGTCGGTTGGCGATGGTTCTGTTGCCAGGAGATGAGCTAAGAAGGATGATTATCCTCTGCCTCACCCTCAAACTCTCTCTCCTTCCCTCTCTTCCTCCGTTTAATCACCCCGTGTCACGTCTCTCTCTACCGGTGGCACATGGGCAGGGACAAAGGATAAAGAAAAATAGCCCAAAAAAGTGGGTGTTTCCCCTCAGCTCCTGGATTATTTGGAATGAATAAAAAAATAATGAAGGCATTTTCAAGTTGTCCTACGGAATACAAAATACAAGATGGCAGCAGTGGCGGTGATAGTAGGCATCCAAGTGCCATGAAAATCGATAGGCTTCTGTAGGAACACAAGTCCAAGCATCACAGCAAAAATGGCTTTGATTGACAGAGGCATTTTTGAGTTATTGAGCGAAATGGATATTGAAGATGGCGGCTGTGGCAGCCATATTTGATTTCGGATCATGACTGAAATCGATAGGCTTGTGTAGGAACTCTACCCCGATGTCCTCGCCAAAAATCGTGTTGATCGGTGACGGCGTTTTTCAGATATTGCACGGAATCAAATGTGGGCGGGCAGACAGACAGACGGATGCCATGCGTGATGACAATACCCCACAGCTTCTTTCAAGGCTGAGCCTTAAAAAGACTGAGAGAAAGATAGAGACAGAAAAGACAGAGAGAGAATGAGAGGAGAGAGGGAACGATATGTGGAGCTTGCGCTAGCTACAGGTGGGCAGACAGCAACCCCGAGAGAAATCAGAAGACTCCTTTAGTTTACAAAACAATGAATTGGATTGCCGTGACTTGTGTTCCTGCTTGGCATAAACAGGAAAACATTGCAGATAGTATTTCACCAGGCGAACATTCGTAATCGTTGACTGTATGTGTATTCGTCAACCTGTATGTGTTCAGTTGTGCCTGTTAGTCTTTTCTGCAAACTGGCAAAATAGGACTAGCCTAGTTTGAAATTGCAGTCTTTGAAATCATCCCATGTATCAGTGACTTATGGCCACAACAAGATGAATGTTTGGTTAGTTTTTTGAATGGAAATGATGATGTAGCAATACTCCCTACGGATTGTCATATCTACTTAATAGCCATCATGAAATAGGCACCCAGTTCATCTCTGAGAGAGACAGCCGAACCACCTAAGCAAGCTTGTGGCTTCTAGTGTTACATTGCCCGTGAACTTAACGCTATAAGTTGGCAGCGAACTTTTTAAAAGCTGTGTTTTTGTTTGTGTCACAAGACCTATTCACTGTCTCCACGTTATGTTATTACCCATGAACGAAATGACTGCTTAGAGCCAAACTGTGTTGCTATGAAGTTAAATAGCGAGCTCGGTATGATGTCATCGCAAGTATGGTTAACGGTTCAGTTTTCGTGTCAACGCAGATTTCGTCCTGATGTAAATAATGCGTTATTCTCGCCGATTCTGCCGTTGGTTTCGGGTCTCTTACATTTTTTTTAACAGCAGCAGTATCTGCAGGAAAAACGATACCTTTTAAGGAGAACAGAAAGAGCACCTTTTGTTATTTTAAGTGAATGAGTGAAGGCTAAAACTTGGTAGATGGGCATATGTATGTGTACGGTATTAACTTTATTGAACTGATCAGTCTGTTTTCGCTGCATTCCTGGTATGAAGGACTGTGTTAACAGCAGAAGTACTAGGCGGCTGAGCCGGCGCATAACATACGTCATCGCCAAACGTTAGTGATCAGTTTACTGGTACACCAATGATTTTAAACTTTAGACAAGCGCCCACCCACCAGGAAGTAAACACTTGTCAATGACGACTGGCCAGCCTCTGTGTACAAAGCAAAGCGAAGTAGCGGAGTCTGGTTTTACCTGGCTAAAATAGGACATACCTCACAATACAAATGAAAAACTGTCTTCACAGTTGACCCAGACTCCAGTGTTCTGTCTCTTTTACAGTTAAACAGAGAGGAGAGGCAGAGGGACCGGAAGAGTGGAGAGGTGTTTTTAGGACTCCGTACTGACGCTGACCCTGAAATAACCCTAAAAATAAAAAAATAAAAACCCCACAGAACCTGCTGCCAAGGCCGGAAGCCTCCGTCGGTTTCTGGCACGAGACTGCGTCCTGAATTTCAGCCCCGCACGCCGCACATCAAAGCCACCTCAGATAGCAAAGGGCCTCGGGCCAGAGTTTAGCCTCAATCTGGCGCGGATCCAGTCCGGTGAGCGCTCGCTATCTGGCGACAGGGCTGAGCTGCTTACAGGGAGCCTGGCGTTCCCGGGAATATCTAAGAGCCGACAGGGGTCATTCCTGATAGTCGTCGTGAAGCTGCCATACATTTTCCCGATAGCGCATAGATGCGCGTTGGGAACATGACGGACATCTGAGATTGTATGTAGCCCTTCACAACCTATAGCCTAGCGACTAACACTCAGGGTCAGGCAGCTCTGGAAGGGAGATGAGTGCCGCAGTTTTTCCCTGAAAACTGTAGTTTGTATTGATGAAAAGTGTCACCTACAGTCAATAACTGTTTTAGTAATGGTAATAGCGACAGCTTGGGAAATACCAATGACACCCATCTCAAGATGAACCCCGAACAGGAACAGGACTGAAATAACGGGTTTCCCACGCCTCACCGGCCGCAGCTTCCATCACGGCACCATCCATCCGCGGCCGAGCCGTTTATTAATTACCGCCATATCTCAGCCTGTCAACGGGAACAAGAGGGCTGCGTGTTTTTGCTGACAAACAAAAGCTCTCGCCGTGGCACTGAGCTGTAATGATAACAATTACAGGAGCAATTATGTTGTCAGTCAGGAAATATTCTCCCTCACGCAAGAGATGCTAAACCCCGTGACCATGCTCTGCAGCAATAGTGAGCACTTTTGATAAAGGACCTGTGAACTGCCATTCATGTAAAGGATCATGGGTATAAAGGATTCTCTGTGATTGGAAGAGAGGGAAAGGTCTGGAAAGGTAGTACGAGTTGGTCTCCTCAACAGAGTTTGGGCCAATTCCATCTCAGGTCAGATCTACACAGAACGTTAGTGTGAACTCCAGTGAAATCAACCAAAAATTTTCCTGAACGCTGTTACAGCGCCAGTTGAACAGAAGATAGGTCCTGAAACTGCCCAAGCAGGGGCGCTGGGACCCCTTACAGATCCTAAACACAGCACCGCCACCCGTTATGCACACTTTAAATGTGACAGCACCAGTCGAGGGAATGAAAGAGAGGCGCCTTTGTCCCATGCCTCATTCGCCGAGTGGCTGCGAATCTATCACCCGCCGCAGCAATTATTTTGATGGTCGCTGTTGTGTCACTCTGTAGCGAAACAGTGAGAGAGAGAGTGAGAGAGAGAGAGAGAGAGAGAGGCTTTGATTCCGTTCATTCCTCATTAAGATCGGTTCAGTTCTTCCTCCGGGGAAATACCCGACTCTACCCTTCCCCGGACTCCACAAAGCATCCCAACTCAGGATACCTCGTCCTGTGTCTGATTCTCTCTCTCTCTCTCCACTGAACCCCACAGTTTTTTTTTATCCGTCTCAGGCAGTTTGTGCAACTAAAGGGCCCTGACAGGTGCGAAGATGGCTCCCCCGATCGATGGATCTCTCTCTCTTTCTCTCCATCTTGCATTTTCTCTCTCACCCCCCTTGCAACCAGTGTATGCATGTGTATGTGTATGTGCCCACAGATGAGAGAGAATGAGCGTGTGTATGTGTGAGCCCGTGCGGTTAGCACAGCGTCAGGTTCTGAAATCGTTTTATACCAAGAGTAAATCTATTTGCACCGATAATTCACACCTTCATGCCTCATCCGTCCCACAAACACAGGGCGCACCCCACAGCGAGCCCCTCCCCGGGACAGCATGTTTGTAACACACCAGAGTGCTGCTCCGACTCCAGCTACACCGCAACTCGTACATCACACCAAATCAAAACTTCCAGCATATTCCACACCTAATTGATGCACTTTTTTAATCCCCAAAAATGTGAAAACAAACTCAAAGGGAGCCCACAACAAAAGGTTTCTTTTTTTCCTCACGATTACAGTCTTGTTCTCCAACATCTTTCATTTTCTTCTTCTGTTACCTCTTATTTTTCTTCTTTTAATCTCTCATCTGCTACTTCCTCTACTCTTTCTTCTTTTTCAACTTCACCTTTTCTTTTCAATCAAGTCTTAGAGCATAAATGTATGCAGGTCATTGAATGATTGATTGATGGTTGTTCCACTGATTCCTTTTATTTTTTTCTTCCTCTCCCCGCTTTATTTCATCCCTCCATCACTCCCTCCATCTATCTCACCTCCTAAACTCCCTTCCCTCGCCATGCGTTTGGTGATTATTAATTCATAGTTAAATCTAAACGTCGCGGACACTTTGACACCCCTTCAGGCAGCGGCCTTTCCGCATGGAAGGATCTGCTTTTGCTCAACCTTCCTGCAACCCAACTTCACCTTTACCCCCCATCCTACTCCACCTCTTCACCTTTACCCCCCATCCTACTCCACCTCTTTACCTTTACCCCCCATCCTACTCCACCTCTTCACCTTTACCCCCCACCCTACTCTACCTCTTCACCTTTACCCCCACCCTACTCTACCTCTTCACCTTTACACCCCACCCCACTCCACCTCTTTACCTTTACCCCCCACTCTACTCCACCTCTTCACCTTTACCCCCCACCCTATTCCACCTCTTCACCTTTACCCCCCACCCAACGCCACCTCTTTACCTTTACCCCCCACTCTACTCCACCTCTTCACCTTTACCCCCCACCCTATTCCACCTCTTCACCTTTACCCCCCACCCTATTCCACCTCCTCATCTTTACCCCCCACCCTATTCCACCTCCTCACCTTCACCCCCCACCCTACTCCACCTTTACACCTTTACCCCCACCCTATTCCACCTCTTCACCTTTACCCCCCACCCTATTCCACCTCCTCACCTTTACCCCCCACCCTACTCCACCTTTACACCTTTACCCCCACCCTATTCCACCTCTTCACCTTTACCCCCCACCCTATTCCACCTCCTCATCTTTACCCCCCACCCTATTCCACCTCTTCACCTTTACCCCCCACCCTATTCCACCTCTTCACCTTTACCCCCCACCCTACTCCACCTCTGCACCTTTACCCCCACCCTACTCCACCTCTTCACCTTTACCCCCCACCCTACTCCACCTCTGCACCTTTACCCCCCACCCTATTCCACCTCTTCACCTTTACCCCCCACCCTACTCCACCTCTTCACCTTTACCCCCACCCTACTCCACCGCTTCACCTTTACCCCCACCCTACTCATCCTCTTCACCATTACCCCCCACTCTACTCCACCTCTTCACCTTTACCCACCAGCCAACTCCACCTCTTCACCTTTAACCCCCACCCTACTCCACCTCTTCACCTTTACCTCCACCCAACTCCACCTCTTCACTTTTAACCCCCACCCCTCTCCACCCCAGCATCTTTACCCCCTCCCTACTCCACCCCCTCACCTTTACCCCCACCCTACTCCACCCCCTCATATTTACCCCCTACCCTACTCCACCTCTTCACCTTTTCCCAGATACTTGTCCACCCAATAGCTTTTCGGAAACCACCGCCATGATGATTTTACAGGATGCAATCTTTTTGCCTGTTTCACTCCTCTCTCTCTCTCTTTCTCTCTCTCTCTCCAGCATTTTTTTTTTAGTGTGCGGTTAAATGCAGCTCAATCCTTATGGGCCATAGCTCCTTCAGAGCGGATTTAGAGCAACACCAAGCCAATGCCTCACAGCACCTGTAGCTTAGCTACAGGCTGCCAGTGTGATTTACCATGGAAAATGCTGAAAAACTGTCCATTTACAAACATTTACCTCATTTCCTTTTTGTAATTTGCTCGGTTGCAAAATATTTTTCTTCCAAAAAAAAAAAGCTAATCCTTCCGTATAAACGAACGTCAAACACAGCATTGTGTTTGCTCATCAGAAGCATCTCAAAGTTGGGTCGGGGTAAACTAAAGCAGACAGAAACATGAAGCTATTTCTCCTTCTTTTTTTTCGTTTGCCTCTCTAGACTCTTCTGGGTCTTTCTGGGACACATGGCAGTTGGGTTCAAACGCTGGGCGAACAATAAAACTTCTCCAGTACGACCGACAATAAAACAACGGGACAGATGCACGCCCATAGTAAATGTGTCTAAATATACATAAAGAATTTTGGACGGCGCAGAATGTATATGGAGCATTTTTCTTAGAAAAAGGAAATTTAAAAAAAAGAAAAAATAGCATCAAACCCACTAAGTACAGAGCCTAAACCATAGCGGCTTGGAAAATTCCAGAGAGATGCTGGGATTCTCTGAGCGTAACCGTTTCACTCATAGAACACTCTTTTTGTATTTTCTGATTGATCATAGGTCAGTGTTTTGGCAATTAGATGAGGTGAGCCCAGGTGGCATTTTAACGTTTTTTTATTGTTGAATCAACGTAATGGATCATAGTTGAATCACTGTTGAATTATATTTTGATTTTGAAAAATGAATCAACTTTGATTTCGCAACGTTTTTTCAACATTGGGCATGAGTACCATACACAACCTCCACTTTTTTGGATTTTTTTTTTTTTTGGCCAGAACGATTTTAAAAGGGGGTACAAATATTTTTGGGGGGTTTTTATAAGTGAGAAGGGGGTTTAGAATGATGGGGGGAAAATTTTAAAAAGAAGGGGTGGCTGCGGGGCAAGGGAAAAAAAAATTCACAAAAAAAAATTCTTGCGGTAATTTCAGTTTCCACCGCTACGCTCTTCCCTTGTGACATTCACTGTGTGAATGAGCTCTCCAACGTCTTCTTTAATGTGTTTCCCCCTCTCCATCAATGAATAAAGGTTTTCACATTCAGTTAGACATTACATTAGTGTCTGTAATGGGATTTGAACCTGGGAGCCCGTGAACAAAGCTATTTCAAACACACCACACACTGCAATTTTAACCACTTCACCAACTGAGTCTGTTGCCAGCTCAGCGCATCTGTTTCTCTTCATCGCTGAAGGGTGAAAGACAATCAAAGGTATATATATACATATATATACACTCAACAAAAATATAAACGCAACACTTCTGTTTTTGCTCCCATTTGTCATGAGATGGACTCAAAGATCTAAAATTCATTCCAGATACACAATATTACCATTTCTCTCAAACATTGTTCACAAATCTGTCTAAATGTGTGATAGTGAGCACTTTTGCTTTGCTGAGACAATCCATCCCACCTCACAGGTGTGCCACATCAAGATGCTCATCAGACACCATGACTAGTGCACAGGTGTACCTTAGACTGTCCACAATAAAAGGCCACCCTGAAATGTGCAGTTTTTGCTTTATTGGGGGTCTGGGGACTCAGAACCAGTCAGTATCTGGTGTGACCACCATTTGCCTCATGCAGTGCAACACATCTTCTTCGCATAGAGTTTATCAGATTGTCAATTGTGGCCTGTGGAATGTTGGTCCACTCCTCTCCAATGGCTGTGCGAAGTTGCTGGATATTAGTGGGAACTGGTACGCGCTGTCGTATACGCCGGTCAAGCACATTCCAAACATGCTCAATGGGTGACATGTCCAGTGTTTGTGGCTGAGCTGGGTTAAGGTTAGGGGTAGGGATAGCATTCCCTATGAGTTGGGTTAATGTTAGGTCAACAGTGTCATGGCTGCCACCTTGATAAGCTTGCCGCATGTATAGACGCTCTAGAAATTAAAGTGTAAATTCTCTTAACTGGATGTGTACTCAACGTTTTTCCACACCCAAATATTTCACTTGGTATCTAAATATTAAGGTAAGCTGAAAAAGTTGTCATTTTTTTTTTTCGATTTTGCTGGAGGTTGTATGTGGTACTCTAACCCAACGTTGTTTCAATGTTGTTTCAATGTTGAAACAAATCTTGTTCAAATTTCAGTGTTGATTTAAGATCATCTTGTTCACCTTTTTACAACCATCAGAGTTAAACATTGTTTCAATAGCATTTCAACGTTGAAACGACTACTGACATAATTTCAACCATATTTCTACGTTGAAGGTCGGTCGTGTGCCGGCTGCGAAGAAAGATCGAAGACAAGCCACACTCCCTCCGAAGACAAGCCACACTCCCTCAGCCACACGACCAAAGTCAAACCTTGTTTCTGAAATCTCACAGTCCTCCAAGTTCAGCGTTGCGTGCTGATAAAATGAAAATTAAAGCATTAGTTGAACATTAGAACTCCCCACCCCACCCAGTAACTACTGGGCAACATTGCTGAAAACTCATTGACGTCTCCTCACTGTGAAACTGCTGGAATAATATGGCAGGTGATCCCAGAGTAGAGCAGCAGTATTCTCAGCGCAGGGCAACGCAGTGCTTTTAAGATGATTGACAGCTCGCTCTCCTGCACACGTGTGCCTGTCTCCTCTCCGATCCTGTCTCAAGCCACCGCTTTCGCTCAGCGAAAAAAAAAACTAAAAACTAAGCAAAACAACAGCGAAAATGGAAACTGTGGAAAATTTTAGAAGTGTCACGTCACCTAACGCAGCGCAGCAGCCAGAGCTGCCAGACAATTCTCACGGACTCGAGAGGCAGACGAAAAAAAAAAAAAAACGCGAGAGCAGGACGGCTGAACTGAGATCAGTAAAAACAGAAACCGAAGGCTGCGATTTGGCGGGACTGATGCTGTGAATTGAGTATCGCGTTACTGGATGACCTCCTGTCAGCCAAAATCTCAGCAGAGGCGGCTAAATCCAGGCAGCGAAAATCAAAGCCCTTTGCGGTAATTTGCGCCAATCACACCTGGATTTACTAATTAGCTGTAATTCATCTTGAAGGTATAACGGTTTAATTCTTATGGAGCTCTTAGACGGGGAAAAAGCACTGTGGTTTTTTTCATCTAGGCGACTAAGAAACAAATATCACTCGGAGAAGAAAGCAAAAAACATCTCTCCATTGCCTGTACATTCAAGTAATAAAGCTTAATTGGCATGACAGCACTGTTACAATATTTCCATAGCATGAGATCCAGTATCACTGTGTGAGCTGGAATGGCTTCAACCAGTCCTTAACCAAATCAGAATTTCACACCACTCAACCCCAAATCTCTACACGGAGTGGAGCGACTGATTTGGGCCCAGCCGTTTCTGTTCTTCAACACAGCAATGGTGCGGCAGAAAAAAAGTAAGGCTGTTAACATTAAGCTTTTCTACAATCTACCCTCGAGAAAATAATAATAAAATAAATTTTAAAAAACGAGAGCTCGGCGACAAAGTGAATGCGAACAGCAGCACAAGCTATGCACGGATTGATTACCCCAGCACCAGAATGAACTTTGGCAGAAATGACTACAATAAATAAAAAATAGATTAATAAAAGAACAAAGTAAGTGGTTTCGTACTGAGTCAGAGGAGCTTGGATTTGCAGATTTGACTCCCGGCTGGGATGCCACTCTCTTGCCCCCGGGAATTTGCTTCAGTGAAAATATCCCACTGAATAAACAGATTCTACAAAACAAATGAAATGCAAGTGGGTCTGACGAATGCAAAAGTTGACTATTCACAAAATATTAAATGTTAATCAACCAAAGAAACAGCAAAGCAAAATAAGATCTACTGGTGAATTAACTCATCAGTTGATAAACAGTAAATTCGGAAAACACTCAATAAATTGTCCATAAATAAACAACATTGGGAAAAGCAGCAGGACATAAAATGGTTACAGCACCTTTTGACTTCAATGCAACAAGAACATGTCGAAGAACAATTTTAGGAGAATTATTGCAGCAGAAATGACAGTGCGTGAGCAGAAAACACCATTTAAGAGGGATGAATAAAATGAACTCTGAAAAAAGAATCACACAATAGTTTTAGTTGTATACCACTCAGATTTCAATCATATTTGCAAATTTTTTGATAGCATGACAAAAGCAGCAGTATGATAATGAAGTGAGGTAATTTGACTAATGTCAAGACAACTCTAAATTGTTAACAAAATTGCACTCATCACACATGCAGTAAGTTAAAACAAGCGAACATTTCTTAATTCTGAGAGGCGAAATATGATGGTAACTAGTTAAAATAAGTTTGAAAAGTTGATAGGACAGTTGTTTCTGCGAACATAAAAGCATTTCCATCTTTATTTACATTTTTTAGAAGCACTGACTGTTTCCAATATGGTTAAGACATCCCTCTCGTGTAATCCCACCTCTACCACTACGCTCCTCCTTATATTGGCTGGGAGGGCCAGACGCGTCCTCAGACGACCCTGCTGACTACAAGCCTGGCCCTCTTCCTCCCTCCTCCTCATCCTCGACCCATCTGCTCCGACCTCACAACTCCTGCCCTGAGCTTCCTCTGCGGTGTCTGATTTCTGAAAAGACAGCAGGGCTGGCCTCTTCATAACCAGAGAGGGAGAGAGAGAGAGAGAGTCTCGCGTGGTTCAAATCTTTACCTTCGACCCCTGCCCCAAGAGATTGTGTCCAGGCAACGGGGGGTTCAGAAGCGGACATGTGATATTATGACCTACAGCTGGAACATCTAAACAAAAAGGGGGCGGGGGGTCCCCCCAATGCGCCCGCCCACAGAAGTAAGTGTAGGAGGAGCAGATACATTTCTTATATTCCACTGAAGAGAAATTCTGCACTACGATATCCAGAATTCCATTCTCTGAGGCAAATTACTTCAACAGTACACAAATGCACTACATTACCCAGAATTCCATTCTCTCAGGGACATTGCTGTGGCAGTACACAAGGACATGTAGGAGCTGGGCAAAGATACATGCCAATATATTCAACTGAAGAGAAAATCTGCACTATGTTACCCAGAATCCCATTCTATGAGGAAGATTGCTGCAGCAGTAGAAACACAGTTAAGTGATGAAACCTGTGATTGATTAGCAAACCATTGCAGGTTTATTGCATGCTTGCATAAGACAGATTCCTGAGTGTTCGAACAATGCGTGCAAGGTGTGAGAGTACGCGCATGTTTGTCCTAGCAAGTGTGTGATTATGTGCCGGCCTGTGTTACACCACACTGTATTTATATATGCGTGTGTGCGTGTGTGTGTGCAGGGACTGATGAGTGTTCGACTGAAACTGTTTGAGTGGAAAGTGTATGAGAGTGTGTGTGAACGGGCGTATAGGAGTGTGGTTTTTTTGTGCTTGCATGTAACAGAGAGCGCAAACGTCAGTGAGTGTAAATGTGTGTATTTTTGCAAATGCCTATGTGTGGGAGGATATATGCATGTTGTGTTTGTGCGCACAAAAGCGCGCGTGCGCGTTTGTGTGTGTGTTTGTGAGATTTTGCGAGTGATTAAGCCTTTTCCCAGCAATCCCTAGTTGTCAACTTACTGCTCGACACACACACACACACACACACACTGCACACATACAAAAACACTCACACACACACGCACACACTGGAGGCCTGGGACTCCAAGGCAGAGACAGAGCTCAAACACAGGAAGGCAGAGAGATAGAGATAGAAAAAGAATGACACTGGAACAGGGGGATGAATCGAGAAAGAGATAGACAGACAGAGTGAGAGATGGAAGATACACAGATAGAGAGAGATGGAGAAGGAGATAAAGCAGCGAGAGACAGAATAAGAGTGATGGAGACATGACTGCGAGAGATAGAGAGAGAGAAACAGGAAGAATAAAGCTCATTGGATGGAGGAAGGGACTATTACTGCAGTGTAAGGATGAGCACTGTAACTGACGTCTGTACACTTTGGCAGTATTCACACGTATTGTTAGTCGAGAAGGAAACCTGAATTTGACAGACTTTGTGAGAGCAATAAACAGACAGAGAGGGAGAGACAGAAGAGAGGGAGAGATAAAGACTGGGAGAAAGTGATAGAGAAAACAGATAGATATATCAAGACACAGATGAAGGCAAAGTTAGGTTTTGATCAAATACCTGGCCTCCTCTGCTCACACACACGCACACACACACACGCACACGCACACTCCTGCCCCACAGGTGGACACACACAAAGACACAGACACACGTACACCTGTTCCACAAACACGCACTGACACATTCACTTGCACACACACAAACATTCATACACACACAGAATACAGACCTACTTGAGCACACACACATGCAAATATATGCCCCCACACACATATTACAGGATACAACACTGTTACAAGCTGTTTTACACAAGCTATTGGATAGTTTTCTATAATCTCACTTAGTGCCCTTTTGAGATCAGCCGTCACTAGATCCATTAAGAAAACGAAAAGGTACGAGTCGCACAATCAGGGTAAGTGCTGGGTTCAGAGCCGAAATGGCGTGTCAATTACTTCCTTATTCCTCCACTGACTTTGCTTGATTTTTGTTTAACATGAGGAGCTGGAAAGGGGGTCAAATGCTTGCTAATATCTCCATTGACTTGATTCGATCTGCGCTGATCATGAGCAGCCTGGCTGAAGAGCTAACGTTTTAAAAGCTGCCTCTCTGCTGGTGTTGATGAAGCACAATATCGCAGTCATACATCACTCAGCGTGAGGCTGCCAGGGTGTGAGTGTGTGTGTGTGTGTGTGTGTGTGTGTGCAGTCGGTATGTGCGAGTGTGTATGTGTGTGTGTCTTTGTGTGTGAGAGAGAGAATGTACATTATGCATAGCATGTATATGTGTGAATACGTGTAAAACTGATTGAATAAAATATTTCTTTAATAAACCGAGCCCCCCCCACCAAACAACGGCCCTTGGAATGTTAACAATGTCATCAAAGGGCCCATCAAGACCTGTCAACATTCCCTACCGAGCAACACGTGGCCCGCATTCATCCCCACCCACTGATACACACACACACACACACACACACTGACCAGAATCCATCATTTGAGCAGCTGAAAACCACTGAAAATTTTCAGGTCAGAGCCACACATCCCCATAAACATCACAAAACACAGAACCCCGCTGATAACATAAAAAAAAACATCATACACACACTCACACACACCAAAACACAGAACACCTCTGATAACATTTAAAAACATCATACACACATAATGTCCCCAAAGAAATGCTGGCACTTGCAAACCCACATATCAGGCACACAAATCCTATATTCAACACATAGTAATGACGTTTACCAATATATTGCATCTTGCTGATATTAGCAGAATTGCATATGGCGTAGTTCCTGTCGAGTGCGAGCAGCTCATTCCAGCCCATATTTATCTAAAACGCTGGCATAGAACTCCAGAGTTTGACATGATTTTAATGGACATGGGCAGGTGCAGACAGGCGATCATTTCGGTTTTGATCACCGCTGACATGGCCTAACTCGCATAAGCAGCCAATCACAGAAATATAGAGAAAACCCTGTGCTGAAAGACTTCAAACGCAGGGTCCTGCACTGGGAATCCAATCCCCGATTCCAGCTAATCACGAGCAGCGGTAGCTGTGCCTGTGTGGTTCCAATCCCAACCAAGGCATTCCAGCATGGAATTCCTCAGCCAGCGTGTGTCTCATGAATATTAATATTAATAACAATATTAATATATAATCTTTCTGTCAACTTCCTCAAAATCATGGTTGGAAAATACCAGAGGTACAAGTGAACATGAAACTCAACTAATCTGCCACCCTGCCAATGGGAGGGGAGTACAAGACTGAAATGAAAGAACAAAATAGTATGTGTCCTTAAGATGTTGCATAAAAATTTAACTGAAATTTCATCATTATTTTTGAGTAATGGAGGTTACGGATTGTTGAAATAGATGTCAAATAGAATGGTGAAGGAATGTCAAAGGTCATAAAAATGGCCAGTTCTCAAAAATGGTCATAACCTGCCCTCTATCTCTTGAGACATGTCGTATACACTTACATACCAAGTTTCAGCTTTTTATCAATGTCAGAAAGGTCTGAAATGGACTTCAGTTTCTCAATCTGGCCACAGTGCCACACCCACTATAGGGCAGAGTTCGGTTCAAGTACTTTCAAGTACTTTCAAGAATTGGATGAAAGTTTTTTTTTTTTTTAAATGCCAAAGTGCTTACACTGGTATTGGAGTACTTCCTGTTAATGCCTAAAGTACTTGTACTTGTATTCAAGTACTTTTCAAAGTTCTTGACCAATCTGTCTCCTAAGTGCAGACAGAGATTGGTCAAGTACTTGAAATGTACTTGGATACAAGTACATGTACTCATTATTAGATATTATTAGGCAGTAGGCCCAATAATATTGTTAGACCTAATGTCTAATATTAGGCATTATTACGCAGTACTCAGATACAAATACAAGTACTATAATATGTAAAAAAAAAAAAAAGAAAATTCTGGCATACAATTCTTAAAAGTACTTGTAAGTACTTCGACCCAACTCTGCTATAGGGGGTGGGGTGCAGTAGTTCATTGGTCAAAGACGCTGCACATACACGTCTGTCAAATTTGATCAATATTTGTAACCAAAAAAGGTTAGGGGTCAAACTGAAGAGTTCATTTGCAAAAGACGATAACGGCCATTCTTAAAAGGAATAAACCAACAGCAGTTTGATGAATATTCCTTTGACTACACAATCCAAAAACATCATTTAACTTATTCGGAATAGTTACGGAATAGTTTTGTATAAACTATAATTTTGTATAAAATCTTTTCCCGAAAATTACACAATATAAAGTATTGAAGTACAGATGGCCCCTCACCACGATCATCAACAGATTTTGTGTTTTCATTGGACTGCAAATGGTGATCCACGCCGCTGGCACCGGCTTACCGTAGGGAATGGGAGAATTCGCTGCGCAGTTGGCAGCGGCTTGCCATAGGGAATGATTCAAGAAAAGTAAAAAATTTTGAGATATCTCTCTGAAATAACCCAACACTAATTTTTCATGCACAATTTAAAAACATGATTAAGAAAAATAAATCAAAATGCACGTAACTGTATTTGCAAATGAACTCTTCAATTGTTTACAGATAAAAAACAATGAATGACAGATGACAGATAACAATGACAGACGACAGAGGTTACAGTATCTTAATGACTCGAGCTGGTCAATGGCGAGCTAAGTTAAAATGAACCAAAAGTGAAACAGTATGGAGGGCAGATGGCCCAGGTAAAGAATGAAAAAGAAAAACAACGGCCCACAGGCTAAACACACACAAGCACCTCCTCCACAATCCTTTCACTCTAAATGTGTTTTATTAAATGCGGCAGAATCACTTTCAAACTCCCCGGTTAGAAGCAACAAAGCTTCATTATATCAAAGCAATCTTACTCTGTACATCTCGATTCTCCTCCTTGACTCATATAGACTCTTTGTGAGTTATTATAAGACAGAATTACACTCCAAAACTACATGGTAGGTTTGTAGAGACATTACCAAATCAATGATAATACAGAAATAACTGCAGAGGTCATGAGTCAGTCCGCGGGGCCGTACCATCTCTTACAGTACTGCGAAAGGGAAATGGGAGGACACTCAGACAGAGGAAGAGTCCTTCGCACAATATTCCTGGAGATAGAAATCCAGGGGACACTAGGACATAAGCGAGAACAGACCTGTCAGTCATCCAGCAGGAATGCAGTGCGGCCACGCCCACCAAACATCTGTTGTAAATGACAGGTTAGTGGAGAAAGCAGGGGGGGGTTGGGTTGTAATGACTGTTTTTAAAAGATGCTGACAGCTGTACATAACATCTTCATTAAAAAATAAATAAATAAAACCCTGCTACACTCATATGAAGCACGCGAGGAGAAGCACTCAGCCCGGAGCGTCAGGAATGCCGAACGGCCATAAACTCCCCGCACGCATCCTGCAACTATGGGGTACTCATAGGTATTCTACGGCAACGTTTCCCAAACATCCCAATGATGGATCAGCAAGGTTGTTCATCCTGCCATTCACCCACTGCATTATGGGATAGAATCCAGCTCCCGCCAGCAAGCCTGAGCTGAGAATGCAGGTTAGACTACACAAGGATGGAGATGATGGAGGATGGAAGGATGGAGAGATCGTTCTCCAGCAATAGTCTATCATCCATCAGCCAGTGCCCTTCACAACATGGCCTCTGGTCGTCAGTCATGGGGAAAAAACATGCTGCTGAGCTCAGATCCGCCAAATTGGCGGTAATAATTACTGCAAATAAGACACAGGGAGGGTCAGGGATGGGGAGGGGAGCACAGGCAGAAAATGATCAGAATTGACGCACCGCATGGGTGGTGTTCAGTTCAGCAACGCAGAAACGCAGTGCACTAAAACAGAGCTTGAATAAGTGCACTATTTTTGGAGAGACAGGAGAAGGGAAAGACCCCTGCAGCTGGAGGTGTCTGCAAGAACGACGTTTCTCTTTTACAGCCCTGGCCATTAAAGCAGAAAGGCACACTGTCCCAGCCGCGCTGCAGGGCCGCATAACAGCGGCATTCTGGGATAAATGTGCTGGAATCCTGCAGTGCAGCGAGGCTACACTCCGGCTGTCCAGATTCCCATTATGCATCAGGCCCCGGTGAGGGGGAGGCCAGGTGAGATCAGGAAGCCTGTGAGGTCATACCTGATCGTTACCGACCAAACTACATCTCGCCACTCTGAGCCGGTACCACAGAGCTTACATTTAATGGAACGTGTAATACAATACAGACACCGCATATACACACACTCATACACAAACACACACACACATCCGCGCACACACATGTACACACGCTCGCACACACACACACACACACATACAGCCACAGGCACACACACGTACACACACACACACACTCAATCACAAACATACATGAACAGAAGCAGTGGAAAAAATGCAGGGAAATGTACAAATATTTATGTGTGCAATTGTGCCTATGACGTGCAGGAATTGCAAGAACACACACCAAGAGACCACACACACACACACAAACTGAGTGTGTGATTACAAACACACCTCCTCGGGCCAGTATTCCATCTGCACCAGCTAAAAGCGCAAAAAAAAAAACAAGCAATTACAATGCTTCTCACTATTGGTCAATCATTTAATCAATATCATTATTATTATTATTACTAAATGTTTTCCTCTGAATAATGTGAATATGAAAAAGCCACAGTGTAAAAAGGTTTATTCTGCTTTCTACACCTGTCTGGTCATCTCTCTTTCACTCTCTCTCTCTCTCTCTCTCTCTCTTTCTAACTCTTCATCTTCCTGCGGTTGCAGTAACAGAAACAACAGCTTGTCTCTCTGCAGGATCTATGACCTACAGACGCGTCCGTCCACATCTCTCTCCTTCTCTCTCCTCATCTCTCCGTTCTCTCCCACTCCCTCTCTTCCCCACACCGGGAGGCAGAGAGGGAGAGAGAGATGGAGAGATGATCAGCTGATTACTGGGGCCACATACTCAGCTGCAGTCGGCCCCTGCGGGCGCGGCACCGAAGAGAACAAAATAAACGGAAAGATCAGTCCCGTCAGAGCGGAGTGACACGGGATAATCTCACCGCGCGTCATACAGAGAGAGACGGTGCATGAGAGTGTGAGATGAGAGAGGCAAAATACTCCCACCATCACTGTCCCCACTTTATGACATCACAACCCCCTCACTTGTGACATCATAACATCATAACCCCCCCCTTACTTAATGGATTCACGAACCCCACCCCAACAGCTTGATGATGTCACAAGCCCGCCCCCCCCAGCACTGTGGGATTAAATCCCACAAATAAGATAACCTCCCCTCACCCTGTTGTGCTCTATTTCCTCATACACTCTCACACACTTCTTCCTGTTTTGGCCAGGACAGCAAGTAAATAAACAAATGCACTCATTAATTAACCCTCTTATTCCAGGTCAGGGTTGGAGGGTTGGGGTCAAGTATATCCCATCATGCATTGTGTAAGAGGTAAGACCACAGCCTGGTCAATTTTGCAAATTCATCACAGCTTGCTCACAAATACAGATCCACTTCTACATGCAATCTCAAAATTAAATTTTACATTTTAAATTCTGAGCATGAGCAATTTGGAGACTAGATTAAGAAATTTTAATTAAAGTCACACACACCATTAAAAAATGCTCTGTAGGAGCCATAGAAGTGTTTTCTATGTGTGTTTATTTCATTTTGTTTATCAACATTATAGTTTGTAATTTTGTTTATATTTAATCGTCTTAGAATCATGACGTTTTAATGTCTTTTGAGCATGTACCCCATCTATAGGTCAGTAGCCTGAACATAAAGCTGTGCCAAACCAAGCCAAGAGGGCTCAGGTACGTGCGCAGACCATTGTGATTCACAACGCGCATGTGCACTTCTGAACTGAACTGAGCTTAACTTAGAACTAAAAGAAAGCAGACTGAACAAATAAAGATATTTTGTTTTACTTTAATTTTGTTAAAAATAAATGTCAACGACTTCAACTTTCAACAACGTCTCCCTGAAATAAGTTTGCAAGCGAGTGACAATAGCACACCTGGTCGCATGTCCGGAACTGGCACCCCAGAAAAGGCGGATTTGTAACATGACCAAAATTTTTGGTAGCTTAACTTGGACACCATTTAATAATTACGGGCTAAATAAAGGCAAACAATACCTCATTTTGTTCATTAAAATGTTCTCTTTAATATGAAACAATCCCCACTAATTTCCAATTATTAGCAAAGGTTCCAGGGGTTTTGAAAGAAAAAAAGGCAGGGGTGGATTCGGTGGAGGGGCGATGGCGGGCAGCGGCGCCGGGTGGCGCCGACTCATTATTTTTGATTTGGTGTCAAATAATTTAATTTTAAACCATTGTTTTATCATTAGTTGCCGGTATTATCACCAGGTGTCACCTTTGGAGGTTAAAAGAAGCCACAACTAGGTCAAGGTCACAAGGTCACATGTCATGCATGTAAACACATGGCATAGTAGCTGTGCTGTGGCTTGCATCCACTTGTAAATTGAACCACTGATGAAGCAAAACTATTTAACTCAAAGACGATCACTATAATCAGCAGAACATGTGTGTCTTATGAATAGACCATAATGAGCTAATTACCCCCTTTGCGCTGAAGCCAACTTTGGCTATTTATGGGTTACCCAATTTAATGCTTTCTCGAATCATAAACTCCTTGACCACAAGTACAATTCATCTTCAACATTACATTCTAGATTACCTACATGCTATAAGCCAAATTACACAGCTATCCAAGTGCCTCCCAAAAGTCTAAGATGTTCCACTGTCAAATCATCAAATGACCATTTATTTAACACAAATAAAGTTTTGAGGCATGAAATATGATATGATAATGTGAACTACTGATTTTCTGGTTGAGTTTAGCGTGAATTTATCAATATAAGTGCAGCTGAACATCAGTGGTCACCAGTAACCTCTCCAAACACAAAAAATGCCTTTTCTCCATAATAAAGTTTAGAGTTTTGTCCATTTTTGTCCCCCAAGCCAGCACAGACAGTCATTAAATAAACTGCTGATTAAACGGTCAGGGCATTTACACTCCAATGACAACAGCTGTTCGGACATCCGAGCTCACAAACTCATCACAACACTTCTAAGGAACAAGTACAACTCACTAACTCAGTAATATCTGATTTCTGAAATATACCTTATTTTAACAGAATAGACATTCCACTTTCGGGCAACATCAAACAATATATTCCCTCCCTGGATTCAACAGAACGGTGCAATGAACGTACCAAGGTGTCCACCCAAATGCACAGGCAGTTCACGTTTTAAACACGTTTTAAAACACGTTTTAAAAAAACTCGGCATTCAACTTTGTTGAATACGGTATTCAACCCAAAATGAAAAGCAAAAGTAGCAGCCTAACTTTTTTCATGAATCTCTCCTCCAGAGACCGATGTGTCCAGTAGAAGGAATCCTCCGGTCCTGTTTCATTCAAAATAATTCCCATTGACCATGTCCTTATCTTATTTAAATCCTGTAAATGTAGCTGAACACTTCAAAGCCAGTTTTGCCAGCCTTTTTTTCTTTAAGTCACGTCTATTTCAGCCGCGTAATGCGTGCAACGTAGACAGGATGCAACCGATCATGCTGATACGCATAGGCTTGTATACTCTGTGTTTGTCCAATCAACGTGTTTCGCTTACTGTAGAATATTTAAACACTCGGGAACTGGATAAGAAACGAGCCAATCAATTTAGTGCTATTGGGAAGTTTCACGAGGGCGTGAAGTATAGCTGTGCGGTTAGGCAGAAGAGCCTGAGTGCACGGATGAGTGATAGGCTACCAACACCAGTACTTGGGTGGATATAAGGAAGCACTGAATTTGTCAATGAAGGAATCTACACATAAATCCATGGTAAGGAACTATGCATTTTTTGTATGTGATGACTGTAATTGACAGTAGAATGTGAGAGAATCAATAACATGTAGAATTTTTTGCTTCAGAAAACTGATTTTTCTGAACCACTGATTGGAATACTGTTAGCCACTGTAGCTTAAGTAGTTGCTACACAGGACAATGATTTTTTCTGTTGCAATAGATCATTTTATTAAGCTGTGTTTTTCAGTCAGCATACATTTTCGTTGTTGAGCTGCATTTTTGACACTGAATTTGGGAGGATGTTCTTGAGCTAGCTCTGCTCATCGATTTCTGTCATATGACATTTTCTAGCTTAGTCTAGCAGAGAGGACTCTTCTGAACATTTTGCGCAAAACCAGACAAAAAAATCTTCAGCAATAAGGAAGCTATGAATTTTTTGTCAAATTAGGTATGCTTTGAGAAAACGCGCATTACGTTTTCGCAGGCTAATGCATTTTCTACCAAAGTCATCACCTTTCAAGCTTATTATTAAGAAAAGTAAACACATTTGAGCAACTTTGAATGTATTTTCTGAAAGCATCTATATGGATGTTTATTTGGACAAATTTTAGCCTGGTGGGTAAACTTTGCCATGTTACACTTTTTTCCACCTATTCCTGACATGTAACTACCTGTACCCCAAGAAGTGGTGAGGAAAGATAGTTTGAATGGGATCAAACAAATAGGATGTTTAGCCACTACACGCTCGCTCCGGCGTTCAACTGATGAGCAGAGTGTCAAAGACACGAAACTAAACGACAATACTATGGTGACATTCCGCTCTGAATTTGACTGCACCGAAGACTCAGGTCACAGCTCTCCGCCGTCAGAGCAAGACTATCCGACCTCAGTGCCACGGAATCAATCGGCTTGGAGTCCAAACATTTTTCCAGTGTTTGTTTCCCACGCATTTACAGCATGCTTGCCTTTTTGAAGTTTTTTTTGTATGCACAAAGGATTTTTGGACACTAAGTTGATGTACATGCAATCTCAACCCCATATCTCTCCATCAGGGACCTACAAACAGCAGTTACCGGAATCCTAGGAAACTTCAAAGAAAAAACATAAATAAGTAAAACAATTCATTACATTCTTTTCAATCATATTTTTCAACAATGCTGTGCCACAAAGACACGTCACTGTGGAATTGACTTGCAGAAAACAAACCCAAAACCAGAAAAAAGTAAACAATTATAAGATAACTCTCCCAGAAAAACACACTGAGGCCAAGGCCAGATGTCCTACAGCATGGAAAGTCCTCAGAAACAGGGTGAGACAGTCCTGCTGTAAGCCATGAGATTAATCAAGCATTCAATCAATCAATCAATCAGTCCATCAATCCTCGACCCAGCTCAATAGTCAGACTTGGGTGTAGCTGACTGCAAAAGACCAGAGACGAAGAGGCACTCCTCATCTCAGCAGCAACATGGGATTTTACTGTAATGAATACAAGCTAAAAATAAATAAAACTGCACTGAAGCCTCCTCTGGGAGACGGCGAACACTTCTGCCTTTCGTTTCACTTCACTCCCAAAGCATCTTCCGCCGAGAGATTCAGATCAACTGTCAATCATCAAGATGCAACAAATGATGAACGCAACAGATCATTTCTTGGGCATTAACAGACAGCACACAAAAGGATTCTAAAGAATTACACTGCATGTACGTAGCGGCAACAAAATAATAATCTCAGTCATATTTACTGGAAAACAAAGCACAACAGCTGTAGAAAAAGAATGCATGAATGTGTACCACAAAGAGTGACTTTCCCACTTTTCTGTTCAAAAAATAATCTCAAAACTGCCACTGGACTCAATCTATCACCAGCAATCATAGCTAAAAAGAGCCCTGAGTTACCTAAATAGCATCCTGATTTTCCTAAAACAAACACTTTTGAGTTTCCTGAAAGATCCTTCTGATTTACCCAAAATAGTACCCTGAGTTCCCTAAAAGAGAACCCTGAGTTACTTAACAGAGCACCCACTTGAGTTCCGTAAAAGAGCACCTTGAGTTACCTTAAAGAGTACCCACCCTGAGTTTCCTAAAAGAGCACTCTCAGTTTCCAATAAGAATACACCGAGTTTACTAAAAGAACTCCTTGAGTTACCGAAGAGACTACCCACTGTGAGTTCCCGAAAAGACAACCCGCCTTAATTTTTCGTAAAAGAGCATTCTAAATTACCGAAAATAGCCCCCAGAGTTACCTAAAAGAGCACCCTGAGTTTCCCAAAAAAAAAACCACTCTGCGTTACTTAACAGAGCATCCTGAATTACCTAAAAGAGCACCCACCCAGAATTTACCCAAAAAGTACCCACCCTGAGTTCCCTAAAAGAGCACTGTGGGTTTCCTTAAAAAGCACCCTGAGTTACAAAAAAGAGCACCCTGAGTTTCCTAAAAGGGCATCTAAAGTTACCAAACAATAACTTCTCTGAATTACCAATAGCACTTTGAGTTACCCAATAAAAGCGTCTTGGAGTTATCCAACAATATTTATTCAGAGTTACCTCAAAAGTGCACTATGAGTTCCCGAGCAACTAACCTTTCCCAACAATAGCATCTCTGAGTTACGCAATAGGAGCACAATGAGTTACCAAACAAGAGAACATGAGCGTCTTTTTGGCATTGAACTACATAATTCTGAGTAACTGAACAGAGCACTCTCACTACCTAAAATGGAGCACTTTAATCAGAGATGTTGATCTGAAACTTGTGCGGCAAATCCTTAGTAGATTGCAGGCCAAGAGAAATAGTCGCCGCACCTGGTTTGGGAGGCTGTGTTAATTGGCTTTACTTTGGGGAAACCAGCGATCCAACAAGATACGGAAAAAAACATTTAAAAAATTGGAGGCAAAGTTAGGCTGTGCCCGTTCTCACCATGGACATTTGTTGCTTATTAAAATAAGGAAACTGGAGTCACTCGACTAGTGCTGGCATCTTCTTATCACAGACAGTAGCTGTCGAGTGCTCACAAAGCAAACACTAAACGGTCTCATATTACTATTTGCACGAGCAAGATGTTATCTCATACTCACTTGTATACAGTATGAAGTAATACTACCCTCTGCCTGGCTGTGATTGGCTGGCAAAATGAAGGCTTTTCATGGAAACGGAATGGAAAAGATTTCCACACAAATATGTGAAGGTTTTCCTTCTCATTCTAAAAATTTCCAACCACAGTAAATATCTGAAGGAGCGTATGTTCCCATCACATCTGACTCTGGCTGTGGCATGCAGAGATTCTCGCTGGCAGTGATGGCACTGCAGAAAATATCAAGTCACAAATTAAAGCAGACAGTGGGCACTTTAACATCCAATTTACGGTTTCATTTCAAATCCAGTGTCCTGCGGAACAGAGCCAAAAAATATGTGTCTCAGTCCAAAAACAGATTGAACTCTCTAAAAGAAAAAAAGGATCCGAACGGTACCTGTGATTCCACAGAGGAACCCCAGTTTTTAAGTTATTTGACGGGCAAAAATGATTGTCGGCCAAAGATCCAGGACTCCAGAAAGAACCAATAAAAATGCTTCCTCCACAAATAAAAGCCAGTGAACCATTATTTCTGTAAGAGCATGTTCCCTGGTCTGGCCAGCTCCGCTCCCTTCATACACCCCTGAAAGAAAGCGCAGATAGAAAGTCCTGATTCAGATATGAAAAGTCCTGAGTTTGCCTCATGGACCTAATCTGTACACGCAGTTAAGTTCATGAGAGTTAGAAAAAAAAATAACGCAGGATTTTAAAAACTTTTTAAAGACGTTCTAACCAATGGATTGTCCACTGCTGATAGAAACTGCCCCAGTTCCTACTGTGACCACACATCTACAGGCCTTCGCCAGGTGTTCCCCAAACCGACACAGTCAGTCCTATAATTGTCACTACCTATCACCCCACAACAGGCCAGGCCCTGTTTCTGTATGCTAAAAGCCTCTGCAGGGGATAAAAGAATAATGTAATACACCGTAAGTTCCCCACAACTTCATGTTTATTTGATAAGAGGCGCATTTTTGGGTCGCTGCCGTAAGCATATTTAATAAGCAGGTTGCAGAAGAAAGAACTGGGGCACGATCTTGCTGATTGCGGCCTTTGCAATGGAGTGATTACAGGTTTATATTCTGCGCTACGTGGCAGATTGAGCCTGCAATCAAACACACACCCACACACACAAACACACACACCCGAAAGCTCATGTCACACACGCACAAGCCCCGGTCAATTACGGCTCAGCGTAATCTGTAATTGATATAATCGCTTCGCGTTTTAGAAGCTGATTACCCTGAAGCACCGCTTAATGTTTGCAGGAAAGAAAAAAAAAATAAAATTGTGAAAACATACGCCACGTGGCCCACAATGCCGAGCGACAGAAAGCTGACAGCGGTAAAAAGGGAAGTGAGCAGGAGTTTTCTTTTATTTTGACTGCTCAGTGAAGCCGTAATTATTACGACTTATTCGCATCAGACGCAAATGAAATCGGCAGCACCGCTATCTCAACGGCGGTTTTAACTGTGACTGCCCATCCCATCGCACCACAGCATTCTTTTTTTTTTTTTTTTTTTTAAATTTGGCATCTCCAATCCCACCCGAATCTGGAATGCCCAATTGGTGAACTATGTACAAGTCTTGCTCGTATGCGACCCCTTGCTGCCAATTTTTTCATCGTTTACAAGGCTCAAAGTAGCTCCACACTTCATTGGTAGAATTCCAAGGGCCCTGACATTTGAAACCAGGCACTGAGAACTTTGAAAATGCACAGGTAGTTTATTAAAGAAGACCTTTATGCAAACAGTACCTTGAGGTAGTTTCCAGTCGCCTCCATCTTTAAAGTCATGATAAGTCTATTGGCGAGCACGAACGAATAGATTGCAATCTATTCCCCTATCCTTCCTATTCGTTCGTGCTCGTCAATCGACTAATCGTGATTTTAACCCTGGAGAACCCACGGGGTCAAATTTGACCTCAACTAATTAGCCCCTACCTTACATTTGCAGATGTCAATTTTCATGCAAAGTTAATATTTTTCTTGAGGATGTCTTGGGTTCTCCAGGGTTAAAGATGGAGATGACTGGAAACTACCTCAAGGTACTGTTCGCAAACAGTCTTTTTTAATAAACTACCTGTGCTTTTTCAAAGTTCTCAGTGCCTCGTTTTAAATGTCAGGGCCCTTGAAATTCTACCAATGAAGTTTGGAGATACTTTGAGGCTTGTTAATGTTGAAAAAATTGCGATTTCTTTGCATGGCAATGCTATGCCCAATTCACTACCATTGTAAGCCTGCTGGGAGCTTCGGCTAAAAAGCCATGTATTTCGAAATGTTGCATGCGTACGGAGGTGGGGTATTCGACAAAAGTGAGTTGTCGTTATCATGTTTCAGTACACCCAAAGTCAATTTCACACCAGAATTCTCCTTTGACCAGCTTTGGTTTAAGCAAGTCATCTCTGGTTTCCCTAACCCTAACATTAACTCTAAGGCCCAAATTCAGAAATGACACTCACACTCATCCTCCACTCACCATATAGTGAGTACGATTGAAATGTAAATTGAGTGTGAGAGAGAGACCTACCACTAACCAAGGGAGCGGTCCCACTCCTCGCCAGTTGAAATTCACAATTGCCACTCGAGCATAACTGACAGTAGTGGGCACTGGGTACCACAGGCGGTGCGTCGGCTGCTGCAAAGGGACGCTCAATCCTAACCCTTCAGTGCTGAATGACCTAAACCTGTCGCAGTTTACTTTTCTCGATTAGAAAGTTTCTCAGACTAATTGGTAAAACAATAATGCAATTCATTTTAATAGCATTGTTATACATTGCTTCACAAAATGGAGGTGTTTCTTTCGCACATAAATGACGATGTAAATATCAGCATGTCTTCATAAATTCTGCGGTCGAGTGGCTTGTGAAAGGCGCAGACAGCCCGCAAGGCTCACTAAGCAACAAGCTGTGAAACGTGCCGGACATTTCCTTCTACATTCAGCAATTAAGAATGTAGAAAAGAATGGATTCTTGTGACTTACAGCTACATGAGCCTCGCAGACCAATCCACACGCGCCCCACGAGCCATCTGAGCGCAGCATTTTCCAACCCAAGAGTAAAGAAAAGTGTGAGAAATCCGAATGCGTGAGAGTTGACAGATATGCGTCATTAATGAAAACTGGCCCCACCTGATAATGTTGAGAGTTTTCAGAGTTTCTGCAATGGTAATTTAATGAAATAAAAACAGGGCAATAATTATCAGTGCTCATTCTAACTGAACAAGTAGAACTGTCGAAACATGATAATCCTTCGTATTTTTGGAGTATACGTAAATAAAATTTTATTAAATGATTGGATACAACCTTTTTTCAATCATTATTTTTAAGGGATGGTTTTGAGCTTCCCCTATTGCCAGTTCACCACTAGGTACTGGTGGGTACACAAATGCTAACCTCGAGTTCACCACAGTGCAGTTCATAAACACTGAAACCAGGTGGTCAGTTAGTAAGTTACTGGCATCGTTATCATCATTAGAGTTAAAATTTGCATAGTTGCGATTGCGTCGAGCATGTGGCTTTAAATGATCCAGAGTTTCTAATGTTTGTAACCACCTGAAAGCCATGACATCGAAATACCGGCGAAAGTTAGTGCGGCTCAAGGGAGGTGTTCCCTGCACTCAACTTTCACTTAGAAAGAGACGCTATTTTCAGTGTGAGTGAGGTCTCTGAAAGCAAATGAGGGTTAGGACAACCTCTGACTCATTAAGTATAACCTGACACTAACTAAGTTTTAGTACTTACTCGCACTCAATTAGTGTGAGTGTTGTTTCTGAATACGGGCCTAAGCCTTAACCCTAAACCTAGCCCCACACCCTAACCCTAACCCTAAATTTAACCTTATTTCTAACCCTAAATGTTAGTTTGGCAGATGGAAGTAAGTGATAGCCCCTAAAAATGCATCCTTCAAAGGATCCGGCCTACGCTTTGAGATACACCCCTCAAGTCTTTGCAGAAGGCCTTGATTAGTAGAGTTACGTGTGTAACTGTTATGCGTGTAACTGCAATGAAAGCTTGCGCCCACAAATGCATTTTCTAGATGTGCTTCCTGCCCTACAGAGGACTTTGAAAAAACTTTCAAGATTAATGTCTAACACCCTCTCAAAGAAAAAGACGATGCATCATAAAGTCACAGATTTACTCACAGGCTAAGATTTTAACCAGGGATCTTGCTAAGCGCATCTCTTGGTTTTTGACAATATTCATAGCATTGAACTTCACTATTTGCATGAGTCACGACAAAAGACTCCCGCTAGGGAACCTGTATTTTACTCAGTCATTGATCATGTGACTAACGGTTTGTGGTTCTCCACAGTCACGGATCTAGTCCTATCTAGCGCCGAAATAATAGATGCATCCAACTCCAGTTGTGAGTCTGCTAAGGTTGATAAAAGCTCTCTGTACTCAATGTCACAGGCAAAATGTTTGCCAGACAGAGAGGCGAGAACCCGCTTCATGTGGGACGCTGAGGAAGACTGCGGCTCCTGCAACCTGTCATGAATCCAGGACGGTTGATGAGGATGACTAGAAAACTGGAATACCTGAGTAGTGAAGTGCTTTCAGAGAGGTCTACGGTCCACAGGGTCAGCAGGAGGTGGCATGAGGTGATCAGACCATCACAGCTCTGAGGGAGCTCCATGGTCACAGGTGCGCTGACCCCTGATGTCCTCACATTACCTCCTTGTGAGCGTGAAGAGAAGCTGAGGCAATGCTTCTGAGATTCCTCAAAAGTCAGCTCACAATGCACTTACAGTACATCATACAAGCGATGAAGTGAATCATTTTGGCAGATGCTTCTCTTTGTGTACTGTGGAGAGCCGCCAAGGTCTGTTTTGACGAGGAACCGCGAAGCAGACTGGATTTCTTCCCAGACAGCAGAAAACATATATGCACACCTCTAAATACATGCTGGGGAATAATTACACACACATGCGCACACAGACCGAGTCTCTCCCTCTCCCCTGCTCTCTCAGACACACACATACACACACACACACACACACAAACACAGACACTCTCTCTCGCTTTCTCTCTGTCTCTTACACACATGCACACACAAACGCACACAAACATCCGTGCACATACACATACACACGCAGACACATGCACAAGTACACACACGCATGCTCATGCAGATTGAATCTCTCTCTCACACACACACACACACACACACACGCAAACTCAAGCACATGCACGAGCAAGCACACACATGCAAACAGATATGAGTGCAGAACTAGGAAAAGAGGTCACTTGGTCATTTTATGAAAATTGAGATTTTCCAACAAAATCAAAGAGTGATCCAAGTATTTCATTTTGAGAAAAAATTGGGTGAATTTGCGCACAGCAAAGTGTTGTTAATTGGCAGTACAGTAGTGCTGGGCTATCACTATCACTGGGATATCACTGAGATACCCCCTTAATCTCAAATTGGGAAAAAATCCCAAGTGGCCCCTTATCCTAGTCCTGCACACATATGTTAACACTTGCATTCACCCACACACAAGGAGTAAAGTATGATTTAAGGCCTTAACTGAGTCCTGAACTGATGCTCTGCTCAGAATGTGACTCCATACGTGGTGCATTTGTTTTCATGCTGTATCCCCTTACCTGCTAGTATACTGTCTGTATTTCTGTACAAATCAGCGGTAAATTTAAATTCATTAGAAAAAGCACTAATCCTCGATCAGCAGTGTGGCAGCAGAATTCTACCACTGGGCCAGGTCATGCGATAACGAAGTTACAAAATCGATGTATTTTGTATCATAGCTCCAAAACTAAGTAAGATAGACTTACGATTTAAATGGATTTGTGTAGGTCTTCCCAAGGACTTCAAACCACAACATAGCTCAGTTTGTTCGTTTGATTTATTTTGGGTGAAAACGGCAAAAAAACTGGTCGGTAAAGGAGATACAAAATAGTAACTCTGTTACCGACCAGTTTTTTTGCCGTTTTCACCCAAAATAAATCAAATGAACAAAATTGGCTATTTTGTTTTTTGAAGTACTAGGGAGGACCTACGCAAAGCCATTTAAATTGTAACTCTATCTTATTTCGTTTTGGAGCTATGATACAAAATACAGCAATTTTGTAACTCCGTTACCGTGTGACCTGGCCCCCCTGGATTCAGACCTGCAATCTTTCAGTGGCATGGCCAATCCTTTAAGCACACTGCAGGGCTGATCTGTAATACTGCTGCTAGACAGTAAAATGGAACATTCACAGATGTAGTGTAAACAAGCACTCAGAAACCAACAAATAACTGTTCAGCGCACCCCTCTCTCTCTCTCTCTCTCCCTCTCTCTCTCTCTCTCTCTCTCTCCCCATCTCTCCCTCTCTCTCCCTCTCTCTCTCTCTCTCTCTCTCTCTCTCTCGATCTCTCACAAAGAAACATAGACACACACACTCTCACAGATACACATATTCAAAAAGGCTCTGTATTTGGTGGTTGTTAAGGTTCGGCACTCTCCCCATCTCGGGGAGGTGAGGGCGGGCGTTTGGCAGGGTTTGGGGCAGAACTTTTTTCCTGCTGTGAGGAACTGGCGGCTGCTCTATAAAGCTCCGCTGCCCAAAAGGTCTGGTGACCTCCAGTGGAGGCTTATTCATGGAGCCATAGCCACTAATAGACACCTGGTGCATTTGGACCGAGCTCTTGGGACGGCTTGTCCGTTCTGTGGAGAGGAGGAATCCGTTGCTCATCTGTTCTTGCACTGTACGCGGTTGGCGGTGCTGTTCATGTTGTTGGAGGACCTGTGTGGGAGGCTTGGGGTGGGCTGGGATTTTGGGATTTTTATTCTGGGTCCAGGTTATAATTTTAAAAATAAACATAAACTCACTCTGGCTAATTTTTTGTTTGGGCAAGCTAAATTGGCGATTTGGTTGACCAGGAGGAATAAGATTAAATACGGGCAGGTTACAGAGCCACGGCTGGTGTTCAGGGGGATGGTTTCGGAACGGCTGAAAATTGAATACATGTATTTTAATGTGACAAATAATGTTAATTTATTTCAAAAGATTTGGTGTGTCAATGATGCTGTATGTTCTATTGGTGGTGAAGGGGGCTTTCAAGTGTGTTTTTAGTTTTGAGAAGTCTTCAAATGATTGGAATACTGTTATGTCTGTTTTATTTTTTATTTATTTATTTATTCCTTTAAAATTAAATTATTGATTGTTATAGTAGGTTTCTTCTTTAGGTAGTTATTTATTCAGAATACTGTTTTTTATTGATTTTTTTTTTTTACTATCCTTTTTAGCTTGTGTTTTCTTTGGTGATTTTCGAGTGATCCATTGTTCTTTCTGTGATCCAATGGTTTAATAAATTGGGACTTTGAAAATCAAAAAATCTCTCTCTCTCTCCCCATCTCTCCCCATCTCTCCCTCTCTCTCCCTCTCTCTCTCTCTCTCTCTCTCGATCTCTCACAAAGAAACATAGACACACACACTCTCACAGATACACATATTCAAACACACACACACACACAACATACAAGTACACACAGACACACCAACCCTCACATGCACGTGCACACACACACACACACACACACAAACAGTCATACACACACACACACACACACACACACAGTATCCCACCGCTTTACTAAAGAGAGTGACCGTGAGAGGAAAAGCCATTTTAAAACCTACCCTCAAACCTGCCAGTATGCGAATGCCAAATTCAGCCTCACAGGGCCTAGTAGAAACTGAACAGAGAAAGGGTGTTCCCACTATTGAATCTGCCATTATCCAGAGTTATGAGAACATACTGTATTTCTCTGAAACCCGAGTCTTTCAGACAGCCAACCACCCAGGTCATGAGCTCAGAGAATGTTTGCGGTACAGAATTCACACGTCCTTATCCTGTACGTGAGAACAACAAATTCCACTCAGTGCACCTTTAAGGGGCACATGAATATACCACTTAAATATACCACTTAAAGGTGTACTAAGTAGGTTTGTTTGTTGTGGTTTGTAAACGCAACATTCAAAGTTGGCCCCTCCTCCCCGGCTCGATGACATCAGAAGCGCTGTGCTGCTGTGTGGCGCTATGTCCCGTCCTGCTGAGTGCCTGGGGCTTCACACCCCCTGCCCAAAGGCTCACGAGCATGAAACATCCCACATAAAGAAAAACAGGAAAATTAATGCAGACAGGAGGTTCACCGCAGATACAGACCCCAACGTACACTTCTAGTGGGCAGTAAGCGATGATTGAGGAGGATTATTTTTGTATGAGTAAATACACTGGTTTTTTTATTGAGGAAAACCCTTCTCAGTATACCTTTGAAATACAATTCAATTAGCATAAAATACTCAGATCCCGCCAGAGTTTTGGCACTCTGGCCTGAAAAAAAAATGTAATGGAGGGGTGGACAGACAGACAGGAAGACAGACAGAAGTATGAAAAGGCCAATCTACACTAAAAAATACACTGCCTGGCCAAAAAAAAAAAGTCGCACACTCAAATATTTAGTTGGAACCCGTGTAGCTTTGATTACAGTGCATATTCGTCTTGTCATTGTTTTGACAACTATATGCAATGCCAGAACATTTCTTTTCGATCAGAAATGCCATAATTTTTGTCCGAGATCTTGTCTTCTCAACATAATGGTTGAACCACTCGGTGGTCTTGAGTACATCCCAATAACTTTTATTATGTTAAAGGTCAGGACTTTGTGGTGGAAAATTTGTTTGTGAAAATGATTCCTCCTGCTTGGTTTTGTCATTCATGGTTTTCTTTGCTAAATACAGGCCAATAACTTGCCCGTTCTGAAATACTGTAACATCGTATCCACCATCAGGGAATGTGTTTTCCGACATGATTTTGTAAGAAATGAATAGCGACGCACTTCATCAGTCAGGGTTAAAATGATTATTGCCATCTGAAACATATTAATAACCGCAATAATGATCCAATTTTAGAATGTGTTCATTAATTTCCAAACGATGACTTTTTTTTTGGCCGGGCAGTGTATATCTATATTAGATTTTGAGGAATAATGTTGAACGGTTTAGAAGGTCTGGCCTGGAAAAGAAGTATGACAGACAGACACAGGGAAAGACGAATGGACACGTGGAAAAACGACATTCATTCCAATATCACCCTTCCAGTTCATGGTGGGGGATAATAGGGAAGAATGGGCCCCTAATTTTAGCCCGGCTCCTCCTGAGACTTACTCCCGTTTGGGAGTTGTGTTTTCGCCTCACCTCGTTTTGCCTCGTATGGGGGTTTTTGGGACTCAGGCCTTACATCTGTCCCAGTCCTACTCTGTAAAACGTCTTTCCTTCGGTTAAAACGGACGATACAGATAATATTGGATAGAATTGCCGTTCCTTGCTGCTTTTAACATATAACTCTGAATTTGTCACCTGGCCAGGATCTACAATATTCCGAACAAACTGCAACTGGTGAATCAGAAGCTGACTTCTGTCGCTGCAGACCGGCAACAGAACAAGGTGCTTTAGCCCTTAGTCTGCTGTATTTATCACACACCTTAGCAACTACACGCCTCGGATAGTTGACTAATTACGCCAACCGAGATGAATGCAAAGGCGACAGAGCGCCAGTTCGACAGAAGTTCTGACCCAGATTTTCTGTTTACACGCTCTGACTCTTTTTACTACTTTGCCAGAAACCATTTAATAAGCGCTGCTGATGGAGACTTTTTAAGAGGTGTGTATTTTCAACAGCATTAAAACTGCATTTCAATGATCCGGCTGTTTCACTCTTGCTTCATTTTGGATGATGTTTTTTCTCACGTTTTCTTATTACTGGTGATTTACTGCACTGCTATTATAGTCACACTTTCTACTCCTAGCTCTCCCCTTTTTTTAAATCCAGATTCCGCTCCAATGAAATTCCATATATATATATATATATATATATATATTTTTTTTTTTACAACTTGCGCGCATTCCCGCTCGAAGATGTACAGATTCGTGAGCATCCATCCATCTATTGTCTCAACATGCTTATTCATAGGTCAAGGTCACTAGGGGGGGTCCAAGGCAGCCCACCAATTTATCATCCATCCATCCATCCATCCATCCATCCATTATCTGAACCGCTTCTTCCTCAATAGGGTCGAGGGGGAGCTGGAGTCTATCCCAGCTGACTATGGGCGAAAGGCAGGGACCCACTGTGGACAGCTCGTTCATCCATCACAAGACTGTCACACCGCTCACTCACGCACTCATACCTATGGGCAATACACAGTCTCAAATCACCCTGACATGCATGTCTTTGGACTGCGGGAGGAAACCCATGCGAAGACAAGGAGAACATGCAAACTCCACACAGACAGGCCTCAGGCTGGGTCCGAACCCACAAACTTCATGATGTGAGGCAGCAGGGATAACCACTGTGCCACCATGCCGCCCAATACCAAATTTATTATTATTATTATCAATTATTATTATCATCATTATTATTATCATCATCATCAGCAGCAGCAGCAGCAGCACTAGTAGCAGTAGTAGCACAACTGGTCGTTGCAGTGCTAGTGCATGCAGTTATAGTTGTATCAGTAATTGTATTACTATAATAGTAGTAATGGTGGTAGTAGTAGTGGTAGTAGTAATGTGATAGTAGTAATGTGACAGAAGTAGTACTGGTGGTGGTAGTAGTAGTAGTAGTGGTAATGGTGGTGGTGGTAGTAGTAGTAGTAGTGGTAATGGTGGTGGTGGTAGTAGTAGTAGTAGTAATGTGATAGTAGTAATGGTGGCAGTAGTAGTAATGTGATAGTGGTAATGGTGGTAGTAGTAGTAGTCGTAATGTGATCGTAATGTGATAGGTGTAATGGTGGCAGTAGTAGTAATTTGATAGTGGTAATGGTGGTAGTAGTTGTAGCCATGTTCGGCATGCTCTCCCAGCTACGTGGGAGGAGGACGGCTGCATTAATAGCCAAAATCACAGCAGCGCCGCAGCAGCTAAACCGACCCCCATACTGGACGTTCCCTGAAATCTCCCTCCATCTTGCTTCATCTCTTCCCTGCCGCATTAGCGGACGGGGTATAGGTTCAGTGTGCTGTTTAGCTTTCCGGTTGTGATATGTTCTGTTTCAGCCAATCACTGCGAAAGTGGCTGTCAACTGAGAGTAGCTCCGGGTAGCCGGGAGATGAACCAGTGGGTAATGAGATTTAGGCATCGGCCACGCCTTAGACGGGGGGGGGGGGGTGTACGAGGGATGGGGGTGGGGTGGTATAACTATGACACAAAGGCAGGTGCAGATAAAGGATTTTGCTTTGAAATGTACACCTCCGGCACGATGTTACAGCAGGGCTATCGATCTCCGCCATGTCTCGCAGACGGCGTTCCCACAGCATTCCGACAGTATTCCTGCTCTTCTCCGCTCGTCTCCCCTCCTCCGTAACTCCAACTCTCCTGGGAGTGGTTGCCTCGTTGCCATGGCAGAGAAGACCGTGACAGGGCCTCCTGAATGAGACACGCCGCTGACAGGTCACCAGTTTCTGACAGACACCTAAGGGACCAATCATCTCTCTCAGTTTTCCCACAGTCCTGGCCCTTTTTCCGAGCTCGCCCAATCATTGAGCCTGATTTTTGAACAGGAAGTATGTCTCCACTGACTTTCCTCCATCGCGTCAGTGATGCAGCATTTATTGGCCTTGGTTGTGTGAGTATAAATGTATGTGTGTGTGTGTGTGTGTGTGTGTATGCAGCTGTGCATGTATACTGTATATACAAGACTCCACACAGATGGGTGTATATACATGTGCGTGTTGGTAACTGCGCGCATGAATGGATATGAGTGAGCATGTGATTATGAAAGAGTGTATGTTCACGAAACACGTGTGAGCACGTCTCATCTTTCCAGAGTTTTCCGCAATCCGGCAGTTTCAGCCCCTGAGGAGGTGGGTAGAGGGATGAGTGAGGATGAGTGAGATGAGGAAGAAGGAAGATGCCCAGATTTCGGCGCTGCCTACAGTGCAAAACCTCCACAATCCCAGAATGCACAAGCCATAAGAGAGGTGGAACTGACAGCAGCAATCCACAGTCAACTATCTGCGACAAACTACATTTCCCATGAACGCTGGGAAATCATGGTGCGCCGTGTGAAGAGGGCACTTCTAGTTAAAGGTTAATTTGGCTTGGTACCCAACAGGCATATAAAACGACACCTCTTGCCATTTGTTTAATAATTAATTTGCACCTTTTTTGTTTGTAAAATGCACTCAATGACCAAAGAATTTTACAACCTGACATGCTACGTTTGGGAAATTTGTCCCTCGACGAACAGAAATGCACCTCTCACTCTCAGAAATAGGGGCACAGCAGGAGTCCATTTCTGTTCCCCAAGATACATTCAGACAACCAAGGCTTGTCACTGGGGCAGTACCCTCAAAGGTACTGCTGTTGTACTTTAGAAGTAGGTTTTTATTTGTTTTGGAACGTAAAAGTACCTTTTAGACCCTAAAAAGGTTCTCACAGGAACCTTGAGGTCCTATAATTAACCCTAAAGGGTACATAAGTGCTGAATGTACCTTGGGCAACAGATATGGACTCCTGCTGTACCCCTATTTCTGAGAGTATACCGTGTCTTTATCTCAGAGAGCGCGTGCAGAAAAATCAGCACAACAGCACTCAGAGCGGTGTCTCACGGCGCTCACCGCGGCCTGATAAATCACCACATTCTGGGTAATTCGATAAAGGAGCCTTCTCAGGTTTCAGCGCTAAAGACTACAGTCCACGGGAAACAATGGCTGCAGGAGTGATGAATTCATAAGAGCCCAAGAAGAGATTTCTGTCATACTTATTTTATCAACTTTACGAAATGTCAACGACCCACGCCTTCGCTTACACTAGCGCCGCTTGAGAGAGAGAGAGAGAGAGAGAGAGAGAGAGAGAGAGAAATGGTCTCCTGTTGGTCCGTACATCTATGCATTTCCACATCACTGAAATCACTCGATGATCCTCATGTACACCTTCCCACTCGCGGCCATCGGTTATCCCTCAGCCTCTGAACAAGAGGAACAAAATTTACTCTCCAGAACAAAACCATTGATTTTTTTTTACTCTTCTTTTAATCTAATTCAAGGTTATGGATTTTTTTTTTTTTTTTTTTTTGAAGCGCAGACTGAGACGGATGTAACTGCCGGTAATTGTTATGTAGCCGAGTCGCAGGAATATGCGATTCTGTTCGATCGCCTTTTATCCGCGTTATGACGTCCGCCGCCGGGCTTTCTTAAATCAGTTCTTAAGCTATTCTTTATTCACTCTCACTGTCTCGCTTTCAATTTCTCTTTTATTCCCTCCCTCTTGAGTATAATCCATCAAAATATTTCCAGCATAAACAAACAACTGTGTCGAGGAAGGGGATGCATAAATCAACACATTTGGGTTTGCTGGCAGAATTACGATTGCTGGCGACAGGCATTCAGCTGAAACTACCATCGTGACTTACAGTCGATTAGACAAAGTAGGGCCAATCCTGCAAAAGTAATGTGGAGTTCGGCTCCTTGCTCAAGTACTTAACAACATAAGTAGATTTTAGTAGATTTTATCATACCACAACAGTTCAGTGAAGAATCACATACAGCCTGGAGTTTGGTGTAAACAACACAATATTTTAGATGGGCTCCTGCCCGAAAACAGATAAGTAAAATGGAGAAAGCATCAGAAACCATTGACTCAGTATTAACATCAGTAACAAGCCATATTTCAGTTCTCATTGAATGTGCTCCTTGTGTGAGAGCTATCATGTACTGGACTTTCAGCATGGACATAGAGCAACCAGACTACCCGCACCTGGGTTGGGTTCAACCACTTTTTTTCAATTGCAATTACAGTAATTGTAATCAATTACTTTTGGAATTGTAATTTATTTATAATTTCATTTTTAATTGAAAAGTTATTGTACTTGTAATTGAATGTTCTGTCCATGAAGTAATTGTAATTACAATTACAATCAATTCTAATTGAAAAAGAGTAATTGAATCCATCCCTGACCTGCACTGATTATGAGATCACAATTGTTTTTTCATTTTCTTTGCACTTGACCAACCACCTTTGACCTTTCTCCCCTCCTGCTCAACAAGCATGCCAATCACTGCAGAGGTGGAAGAAGCTGTGGTCTAACAGTGCTTCTGATGACATCAGAGCGGCTGTTTTACTGCTTTGCATCTCAAATGACCTATCACCTTTCATTCCTCTCGATAAATTACCAATTGTTGTGGCAATGGGAGGTCAATTAGCACTATCTATTGATCAAGTATAATAAAAATCGTAATAATAATTATAATATACACACTGATAGGCCCATCGCAGCTAATAGGCCGGATATTGTGCTTAAGAACAAGAAAGACCAAAGCTACCTCCTCACTGACATGACGACACCCCTCGACACCAAAATTTCAGTCAAAACCACGAAAAAGCTTAACATATACAAAGATTTGGAAACTGAGGTTGAGACAATGTGGGGCTCAAAACTACAACAGCCCCGGAGGTTATGGGAGCCCTTGGTACCATCAAGAAGGACATGGAAAACTACACCAACAAAATTCCTGGGAAATAACTCTCCTTTAAAAATAACTCTCCTTTCTACGGCCACCCTTCTCAGATGGGTCCTCTCCATCAAGTAGAAACCATCTTTGCCTCCCAACATTCATGGTTTGGACTTGGATGTTGAGACAGAAAATCACTCGCAATTATACTGGTATAGCTATAATAATAATAATAATAATAACATTTATTATTATTATCAGTGGCATTCCTTAGGCAAACCAGAACCCCCGCTTGACTAATAAATTAAATGAGAAAGCAGGCCTCTCACAGTAGCACTCGTTTCTGTCGCCATGGATGCTAGCCAAGAGGGGATTGGATAAGCTTTTGGTCCCAGCGCCCACTGGCGTCACGCCGGAATCTCATTTAACCAAAGTCTTTCTCAAGCACGTTTGAAATATTACAGCTACAGAAATTCCATCTGAATTGTGAACACTGTGTATTTGTCAGACTATTCCTGTCATCTCAGTGCATCGATCAGGATAGATGGTGGACAAAACAGTGGTATCGCATGGTCTGATTGAGGACATTCGGGATGGATTGTACGCAAACTCCTGTCCGCTAACCAGGACTGTTAAATATCTAAACCTCTCGGATCCTCAAGAATTTTTAAAGAAAATATATCCAATGGAGGTGTCAAATACTACAAATGGTTCATAGACCATATCATCACTTATGTCTTCCTCATAATATTAGCAATAGCTATATTTCTTTATGATTGGTTCATACATTTTTCTGGAATAATATTTCCAGAAAAAAAACTGTCTCGGACGGAAATAATACCGTGTAAACTTCAGAAAATCTCAACGTAGGTCAGCGAATGCGAGGAACCTGCACAGATTCATCATCTCTCTTCAATGTTCAAAAAACCAAATGGAAAGCTTATGGACATCTCCATGAGGACGCCGCAGCGTGTGTTTACAATAAACGCCTGAAACATTAAAACTGAATGTGCTCACTGCTGATTATCCTTTGATCTGGTCAGAAAACTGCCATACATTTCCATCCGGCCGGTAAACCAGCAAATGTCAACCATTTACGGAGTAACATTGCAAATATGTAATTAGGATGTTCTCAGCGTTCTGAAGTCAATATTGCAACAATCGGTAGAGAACACTGAAAGCAACGCTGGGTGAGAATACCGAGGGAAAAAATAACATCCTAAGGAAGTTTGCTCTCTAAAGGGTTAAACAAACAAACACCGCGTTCGCGACACTGCTCTTAGATCCTCAGGCGAGACACTCCTCTTTATAGTCAAGAACAAAGCCTATAAGCTAACGAACAGCTATCAAAGTGCAGAGCTGCTTCTTCAAAAAGTCCAACACTCCTTCTCCTCTTCCCTCTCTCTCCCTCCCTTCCTCTCTCTGTCTCTCTCTCTCTCACTCTCATTCTCTCACTATTTCGTAAAGAAAACTCAAATTTTCTCCAGCAGAGTCTTTTCTGAGGAACAGACGGTTTGTGGTTAAATAGCTTGGCTCATGTTATTAATAGGCCAGGCGTCGAGAAAGCGTTCGGCTCGCGGGCAGGGTAATAACAGTGCAGAGGAACACTCGACCACATCGACCTCTTTCAATACCCGGGGTACACCCAGGGAGCAGCCCCTGAGAGGATCGCTACACCGTATGTCCTCAAGCGCGGAGGGCTGGCTAAAGACAGTACAAAGGTTAGGGGTCAAACAAAAAACAAGTGCGCAGCCCCCCACTCTTCCACCAGCCACAACAGATTCCCACATAAATACAGTGTGACCCCAGCCATCGGACAGACAACTGCATGCACACCAGACATGAACCGTTCCTCAGAAAAGCAACACCCAGCGGCTAAAAACCAAAAACACAGCCGAGTAAGGAAACACCACAGAGCAACAGCTGGAGAATCAGACAGATCCTGGAAGGGCTGTGAACGAGGACTGCTGGCCGAACGTAAAAAGGACACAGATGTGGAACACCCTGTTTGCATTAGCCCAAAAGGTCCTCTATCGCTGTGGCCTAAAGAATGATGAGGAAACCTCACCCCAATAGTTCTCCAAAGAGGAGAGAGAGAGCAAGAGGAACAGAGAGAGAGAGAGAGATAGAGAAAGAGGAGAGAGAACTGCCATTTTTAAGGAGATACAGCAACGATGGTGCACTGTAGTAAATTTCAAGCTGGTTTAGCTTAACAACGAAGGTTCACCAGCTGCCTAAAAATGCGAGAAAACTCAACCTCAAGAAAAGCATTGCTTCAACTCGCAATTAGTCAAAACAATAGATGACATTTAATTTAATTGTTGAAAATTTATAAGCTTGAGTTCAGAATCTAAAACTCGTCATAAGAGGTGGATTTAAAGAGAAGAAAAATGTGAACATAACTTAATGTGGCAATAAATGTTTTACAGTGTGCCATTTTTGCGAGAAACGAGGAGGGCAGGCGTCATTTTTTGTTGGGAAACTGGTAAGAGAGGTGTAGTTTTGGTGGGAAATGAGAGGGAAGGCGCCGTTTTTGGAAGGAAACTGGTAAGAGAGGTGTAGTTTTGGTGGGAAATGAGAGGGAAGGCGCCGTTTTTGGAAGGAAACTGGTAAGAGAGGTGTAGTTTTGGTGGGAAATGAGAGGGAAGGCGCCGTTTTTGGAAGGAAACTGGTAAGAAGAGGAACAGTTTTGGCGGGAAAAAGCAGACGGCCATGTTGGCAGGAAGCTCACCAGGCCGTCACAGTTACTGATGGCGACGGAGGCTTCCCTCTCGCCGCTGACGTCGCCCACGTAGAGACAGTCGCTGTGTAGTGGCTCAGACCGCTTAATTTCGCCATCGCCGTCGCCGCTATCGTCCTGCCACTCCACCTTGGCTCCGGGAGCCACCAGCCGAGCGTTGTGGCGCAGGCGCAGGTGAAACTCCCGGCCGAAGACGGAGACGTTGTAGAAGATCCGCTCCTGAGGCTCTTCCTCCTGCTCCTCCTCCTCCGCCGCGCCCGCCTCTCTCCGCTGGCGCCTACGGGGCTGCCCCCCCGACCGGCTGCGGGACACCGCGTGCGACAGGAACCTGCCCTCAGCGTCGGTGCTCACCGGCCTGACCAGTCCATACTCCCCCAGCACATGCTGCAGGGAGTCTACGGGGGGGAGAGAGAGAGAGAGAGAGAGAGAGAGAGAGAGAGAGAGAGAGAGAGAGAGAGTGCGCAAGAGATAGAGAGGGGGAGAGAGAGAGAGATAGAGAGAGCAAGAGATGGGTCAAACACACATATAATATACACACTGTATACACACTCACATACATCTATACACACACACTCACGTTCACACCCATATATATACACACACTCGCACACTCACATACTTGTATACACACACACTCACATTCACACCCATACATACACACACTCACACGCTCACATACAAGTATACACACACACTCACATCCACACCCATATATACACACGCTCACTCATGTAAATAAACACACAAACGTATAAACACACATACATACAAACAGATAACAGACACACATATGAGTGTAAACAAGCACACACAAGCGTGCGCACATGCACATACACATGCAAAATCACAAATGCAAACATAAACAGAAGACATAAACAAAAGCATTCAAACTAATGCGCACACACACTCATTAACTCACGCATGCAGAAGGCATACACACACTCACACAGACACACATACACTCACACACACACCTACAGACATTCAGAAACGCCAATGAACATCCAGACATAAACACAAATACAAAGACACAGACATGTATACACACACTGATACACACATTCACATGTATACAATCACACATATACAAATATGACCTCCTGCATGCACACGCAAAATTATTTACACACAAACACATATACAGACAAAGACAAGCATATATATATATATATATATATATATATATACACACACACACACACGCACACACACACATTGACAGGAATACATACATTCACAAAAACACACATCACTCGCAAACCGACATGAACACCCATATAAACATACACACACACACACGCTCACACTCCCAAAACACATGAAGACAGATGCACACTCAAATCTTACTCTCTCAACACATACTGCAGGAGGCATATACAAAAAAGAGGATCACAAATACACACACACACACACACACACACACACACACACGTACACATACACAAGCTCGCACACAAACACTCACAAGTGCAGTTCACAGCACACACATATCAAATGCTTCTTGGAATTTAACGCACTGCAAAAGGGCTTGCACTCACTGTCAACATATATGCACACTTTCTGTAAAAGTTATCTCCCACTTCACCGACACGAGCGGCAGATAAATAAAAATCAATTGATACATGCGCACAAAAATGGACATATTTATGCAATCATAATTCAAAATGGTAGATGCAATTTAAACACACTGCCATGTATGCTCAACTTTCACCACATCGTGACCAGTCACACCTTTCTTCACTATGAGAAGAACTGATTCAAGGCACAATGAGGTGTAGAGCAAATATTCTCTGGGATGAAAATTACGTCTCTGAAATATACCTGGCCCGTGAAAAGAAAGCACTCAGTCTATTTTCGAAGCAACTGCACTTATGAAGGAAAGACGAAGAACGGGAGAAATACAAATATAATCGAGTTTTGCTGCCTGCGCATGACACTTCTTGCGCCCGGAGAGCAGCAGGATGGAGAGGAGCCGATGAGATCAAGGTGATAATTGCGGTTCTTACACGCTGAATAATGTTTTCTCACCGGCAGAAAACCGCTGGGAAACTGAAAGGGTCTGAAAAGATCGCTTCCTCCACGTCGAATGCAGAACTGATAGGTACCTGCGTGTTCAGTTTACTAAAGAAAAGAGTTTCCTATTAATGCAAGGGCCTACACCTGAACAGCTCTTCTGCTGCAGCATTAGCGATATTAAAAGAATAGTAATCAAGCAATTTCAGTTCATAACAATAATAATAATTATAATAATAATAATAATGTAATATCCTCACATAAAAACAAGTACTACAATACTATCCGTTCCAGCATTGTGTGGTCTTCAATCTGGAATGCCCGTTGTCAAGCATTATAGTTATTCCTAGTAAACACCGTAATAATTACGTCAAATTGCTTCAATTGCTTAAACCAAATCAAAACGTGAACATATTTCCGCTTAAATGCTGCCGAGCTTCGCAGATAATCTCATCCAAATCAGAGCATCAAACGGCAGTAAATACCGACTCAAAAGGTGCCAAATTCACACCCAGCATGTGGAGATGCTCTTCCAATGCGAGAGAGATATACGGACAAACGTTCACTTTAATGTTTTTTTCCACACCATTTTTAGAACCAACTGACAGTGTGACTTTCGGTGTTAGGAAGACATGAACAGTAAAATAAAGCGCAAACGCTTTCATTATTTACCACTGTTAAATAAAACACTGTTCCCAATATTACCTCCCATACGTCACAAGAGTAACATTCATTTAAGACCATCACTCTCGTTTATCTCTAATTAAGTGATGATGCGGAAATCTTAAATGCCAGCACTGGATGCAAACAAAGATGCATTTTGAAGTCATCCGTGTTTATTGTAAAATGATAAATGGAGTTGCAACGTTGGCTATCGACTCGCAAAAGTATGCAATCTTCTTCAAAGAAAGCAGATAATAATTTGAAAAGTTTGGCCACGCTGAAAAAAATACCTTTGGGTTATTTTGCACAACTTCGGTAGTTTCGCTTTGCTGCTGAAACAGCTGTACAGTCCACGCTGGAAACGCGAGACGAAACAGAAAGGAAAATGTGATTAATAATTGATACCATGCAACTCTTCCGTTCTGTGACCGATCAATATCTGTCATCACAATCATGATAAATGGGGTGGCCCCTATGGCACGAGCAGTTAGCCGACCAATTTAGATGCAATTTTCAAAATTATTCTGAACGGCGCGCATAAGTACACAGTGGAAAACCCTTTGACTGAGTCGATCTGGGGGGAAAAAATGCTCTCTCCACAATGAAGGCTGATGACATGGCACTCAACAGCACATACAAGAATTTCCTGGGAAAGTCTTGAGAGTCGAGGGAAATAACTTATCGCTAAAATGCGAAGTTATCAAGGACTGTCAACAAAATTATACCGGGTGAGTTGGCTACGGTCGGACACCGGATAGCAGGTAGCGTCACCTTAAGTCTTGGCTATAATACAAAGTGAAAACGTATAAACAACGTACCTACGCTACTGGCGATATAGAGACCGTTCGTGTGCAGAATTAACGGCAAAATAATTAAGAATGCCAATCCAGGCGCAAGATCCATGGCAGCTCCGAACTGCGCACGTGAGAGAGACGGACTTTGGGATCCAGTGTGGTAAAGTTCCCCGCGACCAGCGATCCGCCACACCAGCAACAGAATCCCGCAACTAACTGCAAAGTGCACCAGGAGAGAACGCACTCCCCTTCCTCTCTCTCTTTCTCTCGCTCTCTCTCTCGTCCCCTCCTTGTTTGGTCTCTCTCTCTCTCTCTCTCCTTGCTTTGTGCCTTCAGTTTACTCCCAAGTCCACGCGCTCATGCGCCCACACATTATCTCTCAGACGGAGAGAGGGAGCGGAGATGGAGAGATGGCGATAGGCTGCTTTCTCAACACTGAAAGCTCAAGCCAAGGGCGGTATTGCGCGTGAAGTCGCATTGATTGACAGAAAATCGCTGATAACCAACAACAAGTTAAGAGAAACACAGTCAGTTGCTCGTGATGCAGCAAAGTTCTAAAATGTTCGTTATTTATAGCGAGGGCGGTACGATCTGCGATCTTTTCTCGCCCTTACAATCTCTGTTTCGGGTTGCGCCCTCTCGCTCGTATCGTACTTCGAGCGCATCGCTTGCATAAAGTTCTTGCCGCCTCTCGGCTCCTCGGTACACTCTGGAAAAAGCGAAACTGTTGGTGCAAGAGCGCCCTCTGCATTTATAAATCGAACTCACACACGGTGTGGCAATGTGAAGTCGATTAGCACTATCAATTGACCAAGTAATAATAATGATAATAATAATAATAATAAAGAACTATTATTATTATTACTATTATCACAATAATAATAAGTGTTATTATTTATTAATAATAATACTACAACTACTACTAATAATTATTATTATTATTATGACATTGCATGAAATGAGTTCTAATAGGGTAGTTCTCCTACGTGAATCAGTGATTTTTCTCTGCTTAATAAACAGTTTTTATTCCTCAAAAAAGCAAAGACGCTTGATTGGACTGTTAAAAGCCAGTGACGGACAGAAAAGAGTTAGAGGGAAAACTCACTCTAACAGCACTCTTGTTTGCTGCAGCTCTCCTCAACAACAGTCTTACCGAAGGCACATCCATCATTCTTCTGCAGGAGCTAGGGGCAATCCCACAATGCAACGGGGAAATGTAGAAACACAACCTGGACAGTTAATTGATCCATCACAATGCATCACTCTCCATTCCTGCAGGTTCTCACGACAGGCACTGATTTGCCCAATTCTAATAATTAGCACCTCAACTGGATCTCTAGCAGTGAATCAGGTGTCCTTTATAAGGGTCGTAGTGCAAATAAACGATGTGGTAGATCTATTGGAGCAGGGACAGGGCACCCCTGCATTCAAGGAACGATTGCACTATTTCCATTGAACTGTAACAGAAATGAACCTTTGACCTGGAAGTGTTTGAGAATTTCTTCTATCTACTCCGGCCAGGGAACTCTGTGAGAAAGTCCTGAAATTGTGCACCTACGGGGTACCCAAAATTGACATACTAACAACCCACCCGCCCCCGCCCCCGCTCCTGCACACTTACAGCAAGAAAGACAGTTCAAAAGCAAACAAATTAAGCATGTTTATGAGATACCTGCCATTATTTTTGATGCTGATATCTATGATGACCAATTTCAAATGATTATTTTTATATATCTTTTTTCATTTTGAATGAGTTCCATAAATTCTTGCAGATGTCACTCAGGACAGTTTTGTAGAGATATAAGTTCACTTAAAGTACTGCTTGGAGCTTCTTCTTTAGACTCTGTAATCTGTACAGGCTACAATTTAGTATATTTATCGTTTTCAAGTCCAGTGTTCTGGCATTCAGATGCAAAAAGAAAAAACTGTCTCACAGTCCATACACTTATGGACCTCTCTGTACATGATTTGGCTTGGACTTGAGACATCGTGCCACCACTTGTGAACTAAAAATGGCTTTCATGTCTTCATCTGTGCTTCAAGCATACAGCATCCATTTTTCTAGAAAAAAAAAAAGTGGGGAAAAAAAACATTCAGATTAATTTGTGCCAAATCTTCATCTGTCACGCGATTGGAAAGGCGTATAGCTGTTCTGTTGAGCTAATATTTAACGCTACAGTCAGTAATCTGCAACAGATGCCCGATTGGAATCAAGAGGTGCCGCCACAAAAAAATACAGTTATTGGCATAATTTGTATTTACCAAAATATTGTAGTCTGATACTGCTAGGGAAACCAGAGACTTATCAGGAATTTGGATTCTGTTTCATAAAAGATCTGTGTGAAAGATCACTGAGCTTATGTTTGCATTATGACAGAAATTCCTGTCTTTTGCGCAGAGTCAGACCCAATAATTTTGCCATGACTTCATATTCATCTTTGCATGTTAATCCCCATCTGTCATCAGATAGAATAGCCATCCACCCAAAACTGTCCCGCACGCCCATATTAAGCCACCAAAACAAAGATGAGAAATCTGTATGGATCAATAGCCGTACTCTGTACTAAAAAAATGCTAATATGATCTGAAAGTTCTCACTAAGGACACTGAGCTGCTGAAAGACAGAACTTTTCGTATGCCAAAAAACAGACTCGGGTTATGTGCTCCATTTAGAGTTATTGTGACCAAAGACTGAGCTGGCTGAAGCATGCTAATGCTACAGCAAAGACAGATGGTGGTTTGACTCGCTGTTAGCGAACCCATCATCAGCCCTTTTTCCTGGGTGTGTGCGCTACTATATACGCAAATAGGTTGTCTTCAAAACGAGCTGTGACCCGCTTCAGTGGACTTCACTCAAGTCTCTTAACCTTTCTGTTCATGGTTATGTCTGGTTTCCTCCTGTGTTCAATCTGACCTCTGTCTAGTTTAGTATCTCAAGAGCTGAGCAAGTGAATATGGGGTCTTCTTATCCGTCAGAAGATGAGACTTCTCTCATCATTTTTCGCTGCGGAAAATGAACCCTTTGAGCACCGAATACATTCTTAAGGAATTAAAAATGCAGTCCCGAGCTGTTGAAAACCTATCATGTGGCAACTTTTAAACAAGTTGCCACATGATAGGTTTTCAACAGCACCTGATTTTGATATCTCATATCATCTCTGAAAGGGTTAAGGAAGGGCAGTGTGGTGGCTTGCACTGTTGCCTCATGGTGAGACGGTCCAGGATTTGGGTAAGAACTAGAGTTTGCATGTTTCCTTCATGTCTGCGTTAGTTCCCTTAGATCTCCTTCCACATTCCAAAAACACCCGGGTAACGTAAACCGTCGGCTCTGAACTGTCAGTAGCAAGGAATGTGCGAGCGAATGCTGTATCCGGCTTATGATGGATTTTGATGATCCAGGGAGTTTTTTTCAATGTTCGCCCATTGCATGCTGGGATGCGCTCCTCCCAACGCTCTTGGTTAAAATGAAACATGTAAACAATGCAGTCCCAGATCTGAACTCAGCAACTGTTTCTTCGGACTTTCATTACCAACTGTCTCCACAAACAAAAACAACAGAAAATTTGGCCGTCGGTTCCGAGTGTTTCGAGAGTTCTTGGCTCATCTGTTGGCGGCATGTTCACCTGCTTTCATTCCCTTCGAGCGAATTATTAATAATTCCAACATAATTTTGAAATGCTTATCGACCCTTTATCCCCCTTGAAAAGAAAATGCTAAAATTGATTTTAAACACTGCGCACACACATCAAAGAACAAAAACAGCATAATTTGAGGTTAGCCCAAAGAGGCCACACATCAGGTCTTGACACGTTATCAATACAAAACGAGCACTGTCATGCCTGTCTCCGTGGCCGTATTATGATAGTATAATAGTAGTAAAAGTCTAAATAGCAATATTTAAAGGCAACGCACCATCCATCCTGGCCTTTCAAGAAAACAAACCGACTTGGGTTGCATGACAGCGTCTTCAAGTGTAAGTTTGTCAGATGCTCTTGGCATCGTGGTTGTGTTTTCCGAAGTCCACATGAATTCTCCCTCACGTCTTTCCTGACCTCTTGACCTTTGCCATTGTGGCAAAAGAAAAGTGGTGAGGAAGGAGATGATAAGGCATAATTTTTTTTGACTATTTGAGCGGAAGCCAGGTCAGGGCCATAGGGGGTCTGGTAGTGAAGACTATCCCAGCATGCACCTGGTAAATGGCAGGAGTGAGCCCTCAAAGGTTCCCTATTCCATCGCAGGGCACTCATACCTTTTACTCACACCCACACTTACGGCTAATTTTCATTCCGCGAGTGATCGTCCTAACACGCTTTGGCCAGCGGGATGAAACCAGAGTACCTGTAAGTAACCCCTACAAACACGGGAAAACATGCAAACTCCTCACAGAGAAGAAGCACTGATTTGAAGGACCTTTTTGCTGTTAGATAACAGTGAGGCCCTCGGCCCCATCGTGCCGCCCAGCTTCCCTGGTTCAATTAAGGTAATTATGGGGAAAATCAGGTCAGCAAGGGCTTAGCTGGAGCCGAGGTCCTCAAACCTCACGTCTCTTGCAACATCGGGCGGCGCGGCCGTGCTTTAAGCCAAACAACCACCGATTAATCAGCAAGAGCACCCCCGGGCTTACGTAAAAAGGACATCGCAGCCAAAGCAGCGCAATAGGGTCAGTTTGTGCAGAAGATTTGTCCTCAAAAAGAGAGAGCCATCGTCCTCCCCGTTCCAGTCTGAAAACATCCTCTCTGTTCATCTCAGACCTCAAGGTCTTTCACATTTTTTTCTTGAGCAAAACATGGGATGAATTAGCGACAAAAACACTGCCGTTATTGTGATTGTGCAAGACAGTCCCAAGTACTTGGAGAGACTTTTTAAAAAAATAAGTGAACTTGCATTCAACTCTGAAACTGAAAGCAGATCAAATAACTGTGCAGCGACATGTTGCGATGGACCGTCCCCACAAGCGTGCTTGCGAGCACACTTAAACAGAACGCTCCTCGTTATGTGAACGTTTTCTGTTTTTTGGCCCTGCACAAACGGAGGTCATCGGCAGGCTTCCGCTGTCCGCTCTCTCGCTTTGCTCCCAATCCAGATTTCTGCGGGGTAGGGCGTGCGTGAGATGCCGTCTGGCGAAAAGTGCATCTTTGTTTGTGCTCCTTTGGCAGCAGAATAAAGCTGGAGTGTTAATGTTCCGCTTACGCTGAAACACGCGGAGCCGTCGAGGAGCTTTACAGACTGAGGCCATTGGGGTTTTTTGGCCTTGTGTTCTGCTGAGAACATATTTTGTTATTTTTTTTTGTTTTTTTTTATTTTTTCCATAGATGCCTCTGGTGAAAAGCCAGTTAAAATAATTGTGATGAGGAAACAATAGAGAGAAACAGGGGTAGAGACCCTGGAGCAGTTTTTGGGTTAAGAGCTTTGCTCAAGGCTCTGAACAGCTGAATTCCTGCAGACTTCATCTCTCCAAATCAAGTCAGAATTCCAAGCCCAACCAAGAGCTTCAACCAGCAACTCAACCAGCAGTTGAAAGAGAAGCAATGCACTGTAAGGTCAGCCTGAGCCCCTGGGCAGTTTGGCCCAATGCAAGAACATATTTTACTTACTATCGGTGGGGATGGTTCCTTTCTTGTCATATATTAAAGATAAAATGCGTTGATTCAGTTGATTGGGCTGTTCAGATCTCTAAGAGGACCTGCAATGAGCTGTAATTCAAGAAATGCCACACCTCCTATACTCCACCACACCCTCTGGAATTCATAACCAAGTAAAAACAAGTTTTTACATTACCGATGTTTAGCTGATGCCATAATGCAGAGTGACTAACAGTCCATTACGATTAGCAGGGGCCAATCCCATCTGAAGCAATGAGGGGCCAAGGGCCTTGCTCAAGAGCCCAAAAGCTGCACTTATCACATGATTATGCCTCTGACCATGACGCAATGGGCGAGAAGCAAACTTTTCCGATTGCCCGTCTGCACATCCGTCCTTCACACCGTCCGTCACAAATATCTTCTCTGAGCTAAATCTGTGGATAGAGAGGACATATTGTGACCATATCAAAGACTCCCAACAAAGGGTAACTGAGCTGATAAGGTTTGGGAGTTCATCGGGTCAAAGGTCAAGGTTACATATGGTTAGTTTTATGTTGGGACGAAGGATCAACTTTCAGGGCATATGATGCTATAGCAGGCAGATAAACAGCAATCAGCACTACGGTTGAGATCTACTGTACCGTTCAAAAGTTTTAGAACACTCCAATTATTCCAGTTTTTTAATAGAAAATTTAGCAGTTTAATGTCTCATCGTACTCTGGAATTATAGCGTAGACATGATAGAACAAATTAATAATTGAAGTTAAAAAAATAAATCATGGAATTAATTTATAAACCAAAATGTATTTTAAATTTTTGACTCAAAGTGCCCACCTTTGGCAGATATAACGGCTAAACACACCCATGGCATTCTTCCTGCAATGGAAATCAAATATTCTTCAGAAAGTTCTTCCCAACTCTGTTGCAGAAGTTCCCATAAATGTGTGGCAGTTGTAGGTTACTTTGCTTTCACTCTTCTGTCCAGTTCATCCCAAACCATCTCGATGGGGTTAAAGTCTGGAGACTGTGCTGCCACTCCCATGTTTTCAAGCTCACCATCTTGTTCTTTTTTCCAAAGGTAGTTCCGGCAGAGCTTGGATTTATGCCATTATCTTGCTGTAGGAAGAAACACTGACCAACTAGGCGCATACCAGAGGGTACTGCATGGCGCTGTTGAATGCTGTGGTAGCCGTGTTGGTTCAGGGTGCCTTTCACTCTATAAGTCACTGACCCTGGATCCAGCAAAACAGCCCCAGACCATCACACTTCCTCCTCCATGCTTGACAGTTGAAGTCACATACTGAGAAACCATCCTTTCATATACTTGATGGCATACAAAAAAACCTGGGTAACCTTACCTTTTGTTTAAAAGAGAGTTTACCACTTACCTTTGTACCATTTCAAACTATTCTTTGGACTAAGACTGCGTAATTTAAAAAAAAAACTGGAAAAATTGGGGTATCATAAAACTTTTGACTGGTAGTGTACATGCTATGGCTACCGTGAGGTCGGAAATAACCAAGATTCCGCATCCCAGTGAAGTTTTAGCCTGCCACTATTGTGGCCTCCATTTAGTCTGCAACCTGTTATTGCCTCAAGAACTTTGTTTATAGACTCATTTACCAGTCAGTAAGTTTGTTGCCGAAAAAAACATCAAAAACTTTTTGCCCTGTAGGGTTAGAGTAACTCACCCAAGCCACTGGTCCCTCAGGCCCTTCACTCATTCACGATGTCCTTTCGCTGTCATGTAAGAATCACTCACTCAGTCACTGTGTCCATGTGCTGTCCACTAAGAATCATTCACTCATTGACTGTGTCCTTGTGCTGTCCTGTAAGAATCATTCACTCATTTGCGCTGTCCTGTAGCAGTCATTTCCTCATTCAGTGTGTACTAGCGCTGTCCTGTAAGAATCATTCACTCACTCTGTGTCGTTGCGCTGTCTTGTAAGAATCATTCAGTGATTCCCTGTGTACTTGCTCTGTCCTGTAAGAATCATTCACTCATTCACTGTGTCCATGCGCTGTCCTGTAAGAATCATTCACTCATTCACTGTGTCCATGCGCTGTCCTGTAAGAATCATTCACTCATTCACTGTGTCCATGCGCTGTCCTGTAAGAATCATTCACTCATTCATTGTGTCCTTGCGCTGTCTTGTGAGAATCATTCACTCACTCAATGAGTCCTTGCACTGTCCTGTAAGAATCATTCACTCATTCACAGTGTCCTTGTGTCCTTGCGTTTTCATGTAAGAGTCATTTACTCATTGACTGAGTGCTTGTGCTTTCCTGTAAGAATCATTGACTCACTTACGGTGTCCTTGCCTGTAAGAATCACTCACTCACTCACTGTGTCCTTCCGCTGTCCTGAAAGAATCATTCACTGTGTCCTTGCATTTCCTGTAAGAGTCATTCACTCATTGACTGTGTCCTTGTGCTGTCCTTAAAGAATCGTTCATTCACTTGCTGTGTCCTTCCGCTATCTTGTAAGAATCACTCACTCATTCACTGTGTCCTTGCACTGTCATTTAAGAATCTTTCACTCACTCACTGCTTCCTTGCGCTGTCCTGTAAAAATCTGAGAAAGGAGCAATATACTCAAGTAGAAATAGACCATTTGTTTATTTCTCTTGTTTTACCTAATTTTATATATGGTCTATCAGTTTATGGGTCATCTGTATCAGATCTCAACATTATTTAGTTTCAGAAAATCAATCAGTTGAGCGTTCAAGTGGGTAAAAATCCAGACAAAACCAGGAAGGTGCTCTTTAGTATGGAGTTGGCATATGAAACAAACAAACAGATGATCTAAGGCAACCCTTCTGGTATAAACATAAAAAGCCTTTATTACTTGGCTAGTTCACAATAGAACAATAAAATGCCTACATGTTTCGGCAGGTAGCCTTCATCAGGGCAAAATGGAAAATTTTGCCCTGATGAAGGCTACCTGCCGAAACATGTAAGCATTTTATTGTTCTATTATTATTTAGTTTTTTTTAGATAGATGTCATAAGCGTTGTTTCATTTCTTACCCAATTACTATTCAGAATTTATTAATTAAGCAAGACAGCCACATTTTCCAAAAAGCTATATCTGTAGACAACCATCCGCTCAGTTCCAATGTACCATCTAAGAAGGACTGTCAGGATGAACTTCGTAAGAGTCGATGTGCACGCCCCAAAATTAGGACGGAGCGCTTTATGAACACTTTTGTGAATAGATTAATTTTCAAGTATGATTTAGCTAAGTAGTTGTTTGTTTTTAATTTTATTGTCATTGTCTTTTTAATTAATATTGTCACATAAGATATGTACTTTTATCTTGTGAAGAATAAATTAAATGAAAATTATTCACTCGTTCCCCGTGTCCTGGCGCTTTCCTGTAAAAATCATTCACTCATTCACTGTGTCTTTGCCCTGTCTTTTACATGTCTTTCACTCATTCACTGTCTTTGCGCTGTCCTGTCAGAATCATTCACTCATTCACTGTGTCCTTGTGCTGTGCTGTAAGAAATATTCACTCATTCACTATGTCCTTGCGCTGTCCTATAAGAGGCATTCACTTATTCGCTGTGTCCCTGCACTGTCCTGTAAGAATCATTCATTCATTTACTGTGTCCTTGTGCTGTCCTGTAAGAGTCATTCACTCATTCACTGTGTCCTTGCATTGTCCTGTAAGAATCATTCACTCACTCAATGTGTCCTTTTGCTGTCCTGTGAAAACCATTCACTGACGGACTGTGTCCTTGCGCTGTCCTGTAAGAATAATTCACTCATTCAATCTGTACATTCATGGTCCTTTAAGAGTCATTCACTCATTGACTGTGTCCTTGTGGTGTCCTGTAAGAATAATTCACTCACTTACTGTGTCCTTGCGCTGTCCTGTAACAATCACTCACTCATTCACTGTGTACTTGCCCTCTCCTTTAAGAGTCATTCACTTATTCACTGTGTCCTAGCGCTGTCCTGTAAAAATAATTCACTCATTCCCCTTGTCCTTGTGCTTTCCTGTAAGAATCATTCACTCACTTATCGTGTCCTTGCCCTATCCTGTAAGAATCACTCACTCATTTACTGTGTCCTTGTGCTGTCGTGTAAGAATCATTCTCTCACTCACTGTGTCCTTGCGCTGTCCTTTAAGAGTCATTCAATCACTCACTGTGTCATTTTGCTGTCCTGTGAGAATCATTCCCTGAGGCACTGTGTCCTTGCGCTGTCCGGTAAGAATCATTCACTCATTCACAGTGTCCTTGCGCTGTCCTGTAAGAGTCATTCACTCATTGACTGTGTCCTTTTGCTGTCCGGTAAGAATCATTCACTCTTTACTGAATCCGTGTGTTATCCAGTAAGAATCAATCACTCATTCACTGTGTCCTTGCCCTGTTCTGTAACAATCATTCACTCACTAATTGTGTCCTTTTGCTGCCCTGTGAGAATCATTCCCTAGCGCACTGTGTCCTTGCGCTGTCCTGTAAGAATCATTCACTCACTCACTGTGCTCTTGCGCTGTCCTGTTAGAATCAGTCACTGACTTACTATAGCTATGCGCTATCCTGTAAGAATCACTCACTCATTCTCTGTGTCCTTGCGCTGTCCTGTAAGAATCGTTCATTCTTTCACTGTGTCTTTGTGCTGTCCTGTAAGAATCTGTCCTGGAAAAAATCATTCACTCATTCACTATGTTCTTGTGCTGTCCTATAAGAATCATTCACTCATTCACTGTGTCCTTTTGATGTCCAGGAAGAATCATTCACCCACTCACTGTGTCCCTGCCCTGTCTTGTAACAATCGTTCACTCATTGACTGTGTCCTTGTGCTGTCCTGTAAGAATCAGTCACTCATTCACTGTGTCCCTGCACTGTCATGTAAGAATCATTCACTCATTCACTGTGTCCTTTTAATGTCCTGAAAGAATCATTCACCCACTCACTGTGTCCTTGCCCTGTCTTGTAAGAATCATTCAGTCACTCACTGTGTCCTTGTGCTGTCATGGAAGAATCATTCACTCAGTCACTGTGTCCTTGCACTGTCCTGTTAGGATCATTAACTCATTCACTGTGTCCTTGCGCAGTGCTGTAAGAGTCATTCCCTCATTTACTATGTCCTTGTGCTGTCCTATAAGAATCATTCACTAACTCAATGTGTCCTTACGCTGTCCTTTAAGAGTAATTCACTCCTTCACTTTGTCCTTTTGCTGTCCTGTAAGAGTCATTTTACTCATTGACCATGTCCTTGTACTGTCCCGTGAGAATCATTCACTCATTTACTTTGTCCTTGCGCTATCCTTTAAGAATCACTCACTCATTGACTGTGTCCTTGTGCTGGCCTGTAAGAGTCATTGACTCACTCACTGTGTCCTTTTACTGTCCTGTAAGAATCATTCATTCACTCCCCGTGTCCTTGCACTGTCCTGTACGAATCATTCACTCATTCACTGTGTCCTTCGCTGTCCTGTAAGAGTCATTCACTCATTGACTGTGTCCTTGCGCTGTCATGTAAGAATCATTCACTCACTCACTGTGTCTTTGCGCTGTCCTTTAAGAGTCATTTACTCATTCACTGTGTCGTTGCACTGTCCTGTAAGAATCATACACTTATTCACTGTTTAAATGCCCCCTCCTGTAAGAATCATTCACTCACTCACAGTATCCTTGCGCTGTCCTGTAAGTCATTCACTCACTCACTGTGTCCTTGCGCTGTCCTGTAAGAATCATTCACTCACTCACTGTCTTTGCGCTGTCCTTTAAGAGTCATTTACTCATTCACTGTGTCGTTGCACTGTCCTGTAAGAATCATACACTTATTCACTGTTTCAATGCCCCCTCCTGTAAAAATCATTCACTCACTCACTGTATCCTTGCGCTGTCCTGTAAGTCATTCACTCACTCACTGTGTCCTTGCGCTGTCCTGTAAGAATCATTCACTCACTCACTGCGTCCTTGCGCTCTCCTGTCAGAATCATTCCCTCATTCACTGTGTCCTTGTGCTGTCCTGTAAGACGCATTCACTCATTCACTGTGTCCTTGTGCTGTCCTGTAAGAAGCATTCACTCATTCACTGTGTCCTTCCGCTTTCATGTAAGAAGCATTCACTTATTCACCGTGTCCTTGCGCTGTCCTGTAAGAATCATTCACTCATTCACTGTGTCCTTGCGCTTTCATGTAAGAATAATTCACTCATTCACTGTGTCCTTGCGCTTTCATGTAAGAATCATTCACCCACTCACGGTGTCCTTGCGCTGTCCTGTGAGAATCATTCACTCATTCACTGTGTCCTTGCGCTGTCCTGTGAGAATCATTCACTCATTCACTGTGTCCTTGCGCTTTCATGTAAGAAGCATTCACTTATTCACCGTGTCCTTGTGCTGTCCTGTAAGAATCATTCACTAATTCACTGTGTCCTTGCGCTTTCATGTAAGAATCATTCACTCACTCACTGTGTCCTTGCGCTGTTCTGTAAGAAGCATTCACTTATTCACCGTGTCCTTGCGCTGTCCTGTAAGAATCATTCACTCATTCACTGTGTCCTTGCGCTTTCATGTAAGAATCATTCACTCACTCACTGTGTCCTTGCGCTGTCATGTAAGAATCATTCACTTATTCACCATGTCCTTGCGCTGTCCTGTAAGAGTCATTCACTCATTGACTGTGTCCTTGCGCTGTCATGTAAGAATCATTCACTTATTCACCGTGTCCTTGCGCTGTCCTGTAAGAATCATTCCCCCACTCACTGTGTCCTTGCGCTGTCATGTAAGAATCATTCACTCACTCACTGTGTCCTTGCGCTGTCCTGTAAAACTGACGGAGCTCTAAGATGGCTGACCACTAACAGAACTTCCACACCAACATGGATGTAATCCATACAGCAGTCCAAATCAGCCGCGGTAACGATGACAATATATGGTTATGTTTATCCCTCTGTCCCAGGAGGCAATTAGAGCCAAATCAAGAGACAGCTACTGCAAGAAAAAGCTTATGTCGAGTTTTTCTGAGCTGCCACTTAATTATTTCTGTTTCGGTGGACAGTTTGAGGCCCCTTACGCTTAGAGGTCATTGGCCAAGAGCGCCATATGCAAAAACATTAATTAGCATATTAATGAGGGGGGCCTGCATTTCGATGGCAGTCTGTTAAAAGTAGGGGAGACTTTGTATTCATGTATACATACGTGTCGGTTTGAAAAGTGCGTGCATGTTAATGACATATCAATTTTAATGTGTTACCCTTGGCTCCTTGATGAGCGAGGCTTCGAATTCGAGCAGCGGCCGTCCTTGGTCAGGTCAGGAACATGGTGGCCATTTGTGTGCATGAATTTGCATTGTATGGGGACGATTTCTAACCACACACTGACTGTGAAAGTCTGTGCGAGACAGGGATGGCTGTTTAATGAGCTCTTGGGCTCTCTACCTGCTAATTCACTTAATAAACAGTGTCGAGTCATTGCACTGGACTGTACTTATGGTCTAACTCACGGGCAGACGTAATCATTACTCAGCAACAATCGCTAAAATTGCTGAGAGACAGAGGGAGGGAGGGGGAGAGAAAGAGAGGTAAAGCAGGTCAATCCCATCATTGTTAAGGTCAGGCATATGAACTGGATGTTTGGTATATTTAACTCTATATGCCCCCCGTATCATATATGATACACCAAATTTGAAGGACTATGTCCACCTGGTAAGATGCAACACAACAACTACAGCTCACTGTATCGTACCTGATACACAGTGCTGCCACCTGGAAGGAAGAAGTGAGATTACAGGAGTCTCTCCCCTAGTCACTCATTTTAATGTAGTAGCTCCCATGTGAATGGGAATTTATGAATTTCCTTGGACTTTGGCAGTGAAGTTTGGCATTCCAAGGTAAATATAACACGAAGACTTATTCTTATACAAACCCCAAAACCAGTGAAGTTGGCACGTTGTGTAAATCGTAAATAAAAACAGAATACAATGATTTGCAAATCCTTTTCAACCTATATTCAATTGAATACACTGCAAAGACAAGTTACTTAATGTTCGAACAGGTGAACTTTGTAATTTTTTGCAAATATTAGCTCATTTGGAATTTGATGCCTGCAACATGCTTCAAAAAAGCTGGCACAAGTGGCAAAAAAGACTGAGAGAGTTGAGGAATGCTCATCAAAAACTTATTTGGAATATCCCACAGGTGAACGGGCTAATTGGGAACAGGTGGGTGCCATGAATGGGTATAAAAGCAACTTCCCTGAAATGCTCAGTCATTCACAAACAAGGATGGGGCGAGGGTCACCACTTAGTGAACAAATGCGTTAGCTGATTGTCGAACAGTTTAAAAACAACATTCCTCAACGAGCTATTGCAAGAAATTTAGGGATTTCATCCATAATATCGTCAAAAGGTTCAGAGAATATAGAGAAATCACTGCACGTAAGCGACAAGGTCGAAAACCAACATTAAATGCCCGTGACCTTCAATCCCTTAGGCGGCACTGCATCAAAAACCGACATCAGTGTGTAAAGGACATCACCACATGGGCTCAGGAACACTTCAGAAAACCACTGTCAGTAACTACAGTTTGTCGCTACATCTGCAAGTGCAAGTTAAAACTCCATAATGCAAAGTGAAAGCCATTTATCAACAGCACCCAGAAACGCCGCCGGCTTTGCTGGGCCCAAGCTCATCTAAGATGGACTGATGCAAAGTATAAAAGTGTTCTGTGGTCTGACGAGTCCACATTTCAAATTGTTTTTGGAAACTGTGGACGTCGTGTCCTCCGGACCAAAGAGGAAAAGAACCATCCAGACTGTTATAGGCGCAAAGTTCAAAAGCCAGCATCTGTGATGGTATGGGGGTGTATTGGTGCCCAAGGCATGGGCAACTTACACATATGTGAAGGCACCATTAATGCTGAAAGGTACATACAGATTTTGGAGCAACATATGTTGCCATCCAAGCAACGTCTTTTCATTACGCCCCTGCTTATTTCAGCAAGACAATGCCAAGCCGCATTCTGCATGTGTTACAACAGCATGGCTCCGTAGTAAAAGAGTGCGGGTACTAGACTGGCCTGCCTGTAGTCCAGACCTGTCTCCCATTGAAAATGTGTGGCGCATTATGAAGCGTAAAATACGACAACGGAGACCCCGGACTGTTGAACAACTTAAGCTGTACATCAAGCAAGAATGGGAAAGAGTTCCTCCTGAAAAGCCTCAAAAATTGGTCTCCTCAGTTCCCAAACGTTTACAGAGTGTCGTTAAAAGGAAAGACGATGTAACACAGTGGTAAAAAAGCCCCTGTGCCAACTTTTTTGCAATGTGTTGCTGCCTTTAAATTCTAAGTTAATGATTATTCGCAAAAAAAAAATTAAGTTTCTCAGTTTGAACATTAAACATCTTGTCTTTGCAGTGTATTCAATTGAATATAAGTTGAAAAGGATTTGCAAATAATTGTATTCTGTTTTTATGTACGATTTACATAACGTGCCAACTTCACTGGTTTTGGGTTTTGGACATGTTAAGGGCTAGCTATAGATAGTAGAGAGCATATAAACAATTTGAAATTTCAAGTGTTGAGTTCTGGAGGGGTGCTGATTTTTGGCTGCATCAGATATGATACTCCTGGAATTAGAAGAAGTTATGTTCAGCAGTGTATATTTTGCTGTCACAAAACCTAACAATGAACAGTGGAACTGAATACTGCCCTTCAATACTTCAAAAATATTACTGGGTCAAATTTTTCCTTTAATGATGTCTGCGTCAGGGCATAATATGGTTAAAAGCATTTGTGTTAAACTCACAGTAACAAAGATGGAAAAGTGTACCAAACCAACATGATATTCTGCTAAAATATTTTATTAAAACAACAAATTTAATGCATAGTTCAAAGTTTGATTAGGTAAAACTCAGTGGTTCAGTTTGTCCAGGTCTCACAACCCGTCAATATCATGAGAGGAGAGTGAAAGCCATCGTACCAGAAGAATCCATTTAATCCAATAAAACCTGCAGGTCCATATGGCTACAAATGCTGCAGCTGTATTCAAACCTGTGGAACTTCAGGCCTATTTTAAGGGGTCTTCAGGGTAAAGTGTAGAAATAACTATAATTATGTAAAAACTAAGAAATAAACATACTCAACATGATTCGAACCTAATAAAATGTCGCATTTTGATAAGTATTTACATGGTTGCCATGGAAACGGCACTTTAATGACAAAATCTGAAAATATTTTGGGGTACTGATATTTCAATAACCCTTGGTCAGATCTTACTCAAATTCGTCTCATATGAAAGGTTTAAGATAGTTCTATGAAATAACATAGGATTTAACATCGCTATTATCAGGTTGCTTCATTTTCAAAATTAACCCCCGCGGGATGCAACTAGCTAGAAAATCCTACGTCATTTCATAGATCTCCAACGGGTACAACTTCAGTCCAAATTTCAAGTCAATGAGATGAATATTAATGATTTTATGAATGCCACAAAGTTGAAAATCAGTCAAAATTGCGATTTTTCGGTAAGTCACAAATAACAATCAAGGCAGAGGAAAAATATAGATTCTTGGTGTTTACTGGCATCACTCCATTGCTTTATTTATTTTTTGTGAAAATCAAAAATATATAAATAATTTTTAAAAAAATTACCCTGAAAACCCCTTAAATGCTGTTGAGGATTATACACTCAACAAAAATATAAACGCAACACTTTTGTTTTTGCTCCCATTTGTCATGAGATGGACTCAAAGATCTAAAATTCATTTCAGATACACAATATTACCATTTCTCTCAAACATTGTTCACAAATCTGTCTAAATGTGTAATTGTGAGCAGTTTTGCTTTGCTGAGACAATCTATCCCACCTCACAGGTGTGCCACATCAAGATGCTCATCAGACACCATGATTAGTGCACAGGTTTTCCTTAGACTGTCCACAATAAAAGGCCACCCTGAAATGTGCAGTTTTTGCTTTATTGGGGGTCTGGGGACTCCCAGTCAGTATCTGGTGTGACCACCATTTGCCTCATGCAGTGCAACTCATCTTCTTCGCATAGAGTTTATCAGTTTATCAGTTTATCATTGTGGCCTGTGGAATGTTGGTCCACTCCTCTTCAATGGCTATGCGAAGTTGCTGGATATTAGTGGGAACTGGTACGCGCTGTCGTATACGCTGGTCAAGCACATCCCAAACATGCTCAATGGGTGACATGTCCGGTGAGTATGCTGGCCATGCAAGAACTGGGACATTTTCAGCTTCCAAGAATTGTGTACAGATCCTTGCAACATGGGGCCGTGCATTATCTTGCTGAAACATGAGGTGATGTTCATGGATGTATGGCACAACAATGGGCCTCAGGATCTCATCACAGTATCTCTGTGCATTCAAAATGCCGTCAATAAAATGCACCTCTGTTCTTCGTCCATAACAGATACCTGCCCATACCATAACCCCACCACCTCCATGGGCCACTCGATCCACAACATTGACATCAGCAAAGCGCTCACCCACACGACGCCACACACGCTGTCTGCCATCTGCCCTGAACAATGTAAACCGAGATTCACCCGCGAAGAGAACACCTCTCCAACGTGCCAGACGCCATCGAATGTGAGCATTTGCCCACTCAAGTCTGTTACGGCAACAATCTGGAGTCAGGTTAAGACCCCGATGAGGACGACGAGCTTGCAGTTGAGCTTCCCTGAGACGGTTTCTCACAGGTTGTGCAGAAATTCTTTGGTTATGCAAACCAATTGTTTCAGCAGCTGTCTGAGTAGCTGGTCTCAGACGATCTTGGAGGTGAACCTGCTGGATGTGGAGGTCCTGGGCTGGTGTGGTTACACGCGATCTGTGGTTGTGAGGCCGGTTGGATGTACTGCCATATTCTCTGAAACGCCTTTGGAGACGGCTTATGGTGGAGAAATGAACATTCAATGCCCGAGCAACAAATCTGGTTGACATTCGTGCTGTCATCATGCCAATTGCACGCTCCCTCAATGCTTGCGCCATCTGTGGCATTTTGCTGTGAGACAAAACTGAACATTTCAGAGTGGCCTTTTATTGTGGACAGTTTAAGGTACACCTGTGTACTAATCATGGTGTCTGATGAGCATCTTGATGTGGCACACCTGTGAGATGGGATGGATTGTCTCAGCAAAGCAAAAGTGCTCACAATCACACATTTAGACAGATTTGTGAACAATGTTTGAGAGAAATGGTAATACTGTGTATCTGGAATTAATTTTAGATCTTTGAGTCCATGTCATGACAAACGGGAGCAAAAACAAAAGTGTTGTGTTTATATTTTTGTTGAGTGTATTTCATCCCAAGATTTTAAAAGATCCCAAATATGTCCTGCTGAATTACAGGTAATTGTGTATAACATGATGCACAAGATCTAGATATTTTCCATTTCATGTAATGCTGCGGACATTAAAATATGGCATCCTGGATATGAATATTTTTCTTAATATCAATGTGACATAGCTTCAGCGAAGTGCTGCAATGAACAAGAACAGAAACTGTACGAGACATGGTCATACAATAAGGAGGCAACGCCTTTTCTGACCTTGAACCTACTTAAGGGAAAACACAAGTGAAAAGTTAAAGTTTAAGGGGTTAAAATACACTGAAGCAACCGTTCAGGTTTATGACAGAATTATCCGACACACTGTTTTGTCATGTTGGCAGTAAAAATGCTTTACTCTGCTGTGTGCGGAGTGCAGTTCTGCGTGGAATTGGTGGGCGTTTAACCTCTTTGATCACGGCTGGAACACTGCATTCTGTATCCTCTGTGGGGGGTCTGGCGGAAGGTTGTTTCTTCTCTCTCTGTGGAGATGAGATCTCAGGGAACCACCTGGTGGTTTTGTAGGGGGTGGTGGAGGTGGCGGGGGGGGGTGGTTTCTTGACAGGAGTGCGCGGTCGTCGATACGACCCCCTGTCGTGCTCGCGCCCTCCCCTGCCTCATCTTCTTTCTTCCTGCCTGTCGCGTATCGACGCCTTCTGTTCCAGAACCTTCCGTCTTCCCAGCAGGCCTGTTTGTCTCCTGTTGGGTAAAGAACGAAAAAAAAATGAAAAAATATGACAGGCCATCCGCAGGTGCCGAGTAGAGACTAGTTTCAGTCAAAGAGGAAACGGTAAGTAGTGAGATTATTTTACGACTCCGACTGAGGGCGTTTGGTTTCTTATTGTCTTGTGAGGTCCACAGAGGAATTAGACTTGAATTTATAACGGGTGTCCCACCAGAAATATTCAGAATTACTTCTCGCATGATGAGAAATTACAGTGTCCTGAGGAGTCAAACTAATATTCGCTTCTTCTCAGAAGGAAAGGTGCAATGTCCTTAGGAACTACAGAGGGGCTTACTTCCTGTCAGAGGACGATGCATGCTTATGCAATGTACTTTTGTAGAATGTCCTTAGGATCCAACCTGTGGCTTACTTCTTGTCAGAAGAAAAGGTACAATGTCTTTCGGAACCAAACTGAGGGTGCGACTAAATTCTCTGAAGAGCAAGGAACCTTCTATCCAAACAGAGATGAACTGGAAATAGTTTGGCTGGTAGCCATGACAATGAGCATCAAAACTGCCTTTTTCATAAAGAAATGGAGGCAATCATTTCCTGCATTACTTCCTTCCAGCAAAAGAATACAGGGCCAACCGTAGATGGAAGGCTTGATTATGGACCATAATCCTCTGCAGCAGTAGCTACAGGATGTGTCATTTCTGTCCCAAGGTTTTCTGATAAATTGCAAAGGCCATCTTTGCCATGGAGCTCATGATGTTTTGAGAGAAAGGACATCTGAATTTTCCCTAACATGGTAATTTAAAAATCTCTCAACAACTTCCTCGTGGCTTGTGCGACGTCCTCTTTTGAGATCGACGAAAAGTGGAGAGGATAGGAAAAAGACCACTAGTGAAAGAGAAGTTTGATGCACCCTGAGAGTTCCTCCTTACTGAAGGAAAAGGTCTGATGTCATTATTAAAAAAAAAAAAAAATTGAGGCTTCAATTCTGTCAGAATAGAAAGCAATCTGAGGCTGTCTGAAGTAAGGTACAGTTCAACAGGAAACAAACCAAGCCTTGCTTAGGAAAAAGACTGATGTTCTTGAAGAAGAGTAATGCTGTCATTAATTAGTTACCTGTGTCAAGGAGCAGTCACATGTCAGGTCACATACATCATCAGCTCATGGAATCATAGCATTGTTCCAACGAAGTGTCTAGAGACACGGCAGTTTTTATGGGTACGGCAGTCAATTTCAAGGGATTAGGATAAAGATTCGGGATTATGGTCAGGGGAAGGGTTAGGGTAAGGGGTTAGGGGTTAGGGTTAGGTTAGGGCAAGGTTTGAAATGGGGACTGCCGTACCTCTCCACATTGAAATGCAATGAAGAACTGCCGAACCCGTAGCAACTGCCTTGTTCCAAAGCTTTGGCTGCATTATTGGTAGGCTACATAATGTGACTATTGCTTCATCAAACGCTGTTTCAGTCTTGATGCTCATTCAAATACAACCAAGAAGTTAAACTAACATTCAGTGGATCTTTTTGGCAGCTTCACAACTTCATAACCAGACGTTTCCCACAATCCATTGTGCTCAAGATAAATAAAAGAAACAAAATGGCTGAAGAGAAATCGAATGTACCAAGCTCTCCGGATATTTTTTGAACTGTAAGTGATATACTAATCGTCATTTCTTTACAATGTTAACAGTGTTATCTGACTTGTTTGTATTTTGAATAACCTTGGTTAAAAGGAAAAATATTTACAAAATCCCAGCTGATTAGTAAACAGGCATTACACTTACAGTACCAGCAAGTTGTAATATATTCTGCCGGCTTCTTTAAACTATATTTTTAATGCGGCAGAGTAGAGAGACAGGGAGAATTGTGATAGAGAGAGGGGGAGACGTGACAAAGGTCAGCAGCCAAATTCAAACCACCGTCACAGCTCGTAATGAGCATGTTGATTTCTACAGGCACAACTCATACACCCCATTTTTTTTTTTGTGTAAACATGAGAAAAATGTGCACAGCCTTGTATCCACGCAAAAATGGAGTCCTACATCTTTCATGCATCTGAATCACATTTCCCTGGAGAATTGCACGACGGGGCAGTGAGTGGTAACCTCGAATTGCTAACATGAGGTTGTGGGTTTTAATCCAGCCTGGGGCCTGTCTGTGCGAAGCTTGTTTACTCTCATCGTGTTCGCGTGGATTTCCTCATAGTACTCCGATTTGCTCCACAAAGGCCAAAAACATGCATGTCAGGCCAGTCTTAGACTCTAGATTTACCTTAGGTTTGTGAGGATTTTGTTTGCCTGGAGATTGATTGTTTGACGTTTCAAGGAGTATAACTGATTGTCACCTATTGCATGCTGGGATTCCCTTAACTTACCTCTCCTGACCAGGCACGAGCGGGTGAAAGAATGAATAAATGAACTACAGACACGCAGATTTTGAAAGACGATGTTTTACCAATAGGTCTTTTGTGTATTTTAAGAACATTTTCTCATGTTTGGTAATGAGAAAGTTTGCCTTGTCATTTTGCCAGGATTATACAGACAGACTATGTGACTTTGTTCCAGGTTAGGAGGCAGGTGTGAAACCCATCTTGTCAATTAAGCATTAATTAGCGGGGCACAGGTATCGCGCTTATCTCACCTCGCTCTGGCTTAGGCGACCGAGGCGTAGGAAATGCTGGTCAGGGTTTAAAATGGAAGACCAAAACCGCAGCTGGTAAATTCATCGTAAATTGAATTAGCAGTACAGTCTTCACACATCCGGTGAAGTTTGCTTAGTCCTCTCCTCTCATTTACAGGTAATGGGTATTACTGCCTGGGAGAGCTGCCTTTGCGGAGTGTAAAGAAGAAGTGAAAGAAAAAGGAAATGAAGAAGAGGTAAAATTCAAAGAAGAAGAAGAGAGGAGGAAGAGGACGATAAATAAGTAAAAGAAGAAGAGGTAAAAGTAGAAGAAGAGCCTTTGTTTTCAAATGGAAATGAAATTTGTTGTGCAACTAATGAGCCATGCTATTCAAAATAAAAGTCCTCCAATCAAAATCCTACATGTTGACATTCAGAGAAGAAAAAGCAACAAACTTCAAACTTCAGTCCTGGAGGGCAAAGAGAATGGGGTCAGTCCATATCTAAGCATTCAGACCCTACCAGTTGACCCCTCAGAAATTAAAAAAAAAATTTCATATGGGTACCTCTGGTGGCCTTATGAAATAATACCAAGTATTAGACTAATATCCCTAATAGTTTTGAAGTGATGGCCTGTCACAATTTCAAGTATTTTTTTTGACGAAATTGTGTTTCGTCCAACTTTGGGCTTCCACTGCTCCTCTATTATTTAATCTACAGATCAAATTTTTGGTTTCCCTGGCAAACTTTTCCCCTAGAATCAGACTTTCCAGATTAGGTGTATCTACCTTGGTTGCTTCACAATAGGGCTCCAAAGTTGGCCGAAAAGCCAAAAATCACAAAAAATTGCTGTACTTTTTAAACGCTATAGATCAGAAAGTTTAGGGAATTCAAGCTTGAAATTTTTTTTGCGACCATTCCTGATACCTCTCATGGGTAATCCACTTTAATGAAGCTTAGCAGAAATTCAAGCAGGAAGACTTTTTCTTTGTGCATGCCCACAGTGCCTTTGTATAATTTCTGCTTGCCCTTTAAAAATTACACTGCCTAACTTATGAACCAATCGGGATCGTACTCCGAGTCTCTGGACCAATCATTCGCTAGCTGTCAAATTTAAAAAGTACTCTCTCTCCCTGCAGTTAACCAGCTGTCAAACACTTTGATCTGCTCTGCAACCCCCCTCCTCCCCACCACCATCCTCTGAGGGCGGACGAGACTCCTCTTCATCTCTCCTACCACTCTGGTCCCATGACTCATCCCAGCAGCAGCCTCTCACCACCACCAGCAGTGTTTAGACCCAGGGGGGAAATTCATCTCTACGAAGCATCTAATCCTCAGATTCTCTAAATGCTTTTTGTTCAATGCCCGGGTCTAACCGCCAAAGTTCATGTTCATGTTCATAAATAAATACTTTGTTAAATTTCATATCTCATTGTTCTCTAGTCTTTTCTGATTGAAATCTAGTTCGTATCTTGGCAGGAATGAAAGAAATTTTCTTTTTTTAATTTTACTCGTTTTTCATTTTACGGAAAAAATAGGAGATCCATTAAAATCGTGCACTGTCAAACCATAAAATAATCATATATTTAACACAAATTAACTTTTGGGGCATGAAAATCAGCATGAACTAATGATTTTCTGGTTGAGTTTAGCATGAATTTATCAATATCAGTGCAGCTGAACATCAGTGGTAACCAGTAGCCTCTCCAAACACAAAACATGCCTTTTCTCTATAATAAAGTTTACAATTTTGTCTATTTTTCTTCAAAGTCCCCCAAGCATTAAATGAACTGCTGATTAAACAGGCAGAACATTCACCCTGCAATGAAAAGCTAACCGCTCTCACATCCGAGCTCACAACCTTATAAGGGTAAAAACTTACTAACTCACTAATATCTGAATTCTGAAATATACCTTATTTTAATGGAACTGAAATTCCACTTTCAGAGAAATTAAACGACATATGCCTCCCTAGATTCAACTGAACAGTGCAATGAACGTACCGAGGGATCTACCGACGTGCGTGGGCTGCATGCATTTGGAGAAACGAAAACCTTGGCATTCGACGTCTTTAAACGCGGTATAAATTCTACAGCAAAAAGCTATATTGAGCAAAATGCATACAAAGTAGAAATATTGCCTATTTTCTTTATTGATGCCCTCCTCCAGAGACAGATGTATCAGGTAGAAGGAACCTCTAGTACTGTTTCATTCGGAATAATTCCCATTAACCACGTCCATTCAACATTTAAATCTGGTAAGTGAAACTGAACACTTCAGGCCAGTTTCGGGTGTCTTTTTTTCGTTGAAATCGCATCATTTTCAGCTGCGCAAGCATGGCTAACATTCGAAGAACACAACCGACCTTACTTTTATGCTCAGCTTTGTATCCTATTCTTATTGCCCGATCAATGTATTTCAGTTATTGAGGAAAGTTGAAACACTGGGGAATTGGATAAGAAACGAGTCAATCAATACATCTTTACCGGGGAAGCTTCCCGAGAGCGTGAACTATAACTGTAGAGTTACGCAGATGAATCTAAGTATATAATTGAGTGATTGGCTATCGACACCAGTACTTGGGTGGATATAAGGGAGCGCTGAATTTGTCATTGGAGGAATCTACGCATTTTCTGTGTGTGATGACTGTAATTGACAGTAGAATGTGAGAGAATCAATACCGTGTCGGATTGTTTGCTTCAAAAAACGTATTTTTTTAACCACTAATTGAAATACCATTGGCTCACTGTAGCTAAAGTGGTTGCTACAGAGTACCACATTTTTTTCTGTTGCAAGTGATCATTTTTTTTAAACTACTGGATGGAGACTATGGGCAAGGATATTGACCAGCTTGCACATCAGGCTTAGCTGAGGAGTTTAATTTATGCAACTCCTGAAAAACAGGGATTGGAGGGAACTTCTCCATACTCTAAATTGCGTTTCAGCTCTGCCTGCTTGTGAATATTCAATAACTGATCCGGTGGTGCCATCTCATGGTCGAGTACTGTAACTACGTGCTTAAATTTGCAGTTCTATAGACGCAAGCGTCTACATCTGCAGAAAGGGGTTAAGACACTATAGGTGTCTGAAAAACAATAAATCAGCTCCTATATTTGACTTTGGAATATTTCAATATAGGCCTAACACAAGACCTACAAGTGGTGCAACCTCAGCACCCTGACAAACGAACCCCATGCTGCTTGGCCAGTGTAGCCCCGCGCTCCCTTTTTGCAAATCGGGCTGCATATCTCATCTCTTGATCGCAGCAGGCCTTTATATTTTATGTTGTTAATAAATCTAGTTACATACGTTTATGAAACAGAAAAAACACTGTGGAAATCTTTGTCTTCAAAGAAGCTAGACGCATTTCTTTCAGAAACTTAAAAGTTTGGAATTTGGGCCAAAATTCAGTTATTTAGGCAGAAAATACTTTACATGACACTACAAGTCCTTCCTCTTTCGAAGACATAACGTTGCTGGGATGTCACATAATTTGTACATTTTTGTTTTCCTGTCAGTGCTTTTGAAATGAAAAAAAACTGGGGTGACAAACCTAACCCTATGGCCGAAGTAACCTCAGTCTCCCCTATATAATACGTCCAGAATAGAGCAAGCAAATTACTTTTTTTGTTGTTGTTGTTCACATACCAACTGATCAGTCCAAGGCGCTAGCAACATTGGCTGAGGTGACGACAGTATTTCTGAGATTTTCAGAGTATCAGCTACCATAGTTTTTTAGCTACCATCATTTGTAGACAATGAAAAATGACTACACTTCTTAGCCAGCTCAGTCTTTGTGCAACTAATATATCTGACGGAGAAAACCAGCAACTCCGACCACCGTGTATTTTCCCCATTCACCACAACTCCGATAGGGAGAATCGGCCGGGGGTGCGCTGATAATGCCATACAAAATGTGCCAATTTCAGTGGCTATTGGGGATCCCAAACATTTGCCTTTTTGGGGGGCCTCAAATATTTTCCTGGTTTGCCTCTCTTGGCAGTGCGCCTCTGCATGTTTTCACACAGTCAAGGTTTAGGATGTTAACTCTTGCCCAACAGTTGGGTGCCCTCTGGAGGGCGGGGTCTTTGAAACATAGGTAAGGCCGCCTACTTCTATACAAAGGATGAGCTTAATGGGAAAATGGGTTACAGGTGGATCTAATTAACCAATACGTGCAGAAGCAGGAGCAGGTCGGTGATCAGTGCTCTGGTGAGACTGAGCGCTGAATGAAATGCGGATTGAGACATGACAGTCCCCCCCCGCACACAAGGTGCAGGTTGGTCTGGGTGAGCATGATGGAATTCTGTGATGAGGTGAGGGCTGCCTAAGAAAGTGGACCTAAGCACGCAGAGGTTTGTTGCCTATCCTCCCCACAGTAATGACAACGCCCTGAGTACAAACCGGATACGGCATTCTGCCAGTGGAATTTTGGCACCTCTGACCTCCATGGGGTCAGGTTCAGGGAACGGTAGATGGATGGCTTCATTGGTACTACTCCTTTGTCTCTCCAGCGGTAGGTGGTCTAGACGGATGGAAATGTATCCAGGGATGTGGCGTTGAGATGGCAGGCAAGCGCAGCCTTCAGCTCTGTCTTGAACTCACTCTAGTACATAGTCAGGAGTGCCGGCTCGTTCCATCTGCTTGCAGCTGCCAGAGTCCTGAAGGTGAGTCCATACTCCCCCACAGACCTGAATGCTTGCTGGAGGTGCAATTGGCGATTTCCAGCCTTCTCTCCTGGGTGGTCAAAAACCTACTGGAACAAAGCTGTCATAGGAGGTGATGGCAGTGGCCTGTCCCAGGGCTTTGACTGAAAGGCAGGTGACCACTGTCGCAATGCTCTCTGCGTTGCTGAGGGCAGAATGATGGGTGAAGTAAAGGGAACACTCAAGCAGAAAGCTCCTGCATGCAGTGGGAGAGCCCTCTCACTGGTCAGGCAGACACACAGGTGAGTCCCCACAGGGAGAAGCAGGAGGAGCCAAAGGTGCTGCCAGAGAGACAGGAGCAGGAAGTATTAGCAAATGAGAGGTGCTGAGGTCCCGGAAGCACTGGATGAACTTGTCACACACAGCTCCCGATTAGACGATCTCCCTCTGTTGGGCGGGCTCCCTGGAGATGATGTCGATATGAGGAGGGGCCATACCTTCTGCCATGGGCTTCTCCTCGTCAGGCAAAGGGACCTTTGCTGAAGCAATATAACTGGCGAAGTCTTCTGTAATGGCACCAGAGCACTGGGTGATGGGCACTGGTGAAAGGATGAAACGTGAGGATCCAAATGCAAAGTAATAGCAAAGCAAAGCTCCAGTAATACCAGGTGTAACAACTAACAAACAAACAAGGATAAATGAGGGGATGAAGACTGTTTAAATTAAAACAGGGATATCTAGCTGTAACAACAAATCAGCAACACAGTGAAAACAGACCTACTAAGACCTCACAGAGAATTACAAGGATGAGTAGGCATTTATACAGAGAACGAAATAAATGGGATAATGGGTTATGGGTGGATCTAATTAACCAACACGTGCAGGAACAGGCAGGCCAGTGATCAGTGTTCTGGTGAGGTTGAGCACTGAATGGAAAGTGGGAGAGACGTGAGGGTTTGAAAAGTTATTGCGCTTTAGGACTACAGTCACATGCTAAGGAAGTGTTTATTCAGTATCTTCTTGATGGCGTGAACGCTACTTGATGTGATGTCTCCAACAACAGCAGGATGAGGGCTGCGTTCCATGTTAAAGCGGAATGGAAAAAGCCCCTGTCAAGGTTTTTGGTGTTAGCCGTGGGAAGTGACAAGGTATGGTATGGTGATGACCTCCAGGTGGTTTGACCTGGGGCGTGAGCGAAGGGTAGCAGTGCTTTCATGTCAGTGTGACAGTTGGGAGAGCGCATTTTGAAAAGAACAGTTGTAGCTGAAACTGTTCTGCGATGGCTCAGCTTAGTGATGGTATAGTTCTTTAGGGCATAGTCCTCATCTACGCCAATGGCCTTTAGAGAGTCTTTTTCTGGATGATGTCTAGCCGCCTAAGAGTGGTTTGTGAGGCATTCAAGGCAGGGCAGGAGTACTCCACGATGCTTCTGACCTGTTTTGTAGACGGCTGTGCTGCTAAGATCAACCTTGTTGACCAACTTCCACAAAGCCCCAAGAAGTTTGCCAGCATGTTTGCGGATCTTCGAGAGATGGTTAGTCTACAGGAGTTTTCTGTCAATACGATTCAACGTAAAATTCCTAATTCTGTGATCATTTTAAAGGTTCACTGAAAATCCATCTTCCTTACAGACTGGCGTTTTGTTAGACTGTAGCATCTTTGTCTTTCTTCATGGACATCTTCTGACATCTACTGGATTTGCTCTGATTCTTTAAGCATGTTCTAGGTCATTGGCAGAATTCAGAATCGCAACCTAAATTTTCACACGTGCCCCCTTCGAGCTTGTCTGGTAAATTACACATAGCTCTATACTTCTGGGTAAAGACTGGATACAACAATAACAATAATGTGTATACACCACCAACACGTTCTCATCAAAACCCGTCAAACAGAGACGCTACCTGACCAACTGTCGATATTAGGTTAGAGTTTGAGGTTAGGAGGGGGGTGTGGTGGTGCTTGTGGATGCTGTGTGTGGTTAAGTGTGCTTGACTTGAGATTGAAAGGTCCCCAGTTCAAGTCCTTGTCACGGCCTCTGTGCTGTGTTCTTGGGCAAAAATACTTTACTCCCAGTGTGCCCCACTCCACCCAGGTGTACAAATGGGTACCAGCAAATGACTGGGGAAATGTAAATAAGAGCTGGGGGGTAACCTGCAATAGACTGGCATCCCATGCAGGGGAAGTAGCAACACTCCTAATCACTGTGTGAAACCAGAGTTAAGCACCAGCTTAATGAGCCACCTAGCTCTGGACAGACCTTGCCTTTGCCATCCTTTTTTTTTATTTAAAAGGTTTGGAGGCAGGGTTTGTTTTAAACTGGCATCAAATAAGGATGTCTAAAGCCTCCTTTTTCATTGGGTTTCGATGCTTGGTCAGGTAGCGTCACTATATGACACTTCAGGATGAAACTGGGCTCATACTATTGATTATTATCCATCTGTTATATTCCCGCTTACACCTGTTCTGGGTCACTGGCAGGTTGGAGCATATCCCAGCATGCAATAGGTGAGAAACAGCATCTAATCCCAAACAGTTCAGCAATCCATCACAGGACACAGAGCTCATTCACACACACTCTTATACCAAAGTAAGAGTGGCAAATTCATGGGAAAATCAACGCAAACGGTCTTAGTGAGGTGTTGGGTCTTCATAAGCTGCCAGATCAGCTTCAACACACCTGGCTCAGAGTGTACAGGTGTAAAACTGTACTGGAGGGATTTAATACATTTCTACCAAGCGATAATCGCTCATTAGATGTTTTGATGATAGCTATGGAGAACATTGTCTGACACATTGTTCCAGAATCTCCCATATGGGTTCAGCTGGTCTGAGATCTGGTGACTGAAGGCAGTGGCATGAGCTCAGGATCATTTTCATGCTAATAAAGTCACTCAGTGAGCCCTTGTACCCTGTGGGGTTTAGGCCACTATTATCCAGGAAGAGACCCCTCCCATCATGGAAGTAATACTTCATCACAGGATATAAAGGTGATTCAGACAGAATAACTCTGCACTGATCTGCAGTGACCCTTCTGCCTTTAAGGGGACGAGAGGACCCGAACCATATCATCAAAATGAACAGAAACATCTGCTTTTTTTAAATGTTTTGACACATTCATTCAGATTTGGTTCCTTTAATTTGTCATCGGTCTGTATGGGCAATTTCGAGTCTCTAATTAGCCTGGTATGCATGTCTGCGGACTGTGGGAGGAAACCGCTGTTCCCAAAGGAGGCCCATGTGAACACAGAGAGAACTTGAACTCCACACAGAGATAACCTTACACCAAGTTCATGTGCTTCTCAATGGCCAAACAGAACACAGGGAAATTCCAGAGCTGTAATTTAACTTACATGCGTAAATATGAATGGTGTTGCCTCAGATTAAGAATGTCATGGGTTCAAGGTGGGCTTGAAACTTTCCCATGTGGAGTTTGCATGTTCTCTCCATGTTCACGAGGGGCTTCTTCGGGAATTCCGGTTTCCGCTGTCCTTAAGACCTGCATACTGGGCTATGTCTAGACTCTGAATTGCTGATATTGGTGACAGTAAAACTAAAAATGTGAATAAATGTGTGGACAAACATAAAAAAAGCAAATGTTGCTGTTCATTTTCCTGGCATTGTGCGGGTCCACTCGCCCACTTAAAGGTGGAAAGGTGACCGCAAGAAACTGCAGAGTTATTCACCTTTGGCTCCGAAATCACCACTGAATAACCCGTAGATATGAGCATGTGAGTGACTGGAGTGTGACCTCTGTGATAGATTAGCGAACTGCCCAGGATGTGTACCTTCCTAACTTCCTCTTGTGTTATGGCGTTAGATGTCCAAGCTCTAATATTTTCCAGGTTTCTCTCTTGTAAAAGGGGACAGGAGGTGCCATAATCGTTTTCCAGAAAGCGCTCTCAAATCCCGCCTGGCTTCGCTCAAGTTCCCCGCTCATGAGGCTGCGAGAGAGGAATGTGCAAATGGAAAAACATCAAAGCGCCTCCCTACAAAAAAAAAGACTGTGATTTTTCAGTTATGTCAAAATTCTAAGTTGTCGATTCAACTTAAAATTGTGACGTTTATGTGAAACAACAATAGAAAAATATGTGTTGAGTTGACTCTGATTGACATGGCGACTTTAATCTGGCTGAAATAACAAAAGACAGAGTTGTTGTCTTTAAATAGTGAGGTGCAGGAGTGTAAATTACGCCTCCCATCAGTGTAACAGATGAAGTCATATGAGAATCAACTATGTACATCAATACTGCCTAACCCTGTCCTCTGGGACCATAGGCCAGATCCTCAATATTAATCAAGCCTTTGATTGGTTACATCTCATTATTAATCAAGCCTTTGATTGCATCAGGCGAGACTGAGGAGAGACAAAATAGCTGGACCTGGCAGATGGTCTCCAATGAGAGGATTTGGACCGTCTGATCTATGTTATGAAACTGAAGGATCTGGTTTACAGTGCTGAGGGATTCATTCAATGGTTTCATCACAGAAAGCAAGCAATCAGTGACTACACGAAGCTTCTTAAATATTGCTCTTTAATTACCTTGGAAGGTTAAATAACTGAACAAGACTATTATTGTTTCTGTTTGCCTTCACATAAAAATACCTTTTCAAAACAAAAACAAAAAAACTGTCATTGATCTATTCCATGTTTGCCTTCTCTCTTGTCTCTTAATTTTGTACTATTGTTTATTTTCTGACAGTACTGAGTATGGCCCAGGGAAAAGCTCTGTATGAACAAAACATATCCTCAAAAATAGATCTGAATGTTGTGTAATGAAAAAGGAATATTTATACTAAAGAATCATTAAATACTTCTGGAAAAGCTTCCTGGAAACATCAACAACACATCTGTTCAGATGTAGAAACTAAGCATTATTACAGCAAGTACTCTAACATGCCCATGATAATCAATCATCATTAATTTGTTTATGATGTTTCCATGGATGCTTTGGGAAGTTTATTTACAGCTATAAGAATAGATCAAAAATTTGTGTCTTACTCGTGCTAAGATCATGAGTCCAGAATCTTTCCTTTTATTTCCTTTTCTATAATTTCTTTTCGCACAGGAAAGTCTATTCTCCCTTGAATGATCTCCACTGGATAAGGGCATTTGAGTTATTTTATGGGACTGTCTATGGTTGGCACAGCGTAAAATGTGTGATATTAATTCTACTTTTATCGAGTATGAATCAGTTCAACAGGGATCATATTTGGATGAGCTTTGTAAGAATACAAATGAATTCTGAGAGTGAAAATTGTGAAAGCTCTCAGATAGGATCTTTTTGCCCAAAGGACCCCTACACTGGCTCAGAGATCAAGATCTACATCAGAGACCAATCAAAAAGAGTTTGCTGGATTTACTCTAAAAAATAGTGGACAATTCAACATTATTCAAATGCTTTCAATCCACTCACATCATCTTCTTCGGATTGAATTTTACTTGAATCCACGGTGTATAGAGTAGAACATATAACTTGTGTGAATAACACATCACGATTCTGTTAAATAGGCGACCTATTTTTCCGTTTTTTTTTTCAGGTAAATTCTCAGCTGGGATTACACTCATTTTTTTTTTTCTTCTGAGATGAGTAACTTAACAATAGCTACAACAGATTGGCCAGGCTGTGTTCACACCTGACTCTCAGGTATAGGAAGGGTGAATAACCAGATGTTTTCAGTCTTCCAGAACCATGATTTGAAGAACAGGGCCTCAGATCATGCTCTTTTGTGGAAACAGAGAGGAGGCTTAGAAATTTCTGGAGATTTCAGGAAATTTAGAGATTTCATTGAAAGCACAGAACTGTCATCATGTCACCATCCCTGTTTTGGAGTAATGATTTCTGCATGAAAAGGATGGATCCAAAAACTGAGGATGGCGGCATCGCTGGACGAAATCCCAGCCACAGGCAGCTGCAGGACAGGCATGGCTGTGAGGAATTCCCAGAATTCCCAGCTGGCAGCATACGGCCAAATATTGAGCAAGAGTTTTTCATTTGGCATTAGCGTCATTTCAAACTGTGCTTCTGACAATAAATCATGCACACAGACAGAGATGCCAGCTCTCTCCAGATCAGCAAGGAAATGCGCCATCCTTTTGGGCTTTGATACTGAGCTAACAGCAGCACTGTAATAAAGCAGTGTGTTGCTTACGGGACACCAGATTGTCCTCGCATGAATAATGAGCATTAAAGCCTGGCCATTGGGACAGTGTTTCCAAACAACACCATGGAAGGGCCATGCGATTGTCAGAATGCCTTCTGTGGGTGCAGACCAGGCCAGTACTTAGGCCAACAAAATGAAGCAGTGACTGACAATGTGTGCAAATGCATGCCCTTGCCAGAAAAATTCTTGCACTTAACTACTGCTATCAGTGGCAGACTGTAAGCATGAACATAATGTCTACATATTTTCAGGACAGTAAAATAATATTGATTTTTTTCTCAATATGGTTTAATGAAGCCCTTGCGAAAGCTCAGTCAGGAAGACTGAATTCGGCCCGTGGTTTTTCATTTTCATTCCATTGTCCTTCAGTGCTCTCACGCATCTTCAGTCAAAATGCTGTCATTGTCTGGGGCTACCAATGGGGACCCGCCATGGACCTATCCTTGGGACCCGCCCGGATGACGTCACGAAAAAGTGAATAATCGTCACGTGATGGGGATGTCGGGTATGCATCGGCCATCTGCCATCTAGAACCATTGAAACGAGACGCACTAAACTGCTTGTTATTCGTTTTTTTCTCTATGGAATGCAGCGGAAATTTGTGTGCAAAGGTAGTTTAAAAACAGAATTGCTTCTCCCGAGGCATATACCGATGAATATTAACTGATCACACCAAATGAATGGGCGAATGATGAGCGGTAAATTTAGTCACACTCCTTCCTTTCTCCCCCGTCCTGGGCTGCGACTTACACCCAGGTCACCTGGTTAACCTGCTGCCTTCTGATACTTATGTAGATCCACCAGCAGCGATAGCTGTATGAAACTCCTTTAGTAGTCTTCACAAGCTTTGTTCCCTTACCTAGCATTATTCTTGAACATCAACATATTTTTCATACACTCCAAGGTTTGAAATAAGCGGTATTGCATCACATTTACGATCTAAAAATGCCTACCTTCGAAGCAAAATGAACAATATTGGACAAATGAATCGCAGCCGATGTGAAAGAAAATTCTAACAACATAGGTGGAATAACTTCAAATTCTAGCTTAGAATCATACAACTAGTGTATTATCAAGTAGGTTAACGAACTGTCACCAAGCTAGCTTGCCGTTACAAACCTGTCGCACGGGTCGCAAATTAAAGTATGAATACGAAGTCTCCCCGTTACTAGTGATGTTACCGCTGATACCGAGGCTCCGAGGCACGCTTCAGACTCGACAGGGTATTTTTCTGAAGCACTGTGCCGGAGCTTGCTTCATATCGGGAAAAACCACGTGACTGATGACGTTCGAACCACTTCACTGCTTCATTCAGACTGAATCAGCTGACCGGCTTGGCTCGATAGGCGGAGCTTTGAAACATTCGCGGAATCCAAATGTATTTAAGATGGACGAAACAGCGCTCTGTTATTCATTATTATTTTTTAATAAAAATGCCTAAGTCACACAAGCACACCCAGTATACACCAAGCACAATCAAAAAACATAATACAATAGCATCGGCCTGCTGATAAAACCTTGTATCTCCAATTTGATAAGAAACAAAAACTCGTCCACGATAATAACATTAACATTGCAAAAAACAAAATGTTATTCATTGGATACATTCTTGGAAGAAACATAGTTATCCTACCCGAACACAGCTCAACTGCATTCCTACATGCAAAATTAAACATTTTTTATGTTCTCCTGTAAAGTCTGTCATTTTGGAGATAAGAGGTTTTATCAGCAGGCTGACGATGTGTTTTTTGGACGGGGTGAATATTTACAGGATTCAATGAGGCTGTGGATGTAATTAATGTTGTTATAATATGAATTATTAAGGTAAGAAATAAAAACAACAAACACATGTAAGACGAAGTTAGATTTCAGCTTTATTTAAGTATTTTGCACAATACAATAAAACTCAAAGTGCGCACGCAAGGTGCGTCAGCGTCACCTTTACAAAGCTGTACAACAATCTTTGTGCCAGCAGATGTCACCCACGTGCTCATTGAATGAAGCTTCGAGTAGTGAACCAATTTTCAACACAATGGTCCAAAAGGATACGAAGCTTCATAAAGCCTCGTTTGGCCATCACTACCCGTTACCCTGCCGTGATTCGAGCATTGAACACGTTGGTATTGCATTTCTGTAGCCGGCTAAGCGCAAATGAAAAACGGTTGTTATTGTCGCGGTTTGAGTTATCTGGATCATAGATATACATAAACACTAGATGGCATGGGCACGCTGCAAGCCAGTGTGAAGTAACGTCGTCACAGCACGGCCATCTTGGGACAGGACTGCTCGATCACTCATAACATTACAGCCAATGGAGCACGGACTTTGAAATAACTGTAAATTGCTCAACTCTCCCAAATTCTCGACTGATTTTCAAACAAACGGCTTGGTTTGTCGGGTAAACATTAGAGATGTAGTTATTTAACTGCATTTTAAGAATAATTAAAACCATCGAATTCGGAATAGAAAGTACAGTAAGGTTTGTAATAACCCAATCCGTTTGTAAATCCGTCAAGAATTCAGCGAGTTACGAGTATTAAAGCGAGTAAATCATCCACCTTACCTCCGACTACAGCACAGCGCACCAGAGCAGTCCCCTGTCCTAAGATGGCCGACCAGTGACGACGCTGCCGACTCTGCCTTGAGCCATCTAGTGTTTATATATATCTATGATCTGGACTGCACCTTATCTGTGTTTCCCTGTTAGCTGTCGTGAATTTTTTCAGAACAATAGATGGTGTCGCTGTTGCATTTCCCGTAGCAGCAATGTTTTTTGGTTCCCATTCTCCACACAAGTTCGATCTAAAATGAAAGTGGGTAAAATCGCCTGAAAACCTAGTTTTTATAGCTCGGCACGTTGCCTCTTGTTGTTCACTTGCCCGACTTCTGGGTTTTGAGAATGACGTTCACCTTTCGCATTGGTTATTTTTAGATATCGAACGGGTCCGTATTGAGACATCAGATGCTCTATCAGCTGATCACACCTATCCAAAAAGCTGGCCAACACACCCATATTGCTAACCTACAAACCCCAATTTCAATGAAGTTGGGATGTTGAATAAAAATAGAATACAAAGGTTTGCAAATTTCATAAACCCACATTTTATTCAAAATTGAGCATAGATAACATATCAGATGTTGAAAGTGAGAAATTTTACCATTTAATGAAAAACATTAGTGCCAATAGCATGGGCAGCTTACAGATCTGGAAAAGCATTATCAATGCTGAAAGAATATAGCGTTTTCTACAGCAACATATTGTCCCATCCAGACACTGTCTCTTTTTGGGAAGCTCTTGCATATTACGGCATGACAATGCTAGACCACATTCTGCATCCATCGAAACATCATGGCTTCGCAGTAGAAGAGTCCGGTTGCGGAACTGGCCTGTATGCAGTCCAGACTTTTCACCCACTGGTAACATTTGGTGCATCTTGAGATGGAAAATCTGGCAAAGAAAACCCAGGACTGTTGAGCGGCTAGAATCCTAAATCTGACAAGAGTGGGACAACAATCCTCTCCTAAAATCCAGAAACTGGTCTCCAACTTTCTCAAACGTTTAGAGACTGTTGTAAAAAGAAGAGGGGATGATACACAATGGTAAACACAGCCCTGTCTCAACTTTTTTGAGATGTGTTGCCACCTTCAAATTCAAAATGAGCTAATGTTTTTCATGAAATGGTAAAATGTCTCACTTTCAACATCTAATATGTTGTCTATGTTCCGTAGTGAATAAAATATGGGTTTATGAGATTTGCACATCATTGTATTCTGTTTTTATTCACATTTTACAAAACAAAATCCCAACTTCATTGGAATTGGGGTCTGTATAATTATACCGCTATCCCCCCATAACTGCCAGTCTTACCAGATTAAATGGCCACATCAACCTCATCTGCCAATACGTCTCAACAGAGCCGCCGCCACCGTCCCGACTCCAAGGGGGGATTTATCCATCTGCTGCTCAGGGCAGCAGCTCCTCAATTACAGAACCTCCCTGTTGATTCCAGGCATCAAAGACTTAGTGTCAAGGCTTCATTCGCCTTATAGCTTTTGTTATCTAAACAACTTGTAATGTGTAGTAAATAACTATCTTCAGATCATTCACTTGTCTCCTCTGATTGACTTCTGTAACAGATTTTTCAATTCATGGCTAGTCATGGGCATCCTTTTTTTTCCTGACAGGCCAAGCTAGTTTTTTTTTTTTTTTCCTTTTTATTTCGGCATGATTGTGGAATCATTTCATGACAATTTCAACACAACACAACATGTATCATGACCGAAAGGGTCGCGGGGGAAGCGAAATCGCTTATCAGAGTCCTGCCCCCAGCTTCCAGAAAAACAGTTTGATTATGGTAAAGATATCATAAGGATTATAAATCACAGCAGAGCTAATGTCCATGTGCGCTACGTTTTAAACGTCAGAAAGTAAGATCGTGAAATTTATGGATATCATGAAAATTATAGATTACACTTAGGTGAGTGTTCATATAACTTATATTCAAATGCCACTCTTGATGCAAAGCGACATTGTCCTGAAACCCCATTCTTGATCATTTGGTTTGTTCCGGCTAATTTGGAGTAGATGAGAGGGAGCCATAATAGATCATCCATGCCTTCCCAGATTTTCTTTATCCTTTGGTCAATCAAATGCAGTCCAAACCCCAATGATAGCAGACCCGCTATCATGAATCCAGTTAGATAGACATCCTCTACATCCTCGATGTTCAAGACTGTCAAACACAGCGAACGCCACTTTCCCCATGAATCCATGATATAACCGGCCGGGAATGTCCCATCCGGGCATGTCGGTTCTCCAGAACCTGTCCGCCTCCCGGAAATAATTTTGTAGATATGCAGTTTTTGTTTTCTACTTCTGTAAAGCAGTGCATTATTATTGTTTTACATAAAAAAGAGTTCCAGGGAATATTTTGTCTTGTGTTAAAGGAAGTAGCAGATGGTGTGGCCTCCTCAGAGCCCCGATCCCAGCATCACCAAGCTGTCTCCGATTACCTGGAGAGACAGAGGCAAGTGGGACAGTCTGCTGAAGGACTGTGCTAGGATGTCCAATATGCTGAGAACAGCCTACCAGCTCATTTCCTTATAAAACCTCTCAAAGGCGTGTATTAGAGGATTGGTGTAGTTTTGTCAGTGAAGGTTGGTCACTCCGTATATCGATTTGATTTTTTTTTTTTTACATTTTAGACGGTTCATTATTAAATCATATTGAAACGGGCAACGTGGACATTCAAGGTAAAATTGAAGCTTTATTTGTAAATGGCAGAATTTGAGGCAAAAAAAGTGCATGATAAATGATATTATATCACCCCAGGTCGTTCATGTTTTGAAATTTTGCCAAAATCTCATTCTGTTATCTCTTTAGTCACCTTATTTGAAGAATGGCCAGAGAATACTTTTTCTCAGCTGCATTAATAGCTATCTATCCTACCTCTGTAGGAGGATTAGCGTTGCTTCATTGATCGATCGTACAGACTTTCTCATCTTTCTAACTGTCTTCGTAGGCCTTGGACAGAGAGAATACCAAGCAGAGCACATCCAGTGTTTCTCCCGTAATCCTGTTTGGAGAACATTCATATGTCGAGACTTGGCCTGTTTAGAGGCTACAAATCACCATGTTATTGTTCCATAGCTCAACTAAATCGCAATAAGCCAGCAAATTTAGGTGACAGATCCTTGGACGCCAGGGGAAGGTGTGCTCTACAGAGAGGAATGGGGTTCAGGATCGCCGCTGGTGGGGTGAAAGATGGTGATGATTTCAGGGGCCCCCGTTTTGCGGGGATGGCCCCGAAAATCCCAACTCTTATTGGGGGCCAAGAATTCCTTGCCACTCCGCTAGATTGAGAAATCGAGATTCCGTCCGGCCAAAAGCATCAAATCATTCTATTATTGCGCCAGCTCCCCGATAAATCGCAGGGAGCTCCGAAATTTAGAAGACGGATTTTTGGACTTAGGGGGAAATATACGAAGGTGTAAAAAAAGCAGATTAGGTCTGCATTTGTGATGCGTCAGCACAGGCAAAGCTTTCCCAAGAAGACGAAGAGGTAGCGTGGGTTGGGGGGTGTTGGGGGCAGTGTACGGTCCCGTCAGTGGATCACTGTGATGGAAAAAGTGGGAGGGCTCATAATTCTGTCCCATGAATCACCGGGGAAGAAGAGAATGAGGGAGACGTAGGGAGCGATGTGTTGGGCAGCGAGGTGAAATTACCTCTCGCATGTGTGGAATCGCATACCTCATCTCTTCTAAATCGCTATGCAGGTCACGACCCTGCGCACGAGGTCTTTAGTGTATCATGTATCAGAGGTGAAATAATTCACTTCACGAGATGATTTTCCCAGAATTTTGAACCATTCAGCTCAAGCTATAAAAAAACTTGTAAGGTATTCCTACTTAGCAGAGGTATTCTGCTTAGTAACCATTCAATTTGCAAGATCACAGGCATGAATAATGTTCTTAACCCCAATGTTCTGTTGGAATCGGCTTTAACGGAGTCAACTATGGATGGTGGGTAAGTTTTTTGCGCAGCACGTCTGAAATGTTACCAAGTTTAAAGCCATGTTGAAGACCAGTTCGAATTCAGTTAGGATCAAAATATTAGGCTGATTAAATAATGTTAAGAGTGTGTTTTTTTAAGCAGGTAAAGAGACTATGGATTCTGTGGGACACCAAGAAGAACAATTATTCCTGGAAATTGAAATTGGGGTCTGAGAAAACTTCCATAAAAAACTGCTCTTCAGAGGTCAATGGCTGCATATACTAAATCAACAAGTGTGAAAATGATTTCTTTTTTCAAGCAAAAATGGAAAATAACTTCTCATAAGCTAACACTGCCATCAATCCAAAAACAACAGATATCCAACTCCCTGACTTTAATACAGCTTGTCCTATTTACATAAATGGTACAGAACTATCTGTACCAAGAGTGGAGTTTGCTTATCAAATTAAACACATCTTTTCCAGTTGTACCTTCGGCTAAAAGCATCTTGCAGAAATTTGTTCCAATCATTACAACGAAGTATCAGTGTTATGATGCGGTGACTGTAATCAGGCCATAACCTCTCCAGCCAACATCATTTGAACTTGTGCCTCCTCATAATTCTTTGGCTCTGCAGACTGAGTTTGTCCCTGCTCAACAATGTGAAATGTTCTGCCAAAGCAGATGGCAATCAGGCCACATAAGAGCCTGATTAGGGCAGAAAAATAATAATCAATATCTGCACAGGAAGTGATCTGATCTCCATTCAGAGGAATTTCCTCTGGTGTAGTTTCTACGTGAGTGACCTGCCAACTCGAAAATTGGGTCGATCTCTGCACGTGCTCTGAGGCGCATGTGCTCAGCTATGAACAAACTGCTATGGCAGTGTCAGTTGTCTGTTTTTTTTACCTTATATTTTTATTGTTTTTTTTTTTGCATATATTCCTCTTTTGTTGTCATTTGCTTCTTTGAGCTGTCAGTTCCCACGTGTCTTTGTCTTCATTATTGCCCCCTGCCTGCCCTCCCCATGCTGTTTACTAATCTTGTTGATTTGCTGGATTGTAACCACGCCCCTCCTTCAGTTTCCTGGTTTTTGCACACCTGTTTCGAGTTTTCGCTTGTAATTTGTATGCCATTTAAGTTCCCCGTTTTTCTTCATCTAGTGCAAGTCTGTGTGTGTTTATCTACCAGCTACTCACAAGCCTTGTAATTCCTAGTGATCTCCTGGTTTTGATTCTCTTTGTTTTTTGGGTTTCTGAGTATTTGATTGCCCACTGTGTCCATTTTTCCCCCCCTGTATTTTTACCCTATTTTTCCCCACCCAGAACACAGCCAAACGGTTTTGCCCACCACAATGCAATCTGTTCCCACGGACTTGGAGGAAAGATGCTGTGGCACGCGATTACTCCGACTCACGTGATGAGTAGCCCTCGCTTCCTCTACACTATGCAGTCGCACCGCCAATTACACACTGCGTCTGCTGTCGGAGTGTCACGTAGCCAGTGTTCGATTTCACTCACACAGCTCCATGCACCTGGCTGAACAGAGGTGGTCGCTACAGAGTGATGAACTGACAAAGTGTCAGTTTGATTATCGTTTACAATTCGCTTCCTGTCCACGGTCTATCATCTCGCCAGCTCACTGAAACATGCTGCCCATCTGGTATCTGACCCACTGCCTGTTCAGGGACATTGATTCTAGTTTTCAAGTCTGTGCCGCAATCCCACTGATTGGCAAAGAACTGGACTGTGTGACTTATTTCAGTAAAACTTGTGAAACCGATCATCTGTCTATGCCAGAGGTTTGGGTCCCAGCTCTAGCAATCAGGGATTTGGGGGGCACTGACAATTCGAGGGGGTCTGGGGTGAGGCCAGGCACTGGGAATATACCGAGTTATAACCGAGCCTACACCCCTGCTTACGGCAAGCCCCTAATCTGTCAGACGAGCTCAGGGTAAATTTTAAACCCAAACAGGGGAGGAAAAAAAAAACGCAATCCCCAAAATAACAAGGCACTTAGACAAGTTCAAAGTTCATTATCAGATTGTTGAACTCAAGCCTGAGTTTGCTTTTATTAAGTTGTATGTCTGGTTTGTATGTTCGATACATTTTAATGTGCTTGTTTGTCCTATGCTTCTAGGTTTGTTATGTTGTTTTACCCCGGAAAGGTTTCCTCCAAGAAAGTGAAAGATTATTCATTATTCTACTATTATATCATTGAATATTAATACATTACAACCCCCAGTCCAAAAAAGTTGACATGCTGCGTAAAATATAAATAAAACAGAATGCAATGAATAGCAAATCTCATGAACTGACATTTTATTCACAATAGAACATAGACAACATATCAGATGTTGAAAGTAAGACATTTTATTGTTTCATAAAAAATATAAGCTCATTTTTAATTTGATGGCAGCAACTGGAGTGGGAGATTTAACACACCTGATTCAGTTTATCAGGTCATTAGTGGACCACTTAATGAGCTAAACTGGATGTGTATCGAGGAGACATATAAAATGTGCAGGGCAGAGGTGATCCAATAACAGGGTCAGGAACACTGACCTCCATCATTGCTTTTGCCCTTCCAACCCTTCCTTGTGGTGAGTTAGGCCCCCGCCACCTGAAGGGGTAGGTCGGGGAACTATTGGCTCTGTGCTTGTGCCTGTGCCTGTCTCTGGATTCATCACAGTGCAACTATATTCCACTGCCTTACCATTGTACAGTGACCTTGTGACCTTCACCAAGGTATCTGTTACCTCTTTTATGACCTCTGGCTTTTGACCTTTCAGCAATGAGCTCCACCCGTTTTCTGTTTCTGGAGCATGTGTCTGACACTGTGGACTATGACCTTTCCCTTATCAGTGACACTTTTTTAAATTTTCTGAAAAATCATCCAATATTTTAATTTATTATATCAAAACCTACCAAAAACTTGGGTCACGGAAACCACTGCAAGTATTCAAATTGACCAATGACCACTACAGGATGTTTTATGTGACATTTGACTTCTGACCTCCTCCTCAGTTCAGTTAATGGAGAATATTTCCCGAAACACTTGCAGTGGCCTTTCAAAATTACTTTTTTTACTCCCTGCCACCTAACGAGCAGGTCGGGGGACTGTTGGTTTAAGCTACGTCCATCCGTCTGTTCATCTGTGGAGCAGTCTGTTGGTTCATCCATGTGTGCGTCCTATGGTGGGGCACTTTTGCTGTCTCTGACTGGCTGGTTTTCCTGTGTGACTCTTACACCGGCTTCACTGAGAGAGCAGGCCCATTCGCAAACTTCCACAGGCCCGGTTTCCGCAATAACGGAGCTCAGTGTCAGATCCGTCTTAGATAAAAGAACAGAAAAAAAATAATATAACATGAAAATATCGACTGAGAAAGGCTGGCGCTGCAATCTCATCTAAACCCAGCGCAGAACGAATGCTAATTCACATTTAAGGTTCACGCAGAGGACACAATTTAGGGATTTTTCAGGATGTTAAGCTTGCTGAAATCCCAGAATCCCCGCAGTAGTAAACAGACTTACATACGACACAAGGGAGAGGCGCAAGAAAGAGAGCCGTGATGGATTCAGAATAAAGAAAAACAGCTATGAAGAGATTTTGGATTAAACGTCTTTTTTTAAAAATGGCAGATGTGGGAGTCCTGTTCAGTGTTCAGAGGTGCAATGATCCCCCTCAAAGCCTGGTTAAAATCTTGATCAAAGGTGCCATGGGGCAATATAGTATCATCAGTCATTACCTTGAGAAAGACTCTAAAATGAGCGGCCATGTGGCTTATTGTGGCTTAGGTTCTTCATTGGGATCTGGAAGGTTTGTGGATCAAGTCTCGCTGTCGCCACGATGAGATCAGTGCAGCTGTTGGGTCTTTGAATAAAGCCCTTAACCCCACACACCTCAGGAATATTCTCTATCCATCCATCCCGAATCTAAACCGCTTATTTTTCACCAGGATCACAGGGGAGCTGGAGTTACAGCTGACGATGGATGAAAGGCAGGGGCACGCCCCGGACAGCTCGCCAATCCATGGCAGGGCGCACACACCATTCACACACTGTTCACTCACACATTTATGGGCACATAAAGTCTCCAATTACCCTACAAGCATGTTTTTGGTCTATGGGAGGGAAATGGAGTACTCAAAGGAAACCCATGCGAACATGGGGAGAACATGGAAACTCCGCACAGAAAGGCCCCAGGCCCGTTTCAACCCTGCGATCAACTTGCAGTGAAACAACAGTACTACCCGCTGAAGAACTGTCTCACCTTTCAGGGATATTTATTATTATCATTATTATTATTGTGTTTATGGGTAGTAGAAACACATGATAGGGCAGCTATTTTCTGCCCATCTCTATAGTAAAGGTGACGGACTTGATCAAACAAAAGCAAACAAGCGAGCGATAGCAGCAGTATTCCCACAGATCCTCCAGGTCCCAGAAATAGGGAATATCCTTTGACTTTCCTGTTCCCTGGAATGCGAAGAGGATGATGTTGGAAGAATGTCCTCCAGCCTCGGGGAAAGCGATTACCGTAAGACCTGCAACAGTCTCATGAGGTCATGGGGTCAGAGGTGAAAGGGTAGGGAAATCGGAGCTGGGACTTGCCAGACCAGTGCATTTAGAGCTGATCTGCAGGCGAAAATCTTGACGAACACCATGGGGTGGGGTGGTGTGGTGTACAGGGGCGATTTTGGAGGTATTAAGGTGAACAAAGGTGACAGAGGTCTGGAGCTCACTTACCTGCCATCTGTGTGCGTGTGGGTGTGTGTCATGCATGCATGTGCGTGCACTTCAGTCAGTTTGCATTCATGACTCTGTCTGTGCATGTGTGTTTAAGCGAATATTTATGCGCCCGAGCTCTACTGGAACCCCGGAGCGACAGCAGGAGCAGTGTGGCTCATGATGCCGCACAGGAAGTGACCTCACACCTCACAGCTGAGCTCACTTAGACTGCAGTTCACTTCAGGAAAGAGAATAGCGAAACCACAGAAGAGCCAGGAGTGGGCGAGGGGGGGATTGGTGGTTGGAATGTTCCGGAATGTACTTCAGCAATCAAAAGGAATGCAGCTCATGTCTCTTTTGCACCCAGTTATTTCTGAGAATTAGGAAAAAAACCACGGAGCCCCCTAGCAGCATGTGTTAATAGCCCTACGTAACTCATAATCACCCGTCACCTCATCGAATAAGCATTTTGGGGCCCTCAGCCCACTGAGAAACTTATGGAGCTAATGCCCTGTACTCAGGCAGATGGAAAGCATCACGGCCGACGCGAGTAGATAACTGAACATCCATCTCTTCCTCGCCTCCTCCATTCATTCTCTTTTTCCCCCCGCTCTGTCTCCACAGAAACAAACGTCCGTTTAGCTTACTCAGCCTTTTCTAACGCACTGCGTTCCTTAGCGCCGTGAAAGGATGAGCTCTTTAAGGGCCACACGAAGGGAAATTTATCTGCGAACTTAAAGGTGACCTAATATGCTTTATTTTATTATGCCAAGTTTATACTTGACCCCCCTAGAGTACTCCTGATCGCGCAAAGTAAAAAAAAAGGGTATTTTTTTTTGCTCATTCTGCCATCCCCAAAGAACTGCATTTGTTTGTAACATTGTCGTCTCTGCCAGAAACGCCTCACTCGGGTGGATCTTCCGCTATGGCCCCCCCTCCCCGTTTGCCCATTTTCTTCTGACTGGCCAGCTCTGTGGAGGGCGGATCTAGGCAGGACAAGGCAGAAGAACGCAGTTTTCCTGGTCCGCCTCCCCAGACTGTGAACCTGAGACAGCTGCTATCTGAGAAGGACTTGACGGGCTAATTCCGCAATCAAAGGCAGTACGTGTATAGATCTAATGAAATTAACTTGTTTTAATAAACGCAATGGTGAAAGTGGAGGACGCAGTGCGAAAGACTGGCAGCTCAAGCTCGAATTTGCTGACTACCTATGGCTAAGGTGAGTTACACCAGAGTTTCTACTCTAGCTAGGATTGAGGGAAAGCTAGAATCCACCCCATTTAGACACATTTGTAGAATGGGTCGACATACCCAAGTGTAGACCGGAGACCGTAGAAATCCGGTGGGTCTGAGTTTCGAGGGAAACATGGACAGTGAGAAGCAGATAAAAGTGGACCAACAGCTTATGGACTGCTTCGATGTGTAATATTATAATGACCTGCTGGTGAGTGTGTATAACTGTGGTGTGTCGTTAGCGTGGAGCAACAAACAGCTTCTGTGCTGGTAACTTATACGATGGAGCGGCGAAAGCTCCAAGCTAAACGGTCTTTTCAGAAATTGCCCGTAGTAATGGTTTACTTACTGCGTCGGAATGGCCAACGTTTGCTCGCGGAAAATGGGCACAATAAGCAGCTTTCGAACCGGACGCGAAACGAATTTTTTGCGCGACAGATTACATTCAAAGTCAATGGCAGACAAAAATTTGTTTTTGCGTCCGGTGTGAAAGCTGCTTAACACGCCCATAACGCGTGTATTCACGTCTTTGCATTGACTTTGAATGGAGCTAATCAGTCGCGCAAACAATTTGTTTTGCGTCCGGTGTGAAAGCAGTTTGACCTGCCAATAAAAAGTTTATTTGCGTCTTTGCATTGACTTTGAATGTAATCTGTCGGGCAAAAAATTAGTTCAGTGTTCGGTGTGAAAGCTGCTTAACACGCCCATAACGCGTGTATTCACGTCTTTGCATTGACTTTGAATGGAGCTAATCAGTCGCGCAAACAATTTGTTTTGCGTCCGGTGTGAAAGCAGTTTGACCTGCCAATAAGAAGTTTATTTGCGACTTTGCATTGACTTTGAATGTAATCTGTCGGGCAAAAAATTAGTTTCGTGTTCGGTGTGAAAGCTGCATGACGCGCCTATAACGCCTGTGTTCGGGTCTTTGCATTGACTTTGAATGTAGTTAATCAGTTGCACCAACAATTCGTTTCGCGTCCAGTGTGAAAGCAGCTTGACCTGCCAATAACGAGTTTATTCGCGTCTTTGCATTAACTTTGAATGTAGTCTGTCGCGCAAAAAATTTGTTTCGCGTCCGGTGTGAAAGCTGCTTGACGCGCCCATAACGCCTGTATTCGGATGTTTGCTTTGACTTTGAATTTAATCTGTCCCGCAAAAAATTCATTTCACATCTGATGTGAAAGCAGCTTTAAGGATAGACAGCTATAGAGAGCTCGGTTGTGTTTGAACATAATACAGGTTTACGCGACCGTAAGTTCCTTTAGCGCGGACAAGTTGCTTGTGTGGAGCTAGTGAATCAATCACTTCCACAGGAAAGAATTTCCAATTTAATCTTCGCCTTTTTCGGCTATTTATTAGCCAGAAGAATTTCTAAAGGGGGATGAAATTATGTCACAGTAGTACAGAGAAATCATTTGTTATACCAGACAGGTTACAGCTTCTGCGTTTAGCATGGCTTTCATGGTAGAATCAGAGCTAACTCAGATATCTGTGAAGTATTCGGCTGATCCTGGTCATGGCTAAGTGAAGCGAAACAAACCCAAACACGTCCCCCAAGCTCCGCAAAACCTACGTCTGGTCAAACTACAGAATTTTACAGCACCTCTCTGGTTAGCTTCAACTGTAGTGGTAAAATCGGGAAATGTTATGATGAAACTTCCACATTGATGCTTACCGAAGTTACACAAGCATACCGATCACTTAACCAGAAGCATTTTAATTAGCACGGCACGCTAACTAACATGCAATAGCTGGTAACCGAGCGGTCATAAGGGTAGGGCTAATCTGCTGAAAATATTTTGCTGAAAACATCCTTCTGAAAAAATGCAAATTCATCTTTTTGTCATCACTCAACTAGATATTGATAGATATATATTTCAGGAATAACTGGTGAAAATTTTATCACAATATTTTAAGAAATAAATAAATTATGAAGGAAAGTATAGATGGTTGTAGTTTTTCAGCAGATTAGCCCTACCCCGATCATAAAAACCACAGAGACAAACCCTTGCAATACAGGTTTAACAGACAGCAAGTTCTGTTACCGTGGACAATTGTACCAAGAATCCAGATTACAAAGTATTAAAAGTTAGTTTCAAGTGAGGTTTATATTCACACAACTTCTGTAGAATTTCCCCCGATATCACTCTTGCAAATTTAGGTCACAAATATTAGCAACAGCAACTTGGCTACGTTAGCCGCAGTGCCACAGCCACAATAAACTGGCTATCACGTCAGGTTGGCTAATGCAATAAAACCAACTTACAGCTTCTGTGTCTGTGAGTTACGGACAGTCGCGACCGATACAGGCTTTTTCTTCAGATACTTTACAAAGCCTGCGTTTGAGGCCAGTTGGTTGTGCTAACTATCGCTAGCAGTCCTGCTAGCCACCCGTAACACATTAGCTTCACTTACATTACACTGAGATTAATTATGTTATATCGTTGCATACAGCTTGTGGCTCCGAGTGCTTGATCATGCAACTGCTTCAGGTTTGAGAAGCAGCTGAAATGCTTATCCTGTGTCGAATTATCCTTTATTGACAAAGCTGTCTTTGCTGTGAAAAGCTGTGAAATGCTGAGCACAAGCAGCTAATGTTCCCTTTGGCCGTGGCTGTTTGCTGCCACCAAACAAAAAAAGCTACTCACTCATTTCTGGTGGCATTGTCTTTTGGAGTTTTTCTTTGCATCCAAAAGTAAATGGACAAGCAGCTTTGGGAGAAATACTGACAAAACTGCACCTCAAATGATCTGTGGTTCTTCTTTTGTATTTCCAAAAGTGTAGATGCTATTACGGCATACTATGATCTGCCGTTGTTAGTGCCTGCAAGAATAGTTTCCAGTGTGAGCAGGTCCAGCGCCCTGATTGGCTCTGGCTAGGTCTGTACTAAATGGATGGCACAACCTGACATCAGGTTTTACCCAGATCTCGCGAAGATCTCGGGAGGAGCTGCTCAGAGAGGAAATCACGTTCAAAAAATCACGTTCTTAGATTACGGCAAAATCCCTGTACCATATGTTTCGAAACTTTTCAGAGGTTGAGCATGGACAACCAACATTATAACATTACTAATATGTATTAAAAGAAGGATCAGCCAATTAGGTCCCCTTTAATGATCTCACGTTTGAACATTTAAGGTCGAAGTAAAAACCGGCTGCTGTTAATGACTTTAGAGAAAACTATGGCCACATGGGCCCTGTTTCGCAAAGCAGGATTTTTGAGTTTGCTGAATAACTGCACGGAGTAAAACCTAGAAGTTCCCAAATTTGGAGTATAGATTACAGCAAAAAGGCCGGCAATGATTCTTACTGAACACAGTCATCCAGCTAACCCAGTAATCTGGATTTTTTTACGCAAATTCCTCCAGCTTCCAGGATTTTTATGTTGCCCCCGTTGTAGATATTGCCTGTTTCACAGTAGTTACCAGGCACTGCAAATAATCAAGCATCACCCACACGATTTCAGAACAACCCAAGGAATTAAAAATAGTTGAACAAATTGTTTCATTAGGAACTAGAAAAACACTCCGAGTGCGCAGACTTCCGCCAGGGGGCAGCAAAACCCAAAAGCACGGCGATTGGAACTACGGCCCATCGGAAAGACTTGAAATCTGGAACTTTGGCGTATATCTCAGCTGTACTTTGGCCTAGATATACCACAATTTAGTCACCTGCTCCTTGACGTAATACCCACCTTCTCTGAAAATTTCATCAAAATCGGTGCATTACGTTTTGAGTTATCTTGCTAACAAACAAACGCTGCCTAAAACATAACCTCCTTGGTGGAAGTAACTATTATCAGGAGTGAGCTAATAATGGGTGCCATTTTGGGTGAGACTTAACTGTTATTGTGAACTGCAGGGACATCAGAAATGCAGCACTACAGAATTCTACACAGGCAAGCCAAAGGCAGCAAAGGTCTTACCAAATATGGCCGACAGTTTCACTCATCCATGCGATAGTCATGTCCATAGACTAGAGCCAATGAAAACACTAGAGTGGACTCAAGACCAGTTCTGGCGAGGTTCGCATCCGCCATCTCACCGAAGAATAGCGTCTCGCATGGACCTGTGAGCAACCTTCGAATAAGGTAAGTTAATGCCAGCTACAACTAACAGATTTACCACTTGTCATGCATAATATTTTTACTCTGAAAAAAATGAATACTTGTAATTATTATGAACCAAGATGAACATTTAAATATTAAATAAAAATTGCCATGATCTAGAGCAAAGATCACTATAGGAATTCAAGGTACAAGCACATGTGTTCAAAATATAATGAAAACAGCATTCCTTAGACATAAATATACAACTGTTTTAAACTTTTTTACAGTTAATTTAAATGTATTATTTTAATGAATAATTATTAATGAATTAATAAAAGTAAATATATGTACAATTAATGAATAAATATCGAGATTACAATATTGGTCTACATACAGATTGCATTTCCAGCACAATATGCTTGTGAATATGTACAATATGCCTACCCCCAGACATGCACTTGGCCTACCTCAGAGCTGAAGAAAACGCACCACAAAGATGCAAGTGCAGAATTTTAACTAACAATTAAGAATTTCCTGACAACAAACAGCCGTAAACAAAATAATAATTTATGAAAGAATGGTCGTGCTTGTAGGTTGATGTCTGTCAGCAGTCCAGTGTTTTCCATTTCATTTTATTTAGTCGCATATACTGTACACATGTACAGCGTTTGGTTGCACAATTCCCCTGCCGATTCCTTTCGCAAGATGGCGGACGCATCTGTAAGTCCACACCTCCAGCGCTCCAACTCTATTAAGACCCGGACCGCATTTTTGTGTTCGGCAATCACTGCCTGCATGTGGCTCATACCCACTGTGTGGTAGTCTTGCCTATTTACTGTAAGTCTGAGCTTCTGACTTAGTCATCAGAAAGTCACTGTCATGGTTTTGGTTTTTGGTCATGTTTATGTTCTGGTTTTGTGTTCATTATTGTCTTTTATTCATTCTTTTTGGTTATTGTAAGGCTCAGGTTTTGGTTCGTTACATGTCTCAGTTCCATTGCACTTGTCTCCCCTGTCTTGTGATCTAGTTGGTTCAGTCCGTCTTCCCTGTCTGCTTGCTTACAGACTTCGGGTGATTTAAATGAATTCCGGTGTTTAAAATATTCCTTCGAAACTCATTTTCTTTCTTCGCTTTCTGTTCTGATTACTAACAAGACTAACATTTGTATTTTGTATTATAGTCTACTAACCCAACTAATCCATATGAGCACTCCAGTTTAATTTGTAAAGTTGCACCACTACTAATAGACTAATTACCTCTCCGCAATCGCCCTGTTCTATTCTCCGCCCCTCGTCTGTGGCTGTCCTCTCCTGAGCTTCAGCGAGAATCTCTCACACGTGCTTAATCACTCTCCTGCGCTTGTAATCTGTGCACGTAGAACTGCTGGACCGGATTAATTAATTAATTAACCCCATTGTTTAATTGTCACAGGCTGTTTGTGTGATTCCCGTTCGTATTTTGTCTCTCGCCAATTTTTCGTGCTTAGGGTTTCCCTAATGTGATTCTCCCGATGTAATTAGCCTCATTCCCCACAGCTGATCCCTGTATAGCATGTGACCTTTCCTGTGGGTATATTAGGAGTCTTTTCCCTCACAGCTCGTCAGAACGTTGATCAATATTTCTTTGTGCAGAGCGCCTCGTATGCCATTGATTATTGTTTCGCTTCTACTGGACAGCCCGACCTTGATTCTTGCCATAGCCCTTTTTGTACTGTTTTTGTCTTTCTGGATTTTGACCCATTTTTGTATGACCACGAGTTCTGTGTTTGGATGCCCTGTGTATGACCATTGGCTTTGTCCATGGACTACGACTTTTTGCCAATCGTTTTTGTACCTCTGCCCTTCTGTCTTACTGGTTCTGACCCCTGCCTGTCTAGTCAAGACTGTTTTTGGATTTCATATTGTGGCTTGGCAATTCCGGTGTTTTTTGGCTTTGACCCAGACTCCATTAAAGGCATACGTTTTTTGCATTTCCCTCTTTTGCGTGTGATTCATGAACACACCGTCACAGTATGTTCTGACCACCATGGAACCAGCAAGACAGTCCTATCTGCAAGATATGGTGACAAACCAGGCCGTCATGTTGGAGTCGCAGCAGCAACCACTATTAGCCGTCATGCAGCACCTGCAGACCATGACGCACCAGATGACGGACCTGGCTTTTGCGGTACAAGCTCGCCAACCCGCCAACAATTGCTGCCTGGGAAGCTGGCCGGCCTTGCATGCAGTCTTCCAAACTACTGGAGGAGGAGATGAGATGCATTTTTGACCGATCCAGACGTGGGCACGAGGCTGGTCGAGAGCTCCTGCATATCCATCAAGGTAGTCATTCTGTTTCTGATTATGCCATAGATTTCTAGACCCTGGCTACTAACAGTGGTTGGCAGAAGAGGGCGCTGTATGACACCTTTTTGAATGGTTTGGCTGAGAAGATTAAGGACGAACTCCTTACCCACGAGCTGCCTGAAGAGCTGGAGGCTCTTATTAACCCAGCCATTCCTGTAGACGCACGTTTGGAGGAGCAAAGATGGACGAAGCAAGCCAGCGCTTCTCCTGTCCTCCCCATCTTGACCCAGGTGAGACGGCAGCTTCCTCTCCTTACTTTTGCGGCCCCCAAGACTGCTCCTGAGAGGGATCCTATGCAGAGAAACCGAGACAGACTGACCGCAGAAGAGCGAGAACGCAGGTTCAGGGAGAGGGCCTGCTTCTACTGCGGCAAGGCTGGACACATCGTCTCCCAGTGTCCAGCTAAAGGCCAGCGCTCATCCGTGAAAGGACCACTAGTGGGTGTCCCCCATAGAAGTCTCTTCAGTCAGCCAAACATGTCTGCCCATCGGTTTGGAGTGGGAAGGGGGGTCCAAGAAAACCACTGCCCTGGTGGATTCTGGAGCTGAAGTCAGTTTCATTGATGCTGAAACGACGCGTAAGTGGGGAATTCCTCTGGAGGAGGTTTTGTGTTCTCAAGTGGCTAATTCGGTGAACGATCAGAGGATCGGCTGTATCACTCACACCACTGTTTATATCAAGCTACTCGTCTCAGGCAACCACCAGGAGACCATCAAACTGAACCTCATTGACTCTCCTCACTCTCAAGTTATCCTGGGCCATCCTTGGATGGCTAAACACAACCCCGAAATAGATTGGGCTGCTCATGAGATTAAGGGCTGGAGCCCTAACTGTTCCCAGTCGTGTCTTGTAATGCTCATGTCCATGTTAATGTTCCCACCCCTGCAGAGATCCCGAACCTCGAGAAGGTCCCTCAAGTACATCATGACCCCAAGGAAGTGTTTTCCAAGTCCCGTGCCACTTGTTTACCCCCTCAGCATCCGTACGATTGTACCATTGACCTCAAGCTAGGTACCATGCCCCCTAGAGGCCGTCTGTTTTCCCTGTCCCATCCCGAGACCCAAGCTATGGAGAAGTACCAGAGCAAGTCCCTCCCCACAGGAATCATCTGCTCATGCTCCTCTCCTGCCGGAGCAGGGTTCTTCTTCGTGGGTAAGAAGGACGGGTCCCTTCGTCCATGTATTGATTATAGAGGCCTCAATGAAATTACGTCCATGTATTGATTATAGAGGCCTCAATGAAATTACTATTAAAAATTGTTATTCGTTGCCTCTCATGACCACTGCTTTCGAGCTTCTCCAGGGGGCCACTGTGTTCACCAAGCTAGACCTACGCAACGCCTACCATCTGGTCCGCATCCGTGAGGGAGACGAGTGGAAAACGGCATTTAACACCCCCACTGGGTACTGGGAATATCTAGTTCTTCCCTTTGGGCTTACTAACCCCCCAGCGGTTTTCCAGGGTCTGGTCAATGATGTGTTAAGGGACATGATTAATAAGTTTGTCTTTGTATACCTCGAAGATTTTCTTATTTTTTCCAAGACCCTGGAAGACCATGTCAAGCAAGTACGACAAGTCCTGAAGCGCCTCCTGGAGAAACGCCTGATTGTGAAAGCCGACAAGTGTGAGTTCTCCGTTCCCACTAAGACCTTCCTGGGGGTTTTCATCTCTTCTGGTGTCAGTAACATGGATGCCTCCAAGGTGAATGCTGTTACTGATTAGCCCAGACCCACAGATCGTAAGTCATTACAACTTTTTTTGGGATTTGCCAATTTTTACTGCAGATTCATCCGTAATTATAGCTCTGTTGCTGCCTCTCTCACTTCGCTAACGTCTAGTAAACTCAGGTTCCTGTGGAATGACAAAGCGGAGAATGCCTTTATCAACCTTAAGTCATGGTTTACCACAACCCCCATTCTGTCTATCCCCAGCCCGGAATCACAATTCATTGTAGAAGTTGATGCTTCGAATGTTGGCATTGGAGCCGTTCTGTTCCAGAGATCTGAGAAAGACAAAAGGATTCACCCATGTGCCTTCTACTCTCATCGTTTAACTCCGACAGAGCAGAATTATGACGTTGGCAACCGGGAGCTGCTGGCAGTCAAACTGGCACTGGAGGAGTGGAGACAGTGGTTAGAGGGCGCCAAACTCCCGTTTCTTGTCTGGACCGACCATAAGAACCTAGAATACCTGCAAACAGCTAAGAGACTTAATCCTCGTCAGGCCAGGTCGGCATTGTTCTTCTCCCGATTCGATTTTCATCTTGCATATCATCCAGGTAACAAGAATGTCAAGCCAGATGCATCATCTCGGATTTACGAGCCCACTGACAAGGAACTATGCACAGACACCATCCTGCCACAAGAAGTTTTTGCTAACGCCATAACTATGGACATCGAGAAAGAGGTGAGAGATGCCCTGAAGGATTCTGCCGCTCCCAGTACTTGCCCCACCGATCGCTTGTTGGTCCCCGCAACTAAACGTCGCCAAGTTTTGGAATGGGGACATTCCTCTAACTTAGCCTGTCACCCAGGAGTCAACCGCACACTGGATTTTATCGCACACCGTTTTTGGTGGCGTGATATGCATGGTGATATCTCCGCCTGCTCGGTCTGTGCCTAATCCAAAGTATCTCACCAACCTCCCCAAGGTCTACTCCAACCACTATCCACACCCCATCATCCCTGGTCTCACATTTCACCAGATTTCATCACCGGTTTACCCCCTTCCAATCACCACAACACTTTCCTCACCATTGTAGATTGTTTTTCCAAAGGCTGTTCATTTCATTCCCCTCACCAAACTACCCACTGCACAAGAAACCACATCCCTACTCATCAAACACGTTATCCTTCTCCATGGCATCCCCACTGATATTGTCTCCGATCGAGGTCTTCAGTTCACTTCCAAGTTTTGGAAAGCCTTCTGCACCTCACTTTGCACGTCAGTCAGTCTCACGTCAGGTTTTCATCCTCAGTCTAATGGCCAGACCGAGCGGGCAAACCAATGTATAGAAACCGTTCTCCGATGTCTCTGCACTAAGAACCCTGCTTCCTGGAGTCATCAGTTACCATGGGCCGAGTATGCCATCAATAGCTACACCTCCTCCTCCTCCAAGCTGTCCCCTTTTGAGTGCTGCATGGGATACCAACCATCACTATTCCCCAGTCAGGAGGAGGAGGTGGCCGTCCCATCCGCCCAGGCCCTCATCCGCCGATGTAGACGCACCTGGAAGACCACACGCGTCGCCCTGCTCAAATCAGCGGCCAGAATGAAGCACCTGGCAGACAGAAGCTGTACTCCGGCTCCCACCTACCAGACAGGACAGAGGGTATGGTTATCATGTAAGGACATTCCTGTTAGGGGTGCTACCTGTAAGTTATTCCCTATATTTATTGGCCCTTTCACCATTTATCACATTATTAGTCCCACTGCTGTCCACCTCAGGTTACCATTGTCCATGCGCAGAATTCACCCCACTGACCATGTTTCACAAATTTAGCCTATTGTTGCCCACCCCCTGTGTTCTGGTCCTGAGCCCCCTCCACCCCCCGTATTATCAATGGTGGCGAAACCTACACGGTTCGCGCCATCTTGGACTGTTGTTGTCGGGTCCGTAGCCTCCAGTACCTCTATCACTTGGAGGGCTACGGTCCCAAGCATCGGAGTTGGGTTCCTTCACGCTTTGTCCTGGACAAAGACCTCATTAAGGCCTTTCATGCTTCGCATCCAAGACCTTCACGTTGAAACGCTTGGAGGCGTTTCGTAGGAGGGGAGGTACTGTCATGGTTTTGGTTTTGGTCATGTTTGGTTATTGTAAGGCTCAGGTTTTGGTTCGTTACATGTCTCAGTTCCATTGCACTTGTCTCCCCTGTCTTGTGATCTAGTTGGTTCAGTCCGTCTTCTCTGTCTGCTTGCTCACAGACTTCGGGTGATTTAAATGAATTCCGGTGTTTAAAATATTCCTTCGAAACTCGTTTTCTTTCTTCGCCTGCTGTTCTGATCACTAACAAGACTAACATTTCTATTTTGTATTCCTGGACCGGAGCTGTTTAAATGTCAGAGGCTGTTGTGTGATTCCCGTTCGTATTTTGTCTCTCGCCAATTTTCGCGGTTAGGGTTTCCCTCATGTGATTCTCCCGATGTAATTAGCCTCATTCCCCACAGCTGATGCCTGTATAGCATGTGACCTTTCCTGTGTGTATATTAGGAGTCTTTTCACTCACAGCTCTTGTCAGAACGTTGATCAATATTCTTTGTGCAGTGCGCCTCGTATTCCATTGATTATTGTTTCGCTTCTACTGGATAGTCCAACCTTGATTCTTGCCATAGCCCTTTTTGTACTGTTTTTGTCTTTCTGGATTTTGACCCATTTTTGTATGACCACGAGTTCTGTGTTTGGAAGCCCTGCGTGTGACCATTGGCTTTGCCCATCGACTACGACTTTTTGCCTATCGTTTTAGTACCTCCGCCCATCTGTCTTACTGGTACTGACCCCTGCCTGTCTACTTGATACTGTTTTTGGATTTCATATTGTGGCTTGGCACTTCCTGTGTATTTTGGCTTTGACCCGGACTCCATTAAAGGCATACGTTTTTTGGATTTCCCTCTCTTGCATGTGGTTCCTGAACGCACCGTCACAGTCACGTAAGCCTGACAAGCCTCTATTTATGTTTTTTTCGCTAGTCTTTTATAGACTTATTTATATAAGTTATATAGACTTTCACTTTTGTACATTCACATGTACAGTATATATTATAACTCTTGAACTTAGGGCTGTTTTTTTGTTCATTTCAGCACTTTATAATCCAAGAACCTTGATTCCTTGTTCTTTTCGCTATTTATAATACATTGTACTGTACAGTGTTAGTAGTACTAATAGTATTATCCTGGAACCTCGATTCCTTATTCTTTTGTTTCGTATCCTACATTGTCCGGTTGCTGTGCAGAAGGCCAAATAAATACAACCAAGTCCACCTTCGCACCCGAGTCTAGTCCTACACTTCCTGTCCTCCTTGCACATCCCTGATGCTCAGAGCGCAATCCTACAGCATCTCACATTTGCCGCTTTGTTTAGCCAATGACGTTTGCCACTCTAGTTTCTTCTTTTGCTCTATGGTCATGTCCATTCCACTGAAATAGAATCCTATTGAACTACATGTCCCAGCAGCACCTTGATGACACATTCCTGGCATTTGTTACCATTTGTCTCTGTGGCAGGGGGCAGGGCTGCAAGACTCTGTGGCAGTCAATCACTGTATGAAAACAAACAAACAAAAAAAAACTTAGTGTCCAGGCCGCCTTAAAATCTTAAGTAAACTGAATTTGATACTTTTTGAGGCAATTCTCAACTTGTCTTAAATTCAGAGAACCAAAATTACGGCAGCATGTACACCAACTTTTTTTTTTTTTAAACAGTGATTCTCATGAACGCAGTAAGCATATTACTCATATGCCGAAGGTAGTGGAGTAATTTGTTTCAACATTCATTCATCCATTATTTTACCTGAATAATTTAGATTGTGGAGGTCCATCTGGGGCTGGAGCGTATCCCAGAATGCATTGGATTTTAGGCAGCTCAGACAAGACACTCACGTCAGATTTAACCATTTATTTGGAATAACATACATTTGAATTTGGCGGTGACTCTGCTCAAGTGATACTCCGGAACAATCTGAGCAAGCATGACACAGACATCCCAGGAGATCACAACAATCACCCACAGGGATCTAAACATGAAATGCGTTTCGATCCATTAAATAACAAACAAGCTCATTCTATGATCAAAGAATAGAAGATATGACATTGAATGGAGCATTAATAGACAAAAATGGATATGCGGAAAGTGTGTTACGTGGGGATAAGCAATGTGAATGCGATGAGCATGTCGCATTTCCTTTGAATTCATGCAAGCGTGCATGACCTTCTCTTCTGGATGCTGGACATCAGTGGCCTGCTGGTGCGAGCAGAGGAACATTCGGCAAGTCCCTCATGAGAGACTTGATGCAAAGGAAATATGCTATAAGATATGAGTCTACATGTGGTAAATACATTGACATTTTAAATTTTAGATGGACAGAAGGTGAATGCAGATAGTGAATCCATATGAATGAAATGCCAGTTTCCCCTAGTTGAACGGATTGGACGAAACCCATGAACTTTTGCACGCGTTAATTTTCCTAAGGCCCATTACAGTTGACCGACATTAAATTTGAGGTGGCAAAGCATGGTGTGGGCATAGAATTAACATTGCAAGAACTACAATTTACCAACTACATTAATTATTCACTAGCATTAAGAGACTTATTTCTGGTATACTCCTGAGGACCAGCGACACAGGGTTAGGAGAACAGACGCTGGAACTACGGAGGAATGTGTGGTGCATAGGATTGAGGGCAGACCACAGCACTGCACAGGATGCAGAGACGAACAGCAAACCAAGCTCGGGACATCGCCTTCCCAGAATCGGTCATGCACAGGGGCTCACCTCCTCTTGCATTGGCTCGCCATTTCAGGGACTGAAAAATAGAAGAAAAAGGACAAAATGCAGTGTAAGTTCTGGCAATGACTACAGAAGTGCCTTTACCAGATTTATCAGTTTTGGAATGTTTGAAGTTGCTATTCAACACAGTTACCGGAGGAGAAATCAGAAATGGTGAGGTCGTGTAAAGGATTAAATTTCTCTGAAGGTGTAGTCAACTCCCCACATCTATGAACCCCGAAGAATGCTGTAAGACAGACTACTTCCAACAATACATCTACATAAGGACTAAAACACCCAGCTCTAAAGTGTGATACCAACTTCTGCACCAAATAAAGTGTGAGGAAAAGACGCTTATCATTGCATTCTGGATGAGCCTTCTTTAATCCGTTAAAGAGGAGGCTAATAGAGGGATTTCCATGCGAGCTAGTAACTGAAAGATCTAAACATTTTAAGTGAAACTAGACCCCAGCAATTCAGCTTTAGAAGAACAAGGATGAATTTTTTGAAACTCTGAACAATGCACTATAAAGGCACAAGATCATGGAAATGTTAACTGGCAGAACTGAGATTAAAAACCTGCACAGAAAGAGGAGAAGCATGACCAGCAGCCTCATAAGCTTTTAATGCGTTTTTGGCAATCCAAACCTCAAGAACCAACCAAACCCCCAAAACCGAAGGAGGGAGCCGCGTCAGTGAAGACCCGAAGCCACCCGATGACTCAAGCCTATCGTTATAAAAGAACAAAATGCCATTCCAATGCTTGCGCAACAGTGACCAAAAGAGCAAATCAGATTTTTTAACATTCGTCTAATTTGACAATTTCATGAAATTGATTACAGATTAAGAGAGGTTGAAAAGTCGGTACACGAAGGAATTTGAAGTGCCCCACCAGGTACAACAATTCTCGCTTTGTCATAGACGAAGCTGACATTGCACTCTCAATTATCTCCCTGATTCGGCGCCATTTATCCAGGGGTAGAGATGCTTGCATTTTAACTGAGTCAAGAGAAATAGGCTACCCAAAACTCCAATTCCTGCGCAGTATTCCAGTTTCTTGAAAACGTCTTTGCGTGTAAAGATACGGTATGGAATTGAAAAACTGTATTATCCAAAAGTCTTCTAATAAATGTAAAACGAACGGCAGTTTGTAAACATTCAGAAGTATCCAGCAAAGTGCCTCGGATAAAGTATCGAAAATGCGGGGGCTGCTACAGCATCCAAAGGTCAGAGGTACTGCGAAATACATTTTTCCTTTCCAATTAGCTCCAAAGAGATTCCACTGAGAGGGGTGCAGAGGCATAATTTTAAAAACATCGGTAATGTAAGCTTTACCGAACCAAGTACCTGATCCAGCTATTTTAATGAGTTTAATGCGGGATCGACAGTAAAGTAAAAGAGCGAGAATGGGGGGTGAGGGATGAGATCATTGACGCTTTGAATCTGTTAGTCATAATGGGGCAGGCAAATCAATGATAATGAGCTTCTTTTTTCTTCCCAGAATACTTACGAATAGCAACACCTATATCGTTAATACGGTATGAAGCTAACAGGATTTGGGAAACGGACCAATCATGTACCCCTTTTCAACTTCTCTCGCCGGGATTTTGATGCCAGCTGAAATGGGACGCATTCCTCCTCCGAGAAAGGATCAGGATGCGCGGACAGAATGATGATGTACGAGGTAAGAAAAATACCCAAGTACTGATTCTCATACCTTAGAGAACTGCAGGCATGGATGTTTGCGCAGATCTGTAATGGGTCTTGGTGGGAATGGAAGAGCTTGGTTAGTGGAGATTAGATGGAGAGCGCCGGCTTATTTAAAAAGACGCGCAAATTAGGTACGCGATGCTGAAGTCCAATGCGATTGGACTTGGGTGGACCCAAGACTGACTTCTGTGCCTGTCTGAACTAACACTGACGGACTGAGGAAGCCAATGCAAACATGCGAGCTCTAAAGCTTCACTGAAGAGCTGCAGTCAGCAGACACAGACAACCCGAATTCCAAAAGACTTGGGACAAAGTGTAAGTTGTGAATAAAATCAAAATGCAAAGGCCCTCATTTATCAAACGTATCAAAAAAAAAAAAAAAATGGGTGTACACCAAAACTGCTGCAAGGATCGGCATTTATCAATCTGAAAGTGAGCGAACGGTCCGCAAAAATCTCACGCCAGGTCTGAGCAGGTGAGCGCAAATCTGAAAACAGCGAACAACATGCAGGAACGAGTGCAGCTGTCAAAATGTGTAATAAACCATATGCAGCGATGCAGACGTCATGCTGTTGTAGCTCTTATATGGAAAATGAATATAAAGGCTAAATTAATGAATAGATAAATAAGGCACCTGTGTTGAGAAATTAATTTAATTTATATTTTGAGACAACCTGCTTGTCAGGGTAGACAGCTGACAATTACAATCAATCTGATTAGGCGCAGTGCGCGGCTTGGCAGATATGCAGTGTGGTATGTCAGATGCTCATCCAGTCAGATATATATATAGAACAACAAAAGAAACGGAAGTTAGCCTAATTGAAGGCAAACTGGAAAATAAGTTTGTGGGTAATTATTTTAGAAAATCTAATTTATTACTAGCGCATGTGTAACCCTCCCTGTGCCTGTCACTTTAAGACAGCATTGAATATCAAACAGGAAAATGAGGGTCGATTTTAAGGATCGACCGATACATCGGCCGGCCGATATATTAGGCCGATATTTGCATTTTTTACTTGAATCGGCATCGGCCGATTCGCGCATGGGTTCGCCGATATATTTTTCTGTGCATGATTTACAGACAGGCATCCAAGGGCAGCTATGTGTTGCCGGAAGACCCTGCACCACATGCAGACGCATTACCCCTCCCCCACTGGAAGAGTGGTGAATGCAGTGGCTGCTTCAGAACAAGGTGTTTTAAATTTTCAATTAGCCTCTCACTGTTAAACTTTATATATTAAATATTGAATATTGCCACCCACTTTGAAATAGGAAACATGAATGCCAAGTAATTGCCATGTAGCACACATCAGGCCTACCAAAGAAAACGTAGCCTCAGCACACAAAAACTTTGAAATGCCTACATTAATCGCGGAAATAGCAACAGAAAAATAATGCCCCGCTACCGAAACTGCAAAAACCGCAACATAAACTGTTGACTCGTAGCATAAGACTATGAAACTGCAACATCTTCATTCGCATCCGTCTTTGCCATTAACTGCGCTTGCGCGTACCGGCCCAGGCTGCTTTCAGAGATAGCGGAATCAGACGTGTCTCCTTCGGTTGGTAAGTAAAACTTCCAAATATGACGTTATTGTTAATGCAGATGTTTAACAATGAATTGTAAGACGTAGCTGTTACATCCTCATTCTCGTAAATTCGCTTATTTTAGCATGTCACCCTGCCGAAAATGAACGATGCACTGTCGATTTCGCTAAAGTCTTAGAGTTGCCAACATGACGACTCTCTCGCTTAATCTGGCGACTTTCCAAATCGGGATTGTTTGTCCATTCAAGACGTATGTATACGTCTTGAGAAAGTCGTCAAGTTGGCAACTCTAAGACTATAGCGAAATCGACAGTGCATCGTTCATTTTCGGCAGGGTGACATGCTAAAATAAGCGAATTTACGAGAATGAGGATGTAACAGCTACGTCTTACAATTCATTGTTAAACATCTGCATTAACAATAACGTCATATTTGGAAGTTTTACTTACCAACCGAAGGAGACACGCTTGATTCCGCTATCTCTGAAAGCAGCCTGGGCCAGTACGCGCCAGCGCAGTAAATGGCAAAGACGGACGCGATAGAAGATGTTGCAGTTTCATAGTCTTATGCTACGAGTCAACAGTTTATGTTGCGGTTTTTGCAGTTTCGGTAGCGGGGTATTATTTTTCAGTTGCTATTTCCGCAATTAATGTAGGCATTTCAAAGTTTTTGTGTGCTGAGGCTACGTTTTCTTTGGTAGGCCTGACACATGCTTGCAAACATAGTTAAGTTTGTGGGTCAGAAAAACGGGAATGCTGCTGAATGCTTTGTCTTCAAAAGTGCTTACCATTGTATTTAGGGAGCTTGTTGACGTGTAGGCTAATATGTACAGATATAACGAACACCGGTTTTAGGGTTAAGTAATGTCAATGTTGTCAATTCAGTTCCATGGTGTTTGTAGGAGTTTAATTCAGCGAACACCGGGGTGAGGTTAAATGCGTTTCGTGTCGCTTGTGTTTGTGCAGGGCTCGAAATTGCGAACAAAATTAACACTATACGACCTTCGAATTAAAATTGTCGCGACCACTTTCCCGCGACCGCTCCGATTTGATTCGGATCAGTGTGGAGGGTCCTCTGGACATATTTGATGCCTCACACGCAGTGAGGAGATTTATAGAAGGGCAGAGAGCAAGGAGAACCAATGTTAAATCCTGGCCTCCAGATATGGCATAAAGCCAGTGGAGTGGAAACCTTTGTTATCAATGAACTCAAGATTCTCATATTGTTTAATAATTGTCATTTGTTGGAGACAGTTGTATTGTTAATGTGGAGTGTTATATTGTAGTTTCTTTTAAACATTAAAAAATATATATATTGCTGCTTCTTTGATTTAGGTGTGCGCGCTCCAAAATTTTTGTTTGCGCTCCTAACTTTTTGAACTCAGGAGCGCAGTGCTACCAAGAAAAAAAGTTAATTTCAGCCCTGCTGTGTGCTCTCTCCCTCAGAGCGGAGTGGCGCAGCCATGTCTGCTATCAGAGAAGTCTTTAGCTGCACTAGAAGAACTTAAATGATGAGAGAAATGTTTTATATGTAGAACTAATTTGTGTCAGTGTTTTGTGAAAACGTATTTAGAGCCGTTTGCTGCCGTTATCAATCCAGTGGTCGTGGAGTTTTTCAGTCAGCGTCTGCTCAGCTGATGTGTGTGTGCGTGGGGGGGTTGGGGGGGGGCACGTCTCACAGGGGAGGAATAGCCATCACATCGATGGCTGGTTGAAACCTTTCAATAAATGTTTGTCTAACTTGAGACCTGTGATATTTGTTATCATTGTGTCATTTTTTTGATGTAAATTGAGGGAGCAGAAGCAGTATCGGCCACAAATATCGGCCCAAGAAAATCGGCAGTCCATAATCGGCCATCGGCTAAGGGTGATGGAAAAAAATCGGTATCGGCATCAGCCCTAAAAAATCCATATCGGTCGATCCCTAGTCTATTTTAACTCTAGGTTCGAAGAGGAGACTGCTGATGTTTACCAGGCTGATTTTTGATTTAGACCTGTGAATATTCACCCCAAATAATACATGCACAACAGACTGAGAATTTAAAGGAGATATATTAAGCACAATAAAGATCCTTCACAGCACAGTATCTCAAAGAAAAGTAAGTAAATTAAAGTGAATACCATATTGAAATATCACAGTGCCTCATGTATCATATCTCAAAATTGGATTCACCATACAGTTGGTTAAAATTCCGTTGTTTGTTACTTGGACCACAATTGAACCGGGAAAAAAAAAATAAGAATAACAAAAACCTCAGAGATCTCAGGTAGGAAATTGTAGGAAATTGTCCCAATTTGTAGGAAATTGTCCCAAAAGTTAAAATAAATAGGGAAAAAAATAAATGAGTGCACTCAAAGTCCTACCGCCCTCCTTCACAGTGAATGTCCGATGGTGAGTATAACGATGTGGATGAAGATGTGGATGGCCAGGAAGTAACAACCAGGATGGAGATGGTATGGATGACAGGAGTGGAACCGAGGACTGAGAGCCCAAGTGAAGGACTAAAAAAAAAAACCAGCCTACACAAGCATGCAGGAAAATTATTCATTTAGTCCGTAATAAAATGTCCATTACAGCGTATCTATACAAAGTTACTGCTTTTCAATGTCCATTTTACTTTGTTTTTCCCTTCCAACTACCTTTTTTTTTTAAAATTAATTCTTAACAACCATTATAATTCAGAGTAACCAAAACATGAATCACTTAAGTATTTCAGAATAACTCTGTTTTCTTAGCACATAGCTTGTATTGCTTAGATGTATTACACTGGGTTTTACAATTCACAACAGTACAAAACGCAATTTTATAGTCAACACACTCATTAGCTTAGCTGCATGAATTTTTTCTGCCGGGCCTAAAAACAACACAGCACCAGGCATTAGCCTGCACCCAGCAGCTATCAAGCGTTTCTCACAGTAATAAAATAACAGCACAAGATTCACACAATACATAAACCCAGGCTTCCAACATGAGTAAATTATTTCAACCTGTTTCGAGTTTACCCCGACTGGTTTTAGAGAGAGTACAAGGCCTTTTTTAAGTTATTTTCAGTGTTTAGCACTCTGATAGCGAGCTAGCATGCTACTGTAACGTTAAACATCGGTTGCTACTCACCGGGATATCGATTGTTAACAACAGTTCACGTTGTGCTACTCGAACGTGCAGTTCGCCGATAGTCTCTTATAACTCTCAGTCTCTTTTCAGTTTCTGATCACTGACTTCTCGTTTTTTTTCAGTTCGATTCTAATTTTTCCTCTTTCTTCTCTTCCTTCAGCGTCTACTCACACCACATGCCTCGGCGGGGACTCGCAGAGATCAGTGCTTTTACACCTCGCTTACTTTTAAAAAAAAATTGACGTCATAATCCGTATGCATTCAGCTGGCTGGACCCCCCTCAGAGATTTAGCTTGCACCGGGATTGCGCAATTCTCAAGCTATAATCAGCAAGAAGCTGCGATTTGTTGTTTTGTTGGGAGAAGGTTTCCAGCGGTCTAGCAACAATATGTCCCAAATAAAAAGATGAGTAACTACATAACAACAACAATGTATTAGCGTTTCAGGCTTCTGCGTGCGTTTTTGTCACTAATTCCCGTCAGCTTTTCGCTCACTGTAAAAACGCATAACAATTGCTATCTCATTTAAAGGGACAGCAACACATACAAAGTTTGAGTTTTAGGAGAACATGTTGTTACCGCTCCCCTCGTATAGAAAAATAATCATGAATTTAACTTCGAAAGAACATTTAGAAAATAAATACATAATATACACATGCATCTTCAAAACAACTACAAATAACCTGGGGTTTAACTAACCCTGGTTCACATGCACATTTACACTCGTTCCATCAAACTTTTCTTTATTTTGCTGTCACTTCGACTGAGTAACCATAAGAGAACATTAACTAACTAGCTAACTTGTGTTTTGTTGCTCAGTATATAGATGCCTACGGACACTTCGACCGTGATTACATTTTGACAATAACAGATGTGTTGTTAGAGGAATAAGCTTCTGTCCGACGTGAGATGAACTTTAGGCACAGAGAAGATCTCCTCCGGGAAAGAGACGAGTGGCTGGTCGATTTGAGTGGCACCCAATAAAATGTCATGGAGTAACACTGATAAAAGTACAATGAAGAGTGATCTCTGCAGACTGTATTTTAACAATTACCTTCATGTGGCTCCGATCGAGGCTGTGAGGACTCATCCATGTCCCCACCGCCTCGCATTCCCACGATAGAGGGGGAGCCTTTCAGTGCTGCCATGCGCTCCTGGAACGGTGACAGCTGTCTGGTTGGCCCTTACTGGTCTATGCGCTGCTGCCCCTGAGCGCAGCAACCCATTATTTGGAGGCGATCTTAAAATCAGACCACTTTTTTAACCTACATGTAAAGCATTTGGATTGTCAATTATGTGGATATATGACATGAAATATCATTGATCTATAAACTTAATTTATTAAGGCCGAAGTTATTCGCACTAATACGTGTGGCCAATGCTTAATTTTTTTCTTGACCACACTTATGATTGCGCCAGTTGATGACTGTTCCAGTGCCGCTTAGAAAGTAAAAAAGTGCGAATGGTCACTTCGACTTATTAATGAATTAAATCAAACGTCTGCTGCACTCCGGTTTTCCACCCCAATGGTGTTCACTGCAGCAGCTATAGTTTTCTAAACTGCAGCCTTCTGGGCTCCCTTTATGCCCCTCTTAAGGCTTCCAAATAAAATAATTTTGTTTTTCGCCATCCATCGTCAGCCTGCCGATAAAACCATGTATCTTCAAAATGATAAACTTTACAGGAGAGCAAAAAAAAAAAGAACATTTAGAAAATAAATACATAATATACACATGCATCTTCAAAACAACTACAAATAACCTGGGGTTTAACTAACCCTGGTTCACGTGCACATTTACACTCGTTCCATCAAACTTTTCTTTATTTATTTCTTTATTTTTTTTCTTTATTTCCACCCCAATGGTGTTCACTGCAGCAGCTATAGTTTTCTAAACTGCAGCCTTCTGGGCTCCCTTTATGCCCCTCTTAAGGCTTCCAAATAAAATAATTTTGTTTTTCGCCATCCATCGTCAGCCTGCTGATAAAACCATGTATCTTCAAAATGATAAACTTTACAGGAGAGCAAAAAAAAAAGAACATTTAGAAAATAAATACATAATATACACATACAACAAAAAAAAAAAAAAAAAGTTGAATTTTGCATATAAGAATGCAGTTGAGCTGTGTTCGGGCAGGGTGACTATTTTTACTCCAAGAATGTATCCAATTAATGAAATTTTGTATTTTGCAATGTTTATGTTATTATCGTGGACATACAAGTTTTTTGTTTCTTCTCAAATTGTAGATACGAGTTTTTATCAGCAGGCCAATGATTTTCCTCCTTAGTGAAGTTCTTTCTTCTTTGCCATTTTTCGAGAGTCCATGTAGTAAAGTAGGCAGGACTATGCCTCCCAGAACATGAATTTATAGTGGCGTGTCATGTAAATTACGATGGTTTTTGCTGCCAGATTTATCAACGCCACGCCAGTTCCACACCGAAATCAGCGACTTATACACTTTTAGTAAATCAGGCATGACACCTGGCGAACGCTGATATTTACACCTGAATCTACACCAGATCCTACCCAAGTTTGATAAATGAGGGCCAATGACTTTCAAATCACACCAGCCAGTATTTTGTTCACAATAGAACAGAGATAACATAGCAAATGTTGAAACTGAGAAATTTTACAATTTTATCCACAAAATTATCTCCTTTCAAATCTGATGGCTGCTACAGGTCTCAAAAAAGTTGGAACAGGGGCCTGTTTACAATGGTGTAGGATCCTCTCTTCTTTTTAACACCGAGTGGAGGCATCTGGGTATTGAGGAGACAATTTTCTCGAGTTTAGCTATTGGAATTTGATGCCACTCTGGTTTAATACAGGCTTCCAGCTGTTGGAGAGTTTTGGGCCTCCTTTGACGGACTTGTCGTTTAATTATGCATCAAATGTTCTCAATTGGTGAAAGATCAGGACTGCTGGCAGGCCAGTTCAGCACACGGACTCGTTTACTATGAAGCCATGCTGTTGTAATAGCTGCGGTATGTGGTTTTGCATTGTCCTGCTGAAATGCACAAGGCCTTTCCTGGAATAGATGGCATCTGGATGGGAGCATATGTTGCTTTAGAACCTTTATATACCTTTCATCATTCATGGTGCTTTTTAAAACATGCAAGTGTCCCACATCAAATAAACTAATGCATCCCCATACCATCAGAGATGCTGGCTTTTGAAATGAAAGCTAAAAGGAGGGGTGGTCTTTCTCCTCTTTAGCCCAGAGGACACGAAGCCCATGATTTCCAATAAGAATGTCAAATTTGGATTTGTCTGACCTCAGGACACTTTGCTACTTTCCTACAGTCCATTTTAGATGAGCCTTGGCTCACAGAACACAGCGGCGTTTCTGGATCATGCTCAACAATGGCTTCCTTTTTGCATGATAGAGTTTTGGGTGGCATCTGTGGATGGCACGGCAGACTGTGTTTACAGACAGTGGTTTCTTGAAGTATTCCTGGGCCCATTTAGTAATGTCAATGACAGAATTATGCTGGTGAGTGATGCAGTGGTGTCTGAGGGCCCGAAGATCACAGGAATCCAGTAAAGGTCTTCGGCCTTGTCCCTTACACACAGATTTTTCCAGTTTCTCTGAATCTTTTGATGATGTGATGCACTGCCGATGATGAGACCTTTAAAGCCTTTGCAATTTGACGTTGAAGAACATTGTTTATAAAGTATTCCACAATTTTTTTACCCAAGCCTTCACAAGTTGGAGAGCCTCTGTCCATCTTTACTTCTGAGAGACTCAGCCTCTCTAAGACATCCCTTTAATAGCCAGTCATGTTACACACCTGATGCCAGTTAACTTAATGACTTGCTAAATGTTCTTTGAGCTGATTATCTTATATATTAATTGCTTTTTCAGCTCTTTTTTGCCTGTGTCCCAACTTTTCTGAGACCTGTTGCAGCCAGAAAATTATAAATGAGCTCATTTTGTGGAAAAATGTAAAATATCTCAGTTTCAACATTTGAAATGTTATCTGTGTTCTATTGTAAATAACATATTGGCTCATGTGATCTGAAAGTCATTGCATTTTGATTTTATTCACAATTTAGACTTCATCCCAACTATTTTGGTATTGGAGTTGTATTTGTGACCTTGCCCGAGAATATGTAAATAATGCTATTTCTGACTTTGACCCAACTTAAAGGGATAGTTTGGGCCTGGTGAAGCCGGGGTGTGTTGAATAAACATCGATAGCCAATGTGTATGATGTTGTTGATTCCTGCCGGGCGCTCCGTGGAATGATAAAACCGCAGCAGAGACGCTGACAAGTTACGGCTCACAACTGCTGTACCAGGGGTCTCACAAAAACATGTCCTGGCCGCTTAAAGCAAGGCAAACCTAAGTTATATTACAATAGATCGACTCTCTAGGGAATGGAGGAAATTCTGAGATTTTTTCCTCATCAAATAATCCCCCCTCTTGGCACTATCTTCTAGGTATCCCTACGCACGGGGGCATACAGCCTTTAACTGTGCCTGCTTGGCTGAATCGCGGAAGCGACGTTGATGTTTTTGGGTCAGTCTGGGCGTGCTGCTACAGGAGAGACAACTGTTTGATACTCTGCATTGAAAGTGAGCGACTTGGATACCGACACTGATGACGAAATGCCGCTCAGTCCGAATCTAGGATACCTGTTACACCAAAGAGGAACTTTTGATGAGAGAGACTGCGGAGAGAGAGCAGGCTGAAAGGGAAAGAGAGGAGGTGGCTGGTGTGACTGGAGGTGAAGTCGATCAACCAAGAGCCCAATCTGCCTGGTGGTGCGAATGCGAAAAATATCAGCCTATGCCCAGCGAGGAACAGAGCTACTGCTGCCACGATTGGGACCTGGTTGCTGCACAACTTGGGGACATGACTGTGAATGACAATGATGAAGACCCTTCACAAACACCCTGCATCACCAACCATTCGGAGTTTCCTGCCCTACTCAACGCGGGTATTTTGCGGACATTTTTCAATTTCCCCAAGATAAATTGGAAGAAACCAGAAGGGCCTGACAATACTTTGTCTCTAAGCTAATGTTATATATATAGGTCTAGTAACAGTGTATTGATTGCATTATGATCCTTATCTCAACATGGTTTCATAGGCTGTTATGCTATTTCGTAAATGGTAATAATGTCTAGAGCCATCCAGTGTAAGGTTATTGTGTCAATACATTGGCCTACTGTTGTTTCCACAACTTGAATCATTACTACCATCTATTATAAAAAAATGCAATGTCTGATTTGCAATCATTTGTACATATTTTATGTGAAATAATCAAATTCAGCATAGCTGCCAGGTATTCCGCTTTTTGGGTTGTCATTCTGCCTTCCATTTTTAGGTCGGGAAATTCCGCTTTTCTGGCTTGCGAGGACTTTTGTGGATTTTTTTTCGTGAGGCCACGTGTATTTGTTATTGTTTGGATGAAAGACGGAAATTCTAATGAGCAAAGACGGACCTCCATATAACTTCGTGGTCGTAACTCAATGCAAAATTATGGACAAAAGACACCGTCGTGAAAATTTAATGTCGGATGAGGCGGACCCTCATAGAGACTGTCATAGCACGGACAGGTGTCATTTGTGACAGGAAGGCTTATGCGAAGTCTAACGAAAAGAAGTTTGCTGCATGGACCTGCATCCAGAATCGCAAATCGAACTGGGAATTGGAAGGGACATACACGTCCTTTATGACAACAATAAGTCCTGGCTAGTTCTCGATGATTTTCCGTCATTGAGGCGTTTTCCAATTATCTTCATTGGCAACTAAAGACACGGTTTATCTCCATATGCGATTTAACAGCGATGCAATCATGGGCTTAATTCAGTACAGAGAAATAATGTACTTATTAAAGGGCTAGTGCTTTGCCTCGATTGAACTGGTCCACATTGTAATGAAATATCGCCTTTTACTCTCGGTATTGCATGGGTTGATAAAAAATGTGCCACTCTGCTCTTAAATAAGCTATTAAAAGTGTGCGGCTCAAGCTACTTCCGTGACAGTCCACAGGTATACAATTTTTAACAACATTGATTTAAATGCAGCAAACACGCGTCCAGATGAATGATTGTCATCTTACTTCACAGTTGTTGCTAGTTCTCTTTGATTAAGCGTGGAGTGCTCTCGGAGTGAACCTTTTTTTAATTTTGAATATGACGAGAACAGGTCAGGACTAATAATTGCTTTAAACGGTTGTTTTGTGCAAGCCAATTCAAAGTTCTGGCTACGCCTCTGTATACTGAATTTATCCCACGATTTCATTGCTGTTAGATCACATATGGAAAGAAACAGTGTCTTCATTTGCCAATTATGATAATTGGAAAACGCGTCAAGGAAAGAAAAAGATTGAGAATTGGCTAACTAACTGATTAACCCCCCCCCCAATTCCCCGTTCGATTTGCGCCATTGCCAACATCATAAAGTGCAATAACAGCATTATTTCCGGACCGCACAAGAAGAAATGTCAAAGAGTACAAAGAACTCTGGTGGCGAATAAGAAATAGAACTAAGTCTGTCGATCGAGCCCAGAAAATTGATGCACTGAAAACAGGTGGTGGCACCTTCCCATTATTAAAACATGACCATAAAGCATAGCTTATTCTTTAGTCCTATATGACAAAATTAAGCACGTTTTAGGAACTGTTTAGCCGTTTCATTCACGTATAGGAGATAGGCACCTTTCGTAGTTATGAGCCTGAATGTATACGTGGTTTCACTAGCTTTAGTTGCGATAAACGCCGGCTTTTAGTCACAGTAAATGCCAGCTTCGAAAGTCTACCCACCAGCTTCACAGCGACTAAAAGCCGGTGGGTAGGCTTTGAAAGCCGGCTTTTACCGCGATTATGAAAGCTACTGAAACTACGTAAACATACAGTTCCACCTGTAACAATGAGGATGCAGTATTTTAGTAAGATCTACTATTATGCTGCTTACGGTAACAAGCAACACTGTGTAACAAAACTGAATGTAAAGTTGCGTTTAGGCTAATTTAGGCAGTCCAGTTGACTTACTTTTCGAGGAGAAAGCTGGCAACTTCAGCATCCCTTAGAAAATCTTTCTCCTTCATTAGCTCCTTCCACCTGGGGAAGAATAACCAGATGTTCACCATTGTTTTTTGAGCGCGCTGGTCGCGCAGCCTTTTCAGTTCTCTTTTTAGCTTTTTTGCGGATGAGGATTCCGTCTCCTGTGCTGCTGCATATGTATGGTCCTGCATTATGCTGCAGTTGTACTGATTTTGAAAGTCGCCACGATAGCCTCTCTTCCTTATTTCCTCCAGTGTCTCAATCACTCTGCACTGGCTGGCAGGGCAAACGCGGATTTATTCCGCATTTGGTGCTGTTTGTCCCTTGCCTGCGGTAACAGTTTCAAGATGGCTGACTGTTATGGCGCTTTCCTACCAGCTTACCCGTCCAATGTGGAAACAAGTCTAAAATTCTTTGTTTACGAGAATATATCAGATTATTAGCGGAGGTCATAATTCACCAATGATGACATGTATATGAATGCAGACTTAGATTTTGGCAAATCAAAAAATGTAAATGTTACACATTGTCCCTTTAAGGGAAAGCATAAGTGAAAATGAAGGGTTTAAGGGCATAATGTCCTCTGCTTGTAAGTTGTATTTATGTTTTTGCCCCCAACAGCGAATCAGATTTCCCTCAAGAGACAATAATGACCTGAACTGAATGAACTAATTTGAACATTAATACGACCAATAATCAGACACAAAAAAAAAACAACAGCAATAAATAACTACAAAACTCCAAAACAGTCTGGGCAAAACAGACAGAACAGACAGTTTTCGGGATCGCGACGGAGGGCAGGCTCAGAAGTGTTTGTTCGATAACAGTCACTCTGTCCAGCTGGATAGAGTCACACACAGACAACGGAGAAGAATGTTGTTGTTGCCATGACGAGACAAGCACCAAATGTGGCAGTGCGGTTCGAAGCAAACGGACCCAATCCGATCACTTGAGCATGAGTACAAAGACAACAAATCCATAGTGTGAAAGCTGGCCTCTTCAAACGGAGCTCATGATCGGAGACGTGATACTGCAACTAAAGCAGGGGCAGTTATTTCATTGTTTTCCAAAGTAATTGCTTTTTATGATGAGCATTAACCTGATATAGTGAAATTTGTGTTTTATTCAAATAAAACATGGGCACATTTCCAGAAGCTAGAGGATGTTGTCGCTCAAATAAATATGCATGCATTTTGGCCATACAGTTTGTTCTAAGCTTTTCATTTGGAAACATTAAATAGAAAAATACAACTGGCTTTAGAACTGGAGTTGGTCCCCTGGGCGCTGCTTTGTGGCTTCCCACTGCTCCTAACCATAGGATGGGTTAAGTGCAGAGGACAAATTACCCCACGGGATTCAATAAAGTGTATAATAATAACAAGAACAATAATAATAATAAAATAATAATAATAATAATAATTATTATTATTATTATTATTATTATTATTATTATTATATGTGGTGGGCTCAAAAGGGTTAATTTATTTGTTTGACTCTTGGGCCTGAGTTAGTCGCATGTAGTTAAATTGTGTACTTTACATATGCAGTGTCATTATGTCATATAAATGGTGATATATTGCATATATTTGCACATACAAGTAAGCAGATAACTGCTGTAAGATTAAATATGGTGTGTCAAAAGCCAATGAGAATCCAAATCATTTTTTTACGGAGGTAAACTTCCTCTCAGAAGAAAGGCTTATAAATATAATCTTCGAGGAAGAAAAAATCACATTGTTTGCAGTACGTGAGAGTTTAAGAAGGTGAGGTCTGAAGTGGATTTAAAAAACACACAGCAGTCACCACAGTCATGGTCAATCAGTAGATAATCCATTACCTACCCATGCTGAAGGCTTACAGCTGTAGCTATGGGTCCTGCCCCAGCTTTTGGGGAGACTGACATCACTTCCCATGTTACACACAACGAGGAAGCGCTCAACAACACAAGTATCACACACTATTCTACGGCACAAGCAAGTACTACACAACAGTCAGTAACACAAGCAAGCATCACACACCATTTTAAAACACAAGTGTGCTGTGTTTGCAAAAGGTGCCTAGAGTTAACTCAGGCAAAATCAACTTTTCTTTAATCAAAATGGTCACGCAAAGTACAAAGCCTGAAAAAACACAATCCTTTGTGAGAAAGATACATATTTCATAAAGCACCCTGCTGTTTGAAGCTTTCATCTAACAAATCAATGAAGGCATGGAGATGTGGACTGGATTTTCAAGCATGGGTATCATTAGCCAATCAGAGTGTCTGATCTGGGTGTATTAAAACCGAATGGCCAAAATCGAGCTTCGGTTTCGAGGCTTATGCCCTGCTCATGGTGGGAGACATTAGACTCTAGTTCCACTGCGGTGAGCCCAAGTAGAGATCATCGACTTCGCCTTCCTAAATCTAAGCCAATGATGACTTTAAAGTAAAAGTCAAGTCAGTCATGCACCCTAATAAAGAGTCACTAATAATAATTTTTTTTAATCATTTTTCTCTCTCTAATAATAATTTTTTTTAACCATTTCTCTCTCTCTCTCTCTAAAACTTTGTTAATTCCGTGTGCTGTTTGGACAACTGAGTAATATTCAGTGCACGAATAAGGTTTCGCGAATGTGCTTTGCAGCTGACATAGACCTGATGGTTGTACTGCAAACAGTCTTTTATTGATATTGCAACTAATTCGGCGCTCTTGGGTGTGCAAGCATATTGGCGAAGGGGGGTGTAGACATGTGATTGCATGGACTGTGAGTGTTTGCATACGTTTGTGCACCCCTTTGGGTACGTATGTATGTCTGTGGCTACACCTGTATGTGTGTGTGCCTGTGTGTACCTGTGTGTGTGTGTGTGTGTGCGCGTGTGTGTGTGTGCATGCATGTGTCTGCATCCAAGGGAGCCGGGGTCCTCAGATTTAAATGCAATATCAAACCTGATAATGATAGTAATTACGAGCCTGTTAATAAAAGCCTGGAGCATTATTTATGTAATTCAGAGAGAGGCTTGTGATTTCAGGAAGGGTTTTTGAGGGTGGGGGGTGGGGAATATTGTTCTTGGCTCAGAATGGCAGTTCCCAGTGAGCTTTCTGACTTTTAAGAGACCAAAACAAATTTCGGCAGCAGGGCCGACACACAACATCCAAGAGACGATCAGCATGAGACATTGTTCTGCCAATCAAAAACATTCCCCCGCACCGCTCTAATCCGCACTCTGGTTCTGTTCGCCTTTGCTTCTCCAGGACCAAAGGGAACGAGAGAAGGGTCCACACGGGGAGCAGAATCAAACAGAACGGCCGCACGTCCAACCCCCTTGTTGGCATAAACAAAGCGGAATCTATGGCATTCACGGAGAAACAAAGTGAAACAAGCAGCCATTTTGGCTCAGTGCCGGAGGGAGGAGAGGAGTGTTTGGTTCAGTTGGGACACGCGCGGGATGGATCGAAGCGGGAGAGGGGTGAGGGAGCCTTGGCGATGGCGGTTGCGTCAGCTGCTCGGCGGCTGTGGTTTGTTCCGCCCCCGGGCCTTGCTCTAATATGCCTGATTTACAATAACAACTCCCCCCCCCCTCCCCCAAAAACAGTGGAGTCTTACAGCTGCAGACAATTCTAACTCCGCTTCTGCGTCCAGTAACAACATCCCTGTCAAACAAAAAACAGCAGCCTTTCAACTTTCAAAAAAGTGCACGAGTTTATCAGTTAGCCTGAAATTCTTTAAGTTTAGTGAACTTGACAAGAGCAGTCATTGTTTCCGATCCTAAATTGTGCTTGTCTCCAAAAATTAATGTCACTAAAAAATTTTGAGGCAGCCTGTAGATCCACTTGTTTGAGTCATGAAGTTGCTGTTGTTTTACACTGAGGAAAGGGTGCACTGCCACAGAAGTCAAAAGGCCGACTGAGAGTCCAGAGGTCAGAGGTCAGAAAGTAGAGGAGCTGCCATGTGTTGGCTCCACCTCTGAACTCCACCAGCTGGTTTCGCTAATTAGCGAAGCCACCTCTTGGCAAAAGAATTGCACTAATTAGCAAAGCTATTGGAACAAAGTATTGTGGTGGTCTTTAAACACAAATTTTCCAACTCTTTTTTTCTTACTTTTTCCTTGTATTCTCTCCAAGAATTTGCTTCTGGTTTCTTTTTTTTTTTTTTTTTTGAATTTCTGATTCACTGTAAAAAAAAAAAAAAAGAAATACAGACGTATGGCAATTAAATTCAAATTAATTTTATTTGTGCAGTGCTTTTCCTACATGGACTGTCACAGATGCTTAGCAGGGCAAAAAACAGCAGTGTGTGGCTCAATCTACAAAATAGCAAATGAGGTAAAAAAAAAAAAAAAAAACCCAAATGGGGAGAAAAATCCTCAAACAGCGGTGCAAAAAAACTTCCCAGTGGGAAGAAGTCTCAGGAGAAACCCGGCTATAGTGGGGAAGCCCATCCTCCGCGGGCCGGTTTATTGTAATTTGTATTGAGTTATAATTAGAAATCTGACAGGTCGGAGCAGTAGCATCTGAGCACCAGGATGTGGTGCTGTGTGGTGTAAACCTGGGGAAGATTGGCGTCAGGACTGCAGTCGCCCGTGAGCACACGGTCAGATATTGGGCTGGAGTGATCTGTGGACTCACGGTGAGGAAAGAAACGTATCCCCAGAGGAAGACACAAAGAGTGAGGTTAGGCGGTGTGTAAATCTACAGCACACTGAATAAAATGCAGTCCGGTGTCTAGTTCCAATTTCCAACTTACATTTAAGAGTTTTAACCCAGAAACAGCTTGTGATAATTCACTCTCAGCTGTGGTTTTATGCTGCTCTGCTTCAGAATGAAAGTACTGAGCTTTTTCTGGGGTTATTTTAAACCTTTCAGCGCCATGGGTAACTGTAGTTGCCCAATGATGTAAGATATCAAAATCAGGTGCTGTTGAAAACCTATCATGAGGCAACTTGTTCAGGGAAACCACATGATAGGTTTTCAACAGCTCAGGATAATTACATTCTTAATTACTTGAAATTTATTTGGCGCTCAAAAGGGAAAAAAAAAAAAAAAACAGTCTCTTTCCCCTCGTCTCTGACGCAGGACTGTGGTCAGGACTGAAATGTCCAGTGTTGGGTGCCCCCTCTGTCTGTTTCTGCTGGGTTTGAATGTTATGGAGCGTTCAGCCCAGTATGTACTGGGAGAACAGGAGAGAGTATCACTCCTCTAAACCGCACCAGCATGTGTAGCTTTTTCGCCCACCACTGCAGTCAAATCCTAATTCTATTCAAGGGACACAATTTAATTTGATTCTGTTTATAATCTTAGTATCCCCACAGGGCTCCACACCTTCTAATTAGACCTTATAACTTTGTCCAGACGGCGCCTGCAGCACCTCATGATGCCGACAAACTTATGACTCCTGCAGCGACACACACACACATGTATCTACCCATGTGCATGTACACATATACGCACACAAATACAGACACACACACGCACACACATGTGCATGTACTTTTGTATCTACGAGCATGTACACACATATGCACAAAAATATACTCACACATACACAAACACATGCAGGCACCCTCTTGCACGTACACACACACGCACCCAAATATATACACACACGCGCGCGCATGCATAATTGCATGTACAGGCATGCACATTCATCAACATATTTACACATGGAATATATACAAACATACACACGTCATGCATACATACTCACAACCACATACGCAAATGTCCACACCCATGCATTCATACACAAACAGACACTTCAATTACGTAGACTTTGGAATTAAAGTTGAAAAGATTTATTAATAATGAAATAACATCGTTGGCGTTGGCTCCATCCTCAAGGAACCTTCAGCGAGGTGGGGTGCAGATCTGCCGGCGTAGCAGACAGATGTGAGGCCGTCCCCCGTTTGGAGGGAAGGGTCATCTGGTCAGCAGGGAAATGGGTTTGATGCTGAAGAGGGCGGAACCAGGAGGTGGTGGGTGATGCGGAATTTCTGTAAACAGCGAATGGAAACACGTTATGGCTATTTTTTGAGAAGACCAATGGTTGCGATTGGGTGAACGCAATAGCTTAAGTGTCCTCTGTCTTGTGATTGGACATTTGTTTACATTCTTATATCCTCACACAAAATAAAAACATAATTAAACTCACGCTCCACTGCAATCATGTGAACGTGCACGAATATTCATGGTACAAATGAAAATAATGAAAACCTACTTGAAACAAATCTAATCAGCGGAGCACAGTTGGACTAAATGAGTCCAGGGCCAACTGATTTTCTTCCGCAATATTGAAATACAAATATGGGAACACCATCCGCAAAATAATTTCCCTCAATATATCACTCCTGTCTAAATTAGTTGTGTTAGTGAGAGCGTGCTATGGAATTCTGCATGAGAGTTAACTTCATTTTAGTTTCCTTGAGAAAAAGTAATTATAGAATACCTCTGGATTCAACAAAAACCTGGAAAAGGTACAAATCAACATTGCAAGAGGATAGAAAAATAAGGTTTTCATTCCTTTTGTGCTGGGATATGGAATTTGTATGGCATATGAGATATTCAGAAATATGACCTTATCCAGGCACAGCAACATGGGACTCTGCTGCACGTCTTACTATGACAAAGACTCATAAATATTAAAGGACATCCTCTTCCTCTGTTCCCTGATTGGATTATTTTAGAATCATGCAATTTATCTCCAGCACCCGTCCTTCAGTCTCCCCGTCAGCCCTTTCCCTGGTAACACACTGTTTTTTTTTTTGGTATCTGCTATTATACGTATCAAAATTATGGTACATAAAATCAGGTTACATTTGTTTGAGATGCATTTGAAAGAAGTAAATTTTAATAAGAAATGTTGAAATAAGATGCTCTTGATTGAGCAGGATTTGAAGGAAATGCATTTGAACAAAAGTAATTTAATAAAAAAATTAAATAACATGCATTTGATTGATTTCCATTTGTGGAATTGCATTTGAATGTAATGCAGGCGACGGGGATGCATTCCATTTCAAATGCCTTCCAGACGAAACATTTGAATAAATTCGAGTCAGATACATTTGCAATGGATGTCTATGAACATAATGGAATTGCATGAGATACATTTGACATTGATGCATTTGGAAGTCAAACACAATGAGATGCATATTGTAATGTGATCCCTTTGGCTATGAACTTTCCCATGTGGACTCTGGCACCGGGGAAGTGCTGGAGTTGTGTGCAGCACGCGAGAGATATTGTGTTCCACTTGTTTAGCTTTGGTGAATCATTAGCAGATGGAGAGAACGAAAATGTAACAGATTTATTGTGACATGCCGCCATCTTCGGATCTTTAGGCTATTAAAAACTGTTTCCCTCGCACACACATGTGCCAATGAACCAAAATATTATTACCACCCACAGATAATGATAATAATGACAATTATCTTGAGAAAATTGGTGCGTTCATGGCAACGGAACAGATATTTAAAGGCAAGCAAACCGTCAGATCTTGTAGCTGACGTGTTAGATGTGAATGAAATGTTACCTGAGCGATTTCGACTGTTGCAAAATTATTATGGCCATACAGCTGGGACCAGGCATCCCTGCAGCAAGACTTCTGGAGTTTTCCTCAGCAGCGCTAAGTACCTACTGATTGTGGCCTGAGGAGGGAGAAATCATGACCCAGTGACCCAGGGTGCTGGGTCAGGGTGCTGAGTCACTAAGGCTCATAGATGTGAGGGTAGCAAAGGCTGGTCCAAACTGACATAAAGGCTACAGCGGTACCAGTAGCTGAGTATTTTAATCATAATTACAAGAGGAATGAGTTACAGTACACAGTGCATCACATTGCTGTGTGTGGGGATTAGTAACAACAGACCAGTCAGAGAGCTCATTCTAACCCTTGTCTGTTGTCAGACTCCCTCAGCAGGCCTGCGAGTGAATGCACTTTATAAATAATATTAAGCTGATACGTGTGCACGGTTTAACTGGGAAAGAGATGTCGCCCAGATATATTGCGGGAAAACCACTTTCTGATGGAGCGAGGGTGATGCACCAGGAAATGTTCTGCTGTGAAACCTATGGTTTGGACATTTATGTCGACGTCAGTTTGATTGAGTTGTTTTGGTGGCACATGGAGGACCAACCATATATCAGGAACATGGTCTTAATGTTTTGTCTCCTTGCTTGCAGTATGCACTGGCAGACACAAACATGCATATAAAGATACATACACAAGACGCACATACACAAACTCGCACTGTATAGGCCGTTGGTCAATCAGCGGCAATGCGATTCAACTTTCATGTGAACAAAACACACACATGTACCACAATTCTGAGGGTTTATTTCGAGTGGTGATGGTCGTGCCTGTGCCCTTGACCAAGGTTGAGTCACGAATGTTAAATATTTAGATTTGCCATGACTGCATTTAAAATTGGGATCGGTGTCTGGCACTCTAGGTACTGATGCCAAATATTTACCTGCCTGTAAATGGTTATCACAAAAACAGCTTCCATTACTGTTTTTTAGATTGAATAATTGCTCTAGTACTACACCAGGCTTGGGGCCTTCTATTGCCCAATCATGCCTCGGCGATGTTTTGATGAACAGACCTTTTCTTTGTCCAGTGTGCTGAGCGTGGCTTATTTCTCATTCCCAGAACGAGTTATTTCCTACTTCAGCACAAACCAACAAATACGGCTCTGCACGAAGACAGGCAGAACTATGACGGTACAGCAGTGTTAATTCTTACGGGACTGGATCCGTAACCTTGAGGTTGTGTGTTTAATTCCCAGTTGGAGGCCCGGCCGCTGCGCCCATAAACAAGCTACTTAACCTGGACTGCTCCGGGGAAAAAATAAATAACAAATCACCCCTGCTGTCGAAATTAAGGCCTAACACAAAGTTCAGTGTTAAATCAACTCTTACAGAGCTTTATATGAGACCACTATGGCCAGAAAGGACTTGTTTAAACTCATTAGCTTGAGTTGAACTAACACTGGGCTATTTCACTGCGTGGTGAAGAATGCAATCTCAGAACAGTCTTGTTCTAAAACATTCAGTGCACCCATTAATTTCAGCCATAAAATCCAACAGTGTTATGAGCTGCAATAAACTAAGCTGCTAACAAGTTGTTTTACTGAAACCACGATAAACAATTCAGGTTATGAATCTGCTCCCTTCTACCTCACGATACCCACTATGTATGAGTTACAGATAGCAATTTTTGGAAGAAGTTCAGCCAACTCTGTACAGTATTTTACTTCTTTCACATTTCTCATCCTTGTAATGACTACCTATCCAACATCAGCAGCAAATACAAGCTTAAAGACCATAAGCTCTCGTATAATTTTATTAAAGAGGAAATACGGGCGACCTACCTTGTTTGTTATAAACTGATGGAAATTACATTACTGAAAAAGAATACAATATCCAAATGGGCCGAAAATGCGGTTATTCCGCATTATTTTGATGTTTATGTGACCCACTCGGTGACTGCATGAAAAACGGAGGCGGGCGAGGCTGGACAGTCACGTGACCGCATGACGTCACGGGCGGAACACGCCGAGGGCTGCTGAAGAGAGTAGACTAGAAGTAACAATGGCGGATGCTGACTTCGAGTGCGTTGATGTGGATTTATCTTGTTCCTTTTCATCAGTGGATGATAGTTTTGACGCAGTGCATGACTATTTACTTCCAATGTCAATATCTCAAAGTATGTAGTGTTGACAGAGGAGGGGGTGGTCACATCATCACGCTCCGCGCGTACCTTACGACTAGTGTATATTTAAAAAAATTATTTTCCCATTTTCTTCTTACATTACATTATCGATTTATCATCGAAATTTTTTTTTAATATTGCATTTATTGAGAGGGACATTGAGTGGCGAGAACTGGTCCTGTATGCATGTCCCAAATGAGTGAGAATATCGTCTGCTGCAGACCAAAGCGTAGCAGTCGCCCAGTTCCGGTTATTGAAATGACTGCGATATTGTGTACATTCTGGCGTGGAATATTGAGGTCATTTCCCAGCTCAAAATACTGAACATTTTAAAAATAAATAACGAAAAACTCAAAATAAATGACGAGATCTGGTCACCCACCAGTAGTCATTTCGGCGCCGAGTTATTTCGGCACTTGGCAGGGTATTTCGGCACTTGCGCACTACGTTTCGGCACTTGTGCGAGACGCCTCGGCACTTCTGTAGGACATTTCGGAAGTTCTGTAAATAACACTCGGCACTCAAAACCACGAGAGAGAGAGAGAGAGAGAGAGACTCACACATAATGTCCTTGGAGAGTGAAGACAGCGCATGAATAAAGGACGGTCGTTTGAAACAACATCATAAACACGAAGTTTAATTGAAAAATAAAAATAAACCATGAATATAATGTTTACCAATATTAACCAGCCGAATGCCGAATTAATACCGAGGCGTCCCATCACAAGTTCCGAAAAGACCCGAGGCCTAGTGCCGAAATGACTTGATAGTAGGGTCCGAAATAACTCGGTGCCGAAATGACCTGACACCCGGTGTAGATGTACTACTAGTATTTGTCAATACAAAAAGTTGAGTTACTGGCCAGGAAGCAGTCTCCGCCGGCGCGTAGTTGCTGCCATCACGCGCAAGACACTACATAACAAGGTAACCGGGCACGAGGTTGTGTGTCTTGCGCGTGACAAAAGCCTGCAACCAGGGGCGTAGATATAACTGGGAGTTGGTAGGGACTTTGACACGGCCTTTATGACAATTAGTCCTGGCCAGTTCTCAATTATTTCCCTGCATCGACGCGTTTTCAAATTATTGTAATTGGCAACTGAAGACACGGTTCCTCTCCATATGCGATTTAACTCTACTCTTTAAGTGTTGATGCAACCCTGAACTTTTTGCAGTCCATAATGAACAGGTGCTGTTTGTTCTCTCCGATTAAGCAAGACGGCAATCGGTCAACGGGATGCGTATTTGCTGTGTTTAAAGCAACTTTAGTCAAAATTGCTTTCCTGTCCAGTCACAGGCAAGCAGCAAATTAATTTTCTGAACTTAATGTACTGCACCGTATCTGTTGTGTTCCGGGGAACAGTATTATTCATGGTTTTAACAGTTTCATGTTCAAGATTTCATAGTTTCATAGTTCATGTTCATAGTCACAGTTTTAACAGTTTCTTGTTTAGGATTACTCATTTCATAATTCATGTTCCATGTCCATGTTTTTGTTTTTGCCAGGTCTGCCATGCCACTCCACCGCTTGTCTGCGTTCCGCCCCGTGCCTTCGTTGTTGCACATTTCTGAGCTCTGGTTGGCTTTGGTATTTCTCCTTCCTTCCATGCTGTGCTGGATTCGGGCCTCTCTAAGCTTAATTGACAATTAGCTGTTTTTAAGTTACTAACATTTACTAACACTCACTGGGTGGTGTAATTCTTAGATAGGCACATTACTAATATTACTAATTTAGACAGGGAGTTTATTGTCATGATTCCTGCTTTGCTATATCAAGATCTTGCTGTGCTTTTCTGTTCTTAACATTCATGCTTGCTTCCAAACTGCATACTTAATTGGTACTTAAGCTGAGCACGCTCATTCTCTTAATGAGCAGGTCATGTCATCCAATCTTGTCCATGTCTTGATCTTGCCATGCCTCTTGTTTCTCTCTCTCCAGGTGTTACCCCTCATGTCATGATTTCCAAGCCTTTATCTGGTTGCGGTGGAAGTTGGCTGGCAGACAGTGTCTCGCGTCTCGTTGCTTGTGCAAGTTTAGCCAAGTTCTTGTTATCATAGTTCCCTAGCATTGCTAGTGTCAAGTCTTGTCCCAGCCTCTTGTTTTGTGTATATATATTTAGTCTTGTTATTTACTTTTCTTGAGCATCTTGCCTGGAGTTTCCAGTGCCTTTTGTTTTTTGCCTTTTTGCATTTATTGTTTATAGCTCTGTGTAGCTTCCTTAATTTGTTTTTTGCAACCCTTTGGGCCAAGTTTTTTGTTGGCCCTCGTGCCTGTTTTGTTTTGGTTTATCAATAAATCCTCATTCCCTTTTCCCGCATCTGGTGTCACTGATTCCATATCAGTATCATCGCTGGATGCAGTTAGATCACATATAGAGAGTGTTGCAACTTCCCTCAGAAAACTCTCAAAGAGCTGACACTTGAGTAAATAAATATGAGGGGAGATTGGAGACAGACCCCAGGAAGAGTCTCCTTTGTTCTTCAAGGAGCGTGTCTACAATCCCTCATCTTAAGCATTTATTTTATAAGCAGTTATTTTTGCAATCGCAATTTCTTTCATCTTTTTCTGCCTGTGTGTGGAGGTTCAGAGCTTAACAGGCTTCATAAGTAAAGCTGTGAAATGGGGTTTCCTGACGAGTTTGTTGTAAAGCAGAGGTGGGCAACGAGAGCTCTATCTGTCCCTGGTTTTCACCCCTACTTTTGGCCTTTAATAAGTTAATTGTCTTAATTAGCCAAACCATTTGGGAAATCAGACATTTGTGGAGCATTTCTTTAAATTGTCATGAATGACCACCAAAAACTTCTTGTCTCCCCTAAATGCAACACTTTACTTTGGTCTAATCCATGTGCAAATCTGTGTTTGTCCAATCAGCTCAATTGCTCAGGGTAATTGATAGACATAAAAACTTGCAAACACACCGGCACTTCAGGACTGGAATTGCCCACCCCTACCATAAAGGGTTAAGGTGGATCTTTGAGCTGAACATTTATAATTATAATACTGTAATAACCTGAGTTATTGTTGAAATTGTTATGATTCTGTATCTGTGTTTTTTATTATTTTTCATGTTTATTTATTCATTCTATTTTTGCATTGCACATTGTAATGTCTGTTGTGATTTGTGTTGCCATGCCAGTGCCCAATCGGGTGATTTCGTAAGTTTTCCAGTATTTCACGAACTTCCTTCAAGTCTCGTTTTACCTTCCTTCCCGTTTTTCTGAAATTACCATATTTATTAACTGCTAGGCTGTTTAGTTAGTACTGGTAATTTTACTTACGACTAATCCCTTTGTCTGTTCATAAACTAACCAAATAATATTCACGTATTTTGATTAGGAGTGTAGACATCACTGTTTCCTAATATAACTCTGCCCTGCTCTGCTCTGTTCTGTAACTCCGCCCCTTTTGCTTTCCCTGTGCTCCGCTTTGATTACAGCTCACACACCTCAGGTGCGCTCCTCTCTGTACTTAGATCTCCTTGACCGCAGCTGTTTATTTGTCAACCTATTTATCAGGTTGTTTGCGTGAGTTCCGTCCGTGTCTTAGCTTTTACCAATTGTTGTGGTTTAAGACTTCCCCATGTGTGCTTACCTCTGCAATTAATCTTATCCAATTCACCTGTTCCCTGCGTAGCATGTGACTTCCCTCTTGTCCATTTTAAGTCTTCACTGCAGTTCATTCCTTGTCAGAACGTTGATCATTTCACATCTGTGCAGAGCTCCTCATATGCCTTTCGTTGATTGTTTCTTCACAACTGTTTTGCCCGACCTCGAGTTTGCCGTTGCCCTTCTGTGCCTGTTTTGCCTTTTTTGGATTTTGACCTATTTCTGTCTGACCACGTTTCCTGTTTTTGGATGCCCTGTGTATGACCTTCTGCTCTGGATAACGACTACGATTTTGGCCTGCTGTTTATGTACCGTCACACTTCTGATTTACTGGTTTTGACCCCGGCCTGTCTTGTCGATTTTGCTTTTTGTATTTCGTTTTTGGCTTAGCAATCCTTCTGTCTTTTGATCCTGACCCTTTTTGTAATAAAGGTTTACAAGTTTTGGATTATCCCTGAGTTGTGACTGGTTTCTCTGAGCGTATCATCACATAAATGATGCTGCTGGTCCATTACAGTTCATTGGGCTTCTACTTTACGTGTGTTTCTGTTTAACTAGTTGTGAGTTAATTTGCTGTATTAGTTCTGGCGAATAGGGTTGAGTGTTAGTCGAATGTGGAGGGGACTAGCAAGTCTCCTCTATATGATGAAGGAAATTATTTTTTATTACAATAATTTTTAATTTATAATAATATTATAATTTTTGTTTTTTGAGTCTCATTTGAGCTGACTTGGCTGTGTTGTGATTCTGAAATGAGCTGGAGAAGTTGAGCGATTCTGGGGAATAGACAAGTTTGTTTGCAGATGTGGACGGGCGTTTCTTTTGTAAAACACAAAGTCATTACACACGAAGTCATTACAATACCTTCATTAAGTTCACAGTTTCATCCACAGTGAATACATTTGATTAGATTAAGCAGAAGCCAGTCCCCCCCACCACCACCATTTACGGCGCTTGCGCACTTACGTTCCTTCACTTGGGTGGCCAGCTTCCAATCTCAGCACGCTAAACTGCAGTCTACAGAGGAGTGTTTATTTAAATATAAATTCTCAGACCGCATTCGCACAAGGTATTATTGTTCAGTGCCGTGCCACAGAGCGATTGTCCCCTCTCCCCTCTGGTCAGTTTTGTCACAAGTAATATCGTACCATACCTGAGTACACGTATGCCGAAATTCCAATACAGCGCGGTGCAGTATGCACCTAGGTACAAAACCCAAAACCAGTGAAGTTGGCACGTTGTGTAAATCGTAAATAAAAACAGAATACAATGGTTTGCAAATCCTTTTCAACCTATATTCAATTGAATACACTGCAAAGACAAGTTACTTAATGTTTAAACAAGTAAACTTTGTAATTTTTTGCAAATATTAGCTCATTTGGAATTTGATGCCTGCAACATGTTTAAAAAAAGCTGGCACAAGTGGTATCATCAAACACTTATTTGGAACATCCCACAGGTGAATGGGCTGATTGGGAGCAGGTGGGTGCCATGATTGGGTATAAAAGCAGCTTCCCTGAAATGCTCAGTCATTCACAAACAAGGATGGGGCGAGGGTCACCACTTAGTGAACAAATGCGTGAGCTGATTGTCGAACAGTTTAAAAACAACATTCCTCAACGAGCTATCGCAAGAAATTTAGGGATTTCATCATCTACGGTCCGTAATATCATCAAAAGGTTCAGAGAATCTGGAGAAATCATTGCACGTAAGCAACAAGGCCGAAAACCAACATTGAATGCCCGAGACCTTCAATCCCTCAGGCGGTTCAGCATCAAAAACCGACATCAGTGTGTAAAGGTCGTCAACACATGGGCTCAGGAACACTTCAGAAAACCACTGTCAGTAACTACAGTTCATCGCTACATCTGCAAGTGCAAGTTAAAACTCTACAATGCAAAGTGAAAGCCATTTATCAACAGCACCCAGAAACGCCGCCGGCTTCGCTGGGCCCAAACTCATCTAAGATGGACTGATGCAAAGTGGAAAAGTGTTCTGTGGTCTGACGAGTCCACATTTCAAATTGTTTTTGGAAACTGTGGACGTCGTGTCCTCCGGACCAAAGAGGAAAAGAACCATCCGGGCTGTTATAGGCGCAAAGTTCAAAAGCATCACCATCTGTGATGGTATGGGGGTGTAATAGTGCCCAAGGCATGGGCAACTTACACATATGTGAAGGCACCATTAATGCTGAAAGGTACATACAGGTTTTGGAGCAACATATGTTGCCATCCAAGCAACGTCTTTTTCATGGACGCCCCTGCTTATTTCAGCAAGACAATGCCAAGCCACATTCTGCACGTGTTACAACAGCATGGGTCCTTAGTAAAAGAGTGCGGGTACTATTTGGCCTGCCTGTAGTCCAGACCTGTCTCCCATTGAGAATATGTGGTGCATTATGAAGCATAAAATAAGGCAACGGAGACCCCGGACTGTTGAACAACTTAAGCTGTACATCAAGCAAGAATGGGAAAGAGTTCCACCTGAAAAGCTTCAAAAATTGGTCTCCTCAGTTCCCAAACGTTTACTGAGTGTCGTTAAAAGGAAAGGCGATGTAACACAGTGGTAAAAAGGCCCCTGCACCAAATTTTTTGCAATGTGTTGCTGCCTTTCAATTCTAAGTTAATGATTATTTGCAAAAAAAAAAAACATTTTGAACATTAAACATCTTGTCTTTGCAGTGTATTCATTTGAATATAAGTTGAAAAGGATTTGCAAATCATTGTATTTTGTTTTTATCTACGATTTACATAACGTGCCAACTTCACTGGTTTTGGGTGTAGTTTTAAATGGGGAAAGGAGTAACTAACTCTTGCGTAGAAAGAATTCCGTATCCACTCTCCATTTTTTTCTGGCTTTTTATTTGCCAGTACGATTCTAAAAGCCAATATGTTTGGGGGATTTTATTATTGAGAAGGGCCTTAGGAATATTGATATCGTGAATGCATGCTGCGCATGCCCTAGCATCCCGGTGTGTCATCAGTAACAAGGATTACCACGTATAGCAACACAAGAAATGAAACTCTAAATTTCTTGACTGAATTTCAGTGGCTAAATCATCAAAATTGCTCCCTACATCTGTGAAACGCAAGTCCTTTATCTTGGATTTGCCTGGAGACGCATGCGCAATCCGAATTGCCGTAAATGTAGCCCTGAATCACCGGTTACGGCTCCGTAAATATAGCCACTGCCATGCTGAAAACAATACCAGTATCAGTATCGTGGTTGGTCAAATCCCAGATGGACTCTTGTCTATTTCTGAATTGTATTCCAATTTTCCCCATAATGTTCCTGTGTTTCTTTTCAGAAGAAAAACAGAAGATGAAACAAAATCCTGATGCTGTGTTTCCACCAAGCGCAATGTAATTTTTTTCGCATGGACGAATTACATTCAAGGTCAATGCAAAGACGCGAAAATACGCAAACAGACACTAGATCGCGCTGGACGACGCAAATCATGCAGGAGATGCGACATGAATGGCATGAACCATGCGCCGGAGCGGCTCGAATGACGTGCACAATTGGCGCGAATGCAAAAAATGGGCTCAGCTGCAAAATACTCATCTTTTGCAAAAAGTGTTTGCATGTAGAGCAGTGCTCCAAATAGCATCATTGCTACTGGCAACAGCATTGGTTTGTTGGGCTACTTAGCTGCATATTCAAATCTTAGGTACATTGCTTGAGATAATGGGAACGCTTGCTACCCAGCTCGCTACTTAGGTAGCTTGCAAGCTTGCTATATCAGATAACCTACTGTATGTAACACAATTTCATGGAAAAAATAGTGGTCTTGCTCCGTAACGGATATAACAGCATCATCAGTTATCTGAATATTTTTATTCTCAAACAGGTACAATGTTCATACGATAAAATGTTTGCGACCTTAGCATAGCAATATTAGCGTCGCCAAGTTTTTGCTATTTTTTGGGCATTGGAGGAAGTGAACATCCCTTGAGTGTAAACAAGCTCAACTCACATTGCTATTGATTCAGCAGTGTGAATTTGCATGCCAATCCTCTGCCGTTGATCTCCCATAGAAGTGAATGTGGTTTTGCCGCGAACAGCCACAAATCTTCAAAGCGAAAATATAAAAAAATCGTCCTGTGGCTAAAGCCGGGTGAGTAAAGCAAGGACAGATTCCATTTCACGTTTGGTGGAAATGCAGCTTGAGACTGATTGGCCCTTGCTGTTGACCTCAGGGTTAGGCGTTCTGGAACAAATAAACCTGGGCTCCTCCAGGATTAGGGGTCTAATCATGAATTCATGCAAATGGAATCAAACATTTTTAATGCAGCATATTTGGAGCTAAAGAATGATAAGTGTTTAACATGTAATACATGACATAAAATTTGATTCCTCTCACTTTGAAAAGGAAAAAAGGATTAAGTTCTGCTGGGAAATGAAGTCGTGCTGGACTAGCTCCACCATCCTGAAAGATGTCCGTTTCTTTTAAACTCATGCAGCCACAATAATTAAGGCTGGTTTACTATTTTGTTTTTACTTGCAGACAGATCAAGAGCCTCTGTTTCTTTGATTTGCCTGGGGATTCATGCCTGTACCTTCATACATGACTTTCATTCTCCTCACAAAGGATACTTCTGTATTTTTGACACCTGTAACAATGGATTACGTGTGTTAGGCTTCTACGTATTTACCAGACACTGTTGCCTAGAACAACATACAACACATCAGCAGATTCCAAATATTGCTGAAAGCCACAGAGGGGAAGTTACAGTTCTCAGTGCCAGAGGTGACTACACAGATAGAACTTGCCCTTGTACTGTAACCTGTCAAACAGAAGCACCAATGAAACAATTCTTACAGATTACACCAAAGCCATCATTATTAAAACAAAAACAGAATAAAATAACTTTCAGTAGGACTGAACATATTAAATACGACAAAGCCGGGGGCAATGAGTGCGGAGGTGACGGACTCTAAGTGGATGAATATAAATACATGCAGAATGATGGAGTAGCACTGAGCACGTGCAGAAAGGTCAGAGGTCATCTCTTATTCCCAGCGGCAGAGAGGAAGCATGTCTACTGCTCTGCTCTCTGTTTCTCATTCTGTGTGTCTCTCTCTTTCCTCATCCCTCTCTCTTTACTCGCTCTCTCACTCTATTTCATGAGTTTTCGCTCTCTCTCTCTTAGAGGAGGGTGGAGTTTCTGGATCGTCTTCAGCACTCATGTTCGCTGGTGCCAGGTGTATCGTATGATTTGTGTTGAGATATATGAGCAGTTTCAGTCGAGCCCCCTCTCCTTACCCTCCTGTGATAATCCCCCCCCCCACCACCCCTCAAGTCACCCCCTCCTACCGAACAGACACTTATAACGCTGTGATTTTATAGCATCTCTCACATTGCAGTCCATACGTTTTTGTGCAATGACACAACTGTTGTTTTTCCGTTTCGTCTCCCGCTCTGCTAATTTGAAAACAATATCCATGTGCAAACTGTCCTCTTTAAATTCCGGACATATTGACATCACATGGGAATTTCAGCGCTTTTTGTGCAAACGGGCACAGTCCGGCCCTAGGTCTGCTAATGTCCATGGCAGCATGAGTGAATGAGTGAGTGACTGATTGACTGAAGTTACTCCATTGGTTGGCCAGCCGGGCGTGTGTACTTTCCCTATTGGCCATTGCCCACAACTTTGCACAGACACCATAAAAGGTTCAGCCATATACTCGGCTTTGTCCTCATCTTGTGAAACAATATTGCTTGAGAAATGCTGAGTGGTTGACATTATGTGTGCAAGTAGTTAATTTAAACAACGAATAATGCCTGACTAATAACATTGGTAATTCTATTATTTATGGCCTAGCCTCGACACTCTAACCTCCGGCAGCAATTCAAATAGGGTTATTTTTTCTCCCAAGCAGCTCAGTCTCCGTTAGTAAAATGTCCCAATTTATGAGACAGCGAAGGGAAGGTGAGCTGAACATGTCTTTTTTAAAAGCCTCCTCGCATCCGAGAGTTACGCCGATGGCCTTGAAAAGTCCAGCGAAAAAATAAAAACAAAACTGATGGGTTTATACAACAGCAGAGAGAGAGAGAGAAAGAGGGAAGGAGAGAGAGAATAAATCTCTTGTGCGAACTGCAAAGATTATACTTCAGGTACATAACTTTTCTCCGTCCGTAACAAAAATGACTGAATATACCGTTATGTAACTGAATTTTAATTTGAAACAGCGAGAGGATCGGGGACGTAATAAAAAGCAAGAAAGTGCCAAATAAAGAAAGCGAGAGGCATATTTGCTCAGTATGCCACTAATATTGTATCAGAAGTAAATCAGGCCATGACTTTCATTAAAGTGCTGCTGCTTCTTTTATATGCACAGTATATATAGATGCCCAAACTGCGCCAAGGCACACAACTGAAGCCTTTTCCCACCCGCTGCAAAGTGACCTCGTCACAATCCATCTGTGTGCCAAACATAATATATTATATATATATATATATATATATATATATATACACACACACACTCACTCACACCACATATACCATGCAGTTTAATCAAATCCCTCTCTTCCTCTGATTCAATAGAGAAAATAATCACACAGTCGTCTATCTTCAGACAGGAAGGGTCTTTATGGTGGAGGAGCAGAGAGGGGTGGCTGAGGGGGCGGGGATTGTCTTTTTTAGTAGCTCTTTTTGTTGTTGTTTTTATTTTTTACGGGCAGATAACTGCGATGGAATGTGGGCCTGTGACAGGGAAGGTGTGACTCCACTGCAGCGCGACTGTTAAGGAACACGGCTCCTGTCACGCAGCTGCCATCTTTGATTTCCCAGAAGGCCCTGCCTCAGCGCAGTTATGTTGGGGGCATTTAATTGGAATTAATTCAGCGATACGTCTGTATATAGCTGAATAATGAATAATTTATGTTCTAATAAAGGGAGCTGTGTTGGGCTCCTGTAGGGATTTCCCCTGGGCACTCTGGTTTCCTCCCATAGTCCCGATCGGTGCGTCCAAACGGCCTATAGTACCATGTGCGTAAGCAAACAGTGTACATGCATAGTGATGGATTGGTAGTCTTGTGTCTTGAACAATGCATTTTGGGATAGTCTCCAGCTTCTCACGCAACTCCGCCAAGTAAATGATTGCTGTTGGAGTAACTTTATAAAAACCCACCTTAAGAAAAAATGTATTTCTGGTGTTCCCAAATGAACAGCTAATAACAGACGAATTCCATGGCTAAAATACATGTATGAGACCAGAGCTGGACTGGCGAGAGCCCCTACCTCCGCCAGCATAGCTGGATTTGAATTTTGGCCGATATCTCAGCTGTACTTTGGACCTGGATATGCCAAAATTTAATCACTTTTTCCTGTTGTGCTGCTCTGACATCTGACAACCAAGTATGGTTAAAATCTATGTATCTGTTTTTGAGATATCCTGCTAATAGACAGACAAACAAATAAATCAATAAACAAATGGAAGCAAAAACATTACTTCCTGACGGAAGTAATAAGGCCTCGTTTGAAAGGTAAGATCCGGTCAGTTCTGGAAACGCACTCATGTAGTATGTGGCTAAAACAGAAGCCACAGTACATCAGGTCAAACACAAAGGCATGAAGAAATTAAATTTCTCTCTTTTTTTATTTTTATTGTTATTTATTCTTCTTTTTTTATTCTTTTTTTTTTGCCGGGTGTGCTTGTGACTATTTTCATTCAATCCATTAAGACAGGGATTGATGGGAAATGTAGTTTTGTGTAGAAGAGGCGTGGGTTAGAGTACCATACACAACCTCGAGCAAAATCACAACTTTCTCGGCTTACCTTAATATTTACATACCAAGGGAAGTATTCAGATGAAGAAAAACGTTGACCGTACATCCAGTAAAGATAATTTACACTTTAATTTCTACAGCGGCTGTACGTGCTACTAGCTTATAAAGGTGGCAGCTATGACACTGTTGACAATACTGGGGCATGCGCAGCGTATGCATAGTTCAAGATATCACATTGGCATGCATGTAGTGAATCCTACCAAGCAGAAGCTCACCTGAAAGCACTGATTTAATCAACTGATCTAGGCCTGCTCAACTGATTAGTTGTATCAGGTGTGCTTCTGCATTGTTGGAGTGAAAACCTGCAGCCTCTTGGCCCGTTTACGTGTCAGTTTGACACCCCTGACCTACAGAGAGCTTACTGTGCATTGCTTTGGATAAGAGAAGAAGTAAGCCTGTACGAGCCTAGTGGCCCATCGGGCCGGTACATAACCCTGGTCTCCATGGCATGAAGTGACTAGGAGTATTGCTACTCCCCCTGGATGGGATGCCAGTCCATTGCAGGTACTCCCCCCAGCTCTTACACAAGTTTCCCTGCCTATTTGCAGGTACTCATTTATACACCTGGGTGGAGTGAGCCATGGAGTGTGGGAGTAAAGTGTTTTGCCCAAGAACACACCGCGAAGGCCGTGGCGGGGCCTGAACTCAGGACCTTACAATCTCAAGTCAAGCGCACTAGACCACTGCGCTAGATAAGAGAACTCGTCTGATAAATTCAACAAAATAATTCCAGCTCATGAACTTCAATATGGTTTTTATACAACAACAACACTACAGTGCTGTCACCTGACATGCCAGGTGCAAGAAATGCGAGAATTTCAAGTTAACTGTAACGCTAGGCAATTTTTTGCAAAAACGCAACATCTTGCACGCACACCACCGGAAAAATGAACGACGTGGATTCATTCACCCCAACACCATACGGAACCGTCTGTGAGATGCAGGCCTGCGTGCATGACATCCTTATTTCGGCCCCATATTGACGGATCGTCACCGAAACCAGCGTCTACAGTGGGCAAACAGGCACCAGAATTGGCGACTACGACAATGGCACGGTGTCATCTTTTCTGACGAGTCACGATTTCACTTAAGGAACGCAGATGGCCGTATATGTGTTTGGCGGAGACGGGGTGAACATTATAACGCCGATTGTGTCGTTCAAACAGACCATTGGGGTGGTGGCAGCGTTCTGGTGTGGAGTGGAATAAGCTACCGTCACAGAACCCCTCTCCATATCTGCAGAGGAAGGGTGAATGGCGTCTACTACTGGGACCAGGTGCTGCAGAACCATGTTGTGCCGTTCTTCAACCAACACCACGATGTCCACACGTTCCAACAGGACAACGCTAGGGCACACAATGCAAGGGTGTCCATGCAGTACCTTGCAAAGCAGAACATCCCAGTGCTTCAGTGGCCAGCTCTGTCACCCGACCTCTCCCCTATCGAGCACTTATGGGATGAAATTGGACGACGTCTTTCACGTCGACGCCAGATGGACAACATCCAAGAACTTGAGGTTGCCCTTGTTCAGGAGTGGAATGCTATCCCTCAGAACACTATCCAGAGACTGATCAACTCCATGCGACGACGATGCACCGCATGTGTCAATGCAAATGGCGGTAACACCCGTTATTGACTTTCCTGTTTGACCCCGACACCAGTTAAACCTCTCTCGCGCATTAACATTATCGTCAATGAAATTAAATGATGTTTACATGTCTTCTTAAATCATTCATTATCTCAAATGCATCATACGTATATACTTCACATATCAATCCGTGGAGCTATTCCAGATTTTGTGAGTGGTGCGTTTTCATTTGTACTCACACATACAAAGTCTCTGACACACACACACACACATACACACACTGCAGCCGCTCAGTCACTGGATCTGGATAGATCCGGCATCGCTTCTCTTCCACATCTTCCTGACACTGAGGAGTTTGTCCACTCCGGGTCCAACGACATCAGGGAATCAGTGAATCTGCAGATAATAAGCCTGAAACGCTTTCATTTCAGTGATATGAGGTGGTTCTTAAGCCGGGCCAAGGAGAGGCAGCAATGCAGTGAGGAGGTTTGAGCGTCAAATTCTGTATGAACGCAGAGTGAGGCGGTGTGTGTTTGTGTGCGCGCGCGCGCGGGTGTGTGTGTGTGTGTGGGTGAAGAGATCTTTAGTATTATTAATGTCACACGAATAACTGTGACAGTGTCCTCCTCCAAACAGGCAGGGCTTGCAGACCTCCTTCAAGTGACACGTTTTCCATCATAATACAAATCCATAATATCAACGCAATACATCCGATTTGTGTCATGGTTAATTTCATAGCTAATGCGTTTTATATGGGTACATTAAGAAGGCACTGGCGTTCACACGCTGTTTGCATTAACTGCATGCAGACGGTTTTTTTTGGCCCTAATTTACCCTTTGAGAGAAATAAATCTGGTCTCCTGGAAGTTGATCAACATCCCTTTAGTGTCATTATATTACAGAAACTTTGGATGAATAAACCAGTGTGTGCTTATGAAAACAGCCTAACTGCCACAGCTGAGGAAAATTGATGCTTAAAGTGGAGATAATCCACCTAGAGCACCGCGTTTACAGCAGGAAGCAAAAAATACGACAACAAGTGTTACAGTCTTGTATTTCGACTTCAAATCTTATTTGATTTAATTTTTTGCACCTTAACATCTGCCAATGATGTTATTATTTGACTCATTTCATGATTTGCCATAGGGGTGAGAAAATTCCATTTGTCACAAACATAACTGCTTAACCCCTTTCTGCAGATGTAGACGCCTGCGTCTATAGACCTGCAAATTTAAGCATGCTGTTACCATACTCGATCACTAGATGGCACCCCCGGATCAGTTATTGAATGTTCACAAGCAAGCAGACCTCGAACGCGGTTCTGAATATGGGGAAGTTCACTCCACGCCCTGTTTTTCAAGAGCTGGATGAATTAAACTCCTCAGCTAAGCCTGGTGTGCAAAGTGGTCAGTATCCTTGCCCATAGTATCGATCCAGCAGTTTAAAAAAACGATATCTTGACACAGAAAAAATCATTATCATCTGTAGCAAGCAGTTTAGCCACAGTGAGCCAACAGTATTCCAATTAATGGTTCAGAAAAATAAGATTTCTGAGGCAAAAAAATCGTCATGGTATTGATTCTTTCACATTCTACTGTTAATTACAGTCTTCACATACAAAAAAAATTCGTAGTTCCCTACCATGGATTTACACGTAGATTCCTTCATTGACAAAATCAGCGCTTCCTTATATCCACCCAAGTACTGGCGTTGATAGCCAATCACTCAATCATACACTCAGGCTCTTCTGCGTAATTGTAGAGTTACACTTCATGCCCTCGTGAAGCTACCCTGGTAACAATGTATTGATTGGCTCATTTCTTATCCAATTCCCGAATGTTTACACATTTTAGAGTAAGTGAAACACATTAATTGGACAAACACAGAGCATGCAAGCCTATGCGTATCAGCAGGCTCAGTGGTATCCTGTCTACGTTGTGCACATTACGCGGCTGAAATAGACGCGATTTATAGAAAACACGTTGGCAAAACTGGTCTTGAAGTGTTCAGTTACATTTACAGGATTTAAATGAGATAAGGACATGGTCAATTGGAATTATTTCGATTGAAATAGGACCGGAGGGTTCCTGCTACTCGGATACATCGGTCTCTGGAGGAGGGATCCATGAAAAAGGTGAGGCTGCTACTTTGGTTTTTATTTATTTATTTATTTATTTTTATTTTTGGGATGTATACGTACTCAACAAAGTCGAATGTCGAGGTTTTTTTCCTGTTTAAAACGCGAACTGCCCGTGCATTTGGGTGGACCCCCTGGTACGTTCATTGCACATTTCTTTTGAATCCAGGGAGGCAATGGTCCCTGAAAGTGGAGTGTCTGTTCTGTTAAAATAAGGTATATTTCAGAATTTAGATATTACTGAGTTAGTGAGTTGTACTTGTTCCTTGTAAGTGTTGAAATGGGTTTGTGAGCTTAGAAGAGGAGACTGGTATCTTCAATTACAGGGTGAATGTTCTGACCTTTTAATAAGCAGTTTATTTAATGCGTGTTTGTGCTGGCTTGGGGGACTTTGAAGAAAAACGGCCAAAACTCTAAACTTTATTATGAGAAAAGGCATGTTTTGTGTTTGGAGAGGTTACTGGTGACCACTGATATTCAACTGCACTGAGATTGATAAATTCATACTAAACTCAACCAGAAAATCATTTGTTCATATTAAATTTCATGCCTTAATACTTTATTTGTGTTATATACATAATTTTTTTATGATTTGACAGGACATCATTTTGAGACTTCGGGGAGACACTTGGATAGCTGTATAATTTGGCTAATAGCATGTAGGTAATCTAGAATGTAATGTTGAAGATGCATTCTACTTGTGGTCAAGGAGTTTATGATACCAGAAATGGATAGTTTTGTCTTTTCTGAATTGAGCCACATTTTTCCTCTTTATGAAGCTTAGATCTTGAATAATACAGCTTTAAAGTGGGTAACCCATAAATAGCCACATTTGGCTTCTGCACAAAGGGGTTAATTTATGTACCTTATTTATGATTTTTAGTTAAATAATCTTGCTCATCAGTGAAAGATGATTTACAGTTAAGTGGGGATTACGTCATGCGAAATACTTTGCACAGTTTAGTATAACAGATCCAATCTGACGGCCTGTCTGGATCATAAACTGCATAAAAAGACGGACAAAGCTACCGTGACGTCACCCATTGGTTTCAGCGTACCATAAAGGAAGCCTCAATTTTGGCAACTTGAATTGCGCCGTTGTCATTTTGAAACCGGATGTGATTTTTCTATTGGACGAGAGTGTGTATTGGAGATCCGGGGAGGAACGTGGCTCTGGATCTGACCGTATCGGACGAGGACCAGGTGATAGCCATGCCCCTAAAGTATATTCTGGCTTTATCCTTTATTCTAGTCTATATGGGACCATAGCTTACAACAATGAACATCATGATATATCGAAGGAGACCTGAAACTTGCTATAGCTACCATAAAATAATGTGAAAAATCTTTATTTAAATGAAAGTCGGGTCATTTTCTCATAGACTTCTAGAACATTGAACTTCTCTCTGAAACCACCAACGTTGCCATCTGCTGGCCATTAAATAGAATGCCATTCTATGGTACTTCCGCATGGGCTTCATTTTTCAGACCAGGGTGCTGTGTCCATCTTTTTATAAAGTCTATGGTCTGGATCCAAAGGAAACTATGGTTATTCTCTCCCCATCTTCCTCTATCTTTCTCTCTTTTTTAATCACTCCCTCCCTCACTCACTCAGTGTTACAAACCCACTCACACACTCGCTCACTCTCTTACTCACTCACATATTCACCAATACTCTCATTCGCTCACACCCTCACTCTCTCTCCCTCACTCGCTCACTCTTACTAACCCACTCACTCAATCACACACTCATTCACTCTCACTCACTCTTGCTAACCAACTCACCCACTCGCTCACTCACTCACTCACTCAGTCTGACTGACCCAGTCAGACACTCGCTTACTTGCTCACTCACTCACTCTAACTCACTCATTCACTCACTCGCTCACTCTCTCTCACTCACACTCTCACTCAGATACTCACTCACTTTCTCACTTACTCACTCACTCACTCTTACTAACCGACTCACTCACTCACTCACTCTCACTCATTCACTCTTACTAACCCCATTCGCTCACTCACTCACTCACTTTCTTTTTCTGTCCAGTTGATGAATTATGTTCACATAAGAAAATGTTGAACCATTTGTTACGGCATAAATGCACCCAGCTTGTACACAGGAAAGGCCTCATTTCAGTCAAAACATGGTCAGCATCGAGCTCTTCACCAAGTTTACTGAAAATGTTTTGGGTCACACTTTATTTGAAGTGTTGCTCATAAAGGCTTTATACAGCATGTATAATGCCTTCATAAATGATACATAATGTCTTCATAAATCATACATAAATGAATGCCATGCTTTGTAAAAGGTGAAGTAACATATCCTTATTCAACATGTGATGCCAAATGTGACAACGACAATGTCACTTAGCTGACAATGTCACAGTTTATTGCAATTAGCCACTAGCTAAGTGAAATTGTCAGTTATATCACATCTGGCATCACATGCTGAAGAAGAATGTGTTATTTCACCCTTTACAAAGCATGACGCTTGCTTATGTATGATTTATGAAGACATTATGTCTCATTTATGAAGGCATTATTCATACTCTATAAAGCCTTTATGAGCAACACTTCAAATAAAGTGTGACCATGTTTTGATATTGTTACTATTATGGCACTAATGTGCGTAGGCTATGAATGCACTGAAGCTCATTCAGTTTTAAAATATGATAACATCCGTTCGTTACAAGCTTTAAAGAATTGTTTAGAGACCAGAGACCGTCTGTCAGGAGGGAAGATGAACGCCCATGGACTGCATCTATACATCCCTCGCTGATAAGTGTGAGAACGGTCTCACTCAATGCAGTCAACATGACCCGTCAGTGACTGCACAGGAAATTATTTATCACGATGTTTGGTTTGGCCCAATCCCCATTTACACTGCTAATGGCCGCCATGAGGTATATCTGTGCAACGACAAGATTAAAAGATTACCCACAATACATTTCCTCTAGGGCCACGAGCAGAAGTGCTGTCCTAACATCCCATCAAGAGAGTGGGGGAGAGTGGAAATTGCAGGCTAAATTTGTCACTAAGTGGAGGTCATAAAGGAGGCATTGGAGGTAATTAATCTGAAAAAATAACAATTTTTCATAATACAAAATTAAACAAGAGACTAAGAAAGGAGGAGGAGGCTCTTCAGAAAGAGGGCGACACATATAGCAAAGGGGAATTTTAGAGGGTAAATGGTTGTCAATATGTGTTCCTTTGACTTTGGCGGTGATTCCTGAAAAATTACATTTTTGCCCCTTTGAACCCAGATTTCTCCGGAGCTAATCATGAAATTTTCTCCAGTTTTTTTGTGTAATTTGTATGACAGTATAACAGAGAGATTTTTCAACTTAAGTCTATAGCCTATGATGCGTGGTGTGAAATCCACATATTTAAATTTTACATAAATGTAAATATATGTAAATGATCTATTTTCCATTCTTATCCAGGGAATGTATACTTGACTGGTAAATGAATTGTGTCTATTATGCTTCAAAAATTTGTCATTTACCCCTAATGCCCCCTGAACTTGACACTTTCTGTTGTTGGAATTTTGAATTGTATTCCTGACAGAAATCACACTGAGACAGATGAGTAAATAGGATCCTTTACTGTTTACAAGTGGGGTCTTCGTTACGGGCAAGAACAAAGACAAAGGAATCTCTCCTTTGCTTTGGATAAATGTAAAAGCAGAACGTCATGATGTACGCCCTCTGCGTCAGCTGCGTGCTTGCGCATCCCACGTAAGTCTGGCTCCAGTAATCCTAAAAAGTTTCTCCCCCCACAGAAATGTACATTTCCTTGGGTCTTATCTAGAACACTCCAGACTCAGAAGGTACACACTGTTTCAGTGTAAACACACTTCATGACACTTGTTACATAGGAACAAGCTAGATTATAAAAGTTGCAATCACGCATGGCCTAGGTCACCGAGGCCACTCGAGAACAAGCAAGGATAAACCCTTAATTACTGAATAAACAAGTAAATCAATACTAAATCAAGAGCAAGCAAGGATAAACAATTAAGCAGTAATAAGGAATTTATGACTGAATTCCACCAACTCTTTCTGTCCTCAAAACCATGCCTACGTATGTATTCACAGCAGTCAACCCGTGGGGTCTCTACCGGCTGTCAGCTGTATCATATAAAAATAAAAATTTGAGAGCCTCTCTGTTTCTCAGTGTTGAGACTTAAAATGTGCATTTATTTGGCATTAATTTTTATGAGACCCATTTCTTGCTCACTCAGGCAGAAAATGTTTGTTGTTTAGGGTCGGTTTTTGCTTAACAGCTGAAATTGCTTGCCCCATAGACAAATTTTGCAACGAGCAAATTTTTCATTTAAAACACTTATTAAAATGCTTTGACTAGAAATCCATTTACAATGTATACATACATACACACACACACAAAATAAAGGGAACACTTGGAGTTATATTGTGTTGTTTAAGTGTTCCCTTTATTTATTTGAGCAGTATATATATATATATATATATATATATATATATATAATATATTTGAGGTCGATGTCTGTCTGTCTGTGTGTATGTACACGTTTTTCTCCTACATTTCTCAACCGATTATCACCAAATTTGGTGTGAATATCCACTTGGACACCAGAAAGGACTTGACGTCGCCCAATTTTTGAAAAATGGTCGTGCATGCCAAAAAAATGGCAATTTCACTCCGGGTAGCAGGTAGCAGCTAGTATATATATTATATATATATATATATATATATATATATATATACACACACACACACACACACATCGCCCTCAATAATTATTGGCACCCCTGGTTTAAATGTGTTCTTTAGCTTCTAATAAATTCAGTTTTTTTTTTCAAAATAATATAGGACCACAATGAAAAAAAGAGGAAAATCCAACCTTTAATTCAAGTGCATTTATTCAGAGGGAAAAATAATTATTTTACATCAAATCATGAGTGCCACAATTATTAGCACCCCTGATGTTGTACCTACTTTGTACAGCCCCCTTTTGCCAACAAAACAGCACCTAATCTTCTCCTATAATGTTTCACAAGATGGGAGAATACAGAAAGAGGGATCTTCGACCATTCCTCTTTGCACAATCTCTCTAAATCATCCAGCAACCTGGGTCCTCTCCTCTGCACTCTCCTCTTCAGCTCACTCCACAGGTTTTCAATGGGGTTGAGGTTTGGGGACTGAGATGGCCATGGGAGAAGCTTGATTCTGCGTCTAGTGAACCATTTCTGTGTAGATTTGGCCTCGTGTTAAGGGTCATTATCTTGCAGGACCCATTTTCAGCTTTCGGGCAGAGGCCACCAGATTTTGATTTAAAATGTCCTGGTATCAGGACAGGGAGACTGAGCCAGTCTCCCTGCAGCTCAGTCTCCCTGCAGCTCAGTCTCCCTGCAGCTCAGTCTCTCTGTAGCTCAGTCTCCCTGCAGCTCAGTCTCTCTGTAGCTCATACGTCTGTGTCCTTTCGAGAGATTGAAGCATTAGCAGCGATTCACTATCCAAAAATAATATGACGATAAAAAATCTAAACACTCTGGTTTCCTTGGCTACTCATCAGAACTGCGTTACCGATCCCCGAGGATAAAGACATGCCCATTTCCCGCCCGGGGAAAAGGCTCGGTTTCACTGTTGGCAGGAGACAGAGGCTACAATAAACAGGCCGCACTCAACCTTTTTCAAAGATATTTGCCAACTTCAGCCCTCCAAGGACTTTGTTTTTTTTTTGCTCATTTTACGTTACATTTCAATCAGGAGTTGAACGGCGCTGAAGAAAATAGTCGATGTTAGGTATCGTCGGTTTAATGCTCTTTGGGAAGAGGAGCATAAATGTCTTTTTTTATTATTAGATAAAACTGGGAGACCCTGATGGTTGCCCCTGACTGGAAGTGTCATCATCCTTGAGAACAATTCCCATGATGCTCACTTGCACCTGTTAAAGGAATGACCCGTGAACATTTACATGTGCATTTAAATCTTGAGGGGTTCTGTTAGAAGAGCTTGAGCAACATTATATCACTAAAAATTGTTCAGCTTTTTGATTTTTGGAAAAAAAAAAAAAGTATGATTGTTAGGGCTATTATCATGACCAAGGTTAGCATCAAATTCTATCCCTTGGATAGAAAATTATTGGCAAACACTGAATCAAATTATATTTATAATGATATGTTTGCACATTTGTTTTTACCTCAATTTAAACTGTGGGGGCTGATTTTCGCAAATTGCCCCCGCCTATGAAATAATCTACACATGCAGGGAGTGGACAAAATATGGCTTTAATAATAAAGTATTTAAATCTTCTGGACAGCCCATTTCTATTAATTTGAATGCTAATAAGCATCATGTGTCAGCCAAAGAGGAATAACCAGCGGCATTTTGCTGTGTCAACCTCCACACCAAGGTGAGGATAGGAACAGAGGGTCGAGTAGGTGAAGCCTGTGGATGCATCAGGTAGGAACACAGAAAAATTATAGATTGGAGACTATAGAAGGGAACAGTATCGAGAAAAACTACGTCAGCAGCCGCACACCAAAGTTCCCTGACAGGTACAGAAATACATTTTGTGCTGGAGCAGGTAATTAGAATTAGAGATACTGTAGATATAGATAGATAGATAGATAGATAGATAGATAGATAGATAGATAGATAGATAGATAGATAGATAGATAAAAACATCATTATCAATTTCATCAGGTTACATTGCCAATATAACACAATAATACAGAGCACTGAAAGCTCTTAAAATCATTTCAGAATTAAACTTGAGGCACTCTGAAAGTGCAAACCTCCGCTAAAGCAGCACAGTCGAAATCTTGCTGAGTGAACACAGCTCATAAGAAATTTAAGGTACCTGCAACATAAGATTTTAAGATGGTTGCCGTGGCGCCCATTTTGTTTGACTGGTAATGGTCAAATTCAATGGTCAACGTTTCAATATCACCAGTGATTGGCTTTGACAGGGTTCTATTCAGTTCAGTTCAGAAAAGATGACGATGAATGACTAACTAACTTTAGCAATGGTCATATTGGTCAACTTGCTCGTCACTCTTCTGTGTGGACAGCCCACTAAAGTCCATACTGTAATAGGCATAAAGAATGAATGAGGACTCATTTGACCTATGTACTGTCTCAATTATATTTCATATTGCCATAATGGCTGTGCTAATGTTGAAACGGTTTCCACAGCATCTCAGCATAATGCCAGAGAAGAATAATGCATTGCTAATGTCAGCAACGAAGAGCCACGGTTTTTCTCTCTCAAACAATTTGTTACCGAGTCAGTTCGATGACCCACGGCGACCGCATCTGCACTAATGTATCATGAACAAACATACATAACTTTATTCGACTGTTGAGAATATTTGAAATACCCATGCCTACATTAAATAGAATTAAGTTAGCCAAACTTAGCTGAATCTTACCAGGCCAGGAGAAAATTAGCAACTTCGGCGTCGGTCTTCAAATCTTTCTCTGCTTTCAGCCGTCTCCATCTTTCAAAGGCATGTCCTATACAGATCCTTGTTTTGTTTCTGACTTTGTTACGGCGAGTTTCGGAATCATAACGAGGCCTTTTAGGTTTAGTAATGTGAGACATTGCCGCTCTGAAAGCCGCAGCTCAGTGGTAATTGGCAACCTGGATGCCGAAATGTTACTGACTTCGTGATTGGGAGATAGTTGGAGGGCAGCGCAACAGGCCAAAACACAAAATGAAAACATAAACATTAGTTGTGGGCTGCAACTTCGGTTTTGTAACGAGAATATTCTGGCTGGACTACTGTTGTCAGTGATATAAATACTCGAAATTAACATCATTCCTTAATGTCTGGTGATATATCAGGGCCATTTCATGAATAATCAACATACATTTCTTCCATATTGCTCCTTTAAATCAGTGCGTAAAGAGGAGAAGAATTTATCGTGGCGAAGGAACTGGTTCGAGAGAATTGGCAGAGGCGTTACACAGCATTTTACATTAATGGAATGAATCCTTGTGCGATGCACAGAAATGCCCCAGTCAGGTTATGAATCTTATACCAGCTGAGGCAGAAAATGATCAGAAGCGAATTGGTTTCATGGGTTCCCGACATGGCTGTATTTCAGGAACCTCTCAGTGACTGTGCGGCTTTATTTATTTATTTCTGTTTGGCCCTGTATTAGGAGTAGATTTAAAGTATGTATTCAACATTTAATATACCCTGATGTGTATTTATTTTGTGCATCCAACATTGACTATGGTCCACTGTCGATTAATGCTACATTTCATATATCCAGTAGGCAGATACAGATTGTGTAGATTTCTTCTGCTCACTAAAACTCAACACAGACTGTGTTAAACAGGGCTGCCATTTCTTCATGGAATATCTGTTTGGAACATTCCACTGGTGAACAGGTTAAATGGAAACAGGTGAGTGTCATGATTAGGTATAAATGCAACATTCCCGAAAGGCTCTGTCGTTCACAAGCAAGGATCGGGCGAGATTCACCACTTTGTGAAAAACTGCATGAGCAAACAGTACGACAGTTTTAGAACAACGCTTCTCAACGCACAATTGCATGGAACTTCAGGACTTCATCATCTACAGTCAATAATATCATCAAAAGATTGAGAGAATCCAGAGAAATCCCTACACGTAAGCGGCAAGGCCGAAAACCAGCATTGAATGTTTAATGCTTGTGACCGTCGGTCCCTCAGGCGGCACTGCATTAAAAACCAATATCATTCTGTAAAAGATATTACCATGTGGGCTCAGGAACACTTCGGAAAACCATCATCAGTGAACACAGTTCGTCGCTACATCTCCAAGTGCAAGTTAAAACTTTACCATGCAAAGCGAAAGCCATATACAAACAACACCCAGAAACACAGCCGGCTTCTCTGAGTTCATCAGAGATGGACTGAAGCAAAGTGAAAAAGTGTGCTGTGGTCTGACGAGTCCACATTTCAAATTTTTTTTGGAAATCATGGAAGTTGTGTCCTCCAGGCTAAAGAGGAAATGGACCATCCAGATTGTTATCAAAAGCAAGATTGAGATCAAAAGCCAGCATCTGTGATGGTATGGGGATGTGTTAGTGCCCATGGCATGGGTAACTTGTACATCTGTGATGGCACCATTAATGCTGAAAGGTACATATCAGAATTTGGAGCAACATATGCTGCCATCCAAGTAATGTCTTTTTCAGGGACATCCCTGCTTATTTCAGCAAGACAGCGCCATGCCACATTCCGCACGTTACAACAGCGTGTTTTCTTAGTAAAAGAGTCCGGGTAATAGACTGGCCTGCCTGTAGTCCAGGCCTGTCTCCAATTGAAAATGTGTGGCGCATTATGAAGCGCAAACTATGACAACGGAGACCTCAGACTGTTGAGTAACTGAAGTCATGCATCGAGCAAGAATGGGAAAGAATTCCACCCAAAAAGCTTCTATAATTAGTGTCCTCAGTTCCCAAACGCTTATTGAGTGTTGTTAAAAGAAAAGGTGATGTAACACAGAGGTAAAAATGCCCTGTCCCAGCTTTTTTGGAACGTGTTGCAGGCATTAAATTCAAAATGAGTGAATATTTCCAAAAAAACAATAAAGTTTATCAGTTTGAACATTTAATAACTTGTCTTTGACTACAATTGAACTCAATTGAATATAGAACAAAAAGGATTTGCAAATCATTGCATTCTGTTTTTATTCACGTTTGACACAACATCTTCACTTCATAGCAATTGGGGTTTATAGAAACATGGGTGGATATTCCCTCAAAATAAATAAGATGTCCTGTACTTTGATCTTATATTCATTGTGTTGTCTGAACTGTCCATAATATAGCTATAATACAGATGGACAGACCTCTATTACAGTACTCAGACAGTATTGGACAGTTTCTCAGTTAACCTTTGACTATGAGGTGAATTTGCGGTTCGTCAGCTATAATTTGAGGGTACTCTCACACCAAAATGGAAGGACCCATGTAGAAATTACCATCCTATTGTGTTTGGAATGGATGAAAATTGAACAGTTGGCTGGCCTGCTGTTCCTCAGCCAGCTGTGTGTCTTTGAACTGTTGGCTCGTGCACAGGCAAATTCAAGGAGCGGTCTCGTGTTGAAATGTGGAATTTTCATTTGGAGCCTGTCTTTCTGCGTCAGTACCAGTAAAACAGGCTTTATGTGCGGGTGAAGAAATATAAACTGTGAAAGCCCTGGGTGCCTGAATATGCCCTGCTCTGTGGAGTCATGTCCTCAGATATTACTTTTCTTTTGCATTTTTGATGTTTATTTTAATCTGGTAACATTATGTGCTACTATGAGACAGGAGGTCTTCACTCCAAATATAACCTGCTGGTTTCACCGATTGCTGTTATCCAGGGAAATCAGCTGGGGCAGTGATTGGCTGGAATGAAAGCATGCACAGTGATTGGCTGGAATGAAGGCATGCACAGTGATTGGGTGGAATGAAAGAATACACAGTGATTGGCTGGAATGAAACCATGCACAGTGATTGGTTGGAATGAAAGCATGCACAGTGACTGGCTGAAATGAAAGAATGCACAGTGATTGGCTGGAATGAAAGCATGCACAGTGACTGGCTGGAATGAAAGCATGCACAGTGACTGGCTGGAATGAAAGCATGCACAGTGATTGGCTGGAATGAAGGCATGCACTGTGATTGGCTGGAATGAAAGTGTGTACAGTGATTGGTTGTAATGAAAGCATGCACAGTGATTGGCTGGAATGAAAGCATCCACAGTGACTGGCTGGAACTGTGCGAGTGAAAATGAGGACATTGATTGGTCAGAATGAAAGCATGCAATTTGTTGACCCTCCCATTTGCACTCCATAAAAAATATAGCTGCTGACCATCGAACAGATATTAGTTCATGCATGTGCATTCAAATGTTCAGAGTTAATTTATTTACATACTGATGCATTGCATTGCGACTTACAACCATTTGTATATACTGTAGCCTAAAATTAAAATACTTAAGTGAAGTATTGTCAACACATTTAATATCATCCCATGTCATGTCAACCAAGCATTTTCCATTTGAATCAGATGGAGAAAGAGAGAGAGAGAGAGAGAGAGAGAGCTGCAGATGAAGTTTATGGTCACACATGCCCATGTCTGGACGTTTCTCTAGATGACAGGACAGCCAGTGCTTGAAGTGGACCGGAACGCAGCGGGACGCAGTTCCGGTACTTCTGTATTTTTATTATATGCGTTCCTGCACTTTGAAGTTGGCCAGAACGCACCGGAGCACAGTTCCGGCACTTCTTTATTTTACATTACATTACACATTATATATTTTCATCAAAGATTGTGGTTCATTCGAAAGCCTAGATTATTCCATTGTCTGGGTTGCTTGTCGTTCATTCACATGAGCGCACCAATGAAAGAAAATCCCACATTTGACAACAAATTGGTTGCCTAGCTACCACTTATGAGTTATTGCCATAGGTACTGAGGGCGCGCTCATTCAAGTCTGCACTGCTGTGGTTGGCAAGTGGGACGTTACGGTCCAAACCACAGCTGTAAATGGTAAATGTTTGCTGCCAATATTAACTGCTGGATTGTAAAACACCTACTACGGTTATGAAGACAAGGAACACATCGTTGAAAAGACGAGACCGCGAGGATTCATCTGCAGTAAGTCGATCATAATTTTATGTCCACTCAGGGAATTCCTATGTGTTCCTATGTGTATGTGCACTCTATGGGACAGCTTTGAATCTCTTGCCACTCTGTGAAATGACAATAAAGGCGTTCTATTCTATTCTATTCTATTCTATTCTATTCTATTAAGTGCGACCAAGACGGGTCCAGTGTTGTTGTTTGTGCTAACATTAGCTAGCTAGCCACCAGCATGAAAAATAATTCAATGACTTATCAACTGGTTCGCAAAACCTGCTCAACGAGCTCTCAATAAAGGATTTTAAACTAACATCACAATCTAACCAGCCAACACGCTGGAACAGTGTTTCGTCCTTTAAACTCTAAAGCACAAAACACTTCTCAGTCGTCGTTGGCTGGTGGTACGATTATTATTATGCAGTTCTGTGTTGCTATTAAGAGTTTGAGCAGGCTTTGCAAACTATCCTACCAGTTGTTTGACTGGTGACTTCTAGCCAGACAATCCAAACAATGACATGAATAAAGTGCTCTGATATATGTATATATATATATCGCATGCTTGCATTCTATGCTCATTAAAGCCGCTTGCACACTGGACGCGAAACGAATTTTTCGCCCGACTGATTACAGACAAAGTCAATGCAAAGACGCGATAGTCGGACAGGGTTTTAATATAGCTCCGTGTCCGAAAGTCAGAAAAGTTCTAATTTTTCCGAGTATTCCAGGAATTATTAGATGTGTAAACTTGGCCATGTTTGTGTTCGACCTTCACAAAATGCAAATTGATAGCTATCGACTTTTCTTGGTCTTTTTAGCCTATTCGTCTGTTTTCGTTGAAGATAGATGGCAGTCTTTATTAGGTCTTCCTTTTGAAAATTAGTCAGATGAACCGAACAGATTCACGCTTTATTTCCACAGCAGAGATAAAACAGTGCGTGAGCAAATCAATTCCATGACCATTGACAGTGTGAAGAAATTATCGCGTGCACGATCAAGACTGTCCGACACGAAATGCAAAATACTCCATGTCCACCAGCCAGCAAAAAGTAAAAGTATTGATATGAGAACAGATTTATTACGAAATAAAGAATAAAAACCAACGAACGGGATCCAACAAAGATGACCCGCCAATAAATAAATCGCAGTGTTCATTGGATGTTCTGTTGTTAAAATGTTTCTTTTAATTCTTTATTTCGTTATCAATCTGTTCTAATCGTCTTCTTTTTTTTGGCTGTCAGACACGGAGGCATTGTACATTGTCTCGCCCCAGTGTTGACTCACTTTATTGAGCAGAGCTTAAACAGAAACATTGATTGAAATTCTCGGTACTCATCTTGAAGAACTGAGCCCTCTTATCAAAACATTCACGTTTAATATCTTAAAGAGTCAGCAGATTTGAAGAAATTAAAAACAATAATAGACTGTCAGACACGGAGATTGCAAAAACTTAAACATCTTGACAATACGAAGTGGTTCTTACTCCAGCTGCCCACATACTAAAGGTTCATTCAAAAATAGGCCTAATATCAGAATTATTATGAAAACACATCTGTTCAAACAAGTACTGTAGCACAAAATGAAAAGAGTCGAGCATTGTCCTTAAGAGCCATGTTTGCTAAATGCATGAATGTAAAAAAACGTTTTAAGTTTCCAATTTAAACAATAACGTGTTTTCAACTTTTCAACTAACCCTAAACCTTTTTTAATGAACGGGATGTTTCTCAGAAAATCAGGGTTCCTGCACTTCTTTTTTCCCACTTCAAGCACTGAGGACAGCTGAGCTGCTAAGTCCACCCTTTAAACTGTTCAGTTTTTTTTCTCTCTGTTCTCTGACCTCTGGAACAAAGCACACTGACTCAAAGCGCACTGATAAAAACAGCCCATTGTTAAAAGGGAAAAATGGAACCAGTGTCTTCCGTCTGCTGGTGGCTTCACCCCGGGGGCATGCGATAATGCCACAGAGCAGATACTGCTCATTCCTCACAGCTGGGCCAAAGCCGTCAAGTAAAGTTTAGCACACTTTTCGGTGCGGCAAGTGTGTGCTTAAATCGCTCGACAGGAAAGAAGGATGTTCTTTGTTAAAGAGATGGAGAAAACAGAGGGAGAAGTGAGAAAGGGGTGAAGGGGAGACTGAAGGATACAGAGGAGAAGAGGGTGAGAGAGAAAGAGGAGAGAGGATAGGAGTGGAGGGACAGAGGAAGTTGCATCGGAGGGAGAGGGTTTTCTGTACCAAGGAATGGATGGAGAAAGGGCGAATCATGTGACTGTCCTCAGAAAGGAAGTTTTCCCCTGCTAAAATAATGATATTCTTAAATTCCCCACATGAAATCAGTCATAAAAACATCGGCAACTCCAGAGGAAGATGGAGAAGAGGAAGAATGCTTAGTGGGAATAGCAGAGGTGGAAAATTCACACAAAGCAAACTTCACACCGAAATGCAGCTTATACCTAGGTCATGCGTGGCAGCCATTTTGTGCCAACTGTGGCTCTCAAGTAAGAGTTCAAACGCCTGGAGTTAAATCACTCCAATGCAGGGCCACTCTCTGGCCACTGCACCCTCACCCCCACATGGGGGTCAGTGGTGCGGCTCTCAGGTCTCTCCACACGGACTCATCAGCCTGTTTCAGTGCGAGGAACAGAACCGCACCCTCCCTTCTTCATTAGTCTGCAAGGTACATCGCAAACAGCGAGAAAAAAAAAAGGAAGAGGCACTTCGTCTCTGACATTATTAAAGATCAGAGTGGTTTAAAAGGTCGGTTATGCCATCTCCATGTCCTCTCTGCCGCTGACACCTGGCATTTCTCTGATCTTTTGGTCTAATTAAAAAAAAAAAGGCAGAAAAAAAAAACAGTTGCCAAGACTTTGTTTTTTTTTCCCGCCTCGCGCATAGCAACCGATAGCAATGTTTCTGAGATTCTGAAAACACCGGAGGAGGGCATTATTAATGCGTACTTCGTCTTCCCTCACACCGTCGCCTTACCTGGAACATTGTCTATTGTGAGACTAGACTAGCCCCGTCTCGTTCGAGCATTTTAGCGAGACGCTGTCTCATTACTGCAGCTGGAAATTCTCACCTGTTTCTATGACGAAAAACAATTCAGGCCTCGTTTTCCCTCCAAACCCAGAAACATCCTATTAAGCTGAGCGCATGTGGAGTTCCGCCGCAGAGAAGGTCGTTATACATCACCGTTCTGAAAAAGAAATTGCTGTTGAATTAAAAGTCGTGTCACTGTAGACCTGTTTATTTCTCATCCAAAAACCTTTGTCAACAAAAAGTGCACAACTTTGTTGAGCTAATAACTCCTGTTGATTTGTATTAAGATAAACTGATAACAGGATGAGCCAATGAAAGCACCCCAAAGCAAGGGCAGGGGCCCAGTCCAAGAAGCAGTTAGCAGTTCCAGTTAGCTGGAAAACTACACCGAGCGCCCCCCAGCCCATCTCCCCAACCCAAAATCTGGACCACAATCTGAAATTGAAAGGGTTTACTGCTTAGGATTTTACTCTGTACAGTTATCCAGCTAACTCAGTGATCATGCTTTGTGGAACTGGGCCCCTGAGTGCACATCAACACTAATAATATAAGTTGAATCCTCCATTGATCTATTTGCCTCCTCCCCCATGCATGACAATAGGAGAAGACGATGAGTGAAAGAAAGGCGGACAAGCGGGCACATTCTGATCCCATGTCATAAAATATCCGCTGCGCGCCCCCTGTTGGTAAAGGGGATTTTCTGCTGCAAATGGTGGTTTAGCTTTTTTTAAAAAAATTGTTTTTACCATAAATGAACCCGGGAGCCATAGCTGATTATTAAAAATTGACGCTCATTTTTAATGTATATTTTGATGAGGGCATTCATAGGGTTATTTAAAAATTGTGAAAAAGCAGAAAAAAAAATTGAGCAACCGTATTGAAATAACTACTGGCTCATTTAAATAAAAACAGTGTACATTTACGGGAATCACCACTTATGATGCTCTTTTTTCGGAGATGAATTGAGGATAGAATGAAAGCAGTGTGAAGATTTTTTTTTTTTTAATTATGGGGGAGAGGATGAGCCAGGCTTCCCAGCATTCCTGGGCAGTTCAGGATGACGTTCGTTGGCGGGTTACGGGATGATAATCGCTCGGCAGTGACGAATGAGATGACGCATTTCAGGGAGGTCAACAGAGGGCAGCCCCCTCCACACAAACCCGGTGCTCAAACTCCATTTTACTGCCATCAGGTCAGAACGACACCCGCGAGAGGACGGGCAGTGAGGCGGCCCACCAGGCTAAAAGAGCTACGCCTCGCTATTCTGGCAACCGTGTGACATGACACACTTTCCTCATACCTCTGTGATCAGTTGATATACTGTTCTGTTCTCTCAAGGTTTATAGCATCTGTGAACACTCAAGATCTGAAGCCTCAGATTCTTGCCAAATGTTCAGTTTTCAGTTTTGAAACTTGCAAAGCGAGGATTTGCAAATGCTGTTCATAAATATGCTTCCAGGCCTCTCTGACATCACAATAAGTGGACTGAAAGGACAGAATTTGTTCCGAAACATTATTTAGTTAGCAATTAATATCATGCATCAACTCGATGAGCAAAAAACATTAATCCATTCCAAATGTCAAGGTTTTGGAGCTTTGAGAGCTCCTTTTGTTACTCTCATTCAAGAAGATATCATTTTGCTCGCCATCGGATTCCTGGGCCAGCTGGCATTAATTGGGGGCGTTACCCAGACTCTATTTAAGCTCCTGTTCTGCCTCGCTCGTGTTGCTAGAGTGTCATTGTCTCCTTGGCGCTTTAGCCAGTAAGGTCTTTAGAGAGAAAGTAATGTCAGGATCTTAGCTGCATAACAGGATAAGTGTTTGTTAGTAAGGGAATCTTTGGTTTATTTCCCTTTTCCTTTGTTTTTTTTTTTTTTTTTTTTGAGCTCGCCTGTTTTCTACCACGGACCGTGTCACGTCCGTTGGTAGCGCGAGTCTCGTGATTTCTATCTGTTTTAGTCTCTCAGCACGCTGCTGGTTTTTCCTTTTATTTCTGACCACTGCTCTTGGCATCCAACTACCAACGCCCATCACACCAAAGGCTAAAATGTACATTTTTTTCACCCAAATGAAAATTATGTAAATTTTTCTGTCCCATTGATATTTATAGATCATCCAGAAAGGAAGGGAATGTTTTTCCATGCATGTTTGACAAATTATAAGTTTTAAAACATAATTATACAATTCAGATTAATTGCAGTTTTTTCTGGGCTCATTTACATTTGTTTTTGCAGGGTTCGCTGGTTGGCTGCTCTCGTTTCCTGTTCTTGCTTGTGAGACATTAGATTGGTTCCTCCTGCTCTGCCTGCTAATGCTCAGTCAGCCAGCAGTGCTGGAAAATTAAATATTCTCTGATGTAATGGCTTGTGTAATATGCATGACATCATCTGGCAACCGACTCGCTCCCCAGGCGAATGGCCGTCCCTCCATGTGACCCGAATGGAACAATGTTGTCGTGGCGATCGCATGAGGTTTGCCACGTCCACCCAATCCGAAGCCCCAGTGACCCCCGCTTTTCACCGCGAGGGAAATAAACATAACCCGCCACTAGGAATCTTATAATCCACAAATAAAACTTTTACGAATGGAAAATGCCTCATGACAGGTTTAGCAGTTTGAAAAATTTGCCTAGTTTAATTGCCGGAGCACAAGCTTTTAGAGGGTGTGTCAAAACTCAGTTAGAGCTCTGGGTCAACGCAAACACTAGCGTCAATGAATAACTGATTTTGCATTCAATTCATTTTACCTTAAAATAAAACTAAACAGAAAACACATAACAGAAGTCTGGCCTCTGGCGTGGAGGTCTGAAGTGGGCCCAAGTAGTTACACCCATGAATAAATGATTTTGCATTCCCCTTAAAACATGGAGCCCACTGAGAGAGAGTTGAATGCCCCTCATTAATGTTTTAGAGAGCACCTGTCAATCACAGCCTGTTTATGAGTTATTTAAAGACAGGGGCAGTGGATATGACTCTTAATCCAGGCTTTCTTGGATAATGTCACTGGTAATGTAAATGCCGATGGCAGTGGGTATTGCAATAAAGTTAGGTTCATATCAGAGTGTAAAAAGTCAATTAGACAAGCAACACCAAACCAGAGGGCAGAATCATTGTAGCATCATGTGTTGTTTGCTAATGTAGGACTAATTTACTCTGCACATAGCATGGCAACCATCACTAAGCTGTGGTATTTTTAATTAGTCACATCCTCCAATACCTGGTGACACTTCACAATAAGGGTACATTCATTAACATTAGTTAAAGCAGTAATAAGCGGGAACTAAGTGTTAATTAACAGTTAACTAGTGCTGAATGAGCATTATGCAGCCACAATTAGCCAATTATTAATGCTTTTTGTCACCCTTATTATATCCCCGAACGCTGAATGGCGTTCCGGGGACATTATGTTTTTGGTCCGACCGCCGCCACGCCGCCCTATGTGTTAACGTGATAACTTCAGTTATATTTGAATTAGAAATTTCATGTTTTGCATATAAGTAAGTATCAACTGATTCGATTTTGGACAATTTACAATTTCTAGATTGGCCATCAGGGGCCAAAAACTGAAAAATCATTGTTTTTATCATATCTCTGGAAATATTTGTCCGATTGACCTCAAATCAAGTGCAAATGAAAGGTCATGGCCTGAGGATGTGTCCCACAATGACATTATACCTGTTTGGCTCAAAATTTTGACACAAGGTGGAGCTTTGTCACATAAAATTCACCATTCTTGCTATATCTTTGGAAGCATTTGTCCGATTGACATGAAACTATGTGCAACTGCAAAGTCATGACCTCACAACGTGTCACATGATGACATCATACCTGTATGGTTAAATATTTTGCCACCAGGTGGCACTTTGCGATGGAAAATTACCATTTTGGCCATATCTTCAGAATCATTTGTCCGACTGACCTGAAATTAAGTTCAAATGAAAGTCTATTCAAGATCTATTCAAAAATTGGGGAATTGGAGGATTGGGGGCGTTCGGGGATATACCCCAAGCCGTCGCCTCCGACGGCATAAGCCTAGTTACTATTAGTTACCATTACTAGATACATTATTAACTGTTAGCTTATTACCACATTAACTAATGTTAATTATTGATAAAGTGTAAACGAAAGTTCAATCATGAGACGTAGGAACACCTAGGCAATTTCATTTACCCAATCGCAACCATAGGTCTTTTATTTAACATGTTTCCATTCGCTGTTTGCAGAGATTCCGCATCACCCACCACCTCCTGGTTCCGCCCTCTTCAGCATCAAACCCATTTCCCTGCTGACCAGATGACCCTTCCCTCAAAACGGGGGATGGCCTCGCATCTGTCTGCTACGCCGGCAGATCTGCACCCCACCTTGCTGAAGGGTCCTCGAGGATGGAGCCATCGCCAACAATGTCATTTCATTTATTTCATTGTTAATAAATCTTTTCAACTTTAATTACGGAGTCTTCAACATTGAAGTATCCTTATTGTAAAGTGTGTAGCTCATGCATCCCACTTAGAGCCCTGACCTCATAAAAGTGCCTTCCTAGCAAAGCTGACGGTGAGGTGGAGACCCACCAAATAGGAAAAAATGAGTCGACCCAAGACTGGGAAGGGCCAATTCTTTCACCCCCAGTACAGACAGCACAAAAAATTACATTTGTCATCATAAATTCTCAAACCCCACAGTTATGGAGATCTGCTGCAAAGTAAGCATGGAAAAATGTCTGTTTTCAATCAGTATTCATCATCAGATTTGACTCAGAAGAAAAAGAAACTCAGTGTCTTCAGTTACTCATAACACTCGCCAAACTGCAAAAAGTGGTTGCTTTCAGCTCAGTTACGTAAATGTATGAAATGTTATATCATGTAAAAGAGCTGACTGGACACTAACATTGCAACAAGAAGCTTATTTGGTCACTTATAATCCCTGCATTGTGATATCACAACAAACTTGGCTCAGCTGCTATGAGGCTTGTCCTGTGACAACACAATTTCTAACCTTCAGAATGCTCTCAACATGCTGTCAACATAATTGTAGAGTGAGCCTGTCTTAATCTTGAATGTAAAAATTTATTCCACTTAATCTTCAATGATTTTCACCAACCAAGAATAAGTAAGTAAGGAACTAAAAATAAATAAGTACATAAATTATTCAAAGTAAGTAAATAAAAGTAAAGATGTTACATAAGTAGATAGACAAGTAAGACAAAAAAAAGTACACTGAGCTCAGGAATACCTCTGGGAGCAAAGTAACTGCTTAACAGGGGCACTGTTGGCAATTTTGGGCCCTATGACTGGAAATCGCTCATATATATACATTATGATCACTGATCTCCTCTGTGGTTGCCTCATGGCTTGAAGATGGCCCTGACTCTAAAGCACCCACCCATATGAATCATATATAAAGGATCTGTTGGCCTTAACAGTAGATTATAGACTACATTCGCTAAACAGTTGTCATACAGACTAACAATTTGATTTGAATGAGCTGGGCATGGATAACCTGCAAGGAAAAATCAACTTTACCTTTAAAATAAAACTGACTCACAAACCTGTCTTAGTATGCGGGTTTTTCAGTCCATTTCAATTATTGTACACTAAGGTAGCCAAGCAAGTTTGAAACAAGATGCTTTTGTGAAACACTGATGCTCCCGTACATAACATGCACATGCTAACCATTAAAGGCCTATCATGAGTCAATCAAAGGTTAAAGGTCAAGCTCACAAGGTCAACGTTCATTACCTCATCAGAAAGGCCATATCCTAAGGAAAACATATGCCAGGTATCAAATGCCTATTACTAGCTAATGAAAAGTTATGGCCCATGTTTTTGTCACCAAACATCATGCTCCAAGGTCAAGGTCAGAAGGTCAAAAGTCATGACCCCATCTGAAATGCCTTCTCACAAGCAATGCATATGCCAAGTATCAAAGTCCTATCATGAGCCGATCAAAAGTTATAGCCATCGAAAAGTGCGGACAGACAGACAGACGGACGGACAGACGGACAGGTGAAAAACTATATGCCCCCTAAACTTCGTTTACGGGGGCATAAAAATATTCATTTTACAGAAATCTTAACCTTTTATTAAGGGACTATTGTAGGCTATGTATCATCTTGTAGCCTATAGTGCTCACCTTCCTCCCATTCGACTATATCTTGAATTTGGGGGGTTGAGGGAAGATTTCCTGGGGCTGCTGTATCTGTGCATAACTGTTTTATCAATTGTTAAAGGGGACCTATTTTGCTATATTTCCAAGGTTATATTTTTAGCTTGGACTCCCCTTGAGTACTCCTGATTATTCAAAGTCCTGAACAGGGTCCTTATTTAGCTCATACTGCCATCCTCAAAAAACTCCATTTGTAGTCCATTGCACTCTCTGCCTGAAACGCCTCATTGGGGTGGCTCTTCCGCTATGGCCCCCACTCCCCATGTGCCCACTTTTTTCTGACTAGGCAGCTCTGTGGAGGGCGGATCTAGGTGGGATAAGGCAGCAGAACGCAGTTTTCCGGGTCCGTCTCCTCACAGTGAAACTAAGATGCGTCTCCCGAAGGAATCCACGGGCATATTCTGCAATCAAACGCAGTACATGTGCGTAGATCTAATGAAATTAATTTGTCATAATAAACGCAACGGTGAAAGTGGAGGACGCAGTGCGAATGTCTGGCAGCTCAAACTTGAATTCGTTATCTACCTATGGCTAATATGGTCAATACACCGGTGTTTCTACTCTACCTAGGAGGATTGAGGGAAAGCTAGAATCCACCCCATATAGACACATTTGTAGAACGGGTCGACAAACCCAAATGTAGACCGGAGACCGGTGGGTGAGTGTAGAGGGAAACATGGACACTGAGGAGTAGCTAAAAGTGGACCAACAACTTGGACTGCTTCGGTGTGTATTATAAGGACCTGCTGGTTCGTGTGTATAGCTGTGGTGTGTCGTTAGCGTGGAATAACGAACAGCTTCTGCGCTGGTATATGACGAAGGGGTGAGAGCTCCAGGCTAAACGGCCTTTTTGGAAATTGCCTGTGGTAATGGTTACCTATTGCGTCGGAATGACCTGAGTTTGCTCGCAGAAAATGGGCGCGTAAAGCCGCTGTCACACTGGATGCGAAATGAATTTTTCGCGCGACAGATTACATTCAAAGTCAATGCATTGTCTTTGCATTTACTTTGACCGTAATCTCTTGCGTGAAAAATTTGTTTCTCGTCCGGTGTGCAAGCAGCTTAACGCGCCCATAACACGTTTATTCACGTCTTTGCATTGACTTGCAATGTAACTAATCTATCGCGCGAAAAATTTGTTTCCCGTTCAGCGTGAAAGCGGCTTGACATGCCCATAACTCGAGTATTCGAGTCTTTGCATTCACTTTGAATGTAATCAGTCGCGTGAAAAATTTGATTCGCGTCCGGTGTGAAAGCTGCTTAACGCCCCCATTATGTGTGTATTCAAGTCTTTGCATTGAATTTGAATGTAATCTGTCCCGCGAAAAATTTGTTTCGCGTCCGATGTGAAAGCAGCTTTATGGATAGTACGGGACAGCTAGAGAGAGCTCGGTTATGTTATGAACATAATACAGGTTTTGCAGACCGTAAGTTCTGTTAGCGTGGACCAGTTGCTAATATGGAGCTAGCAAATCGATCACTTCTACAGGAAAGAATTTCCTGTTCAATCTCCGCCTTTTTGGCTTTCATTACCCACAAAGGGGGATGATATTATGTCATGGTAGTGCAGAGAAATCCTTTGTTATACCAGACACATTATAACTTCTGCGTTTCGTGAATCATAGAGCTAGTCCAGATATTTGTGATAGGGATCCGGCTGATCCCGGTCATGGATAAGTGAGGCGATCATAAGCAGCCGCTTCAACTGTAGAGGCTACAATCGGGCAACATTATGATGAAACTTCCACATTGATGCTTACCACAGTAACAAGCATACCGATCAGAATTATGTTGACCAGGAGCATTTTTAATTAGCATGGCGGCACGCAAACTAACATGCAGTCGCTGGTAACCGAGTAGTCATAAGCACAGAGACAAACCCGTGCAATGCAGGTTTTACAGAGAGCAAGTTCTGTTACTGTGGACAGTTGTACCAAGCATCCAAATTATAAACAAGTATTAAAAGTTAGCTTCAGATGAGGTTTATGTTCAAACACCTTCCGTAGAATTTCCCCGATATTACTCTTGCATATTTAGGACACAAACATTAGCAAGAGTAACTTGGCTATGTTAGCCACTGTGCTACAGCCACAATCAACTGGCTATCACATCAGGTTGGCTTATGCAGTAAAAGCAACTTTCAGCTTCTGTGAGTCACGGACAGTTGCGACAGATACAGGATTTATCTTCAGATATTTTACAAAGCTTTCATTTGAGGCCAGTTGTTAGTGCTAACTATCGCTGGTGGTCCTGCTAGCCACCCGTAACACATTAGCTTCACTTTCATTATTTTGTGTTATATCCTTACTTACAGCTTGTGGCTCCGAGCGCTTGATCGATGCGGCTGCTTCAGGTTTGAGAAGCAGCATAAATGCTTATCCAGTGTCGAATTATCCTTTATTGACAAAGCTGTCTGGTGAAATGCTTAGCACAATCAGCTAATGTTCCCTTTGGCCGTGACTGTTTGCTGCCAGCAAACAAAAAATTCTACCCACTGAGTTCTGGTGGCATCCTCTTTTGGAAGAGAAATAGGTGTTTTGCTTCACATCCAAAAGTAAATGGACAAGCAGCTTTGCGAGAGATACTGACAAAACTGCACCTCAAATGATCTGCGGATCTTCTTTTGTATTTTGAAAAGTGTACAAGTTACTAAGGCATAGTATGATCTGCCATAGTTAGTGCCTGCTAGAATAGTTTCTGGTGTGGGCAGGTCCAGCACCATGATCGGCTCTGGCTAGGTCTGTACTAATTGGATGGCACAACCTGACGTCAGGTTTTGCCCAGATCTTGTGAAGATCTCAGGAGGAGCTGTTCAGAGAGGAAATCACATTCACAAAATCACTTTCTTGGATTGTGGCAAAACCCCTGTATCTTATGTTTAGAAACTTTTCAGAGGTTGACTGTGGACAACCAACATTATAACATTACTAAGGTATATATGTATTAAAAGAAGGATCAGCAGAATAGGTCCTCTTTAAACATTAACATGTTTTAGGGATCAAAGTAAATAATTCTACCGAAGAACTTTATCCATCAGGACAGAAAGTAAGAGATTGATGTTGATAAGAGCTATGGATGCATGCCTCCAGCGGCAAATGGTTTTATTTAGCTAGCTCGTTTCAACATCAATCACTAACCTTCTATCCTGATGGATTAGATTGGATGCGCTCGTCCACTCTGATCTGATGTTCCGCATGTCCATGATTATTCATGCAGTATGTATAAAATCGGTGACTGGTTGGTCTGAGTGCAAGATGATTTATTTTCATTGGAGAATGATTAAGATGAGAAAAGCTGTGGTTCTTATAGATTTATAGTCTGTTTTCTTTGGGGTTCTGATAATTGGCCAGCGGTCAGTAGAATTATATTTTGTCAATTGCAGCAAATGTTCAAAAATACTGATTCAGAAACTAACTGGTAACATCTGCCCAATGTACCCCAGCGACGACCACATGCTTATCAGCGCAGTGCCTCAAATAGGAGTCTGTGTCACGAACAGTCTACGGTCACAAAGCTGACTATACACAATGGTACCAACCGACCTGCAGAAAAACATTTCGCAGCCCGTTTAGGCACAAGTGTAACTCGGGCTGTACAAAATGATGAATAGTAAGTGAGTGGGCCGATGTGCTAAGATTATTCTTAAAAAGTTGGAAATTGAGTAATAAACAGCAAATTAATTTTAAATGGATCAAATTGTTACAAAAATTAATATATAAAATTTTAGTGTCCATATATTTTATTTACAAATTTTTATAATAATAACAGTATCCTTTGTGGGACCCCTGAGAATGCTGGGCCCCTAGAATCGTCCATGGTTGCCCCCCCCTTATGGCGCCTCTGCTTCTTAATAAACTAGAACTGACTTAGAATTTCTTTTAAATTATGATTTCTCAGCTGGATTCATGTTAACATCTTGTTTTGCCTTCTCGTTTTCCAACAAGCATTTCCATCTATTTACTTGACATTACAGAACCAGATAGTATTAGTCATTGAGAAAACACAATGAGGCTTTTAATTTAATTCCTTTGAAATATTAGTGTCACTGGTTCCACATTTGGAAACAAGACTCATATCAGAGGAGATATTTACACCCACAAACACACAAAAATATTCTGAAAGGGAGTGTTTTGCATGAATTTGTTGAAACACCGATGAGCCACATTTGCTCATGTGTTTATTTATTATGGTGACTCATGGTGTGCTAACATGCTAACAAGATTCCCTCCTTAGAAAACGTGTGCTGCATTACCACTGGAGCTCCGTTAACTGGCCATTGTGCTCTGTGGCAGCTGGTGAGCTGTTAAATTCCATTAACCCTTTCAGATGTAAGATATCAAAGTCAGATGCTGTTGAAAACCTATCATGTGGCAACTTGTTTAAAAGAGCTCCCACAAGGGAGCCCTTTGAACAAGTTGCCACATGATAGGTTTTCAACAGCGCAGGATAACTACATTTTTAATTCCTTGAAACTGTATTCAGTGTTCAAAGGGTCGAAAGGCACGAAATGTTCATTAAGAGAGATCATTAATCTCAATCTGCTTTCATTTATTTCCCTGGAGGAGAAGTTCCAACAAACTGACCAATCAATTTACAAGAAACACAGTGCATATCATTCATATTAAAGAGACTAAGTGATATATTCAATTTTAAAAACCCTTGATCACCTAAAAACAGGTTTTTTTTTTTTAAAAAATACACAGCTCTACGAATAAAAATGATTGGTGGCTATTACTTGCTAAATACCATAGCAGAGGTTACTAGATGGTAATTTGTGATTTAATCACAGAACTGGTAAACACAGGAAATGATTAAAAACAAGTCGAGACCAATCTGTTTTTAGGAAATCTTTCTGCCCTACTAATTTTCTGAGCCCACGAAGGATAGAAAAAAAATCTGTGGTGGTTTTAAAATTGGTGAAGTATGACCAAGGCCGATCCTTTTCCACATCTCAGTGCTTCACTTTTCATTTTGTTCCATGACCTTATGTTTGATGGAGCACAGAGATGCATTAGGGCTATTGAGACGCAGCCAGACGGGAGCGTTGCGCAACACAAATATCATCGCGTTTGATTTATGTACAGCATCCGGAGTCGGCACGTCCCGAAAATCTGTTGACTTTATTCATGCTCGGCCGCTAAGTGTCTGTTTGAGTATGAGAGGTATGCATCAGGAAGCCAATGCCTGCGCTTGCAAGCATGCATGAGCTAATGCAAATAAAAGAGCAGTATGTAGGGACGGTGGCAGACACAGTCTGTGCATGCTTGCATCTTAGAATATTTTTTGCTTGTGTGAACTTGTGTATATGAATATGTGATTTAGACCATGCACGTGTGCTAGGATTTTTGGGCGCGTACGCACATGTATGTGTGCCATAGATATTGCATACATGTGTGTTTTAGTTTGTGCATATCTGTGAATGCGTGTATATATACACGTGCGCCAGTATTTTAGGGCACACATGCACTGTATGTGTGCCATAGATTTTGCATGCATGTGTGTTTTAGGCCATGCATATGTGTGAATGCGTGTATATATACACATGCCCCAGCATTTTAGGGCATGCATGCACTGTATGCGTGCCATAGATTTTTGCATGCATGTATTGTTGGCTCATTAACCTGGGAGCGCAAATGTGTGGGCGCTACTGCATGCCTGTGCGTAGATCTTGCATGCATACTTGGTTGTTTCATGCACATGTGTGGGCGCTACTGCATGCCTGTGCAAATGTGCCTCTTGCATGCAAGCAGTTGTGACCACACTACATGCACGCACGAACACGCGTGTCCATTTCTGCATAGACTCGCTGGATAGCCTTGTCCTGACAGTCCGCCGCACTCCTGCAGGCTGCCTCGCCGTTATTTTCCCTCCTGGGACCCGGACCCCGCCCCCGCAGGCGTTTTGGATCCGCCATCTTCGCACGTGGTGGATCCGAGCAGCAGCGCTGGCTCACGCGGAGCCCATGCTCCGCGGTCACACGGCCGGCCACAGCCATCTGCGGACAAGCTGTGCGAGACTCGCTCACGCATCGGCTTACTTTCGGCTGCAGGACCGAGTCCAGCACACATGCCAGCGAAGGCCTTTCATTATCAGAGTAATGAAGGACGAAGGACTAATACACTGCCCCCGTTTTCATCCGAAGGCTTGTTGCCAAAGCGGCTGTAATGATTATTAAGTTTCTTTTCTCATATTAACCTTTGAAGGTTACAATGGAAGGTAATGTGGAGTGAATTACTGTAGTGCTCATTCCCTTGGATTGGATTCTCTTGGACACAAACACACACACACACACACACAGACGCACACAGAGAGGTGCCAAACAGGCATGTGGCTATACACAGAGGCAGACTTGTGAACACACATTAACACAAACACACACACACACACACATACACGCACACATGTGCACTCCCCTACACCGAGGTGCACACACACACACACACACGCACACATGCGTACTCCCCTACACCGAGGTGCACACACACACACACACACACACACACAAAGCCAGCCAGCCCAGGTGTGGAAGGTACCTAAAAAGGCACAGGATTTTGGAGTATTCAGATATCTGCTGACGGACAGCACATTGAGCGCAGATGATCATCTTGGACAGTTAATAATTATGAGGTCATAGAACAAGCCACACAGCCACTGAACCAAGCTATTCATGATGTCACAACAAAGCTAGCCATTTTGAGAAATAAAAGGCTTCCTCCTGCGGTTATTTATGACCGAGGTGATGGCTACAACTGCTATTGCTGAAAAAAAAAAACTAAACACAAATGAGCATTCTTTCATCATGATGCACAAACTGGCGGCGATTAAAATTCTCCCTCTGTCTCTCTCTCTCTCTCCCCCACTGTTTCTCTCTTTCCCCCATTTGTGCTCCTCCCCCTGCATTCTCCAGCAGCCTCATCGCTCGTTTATCTCCACATCTCACCACACGCAGCCAGGGCCATGCATTCTGTGTGAACTGAGGGTCTGAGTTACGAGGAGCGAACTATTGATCAGCAGTCAGTGGCAGAGACCCCTCCGAGATGAGGAGCCGCGTCCACATTAGCGATGCAAATATGCACGCTTGGCGACCAGCCATAGCCGCGAATACCACCATCAGGGTCTCCAAAAACCCCTTAGTCTTCAGCACTGACACAACACAACTATCCATCTCATGCAATCAGGACAGAAAGCAGCATTTTAACCCCGGTGTGTTTATAAGTGTGCTTTGTCCCATTCAAACAGGCTTCCTCTTCAAGTCAGCCATAGGAGCTCACATGGTCTGTTTCTGACCTGCTTCTTCTAATCTTTGCATGACACAGGCCCTCAAGCCTCTTTAACAGCTCAAAAAACAAATACCACGTTGTTCTATCAGCTCTTCATTTCATAAATGTTCCTAATGCAATGAAAACAACTTATAAACATGATTTTGAACTGGATAACATGTTTTAGAGGTGCTGTGCAAAGTACAAAAAAATGTGCACAAATTTTTGCTGACCCCATTAGAGATGAGTCCAGCTGAACACGTGGGCTAATATAAACGTTTTTCGTTCCAAATTTTTTTTCTTTTTTTTTTTTTCTCGGAATTGGAATTCCGCAAGAGATGATGTCCAGCTGTGGTCTGGGATCCGATCCCAAGGTCTCGTGCTCCGACCCTTCGCCAAGGTCAGCAGGGCTGGCCGACTGACTGTCGAAGTCACGGATTCCTCTGGAACATTCCGGGGTCGCACCCCTGCAGCTGACGGCCCACAGCTGAATCTCCAATGGCGGGACCACCAAAGAATGAAGATCTCCAGGATATTGAGGGGTTATGATGTTTTTGTTTTTTAATCCCTCTTTTTTACGCCTCAAATTACAGAAACGGCCCAATTATCGAGGGACAAAATTTACCTCAGAAAAATGATTTCTTAGGGAGTCAAATTAAGGCTTACAGCGTGTATTTGAGTTTACTTTTGCCAGAGTTGGAACTTAATTGACTCTTTCAGAGTGGATTTAACTCCAGTGTGAACATTCCGCGGTGCAACATTGCTGTAGACTAACAGTGCCTCGCTCAAACCTGAGGAAGACCTTAGTGAACACTAACAGGATCTCGCCCAAGCCTGAGGAATCCCTTAGGTAACATTTACAGTGCCTTGCCCAAACCTGAGGATTCCCTTAGTGAACACTAACAGGATCTCGCCCAAGCCTGAGGAATCCCTAAGTGAACACTAACAGTTCCTCGCCCAAACCTGAGGAATCCCTTGGGGAACACTAACAGTGCCTCGCCCAAACCTGAGGAAGCCCTTAGTGAACACTAACAGGATCTCGCCCAAGCCTGAGGAATCCCTTCGGTAACATTTACAGTGCCTTGCCCAAACCTGAGGATTCCCTTAGTGAACAATAACAGTGCCTCACCCGAACCTGAGGAATCGCTTAGGCAACATGAACAGTGCCTCGCCCAAACCTGAGGAATTGCTTAGGGAACACTAACAGTGCCTCGCCCAAACCTGAGGAAGCCCTTAGGGAACACTAACAGAGCCTCGCCCAAACCTGAGGAATCCATTTGTGAACACTAACAGTACCTCACCCAAACCTGCGGAATCCCTTCGTGGAGACTAACAGTGCCTCGCCCAAACCTGAGGAATGCCTTCGTGAACACTAACAGCACCTCGTCCAAACCTAAGGAATCCATTAGTGAACACTAACAGTGCCTCGCCCAAACCTGAGGATTCCCTTAGTGAACACTAACAGTGACTCGCCCAAACCTGAGGAATCGCTTAGGCAACATGAACAATGCCTCTCCCAAACCTGAGGAATTGCTTAGGGAACACTAACAGTGCCTCGCCCAAACCTGAGGAAACCCTTAGGGAACACTAACAGAGCCTCGCCCAAACCTGAGGAATCCCTTAGTGAACACTAACAGTACCTTACCCAAACCTGCGGAATCCCTTCGTGGAGACTAACAGTGCCTCGCCCAAACCTGAGGAATGCCTTCGTGAACACTAACAGCACCTCGTCCAAACCTAAGGATTCCCTTAGTGAACACTAACAGTGACTCGCCCAAACCTGAGGAATCGCTTAGTGAACACGAACAGTGCCTCGCCCAAACCTGGGGAAGCCCTTAGGGAACACTAACAGAGCCTCGCCCAAACCTGAGCAATCCCTAAGTGAACACTAACAGTGCCTCCCCCAAGCCTGAGCAATCCCTTAGTGAACACTAACAGTGCCTCGCCCTAACCTGAGGAATCCCTTCGTGGACACTAACAGTGCCTCGCACAAACCTGAGGAATCCCTTTGTGAACAATAACAGCACCTCGCCCAAACCTAAGGAATCCATTAGTGAACACTAACAGTGCCTCGCCCAAACCTGAGGATTCCCTTAGTGAACACGAACAGTGCCTTAACCAAACCTGAGGAATCCATTAGTGAACACTAACAGTGCCTTGCCCAAACCTGAGGAAGCCCTTAGGGAGCACTAACAGTGCCTTGACCAAACCTGAGGAATCCATTAGTGAACGCTAACAGCACCTCGCCCAAACCTGAGGAATCCCTTCGTGAACACTAACAGTGCCTCGCCCAAACCTGAAGAATCCCTTAGTGAACACTAACAGAGCCTCGCCCAAACCTGAGGAATCCATTAGTGAACACTAACAGTGCCTCGCCCAAACCTGAGGAATCCATTAGTGAACAGTAACAGTGCCTCGCCCAAACCTGAGGAATCCCTTCGTGAACACTAACAGTGCCTCACCCAAACCTGAGGAATCCATTAGTGAACACTAACAGAGCCTTGACCAAACCTGAGGAATCCCTTAGTGAACACTAACAGCACCTCGCCCAAATCCGAGGAATCCCTTAGTGAACACTAACAGTGCCTCGCCCAAACCTGAGGATTCCCTTAGTGAACACTAACAGTGCCTCGCCCAAACCTGAGGAATCCCTTCGTGAACACTAACAGTGCCTCGCCCAAACCTGAGGAATCCATTAGTGAACACTAACAGAGCCTCGCTCAAACCTGAGGATTCCCTTAGTGAACACTAACAGTGCCTGGCCCAAACCTGAGGAATCGCTTAGTGAACACGAACAGTGCCTCGCCCAAACCTGGGGAAGCCCTTAGGGAACACTAACAGAGCCTCGCCCAAACCTGAGCAATCCCTTAGTGAACACTAACAGTGCCTCGCCCAAACCTGAGGAATCCCTTCGTGGAGACTAACAGTGCCTCGCCCAAACCTGAGGAATGCCTTCGTGAACAATGACAGCACCTCGCCCAAACCTAAGGAATCCATTAGGGAACACCAACAGTGCCTCGCCCAAACCTGAGGATTCCCTTAGTGAACACTAACAGTGCCTTAACCAAACCTGAGGAATCCATTAGTGAACACTAACAGTGCCTTGCCCAAACCTGAGGAAGCCCTTAGGGAGCACTAACAGTGCCTTGACCAAACCTGAGGAATCCATTAGTGAACGCTAACAGCACCTCGCCCAAACCTGAGGAATCCCTTTGTGAACACTAACAGTGCCTCGCCCAAACCTGAAGATTCCCTTAGTGAACACTAACAGAGCCTCGCCCAAACCTGAGGAATCCCTTAGTGAACACTAACAGTACCTCACCCAAACCTGCGGAATCCCTTCGTGGAGACTAACAGTGCCTCGCCCAAACCTGAGGAATGCCTTTGTGAACACTAACAGCACCTCGCCCAAACCTAAGGAATCCATTAGTGAACACTAACAGTGCCTCGCCCAACCCTGAGGATTCCCTTCGTGAACACTAACAGTGCCTCGCCCAAGCCTGAAGAATCCCTCAGTGAACACTAACAGAGCCTCGCCCAAACCTGAGGAATCCATTAGTGAACAGTAACAGTGCCTCGCCCAAACCTGAGGAATCCCCTTCGTGAACACTAACAGTGCCTCGCCCAAACCTGAGGAATCCATTAGTAAACACTAACAGAGCCTTGACCAAACCTGAGGATTCCCATAGTGAACACTAACAGTGACTCGCCCAAACCTGAGGAATCGCTAAGTGAACACGAACAGTGCCTCGCCCAAACCTGGGGAAGCCCTTAGGGAACACTAACAGAGCCTCGCCCAAACCTGAGCAATCCCTTAGTGAACACTAACAGTGCCTCCCCCAAGCCTGAGGAATCCATAAGTGAACACTAACAGTGCCTCGCCCAAACCTGAGGAATCCCTTCGTGGACACTAACAGTGCCTCGCACAAACCTGAGGAATCCCTTTGTGAACAATAACAGCACCTCGCCCAAACCTAAGGAATCCATTAGTGAACACTAACAGTGCCTCGCCCAAACCTGAGGATTCCCTTAGTGAACACTAACAGTGCCTAAACCAAACCTGAGGAATCCATTAGTGAACACTAACAGTGCCTTGCCCAAACCTGAGGAAGCCCTTAGGAAGCACTAACAGTGCCTTGACCAAACCTGAGGAATCCATTAGTGAACACTAACAGAGCCTCGCCCAAACCTGAGGAATCCATTTGTGAACACTAACAGAGCCTCGCTCAAACCTGAGGAATCCATTAGCGAACACTAACAGTGCTTCGCCCAAACCTGAGGAATCCCTTCGTGAACACGAACAGTGCCTCGCCCAAACCTGAGGAATCCATTAGTAAACACTAACAGAGCCTTGACCAAACCTGAGGAATCCCTTAGTGAACACTAACAGCACCTCGCCCAAACCTGAGGAATCCTTTAGTGAACACTAACAGTGCCTTGACCAAACCTGAGGAATCCCTTAGTGATCACTAACAGTACCTCGCCCAAACCTCGCTCATCATGACTGCCAGCCACAGTCGATACTGGCGCATCCTCTCCGCAGGGTCCATCGGTGCACTTACATAGTACGTTAACGTGTCAAGTCACAAAGTAGTCAAATCTGTTCATTCGTCCCCTTCATAACCTGCCTATTCCAGTACTGGCCAATGCATGCATTGCGGAAACACACTCGGGTCATTTTGCCAATTTGTCTTTGGGCGCACACCCATTACACGGTCAATCACACTCAAACTGATCACAATCTAGAGGGATCGTTTCGCCTATTGTGCATTGTCTGTGGACCGCGGGAGGAAACCCGAGCACTTCATGAGAAAATGAATCAGAATAAAAGCCGTAATTCGATTTGGGAGCTGGATGAGTGACGAAGGGTGGGGACACGATCCAGCTGCGATATGTGCACATCAGCGAATGACACGCGGCGAGCAGCTCTGTACGCTGCGGGGTATAAATACGCCACAATCACACCCAGGAGGCGCCTGGATCCAAACAAACTCTGTGTCCACTGCACGCCCTGCAAGACATCATCAGGCAGACTCCCAGTTCTGTGGCCATAATATGACAGTGATTATTGCTAATTTAAACACACTCATACAGATGCACACACATTCACTCTCATATACGAACACACACGTGCGCACACATGCGCACGCACAAACAGGCACACATGCACACACACACACACACATGCGCACACACACACACACACACACACACACACACACACACACACTGTATTACTCCTGCTGTAGCTGAGGCCTGCCATAGCCTGTTCATCTTGCTCCTGCCAAACAAACCAAGGCTGAATCCAAATCCCCACCCTCTGGACTTGCAGACTGAGCCCTCACGGACTTCAGGGATATGTAATGTGACGTCTTCGCCATCATCACGTAAAGTCTGCAAGAGCGGGAGTCTACAGCCTACTAAAATGAGCTGATAGACAGGCTTCGAGTCTGTTTCACTCGTTTCCGTGCAAATGCATGTTGATTACCTCTGTAGCCTGTACTTCTGTATGATGATGTTGAATTTTATATCTGGCCTACGTTCTTCAAGTAACGTTTTAATATTATAAATTTCTACTTAGTGTATGTGCTTTTGTGTGTGTGTGAATGTGCTTTTCTTCTGTCAGCAAATTGGGATAATTAAAACGTCACGTCCGTATTGCAATGTATTATGGGAAATTACACTCATGAAATCTGCTGAAGTCTGCTCCCCAAAGCGGACTCTCTGGAAGTCCGTAGATAGTCCGCTTGAGGCCCCTTGTGGACTGGATCAATAGTGGATTTGGACAGCCCTCAGCACGCCCAGACTTCCCGTAAACCCGTCCGCAAAGTCCGCTCGTCTGGTAGTAAAGAGAAGTGCGGACATTTGGATGCATCCCAAATCTTTGCTGGGATTTGTGACTTCCCAAAATGCCCTGGGAAACGTGCGATAAGCATGAGTCTGACACCCAATCCAGGCTCAAATGAGAAAAACACACCATCCAATCAGTCGCCTCTCTGTGCACTTCAAATTGCTTCAGCAGGTCACCGGCCATTGTTTTCATACATTTCCTCTTTGAGGGCGAGAATAAAATCCTCGCCATTTATGAGATATCTCGTTAAAACCAGAGGGCAAACACACACACACACACACACACAGCTGTGCCTGGTTTGCTGCCAGTGCTCTATTAAATGTCATGCCTTGGTCTTGTCTGTGTCAAATAAGGCCTCGTTCTAAATAAATAAATAAATAGACATTCTCTCACCTTTCTGCAGAGAGAACAGAGGCTACAGAACGGGCTCGCTGGCAGTGCAGGTATGTTGAAGGTGAAATTGCAACGGTTTTAATTTTCACCTTGTCAGCGACGCTTTGATGCGTTTACCAGGATGCAGGGGTGTTAGACTCCCTCAGTGTGTGATGGCGGTTCGGGTAGGAGGACTCAGGCCTGCCGATACTGAATGTTCCAGAACAGAGGTCGCCAGGTCCCTGAGGAGAAATTTGTAATTTTATGAGGAATTTATGAAGGCATATGAGAATACAGCAAACATCTTCCCACACTCAAACACACACACACACACACACACACACACACCCTGTCTCATTCTTCCCTGGATGATGCTTAGAGACGTTCACCTTTGTATTTGACACCACACACAGAGAGAAGCAGCTCTGTAAATAATAGAGGTGTGCAGCAGAATACATTACAGGAAAAGGATATGGGCTGTGTGTGTGTGAGTGAGTGCGTGTGTGGGCTCTGTGGTGTGTTTGTATGTGTGTGCGTGTGAGTGCGAGTACGTGCGTGTGTGTTTGTGAGTGCGTGTGTGTGTGTGTGTGTGTGTGCGCGCGCATGTGGGTCTGTTAATGTGGATGTAGATGTGTTCATGTGTCTATTAAGGATAACTGTGTGTGTGTGTGTGTGTGTGTGTGTGAATCTGTATGTTTGAGAGCATATATTTGCAGGTGCGTGTGGGTGGTATCAGAGTCAGTGTGCGTGTGTGTGTGTGCGTGTGAGAGAGAGAGAGAGAGAGAGAGAGAGAGATAACTTTCTGAGCCTGGCTAAGCGGCAGGAGGAACAGAGGGTGGAGTGGATACTGTCTATTGAGTGCAGAACCCACATGAGAGGAAAAATACATAATATGTTGTATAAAATTATTATGAATATAATAATAATAATAATAATAATAATAATAATAATATTATATAATATTCACATTCCTCTTTAAAATACCTAAAAAACTGCTTTGGTGAAGTGAGTTGGAGGGGTCCTTCTCTGCCTCCAACCATGCTAACAATTGCATGGCCATGCTAACCGCCATGCCACTATGCTGACATTAACACAGCTAGCAGCGATGCTACCGTGCCAGCAGGACTGTGAGCATGTTAACAACTAAGCAACCATGCTAAAGCAAAATGACAGCTATGTGACCGTGCTAAACATGCCCTAAAGGAGGGACAAACCTCTTCAGATGACTTTATTACCCTCAAAAAGTGCTGACGAGTAGAGAATGGGGCTTAATGGGGTGTAACACTGTACTTTGTCAACTGCCTATCAAACAGAATCAGCTCACTGCTTAGGCTGTCAGCGACTGATGCCTGTCTAAGTAATTTTTTATGTATTTCATTCAGTTATTATGTGTATTTATTATTTTCCTTGTTTATTACATTTTCCTTGTGTTTTCTTAGTTGTTATTAGTATTTCATGCAGTCGCGGCTCTAGACCCGGGAATGGCGGGGCGCAGACACGTCCCTTTATGACAATTAGTCCTTGGTAGTTCGCAATCATTTTCCTTTACTGACGCGTTTTCCAATTATCGTACTTGGCAACTTAAGACACGGTCTCTCCACATGCGATGAAACAGCGGTGAAATCATGGGCTTAATTCAGCTCAGTGGCGGAACCTGAACTGAGAATTGTGACAAAACATCCGTTTAAAACAGTCGTTAGTCCTGACATGTTCTCAGTCATTTTCATGAGTAACCTAAGGTTCGCTCCGAGAGCACTCCACAGTTAACAGCTGCTGCTTGTTCTCCCCGATTACGTAAGAAGACAATCATTCATCTGGACGCTTATTTGCTGTATTTAAATCAACGTTAGTCAAACTTGCATACCTGTCGCCTCTCACGCAAACAGCTTGAGCGGCACGCTGCCTATTTAACTGCCAAGTGCCACTTTTGTATCAACCCACACAATACCGAGAGTGAAAGGCAATATTTCACTGGAACACGGACCTGATCAATCAACGCGAAGCACTGGCCTATTAATAAGTAATTATTTTTCTGTACTGAATTTCGCCCATGATTTCATCGCTGTTCGATCACATATGGAGAGACCGTGTCCTAAGTTGCCAAGTACGATAATTGGACAACGCGTCAGTAAAGGAAAATGATTGCGAACTACCCAGGACTAATTGTCATAAAGGGACAGTGTCTGCGCCCCGCCACTCCCGGGTCTAGAGCCACTGCTGATTTCATGTCTTAGCTTTTGCACTCCTGTTCACTACCACGTGCTTTTGTTTTCTTCCCCGCATTCACTCACTCACATTCCCCATTTTGTTTTGTCATGAGTGCACCTCATTCGCTCATTTGTCACCTCTTGCCACATCTCTCCCTGCATTTGTACTTGCAATAACTTCCCACTGGCCCATATTCTCCCTGTACATTCCTTAGAGTTTCATCTTGTCCTTTGCAAGTTTGTTTGCCAGTTCACCTGTCTTCTTAGGAGCATTCTGCATTCCTAGAGCTTTCTTGGTTGTGGTTTCCTTTTGTCCACTGATTATAATTGCCACCTTCTCCAATTAGTCTCGTTGATTTTCTAATTAGATTCTTTGGCTGGCTTTTTGGTTTATGATTCGGATTACTCATGTGTTTGGTGTACCCTCTAATTGGCATTCGACTGTTAAATGATTACAATTTGGATTATCCTCTGTGTGCTGCAATGCTGCAATGATCTGGCCTGTCTGACCACGAGCGTCAATAAAAGCACTGAACTGATTTCTCATCTGTGCCTGAGTTCTGACTCTGATCCCTGTCGCAAGCATTTAAACAGAGAAGTTCTCCCAGATCCTTACAATGAGATTTCAAAATTCCAGGGACCCCGAGTATAATAGTATAATAGTTCTCCAGTATCTGCAGCAAAGTTCAGCCAGTACTCTCTCTGCCCCAGGATGATGGAGGTTCTGGTCGAAGTCTTTGATTAGTAGCTTCGTAAGTGGATGCTGTGGCTCCAGGACAATGGGGTGAATGGTTATCAACTCTAGACCCTCCACGTGGCGGGAAATCTGCCACCAACTCGGAGAAGACCTGTAGCATTGTCGTACACAGGAGATAAAGTTGCCAGTCGACTATCAGATGGGAGAAGCCAATTTGACTTCAGGGCCTTGACCTCCTTCGGAGAGGAGTCTCTCTTGGCCTGTGGCAGGAGAAGCCTCTCAGCAGTTATGTAATCAGCTGCATTAATAGGTAAGCTAGAGTTGGGATCAGCCGCCCCATGAAGGGACTGGGTTGCGGCTTGCACAAGTTCCTTCCAGGAAGGGAACCTGCTAACATTGGGAAGGTGCAAGCTGGGAGGAATAGAGATCGTGCCAATGAGAGCAGATTTTTCAGCTCGCTGTCATCAGGCTCGGAATCAGTGGAAGGTGTTGCTGGCCACTGATCGGGAGACTGATGGAGGAAAAGCGGTCCTTCATGCCACCGATGGGGTTGTGTCACTTCTTCCAGGGTTAAACCCCAGGTGATTTCATCTACTGGGTTGTTTGCCGAATCCAAATATCTCCAGCTGTCCACCTCCGTCAGGTTCTGAATCACAGTGACACGAGTTCCAACAAAGACCTTGTACCGGCAAGACTGTGACCTGGGCCAATACAGGACCGTTGTGGAGTCAGACCAGAGGATGAATCGGAGGATCGGCACTGTGAGCTCAGCCTGAAGGGTGCTGGCCAGCTGGGCTCCAGTGAGTGCCGCACTCAACTCCAGGCGAGGCATTGATAGTTGTTTCCTTGGGGCTACCCGTGACCTTGCCAGCACAAAGGACACATGAACCTGGTTCTGATCATCCACAGTGTGCATGTAGGCAACTGAGCCATATGCTCACTCAGAGGCATCACAGAAAATATGCAGTTCTTGGGTAGCTGTAACTGTGTCTGCACATCGTGGCGCATATGCGCAGGGGAACTCTAGGGACCGTAGGTTTGGAATCTCCCTTTCCCAGGTGAGCCACCGATCCAGCAGGCTGTCAGGTCGGATTGGGTCATCCCAGCCTAGGGCTTCCTTCCATAGGTCTTGGATGAGTACCTTAGCTCTAGTGGAGAAGGGTATGATGAACCCAAGGGGATCATATTGATCTGCCAGTATTTTGTAGAGGTTTTCGTATTGTGGGGGGTAGCATCTCGATGGGGCAGTGCTTGTACCCCAGACTATCACTGAGACAGTTCCACCGCAGCCCCAAAGTGGGTTCCTGGAGGTTGGTGCTGCGCTTAGAGAGACACATCTCGGTCTTCTGTGATCTAGCCTCAGAGGGAAGGTGGTCAATAACTCATGGTATGTTTCTTGCCCACTGGCTAATTTCAAAGCCTCCAGTGACAAGTAGCTGACGTAGCCTACTGACTAAATCCCTAGCTTCTTCTGAGGTGCAGGTGCTGTGAAGGCATTTGTCCACATAGAACGATTGTTCCACGGTCTCTACAAGACCAGGGTCATCACTTCCATTGTCCTGGGAATGGCGTTGCAGAGCATAAATGGCACAGCAAGGACTGCAGGTGGGTCCAAACGGCACAACCTGCTACTAATAGATACTTGGCTCTTCTGTCCTCTGCAGGGTTCTCCAGATAAATCGCAACACTGACTTGTCACTTAGCAGCAAGCGGATCTGGTAAAACATCCCTTTGTTGTCACCACTCATCCCTACCGCATGTTGGCGAAACCTAAGGAGGACACCCAGCAAGGAAGGACCCAGGACAGGTCCAGGGATGTTCACTCAGGCACAAGCCGTTAGCTGTGAAGGCCTGTGATATCTGGTACCTCTCACCTGGTTTGTGCAGTGAGGATACCTCCAAGGTGACAGAAGCCCCCTTGAGATGTTCAACATTCTGATGGACTGTCCTCAAGGAGAGAGTCTCTGACTGTAGATTGAGTTGCTGCACAACCTGAGGAAGGACAATGCTCCGCTCCGAACCATCGCCTTGGACAGCATAAGTCTCCATAGCTTTGTTCCCATTGTGAAGGAAAACTTTCACCAGCTTCAATATCACCTTTAGTGAACAATTGGGACCATTAAGGTAGATCTTAGTTGGGGGTGTGCTGACCATTAGGATGGAACTCTGAGTGTCTTGGACCACATCGTGCAGGACGGTGAGGTGTACTTCCTTGCAGGTTTTGCATGGGTGCTATAGGGTGCAAGTTTCTGCTTTGTGGTTTCGTCCACACTTCAAGTACCTTTTCCCCTCTTTGATCCACTTCACGATCTGGCTGGTGGTCAGTTTCTTGAATTCAGCACAGGAGTTCAAGAAGTACTCCTTATTATCGCAATGCGGACAGTATGGCTTGGGTTTGGAGATGGACTTAGCGTGAGCAGACTCTGGCTGACTTAGCTCTTCCCATTCACTGAGCAAAACTGCCGAAGTTTTTTCCTTTGGTCGAGTTGAGCATTGCTCTTTCTTCACAAGCTTGCAGCTATCACCTTGGTACAGAGCAGCAGCACAGCTGGAGATGCGCTTAGCCGGAGCCTTGATCTGCAACCACGCGGCTAAATCAGGCAGGGTATAGGCTTGGTATGTACCTGTCTGTAGGATGCCGCAGCTGAGGTAATATTTCACAAATGTGTCCCGGTAGGTGGGTGGCATCTTGCTCAAGACACGGACAACATGAGATTCGCACCTGAGCTCATTACCGTTCTGCCCTTCAAGGGTTCTCAGCATGCCCACTAGCGACTGGACCGACAGGGCGAAGGCATCAAAAGCATCAGCATCTCCAAATTTGATAGCAGGGGCATTCAGGATGGAATCTAGCTCACACTGAACAAGCTGCCTTGGCTGCCCATACTTCTCCAGGAGTGCCTTCAGTGCTGTACTGTATTGCCTGAGGTCATGCATATTGACCTTCACAAGCTGCAGTGCGCTGAGTAGCTTAAGATGACCCAGTAGCACTTAATACTTGTATTGCTCGCTCAGGTGGGTGTGGCTGCTCAGCAGGTTATCCAGCGCCATTTTGAGCAGAGCAAATTCACTCTCCCTGCCACTCTCGTTATCAGCAGTTCTATTCTAGGGGCTGGGGTTTGCCTAAGGGGTGGAGCGGCTATCTGGCCTGCAACAGCATAAGGGCCCATTAGGGTTGGGTCAGACGGTCTTTACCCAAGATCTGGCGCTGCTGTCTGGCCTGCAGCAGCATAAGGGCCCTTTAGGGTTGGGTCAGACCGTGTCAGACCCAGACTTAGGTATGGCATGGTGTGAGCAGATGTGGGGCTCCGTCCAACAAGTTCTACAGGGGGTAATGCACAAGTGGAGGGGATATGGAAGCAGCATGCTCTTGGTTTGTTGGAGGAACTACAGGATTTAATTGTGAGCTTCCCTCAATGGTTGTAGCTGATAGTGCCACAGGAGCTACGGTGGGTATCGCAGAAGGCTCCGCATGTAAGGCTGCTGCTGCAGTGGATGGTAACACTGGTACTGAACAGGAACGTGTCACAATGGGTTCTATAGAAGAGGGTAGCTGCCTAGGTGTAGGCACCAGAACCGTTGGAGGATTAGGATGTTGGAGCTGCGGCATGGATGTTCTGAGGTTTGGAGGAGGAGGCGTATTTGCTCCAGCTGGATAGGATGCCCTGGGTAGGGACAGGAAACTAGGAACCAATGATACTGGGTCTGACGGTGGGGCACCATCTCCCTCTTGTAGTAAAGAGGTGATGATCTTAGCTACCTCCAACTCATCTTCGGCCTTCTTCAGGCACCGCCACCTGCCCAGCTGTTTGGGTAAAGTTTCCCTGGCCTGATGAGCTTCCTCTTGGAGGTGCTGAGCTTCTTTGGCCCTTGTATCTAGGCGCTGGCACTCAAGGTCAGCGTTGTGGTCCTCATCTAACTGGCGACGCAGCTCCTCTAGCTCCATTCGCTAAGTCCTCTCTTCTAGTATAGCTGCTTGGATGCTGGAAAGAGCTTGGCTAGGAAACTTGCCCTCAGATCTTGGGATGGAGAGCACACTTGAGCTGGAGCTGGAGTTAGCTTTACTTCCCTTGGATGGTGTCCTTGTCTTGCCACTCCGGTGGCGATGGGAACGGGGTGGTGTCGTTGAAGGATGATTCAGCTAAGCTGGATAGCCAACATCATAATCAGCCAAGTGTGCAGGGAGATGCCGTTCTCTGTGGGGGTGTCCGGTAGGCTCTGGTGCATCTGCAGCTGCTTTATCCATATCGTCTGATAACTCTGATCCGGCTCGAAGGACCATATAATACAGGTGTAGGCACCTCTAAATGTCAGACTCCTGGGTAGAGTTAGGGCGATACAGACTGGATTTCGGTCAGAGAATCAAAGAGAGGGATTCTTCTTTTCAGTAGCTTTATTCACCCATGGGCCCTTCTTATTAAGAAAGTGGGGGCGTTAGAATATGGATGTGTGTGGTCTACAGGAAACATAAAAGGAAAAACATTACAGTACCTGAATGTATCATAATAACAATGTATGCAAGTAAATTAAATAACATAAATTCTCATCTTTACAGTATCATTAGCTGCTATTTTAGTTTTAACTGAAGAACACAGGTTCACAATTATCAAAGGCTTCAAACATTAGCATACAGTGCAACATTTGTACTGACAGTACGACGTATGAACAAGGTGCATGACTTCATACTTAACATAAACATATAGGCAATTTCCACTGCTGAGTTACACATATACGGTCATTTACGTTGGTAGCAACCTAGCCGAACTAGCCGCTATATGACGAACAAACTGCTAAATTAATACTGCCGTTAAACCACAAGCTCCCTACACACTTGGGGATTCCAGCAAAATGATAAATAAATAACAATCACCAACGCTAACATTACAATCGCTATAAGTACTTAAATTGTACTCATTTACTCACGGTAATGGCAATCACAGCAGAGAAAATAAAGTCTGAAGGTTTCCTCGCAGCTCCGGCAGAACTAAACAAGAAGCACAGCACGAATGCGGGCGAGGAGTGACGTCATCACCTGATCGGTGCAGCATGACCAACAGGCTCTCTCACACTGAGGCCCTCGGCAATTAAAGATGGCAGTAAGAAAGAAAAAAGAATAAGTGAAAGAGAGGATGAAGAGAGACAGAATGGAGAGAGAAAAGGGAAAAGAGAGCTGTTGGTGCAAAGAAAGAGTGAGGAAAGAACTAAAGGGGGAAGAGAGGGGGGAAAGATGGACAGAAAGTGACAGGAGGATGAACTAACATGGTGCCTGTGAGGAGAAGAGACAGGTGCGTGAGACAGGTAAGTTTGGGACTGAAATACCCTTCCCTCTACAGTGCCTACTATAAACACAAGGAAATCAGCCAGGCCAGCTTTGATAAAGTAAAAACATCGACCATTGACTGGGTGAAAGATGCACTCCTACTGGCTGCGTTATGTGTTGCGAACTGTCGTCGCCACAGAAGCTAAACGGCATTAAATTGCTGCAGTTTATCATTTTCTGTAAACTTTAAATCGTTTAGCACACATTCAGCATGTCATTAAACAATAAATATGTTGTCATTTATGCTGTGAGATTTGTACGAGTGCAAAATATGCTTACCAGAATGAATTTATATGAGGACATAAAGTCCGTTTCTTTGATTGAAAATCCTGGCCAGATTACAGATAATGGATAGATTAAAAAAGAGAAAAAGTCAAAAGGAAGATTTCAGCATTTCATTTTGAGCGCACAAAGCCCATCGCCCACACGAGTAAAAGAGGAAGTCGGAGAGTTCCCTTCAGGCCGCGGTATAAATCTCCGACCCTGACTCTGAGGTCCAGGGGCTGCAGTGGCTGGCGTGCATCGAGTGCTCGCTGATACACATTAGTGAAAAACATCGGTGGCAGAGTGGCTTAGTGGTCCTTAAGGTCGCTCGACTGGTAACTGCGGAGTTTCTGATTCGAGCCCTTGCCGAAGTTTGGGACTCCGTCTTACATCTTGAAAGATGAATTTGGGATGTTGGGCGCAGTATGGCCTTTGAGCGAGGCCCTTAACCCCAGGGGACATAGCCCCAGTTTTTCTCTCTGACTCTCCTTACTTGCAAAGGTTCTGCTTGGCATTTCCCTCGGGGAATACATGAAAAAGAGGAACAGGTCAAACTTGCTGGAACTTCCCAGTTCAAGCAAATTAATGAAGTGTCCTCCCTCTGGTGGAACATACAGTATCAGATACGAATACAAAATCAATAAGTTTCCATGCAACTAAATAACAACAGCTAAACTGAAAAATATGTAAGTCAGCTGCCATTGAACTGTATGGGTGCCCTGTGATATAAATGCAAACAGGTGTGGCGCGTCATCATAGCTAGTTGCCTGTGAATATATTGTGTATTTTAGCACAGCTGGAGCTCAGAACTGACCAATCAGCATTCAGGACTGGACCTACCCGTTTCTTCATAATGGGGTTTATTTAGGGCATAATCCCCAACATTATTTTGAGCTGCTATTCGTGTTTTTATTATGACCAACTATGTACTCAGACAAAAATTCCATTTAGCCAATCATTGCGCGAGAATTTAAAAAAAGGATGTCATTTTCCTCTATAGCAAGGAGGTGAGTCCCATCCTTGGACTTAGTTTAAAATGTCTGCCCGTTCCAGCGACTTTTTGAAGTGGTTTTCAAAATGAACTCTAGACTACAAAATTTTTGTGTGATTTACGAAAAGATATTGTCTGAATATGCATGTATTTGAAGGCCCGTAGAACTCCTCTGTTACAAGAAAAAGAGCAGATAGCATTGTTTACAGTGTTCATAGACATGTCGAACATCCTCCCTGCTGATCCAATCATTTCTCCAGAGTTTTATTTCTCATTTTCAAATTCTAATCTCTTCACCGACTCAGTGAACCAATGCAGCATTTGCAGAAAGAAGGCTTGTCATTATTTTCCAGATTTTAGAGTGCAGCACTTCAGAGCAGAGTGCCCTTTCAGAGTGAATATTTGACAATGGGAATCAGTTCCAGGTGTATTTATTGTATTTTTCAACCAGGCATTGAGGGCACATAGTGCATTTTGTATTCCTCTCCTATTTTAATTGGTTCAGCTTGATTAATTTTTTTTTTTTTTTTTTGGATCTGGGTGAGTTGTTGTTTCAAAAACATCTTTTTTCAAAATCCCTTGTGTTAGGAACATACGACATGTGAAGGTATTTATTCACATGAAAAGTTAACAGTAAAAACGAGGTTTTGGAGTAGTCTTAAGGCCCTTGCGTTTGTGGTTAGTTATATGACCTGTATAATTCATGTATAAGCGCGTTACAGAGTCATATTAAGCATTAGTTACATATTCTTGAGGACTTATGTCAGTGAATACACAAATTTACTCACAACCCTGCATAAAAGTTGGGACTATATGATAAATTAAAATTAAAACTGAAAACATTTATTTATAAATTATGTTGGACCTATATTATGTTGAAAACAACACAACAGCGCATTATTTAATGTTTCTCCAAATTAATTTTTACTGATTTCTTGAAAACACGTTAACCCTTAAATGCCCCCTGTGACAAATTTGTCACACGATTTTGGGAGTTGCCAAAACCACTGATCCCACATAAATTTTGCAACCTAATTCCCATAGTGACATATTTAGACCATCAGTACTGCCTTCTGATGCATAAAAATGGAACTGACACTACACTGGCTGCACCAGCTAACCTTTCCAATATGGCCGCCTCCATGGTGGAATCCGCATGACAGATCAGCACCCTTTCATCACTGGATAAAGTAGACAAACAGGTAAGCTAATGAAAAATAAACTATGCCTAATACTTCAGCTATATGTCAACTGTTTCATCATTCAAGTCAGTTTAGCAATAAGGTACCCGAAATGCCCATTGTGACATATATGTCACAAAACTAAAAAGAGGTCAAAGGTCACCAAAAATTAAAAATTGCTATTGGGTTGTTATTAGCCCCTCCCCAGGACATAGTAACAGAATACATAGATTTTTCTTTCAACTTTTACTATATTTAGGCATTTAAGAGTGAATTTTGATTCTTGGAGCAGATTTCAAAAAAAGTTGGGAATGTGAAGTCTTTACCACTGTAATATTGTCATTCCTTTTCACAGCACTTAAAGGGGACCTAATATGCTCTTTTTCCCAAGTTTATATTTTGGTCTTTGACTCCCCTAGAGTACTCCTGATCACGCAAAGTAAAAAAAGAGTACTTATTTTGCTCGTACTGCCATTCTCAAAAAACCCCATTTGTAGTCCATAGTAGTCTCTGCCTGAAACGCCTCATTGGGGTGGCTCTTCCACTATTGCCCCCATTCCCCGTGTGCGCACTTTCTTCTGACTGGCCAGCTCTGTGGAGGGCAGATCTAGGCGGGATGATGCAGTGTTACAGTGAAACTTGAGACCTGCCAAACCTGCCATCTGAGCTAAGGAATCAGTGGGGAAATTCTGCTATAAAACACAGTACATGTGTATAGATCTAATGAAATTAACTTGTTCTAATAAACGCAGCGGCAAAAGTGGAGGACGCAGTGCGAAAGTCTGGTAGCTCAAGCACGAATTTGCTATCGGCTGCAGTTTGCTACGGCAACAGTTGGTGAGAACAGCGGTTTTACTACTCATTGCTAGGATGCAGGAGAAGCTAGAATTCACCCCATATAGACACAGTTGTAGAATGGGTCGACATGCCCAAGTGTAGACCGGAGACCGTAGAAATACGGTGGGTCTGAGTTTAGAGGGAAACATGGACAGTTAGGGGCAGCTAAACATGGACCAACAGCTTTTGGACTGCTTCCGTGTGTATTAAGACCTGCTGGTTTGTGTGCATAGTAGTGGTGCGTTGTTAGCGTGGAGAAACTAACTGCTTCCACACTGGTATATGATGGCGAAAGCTCCAAGCTAAACGGCCTTTTTGGAAATTGCCCGTGTTAATGGTTTACTTATTGCTTCGCAATGACCAGCTTTTCCTCACGGAAAATGGGCGCATTATGGATAGCGTGCGAGAGCTAGACAGAGCTCCGGTTATGTCATGAACATAATACAGGTTTTACAGACCGTAAGTTCCATTTGCTTGAACCGTTGCATATGTGGAGCTAGCGAATCGATCACTTTTACAGGATAGAATTTAATATTCAATCGATGGCAATGTAGCATTTGTTATACTGAACACGTTAGCCTGTGCCCTTCCCTATTGCTTTCACCGGTAGTATCAGAGAGCTTACCCAGCCATTGGAGATGTATCAGGCTTACCCTGGTCATGGATAAGTGATTCGATCGTGTCATAAGCACCCAAAAACGCACCCCAAGCTCTGCAAAATTTACGCCTGGTCTAACTGCAGCCCAACTCGGCAGACACTTATAGCACCTATAGCTTCAACTGTAGTGGCTACAATCAGGCAACGTTATGATGAAACTGCCACATTGATGCTTACCGAAGTAACACAAGCATACCGATCAGAATTGCCGCATATAAGTTAACCAGGAGCATTTTTAATTAGCAGAGCACGCGAACTAACAAGCAGAGCTGATAAGCGGTCATGACTTTGAATGTAATCTGTCGCGCAAAAAATTTGCTTTGCCGTTCAAAAGCTGCTTGACGTGCCTATTACGTGAATTTGCGTCTTTGCATTGACTTTGAATGTAGGCTGATGTGTCCTGCGAAAAATTTGTTTCGTGTCTGATGTGAAAGCAGCTTTATAGATAGTACGTGACAGCTAGAGAGAGCTCGGTTATGTTATGAACATAATACAGGTTGCTTATTTGGAGCTAACGAATTGATCACTTCTACAGGAAAGAGTCATCTATTTAATCTCCGCCTTTTTCAGCTTTTTATTAGCCACAACAATTTCTGAAGGGGGATGAAATTATGTCAAGGTAGTGCCGAGAAATCATTTGTAAATTGGCAGAGCTTTTGCGTTTCACATTGCTTTCGTGCTGGCACCAGAGAGCTTGCTCAGACATTTATGGAGTACCTGGCTGATCCCAGTCATGGATAAGTGAGCGATCACTAACTGTTGTGGCTACAATCGGGCAACATTATGATGAAACTGCCACCTTGATGCTTACTGAAGTAACACAAGCATACCGATCAGAATTACTGCATATACGTTAACCAGGAGCATTTTTAATTAGCACGACACGCAAACTAACATGCAGTAGCTGGTAACCAAGCAGTCATAATCACAGAGACAAACCCTTGCGAAACAGGTTTTACAGACAGCAAGTTCTGTTACTGTGAACAGTTGTACCAAGCATCCAAATTACAAACAAGTATTAAAAGTTAGCTTCAAATGAGATTTATGTTCATACACCTTCTGAAGAATTTTCCCTGATATCACTCTTGCGTAATTAGGACACAAACATTAGCAACAGTAACTTGGCTACGTTAGCTGCTGTGCTACAGCCACAATCAAGTGGCTATCACGTCAGGTTGGCTTATGCAGTAAAAGCAACTTACAGCCTCTGTGTCTGTGAGTCACGGACAGTCACGACCGATACAGAATTTATCTTCAGATATTGTTCAAAGCCTGCGTTTGAGGCCAGTTGTTAGTGCTAACTATCGCTAATGGTCCTGCTAGCCACCCGTAACACGTTAGCTTCACTTACATTATTTGCTGTTATTCATCAAGGTTTCATACTTGAGAAATAGAGCTCGTACACAAGCCAGTAGCCATGGTGGAGAGAGCCAGGACGCAGTCTATCGCTCACCAGTAATTCTGTTAAACCAGACGGCACCATGCAAACTGCTGATGTGTTAAGTAAGCCACGCAATTCGGTGATTGGCAAATAATCCATGCAAATTGTTTATTGGCTAAGTAAGCCACGCAAATTGCTGATTGGCTAAGTAAGCCATACAAATTACAGTTTGGGTAAGTAAGCCATGCAATTCGGTGATTGGCAAATAATGCATGCAAATTGCTGATTGGCTAAGTAAGCCTACAAACTGCTGATTGGCAAAGTAAGCCATGTAAACCGCTGATTGCCTAAGTAAGCCATGCAAATTGCTGATGGCTAAGTAAGCCATGCAAATTGCTGATGGCGAAGTAAGCCATGCAAATTGCTGATTGGCTAAGTAAGCCATGCAAATTGCTGGCTGGCTAAGTAAGCCATGCAAATTGCTGATTGGCTAAGTAAGCCATGCAAATTGCTGATTGGCTAAGTAAGCCATGCAAATTGCTGATTGGCTAAGTAAGCCATGCAAACTGCGGATTGGCTGAGTAAGCCATGCAAACTGCTTTTTGGCTAATTAAGCCTACAAACTGCTGATTGGCAAAGTAAGCCATGTAAACCGCTGATTGCCAAAGTAAGCCATGCCAATTGCTGATTGGCTAAGTAAGTCATATAAATTACTGTTTGGGTACGAAAGCCATGCAAACTGTTGACTGGCTAAGTAAGCCATGCAAATTGCTGAATGGCTATGTAAGCCATGCAAATTGCTGATTGGCTAAGTAAGTCATGCAAACTGCTGATTGGCTAAGTAAGCCATGCAAACTGCTGATTGGCTAAGTAAGCCATGCAAACTGCTGATTGGTTAAGTAAGCTATGCAAACTGCTGGTGGCTAAGTAAGCCATGCAAACTGCTGATTGGCTGAGTAAGCCATACAAATTGGCCAGGGGTTATAACATTCTGGACGGGAAAACAAAAGGTATTGGGAAAAAAAAGGTATTGTCCATCGTGGCTGCAGTGACAGAGTACTACAGTAAAATATGAATTTAACTGTATTATTCTAGAGTATTCACTTATTAATTTGTTTGATAAGGTCATTGTTTATTGGTAAACATGCCAGAATTTAGTTATTTATCTTTTGTTTAATTTTCTATATCTGTGGATCGTGCCTCACCAAAGCCCTACGAGATTGAAGGATTTCCCATCCTTAACTCCAATATTCAGCCCCCCAGAGGGAAAGTACTCCCCCTCATTTTTAAACCTTAAATCACTGTCAATCACCCTGTCAGCTTGTGAGAGGATCACAGATTTTTTTAGCAAACAAAGACAACACCGGCGGCCTGATCTGACTTTGACACCAGGGAGAATAACACCTCGTGAGGATTGAAACTGACGGTAATGTGAAATAGGAGAGCACTCCGCCATGTTTTTCTCTCGTTCCCTCTCTCCCCCTTTCTCTGGCTCTCTCTCTCTCTCTCACACACACACATTCAAGCTCAAGTTCAAGTTGTCTATCGACATAAAATTCAAGCGTAACAAGTGCTGTCAGGCACGACATACCTCCACCCGCGATTTTCGATTTGTTCGTCACCTTGACTTGACCCAGTTAGGTCCAGAGTTTGATCTGGTGATCCACTGAAGACGTATCTCAAATATTCTGAGAGATCAAACTGTTTCTCCGTGAGACTCTTAACAGATCCAATGACAGACAGACTGACAGTCAAGCATATGATGCTGGAAACAATATTTTGTGCCTTTTAGGGAGGGTAATTATTGGAAGAATGTAATTATAATGTGTGACATAATAATGTGAAAAACAACACGTAAAATACAACCACAACTATTACCACAACTACACTGTTATGAATTGATTGAATTTAACAGTTAAATTAACGCACCTCTGTTGTAAACTGATTGTAAAATTACAGTTGAAACCACTGGCAAAAAAGGTGCAAGTTTATAACAGTGTCCTATTACTGGTGTTAATACTACTACAAACTACTGCCACTGATAATAATAATAATAATAATAATAATAATAAAACATCAACATACATGAACTCCAGAAAATAACCCTCCTTTCTACAGCCCACCTTTTCAAATGGGTCGAGAGGACCCATGGATGCCCATGGAGAGCATCAAGTAGAAACCCTCTTTGCCCCTCAAAGTCTATGGTTTGGACTCAGATGTTTAGAGAGAAAGTCACTCGCAATTACAGCAGTATATCTTTGATAATAATAATAATAATGATAATAATAATAATGACATCATACACTTGTATGGTACAACAATAACACTTATCCCATTAGTCTCCGTGTCTCTCTCTGTCGAGAATCCCCTGTGTTTCTGTCTCTCCAGGAAGCACGTCCTAAAACAACGAAACGCAGGTCTGACAGCAAGAGTTACACACGCGCGTGCAAGTGCACACACCGCTCCAGACCACAGTCTCCACACTCTCTGTGTTCTCACTCATGTTGGGTTCGGTGTTTTTAAAAGCTAAACTACAGTTGAAGTGCATCCTTCGTCGGCCAACCTTTTGAAATTACAAGTATGAATGAAAACAGACGATTCAGAGGAGTCCATTGACACAGAAAATGCAACTTTCCTCCTTGTCTGAGCATTTCTTTTTTGTTACAATCCCTCGCTTTTTTACACAAAGGCAGGGTGTGTGTGTGTGTGTGTGTGTGGGGGGGGGTGATTGAGTGCAGATAGGAGGTCAGGGGGCAGTGAGGGTGTGTGTTACAGGGTGTGTGAGGTGTGTGTTTCTGATCTAACGGCGCAGACTACTGTGAGCTCAGGAAAAGGAGCATCACTCATATTATCCCCTCCTGTTCGGTTTCCCCTCCAAATTCTCTCTCCTCATCTTTCTTTCTCTCTCTCTCCTCATCTCCCTCCCTCTCTCTCTCACTCCCTCTCTCCTCTTTTCTCTCCCTATCATCTCTCTCTCACCTCATTTCTCTCCCTGTCTCTCTCCTCATCTCTCACTCCCTCTTTCTCTTCATTTCTCTATCTCTCTCTCTCTCTCTCATTTCTCTCCCTCTCTCACTCCCTCTTTCTCCTCATTTCTCTCCCTCTCTCTCTCTCATTTCTCTCCCTCTCTCACTCCCTCTCTCTCCTTATTTCTCTCCCTCTCTCTCTCCTCATCCCTCTCTCTCTCCTCATCTCTCCCTCTTCTCTCTTTCCATTTTTCTCCAGCTCTCACTCACTTCCCATTAATTTGCTGGCTCACCCTTTATTCCTTCGCTCAATGTATTCTTTTTCCTCCATCCCCTCTAATTCTCTTATTCTCTCTCTCTATCGGGGGTTTGTCTCAGACTGCACCATAGATGAGCTCCAGATGTACGTGTCACCCAGAACAACACACAGACAGACACACACACGGACACACGCGCACGCACACGCACACACACACGCACACCCTGAGTCCAGGGTTAAAATGTTAGGGGGAAGCAGGTAACATTAGATATCGTGTCCCGACACCGCAGAACAGATCAGAGAGGGAACCTCCTTCCATCTCACAGTGTTCAAGTCCTCAGCCACAGGACAGAAAGCAGACGTCCGTGAGTCAGACGTCCAGGATCATTCACCCCAGCTGGAGGACCTGATCCCCGTCGACAATCCGTCTCCACTGTGAGATCCAGCCCCACACCTCAGCCAAACAATTGCTTCGCACCCTGAAGAAAACAGAATTCACATGATAAGTTATGAACATAATTTCATCTTTTTACCGTCATGCTGATTCAGCAATAATAACCAATAACCTGTTTCCAACCGGGCCGAGAGGGGGCCTATTGTAGGATCGGCGATGAGCCATCAGGAAGAACTGAAAGAGTAAATGAAAGAAAGCAGGCGCCCCGTTGGCGGCCTGGTCTAAGCGCGCGCACCATAAAGGCTGGGTCCTTCTCGCGGCGACCCAGGTTCGATTCTGACTTGGGCCATTTGTCGAATGTCTTCCCCATTTTTCTCCCCAACTTTCCTGTCAATCTCCATTGTATGACCATCAAATAAAGGAAATAAATCCCCAAAAAATCATCTTTAAATAAAATAAATGGAAGAAAGCTTGGAGAACCTGATGTACCTAATAATTTGCTCACAAATGATTTTGCTCCTTGGAGGACACATTTGGACGGAAAACTCGAATTTAGAAAAAACGGTTTGAGTCGCCCGTACTGGTGCGATGACCCTGCATCGACAGACTAAACCAGTAGCCAACAAACGTAGCACAATCGGAGCGACTACAGCTGATCTGACCAAGGAACTAAGGAGAAAATCAATGACCAGGAAAAACCCAGAAGACTGCTGGAACAGGGGAAGAACCAGTTAGGCAGACAAGCGGGACGTGACAAAAACCTACAGACCTGTGACTATAATGTGTTATGGTGACCATTTTAATGGTAATATTCACCTCACCATTACTGACCTCCTTTTGTAAAGATGCAATAAATGTATATATGAAAAATTAGTGCAATAATAATCTATAATAATGATTAAAAATCTCAGTAAGGAAAAAAAGACATTAATTTGCAGAATGACCAACTTCAGGCTCCATCCTCTTCGTCCAATGGGAAGTCAGGGTGTGACTGTTGGCCAAGAAATGAGGGCCTGAGTTCATGACCGGAGCTGCAGATCTGTAAGAGGGGTTGTTGAACCCCCACATCAGTGATGGGTGGGGGTGACATGGGGGTGGGGGTGCAACAACTCCATAGACTCCAGTCGGCCAATTATTTTACAGCAATGGCGGATCACGGGATCATCCGACTGTTCCAAACAATGTAACGTGGTCTATAGGATCTCTATGGGGAAGCCGTGTTTCTCGAATCTTGGAGGCAATTATTGAAAGGTAAGAAATTGCAGGAAACGTTTTTGTGATAACCATCAGCATGTTTGAATGAAATTAATAGTGAACATTGAAGCATGATCGCTCGTCATTTTTGAGCAGAGATTTAGATTTAAATTGCAGATCCTGGACCAAATTTGTCTTTTTTTTACTAAAAGATTGTGCCTTTATACACCAAAGGGTTATTTTGCCAAGGGTGGTCTATGTACAGAAAAATTTTTGAAAATTACCAGAAGCGTCTGGAAAAATCCCCTGGGAGTCCGTATTGATCCAGATTTGTGATGTCACCTGCGGTTCCCCCATATCCAGGGCTTTGAGAGACCCAGTGCCTGCATGGATCAGTGTGCGGTTACCGGCATTTACCGATTGCAGCTAAACAACATTATTGGTGTTACTGCACCCTCCCACAACACAGCTGTTGACCATTCCGGCCAAATACTTCAAATAACGGCCAAAATCGCAAACATAAATATTATAAACAATAACGCAACCTCTGAGTATATCTACAATGAACAGTATGACCAGCTTCGCTTGTGGGATGCGGGAACTGCACGTGACATCAGTGAAAGTCATTTTCCCCGGGAGATTCGAGTCACAAGCTTTTTTCGTGCCAGACGAATTCTGCCTAAAATACTGATATTAAACAAGGTATATCTGACACTGATATCTGACACTGACCGATGTGTTATATTGGTTAAAATGCTTAAAGGGACTAAAAATCCTATATAGTATCTCAAAATTGGGTGCATTTTACGTTTTAAATCAGCAAGGATATGCACTTTAATGCTGTAACATGGCTAACGGTAAAATAACATTAATGCCAGTTAACATTAACCACATTCAATAAAGTATCACTAAGCGATAATGAACAATTTAGTTGCATATTTGAATGGTGTGTGAATTATACAGTCCATTAAAAATGTGGAAATCCTATTCAGCCAATTTACTCATAAGAATTTCAAACAAGTATATTTACTTGTTCAATAGTTACCAAAATCGCTGCTAATACGGTGAAGCGACATGCGTTCAAATTACCCGCCAGGCTTGTTTGGCAGTTCTCCCAAGCTTAATGAATCACGCGACCCTGCCACGTTTTTATCCCTCATTGTCACCACTCTATCTTTCCATGGCTCGGATTCCTCAGGTGAAGATGTTACCAGGGTAGCGGGTGTAGCTCAGTGTGTAATGGTTATCACCTGTTTCTGTTCAGTCAATTTAGGCTCTCTTTCTTTTTAAAGCTATTTCCCCCTTCATGGGCAGGTAGCCATAGTCTGTTTCCCCTTTTTCTTTAATGCACTGCCTTTTGTGTTATCCTGAGGTTTTATAGATAGAAAGACATATATATATTTCCTTTTTTTTTGTTTTATGGTCTTTCATTATTTAATAAAATGCATGTCCCTGCACTTGGATCCTCACCCACTCCTTGCCCTGGTGTCGTTTTAACATCTCTGGGCGCCGGGGCGTGACACGTGTAAAAAGATGCGATTGGAGGAGAAAGGTTCATTTAATGAACACCATGCTTGCTGGTTCCTCATGAGGTCATTGAAAAAGTAAAATAATTTCCCAGGACGTGGACGTGGACTGAAAATGCGCAAGTTTTGTGATTAGATTATTTTCATGGAATGTATACTTTAAAATGTTTTCACATGGTTTTCAAAAATAGTCAAAACTAAGGAGAGAGTAAATTCTGATGTCAGCTTGTCTTTAAGTACAAAGTGGTGCAGCTCAGTTAAAGATCTGTCATTAGGCGATAGTAACAATTACACTCTCTCGTGAGGCAGCCCAAAAATTCAAAATAATACTATTATTTTTTGGACCAGGGTAAATTTAGCATTTAGCTGACTGGTAAAACGATTCCCTTTAGACCTTAAGTAACAAGTGAGAGACCAGGTCCCACTAAGGAACTGGAACAAATCTCCAACTCATTACAGAATTTAATCATAAGTGGCAGAATGGGTGCAATTATGACAAATATCTTTACATCTGAATCCATCTAGGGCTTCATATAACAAAAATGAATCATTTTTAAAAATGAAAATCACTGATGCATGTGCAACAGGATGTATGTATGTTCCTTCGTTGCAAATAGCGACATAATCTAATTCATTGGAGACATCAGTATATGGCGAGTTACTATGGCGCCCGGGAGTTTCAAGGCACTGGGAAGCACTGCCATGGTTACAGGTACAGGGTAACGAGCGCAGTGACATTGTCATGGAGACGCGGATGAACAGAAACTCCCGTAGAGCTGGAAACAGGCAGGTCAATACACTGATGTAGACACGGTTTTATAAACATCCCGTCATATTTACAAAACCCAAAACCAGTGAAGTTGGCATGTTATGTAAATCGTAGATAAAAACAGAATACAATGATTTGCAAATCCTTTTCAACTTATACTCAATTGAATACACTGCAAAGACAAGATGTTAAATGTTCAAACGGAGAAACTTTATTATTTTTTTGCAAATAATCATTCACTTAGAATTTAAAGGCAGCAACACATTGCAAAAAAGTTGGCACAGGGGCCTTTTTACCACTGTGTTACATCGCCTTTCCTTTTAACGACACTCAGTAAACGTTTGGGAACTGAGGAGACCAATTTTTGAAGCTTTTCAGGTGGAACTCTTTCCCATTCTTGCTTGATGTACAGCTTAATTTTTTCAACAGTCAGGGGTCTCCGTTGTCGTATTTTACACTTCATAATGCACCACACATTTTCAATAGGAGACAGGTCTGGACTACAGACAGGCCAGTCTAGTATCCGCACTCTTTTACTACGGAGCCATGCTGTTGTAACACGTCCAGAATGTGGCTTGGCATTGTCTTGCTGAAATAAGCGGGGGCGTCCATGAAAAAGACGTTGCTTGGATGGCAACATATGTTGCTCCAAAACCTGTTTGTACCTTTCAGCATTAATGGTGCCTTCACATATGTGTAAGTTGCCCATGCCCTGGGCACTAATATACCCCATACCATCACAGATGCTGGCTTTTGAACTTTGCGCCGATAACGGTCCGGATGGTTCTTTTCCTCTTCCGTCCGGAGGACACGACGTCCACAGTTTCCAAAAACAATTTGAAATGTGGACTCGTCAGACCACAGAACACTTTTCCACTTTGCATCAGTCCATCTTAGATGAGCTTGGGCCCAGCGAAGCCGGCGGCATTTCTGGGTGCTGTTGATGAATGGCTTTCGCTTTGCATTGTGGAGTTTTAACTTGCACTTGCAGATGTAGCAACGAACTGTAGTTACTGTCAGTGGTTTTCTGAAGTGTTCCTGAGCCCGTGTGGTGATGTCCTTCACACACTGATGTCGGTTTTTGATGCAGTACCGCCTGAGGGATCGAAGGTCACGGACATTCAATGTTGGTTTTCGGCCTTGTCGCTTACATGCAGTGATTTCTCCAGATTCTCTGAACCTTTTAACGATATTACGCACCGTAGATGATGAAATCCCTAAATTTCTTGCAATAGCTCGTTGAGGAATGTTGTTTTTAAACTGTTCGACAATCAGCTCACGCGTTTGTTCACTAAGTGGTGACCCTTGCCCCATCCTTGTTTGTGAATGACTGAGCATTTCAGGGAAGCTGCTTTTATACCCAATCATGGCACCCACCTGTTCCCAATTAGCCCGTTCACCTGTGGGATGTTCCAAATAAGTGTTTGATGAGCATTCCTCAACTTTCTCAGTCTTTTTTGCCACTTGTGCCAGCTTTTTTGAAACATGTTGCAGACATCAAATTCCAAATGAGCTAATATTTGCAAAAAATTTACCTGTTCGAACATTAAGTAACTTGTCTTTGCAGTGTATTCAATTGTATATAGGTTGAAAAGGATTTGCAAATCATTGTATTCTGTTTTTATTTACAATTTAGACAACGTGCCAACTTCACTGGTTTTGGGTTTTGTAGATACACAGGCCTTTACGTAGCTGTCCTGCTGTATTCATAGATAGAAGTTACATATTCCTTCATGTGCTGATTTACCTTGTAAATCTCCAATTACCTTACCTCTCCAATTCACAGATGCCAATAAATATGCTAATTGATCTTTTTTTTTTTTTATCTTGGGGGAGTACAATTTTTCATACACAAACTATAAGATGAGTACTTTTACCTAAATAGATTTACAAATCTAAACATTTTGCAATGGCTGAGCTTAAACTGAGAGTAAACCTTTTCATTCCAAGGTGACATCACATTGAACTTGAGCAATCCGCCCAAGTTAATTTGTTAGGAGCTCAAACAATCACAGAGTTTATGTAAATTGCCCCCACCCCATGAAACTTTAGTGACAACCACACCCATACAATCTGTGAAAAAGCTCTGATGAGTTTATTCCGCTATTGTTTTTTGTGACATATTTTATGATAATAATGTTCTTTTTTTTATCAAACTTCGGCAGATAATTCAGAATAAAGTCTGTTTCAAAATATGAAATCAATTTAAAGATGTATTCTATTTTCCGCAGACTTCAAGGATTTTGGATACTTGGGAGAGAAGAACAGCAATTTTATCTGTATTGTAATCAGCTGCCATAGACTAAGTGATTAGAGGCCAAAGGCCCACTGTAAAGACAGTGAGATGGACCTGCGAACATGGGAGTCATGAGGGTTCGGGTGTTGGAGCGTGGGCATCACCATGGTGATGCACTGTGAGGGACTGGGGGGCGGCTTAGATATTTAAGAGGCCTGGCCCTGGTTATCTGGGGCTGCAGTCAAGGATAATGTATCTCAAAGCACAAATGTGGAAATAGGTAACTAACGAGAAAGACTACAGCTAATGTTGGGAAAGAGACTGGGGGCACAGATAATGCACTGAAAGGCACTGATAGGACTGGCCATGGTTGATGGGGGCTGTGGCTAAATGGGTAATGGAGTTGAAGCCATGGGGGCATGATTATGGGTAATGTAGTTGAAGCCATTAGTAGGTCATAGATAATGGTCATGGGGAGAAGATGAAACTGAGAGGCTGGACAAGAGGCACTTTTTGACTCGATCTGCACTTTATCCAGTTGTTTTCCTAACATCTTTAATTCCCTCCTTCACTATTTCCAACACACACGCACATGCGCAAGCAAACCTGCCTGATATCTCACTCACAGGGTATTGTGTTTTCTCCGCAAGCGGTACTTGCGGCCTTGGTCTTCTCCTGAAGTCTTCTTCTTCACTATATAGAGCTGATCTGATGTGTTGCCAGGCAACGCTGGGCTTTGTGCTTTGAGGGTGCCGTGTTGTTTGTTCGCAGAGAACACAGCAAGAGAGGGGGGCGTGTGGGGAGGGGACACTCAAATTGGTAAACAGTGGACCGAGCCCCATGGGGGCCTCAGGATCGATGCCCAAATACAAAAACAGCCAGCTCACTGCAGCTCCTGTAACCTGCGGCCGGTAGCTCCCTGTGCTTTCATCCTGATTTAGCACATTAGCCTGCAGCTCGCAATGCTGTGATGGTGGTTTAACACGTTGGCCTGCAGCTCACAGTGCTATGATGGTGGTTTAGCAAGTTAGCCCGCAGCTCGCAGTGCTGTGACAGTGGTTTTGCATGTTAGCCAGCAGCTCACAGTGCTGTGATGGTGGTTCAGCACATTAGCCTGCAGCTCGCAGTGCTGTGATAGTGGTTTAGCATGTTAGCCTGCAGCTCACAGTGCTGTAATGGTGTTTCAGCACATTAGCCTGAAGTTTCCTGTGCGGTGACAGAGGATTAGCATGTTAGCCTGCAGCTCACAGTGCTGTGATGGTGGTTCAGTACATAAACTTGAAGCTTCCTGTGCTGTGACAGAGGGTTAGCACGTTAGCCTGCAGCTTACAGTGCTGTGATGGCGGTTTACCACATTAGCCTGTGGCTTCCTGTGCTGCGAATGTGGAATAGCATGTTAGCCTGAAGCTCAAAGAGTTGTAAAGTTGGTTTAGCACAATAACCTGAAGCTTCCAGTGCTGTGATGGTGGATTAGCATGTTAGCTTGCAGCTCTCGGTACCAAGAGGGCAGTGTATCACATTATGGTGGTGGATTGACATGTTAGCCTTTCTCACCAGTTGCTAATTAGCCACAGTTTCCGCTGCTACCAACCAAGGCTAATGTTATGTGTGTGTGTGTGTGTGTGTGTGTGTGTGTGTGTGTGTGTGTCTGTACAGGTGAGTCTCTCTCCGTCCTCCCTTATGTTATGCAGATCAGGTGTCACCTACGGCAAAAAGGTGTAAAATGTAAACTGATCTACCCTTGGCTATGGTCGATCAGAGGAACCTGCAGGCCAGGCTTGTTGCTGTCTCTCTATCAGGCACACTGCCCGACTCCTTCCTTCAAAGACCACACGTAGCCGGGTATCTACTAAATCTAAGATATTTTCCTACGTTTTGACCAGTCATCCACATGACAACGCATCAAAAACGAATGTTTAAAAAAACTCTGGGCAAAGTGAAGATTTTTGAAAACTCCGTTTATGCATTTGCGTGTAGACAGAGATAACCGGAGTTTTGGGTTTTCGAACGTCACAACCTGCGCCAAAATGACAACAAATCTGCTCTGACGTCAAACGTGTGACCTTTGTTTACTGCAGAAGCCAGAGCAGAAGCATGGACAAAGAGTAATGGATCGGAGTAGTGCCTTGAAAGCTGTGATAGCGTTAATTATTGTGCAGGCGCTTTATACATGTTTAATTTTAGAAGCCCAACTACTGCTCCAAGAGCACAGGCGACGGACAACATTGCGGTCGGTGTGACACCAACAGAGGGCTATTCTGATGTGATTGGGTAGGATTTGGGGAAATAATGCCATCTACAGGTTTGGAGGCTTATTGAAAACGCATATGTTTGGTTATGTGTGGAAGGAATTTTTTTCGGAGACAGGGTCGTGTGGATACATTTTTTTTTCTAAACGGAGGGGGGGAAATATTTGTTTTTAAAAATACCCGGCTACGTGTGTACATGGCAAAAGTCTCTCTCTCTCTCTCTCTCTCTCTCTCTCTCTCTCTCTCACTCACTCACTCACTCACTCTTTCTGATAGGCTGGGTTGTCCTTAAGTTATGGAGACGTGGAAAACAGCATCTGGAGTTTTTCTCTTGCTAAAACCTGAAAATAGAAAACCGCCAAAACCAATTCAGAGAACCAATTCTGAGCACTAAAATACCATGGGGAATGGTGGAAAATATGACAGAGCGGTCGGCTGGAGTTCTGGAGATTTCCCTCAAGACATCGCTGCCTTAACGGTTTTACTTGAGGTTATTTATCCAGCAGGTTTTCACTCCATCCCCAGCAAAACACACCTCTTTCAGCAGCTATGGCTGGGCTGCCCAACCCCATTCCTGAAGATCTACTGATCTGTAGGTTTTCACTCCAACCCAGTGGTGGAGCTACAGAGGGCAGGGGGCAAAGACGCGTCCCTTTTAATCCTGGCTAGATCTCAATCATTTTCCTTTATTGACGTCTTTTCCAATTATCGTAATTGGCAACTGAGTACACGGTTTCTCACCATATGCGATCAAACAGCAATGAACTCATGAGCTAAATTTAGTGCAGAAAAATAATTTACTTATCAATTGGCCAATGCTTTGCGTGACTGAACTGATCCATGTTCCAATGAAACGCAGACTTTCACTCTCGGTATTGCATGGGTTGATAAAAAAAAAAGTGGCACCTCACAGTCAAATAGGTTATAAAAAGCGTGCAGCTCAAGCCATTTGCCTGAAAATTGACAGGTAGGCTATGCAATTTTGAAAAATGTAGATTTAAATACAGCAAATACGCGTCGGAATGGATGACTGTCGTCCTACCTAATCGGGGAGAACAAGCAACACCTGTTTAGTGCTGAGTGCTCTCGGAGTGAACCTTTTATTAATCATGAAGATGACTGAGAACAAGTCAGGATTTTTAATTGTTTGAAACGGATGTTTTATGCAACCCAATTCTCTGTTGCGCCATTGTACTGAATTTAACCCCCGATTTGTTAGATCGCATGTGGAGAGAAACCGTGTCTTCAATTGCCAATTACAATTATTGGAAAAGACGTCAATAAAGGAAAATGATTGAGACCTAGCCAGGACTAAAAGGGACGTGTATTCATACCCCGCACATCCCCCCCGCCCCCGTAGCCCTGCCAGTGTTCCAACCCAAACGAAGCTCACCTCATTAAACAGCTGGAGCAGGGCTGCCAAACACTATTCCTGGAGATCTATCAGCCTGTAGATTTTCACTCCAAAACAAATAAAGCACACCTCAATCAACAGTTAGCAATATTTATTGAGTTTCTTATTGGAGTCAGGTATGCAACAAAATACCACATAATGGTAGACATCCAGGAGCTAGGTTTGGCAGCCCTGCCTTAAAGGTGGGATCTTGAGCCATTTCCTGATACAATTCCGGCGAATCAAAATGTCACACCCAGGGAAAATAGTGCCATCGGGCAGGAAGAAAACACCATCTAGGTCCTGCTTCACAGAGCAGAATAACTTACAGAGTTATCAGATAACTGTGCTGAGTAAAATATGGGACTCTCCCAAATCTGGAACATGAGGCCCGTTTCCACCGAAGAAGTTCCTGGTAGTATTTGAGGGGCAGGGACTACTGCAGGAATGTCCTCTCACTCGGCTCTCTCAACTGCCACGTCTCCACCGAGAGGGTGAAGTAGGACAACTCCTTTTAAAAATACGACCCCTCGTCGTCGGCTGAGTTTTAAAAATGCCGGCTATTTTGTCACTTTCTGTAGACGTTACATCCCGCCCTGAGTAAATCCAATCAGCGCCAAGTAAACCCCACGCCCCACCCAGGAGTTTGTTGGGGCTGTTCAGAGTACCTACTCCGAGGCAGGAACTTTTACAGCCCCTATAAAAGATCCAGTACTCTGTCAATCGGGATTGGTTCCAGTGGTGGAGAGACGCAAACAACGGCCTCGGCCCCGTAAAATTACCCTGAAGTTCCTACGGTGGAAAGGGACCTGTGGTCTCATGGAGAAAGGAGGTGATTGGGATTTGACTTTGCACAGTTACCGAGAAGACTCAGTTAACCCAGCTTTGTGAAATCCACAGCTGGGTTTACATTGTTATGCCATGGAACTGCTTGCCCCATCGTAGAAATTGCCAGTCTGCCCGGAAGGTATGTAGACTTTACTAGATCTCCTCTTAACACGCAGTTTTTTCCACATGACTTGTGTGACAGTATGTTCCTCCAGATTTATTCTCTGTAGGGAACTGTGTTCTCCTCATTGGTGATGTATTTTAAGGTCCCGCTGATGTTTTTCACTTTTATTTTTATTTTTTGCCGCACTTGCATCATCGTTATCGGGCGTTCAGGTTTTTGGTGTGTCACTTTGAGCTGAAGCTTTGGCCAAACACGATATCATTCACAACACTTCTCAAAACTTCCCACGTCTTGTCTTCAAGCCTTGTCCATTAGTGTCAGGCTCTCTATGAAAGGTGCTATCCAAATAAAATTTTACAAAATGATTTTTGTTACAATCTCATGATTCTTATGATAATGAAGCGAACATCTTTGGGATAAATTTCCATTCAATACTCCAGTAGTGATGGCGTTGGTGGTAGGACGCCAAGAGCAGTGGCCAGAAATAAAAAGGACAAAAACCAGCAGCGTGCAGAGAGATTAAAACAAATAGAAATCACGAGACTCGCGCTACCAACGGACCTGACGCCGTCTGTGGTAGCAAACAGGCGAGCTCGACTAAAGACAAAAGAAAAGGGAAATAAACCAAATGAATCCCGTTCTCACCAACACTTTTCCTTTTATGCAGCTAAGATCCTGACAATACTCTCTCTTCTCAAAAGACCTTACCGGCTAAAGCGCCAAGGGGAAAATGACACTCTAGCAACCCGAACGAGGTAGAACGGTAGCTTAAATAGAGTCCGGGTAACGCCTCCAATTAATGCCAGCTGGCCCAGGAATCCGATGTTGAGCAAAACGATGTCGTCCCGGACGAGAGTAACAGAAGGAGCTAACAGAGCTCCAAAATCATGACACCAGTGTTGAACACTTTCAAACAAAATGCAAATGAATATACATCCCAAATTCCGAAATTGATTGGCACAAAGTGTAAATTGTGAATCAAATCAAAACACTTTCAAATCACACCTGTCAGTATATTATCCACGATAGAACAGAGATAACATAGCAAATGTTGAAACTGAGAAATTTTAAAAATTTATCCACAAAGTAAACTCATTTTAAATTTGATGGCTACTACAGTTCTCAAAAAAGTTGGGGCAGGGGCCTGTTTACCATGTTGTAGCATCCCCTCTTCTTTTTAACACAGAGTGGAGGCGTCTAGGCATTGAGGAGTTTAGCCATTGGAATTTGATCCCACTCTTGTTTAATACAGGCTTCCAGCTGCTGGAGCATTTTGGATCTCCTTTGACAGACTTTTCATTTAATTATGCGCCAAATGTTCTCAATCGGTGAAAGATCAGGACTGCAGGCAGACCAGTTCTGCACACTGACTCTTCTACTATGAAGCCCTGCAGTTGTAATAGCTGCAGTATGTGGTTCTGCATTGTCCTCAGTAGCAGAGCTACAGGGGGGCAAAAACACGTCCCTTTTAGTCCTGGCTAGATCTCAATCATTTTCCTTTATTTCCTTTATTATTGTAATTGGCAACTGAAGACACGGTTTCTCACCGTATGCGATCTAACAGCGATGAAATCATGGGCTAAATTCAGTGCAGAAAAATTTAATCGCTGTTAGATCACATGTGGAGATAAACCGTGTCTTCAGTTGCCAATAACAGTAATTGGAAAAGTCGTCAATAAAGGAAAATGATTGAGACCTAGCCAGGACTAAAAGGGACGTGTCTTCGACCCCCCGTAGCTCCGCTACTGATTGTCCTGCTGAAATACACAAGGCCTTCCCTGGAATAGATGTCATCTTGAGGGGAGCATATGTTACTCTAAAACCTTTATATACCTTTCAGCATTCATGGTGCTTTTTAAAACATGCAAGTGTCCCACACCATATGCACTAATGCAGGGGTTCCAAAACTCAATCCTGGGGCCTCCCTGTGTATGCTGGTTTTCGTTCTAACCATAATTGCCATCATAGGATTTAAATGAACTGTAAATTTGTCCAAATTAGGTGCACTCTATCTTAAGCCAAATTTAAATTGAAATATCCACGTGTGCCATGAAGAATAAAAGACCCCTAAATATATTGGTTTTTTCTCTATGTTGCAAGCAATTTCAGGTTATAACATTTTTAAACAGATCAAGTGAGGCATTGAAATAATCAAAACCCTCCAAATCAGGTTGCTGAACACAGATGAGTAGAATTATTACAAAATAATTTGCTTTCACTCAGTATCGAAAACATGACATAAAACTGGTTTGACTCCACCATGTGCCCACAGTTTCACCAATTAGATTTTTTAACATTGATTAGGTACATTTTTTCCTCCTTTCATGCAGTTGTTAAGCCTATATCGCAATGTGGATGTGGAATTTATTCCTCAATGTATGTATGCATATCTGTCAAAATACTTTATGTCAAGAGAGGATAATTTGCTGCTCTAAATTTAAATGCGCCTAATCAAGACAAATTGACAACCTGTTAAGATCCTATGATTGCAATCAAGGGTGGAACAAAAACCAGCATACACAGGGAGGCCCCAGGACCAAGTTTGGGAACCCCTGCACTAATGCATCCCCATACCATCAGAGATTTCTGGCTTTTGAACGGAGCGTTGATAACAGGAGGGGTGGGATGGTCTTTCTCCTCTTTATCCCAGAGGACACGACGCCCATGATTCCCAACAAGAATGTCAAATTTTGACTCGTTTGACCACAGGACACTTTGCCACTTTGCTACAGTCCATTTTAAATGAGCCTATGCCCACAGAACACTGCAGTGCTTCTGGATCATGCTCAACAATGGCTTACTTTTTGCATAGAGTTTTAGGTTGCATCTGCGTATGACATGGCAGACTGTGTTTACGGACAGTGGTTTCTAGAAGTATTCCTGGGCCCATTTAGTAAGCCGGTGAGTGATGCAGTGGCATGACAGGCATCCAGTATAGGTCTTCGGCCTTGTCCATTACGCACAGAGATTTTTTCAAGTTTCTCTGAAGCTTTTGATGATGTTATGCACTGTCGATGATGAGACCTTCAAAGCCTTTGCAATTTGACATTGAGGAACATTGTTTTAAAAGTATTCCACAATTTTTTTTACCCAAGCCTTCACAGGTTGGAGAGCCTCTGGCCATGTTTACTTCTCAAAGACTCAGCCTCTCTAAGACACCCCTTTTATAGCCAATCACGTTACACACCTGACGCCATTTAACTTCATTACTTGCTAAATGTTCTTTCAAATGATTCTCCTTTTTATTAATAGCTTTTTAAGCCCTTTTTTTGCCTGTGTCCCAACTTTTTTGAGACCTGTTGCAGCCAGAAAATTTGAAATGAGCTCATTTTGTGGATAAAAATGTAAAATGTCTCAGTTTCAACATTTGAAATGTCATCTATGTTCTATTATAAATAACATATTGGTTCATGTGATCTGAAAGTCTTTGCATTTTACACAATTTACAATTCATCCCAACTATTTTGGAATTGGGGTTTTACTTTGCTCGCCATACATTCCATATTAAGCCATCAGTTATTGCAAAGGTAAGACACACTACACCTGAAAAACCAAACTATTTACTTAACTACTCAAAGTAATAAGATCAAAAAGAGCTGATGGTATGGTAGCTGTGTCTATTTTGGGAATCATTCACTTTCCAAATTTATTTTATAGTCAGTATGGAGCACTAATGACTATATGACTCTAATGAAGGCACAGAGTTAGCATACTGACTGATGCTGAATACCTGATGCACGGCGGTACCGGTTTTCAGGTGCAAATTTGCTTCAATAACCTGCCTACACTCTTCAGTCAGCCTATTTCTCAATGCTCCTTTGGAGAGAGCCACAGACATGAATCAATAAATACATAAATAACTTTATAAATAAATCAATAAAATGTGCCTGAAAGGACTGCTAGGATTCAACCGAGGTTAAGTTAGCTTTGAATCCTCCATTGTCGAGAAAAAAGAGAATTTTAAGTCAAATGATATAAAGTACCACCATTTTGACAGATTATTTTCACTTTTGTGGGTCCAATCACCAGTTTTTAGGTAGCCCAGAGCACACCTGCTCTAAAATGCAAATGACTAGACAGTCCAGTCGGCTACAACCGCATGGATGTAGCCCCCGAAAGCCCGCTTCTCCCCTTTTTTGCAAATCATTTGGCCAATACTGTCGCCATGGCAGCTGAAATCCATGGGTGTTATAACTGAAGTATATAACACGTCCATACCAAATATGAAAGTAATCAGTCAAAAAATTACAGCCTGTACAGCGTCCACAAGGAAATCTCTATGTTTTGTCACTAATTTGCATATTATTCAACCAATACTGTCGCCATGGCAACCAAAATCGTTAGGTATCATAAATGAAGTGTAACACATGTCCATACCAAATAAGAAAGTTACCAGTCCAAAATTACAGCCTGTAGACCGTCCGCAAGATAGTGTCTACAGACACGGACGCTGCAGTGGTGGAGACGACACTCATGAATCCATAGTAGCCGTCCGACTTTGTCCGGGGGCTACAACTAATCAGCCAATCATGCAGCTGCAAGTCAACACATAAAGGAATGCAGACATTGTCAAGAGATTCAGGTGCAGTTCAGACCAAATTTCAGACAGGGGAAGGAATGTGCTCTTAGCTTATGTTTGCTTTATAATCCTTGTGTTTTTCTACCAATACTGTTCCAATTCAAAGTAATAAGCTTCAGACAAGTGTGTCTGCCTAGAATGAACAAAAAAAAAAAAAGATTTTAGTAGAATTTTGATTACATTTGCTCTAAGAAAACTAATCATGCTTTCAATCATGAGGCTAATCTCACTAAAACCTATAAAATAGTGCATTTAAATTGAAGGCAATTATTTCATTTTTTCAAGTTTGCCTGAGCTTCATGGGCAAGCAGTGTCTTTTGAATTCCAAACAGCTAATATACTGCATTAAGCAATATCTTTTATGCAGAAATTCTAAGTAGATTCAACATTATGGCTTGTATTGGCAGGCAATAACAATAAAAACACAAGAGAGAAACAGACTTACTGTAATATATTAACATATTTATTAATGTCATAAACACAAGATATCTTTCTTTCTCTCTCTCTCCTCTCTCTCCAACACACACAAATAGACACACATACAGACGCGCACGCGCTCTGACTCAGAGACAAATAGAATCATAAATTAAGAAATTATTACTTTTAATCAATTATTAGATTTAATAGCCCTAAGTGAATTCCTCTCTGAGTGGTTCATCCAAAAGACGGCATCTTTTCCGTTACAGTGTCCCCATCACTGCACTGACGCATTGGGGATTCTTCCAGCAGAGGGAAGATCACCCCCTACTAGCCCAGCAACAACTTGGTTTCCCCAGCTGGTCTCCCATACAGTCCAAGTGCTAACCAAGCACACATCTGCTTGGCCTCAGCCAGAGGGCGAGAGGAGATCGAGTCGTGGTATGGCTGAACACCTACACAGCTACAAATTCACACAGTCTCACAAAGCAAAGCAAGCTGGATTGCACATACTTAAATCCATGAAATTTTACTTCTATTTATGGGCAATATACATTCATATCCTAAGAAATGGATTTATTTTCTAAGAGCAGCTGCATTAGTATTGATGATGGATTGGATCAATAATTTACGAATAACAATAATTTAACAGCATCTGATTGCCTATTCATTTTCAGTTTCCTTTGGATTGAATGGAGCAGTTGATCTGCTGAGGTTTTCAGGAACAGCAAGTCGACTCTTGTGTCTCTCTGGACCTGGCTAATGATCGGCCATTTTTCCGGCCAGATGGCGGCCTTTACACCCTTGGCTCGGGGGTTACGACTGTTCAAGATGAGGATTGAGGTGTCTATAAGGTTGGTAGCCAACATTTATATTAGTCCGAATGAAAATACTGGTTGCAAAAGGCTTTCAAACCATCAACTGGATTATTAGTCATCACTCTTTCTGCTGACCCACCTAAAGGCCGCGATACAAGTTAGTCGTCACCTGATGCATTATTAATCAATGCCGCGACACCAAAATAAAAACATATTGCCTTATAGAAATTCTTAGACTATCATGTGGACAATCATGGATTTGTGCTACGATGGACTGTGTATCATTGTCTCACTTTGTGGTTAGTCTGTCATCAAGAAAGGTCCTTGTGTCCAACACATTAACGTCACTTCAATAAGCCAATTCAGGGGTAATAATGAGCGCAAGAGAACAGACATTTTGCTTTGAATTCAGGTTGAATTCCGAACCTTATTGTATTATTCTCAACAAACTTTGAACAATTGCATACAGCAAGCGTCTCCATGGCAATGGCAACACTGTAACTCAATGTCTGGGCAGTCAAGTTCACTTTCAACTTTTAATTTTTGAAAATGAGGCATTGTGGATCAAAGATCATGTATCATGGGATCCAGTTGTTGGATGCTGGGAGTTGGGCTTTGACACTCCATTGGCTTCCATATTACACCCGAACAGGAGAGCACATTCCAAAATTTGAGGCATGCCCATCCATGGGTCTGGCCTACGTACACATGGATTTTAGTCACTCAGTGCATGGAGAATGTGTGTTATGAGTGCATTTGAGTGCATTGAGTGCATTTCTGCAGTCATAATGTGTGTGTTTGTAGGACACAGGAGTCTTCCATTGCCTCTTTAAGCAGACCGCCATTATGATCAGAGCGTTTGTGCCTTTTGCCTCATCATTACAATGGCAGCCTAAATGCACAAACCCTGTAATTTTCTTTTATGACAGATTGCAGACAATTCGCCTTGAATTTTCCAGATCAAGGCAAAAATCTGGCTCACAGTCGGCCTTCGGTTTTAAACACTTTCATTCACCTGCAATGAATCAGGAGAGTCATGTTTTGAAATGTTGTCTGAAGAAGTGCAGTTCATGGAGACGAAAGCCATTCAATCCCGACAATACCATTCAATCAATTAGCGCCCCAAATAGTAAAGGAGTGCATTCTCTATTGACTTTCACTATGTTCGCAGTGAAGGTAAAGGCAGTAAATTTTCGGCTTTTGACCAAAACACTGTAAAGTGAGCAAGAACTCTCTGTGATCTCTCGAATATTGTTAACTCTTCCTCTTGAAGATTTGCACTGGACTGTCAACAAACAAATTTATATTTCTTTTCTTGTCAATCATTTTAGAACATTGCAGAATACTCAGTCTGATTTCCCTGATAAAAACCACGAGTGTCATTCATAACCTGATCTAATAGTTGCAGTAATACTGCAAAGTCTTCTGTGTGGTCGGAAAGTGTTGGGCCTTCACGTCTGAGATGTGTTGCTGTGCAATGCACCGGACCATTTTATCTTTTCTGCAAATATTTCTCAGTTGTCTCTCTAAATGTTGCATTTTTTTAAAAATGAATCCTCAGGTCTTTTCATGACTTGGGCAGCAACAGCTAGTTCAGAATTATTACGGCAAATATTTTTGGCAAGGCGGCGCATGGAGGATTGATTCTTAAAGCTAAACTAGCCAGTGATTAATGTACTGGATTCTATGGGATGTTCCCGTTGTTGCTGGTAGTAACTCCTAAGCTTATTATGAGAACCCCACAATCCAGTAGTATCGATTGTCTTCGTAATGTATAATACGCATCGGCATCCATAATACTGTATATTCTTTTGACTAGAAGACCTCTGGACCTCTGTCTGAATCTCAGTTCTTCATCATGCATAATATAAGCTACTGCAAGTGTATAATTATTCATGCATTAAGCCAAATTGAATTGCGGGGTCTTTGTATGTTCGTTGAGCCATCATGTGACCACATAAGAGTTTGAAAAGAACTTGACCTGAACTGCTGAAGTGCAAATATCTCGTCTCCGACTGGATTACTTTATCTGATCAAGAAATTGATTATTTTTAATTTGCTTCACTGAATGAAAAATCATGAGAAGGCCCAAGGTCAGCTGAAAATAAGTGATAGTAATACATATATAAAGACTGATTGCAGGATTCAAAGCAGGTAATTTTGGGTAGCAAGATGAGGTGAACGTGATAACATAAAGCGTGACCCCTTAGCCTTGGGTAGCAATATGTTGGCTGATTGAGTGGTTGGGTAGTGTGCCGTGTTGCTGTGAAGGATGTGGCCAACATTAAACTTGTGTTGATTTACCAGGGCTTCACCATTTTGTGTAGACTGTAAAGCAGCTGGTTAAATTTGTCTTGAGATATTATGGGACATGGGATTTAGGGGTGAAGGCGAGCACTTCTCCTAAAAATCAACCATGTTTACTGTATGCCTGACTGCCATAGAAGCAGCTGGTTAGCAGTCAAGCGTGAGGGTAATATTAATAACTTTCTCATAATGTTAGCTCCACATCCGCTAATTGGCAAATTTGGGTCAGTCTTCATTATGTTTTCCAAAATCTCCGCTCGAGGCTCAATAAAAGGCTCATTTTCAAGAAAAAGCAGCAAATTTGGGGCATGCAATTAGCAGGATATTGTTCATGCACTGTTTGGTTGAATGCGTACCAGATTTGTTTTTGGGTAAATTAGATGAATTTGCACTTTAAGGTTTAAGGTGACGTGCAAAAAATTGCAAACAAGTGCAATCTTGAGTCAAAAAATGATTCATAAAATTGTTCATCAGTTGGGCCAGTGCCCTTTTTTCTCTTAATGTCAAGCCCCGTGCTGTCAAGTAAATATGGCCCAGAATCTCTAATGAATGGTTCCAGCACCTTGTAGAATCCATGCAACAAAGAATACAGGCTGTTCTGGGGCCAGGGGGGCCATCTATCCTGTTTTAGAAACTTGCACCAAATAGTGACCGGTGAGTGCATGTACATGCAATTAAGTTGGGCACACACACACACACTGTTGTGAGAGGAGGGGCAGAGACACCTCCGTGTTTGAGTGATGAGAAGTAAAAGCGGCGAGAGTGATTTGATTGGAGGATAGAGAAATTAGTGATTACACAGAGACATAGGCGTTATTGGTAGGGGGGATGGGGAGACATGTCCCCCTCAGCATTCAATAGGGTGGTGTTCGTCCCCCCCAAAAATAAAACAAATCAAACATCAACTTAATATTAGTATGTAACTCTATGGTCACAACTTATCCATGAGAGCATTTTGGAGCTGTTGTGTATTTGATGAGTTGCGGGACCCGTAGGCGAAATTTTGTTTTGCACCTCATTTTCTACACGTTCTTTTCTGTTCGTCCAATCAGCGTCTTTGTTTTGATTCTACTTTTATCAGTTGCTCGGTTCATCTTTGGTAACCTTCGTTCGCTCATTAATTCTCGTTTTTTTTTTCCGACAAGACGTCAACAGAAACACGTGGTTTACCACTCGAAGGTAAACAAAACGAGTACCCAAGTGAATATAATTTGCATCTTTGGGTGGCGCTGCGGTGGAAATTAAAAATGTAATGTATATATTAGCTACTTAACTGACTGACAATATAACAAATAATTAAAAAGGAAAAGAAGAAAGTAAAAAAACTGTCTTTACTGAGATTTAAACTAGAGTTTCCAGTGTGCAAATTCACAGTACTACCCATTACACCATCAGTGCGCTTCATACAGCTTTGTTGAAAACTTGATGTTATACCTTCCCCTAAGGCTAACAATAAATCCGACCCTCAATTTAACCCTAATCCTAATCCTAACCTAAATTTAGGGCCTGAGCTCGTCTTAGGGGGCCTAGACCTACATACACAGTCTATTAGCATTATTAGACATATAGGAGTCTCGACTGACGCAGGTTTCGAGTGCTGAAGCAAGGGTTTCACCAAGCTTTCTGCAATAACTCAGAGGGGGCCAATAAGGTATAACTATTACATAATCCTTTTTCACAATTACGTAGTTTGCCTACCTCCAAGACGGCTGTATTTGCCAGTTGTTTTGAGCAATGTTCACAGTCGCTGATAACCGAGTCAGCCATTGTTTCAAGCGTGCTAATGATGTAATTGTAAACAAAGACGCTGATTCGTCGAACAGAAAAGCCCGTGTGTAAAATGAGGTGCAAAGCAAAATTTCGCGAGCTGTAACGTTCACTCTTGTTATGTTCGCTGAGCAGCTTGCGTCTCTCCCCTCGAATGACAAAACAAAAGGCAGGGATAATTAAAGGTAATGCACCTACTCGTATAACTATAGGGATTGTGGCAATAGGCTGATTTGCCAAAATGTTGAAATATCCCTTTAAGATCAAATCGGTGAGTGCTGAAAAATAGCGGACTGTCATGATCGTCTGGCCTGAAACATCCAGGAAACCATCTTCCTAAAACTTCCGAAAATTGTATATACAGTAGTCGTAGAATAGACATTACCGAACATTTCCAGGTTACAGGATACTTTCGTTTGATTTGTCTCGGTTTAGTTTGCTTTCTTTTTGACATAGCTGTAGTGTTTTCAGCGAGGACGAAGTGACCACTCCGATAACTGATAATGTGACTCGGTTCGGCCACCGAATGTTTATCACCAGAGGCGCTAGCCCATCCTAGTGCTATGTCTCATCTCATGCACGATGCTCTCCAAGGCGTCTACGGCAAAAAGGCGAAAACGTACTAATTGCGATGTTTGCTTTGTAGAAAGCAGTCAGCAAGTGAGTCCGCTAGACCAGCAGCTGGTACAGGAGATGGTCAAGAAGATTATTTAACTGTGGTGAGAAAATCTGGCCAATTTATGACAAGGTCGTTTGAAACAAGCTCGTCTACTTCTGTGAATCAATCCATTCATTCAAGATGTTTTTTTCTGGTTGTGATTTACCATTTTATTTTGTAATGTGTGTATTAGACATTGCAAAACATGCCTGCCCAGACAGACCAAGTAGGAAAAACAGACCAAGCAGTCAGCAATAGGGGAAGTGATGAGGCCAGGTAAGACAAAGCACAGTAACAGCCTACTTATTTTAGCATATTACAGGTGCATCTCAGAAAATTAGAATATCACGAAAAAGTTCTGTAATTTAATTCAAAAAGTAGAACATTTTTATGTATTAATTACACATAAAGTGAAATATTTCAAGCTTTTTTTAATTTAAATTTTAACAATTACAGCTTACAGCTCATGAAACTAAAAATCCAGCATCTCAAAATATCAGAATATTTCAAACAACCAATTGAAAAAGGATTTATAATGCAGAATTGTCAACCTTCTGACAATTGGGGGCCATACATCCTTCCAAAAATTTAACAAAAAGCCAACCACTTTTGGTCCAAAATTGAGCCAAAATGATTTTGCTATCTGGGATTTCACTTCCTTTTTAACTCGAATCTAATACAGATCTATCAGAGGATGGTCACATATGACACCAAAGGTTTGAGTAAACCAATTTATCCTCTTGATTAGCAGAGGGATCTGTTCTGGACTCATGACTCTGATGGGAGAATCATATGCCAACTCGGTTATGCGCAGATGATATCCACACATACATTGAAGGGCTCTTTTTCAGGCTATTTTTTTTTTATGGAAATAGACAATAATTCTGCAACTAAGCTATCACAGCACCCTGGGCTTCCATAACACCTGAGCAGTGCCACAGGATGACTGCCTCATTGATGCAGTCATTCATACATGAGCAGCACCGACAAAGTATTGACTGTATAAACAAAGATATTTTTCAGAGGGTTGACATTTCTGTATTAGAAATTGTTTTTTTTTTTTTCAAATGGTGGTTTGTAATATTCGAATAATTTGAGATTCTGGATTTTCGATTTTCATGAACTGTAATCAAAAAAAAATTTTAATGGGCTTGAGAAATTTAATTGTATGTGTATTTAATCTAAAATTTACTAACGTTTCACTTTTAGAATTAAATTACAGAAAAATAACTTTCGTGATACTCTAATTTTTTGATATGCCCCTGTATGTTCACATAGAATTAAGGGTTACTCTTGTTAATTATTTGAAATCATTACAGTCGTTAGGCTGCTTTCTCAGGCTAGACCCTCCTTTTGCATTTAGGAGGGTAGTGGAACATTTTGATTTTGAATGATGAAAATCTTTTTTAACCAGTCATTAGTTGTGCCATTGTGCCTCCCATTGCTGTTCATGCACCTCAAAGCCTTTACAAATTTGCATATTTTTTCTTTTGGAAGCAACTACTTTCTCATTTGTGTATGTGTTGGTCTTTGCAGATCCCCACTATCCAGACAGACCAAGCAGGAGAAGAAACGGAAAAAGCAGTGCGTGATGGGAAAAATGATGAGGCCCAGGTAAGACGAAGCAAAGTAATTGGCAAGTTATTTTAGCGTAGGATGTCATTTTCACATGCAGAAACAAAGACGATTAATGTTAACATCTGAAGTTTTGTGGCAAGTCTGTTGCAAATTTCACCTGGAGGGGTTGGCATGAAAGCCAAGACTTTGCCACTGCTTTGGTCTCAGTCATGGTGAGACCTACCATTATGAATACTTATTTAATGTTGATGCTTACCTCTTTATCAATATTAAAGTGTTTAGACAGAATGTAAAGACATTTTTAAAGCCCTCAGCATGAAAAGAGGAAAAATGCTCTTTTGGAAGGTTTGGTAGATGTGCAGAGGCTATGTTATCAAATAGAAGGCCTAAATACATTGAGTGTGCAAGGGGGCGCTACGAGATGTCCTGCTGAGGCCAAGATTTGCCCGAAAAAAGGTGAGAACCAAGAACCGAGGGGTGCTGCACAAAACTAGGATTAAGCTGGGATTTTTCAGTTATCCCGGCTGAATTAACCCCTGACTGAGTTGCAAGAAAGCTGCATAGTATCTCCATAGTAACTTTGCTGGATTGAATTTAACCTGCTTTCTTTCAAACTTGAGTCGGCTAAATTCAGCTGGGATAACTTCAGCTGGGGAAAAAAGCTTGAGTGCATTTTGTTTAAATTAAAACGCACCGCAGGTGGTGGGAATACACTAAGCTTGTAACTCTACATTAAAAGTGCAATCCCGCCTGGCTCATTGTTGTCAAAATGTAAAAATTCTGAGTATATCTGGAAAGTATTCGACAGTAATCAATGATATAAGAGATTCGACGCATGAATGAACAAATTTGGTCAGCTGTGTAAGGAGCAGGGGCGAAAAAAGGACAACCAATTAAAATTGTATGGAAACTATTTTGATTGGACAGACCCATGTCAATCAAACTGCCAACTCAATGTGCAGGCATAGATTTGGCAGTTTTGGGGGTGTGGTTTCGGGGAGACTCCTGATTGGACAGAGGCGGTGCTCGACTTGTTAGGAAATTCAAAGGAAAACAACCTAAACTGAACCAGACGGGAGTGCACCTTTAACCTTGAAGCAGCCTTTTGTTATTGATTGTGCATCTAGAAAAATTGTGAAGAACATTGAAGACGCTTTGGGAAATTGTGGCGTGAGAGAACTGAACAGCCGAAACTTTCGTTTGAAGGCGATCTTGAAGTGAAGAGTTGCTAAGTAAATGTACTGCGTTTGTTGTTTCATAAAGTCTGAAAACGTGTGAGCTTTGAAGACGTGGACGTTTCAGATAGTATTGTGAGAGACTCAGCTAAAATGCTAGCCATAGCATTCACCAAGAAAGAACCATTTTAATTCGCCATCGTTGCTAATAGCTAATGAGGATGAACTTGCTGAACTGTGGAGGCTACTCGGATGACTGTTCCACCTGCTGCATTGGTTTCTCCACTCAACGCTTCCGAATGGCTTCTCCTGTTTCATGGATTCGTGAGGTAGAGTGTCACTGCATCGAAACGAAATCAAGGATTTATGTGCACTAACGTTTGGTCCCCAATGCAAAGCCAAGTGCTTGGTTATTGTCTGAACATTTCCAAGGTTTAACATTAGTTTAGCGCCAACTCTATCATTTCACTGATACTGATTGTTTCTTAAAGTAATTTTACTTATATTAATTTCATGGTCGAAATTTGAGCTAAACCAATGAGGTTCTGATGTTTCTGGTAATTCGCCTGAAAAGTTGTACGTCACTGTGTGAAGCCAATTTGTATTGTTCAATTTCCCTGTTGGGTGAATTTTAAGAGAACCCAAGTGAAATATGTGAGACTAAAACATTTAAAGGGTAAATAAGTGAGTTTCTTAATTAGAATTTAAAAGGGTACAAACTAAAGTAAAATTTTATTTGCGATATCATTTTTCGAGGGTTTCTTATACACTGGTATATTTCCTTGTGTTTATTGGTGACTGTGAAGTAACAAATGAGGATATGAGTAGAAAAGAGTGTGAAAATTCTGTGTTAAAATATTTATGTTTGTATTTATTGACAACAGTAAAATCACTTTGAAAAATATTATGACCTGGAATACAAATCATAGTTTCATAGAACAGTAAAAGAAAACATTTTTGAATGCAAGAATACTGAAGAGAGCAGAACTTAAAAATAATTTTTGTTTTTACTTGGTTATCCTCCTGCTATAGAAAGGGGAAAAGTCATTGAGAAATGTTTTTTTTTAATTATTATTATTATTCTTTTTTTTTTTTTTTGCTAGTAAATTTTCATTTTGGCAAGTAAAAATCTGATTTTACTTTCCCGAATGAGTAATAATAAAAAAAAAGTTAGTGTTGAGCCCTTGATAACTAAAATCAGGTGTAGCACTACTAAGCTCAGGGGGTATTGCACAAAGCTGGCTAACTGAGTAAGCCTGGCTTTTGCACAAAGTAAAACCTGGAAACTATTCAAATCTGGAACATGGACTGAAATAAATGTAGTTTTCTGGGTTTTACTTTGTGCAAAAGCCAGGCTTACTCAATAAGCCAGCTTTGTGCAATACCCCCCTGGTTTCCACCGGATGTGAAACTAATTTTTCGCACAACCGATCACATTCAAAGTCAATTGTAATGTGAATATAGGCCACTAGATGGCAGTATTTACCTTTTTTTTGTTAAGCTCAGACTGGAGTCATGTTTAGACATGTCCTGGACATGTCTGGGGCAAGTCTCAGAAAATTAAAAAAAAGAGGTCTAAATGTGGGTGGGGTCTGCAAAAGAGTATATAAGGAAAAGAATTGAGACAGTAAAGTAGTAGGAGAAATTGCAAGAAGATGACCAGACCTGCCATTCTGTTCAAGACCTGTGACATTTCTTTTGTGGATTTCTTTGCCTGTGTTTGAGCATTTTCATTATCCAGGACATCACCAAGCCACCCCACAAAAAGGGACTGTAAATATTTCTTTTTTTTTCGAAATCAATCTTGGTCTTTAGGTTCATTAGTTGTTAGTTAGTTGTTATTGTCTTTGTCTGTTAAATTAAATGTGTTTAAGTTTTAAAAACTGTGTGTCATCCCTTGCTGTTGCTGTTGTGTTATAAATGTAATAACAAATTGGGGCCATAACAAATTGGGGGCTCGTCCGGGAGAGACCATTTTGTGAGTCATTTATTAAAAATCTAACATTTCAAATTGTAAAAAAATTTTTTTTTTAATTGAATACATATATATTGACAACAGCAATGGATGATTTCTTGGCATCACCAACCGTAGGGGTTTTGAAGTCTTTTAAAAAGACAGAACTGCTAGAAATTTGCAGACATTTAGAGCTGACAGAGGTGAAACCAGCCATGCGAAAAACAAGACTGGCTAGAGAGATAGTTGAATATTACATTGATGAAAATGTGTTTGCACCAGGAGATCTGGAACAGTTTCCAGTGGAAAATCCAAATATAGAGATGGAACTTAAATTAAAAATGCTAGAGATTGAAAGGGAGGAAAAAGAAAAACAAAGGCAGTTTGAGTTGGAAAAATTAGCAAGAGAAGAGAAAAAAGAAAGGGAGGAAAAAGAAAAACAAAGAGAATTTGAGAGGGAAGAAAAAGAAAAACAAAGGCAGTTTGAGTTAGAAAAATTAGCAAGAGAAGAAAAACAAAGAGAATGGAAAAAAAAATTTTTTTTTTAATTGAATACATATATATTGACAACAGCAATGGATGATTTCTTGGCATCACCAACCGTAGGGGTTTTGAAGTCTTTTAAAAAGACAGAACTGCTAGAAATTTGCAGACATTTAGAGCTGACAGAGGTGAAACCAGCCATGCGAAAAGCAAGACTGGCTAGAGAGATAGTTGAATATTACATTGATGAAAATGTGTTTGCACCAGGAGATCTGGAACAGTTTCCAGTGGAAAATCCAAATATAGAGATGGAACTTAAATTAAAAATGCTAGAGATTGAAAGGGAGGAAAAAGAAAAACAAAGGCAGTTTGAGTTGGAAAAATTAGCAAGAGAAGAGAAAAAAGAAAGGGAGGAAAAAGAAAAACAAAGAGAAATTGAGAGGGAAGAAAAAGAAAAACAAAGGCAGTTTGAGTTAGAAAAATTAGCAAGAGAAGAAAAACAAAGAGAATTTGAGAGAGAGAAAGAGGAAAGAGCAGAAAGAGAGAGACAGAGACAGAGAGATTTTGAATTAGAGAAATTCGATAGAGAAGAAGGACTCCAAATGGAGCAACTAAAAATTAAAATTGAAACTAAAAATAAATTTTGTGCCAGTCAGGAGGTAAAACTGGTGCCTCCATTTTCAGAAAAGGATGTTGACAACTATTTCCAGTGTTTTGAAAAGGTAGCAAAGAGTTGCCAGTGGCCAAAGGAACACTGGCCTCTGATGTTGCAAACTGTCCTCAAGGGTAAAGCTCAACAAGCCTATTCGGCTTTGTCTGCAGATGATTCCTCTGATTATGAGGTTGTCAAAAAGGTTATTTTGAGAGCTTATGAGTTGGTTCCAGAGGCTTACCGACAGAAATTCAGAGGTTTGAAGAAATCTGAAAATCAGACTTATGTGGAATTTGCTAATGAGAAGAAGGTTTGCTTTGAGCGCTGGTGTACTTCTATGGAGGTCAAGGATGATTTCAACTCACTAAAAGAGATGGTGTTAGTTGAAGAATTCAAGAACTGTGTTAAGGATGATGTTAAGACCTACCTTAATGAGAAGCAAGCACTGAACTTGCAATCAGCTGCCAAATTTGCAGATGAATATGTTCTCACACATAAGTCCAAATTTCAGTCTAGCAGTAATGATAGATGGTCCCAATTTCAGATAAAGGGTTATGGTGATACCCAAGATTCCTCACCCAAAGACAAAGACAAATCTGGTGATGGTGCTCAGAAATCCAGTAACAGGTCTGATCAAAGTGTGAAAGCTGACAGTGACAGAAGTGGTCTAGTTTGCAGATATTGCAAGAAATCTGGTCATGTTACAACTAACTGTTGGTTCCTTAAAGCTAAAAAAGAAAAAGAAAAGGATACCAAACCAAATGCCTTTGTGAAAACAAGGTTAGTAACCCCTGTAGTAGATAACCAATCTGCTAAATTGCCTGCTTCTTGTGGGGCTAAAAAGCCTGATACAGCTGACTTCGTGAGGGAGGAATTTCTTCCATTTGTGTCAGAGGGATTTGTGGCTCTGAATGAGCATACTACTCCTGTCCCCATATATATCCTAAGGGATACCGGAGCTTCTCAGTCACTTTTGTTGATGGACTCCTTGGAGTTACGTGATGAGACCGCTTCAGGGGATTTCATACTTGTACAAGGTATTGAAGGGAGGACTGTATCTGTACCCCTGCGCTCTATATTCTTGAAGTCAGATTTAGTTACAGGACAGGTAAAGGTGGGACTTATGTCAAGTCTACCTATAAAGGGTGTTTCTCTGTTGCTAGGCAATGACCTGGCTGGGGGCAAAGTAGTTCCCCCTGTACATCTTACTTCACAGCCGAGCACTGAAGATGGGGATGAGGACCCATCTCTGTATCCTTCTTGCGCAGTGACTCGTGCTATGGCCAAGAAGGCTAAAGAAGATGATGTTGTGGTGCCGTCCAGTACATTGAATAGTCAGGACTCAGGTGGTTCGCCTCATGACTCTGATTGGCCTACTATGGTTTCTCCGTTTGAGGACTTATCAGATACTTTTATCAGTTCTCTATTCAGCCAGCCGGATGGGTCTGGTGATTCTGATGTGTCTGGAGACTTGTCTCTGTCCAGAAAGCGGTTGATTGAGGAGCAAACTAATGATCCTGAAATTGGTGTACTAAAGAGGAGAGCCCTTCCTGAAAAAGAAATAGATGCAGTTCCAGTTGGGTATTATCTCAAGGATGGTGTGTTGATGCGGAAGTGGCGCCCTCCTGATATCCCTGCCAATGCAGATTGGGCAGTGGTCAGGCAAATTGTTGTTCCGAAGGTCTATAGGAATGAGATCTTAACAATGGCTCATAGTTTACCTTTACTAGGTCATCTTGGTGTTAACAAGACTGTTGATAAGATCATGAAACACTTCTTTTGGCCTGGGCTTCGGAAAGACGTTTCCAACTTTTGCAAAACCTGTCACACTTGTCAGGTAGTTGGAAAACACCAGTTAGACCCACCTGTAGCTCCATTGCAGCCTATCCCAGCATTTGGGGAGCCATTCTCTAGGGTCATTATTGATTGCGTTGGTCCATTACCCAAGACTAGATCTGGAAATCAGTTCTTGTTGATAATCATGTGTGCATCTACCAGATTCCCCGAAGCCATACCTCTACGTAACATCAAGGCAACTGCAATCTCGAAGGCTTTGATAAAGTTCTTCACGTTGTTTGGTCTTCCCAGGGAAATTCAGTCAGACCAAGGTAGCAATTTCACTTCTGGATTGTTTCAGCAGGTTGTGTATGAACTAGGTGCAAAACAGATTCTTTCTAGTGCCTATCATCCAGAGAGTCAGGGTGCCTTAGAGCGGTTTCATTCCACTCTCAAGACAATGATGAGGACTTATTGTTATGACCATGAGAAAGACTGGGATGAAGGGGTTCATTTGCTGTTGTTTGCAGCTAGAGAAGTAGTGCAGGAGTCTACTGGATTCAGTCCATTTGAGCTAGTGTTTGGTCATGAAGTGAGAGGACCTTTGCTATTATTGAGTGAACAATGGCAAGAGGAAGAGCCGCAAATCAGTCTGTTAGACTATGTTAGCAAGTTCAAGGAAAGATTGCGTGCAGCTTGTGACCTTGCCAAAGAGAACTTGAAATCAAGTCAGGGAAAAATGAAAACTTGGTATGATCATAAGGCTAGAAGCCGTGAGTTTAAACCAGGAGACAAGGTCCTTGTGTTGTTTCCCTTGCAGTCCAATCCATTGCAGGCTAGATTTCATGGTCCTTATGAAATTCTGACAAAACTCAATGATCTCAATTACATTGTGAAGACTCCAGATAGGAGAAAACCAAAACAATTGTGTTATATTAACATGCTAAAGCCTTATCATGACAGAAATGCTGGGGTTGCAGCTGTCACTTCAGATTCTCCAATGGTCGAAACGTGTGAAGATGAGGGGGAGTTTCAAGATGATGAACCTAGAATTAAAGCTGAAGTTCTTACATGCAAATTGTCAAATTCTGAAGTGTTGCAAAATCTTGATGTAAAACTCCAGCACTTAGAACCCTCACAGAAAGATCAGTTTGAGAGGTTGATCAAGAAATATGAGGATCTGTTTCCTGATGTTCCAAAGAGAATTTCTATAGCCTCTCATGATGTAGATGTTGGTGATGCCAAACCAATAAAACAGCATCCATACCGGATGAATCCTGAAAAGAGAAAGATTGCTGAGAAAGAGGTTGAGTACATGTTAAAACATGATATTATCAGACCCTCCAACTCCGATTGGAGTTCACCCTGTGTGCTAGTTCCAAAACCTGATGGAAGTACTAGATTCTGTACAGATTATCGCAAAGTCAATGCTGTAACTAGAACTGATGTGTTTCCAATACCTAGGATTGATGATTGTATTGATAGTGTAGGGCAAGCAAAGTTTCTGACCAAGATTGATATTGAAGGGTTATTGGTGTGTGCCTTTAACTGAGAGGGCCAAGAGCATCTCTGCTTTTGCCACACCATCTGGATTGTACCAGTATGAAGTCCTACCCTTTGGCATGAAAAATGCCCCAGCCACGTTCCAAAGGATGATACAGTCTACAATCGCCGGATTGCCACACACGGGTGCGTACATCGATGACCTGATCACACGGAGTGACTCCTGGGAAGAACATCTAAAGGATGTAGAGACGTTGTTCCAGCGCCTGACCCAGGCTAACCTGACTGTTAACCTGAGCAAGAGTGACTTTGGTTGTGCTACTGTCACCTATCTTGGCTACGTCATAGGCCAGGGTAAGGTGGCACCCATAAATGCTAAAGTCCAAGCCATCATGGACTTTCCAGTTCCTGACAACAAAAAAGCTTTGCGCCGCTTCCTTGGAATGATCGGGTACTACCGCAAGTTCTGCAAGAACTTTGCTGAGATTGCTCTCAGTCTAACTAACCAACTGAAGAAAGGCGTAAAGTTCACCTGGGATGATGCATGCCAGAGAGCCTTCGATCACCTGAAGTCTCTGCTGTGTCACTTCCCCGTGCTCAAATCTCCTGACTTCAACAAACCGTTCTCCATCGCGGCCGATGCTAGCGACCAAGCTTGTGGATCTGTGCTCCTACAGAGAAGTGACTCTGATGACATTGAGCATCCCGTGGCATACTTCTCCAGGAAGTTCAATCGCCACCAAAGGAACTATTCCACAATAGAGAAGGAACTGTTGGCTCTGGTCCTTTCTTTACAACACTTTGAGGTTTATGTTTGTACAGGACAAAAGCCAATGATTGTGTACACTGACCACAATCCGTTAATGTTTTTGAGTAAGATGAAAAACAAGAATCGGAGATTGTTGAATTGGAGTTTGATTTTACAGGAGTTTGACTTGGAAATTAAGCATGTGAAGGGTACAGACAATGTAATTGCTGATTGCTTATCCCGTGTTTGAATGTGTATGATATGTATATATAGACAAGTGTTCACTTTACCATTTTGTATTGAAAAGAAAAATTTTGCCTTTATGAGTCAAAATTTTTTCCCTTTTGGAATGGAGGTGTAATGTGAATATAGGCCACTAGATGGCAGTATTTACCTTTTTTTTGTTAAGCTCAGACTGGAGTCATGTTTAGACATGTCCTGGACATGTCTGGGGCAAGTCTCAGAAAATTAAAAAAAAGAGGTCTAAATGTGGGTGGGGTCTGCAAAAGAGTATATAAGGAAAAGAATTGAGACAGTAAAGTAGTAGGAGAAATTGCAAGAAGATGACCAGACCTGCCATTCTGTTCAAGACCTGTGACATTTCTTTTGTGGATTTCTTTGCCTGTGTTTGAGCATTTTCACTATCCAGGACATCACCAAGCCACCCCACAAAAAGGGACTGTAAATATTTCTTTTTTTTTCGAAATCAATCTTGGTCTTTAGGTTCATTAGTTGTTAGTTAGTTGTTATTGTCTTTGTCTGTTAAATTAAATGTGTTTAAGTTTTAAAAACTGTGTGTCATCCCTTGCTGTTGTGTTATAAATGTAATAACAAATTGGGGCCATAACACAATGCAAAAACAGAAATACACGTGTGTATCCGTGTCTTTGCAGTGACTTTGAATGTAATCTGTAGTGTAAAAAAAAAAGTGTACTGTAAAATTTGTTTTGCGTCCGATGGAAAAAGCACTTAAAAAGTGCTGCATCTGATTTTAGTAATCAAGGTTTTTATTGAACCCCATGATTAGTTAATTAGATGATTCAGGTGATGTAGTGCTGGGCTAAAATGAAAAACTAAACACACAGCGGCCCTGTGTGGATAAGATTGGACACTCCTCATCTAGACAGTGCTCCTTCCCTAGACAAAATGTTTAGTAACACTGTAACCAAAACCTTGATTAGAAATTCTTTGAAGATACGTGTTTTTGGAGAATTTCAGCCTTCATCTCAACAGACTGCGTAGCATTGAACATTGTCTGCTTGTGATAAAAAAAGACCCTTAAAATCTTGTCCCCCCCAAAGTTTGAGGCACAGTAAAGCCCTTGCACAGAGACATCTGGCTCTTTTAAGAAAGGAGGGACTCCTGTGGCGAAACATATCCATCAAGATGTTACAACGACCAGCCAGTCAATAACGGCACTGGGTACACTCTGATTTCATGCACAAGCAAGCGCGTGCACACAATCAATGACCAATCCATTTCTTACATCTCTGAAATGCTGCAGAGAAATGCAGCCAAACAAGCAAGACCAAATAAAAAAAAACAACAGAATGAAGCGCATCAGTTTCACAAGTGCAGCGCCCCTAAGTGTTCTACTCTACGCAGGTGGAGCTCCCCTTATTGTTCTACTCCACCCAGGTGGAGCTTCCCTAACGGTTCGACTCTGCACTGGTGGAGCTTCCCTAACTGTTCTACTCAACACAGGTGGAGATGCCCTAACTGTTCTATTCTACACAGGTGTAGCTCCCCTAATTGTTCTACTCTAAACAGGTGGAGCTTCCCTAACTGCTATACTCTTCATAGGTGGAGCTCCCCTAACTGTTCTACTCTGCAGAAGTGGAGCTTCCCTTACTGTTCTACTCAACACAGGTGGAGCTCCCCTAACTGTTCTACTTAATACAGGTGGAGATCCCCTAAATGTTCTACTCCACACAGGAGGAGTTCCCTTGACTGTTATACTCTTCACTGGTGGAGCTCCCATAACTGTTATACCCTTCACAGGTGGAGCTCCCCTAACTGTTCTACTCTACACAGGTGGAGCTCCCCTTACTGTTCTACTCTACACAGGTGGAGCTCCCCTGATTGTTATACTCAACACAGGTGGAGCTCCCCGAAATGTTCTACTCTACACAGGTGGAGCTTCACTTACTGTTCTACTCTACACAGGTGGAGCACCCCTAACTGTTCTACTCCACCCAGGTGGAGCTTCCCTGACGGTTCTACACCACACAGTTGGAACTTCCCTAACTGTTCTACTCTACACATGTGGAGACTGTTCTACTCCACACAGGTGGAGTTTCCCAAACTTTTCTACACTACACAGGTGGAGCTCCCCTTACTGTTCTACTCTACACAGGTGGAGCTCCCCTAACTGTTCTACTCCACACAGGTGAAGCCCACCTAACTGTTCTACTCTACACAGATGGAGCTCCCCTTACTGTTCTACTCCACACGAGTGGAGCTCCCTAACTGTTCTACTCCACACAGGTGGAGTTCCCTAACTGTTCTACTCCACACAGGTGGAGCTCCCCTAACTGTTCTACTTTTGTTCTGATTCTAGAATTCCCATAGAGGTCCTGAAACAAGAAGCAACTTGGATCCTGTTTGTTGCCCCTTTCTCAAATAAAATAAAATAGGATGAATCACGATATGATTATCTGTTTGCCGCTGAGGATTTGTCTTCACTAGTTAAAATTGTGGAACCAATCAATGCACATTCCGGTTTAGCAAATTCAAGTTGGGTAAAATCTGTGTTTTTGTAGTAATCGAACAAACAGAGGCCAGTCACACATGCTTAACACACACACACACACACACACACACACACACGCGCGCGCACGCACACACGTCTTGGGCAATCTCTTTTGAAGAGGAAAGGACATGGTGTTCTGAAACACAACAGAGACTTGAGGTGGCCAAAGATCTGTGAGGTTAATTAAAATGGGATGGTGAATTTAAAAAAAGGCTTTTGTTCCCCAGTATGTTTTCACCGGCAATGAATGGCAAAATAAGCTGATTTGATACCAGAAACAAACAGAGTAAATACGAATATTGAAACTAAAATATAGTTTTTGAATTGGCCTGTACTGTTTTGAGAGAAATAATGCCTTTCATTGACGAGTAGCCTATATTTTGCGATGTTTTTTCTCATTCATAAGTCTGCATTACAGAAATCCATCACCAGGAGTGTTACATCAGTCATGTTCATTTGAAAGCATTCTAATCACTGTGGCTGTAAAATCACTCCTTCTAATGCGCTGTGGTTCCTCTTGACAGTGGTTTCTCAGTAAGCTGGTGAACTTGGGAAAGTCATGCACTCTAATCTGAGAATTCTGTGTTTCACACCAGGACAGTGGACAAATTGGATTGTGATGGGTGTTGAGTCTTAGACACCAAATGCAGCGGCAGAATTAAAAGGCAAAAAGGAGACTCAAACAGAACAAAAATGCGAGACTTGCGCTACCACCAGACCTGGAAGTAGTCCGAGGTAGAACGCAAGCGAGCTCGAAGGTACGAAAAGAAAAGGGAATATAAAACAAAGATTCCCTTTCTCACTACCACTAAACCTCAATGTGCGTCCCTAACAATTCTCTGTCTAGAGACCTTACCGGCTAAAGTGCAAATGTAACACTGACACTCTAGCAACGGAAGCGAGGCGGAACAAGAGCTTAAATAGGGTCCGGGAAACGCCCCCAATTGATGCCAGCTGGCTCAGGAATCCGATTGGGAGCAAAACTACATCGTCTCGGATGAGAGCAACAAAAAGAGTTCTCAACGCTTCCAAACCATGACAGGACCCCCCACCCCTCTAAGGGACAGCTCCATAAGTCCCCAAGGAACCCCGTGCAAGAAACTTCAAAATTAGCGAGGATCCAAAATATCCCGCAAAGGGACCCAGCAGCGTTCCTCGGGACCATATCCCTCCCAGTCCACGAGGAACTGGACCCCATGACCTACACGCCTCTCGGCCAGAATGCGGCGAACAGTGTAAACCGGCCCCCCCTCAACCATTCGTGGCAGAGGGGGGGGTGTGTTGGCAGTTGCCAGGACGCTTGCGCTAACCGGCTTAATCCGAGAGAAGTGGAATGACGGATGTATGCATAAAGATCTCGGGAGCTTCAACTAGACCGTGACTGGATTGATCTTCCGCACTATTTTGAACGGGCTAATACAGCGGGGCGCCAGTTTTCGGGATTCTACCTTCAAGGGAAGGTCCCGGGTAGACAGCCAAACTCTCTGCCCAACCCGATAAGATGGGGCCAAACGACACCTTCTATCAGCAAAGGATTTTTGTTTGCGCCCCGAGCGCAACAGAGAGGAACAGACCTTAGTCCAAACCGACCAAAAGTGATGAATGAAATGGTTGACTGAGGGAATCTCGGAATCATTCTCAGTATCAGGAAATAGTGGGGGTTGGTAACCCACCTGGGCCTCAAACGAGGAAAGACCCATGGAGGAAACACTCAGCGAGTTATGGGAATATTCCGCCCAAGCTAAAAATGGACTCCATGATGAGGGATTATCCGCCGCCAAACATCGAAGAGTGTCTTCTAGAGACTGATTAGTACGTTCCGTCTGCCTGTTGGTCTCCGGGTTAAACCCAGAGGAGAGACTCACAGTGGCCCCCAACTGCTTACAAAACTTACTGCCTGCCAGAATCTGGCCGTAAAACTGAGGGCCTCGGTCAGCAACGACATCCTGCGGAAGCCCATGCAACCGGAACACATTGTTAACCACAAGTTGCGTTGTCTCCAGTGACGAAGGCAGCTTGGGTAGCGCGACAAAATGAGCCACTTTAGAAAAACGGTCAACCAAGACCAAAATGACTGTGTTGCCATCAGATACAGGCAGCCCCGTAACAAAATTTAGCGTAATATGCGTCCAAGGGCGTCTGGGAATGGGCAAAGGTTGCTGCAGACCAGAGGGAGGGAGGTGGTAAGTCTTATTCCTGGAACATGTGCCACAAGCTGCAACAAATTCTCGAATGTCTCTGATCATACCAGGCCACCAAAAACGTTGGGCCAGGAACTGCTTATTCTGATGCCGCCCCGGGTGCCCAGCCAAGTGGGAAGAATGTCCCCACTGGAGGACCTGTGGCCTGACTGCGGATGGAAAAACAAACAGCCAGGAGGCTCCCCCCCCAGGACCAGGGTCCTCCTGAACCACTGCCTCAATCTCCCACTGAATAGGTGCCACCACCTGAGAAACCAGGATAACTGGCTCCGGGGTAGGATCGCGGTCTGCACGATCGTATATACGTGACTGGGCATCAGGCTTAATGTTTTTCGAGCCTGGGGGATAGGTCAGGGTTAAAATCAAAATGTTAAAAAAATAATGACCACCGTGCCAGCCAGGAATTACGTTGCTTGATTTGATGATTATACTGGGGGATTTTGTGGTCGGTCCACACCACAAAAGGGTGTTCAGCTCCCTCCAACCAGTGGCGCCCCTCCTTGAGCGCCAGCTTGACCGCTAATAACTCCCGGTCACCAATACTATAATTGCGTTCCGCAGCGGACAAAGACGGGGAGAAGTATGCGCATGGGTGAAGCTTATTATCCCAACGAGGGCGCTGGGACACAATAGCACCCACGCTCACCTCCGAAGTATCTGCGTCCACAACAAATGGGAGGGAGGGATCGGGCAAAACCAAAATAGGCTCTGAGCTAATGTTTCTTTAATTCCTGAAAGGCAGCATCAGCTGCAGGAGACCAAAAAAACGCTGAGGAGGTATTCTTGTTAGTGAGCGCAATAATGGGGGCAGCAACCACACTAAAACTATGGATAAACCTCCTATAAAAATTTGCAAAGCCCAGAAAGCATTGAACCTCCTTAACACTCTGAGGCGCAGGCTAATTCTTGACCGCAGCCACCTTGTCCGAGTCCATCCGCAAAGACCCCTTAGAAACAATAAAGCCCAAGAACGAGACAGTTTGGGCGTGAAAAACACATTTTTCGGCTTTAACAAAAAGTTTGGCATTTAGGAGGGCCTCAAGCACACGTTTGATGTGTTGTTTGTGCTCTGAGAGCGTTGAAAAAATCAAAATGTCAAGATAAACGAAGACGGATTTCTCCAGCATCTCTCAGAGCGCGTCATTGACGAATGCCCGAAACACCGAGGGGGCATTAACCAGCCCGAACGGTAAGACCAAATATATGTAGTACTCGTCATGAGTGTTAAAAGCCGTTTTCCATTCCTCCCCCTCTGGAATCGAATCAAATAATAAGCATTACGAAGATCTAGCTTTTTAAAAATTGACGCCTCCTTGTAGACCTTCAAACGCGGAATTCATTAACGGAAGGGGCTATTAGTTTTTAATAGTGATTTTATTCAAACCCCTATAATCAATACAGGGTCTCAGACTGCCATCCTTTTTCCCCACGAAAAAAATTCCGCTCCGGCAGGGGGCATGAACGGCCGAATAAAACCATTGGCGAGAGCCTCCTGAATATATTCTTGCATGGCCTTACGCTCTGGTCCTGACAGCGAATATAGTGGACCCCTAGGCGGAGTTGTCCCAGGATAGAGATTGATCTCGCAGCCGTACGGAGGATGAGGAGGTAACGTCGATGCTTGTTGCTCACTGAACACTTCGGTGAGATCAGCGTAATGCCTGGGAACATTAGAAGGCAAGTCAAAGTTCAGGGTGGCCCCAAATTCCTCACCCTGCTCCGAATCTAATGTCTCCGTGACTCATTCAGAATAGCTAAAATCCTCTAAAAGGCAGTCGTCCTCTGGCTGTCGCCAGTCAAATTTAGGATCCCATTCCAACCTCTCCTCTGCCCCTTTTTCTAGTCTAGGAGGGTACAGTGAGATAACTTCCTCACACTCTCTCCCGGCATCAGCCTGCCCCATAGCTTGATGTCCGGAAAAACAAGTCCCATTAGCTCTACTATGAGAGTTACACTTGGGGCCCCAGTGGATGATAGGATTATTCTGTTCCCCGCAACTGATACAAGGTTTATGTTCCCGCAACCATGAATGCCCTAAAACAATGGGAAAAGTAGGGGACCTGATAATAAAAAACCGAACCTCCTCAGAGTGGCCACCAAAGGAAATGAACATATTTAGTGGTTCTGAAACTTTGGTTATAACTCCCGTTCCCAGCGGGCAACCGTCCAAAGTTCTTACAGAGCGTGATTGTGAAAGCGTTACAGTAGGAACGGAGTGCCTCCTAGCCCACTTAATATCCATGAAAAAATCAACTGCGCCTGAGTCCACGAACGCTTCAATGGTAATTCTCTTACTTCCCACAGTAAGTTCCACAGGGATTAGTGTTTGGAAGGGAAATTGGGTGTGCCCCTCTAGCGCCCTCTGAATCGCTAGAAGGGTTTTCTGTTTCCCCGAAGCTTAGGACTAAGTGGACGGATATGACCCGGCTTATTACAGTTAAAGCAGATTACTCCTCTGCGAATAGGTCTGTTAGTCCGACGGTCAAACGAACTATCAACTTGCATGGGCTCAACCAGAGTAGAATCTTTGGTGGGTGGAATAGGAGGCGCACACTCGCCACTTGCAATTTTAGCCCCATTGTCAGCCAGCGGTAATCTATTTAGCTTCTCCCTGTTGCATTTGCATATGCGGTTGTCAGTTCGCACAGCCATACGAACTAAAGAGTCTAGAGTCGAACAGGGTTCTTAAGTAGCCAGCGCATCCTTTATCTCCTCAGTAAGGGCATGACTAAATACGGTCATCAGAGGAGCCTCCGGGCAGCCTGTCTCTGTGGACAGAGAACGAAAAGCAATAGAGAACTCAGCTGCGCTTTCTTTGCCCTGTTTAAGGTGCATCAAACGCATAGCTGCGTCCTGACCACAAATATCTTGATTGAATACAAACACCATCTCCCCAACAAGGGCCCCCACAGAATCTATGACCGGTGAATTAAATCTAATTAGTGGGCGGACCCAAGTGAGTGCTGTGCCAGCCAACAGGGATAATATAAATGCTACCTGAGAATCCTCATTAACGAATCGTGACGGCTGAGCCCTAAAAAATATTTCACACTGGGCGATGAAATCCTTACACTTTCCGGCCTCGCCACTATAACTTTGGGGCAGTTGTAACTTTGGTTCTCGGGGAGGATGTATGGATGCTGCTTCGGCAACTTTTGGTGAAACTTGTGTAGCCAGTACTCTCAGTCAAGCTAAACAGAACGCTCTACTGATTCTGAAGTGCGTTCTCTTGAAGGTGGAGTCTCTCAACTAGTTCAGATTGCTGGTTGCCCAAGCCTGAAAGCCCTTTAGCGAAGCCTGCCAACATATCTTGCTGGCTGGCAACAGTCCCCTTAATTTCAGCCACCGCTAGTGTCTCCATGATGGCTAGAGTGTACTGTGATGGGTGTTGAGTCTTAGACGCCAAATGCCGTGGCAGAATTAAAAGGCAAAAACGGGGAGACTCAAACAGAATAAAAAAGCAAGACTCGCGCTACCAACGGACCTTGAAGTAGTGCGAGGTAGAAAGCAAGCAAGTTCGAAGGTACAAAAAGAAAAGGGAATATAAAACAAAGATTCCCTTTCTCACTACCACTAAACCTCAATATGCAGCTAACGTCCTTAACAATTCTCTGTCTAGAGACCTTACCGGCTAAAGGGCAAATGTAACACTGACACGCTAGTAACGGAAGCGAGGCGGAACTAGAGTTTAATTAGGGTCCGGGTAATGTCCCCAATTGATGCCAGCTGGCCCAGGAATCCGATTGGGAGCAAAACGATATCGTCCCGGACAAGAGCAACAAAAACAGCTCTCAACGCTTCCAAACCATGACATGGACGACTTATGTCCATCTTATTCTCTAAGCTGATTTGGTCTTGAACCTCAAAAAAAAAAAAAAAAAAAAACTTAAAAATTGGGAAACTGTTATGATTCTGCTCTGTTTGCCATGTTTTTGATGTTCTGTCAGATCTCTGTATTGCCTGACCATGCCTTGAATTGTGTATTGTGATTTGGTTACCTGATTATGTTCTTGTTTTGTCTAGTTTAGTTTTGCCATGTTTTGTATTTTGCCATATTCCATTCCTGCAGTTAAATTCCGGTCCATGTTTTGCTTTTATCCCTGCATTGCACTTTGTCTGCCCCTGTCAGGTCTTCTGTCATGTGATTGCTCACAGCCCCAGTATTGTATGCCATACTTTTGGGTGATTTAATGGTTTCTGGGATTTCAAATATTCCTTCCAATCTCGTTTACTTCCTTCATCTTGCTTTTTCTATATTACTAACCAGTACTAACAGTTTGTTATTTTTGCTAAAGTTACCAACCTAACTGACTCTGTATGTAATACTAACTTACTAACGAGCACTTGGGATTGTATAGCTGCACCTTACTAATTGATTAACAAGTTCTCAGCATTCGCCCCGTTCTAGTCTCCGCCTCTTGCCTTCACTCAATTTACTTTGCTGTGTTTCTAGCATATTCTCTACACCTGTCTAGTCACTGTTCTGCCACTCACTCTGTGCATGTAGAAATCCCTAACTGGATCTGTTTGTTCTGTCTATCGGCTGTCTTGCGATCCCTGTCCGCGTTTTGGCTTTTGCCTATTTCATGTTTGCTCATGTTTGCTTCTTTTGTAATCAGTCTGACTTCCTGCACCTGTGTTTTGTTAAGCATGTGACTTCCCGTGAGTGTATATTAGGAGTCTTTTCACTGCACCTCCTTGTCAGGACATTTCTCTTGCTTACCTGTGCTGCTATCATCTTCGCCTTGTACTCATAGGGTTACTCTTCTGACTGGACCATCCGACTTACGATTTTTGGCTCTGCTTTTTGGTACTTTTTGCCCGACTACGAGTTTTGTGTTTGCTGCCCTGTTATCGGTTTGGATTACGCCCAATGGATTTTGGTTTTTGGTTCTCTGTCAAACCTGTGCCTGAACACAAGTTCTGTGATTGGTGCCCTGTTTACGCTTCTGGATCTCGCCCTTAGGATTCTGATTTTGGATTGTGGACATTGTACCATTGCCTGCTCTGTTGGGGGTCTCCCCCCTTCAGAAATGAAAAGCCTCCCTTTTTTTGGTACTCTCTGGTGCTCGCTTGTGGTTCCTATACGTAATGCTGACAGAAACATGATTTGGGGAACTTTCATGTTGTTTCTGACTGAATTCACAATTTTCCTGGGAAGTAATGGACAAGTTCAATGAAAACACAGAGGATATCATATAACCTGGAATCTGTGATGCGTGGCCACAGGCCTGAGAGTGTGCTGGCAAAGAATTGAGAAATTAGTGTGTGCGTATGCAATGATTTGAGTGGTGTGTGTGTGTGTATTGCTCTTCTACAGTTTTCCCCCATTGACAACCATACCTGTCCTTGAATCTTCGGGAAGTTCATCGCGAAACGTTTCCATAGTAACAGAGCGAAGGCAACTGGGGTGGGCACAAAGAGTGTGCGCGTGAGGCTGTGTGTGCCTGTACGTTTATGCAAGTGTGTGTGTGTGTGTGTGTGTGTAGGGTGAAAAAATTTGGGCACCCCTGGTTAAAATGTCTGTCACAATTAATCTCCAAGTGATTGAAAGCAAACCTGAACACTAAATCGCAACAAAGTTAAACATGACACATTTTATCACGCTTAAAAGCAAGAATAATTTTTATTTTTAACTTTTTACAATATAAAAATGATAATTTCAAAATAAAACAAGGAAAAAGGCCTTGTGTAAAAAGTTTGGGAATCCTGTCAGCTAGTACTTTGTAACTCCTCAGGCAGCTATAACAGCTTGCAAACGCTTCCTGTAGCCAGCTAAGTCTTGTTTTTGAAATTTTCGCCATTCTTCCTGACAGAACACCTCTAGCTCAGAAATATTCTTTGGTCTTCTTGAATTCACAGCATGTTTGAGGTCTCTCCACAGATTTTCAATAATATTCAAGTCTGAGGACTGTGATGGCCATTCCAAAACCTTCATCCATCTTTCCTGGAAGCACTTCATGGTGGATTTTGAGGTATCCTTCAGGTCATTGTCTTGCTGGAATACCCAATGTCTCTTCAACTTCAATTTCTGGACTGAGCTTTGAATATTAACCTCTAGAATACCTTGATATTTTGTGGAATCCATTCTTCCTTCCACCCGCACAATCTTGCCTGTGCCCCCAGCTGCAACACAACCCCAAAACATTACAGACTCACCTCCACGCTTAACAGTTGTTCTCTACAAATACTTCACCCTTTTTTCTTCAAACATACCTTCTTTAGTGTCCGCCAAAAAGTTCAATTTTGGTTTCGTCAGTCCAAAGCACATTGTTCCAATAGGTTTGAGGTTTCTCAAGATCTTCTTTTGCATACTTCAGATGCTTAATTTTGTGTTGAAGTCGTAGGAAAGGCTTCTTTCTGGCAACTCTGCCATGTAGGCCTTTGCTGTTTGCTGTATTGTCCTGTGAGCAACTAGACCTGTGTCTGCTACTCTTTTTTGCAGCTCTTTTGCAGTGATGTGTGGGTTCTTCTGAGCATTTCTCTCCAGATCTCGGGTCATTCTATCTGAAAATTTACTTGGTCTTCCAGATCTTGCCTTGACTTCAATTGCTGCATTTATTTTGCATTTTCTTGCGATGTTTCTGACTGTTGAAATGGGTAGGGGAGATGGGGGTTACTTCGGCCACAGGGTTAGGTTTGTCACCCCAGTTTTTATGCCCCCGCCCTAGAAAGAGGAAAGGGGGCATTATGTCGACACCATGTCTGTCCGTCATCCGTCTGTCATCCGTTAACTTTTCGTTTCCGTGGGATAACTATAGAATCCCTCGTCGAACTGATGCCATTTCTTAATGGCGTATTGGGAGTGGCTAGAGGAAGGTTCCTTTGGAAAACCAGCATCGTGCGATATCTAATATGGCCGCCATAGCAGCCATCTCAATATGCCCTTGATCACATACAGGTGGGGGCATATGCCACGCTCTGCGTTGCTCTTGTTTTCATTGCAAATGCTCTGACGGGAAAACAAAAATGTACAAATTATGTGACATACCAGCGATGTCATCTCTTGGAAAGAAGGACTTGTAGTGTCATGTAAGTGTTTTTGACTGAATTTTGACTCAAATTGTGAACTTTAAAGGTGACCTATTATGCTATTTTTCCAAATTTATATTTTGTTCTTTGACTCCCCTAGAATACTCCTGATCGCACAAAGTGAAAAAAGGGTACTTATTTCGCTCATACTTCCAACCTCAAAAAACCCTATTTGTAGTCCATAGTAGTCCCTGCCCGAAATGCCTCATTGGGGTGGCTCTTCTACTATGGTCCCCACTTCCCATGTGCCCACTTTCTTCAGAGAGCTAGATAGAGCTCCGGTTATGTCATGAACATAATACAGGTTTTACTGACCGTAAGTTCCATTTGCCTGAGCCGTTGCTTATGTGGAGCTAGTGAATCGATCACTTTTACAGGAAAGTATTTAATATTCAATCGATGGCAATGCAGAGAAATCATTTGGTATACCGGACACGTTATAGCCTGTGCGCTTCCCTATTGCTTTCACCGGTAGCATCAGAGAGCTTGCCCAGACACTGGAGATGTATCAGGCTGATGGATAAGTAAAAGCACCCAAAAACGCACCCCAAACTCTGCAAAACCTACGTCTGGTCTAACTGCAGCCCAACTCTGCAGACACATGCAGCACCTCTCCGTTTAGCTTCAACTGTAGTGGCTACAATCAGGCAACATTATGATGAAACTGTCACATTAATGCTTACCGAAGTAACACAAGCATACTGATCATAATTGCTGCATAAAAGTTAACCAGGAGCATTTTAATTAGAGCACGCAAACTAACATGCAGTAGCTGATAAGCAGTCATGACTTTGAATGTAATCTGTCGCACGATAACTTTGTTTCGCGTCCAGTGTGAAACCTTCTTAACGTTCCCATAATGCCTGTATTCACGTCTTTGCATTGACTTTGAATGTAGCGTCCGGTGTGAAAGCGGCTTGAAGTGCCCATAACGTGTGTGGTCGCATTTTTGCATTGACTTTGAATGTAATCAGTCGCGTGAAAAATCAGATTCGCTTCCGGTGTGAAAGCTGCTTAACGCACCCATAACGCATGTATTCGCGTCTTTGCATTGACTGTGAATGTAGGCTAATCTGTCCTGCGAAAAATTTGTTTTTTGTCCTATGTGAAAGCAGCTTTATGGATAGTATGCGACAGCTAGAGAGAGCTTGGTTATGTTATGAACATAATACAGGTTTTGCAGACTGTAAGTTCCGTTAGTGCGGACAAGTTGCTTATGTGGAGCTAGCGAATCGATCACTTCTAAAGGAAAGAATGACCTCTTTAATCCCTGCCGTTTTCGGCTTTTTACTAGCCACAACAATTGATAAAGGGGGATGAAATTATGTCAAGGTAATGCAGAGAAATCATTGGCAAACTGGTAGAGCTTCTGCGTTTTGCATTGCTTTCACGGTAGCACCAGAGAGCTTGCTCAGACCTTTGTGAAGTATCCAGCTGATTCCGGTCATGGATAAGTGAAGCGTTCACTAACTGTAGTGGCTACAATCGGGCAACGTTATGATGAAACTGCCGCATTGATGCTTACCGAAGTAACACAAACATACCGATCAGAATTACTGCATATAAGTTAACCAGGTGAGGAGCATTTTTAATTAGCACGGCACACAACCTAACATGCAATAGCTGGTAACGGAGCCATCATAAACACAGAGGCAAACCCTTGCAATACAGGTTTTACAGACAGCAAGTTCTGTTACTGTGAACAGTTGTACCAAGCATCCAAATTACAATCAAGTATTAAAAGTTAGCTTCAAATGAGGGTTATGTTCACACACCTTCTGTAGAATTTCCCCTGATATCACTCTTGCATATTTAGGACACAAACATTTGCAATAGTAACTTGGCTACGTTAGATGCTGTGCTACAGCCACAATCAACTGGCTATCATGTCAGGTTGGCTTATGCAGTAAAAGCAACTTACAGCTTCTATGTCTGTGAGTCACAGACAGTCGCGACAGATACAGGCTTTATCTTCAGATATTTTTTCAAAGACTGCGTTTGAGTCCAGCTGTTAGTGCTAACTATCGCTAGCAGTCCAGCTAGCAACCCGTAACACTTTAGCTTCACTTACATTATTTGCTGTTATATCATTACTTCCAGCTTGTGGCTCAGAGTGCTTGATCGATGCAACCGCTTCAGGTTTGAGAAGCAGCTGAACTGCTTATCCTGTGTCGAATTATGCTTTATTAACATAGCTTTCTTTGGTGAAATGCTGAGCACAATCAGCTAACGTTCCCTTTGGCCATGGCTGTTTGCTGCAAAAACAAACAAAAAAAAGCTACCTACTAACTTCTGGTGGCATCGTCTTTTGGAAGAGAAATATTTGTTTTTCTTCGCATCCAACAGTTAACGGACAAGCAGCTTTGGGAGAGATACTGACAAAATTTCATCTGAAATGATCTGTGGTACTTCTTTTGTATTTCCAAAAGTGTACACGCTACAAAGGCATAGTATGATCTGCCGTTGTTAGTGCCTGCTAGAATAGTTTCCCGTGTGGGCAGGTCCAGCGCAGTGGTTGGCTTTGGCTAGGTCTGCAATAATTGGACGGCACAACCTGACGTCAGGTTTTGCCCAGATCTCGTGAAGATCTCGGGAGGAGCTGTTTAGAGAGGAAATGGTGCTCACGAAATCACGTTCTTGGATTACAGCAAATCCCCTGTATCTTATGTGTAGAAACTTTTCAGTGGTTGAGCATGGACAACCAACATTATAACATTACTAATATGTATTAAAAGAAGGATCAGCATAAAAGGTCCCCTTTAAGTTTCTGAAAGAAATGTGTCTAGCTTCTTTATAGCAAAAATTTCCACGGTGTTTTTACTGTTTCCTAAATGTATGTGACTAGTGTTATTAAGAACACATAAGATCAAGGCCTGCTGCAATCATGAGATGAGAGATGCGGCCTGATTTCCAAAATGGGAGCATGGGGCTACACTGGCCAAGAAGCATGGAGTTAGTTTGTCAGGGTGCTGAGGTTGCAACACTGATAGGTCCTGTGTTAGGCCGATATTAAAATATTCCAAAGTCAAATATAGGAGCCGATTTATAGTTTTTCAGACACCCATAGTGTGTCAATAATTCTAATATTTGCATTTATTTTATGTTTATGATCGAGGACCCATTAGGGCCTTTGTTTGGAGAACACAAGTCTGTATGTGTAAGGGTTTGCTCCTTGCTGCCTCTCCGCTTTCGGATTCTTTCACCTCCACCTTAATGGGCCAGAGGAGGTGTGGGAGCCACTTTTTTAATTTGGTTAGGGGTGTGGTTTTATTATGTTGAACGCCAATGTCAATGGAGCAATTGGTATAATATGGGACAGGTGTCTGCAATCATGCGTGAAGGAGTCAGAGCCAAACTGTTTTCGACTGTGTGAAGACGTGTTATGTGGTTGGAATGTAAGTGGACAAACGTTCCTGTGACTTTGTGAGCACTATGAGTACCGGTTTATGTTGGATATAGTTAATAAATGGATTGGCATATCCAACGTTAAAAGCTATTGTTTGGAAATTCTGTTTGTTTTAGAGTTTTTCACACGCGTCTAAACTCGCTCTCATTCACCGCCCTCGGAGCCTTGTTTTAATTAGTAAAATAGGCTCTACAGGTGGGGCCCATTAAAGTGGAGGTGTTGGTAGCGTATTTAGGGTTGGCAGGTGCCAGCCTTGGGGCCTTTGCATTTCATTCGGTTCCTTTGTCAGTGGGAATGTTTGCTGCTCCTCTTTGGTGCCGTGGTCCTTACTCATCACCCAGAGGTGGAGAGGAGAGGGTCCAGTGCTTCTCATGCAAAGGGTGGGCACATGAGGACTGTGCAAATGTCAGTGGGCTCGCCTACATATGTCATAACTGCAACTCTGATGGTGATTATGCGTAAATCATAGCTTGTGTTGGTTCTTTGTACAAATAAAACAGTTCTCGCCATTTCTGTTATGAGAATTTTGGACTGTCTTTTTCAGCTTCAGTTGATTGCCACTATAATTTTACCCCACCCATCTGACGAAGTAACCCCGGGTATGGGGTTACTTCGGCATGTTTGTGATATATCGAAAATTGCATATTGTGACGTAAATATATGTCATATTGAGGTTGTATCAATACAAGTTCTGCAGGCGACATTCTGCTTTACACATATACCGTAAAGTTATTTCTCTAAGTTTTAGCAATAAAGAGTTATGGAGCCAAATACAAAATCATGACTAGGTAACCCCGGTCTCCCCTACTTTAAAACATTGTGAGAGTTTTTTGTAGCCCTCTCCTTTTTAATGGATGTGAATTATCTTGATTTTGACATCCTTGAACAACTATTTAGAGGAACAAATGCTTTTTAACACCAGACAACAGCCACCACAGTCGGGATACTTTGGAAGGCATGGAGTTACTTCAGAATATATAGTTCAACCCTGGAATTACATTCACCCGACGCATTGAAGCCCAAACGAGTAAATCACCTGTGTCTGGGCCATAGTAATCATCTTCTTAAAAGGTGACAAAGAATAATCATAAAGGGTATAATAAAATAAAAATAAAAATGATTAAATAAATAATAATAAAATAAAAAGAAACCTTGCTTTTAAATTTGCAGAAAGGTGTCATGTTTAAGTTTGAAAGCAAACCTGAACATTAAATGCAACAATCACTTGGAGATTAATTGTAACAGACATTGAAACCAGGGGTGCCCAAATTTCTGCACCCCGCTGTGTGTGTATGTGTGTGTGCTTGTCTATGCATGTATGCGACGGTGTGTGTGCGTGTGTGTGTGTGTGTGTGTGTGTGCGCAACGTTAAAGGCAGCCTTGTCACTTTCTGTAAGAGGAAGCTTTGCCACGTCTCACACACTCAGCCTGAGGTTCTGCAGGAGAGAACAGGTGTGTCTCATGTTATGGAGGTTAAGTGAGGATCGAGGAACTTGTTTTGTGTTAAAGCAGGATAAATAACACCCACAGTGCAGCCGTTTATACAGGAATTGCAAAATAAGCTGTGAGACACAGAATTTCTTCATTAGTTTCCTATATTACATTCACCATAGTCACAGTAATGATGTTCACATTTATGATGTTGATGAATAGATGACAATATTGATGAGTATGATGATGATGATGATGATGGTGATTGAGATAATGAATGATGGATCCATTGAAATAAGATTAAACACTTTACCGAAGCGGAGTCCGCTTGTGAAAAGGCGTAATGAGTTAGACGTGGTAATTAACCTTCCTGGCAGTGCTGAACAGTTAGGATCAGGAAGTATTCTGCTCATCGTCTGGGTAAACAGAGAAGTTTGTCTCGCACTCATTGGAGCTAAACTATAATTATCAAGACACCCCACAGGATATCAAGAGAACAATTCCCGGAGTTTGTTTTGGAAAAAAGTTTAGAAGTGCCCTGTGAATATTTCATGAGCTCTGTGTTTGAGTTCGTGAATGAGCTCAAATTGATTCATGACTTTTTAATGTTGTCCAGGGCAAGTGCTAACATCTAGAATAATATTATGCCTTAATAAGCTTTTTGCACACGGTTTTGTATTAAAATAACAACATCGTAAGGTGATGATGAATAGCATTTTTTTGTAAAAATCTACTAAAAGATCGCATGAACTGGCATTTATTAACAGTTATTAACGGTGTGCAAATAAATGAAGACTGAACAAAGTTTAACCTGCCATACCTTAATGCTCAGCTGATACATTAAATTATGTATTAGTTAATGATTATTTATAAATTTGCAAAGTGTGGGGAAAGCAAAATCTCTTTACTATCAACAATTTAATTTTTTTTGTTTTTTAATTATTAATTAAGTAGCCTATTTGTATGCAATGTTATCAGAAATTAAGGATTTACCGTGTGGTCAGTAACAATTACAATAATTACTGTCTATTCATGCGGGCCTTGCTCCAAAGTGTTCCTTTTTTTGTGGGAAACTTGCAGTGACACATGCAGGCAGGACTGTAAGTATTCGCACAGTCACACAATTTGGTTTAAAATGGCCCTCTTCACTCTACATAGATAAATACCACTACCCACCACCACCTTCAGTTTGAGTACAATCCGATCCGCACTGAGTAAATGGAGCCGGGCATCAAATGCTCATAAGTTTCATTACTGTCCAAATTCTTACATACCTGTCTGCATAAGCACACACAAAAACATTTTAATTGATTTAAATTGAGCCCTGGAGGAGGGATATGGGTCTGATTACAGATTAATTGGATTCACTCTGTTGCAGAGTCATTTATCCAAACAGATTTTTCCCCCTCACTGGGTAAAATGATCAGAGGAAGAGAGGAGAAATGATCTCGAACAGGTTTGAGTGGGCGTGGATGGAGCTCCTGAACAGATGGATTTCAAAGGGGGGGAGAGAGAGAGAGAGAGAGGCCAACATGGAGAGAAAAGGGGAAGAGTGACGGATAGCATAAAGGAGGGATGAGAGATGAAGGGGCACAAAGAGATGTAAAGATGGAGGGAGGGAGAGGGAGAAGAGAAAGCAGACTGATTTTGAGAGGAGAAAAAAGCGATGTAGGAAAGAGGGAGGGGAAAAAACAGAACTAAGATGAAAGGTAAGGCATGTTGGTTTGAACAGGCCAATCAGGGCTTGACACATACAGGCAGATCTGCAAAGTTCCCACAATCCCCCGCTGTCTCGAGCGCAGGATGATGGGTCTGTTACGTTCGAACCTGTATTCACACTGAAGGGTACAGTGGTACTTTCTAGAATATTCCCTTCAACATTCAAAGTCCTTTTCCCCGCATTCAAAAAAGGTTATTAGATGGTGACATCAGTCAAGAATATTATATCCACACTGACAACCCCAATTCCAAAAAAGTTGGGATTCTGTGTAAAATGTAAATAAAAACAGAATGCAATGATTTGCAAACTGACATTTTATTCACAATAGAACTTCAGATGTTTCACCCTAATCAGTAAAACGCGGGTCAGAAATGACCCTGTGCATGAAAAAACATTCATTTTCTTTACAAATCTCAATCTATCGATCACATTTTTTTTAAATTTTTTTTTGTGAACCAAATTTAGTTTTTTACGGGTTGTAAAAAATTTTTAGGATCACTTGAGCGGTTTTCATGCAGTAATAAAATTGTCAACCGGGTCAGTACTGACCCAAGCGAATGTTGTCACTCATTTCATGCTGAAATTCTTATTTTGTCAGCTAATATTGGTTTTCTTCGGGATTGTAAAGATGTGAACCATGGCAAGTAAAAGAACAAGATATAGAACCCAAAATAATAGTCATTCTTTATCTAACTGCCCTTGCAGTTATAAAGCCATTCGTGTCAATCAGTTACTATTGATTCATATTCAGTGGATATTATCTTGCTTATTACCTCATTTCATTCAAGCTGAGTTATTGAAAGGATTGCTGAAATATTTTTAGAAAAACAAACTTTTTGTTTACCTTATAGAAATGGTAATTTTCATACAATGGTTTGACTGGTATAACGTGCCAAAATCAGTCAAAATCGTTACTTTACGTTACTTAAAAAAGAAACTTCTTTTATATTTAGTGTATAATTTCATTATTAGTGCGCCAAGCATGAAAGTCTCAACAAGATTGTAATTTCAATGTTTGAGTTATTAAGGAAAACACATTTTCAGTTTTATTCTTTTCTACATATACAGAGAAATGTGAAACTTCCACATGGTTTTAATCCCATTTATTTTAGGCATTCATAAAAGTAGAGAGGTTATCCTTTAAAATGAGCTATTGATCATTAAAATAGGAGCAGTATTAGATTTTTTGTAAATTTTAAAAAATTTGGGTCAGTTCTGACCCACGTTTTACACCAACGTAAGTTTTTAGGTTTGACTGATGAGGGTTTAAGTGAGACATTTTACCAGCAAAGTAAATTGCGTGAAGGCAAGGGGCAGAGACTAGAGCAGTGCAAGTGCTGAGAGCTGAGGGCTAAAGGCCCAGTCACACAGCGAAAACGCATGAATTACGCATGAATTACGCACAGATTTTCGTTTCTGCGCGGAGCGTACGTCGTATGCGTAATTCGTAGGTGGAACGAACGTGGACTGTCAGTGATTGTAAGTGGATGTGCGTCGAAGGCGGTTTGTGCGTGATTTTGAGTTTTGAACGGTTCAAAAATTTTCCGACGCACAACTGTGCGTTGGTGTGCGTAATTCATGAGTCGGCATGCGTAGTTTATGCGTCGAGTATGAGTAACTATGCGCGGGACACTCGTCGGCCGTCAGTGCTTATGCGTCAGAACTGGTTTGAATCCGCGCACGTCCACGTCCGTCCACTGATGCCCCACGTTCATATCACGCATGAAACGCGCATGTATCACGTTCATTCCACTGACATCCACTGACAATACGTGAAGCGTTCGTGTTTGGACGTGCTCCATCGGTGATTCATGCGTCGGGCGTGCGTCGAATGTTCGTGGAATACTGCACCGTGTTTGCTAGTATGCGTCGACATGCGCGATATGTCAGTGATTGTAAGTGATACATGCGTGGTTCATGCGTGATTCATGCGTGATTCGTCCGAGATTTCTACCCCCGACACCCCGAAAAATTGGTCAATTTCTCAACGCACAAGCACGCACAAACCCAATCTGTGCGTGATTTGTGAGTGATTCGTACGTGATCGGCTGTGTGACTGGGCCTTTACAATGTTAGTCTTGGTTAGTAAGTTTAACTCAAACAACAAACTGTTAGTATTGTTAGTAATATAGAAAAGCAAAGTGAAGGAAGTAAACGAGATTGGAAGGAATGTTTGAAATCCCAGAAGCCATCACCCGAAAGCGTGGCACACAATACTGGGGCAGTGAGCGATCACATGACAAAAGACCAGACAGGGGGAGACAAAGTGCAATGCATGCTATGACACAAAACATGGACCGGAATACGACTGCAGGAGTGGAATATGGAAAACAGTCAGAGACAAAGCAAAAATAAAACATGGCATTGAATCCCAAAACACAATGCAAATCATGGTTAGGCAAAGCAGAATAATAAAGACATGGCAAACAAGGCAGAATCACAACAAAAACATGGTCAGGCAGATCAGGATCATAATTCAGTGCTCAAAGGGTTAAGTGTTACCTTTTCCATTTCTCAGACTGACCAAGAACTGAAGCACAAACCCCACATCTGTTCCAGTTTTGATCAGGCATAGAGGAGGACTCCAGCTCAGGCCTGGCAGAGCATCACAGGGGCATATGCCCACTGTCTGCTTATCCGTGGCCAGGGGTCACACACCTGCAACACCGTCACAACCGAGTACTAAATAGGACAGATTTATCTCACATTTTACCTGGTCTCAGCATGTTCTGCTCTAAAATGAGGGACGATGTACCAAAAGAGCAGTAATTCCGACAGGGATCGTCCAGCACGGGTGTAACTACCATCATGATAAAACTATCTCGGCATTTTACAGGAAACTGCACCTCGGCAAAGTGTATTTGAGTGGAAAGAGAAGTGTCTAAAACACACAGTTTTATAAATTTTATTTTGGTAACGATCCAATGTTACGCATTTTAAAACCAGCAAGTCTTCAAATCGGCGTCAATACTGGGGGTAAGACATTTTTACTTGGGGACTCTAGGGCTGCATTTGGAATGCATACTTGTGCACCCGCTCACTCACTCTCTATACTGTTTTCAGTGTAGAACATTAACTACACAGTGCCCTATATAGTGGGGAAAGTGTGCGTTTCGAAGGCATTATTCAATCAAACGCCAGAGCCCTGGTGCTTATGGCGTCAGCTATTCTCTTTCGTGACATTGGTTGTTCTCTTTCCTTTCATCTGGGCCATGGAGTTGTTCCAGCTGTTTTTATTTAAGCTAGCCTGATAAACTCAAACAATTTATCAACTGAGCAACCAAGAGAAATACATGACCTAAAATTACAAATGATAATGAAAAGGTGAATTACTTTTGCCAAATTTATATAATTGATGTGGCATTGTAAATCCAAAACTTCCACTGACTTTGCAGCATTTATTTTCGCTGTCCTTCGGATTGTCACACAGCTGTGCAACTTGCCTTACAGCACCCTTTAGCCGTGACTACATTCAGAATAAAGAACGGATTCTCGCAGCCACGCAAACTAATTTACGCAAATCTGTGCTGCTTAACGAGCAGCGCAAGCGCTGAAATTATGAAGACATATTGATATTTTATGTCGTCATTTATGCGCAGAAGAAGACGCCTTATAACTTTATGGTGCAATGCATAACAATGCTATCAAAAGTAAATTAGACTGTCAGTTTTTACAAACTAGTCTGAGTAATTGTGGCTAATTGGGAAATGTAAACTGCGAGAAGTTTAGGTTATTAAGTATTTTTTAAACGTGAGGTTTCCAAAGATCAAATTCAAAATCGGAAGATTCTCCATGTAAAAATGTCTGCCCCCTGATATTGAAGACAATTTGAAGACTCGCTGATTTAGAAATGCGTTGCACTGGATTATTATCAAATAAAAATATGCGTTTTAGACACTTCAAAAATTCTACTTTCCACTGAAACATACATTGCCAAAGTGCGGTCTCCTCATTTAACCTGATATAACATAACATAACATAAATGGCAAGAACAGGCCTTTCAGCCCAACTACGCACGCCAGTTTCTTTATACCATTGTGAATGTATCCCTTCAGATACTCAATGACTCAGTGGTATCTAGCTTTAAGTCAAGCCTGCTCTTGAAAACCCCCAAGGTCTCTGCCTCAACAATATGGTCAGGCAAGCTATTCCACATTGAAATTATTCTTTGGGTGAAGAAATATTTCCGAATATAAATGCTAAATTTACCTTTGGTCAACTTCAATTTGTGTCCCCGAGTTCTACTCACAACACTTGGTCGAAGGAATCCTACATTTGTTAATCCCTTTAACATATTTAAAGACCTCAATCAAATCACCCCTGAGTCTCCTATTCCTAAGACTATAGCGATTAAGGATCTTCAGCCTCTTCTCATAGCTTCCATCTTTTATACTTGGAATAAGCTTAGTGGCTCTTCTCTGAACTTTCTCTAGAGCCTCTATATCTTTCTAAAAGTATGGTCCCCAGAACTGTACACAATACTCCAGATGTGGTCTGACGAATGTGTTGTACAATAGAAGCATCACCTCCTTAGATTTGTACTCAACACTTTTGGCAATGTATCCCTGCATCTGATTGGCTTTTTTAACTGCTACGGCACAATGGCTAGAGCCTGTGAGGGTTTGGTCAAGAATCACTCCCAGATCTTTCTGGTGTACAGCACATTCCAGTTTTAGACCTCCCATGAAGTAATCCAGTCTAATGTTTTTATTACCTTTTTGTACAACGTTACATTTTGCTACCTTAAATTTCATTTGCCACATTACTGCCCAATTCTGGATTCTATCCAAATGATCCTGAATCACTTTAGTGGGCCTGAAACTATTTGCCAAACCCCCCAATTTAGTATCATCTGCAAATTTAACCAATCTGCTCACAATATTACTATCAAGGTCATTAATATAGATGAGGGACAGCAGGGGCCCCAACTCCGATCCTTGGGGGACACCACTCCCCACCATACCTAGCTCAGATGAGATACCACTGACCACCACTCTTTGTGTTTTGTCCTGTAACCAGTTTTGAATCCACTCCAGAATACCTCCTGTAACTCCAATGGAGCTCAATTTAAAAATTAGTCTCTTATGCGGTGCTGTACCGATATTCACTGGCTCTTATGAATCCCAATGGGCTGAATTGGAGCCAAAACAGCATATTGTTTCTCAGTCTTAATACAGCAAAAAATTGTTTTATTTTATCATAGGAATTATAATCATTTAACTGAATATATTTGGTACAGATACAGTGCAGCGTTATTGAAAACAACGTATTACTTTCTCAATTAGGCAGCCAATAAACAACTGTATCTGAATCAAAACTCTTACTTCGGTTTGCATGAATAATATCATTGTGAGATGAGGGATGAGGCAGATTGGGCTTCATTATATAACATGGCCCTGCATCAGGCGCATTATGTGGTTATATACGCATGAACCTAGATGAAAGAGGGCAGTGGGGTTCATGTCTACGGTATTTAAAACAGAGGCCTGCCATAGGTCGGACACGTGTTCTACCTTCAAACGTAGGCGAGCGATTGGTGGAACAGATGTTCCAACTCCAGCATGAGTGGCATGTGCAGAACAGCACAGAATGTCCTGGTGGAGAAACATCTCTGGGAGAAGAAATGTTATCTGAGCAGGAGAGGAAGAGAGGAGTTGGCGCGTGCTGCGCACACACACACGCACACTCTCTAACGCACTCAAAACGCGTGCACACACACACACACACACATATGCACACTATCTAACGCAGTCTAAACGCACACACACAACATATGCACACTCTCTAACGTACTCTAAACGCACAAACACACATGCACACTCTCTAACGCACTATAAACGCACACATACACACATGCACAATCTCTAACGCACTCTAAACGCACACACACACACACATGCACATTCTCTAATGCACCCTAAACACACACACACATATGCACACTTTCTAACGCACTCTAAACGCACACACACACAAAGATACATGCACACTCTCTAACACACTCTAAACACATAGACACATATGCACACTTTCGAATGCACTCTAAACGCACACACACACACACACTCTCTCTCTCTCTAACACAATCTAAACGCACACACACACACTCTCTGACACACTCAAAACACACACAGAGACACACACATACAGCGCACTCTAAACGCACACACACTCTAAACGCACACATACACGCACACACTAATGCTCAAAGGGGTCTATTCTCCCATTAGCGCGTAAGTCCCTTTTTATGCGATTCGAGTTAAGCGCTTTTGAGTTACGCGTATTCTCCCCTACTCGCTTCGATCACGCCCACAGCGCTTAACTTCAGAATGTAGGCGGCCTTATGAAAGAGGTGTGACTAATGCAAAAGAGAGGCAGACTGTTCAAAGCTCATTGATTGTTGCTATCGGGAAAACATGGAAAAAGGATTTTCTGATTAACCATGAAAATGCATTTGAGGTCCATGGAAAACGCAAACCAGACTTTAAATTTGAATATCGTCGGCCTGCTGATAAAACCTGGTATCTCCAAACTGATATGAAACGAAACCTCGTATGTCCACTATTCTTACATGCAAAATTAAACATTTTTTATTTTAAACTATATTTATCTATTTTAATTATTTTATTATTATTATTTAATTTTATATTTATTTTTCATTTTCCTGTGAAGTTTGTCATTTTGAAGATACAAGGTTTTATATGCCGCTGTAATAGTAGGCCTATGTATGTCTGTACCAATTACAAGAAGTAATTCAGACATCTCTTTTTTTTATCCCTGCCGCGCGATTAGCGCGAAGCGGGGGATATAGCATTGGGCTCCGTCCGTCCGTACTGACACATAAAATTGCGGCGGCGGGGGATATTGCCATGTTAGTGGCAAACACTTGTTATTTCTTACTCTAGCCACCATGGCATTAAAGCCATGCAAACAAACAAATTACTGCGATAATGAAATAATAAAGAATTTAGCGCTTCTCAACCAGCGCAATCAGATCACTGAAAATACACCAGCCTGTTGGTTCCGTGGAAGACAGGGAAGAACACAAAGGGAACATTCTAGTCATCCAAAAAAGACAATCAAAGACAGTTTATATGATCTCATTCAGATATTGCGCACCTGAAATCTCAAACTACTCCGATGTCAGGTTTGCAACTAAAGGACATGGAAACGCTTTAACAAGGATTCTTACCCCCTCTCCCCGCCCCGAAACCGCCTCAGCAATGACGGAATTCCATATCCGTAGCCTATTATGTCCTATTTGATTTGAGCGACACATTCACTTGAACTTGTGCCGAATACTTAATTATAATCAATTATCCCATTTACTGATAATGATTCTTCCCATTCTTTATGGGCTAAAATTGATTAACAGATGGGTAGTGCTTTGGTATTGGCCAGCGTAGGGCTCAATCTAGAGTAGCCTATTTAATAATATCTGTATTCACACATTATAATACAGTATTATCAATGGTAAAAAATAAAGAAAATACAAAGACACAAGTTAGTTAATACAGATATACTCAATTAGAAAATCAATCTCTTCACTCATGATAATATCACAACTTTTTAGATTATCACGAACATATAGGGCAGTCGCATTTGTTAATAGAACATGAAGACAATGATGGCGACGTCGAGCCAAAACCAAATTTCACAGATGTTGGTGTTGTTTGGCAAGCGAGCACTGAAGGCTGATCAGAGGAATTAAGCCGCGAATCGTTCTGGATGTGGCTTCGGTGGGGAGAAGTAAGCGCAGTATCCCCGATTTAAAGCATAAATTGATATGGAATCAGGTAGACACCAGATGCGGGGAGATGGGAATGAGGATTTTATTCAAAACAAAACAAAACAGGCACGAGGGCCAACGAAAAACTTGGCCCAAAAGGGTTGCAAAAGACAAACTAAGGTACGCTACACAGAGCTGGGAAACTAAATAGCAAAAAACGGCAAGAACAAAAAACCACTGGAAACTCCAGGCAGAAATTCAAGAACGAAAATAAACCACAAGACTAGGGCTATGTACACAGGGACTATGAACAAAACTTGGAACCATGAACGAGGACTTGAAAGCATGAACATGAGCGACAAAACATGCAAACATGAGCTAGAACTTGAGACACTGTCTGCCAGCCAACTTCCACCGCATCCAGATAAAGGCTTAGAAATCATGGCACATGAGGGGCAACACCTGGAGAAAGAGAAACAAGAGGCATGGCAAGATCATGACATGGACAAAGATTGGTTGACAAGACTTGCTCATTAAGAGAATGAGCGTGCTCAGCTTAAGTACCAATTAAGTATGCAGTTTGGAAGCAAGCATGAATGTTAAGAACAGAAAAGCACAGCAAGACTTGAAATAGTAAAGCAGGAATCATGACAACAAACTCCCTGTCTAAATTAGTAGTATTAGTAATGTGCCTATCTAAGAATTACACCACCCAGTGAATGTTAGTAAATGTTAGTAACTTAAAAACAGTTAATTGTCAATTAAGCTTAGAGAGCCCCGAATCAGCACAGCACAGAAGGAAGAGGGAAATACCAAAGCCAACCAGAGCTCTGAAATGTGCAACAACGAAGGCATGGGGCGGAACGCAAACAAGCGGTGGAGTGGCTTGGCAGACCTGGCAAAAACATGGAAAAGTAAAAACGTGGACAAGGAATGTGAAACATGAAATGTAAAATCCTGAAACAAGAAACTGTTAAAACTGTGACATGAACTATGAAACTTGAACTATGAACTATGGAACATGAAACTGTTAAAACCATAAGTAATACTGTTCTGGCCAAAGGCCAGAACCCCGGAACACAACAATAAATGGAGAGATGCGGGGCGCTGTAAAAGCCAGGCTCGCTGCACACCGGTGAAGTGTACACGCAACCAGTGGCGGCTCGTGAATTGGCAACAGGGGAAGCTCAAACAATCCCTTAAAGTTAATGATTGTTCATGACCTGTTTTCAATCATCCATTTAAATTACAATAACAGAAACTCCAAAAACTCAACATTATCTGATGCGGCCAGTTTTCATTAATAACGCATACCTGTCAACTCTCTCGCATTCGGCATGAGTTTAAGTGACATTTTTACGTTCCTCTGCTGTAGACAGCAATTATTCTATCAACGCGTATGTAAGAGATTTTCGTGTGGAATTTAAGTACTTGTGCATGGAGGAGTTTGAAGCAATGGAATTGCATAAAGACGTTTCAAATATTCTTATTTAATTTAAACGATCGTGAAACAAATGCATTGCTTCCAAACCCCAACCCCTGAGTAAATAAAACCTTGAGAAAAGTCTGGAGTCATAATCAGTATGCGTTATAAATGAAAATTGGCCACATCTGATAATGTAGAGAGTTTTCGGGGTTTCTGTTATGGTAATTAAAATGAATGATTGAAAACAGGTCATGACCAGTCATTAATTTTAAGGGATCGTTTGAGCTTCCCCTATCGCTAGTTCACGAGCCCCCGCTGCACGCAACAGGTGGTGGGCAACCATCATCCACTGTGCATTTCACTGGATGCCATCCCCTCCTCCTGAGCATTCTTTCTGCAGTGGAAGTGCATGGAAAAGAACTTGGAGCGTCAACGAACTGCATCAGACACCTTGATACAGACACCTGTGATATCTATATGACATCACCAGCCACTCTCTGGAACGACCTAGATGCCAGGAGCGACAGCGCACTTCTGACGTTGATGACCACGGGTCTGTTTTGTGGATAATTGCTGCGGCTGGATAGCTGTTCATCCAGAAGTCGGCAAAGATAGATGATTGCCTCATGCATGGTCCAGACGAAAGCGCTGGATGCACTCGATGTTTGTTAGTTCCAGGATGTCCAAACGAAGCCGGTATGTGCGTATTCGTCTTCGAGCTCGACGCGCTCCTCTTACTCTTTCCCAATCACGCAAGAGTGCAAGCAAATGCAGAACTGGCATTTTGGTTTTAGATTTTGAGGGCATGGTTGAATGATGGTCTTATGTATACTCGTATTCATTAATTGTTTTGCGTTTGTAATTGAACTGATTGGAGAAGAGGCTGATGCGTAATATTATGTGATAATTTCGTTTGATAAATTATTATGGCTTTGAGAAATGTAGTTTAGAAATAAGGAAGAACTATCGAATATTAAATGTCTCAACCTTTACCATGTTAACTAAAATTAAATTATTGTTTAAATTCAGCCTATAACCGACATCAATCGCAATATTCCAGTTCGCCTTATGTTGGCGCTTGACCTTAATACAGCCCTCAAAAGCGCTTAACAGAAAAAGTGCATAAGCCAAGGGGAGAATACGTGTGAGTGTTATTTGCCTGAGAAACGCCCGGAAACGCCCCGATTTTGACCTTGCTCCGCCTAAAGCGCTTAACTGCCTTCGGGGCGCGTAATGCACAGACTTAAGTTGAGGGGAGAATACGCGTCAGCTGAAAAGCGCGTAGCTAGCGCTTTTTTCGACTTGCGCGCATGGGAGAATAGACCCCTAAATGCACAGACACACACACACACACACACACACACACACACACATATGCACTCTGTCAAACACACTCTAAAAGCACACACACACGCATACACACCAGGGTTATTATAGTTAACGAAAACTAAGACTAAAACTAAAACTAGCTGTGAAAAAATAATTTAGTTAACTGAAATAAAAATAAAAATGTCAATTTTTTAAAAAAACAAAAACTAAATAAAAACTACAATGGACAATACAAAACTAATTAAAACTAAACTGAATTGCAGATAAAATTAGTTTCGTTTTCGTTGATAGTTTCGTTTTCTCCCTCGATTACTGTCCTGTTCAGTCAGAGTTAGCTGGTTGCTTCCAGAGGGGGGAAGCATAGCGGCTATTAGCTTCTGTAGTTGCTGCATGCGTCAGCCGAAGATAATGCTTCAAACGCATAATTCAGCCAAAAGGGTCTAGCTGCAAACGCACATAGGAGTGGAGCTCCACTACTTCTCTAATTCAGCGTAGTCATAAGGGCTCACAGTCCATTGGGGCCCTCAAAACCCACAGTAGACGCCATGACAAAATTATTTTGCATAGATTTACCAAAGAGTTTAAACAAAGCCATTAAGGCATGCAATATTGATGAAATGCATTTCAGTAACCCCCTTCTTTAAAAATGGTTCAATCCATGCTTCAAGCTCGTATTGTAAAATTGTCTGTGTGTTTTTGCTGGCGTGGTCGCGAACTAAGGCAGCAAACAGGGATCACCGTCCTTGCGAATATGATGTCCAAGAGCAAACAAACAAACGCACACAAATCTGGACGCCAGAAAACACTAGAGAGAGGACAGGAAGAGCAAAGCAGGGGTCCAGAACATTACAAAATTCTTTTCAAAGAGAGGTGAGAGAATTAAACTAGCTTGCTATGTTAGCTGTTCAGGCTGGCTATTCAGCTGCTAACGTGACGTTAAAGTAACATGCAGTCAGCTGAGTAAATAATCGCCTGACTAGAATGACATTACTCAGTTATTAACGGTATCATCTACAGAAAAGATCGGTAAGGTTATCATTCGCCAGCCATCATCATATGCCGTCAAAAAATTTGGTAGCAGCAGCCTGGGACACGTTCCTCCGTTCTTATGAGTGGTTACTGCATACTCAGTTCTCTCTTGCTGTAATTGACTGTACACGCTCGGTTTGGCTAGGGAACTACATGTAGTCAGGGCGGTAACCTTAGGTGTAACTTAAATAATCGCTTGTCAAGGCTGACATTACTTATACCTTAATTGTTTCCTAAAACTAAACTGCTACTTTAGCCTGTTGGCGTAAGTCTTGCTCACGTGGGGGGTAATTTTACAGAGCTTGCCCTCCTCCTAACAATAGCAAAATTAAGCTGGGTACTTAGAGCTATGGTGCTGAGAGGCCCATTTAGATCCTGTTTATTCCAAGACTCGGTAGGTTAGTTCTTCATCAGTTGTTCCATGGAACATAACCATAAATGTTTACGAAAGTGATATGAAATGGAACAATTAAACCTTTATGCACTGCTACTTCAGAATCAGCTGTAGTCACTTCATCTGAACCTGACCCAGCAATAGATCCTCACCACCAGCAGTCTGAATATGTTTTTGATGGTGAGTAAATTAGTGAATAAGACAACTAGTAATTCATAATTCACCTATTGATACTCTCTTTGAGTGGTTAATTTTAAAAAAGGAAAAATTGGGTGTATTGCATTAGGCACTGTCAAGAACACTGAGAAACAGAAAAATAATGAATAACATCATGATATATTGTCGTTAAAGAGTGGCAATGAAAAGTCGGGGGCGGGGGCCCACACCGATATTCTGTCAGGGGCCCCAGAATTCCAAGCAACTGCCTTGTGCACATTCAGTGAAGAGGATGGTTAGCTCTCAAACATGGCAAAAGCTGCGGAAATAACTGAGCATGAATGACTGTATGGGGTGAGATGGATGGGAAATTTTTTCCCCCAGTTATATTAGTATCATCAGTGTCACATGTTAAAAAAAGATGATGGTTAAAGAATGCAGGATTAATAAAGGACTTGGTAAAAACATATTTGCTGTCATACATTCTTTTATCATTGTCAGCTTCTACAAATTAAGGCCTTCCTCCTAATAGCTGAAAAACTAAAACTAAGACTAAAACTAAATAAAAACTAAACTGAAACTAGTGAATTCCTCAAAATAAAAACTAAACTAAAACTGCTTAATCACTCGTTCAGCTAACTAAAACTAAACTGAAATAAAAAAGCAATCTGTAAAACTAAATAAAAATAAAAACTAATGAAAATTTCAAAACTATAATAACCTTGATACACACACACATACGCACTCTCTCGAACACACTCTAAACACACACACACATACGCACACTCTATATCACACTATAAACACACACACACACAATAATAAGCACCAATCCCACACACGTGTGCGCGCATGCACACATACACACACACACAAACATGCACTGACAGGTACAAACACCACACATACATACACAGAAAGACACAAAAACAAACACACACACACATACACACAAACACACGCATACACTGTCAGTATATACTAAACACAGATGTATATAGTCTAAACAAACACACATATGCTCTAACACACACTCACACAGTCAGAATGTATGAAACCCAGATGTACTTGCTCTAAACACAAACTGAGACACACACACGTGCACATGCGCGAGCAAACAAAGTCAGCATGCACTCAACTGAGTTGAACACGCTCTGAATACTCAATCTGACACACACATTAACACAGCTGGCTGATGCACATTTAGACCTTAGAATTACATGTTTCTAACAAACATTTTACAACGTTTTGAGGAATTTGCTTGGAAAGTTTGGCTGCTCACTGTAAAATTAGGGAACTGGGACTAAGCAATTCTGATCTGAACCCAATTCAACAAATGAATTGAATACCCATACTTAATCATTGGATAGAACTATTAATTACCAATAATGTGCAATAGTTAACTCAATTTTGGCCAAAATGTCAGTTCGAGCCCTATGATTAGGTTGCAATTTGTATATACTCAAAACACACACACACATACGAGCACATACACACACACTCACACACAGTCAGAAGAGCCATTGTGATCAGTCAAACAGCCTTAATGGCTGGGTAATTCTGAGACAGAAACTCACAGTTGCTGCTCGACTCTAAACCCATGTGAAAGAGCTGTGATGAGGATTCTGGGGATGAAGAGGAGGTTGCTGCAGGTGAAGAGGAGGCTGCTGCAAGTGAAGAGGTGGAAATGAAGAGGAGTAGCCTGGGCACTTGATTTCAATGTGCTTTCAAAATATTCACAACATTGTCACCTTACTCGCTGAGATGACTTGATTAAATGTCCAGGTTCTGGTTTGATTGCAGTCGTATGAATGGGGTTTCATGTGCATGTATGTGTGTGTGTATGTGTGTGTGTGTGTGCGCGAGTGCTGTGTGATACGCTTGTCACAGGTATAAGGAAAATTTCTCACGTATGGATCAAAAAATATGTGGATTCATAATGTTTAAAACAACTTAGACCTTTGGTAAATATCAGATATATGGAGAAAAAAGCATTGTCCTTTAGCATATAACTTCTTGAAGTTTTGAAGTTCTTGAAGGTCACAACCCCTCTACATCATAAAGGATTCAAAGGGTTAAGTCTACAGCCCCACCCCCCACCACCTCGTCTTTACAGTCTCACAGTCAGCGATGGAAGTCTGCCAGGAGATAGTTCATCTCAGATCGCAGACCTTTATCTTCATTATTTCCTCTTATTTTTTAAAAACGGAGTTCAAACCAGAATTTAAACAGACTGGCAGCGCCAGCGGGCTAAAAACAAGATGACGCCCCCCCACCCGACATCTCTTAAGGTCTTTTCCCATGAGACAAATCCTCAATTTCTTCCTGTGCTCTCACTCCCAAACACACACACACACACACACACACACACACACACACACACACACACACACACGCACGCGCTTGCATTCTCACACAGCCCCGCACATACACACACACACACACACACACACACACACAGACATAGCACAATGTGTAAGCCCACAGGCCTTCATTTTCTTTTTAAACACTCAAATTCTAAAGAGTCTCAGAGACTTTGAAGGTCAGACCTTATTTAATGCGCATGCGCACTTATTAAAATTCCCGGCCCTTGGAAGTGACAGCGCATCAATAACACGGTTTCGATGAGAGAGGATCACACAATGCCAGCACAGCCAAACAGAGCCGGCGAAAACATAAATGAAATGAGCACTATTCCCAGGGAGGGCGTCTAATAGAAGGTTCGGAGGCATTCTAAAGCCCTTTTAAATGCCACACCGTGCGGTTTGTTTTCATCCTTGCGGAACGCGTCTGTCATCTCGACCCTTTAGCGCGCACAGGCTTTCTGTGCGCCCTGACAGGCAGTTACATAAGACGGGGCTATCGGGGCAACACTGAGTTAAATTAAAAATTAAAGTAGCGGCAGCGCTGTTGTTTTAATGGGGTGCCGTGAGCCAGCCAGCATTATCCTGATTGTGACAACACGCCCCTATTTAAATTCGCTCTCGAGCGATACAATAAAATATGAAGAAACAGAAAATGCACATTAAAAAAAGAAACGCCAGCGCTCATCGGTAGCTCTGACAAAGCGCAAAAAAAGTGCGACTGGAGAAATTAATTAGCGAAGTGAAGTCTGTGTGACAGGCGAGGTAAAGGTTTTATTTCAGCTGGCGGGGAGAACCGCGGGAGAGTTCCCACGAGAACAGCGCAGTGGGGCTCCCGCGTCGCGGCTCCGAGCGCCCGAGGAAAACCCTCAGATCCGTCTCGCGGGGGGTCGCCGCTTTCTACACGACAAATAGGGCTGTTAAAATGAACTAATGTGATTGGCTGGAGTTTGACAACTGTTTCATAACTCCTGTCTTGGGGGAGCCATTTCCCAGGTGATGTTCTTGGCCAGTTCATCAGTGTCCTTCTCTGTGTCTGCCAGCCAAGCAAATTGTCTGTAGGTCTATCAAATAGTCTGTCTGTCTGGCAAAAATTTCATCAGTCCATCCGTCCGCCTTTGTCTAACCTGCTTATTAGTTACTAGTTCTGGTCACTGTGGGGCTGGAGCCAGACACAAAATTCATTGGGTGAGAGACAGGAAGACACAATGAGCATCACCAATCCATCACTGGGGTAACAATTCCATCATTTCATTCGTCAGGACAGCTTTGGGTCCACAGTTAGCCTGCCATCCAGGTCTTTAGAACACGGGCAGACCATACAAGCTGCACATACAGTTGCAATCAAAATTATTCAACCCCTGTTGCAAATTAAGTTCACTGGCAAAATTTATTAACTTTCAGCTTTTGCAATGAACAAATAAAGCAAGAACAATTTAAATGGCTCAACACAACAAACATTAAAAGTGGCTTTTCTAAATTCAACACAAAATGCCACTTTTAATGACTACTGCAGCCTTGAAATTATTCAACCCCTTCATGACAAGCATCTTTATTATTTATTAGAGCACCCTTTTGCCATTATGACCTGCTGGAAATGTGATGCATAGGCAGACAACAGCTTTTGGCAGCACTCACAAGGAATCTTAGCCTAGTCCTCATGAACAATGGCCTCCAGTTCACTAATATTCTAGGGTTTGCATGCTGCAACTGTGTTCTTCAAATCCTACCAGAGATTTTTTATGGGGTTCAAGTGAGGCGACTGTGATGGGCATTCTAAAATCTTCCCAGACTTCTTCTGAGACCAAGCCTTGGTGGATGTTGTGGTATTCTTAGGATCATTGTCCTTTTGGAAGGTCCAGTGATGCCCAAACGTCAGCTTTCCTACAGACGGCATGACATTTTCTCCTTGGGTATCCTGGTACTTGACTGAATTCATCTTGCCCTCCACACTTTGCAGATTTCCAGTGCCAGAGGAAGCAAGGCGGCTGCAGAGCACCAAAAAGGCCCCACAAATCTTCACTGTAGGCAGGGTGTACTTTTCAGCATATGCCTCTTTTTTCCTCCTGCAGACATACCACTGATTCACAAGCCTGAAATATTCCAGTTTCATTTCATCACTCCACGGAACAATATCCCCAAACTTCTGTGGCTTATTTATATTGTTTTGAGCATATTGGAGCTTGTGATTTTGGATCAGTTGTGATGTATGCCCTGGAGTTCAGGCATGGAGAATTTCAATGTTTAGTATGAGCCCTACTGTGCAAACTGTAACTTCAATGCCTCCTGTCTCCAAGTCTTGCTGTAGGTCTCCTGCAGTCACTCCAAGGTTTTTGACCACCCATCGATAGCTTCCTCTTTCTGCCACATCTTGGTACTCTAGCAGCTCTTCCTTTCACTCTGAACTTGTGAACTATGCTTCTAACTGTATCTCTACAAAAATTTGGAACCTGTGCTACCTTTCTGCATTCTTTTCCTTGTTTGTGCCAGGCAATGATTTCCTGTATTAGCTTTTTGGACAATTCTTTTGACAGCCATATTTCTAAAATGCGATCAAATGTCACTGTCGACAAACCCCTAGCAAGTGCAAGTATTTGATGTGATCTATCTCAAGCAAACCTGATGCAACTAATGAAACTCTTGATTAGCTGCATTAGGTGTGCTCGAGACAACACCTGATTTGCAAATATGCTCCTATAACGGATTCTATTCGGGGGGTTGAATACAACCCCAATTCCGAAATAGCTGAGACAAAGTGTAAAATTGTGAATGAAATCAAAATGAAATAAAAATCTCTCTTTCAGATCACATGAGCCAATGTTATTTACAAAAGAACATAGAGAAGATTTCAAATGCTGAAACTGAGACATTTTACATTTTTATCCACAAAATGAGCTTATTTCAAATTTTCTGGCTGCAACAGGTCTAAAAAAAGTTGGTACACAGGCAGAAAAGGGCTGAAAAAGCAATTAATGTAGAAGAGAATCAGCTGAAAGAACATTGAGCAAGTAATTAAGCTAACTGGAATCAGGTGTGTAACATGACTGGCTATTAAAGGGATGTCTTGGAGAGGCTGAGTATCTCAGTAGTAAAGATGGCCAGAGACTCGCCAACTTGTGAAGGCTTGTGTGAAAAAATTGTGGAATACTTTAAAAACAATGTTCTCCAATGTCAAATTGCAAAGCCTTTGAAGGTCTCATCATTGACAGTGCATAACATCATCAAAAGATTCAGAGAAACTGGAAAAATCTCTGTGCGTAAGGGACAAGGCCGAAGACCTTTACAAGATGCCCGTGATCTTCAGGCCCTCAGACACAACTGCAACACTCACCGGCATGATTCTGTCATTGACATGACTAAATGGGCCCAGGAATATTTCAAGAAACCACTGTCAGTAAACAGTCCGCCGTGCCATCAACAGATGCCACCTAAAGCTCTATCATGCAAAAAGGAAGCCATTGTTGAGCATGATCCAGAAGCGCTGCTGTGTTCTGTGGGCCAAGGCTCATTTAACATGGATTGTATCAAAGTGGCAAAGTGTCCTGTAGTCAGATGAGTCCACATTTGACATTCTTGTAGGAAATCATGGGCATCGTGTCCTCCGGGCTAAAGAGGAGAAAGACCACCCCTCCTGTTATCAGCGTTCAGTTCAAAAGCCAGCATCTCTGATGGTATGGGGATGCATTAGTGCATATGGTGTGGGACACTTGCATGTTTTAAAAAGCACCATGAATGTTGAAAAGTATTTAAAGGTTTTAGAGCAACATATGCTCCCCTCAAGATGACATCTATTCCAGGGAAGGCCTTGTGTATTTCAGCAGGACAATGCAAAACCATATACTGCAGCTATTACAACAGCACGGCTTTGTAGTAGAAGAGTCTGTGTGCTGAACTGGCCTGCCTGCAGTCCCGATCTTTCACCGATTGAGAATATTTGGCGCATAATTAAACAAAAAGTCCCAAGACCCAAAACTCTCCAGCAGCTGGAAGCCAGTATTAAACAAGAGGGATCAAATTTCAATGGCTAAACTCCAGAAACTTGTCTCCTCAATGCCCTGATGCCTCCACTCTGTGTTAAAAAGAAGAGGAGATGCAACACCCTGATAAACAGGCCCCTGTCCCAACTTTTTTTTGGAGACCTGTAGCTGCCATCAAATTTGAAATGAGCTCATTTTGTGGATAAAATTGTAAAATTGATCTGTTTCAACATTTGCTCTGTTATCTCCGTTCTTTTGTGAATAAAATACTGGCTGGTGTGATTTGAAAGTCATTGCGTTGTGATTTCACTCACAATTTACACTTTGTCCTAACTATTTCGGAAAGGGGGTTCTAATTTTGAGACAGCAGTAGTGATTAAAAATGGTATTTTGCGTTAAATCTGGAGAAACCACTTGTAATATTAGTAGTGTTGAGCTATTTAAAATTTTTTTATTTAATCTCTTTATCACAAACAGCTGAAAGTTTGTCAATTCTGCTATTAAACCCAATTTGCAATGGGGGTTGAATAATTTTTATTGCAACTGCATGACACAGGCCAAGGCCAGAATGAAACTCTTGACCCTCCAGCAATGAGGCGACCCTGCAGCGAAAAATCTCAATGTTCCCTCCTTTGTGGCCAAATATCGTTCATCAGACGGACTGGGGTCAGACTTTGCCCGCTGTGTTCTGGGGCGGTAATTACTGAATGAGAGAGGGAGAAATTGCATTGTTCGCTGACATTTCTCAACGGAGAACATGCTACAGCAGCTTCTCTGTAGCCCACATCAATACAGGGCAGTTAAAGGGGAAAAGAATCACCTCCAACCCCCAACCACCACTCAAATGACCAGCTGGGGCTGATGTTTACAAGATAAGGTACTTGTTTAGAGTGCAGTAGATTGTTTGTTCAAATCTCAGTGTAACCAAATTCAGTATAAGTGAGCAAAGCCCTTAATCCCTCTTCACACCAGGTATATTTTCATACTTTCCTGGAAAGCCGAGAGTGCGTTCGTCAGCATATTGTACAGAGATACCAACCACTAGGTTGTCTCCAACCAGATGGCCGGTGTCATATTATTCACATCAATTTTCAATTGCTGTTTTACTATGAAGATGAGTGCTTCACGCTCCTGTTGTCTCAAGTCCTAATCTCAGGAGCCATATGTTCTTTCAGGTGGATGTGTACACTGCACAAATCAACTGAAATGGAATAAACGGTATTGTATAAAATATTTTCACTGTCACATGCAATATTCCAGTCATATTGTGTCATAAAACACTAATGCCCACTTTTAGTTTCCGCTCAGTGCTGGAATAATATAGGAACATAGAACACGGCTTGATCTAGGCATGGCTTAAACTGGGCAGATAAGGTGACGCACATTTTACCTCAAAGTCGGGTCCCTTAATGTCAGGTTTGTGACCAGAATTCCTGCTTCACTGTAAAAAAAAAAAGAAAAGTTGAATCAACTTAAAAAGTTAGCCAACAATCTGCAAAGCAGATTTTTGAGTTGGCTTAACTTTAAGTTCCAAGTTATTTCAAATAAAAATTTATGTGCTGCCACTGGGACTTGAAGTTGAGCAAACTCAAAAAATGCTTTGAAACTGGGTGCGGTCAAGTTTGGTCAATTTTGAATTTTTTAGTGTTAACTTAGTAATTTCTACACCTCCAGCAGCTCATGGCCTCGGCCAGGAAATGTGAAGTCAGCTCAGTGTAACTGGGGGAGGACCATGAAAATACCGTATGTGGCAGATCTGTCCAGCAAATCAACAGTTAATTGCGACTGCCAGCCACAGACTAACACAAGCAGGAAAGAAGCCAAACAACACACTGAAGGTAAAACCCTAAAATCTGGAAATAGGACCATCCCTACGGCAAACCTCGGCCTCAAAGCACGTCTAGATAATAACTGTGATTTATGGTCCCGTGAAGATGTGTCATGTAGACCCTAGAGGATCCTGATGTTAAAGTCATTTGGTCACTCGTATGATTTTCACATCCATGTAAGACTGACATCTAAACAATAATACTAGTCACAGATTTATGCACCGTGTATTTAAGCATAAGTTTGCTACATTAGATACGAGCAGCGGAAAAAGGCCTGTAGCTCATAACTTTAATTGTCTTCATTGGTTGAAGAGACGTACAGAACCTTGATCCCTGTTCAAGAGTTTAACGCGGTTCTCTTGTGCTGGAATATCGCAAGGTTTTCACCAATGAATTTCGGCCATTCAGAGGTTGTGAAGAGCGTCTGAGCGGTGTGCCCGCCTTCTGAGGGTCCAGCAAAGTGATGGAATGGTCCCTGGAGAAGTGGGTATTTGGTAGACAGGTAAATCACAATGGAGGAAGTGGGTATACTCTTCCATGTATTTAAAAGGCTTTTTGGCTGATTGGCGATAATACTGTAAATTGAAACAGATGAAGTACAACTATGTAAACTCTCCATGACAGCAGTGCTGATGTGAGATCAGGAAGACACCAAAATGCGAGGTGGAGGGGAAAAGGGAATTTATTTAAACAAAAGAAAAACAGGCACAAGGGCCAACAAAGAACTTGGCCCAAAGGGTTGCAAAATACAAACTAAGGAGAGCTTCACAGAGCTATGAACTAAAGAGCAAAAAACAGCAAGAACAAAAAACCACTGGAAACTCTAGGCAGAAATCCAAGAACAAAAATAAACAAACAACAAGACTATGGCTATTAATAACTAGACTTGGAAAACAAAACGCTACATACAAAAAGACAAGAACTATGATAATGAAAAGCATGGGACTTGAACAAGGCTTGGAAACTTGCAACCACGAACTTGGAACAAAACTTGAGACACTGTCTGCCAGCCAACTTCCACCGCACCCAGATAAAGGGGAAGAAATCAAAACATGAGGGGCAACACCTGGAGGAGAACAAGAGGCATGGCAAGATCATGACATGGACAGAGATTGGATGACATGACCTGCTCATTAAGAGAATGAGCGTGCTCAGCTTAAGTACCAATTAAGTATGCAGTTTGAAAGCAGCATGAATGTTTAGAACAGAAAAGCAAAGCAAGACTTGAAATAGCAAAGCAGGAATCATGACAATAAACTCCCTGTCTAAATTAGTAATATTAGTAATGTGCCTATCTAAGAATTACACCAACCCAGTGAATGTTAGTAAATGTTAGTAACTTAAAAACAGTTAATTGTCAATTAAGCTTAGACAGCCCCGAATCCAGCACAGCACAGAAGGAAGGGGGAAATACCAAAGCCAACCAGCGCTCTGAAAAGTGCAACAACGAAGGCACGGGGCAGAACGCAGACAAGCGGTGGAGTGGATGGGCAGACCTGGCAAAAGACAAAACCTGGAAAAGTAAAAACATGGACAATGAAAGTGAACTATGAAATGCAAAAACCTGATACAAGAAACTGTTAAAACTGTGACATGAATTATGACTGAGCTATGGAATCTGGCACAAACTGTTAAAACCCTGAACAATACTGTCTTGGCCAAAGGCCAGAACCCCGGAACACAACAAGTGCATCTGTCCTTTTGCTTTAATGTAAAGTATATCTGTGACACTCAAAACGCTCTCAAAATTCCATTGATTTGAGGCTAAAGGCTGTAATTCCTTCAAGATCTTCTGAATATGGATGAACAAAAGATACCCTCAAATCAAAGCTGACAGCCTGTTTTCACGCCCATGTGAAACGAACAGTACAAAATTATCTTCATGATAAACACTCATCGAACAGAAAAATAAATGTGATGTTGATCAGCGGGTTTCAGAATGAGACACACTTCTCAAACTCGGTCTTGGTATCTGGAATGAAGGGCTGTTTTGTCTCTCGTTCGCGCAGTGCACGAGAGGAGGTGAATACAGCGATGCGTCCAGCGAAGACGCGTGGGAAGATCGCGACCGCAGCGGAACGAGGTCCGGCAGAGCCAGCGAGCGTGGGCTGCACCAGCGCGATTAATTAAACTCGGGCCGTGTTCTAATCACGCAAATGAGTGACCCCGTTCTCTCAGAGACAGACGCGTAAATCCGACGTCTTTGACTCCAATTTGCCCGGCAACAGATGAGTCGAGAGAAATGCAAAAACAAGATGGACATGCCCACGAGCTGCTACAGGGTCAGTTCTAGTGTGGAATTGGCCCCATGACCTGGGGCCTAATTTATTTATAAATGGTACGCAAGCACAAAACAAATGCACACATCTCTTTGCTTGCAGATATTGGATGTATAAAAACAAACTTGAAACTAAAGAAATGCAAAATTTGCAGGATTGTGTCCATAAAATTACAACTTTACTGTTGAATAAATACAACTATTATTTATCAAGTAGATTTAAAAGCAGTTTTGCTTACTCGTAATTATTATTAATTATTGCTTTTGGCCATGTGTCTTTTTTTCTTTTTTTGTGCATGCGCAATATTGTTGCTTGAAATCTATGCAAATTTTTATTTGAAGCCACTGGTATCTGAGATACACAAAGAAAATGAATTTGCACTGATATGACTGAGGGTTCAAATCCAGCTTGGCACTGACCAGACTTGCATTAACTCAGCGATCCACAGTCGGTAGCCTCAGTTACTTCTGTTTCTATTCAGGGGTCCGAAAAAGTCACATGAGCAAAAATACACTCAAACTCCTCCTGTGGGAAGAACCAGTATAAACGTTCCAATGTAATTTTCAGTGGTCAAAAGCTATGCCAACACAAGCCTAATTCAGAAACACTATTATTCAACCTAAAGCGTTGAAGTACAAAACATGAGCCAGGTAGCTCCAGGTTTAGCTGGACCCAGTTTAGGCCAAAACTGTGCAGTGTGTAATTCTGCTGTGAGCTCATGTATGTGTAATGAGCAACTGGAGGTGGAAAACCCAGTTTCACAAAGCAAAATTCCTCCATAGTTTATTGATCTAACCACATGGATTTGCTAAATAAAACAGCATTTCAGCCAGGGATCTGAACTAATTTGTATAATCAGTTGGCTGGGTTTAACCCCTTGCAGAAGCCAAATCTCTCTATTTAAGTGTTGCCCAATTTAACACTTTATAATCCAAGATTTTAGCTTTAAACAGAGGGAGAATATGGCTCGACTGAGACAAGACAGTTGTAGCATTTAGCATTCCATTGTATTTCAGTTTATTTTCATGATTTGGTTGAGAAAAAGGGCCACAAATATAAAAAAAATCTTTGTGAAAATTCAGCATTGAAATTGAAAAAAAAATAATAATACTGAGAATTGAAAAATGGCTGGGAGTTAAAACAATACATTTCTTGGATCATAAACTCTATGACCACAAATTTACTTCATTCAGGTCTTGTCCAATATCAGGTTCAGCACTGTACGGAGTCGGTCTCAGTTAAGGGGACAATGGCACAGTTCTCTTTTTAAGAGCATAAACATATGCATTACTTCTTTAGTTGCCTTTTTACTTGATTCTTATTTATATTTTTATCTTTTTAATTTATACTGTAGTTTTTTGTGTCTTGTTCTTTTTGTTTTTTTAATTATACTGGGTCTGGAATAGAGATTGAATTGAATTGTGCATGGAATTCAAAATTATTCTCTATGAGCCAAGTGGCTACCCCAACTCTCAGAGCCCTCAAAACTTTGTACTATCAAATAATAATCATATTTTTTAAAGACAAATCAGCCTTTGACACATGAAATTCAATATGAATTAATCCATGAATCCATAAATTTCATACTGGTTTTTAAGAAAGGCATTGTGAACAGAAACTTGAAGTTGCGTCCAAAATTTTGACCTACTTTGGCCTTGCTTCCAAACTTCTGGCCTGTAGTGTGAAGTTGGACATCATTAGTCCACAGTAACCTCTCCAAACCCAAAATATGCCTTTTCTCCATGATAAAGTCTAGAATTTTGTCCATTTTTCTTCAGGGTCCCACAAGCCAGGACACATAATGTTATTCCATAAAGGAACTGCTTATTTAAGGGTCAGAACACTTATCCTGCAATGAAAAGCTAGCAGTTCCCACATCCAAGCTTGCAAGCTTATATAAACACTTTCCACAGCTTATAAGGAACAAGTATCATTCACTTTCACAGCAATCTGAAATATACCTTATTTTAACAGAACAGATGTTCCACTATCAGGAAAAAAAAACAAAAAATATGTTACCCTAGAGTGGTGCAACTAATGTAGGAGGGGGCTTGCGGAAGTGCTTGAGCTGCTTGCATTTTAAACAAAACCTCAGCATTTAATTTAATTGTTTACAATACAAATTCTACAAACCCAAATTCCAATTAAGTTGGGGCAATGTGCAAAATGTGAATAAAAACAAAACACAATGATTTGCAAATTCTTCTCGACCTATATTCAAATAAGTACACTACAAAGAGAAGATATTTAAATGTTTAAACTGATAATCGTCATATTTTTTTTTTGAGAAATAGTCACTTATTTTGAATTTTACGCTTGCAATGCATTCCAAAACAGCTGGGACAGTGACAACAAAAGACTGGGAAAGTTGAGCAAGGCTCAAAAAAACACGTTTGGAACATTCCACTGGTGAACAGGTTAATTGGAAACAGGTGAGTGTCATGATTTCGCAGATTGGTGAACCACTGCCCATCTTTACATCTGAGAGACTCTAAAAATGCTCTTTTCATGTTACTTACCTGTTGCCAGTTAACCTAATGAATTGCAAAATGCTCGTCCAGCTGTTGCTTTACTATTACCACTTACTTTTCTAGCCTTTTGTTGCCCCGGTCCCAACTTGTTTGAGATGTGTTGCTGCCATCAAATTCAAAATGAGCAAATATTTTTCATGAAATGGGAAAATGTCTTACTTTCATCTGGTATGTTTTCTATGTTATGTTTTGTATAAAATGTGGATTTATGAGATTTGCAAATCATTGCATTCTGTTTTTATTTACATTTCACACAGCATCCCAACTTTTTTGGAATTGGAGTTGTACGAAACAAAAAAAACGCCAAATCATTTACTACAGTTGCTAAAACCCAGACCTATTTTCAGAGCAAATTGTGAATTACAATTCCAGTCATTCAAAGGCGACACCCATGATCCGGGTGACCTTAAAGGCCTGATAGTCTTGTGACTGTTGAGTGCGCAACACAATTATCACACATACTGGCTACTACACTGTGTGCAACGATGCAAAGTAGCTCTTAGTATTCAGTGTTTGGGCAGTATACAGTATGCAATAAACGTAGACTTCAGATCATGGCCAAGCTGAGGCTGACCTAGACATTGTGAAGCCCTCAAGTTTATTCCTCCGCAGGCCTCACCTGACACACTCTATCACCCGCTCGCTCGCCACCATTCCAGTGTGTGGTGCAGAGCTGATTTCACACCTCAACAAGCAAACAGCAAACCATGGCCACAATAATTATGGCTTCCAAGTGACCAAAGGAAGGTAGACAAAAATAAAAGTCAAATTTATGCATAAAACAACCATTCCCTACTTGGAAATAAATTGTCATTAAAACAAAGTTCACCTGTTTGAACATTCCCTTACCTAGGCTAATTATTTGCTTTAGAAACAGAAATAAGTACACACTCAACTTAGCACCTGATTCATGAGCGTAAAGTTCAGTGATTTGATAATAACTTGGATGATAACACCCACATGGATGAAAAAAACACATACTGTGCAATGCCGCAAAATGAATTAGTGCCCCTACATTTAGTTACTGCACCAGCAGAATTTATGGTAGAGGAACAATTCCTCCAGCAAGAAGACGTCCACAGTCCTTCAAGATACTAGGCCTCAACTGTCAAAACCAATCAATGAATGCAACACATACATGCAACAGGTTCCATGCACAGATATAAGCTTCAGTATTGGTTGAACACAGAGGTGGACACTCCATGAGTCAGAGAGAAAAAGTCCTGCCATGCTTTACTTCCACCCTTTAACCACTCTGCGCAGATGTAAATGCCTGCGGACATGGAACTGCTCTATTTACGCATGCAGTTAGACTATTATTCAAACCCCTATTCCAATGAAGTTGGGACGTTGTGCAAAAAGTGAATAAAAACAGAATACAATCATTTGCACATCCTTTTCCACCTATATTCAATTGAGTACACTACAAAGACAAGATATTTAATGTTCAAACTGATAAACTTTATTGGAAAATATTTTTTTTGGAAATATTCACTCATTTTTCATTTGTTGCCTGCAACACATGCCAAAAAAGCAGGGACAGGGGCATGTTTACCACTGTGTTACATCAACTTTCCTTTTAACAACACTCGATAAGTGTTTGGGAACCGAGGACACTAATTGTAGAAGCTTTGTAGATGGAATTCTTTCCCATTCTTGCTTGAGGACAGGACACAATATGCACTAGCGCCTTCTAGTTGGAGGTTCCGTATGCCCACATATGGAGCTCACTTCCAAGGGTTGGCAATCTATTGAACCAAGTAAGTTGAGTGGTTCAGGAGAGGCCCAATTGTAGAGTATCCCTTTCTATCAATGTGTAAACCCTAGGACCAATCAGCAACAACTTCTAATAACATTAAAGAAATCATTTGCAAGTGTATTAAATTAATTAATTTTAGAACTTTGCATCACGCTGTTGCTCCACGGCTGTGTACTAAACTTTTTCCTGCTTTTGCTACGAACATCGGAGTCTGCTTCTTCATCGGGACAACGCTCTTGGTTTTTTAACAATTAACCAACACTGACAATGGTTTTCTGAAGTGTTCCTGAGACTGCACGTTAAGAAATGTTGTTCTTAAATGGTTGGACAATTTGTCATGCAGTTCACAAAGGGGTCTATTCTCCCATGCGCGCAAGTCAAAAAAGCGCGTAGCTTTTTTTTTTTTTTTTCATTTTGGAAAAGAGTGAGTATCCCTGGTTTGGAGATACAAGGTTTTATCAGCAGGCCCAAGATTTTCAAGTTTAAAATTTGATTTGTGTTTTCCATGGACCACAAGTGCATTTTCATGGTTAATCCTTGTTCCATGTTTTCCCGATGGCCATAATCAATGAGCTTTGTACAGAGTCTGCTTCTCTTTTGGATTAGTCACACCTCTTTCATAGGGCCGCTTACATTCTGAAGTTAAGCGCTGCGGGCGTCATCTAAGCGAGTAGGGGAGAATAAGCGTAACTCAAAAGCGCTTAACTCGAATCGCGTAAAAAAGGACTTACGCGTTTATGGGTTGAATAGACCCCAAAGTGAACTTCCCTTTCAGGGATGCTCATTTTATATCTACTCATGACACTCACCTGTTTCCAATGAACCTGTTCACCTGTGTAATGTTCCTAACAGGTCTTTTTTGAACAATCCTCAACTTTCCCAATGTTGCCCCTGTCCCAGCTTTTTTGGAACAGGTGGCAGGCATCAAATTAGAAATGAGTGAACATTTCCAAAAAAAAAGAAACAATAGAGTTTATCAGTTTGAACATGAAATATCTTGTCTTCGGAGCGTACTCAATTGAATATAGGTCAAAATGGATTTGCAAATCGTTGTATTTTTTTATTCACGTTTTACACAACATCCCAACTTCAAAAATCCACAAACCTGGCACAGTGCTCCCTAGTGGCGCAAACAAGTATCATATCGCACACGGTCATTTTATCCAACTGTACAATTCCGTTAGAAAGAAACAAAGGCTCTCGCAGACTGCATACCCTGAGCATGCCAAACACCCAGTGAAAATAACAGGATCTATGCATGCTTGCAATGCAAGTATTGAAAATAAAACAATTAACACACACGGGGCTTTCAAAACAACTTCTGCAGATGAAATCTTCGGAGGGTACTCAAATTAACTCAACCGTACTATACAATGCTTGAACTTGCTCGAATCACAACAGAATTTGTAGTGAATGTGGCAGACATGAATTTGAAGAATTTGGGGGTATATTCTTAAACATTCCTAACTTATTTTTGAACCTCAACGAAGGACACTGTGCCCAAAATCAGGCGTGGCATCTGCTCTCCCCATCTGGCCCCCATCAGACATCAACTGGACAGTGACAGGTGGTCGTCACGGCAATGCTGCCCAGATGGACAGACACTACAGTGCCCGCAGAACAAAGGCATGCCCCCTGCAACTAAACCATCAAACTCCCCTAGGAGAATGGGAAACTTAGAAGCATCAGTTCACTGAAAAAAAAAAGGCCAGAGAAAAATCAAACACAGGGTCTGCTTATTGTCGTCAGGCAGCCTGGATATCATGTTCCCCGACAGCTCCTCACACCTGCGGTGATTCTCTCCCTCATCATGCACCTGCCCAGCTCCTGTCTCCACCTCCCACCCTGAGGACAGCATTTCTCTCTTCATGGGTGGGTCTCTGGTTGATGCTGAGTCGATAAACACTGTGCTGTCCAAAAGTCTTAGAATAGTGACATCTTGCGTGCTTTCACACTCTATACTCCACGCCTCACACTGAGGATAAAGGGTTGCTAATTTAAGCTTAATCCCTTAAACTCTAACTTTAAAGTTTTCCCTTAAGTAGGTTCAAAGTGAGAAAAAAAACATTTTTTTCATATTGTAGGACAATGTCACAGACACATTTTATACCTGCGGGTTGCAGCTCTTCACTGAAGCTACATCACACTTACACTGAGAGAAATAGTCAAACTCTGGATGCCACGTTTTTATTTTAATGTTTTTATCTTTACTTCAAATGGAAAATATCTAGATCTTGTGCATCATTTTATACACATTTCCCTGTAATTCTGTAGCACAAATGTGACATCAATGGAAACCTTGGGATCTCCACTAGTATTTAATACAGGTCGGAAGTTCCCCAGGTAGGAAAACAGCTGCTGTATTTGATAACCCATAGATGTGTCCATTAGTTTCATGAGGTTAAAGCTGTGGAGCCGCAACTGTTAGGATTCTGCCTCTTGGGTGCTGTCTTTGTGCTTATTTGTGCTTGTGCTTTCCTTTCTGTCGTCTGATGATCGACTCCCTCTCTGCCAAACTCCAGTGATGTCGCGTGACAGCCCTCAGCAGGCCTGCGTCTCGTTGTCCAATCACGATTCCTCTTTCGGTTTCAGCTTTGGTATTTAATTCATTGCTTCCACCTGTGTTTAATTCTGGGTCTTGCAAAACCCAGAATGCGTTATCTGATAGGATAATTACTAACCTGTACTAACCAGCACTTATTTGTCAGTGATTGTAAATATTTTGTAACGCAGTATTAACCTTAATTAACTCATTAGCGAGTGCATGTGATTCTAGCCCCAGTATTCAAGCCTAAGCTTTCCCTGAGTAACTGCATTTAAAGCTGTGCTTTCCTTTGCTTCTTCATGGTGCTTTTTACTCGTCATGTTTAGATTTCCTTAATCTAAACTGTGTAGTTTGATTGATGGTCTCAGCGTCTTGTCTAGAGTCATTATTGTTAACCCGGTTCTTGTGTAATTGTTTATTAATCCTATGTGTTTTGGTTCCAGTCGAGATTGCATTCCGAGTCCCTGCCTCCTCTCGTGACTTTATTTGGCTGAGATGGGAGGGGCCATTAGACAGAACTTTGCTTTGACTCAGATCTGCATGGTGAAATCTCAGCTCCATGTGCCTTATGAGTAGTTCATTTGTATGATTTCTGAGTCTTGTATTTTTCTGCGCCCACATCTTGTCTGCCCCTTGTTTAAGTCTTCCGCTGTGTCCGTCAGTCTAATTAGGTTCAGTTTTTATTTTTCTAGTTTATCCACTCTTGGAGTGAGTATTTCTGTTTTCCCCTGCCTTTGGCAGTGTGTCTTTTCCCATTTGTTGACTGCATGTGCACAGTGTTTTTCCTGGCATGTCGGCCAATTTTCTCCTCGTGTTTTGTGTTCAATAAACACTTCAGTTCCTGCATCTGGTGTTCACCTGTCTACTTCCTAACACGCAACATCCATTATGACCATGTTCATACTTAGTTTTAAAAATGATTCCTTGCGATTCAAACACAAGTGGAGACCCGAGACACATCGCTGCCCAAACCTGTCTTTCCCATGCATCCCGAAAGTGTCTTCGCTGACCACCTGTGTTCGGTTTTGGAACAGCCTGCGTTTTTGATCCATTTTCCTGTTACTACCTTTTCATGGACACAATCCGCAACCGCGTTAACAGAACAACGCATTTAGTGTGTATGTGGTGAAATGCGTCCCAGACCATCTCAGCAGGCCGTTTGAGTGATCAGATCGCGATGCATCTCTAGGGTCCTGAACACTGTATTTAGCGCTGTCCACTTGTGATCCGATTTGTCACGACACATTTAAAGGTGATATAGAATCAAAAACCGTTTTTACCGTGTCTTTGTTGAATAACGGTAGTCTACCCGCATTCAAGAACATATGAAAAATGCTGAACATCACCGTTTAATAGAAATTCGTTTTTTAAAAATGACTGCCGAAAAACGGTCCAATCTGAACAACAGATACACATCATGTAGCATGTAGGCTATCTCTCTATGCCCCCCCCCCCCCACCCCACTCTCATACCGTTTCCTCCCCCTCAAAATAATTTACATACACATCCTTATGCAATCTTTATTCCAATCTCTCAGTAAAGACAAGCGTGAGATTTCCAGAGTCATTATCAATTTCCATGTTACAAGCAGGGAAATCCATGTAATGCACGTGAAACTGATTAATTTATTGCTCAAGGACGTCAATTCCGCAAATGAATTTCTTCAGTGCGCTTTTATTGAATACTTGCTGACTACGGCACAGGAATGTCAATGCAAGAGACTCCAGAGATGTTCACAAGTCTTTTTTTGCAAGTCCAAGTCAAGTCTCAAGTCTTTGGTCACGAGTCCCAGTCAAGTCTCTAAAAAATACGTCTCATGTCTCTTCGTGTTGTAATGAGCCTTCCATCATCTGCTGCTATATGGTCTACTAAGAATACTGCACAGCTATATCTAAGAAATTCAGAGCATTTACTGTATTATTATCACTCCTTTATCTATTGGCATAAAGTATCAGTACTGATTAGTTGTTTGTTATATGAGCACATTAAAGTGGGTACTGCAATGCAATATGAAGTAAAGACACACAATGAATGATTTCCTTTAAAGGAACCATACAGGTATGATGTCATCATGAGACACGTTGTGAGGTCATGACCTTGCAGTTGCACATAGTTTCATGTCAATTGGAGAAATAGTTCCAAAGATATAGCAAAAATGGTGAATTTTATGTGACAAAGCTCCACCTTGTGTCAAAATTTTGAACCAAACAGGTATAATGTCATCGTGGGACATATCCTCAGGGCATTACCTTTCATTTGCACTTGATTTGAGGTCAATCGGACAAATATTTCCAGAGATATGATAAAAACAGTGATTTTTTTTTTTCAGTTTTTGGCCCCTGGTGGCCAATCTAGGAATTATAAATTGTCCAAAATCGAATCAGATCTTCCTCTTTATGATACTTACTTATGTGCAAAACTTGAAATTTGTAATTGAAATATTACTGAAGTTATCGCGGAACAGTGATTTTTTCAGTTTTTTGGCCCCTGGTGGCCAATCTACAAATTGTAAATTGTCCAAAATCGAATCAGTTCTACCTCTTTAGGATACTCACTTATATGCAAAATTTGAAATTTGTAATTGAAATATTACTGATGTTATCACGTTAACACGTAGTGCGGCGGCGGTCAAACCAAAAACATAATATCCCCAGAATGCCATTCGGCGTTCGGGGATATAATTACACATGGGCCTCTAATGACATCTTTTAAGCCTACTATAAATTAAAACATTCCTCTATCCTCTCAGTACCTCGATGTAGTTTCCAGTCGCCTCCATCTTGAAAGTCACGATAAGTCAATTGACGAGCACAAATGAATAGGAAGGATAGGGGAACAGATTGCAATCTATTTGTTCGTGCTCGTCAATCGACTTATTGTGAGTTTCAAGATGGAGGCGACTAGAAACTACATCGAGGTACTGTTTGCATAAATAGTCTTTTTTAATAAACAACCTGTGCGTTTTCAAAGTTCTCAGTGCCTCGTTTTAAATGTCAGGGCCCTCGGAATTCTACCGATGAAGTGTGGAGCTACTTTAAGCCTTGTTAATGATGAAAAAAATAGCAATTTCTTTGCATGGCACCGCGATGCCCGTTCACAACCATTGTAAGCCTGTTGGGAGCTACGGCTAAAAATCCATTTATTTCGAAAAGTTGCATGCGTACGGAGGTGGGGTATTCGACAAAAGTTGGTACTCGTTATCATGTCTCAATATACCCCAAGTCAATGTCACACCGAAATTCTCCTTTAAGGCCCAATCTTATTCATAGCACTTTTAACATTTTAATTGTAAAAAGCACTATACAAATAAAATTGAATTGAACTGAACTGAAGTAAATCTTTAGGTGATATCCGCATTATTTCCCAGTAGATCCCACCAGGTCCACCGAGACCATATCTGTACCAATTCGGAAAACCAATCTCCAGTGCCAGCATTTTCCCAACCTTCCTCCCACAGTGAGGAGCACATTTCACAAATTCTCAGTCTCATGTGCCACTCCACTCTCTTCAAAGCAAGCGGCGGCATACCGCGATGGTGGGAGTTGACATACAGCAAGTAGCTATATATGCTATGCATTTCAAGGGAAATAAGGTCTTCATTTAACAATGCATGTTTGAACTGGAAATCTGCTGGCTTCTTATCCCCGCCATCATGAAGTGAATTCTGATATTGAAATGAGTGTTGCCCTTTCACGTGTCCGTCCGTCTGTCAAGCCTCTTTCCAGGCAAGAACTCCTAAACGGTTCAATATTTCTCAAGGAAATGTAATATATGGATACATCTTATTGTGCAGATGTGCCGCTCATACTTTCCTCTGTCCGTCTGTCTGTCCCTCCACCGCATTTTGTTTCCAGGCCTGTTATCAGCCATTCTGTTCTTTTTCGGGCAACAACTCCTAAATAATTCAATATTTATCAATAAAATGGTCAAATATGGCTCCATCTTACAGTGAAGATATTTCTTGTCATATTTCTATCTGTCATCCTGTCTGTCTGTCTGTTCATCCCTCCTCCATGTTTTATTTCCAGATCAGATATCAGCCATCACATGGTGGGGATCTGAGTTTTTCATGCTAGTTGGGAGTGGGATTTGTTTAATTTTTTCATGGATTTTTAACGCGGAGCACCTTACTTTGACCTGGCACGTCACACCAGATGCCTCACCGGTATGCAGTGCATTATTGCCCTGCTCTGAAACACTCAAAAATATAATACTGTGTCAACCCCACCACAACCCACACTGAGCCCAAGAGTATACTTCAGGTTGCACGTCGACTTGAAAACTTTTAAAACTTCAAAATCATCAAAGCATCTGCTGAACACCTCTCCCATCGCCCTTTGGCAGATAGCTGCGGCTCGTCAAATTAAAATTCCGCCGGTGCGCGGCAGCCTGGGCAAACACAAGCTCGTGATCTAGGGAAATGTGAAGATTTGCGCACTTCTTTTTCTGGGTTTTGTTTTGAATTTTGATAGACGGTCCCCGTTGGAAAGCGCACTTATTTATAAAATTACTGGTAGGTGTCTGGAATTGTCGCACAGTTTTAAGACGCTATTAACTCCACATTTGTCGCATGAAGGCATAAGAGACTTGGGGACTTCGCGGCATCAGTTTTTTTCGGACGACTGGAGCTGAGGGTTCAGTGCAGAGTGTAACACGCGCACAGCTGCAGAACAGAACTGTAATAATTCTCAAAATCGCTGCACGAAATCCCCTCCCATATACCGCACAGCCGCGCACACCACAACAAGAGATAAAGACGACCCGCTATTTCATGCGCCCTGCTCCCGACACAGAGACCGTGCCAAAATGAACGCGGAGCGACAGATCGCGGCGCTTGTGATGATGATATATAAAATGATTCGCTTGCAGGCGGGACTCCCAGGCACATAATGAAAGCTTTCGAGAGCTATTTGCTGCGGGGATCATATTTAATTATAAAAATGATGGAAGAGGAGCCTGGAGATGAATATAATAATGAAGCACGGATATACTAGGCCTGCATAAGTGCACCGATAGGAACTGAAGTTTGATGAGGAAGCTACAACAGTCGTAGAATTACACACAACATTGACAACCTTTAAATCTTTTAGAAGTCTAGAAATTCTTCATTTTTTTATCCAAAATTTTGATCTAGAGTTCTCAGACTGCATTGCTTCCAGCTGCCAATAGTGATTATTACAGCTGCTTTGGAACATTCAGCTACGAAGATCCGAAGGCATAAACGACCTTATATCGAAAAGATGACAGATTAAAGACCGCACTTTCATTCCAAATCTGACAAGAACGTGACCCTATAAACATACTCTGGACTGGAAGGGTGTGTCCACCCAAACCGCTCAGCTGTTAAGTCCCAGTTGGGCAGAAACGGCGAAAGCCAAGGCCTCTCTTTCTCTTCATCTCTCCCTCCCCTTCTTTCAGTGAGCAGGCAGTTCAGCCTGTCGTAGACAGAATGAAATACTCAGCATGTTTGTTAAGCCAAACCCGGCAATTAAAGCAATCATCTGTATCGGCTCGTAGTAATTACTGACTGGCTCTCCGAACACACCCATAAATACGAGCGACACTGCCGCCGTAAACAATGGGCTTTCTCGAGCACCAACCAAGCCCCGAACTGCCCGAAGAGCAGGGCATGCTGGGATTTTTGGCACCTATACTTAGCAGAGCACTTGGAAACAACAATAAGGGCAGGGAGCCGAGGCGCAAACCAGCCAGCCGCAGCGCAGCTCCGACAGTCCAGACAGCGGACAGTAATTTGACGTCTCGTTAAGGATCGTCCGATGAGTTCAGCTGGAGAAGTAAGAGTAACATAAGTCACAGGAAGAGGACTCTGTTTTTAATGGTCTTAAAAACGAATCCTCGGTCAGAAAATAAGCAAAAATGAATTGGCAGAGTGGTACAGTGGGTCACACTGCTGCCTCAAGCAAGCGGGTTGCAGGTTCAAAGCTGGCCAGGGGCCTCTCTGTGTGGAGTTAGCATGTTCTTCGCATGTTCACGTGGGCCTCCTCTACATAGTCTGGTTTTCTCCCACAGTCCCAACACACGCATCCATGGTTAATTCTAAATCTCCAGTATATATGAGTGTGTGAGACCAGTTATTATTATCCGTCATTGTAATTTCATTTTTTAAAATGATAATTGTTTATTTTTTAAACAATAAAACAATAACATTGTTTAAACAATTTTAAACAATAAAACAAAGAGAATAATTTGTAGATTACGCATTAGCTGATGCTGACAGTGATTCATGTAGACACGCATTGCGCACTGTGTTAAATACAGCACTGGGTGGATTTTCGAACTTGCGGTTGTATGGACTTCATAAAACATCACATATGATTTCTCCCCCCACATAGTAACAGTGTGCAAATGAACAATGCTTTCAGTTATTGCTGGGCTTCACAAAGCCTAACAACAGCTGTCTCGCTAAACGGTCCTACAAAGCTGCTTATCAACTCGTTATGTCAACCGCGGCTTTCCCCACCTGGATATCTGCGGGTTCACATAACAGCGACTGCGTTTGTAGCACATGACCAATCATGTAGGCTACCGGCAGCAGAGCAGCATATTTTACAAATGAAGAGCAAATTATCATATTACAAAAATACGAATACAGGATCATACCAGAGTTGTCATGTCTGACGCATTCGGCTTGAGTCTCTCGCCTCTCAGTGGCACTCACGTTCTTGTGCTGTAGTCAGCAATTATTCAATCAACGCGCACTGAAGAAATTCACTCGCAGAATCCTAGACATTGTGCATTAAGTTAATCAGTTTCACATGCATTACGGTGGATTTCCCCACTAGTGACACGGAAATTGATTATGACTCGGGAATTCTCACGCTTGTCTTTTCAGAAGGATTGAAGGCAATGGAATTACATAAAGATGTTTCAAATGGTCTTATTTCATTAAATGATCCTGAAACACATGCATTGTTTCCAATCCCTGAGTAGAGGTCCACCTTCATGCAAGTGAAACTGAAACTTCAATGCACAAGGATTTTAATTCCGTCTGAGAATCTCATGAATAAGCGTTCGTTAAATATTTGCAGACTATGGTGAATAAGTCTAAAAAAATGCGTGAGACCTACACCGAATGCGTGAGACTTGGCATCTCCGTCAAACAGATCAAAGACAATGCTCAAGACAACACCCACCACCAACTGGATGGGGGTGTGAATTACATTCTGTCAAAATGACAGACGGCCTTCAAAATATTCCGTCATTATTAAAAAAATCTGTCAATGACGGAAAATATTCGGTCAACCCAACCTTTGGTGTGAGAGAATGATGTGTGAATGGTGCGTGCGCCTTGAGATGCATTGGTGAGCTGTCCAGGGTGGGTCCCTGCCTTTCGCCCAGAGTCAGCTGAGATAGAATGAATGGATGGATAGATTCTCTCCAGAGACCTTCTGTGGGATCATTTTCTCCTTAACGTTTACCACAGCAAACTGATCGGGAAAAATCAGGAAACTGCTTCACTGTGGAGCTGAGCTGCTTCAGTGTGAAAAGTCAATTAATGCTTCGTAGTACCGGATTATTTTGCAGAAAGGTTTGCCTCTCACAACTGAAGAGTTGTTTCCTAAAGTGGAGCAATCAGGTGCTATTTTTGAACTCTTCCTTTTGTAAAAAGCCACTTGCAGGTTCACCCAAAAGGCCAAAGGGACACACTGTCCCATATAAATTTACTTTATCCATCCATCAAATTCTTGCTTTCTGTCTTGACCAATGATTTGTTGTTGAGGACCACTAAAAGCTTCACATTCTGCCATTTTTGGCTTGACCCATGTTGTTGCCCAGGAGTCTAGTGCTGAGTTATAGTTGGTTTTTGGGGTGTCGTAAGTAAGGTTCGGCTGAGGTGATTAATAGCACTGACCCATCTTTTATCAGTTCCTGTTTCACCCAAAAATGGTGCCGCCCAGATGAGTAAGACAGGACTACAAAGGTCAGGAAGTGAATCTTGCTGAGCAGATTAAGTATCTCTTGGAGCCGCAGAGTGAGTCGACTCCTCCCTCATGCTTCCGGGTCTGAGAGCATCAGATTTGGCGGTGTGGTCAATGTTTGACCACACCCTACACTGTACCGTTTCTGTGGAAACAGCCTAAGAGAGAGAAGATGGAAGTTTCAGAGATAAAAAGCTGGCCTGTCCATCAAATCCCGGACATTCTCTGCCTCCGCTGAGCTACAACACAATACTTAGAAAATCAACGGAAACCTGAACCACATGGCAGATTTACCATTAATTTTTCCCTCCTCCCAATCTTACAATCCCATCCATCCCTCTTTATCTGCGATAACACTCATTATCACCTGAGAGACAGGTGTGGGACTGATCGTAATGGCTGTGAGGCTGGCGAAGACTGGGGCAGACGCTGTCGGGATGAGGGTTTAGTTATCACGGTCGCAGCGAGGTACTTGAGATTGAAGTATTGAGATCAGCGGGTTCAAATAGCATTTGTTATCCATTCTAATAGCCTTTTCTGAATTTGATTAAGCTCACCTTGACTATAGGAACAAATGAATTGACCCAAAAATCTTGTCCTAGCAGGCTAAAATAAACCAGACTCAATTAATCAATCAATCAATGCATATGAATCCAAATGCATTCAATCCTTACACATGAACAGCATTTCAGACCGACTAAAATGCTATGTGGGACCCAGGTATAGCAATGAACCCAAAACATTCCCCTACCCCCCCACCTCGGCCTTTCCCCGGGCAGCAGCAGTCCTGTATTACCGTCAGCAAACACACCATCTCTGGGTCTGTGACTAGCTGTGGGGTGTGGCACAAATGGGGGGACTGAGGTGAGACTCACTGTAAGCCCCCTGTCTAATACACTCGCCCCTCCCTGGGGGGCTGCAAGCACTGTTCCAGACACAGATCCCTCCCCCCCAAACCTGCCGCGGCTTCTCTCTGCCTCTCTTCCCCTCTGAGCCCCTGATCTCATACATCTCACCACTAATCCCGAGGTCCCCGCGGAACATGGCGGATTTTCCCTGGAACCCTCAGCCTCGCTGACAGGTAATCCACTGGCCTGTGGCGCGACTCAGAGATAGCGATGTGCCAGGCCAGCCCCGTCGGGGGTGCCAATCTCTGCCCCGCTTCGCCAAACCCGCAAATAATCACCCGCTATCAAATGCGACGGGCCGGCGTCTGTCAATCATGGCATTCATTAGGAGCACCGGCGATGACGGATAATCCGCCAATAAAGAGCAGGGCTTTCGCGTGGTGGCCAGACCCGACACGGCACCATTTCGCAGTTAAATTAAGAGCTGTGGGGGCAGGAATGCCATTGGGCTCTTGTTTTACTTTGTTTCACTGCGTTTTAATGCCACTTAATGGGAATTGATTCAGTATTAAAACACTTCATTTGCTGTTCAATGGCTTGCATCTATCCCAGCATCACCCTCTGGCTGTTTGTGGGGATTAAAACATAAGGGGCCAAAGCCTGCCCTTTCAAATAAGAGCTGGTTACACAAATATGGTCGAATACTCCTCAGAAAAATATGCATATATTAGATGATGTATGCAGTGAATAGCAACTGCTGCCCTAAGAGCAAGAATGCTGTGGGTTTGAATCTGGCCTGGGACCTTTCTGCCTGGAGTTCACATGCTCTCTCCAGTGGACATCCTTCAGGTGCTCTGGTCTCTTGCCACAGTCCAGAGACATGTATGTCAGGTTAACTGGTGAATCTACATTACCCATGTGTGAGAATGATCCGTTTGCCCTACGATGGATTGCTGAGTCCCTGCCTGCTGCCCACAGTCAGCTGGGATATTGGCTCCAGCTCCCCTGCGACCCTAGTGAGGAATAAGCAGTTTAGATGATTAATGGATGGAAGACCAACATGAAACTACTGAGATGACATTTACAAGCGTGAGCATTTTTACCATTTTGTAGGACCAGCTTATTTTATTTATCGCTGAAATTTTTGATTTTTTGCTATGCAAAATTAAGTCACTGGATGAACTTAGAAGTAAATTCAACAAATAACATTAAACATTAGTTTGAATTTAAATTGAATGCAGCAATGGATTAAATCAATGATCCATTCATATCACCTATCATTATCACTTGGCCTCTCGTTTGGAAAAGCTTCTTTCAGGCTCTTGGGGCAGGAGCTAGGTTTGGCCCTCCTTTCCCCATTAGCGAGTGAAACAAATGCGCCATTGGATTTAAAGCAGTTGTCTGACTTGGCCAGTCCAAAACATTCCACTCAGAGGACAATTTTGCAATGGTTTGCAAAGGATGCAAAATTAAGCTCAGCAGCGAAGGAGTTTGAATGGGAAGCTAACGTTATTTCTGGAGTGCTGCAGCCCTGTTGTCCAGCTTGGATAAAAATGGCAGCAAAATGAATGTAATGTCATACATGAGGCAGTAATGCATAAAGCAGTGTTATTGAGGGAATCGTCCTGCTGAGGGATCACATGCCAGCCAATGAAGTTGGAGGAATTTCTCCAAAACTCCACAGTCCTCATTTATTCATAGAAAGACAGCATCGTTACGCACAGAATCTCCAAAATGAGACTGTAATGGTGGTTACTCTACATTCCCATGCCGTGACACTCCCTCCAGGTCCACAGATGATGTGTCTTTGAATCAGTAACTGTTCCTTTCCCATCGTAACCCTTTGTATTGCTTCAGTAAAGGTTTATTTTGGACACTGATGTCTGTAGAAGCACAGCTTCTCATCTCTGAGCATTTTGGTCACTTGGTTTGTGTTGCTCCTGACAGGTTTGTATCCTGCAGAAGGGCCTCTATGACTCCATTTGGAGGGAAAAAAAAAGACAGAGGAAAAAGATGGAAGAAGGAAAGAGAGGGAGGGAGGGAGAGAAGGACAGGAAGAGGGGGGGAGAGAGAGAGGGGATAGAGAGGTACTGAGGAGAGTGCAGACTTTGCATGTTCTCCCTGTGTTCTCGTGGGTTCCCTCTGGGTACTCCAGGTTCCATCCACTGTCCAAAGACATGTATGGAGACTCTAAAAGTGCCCACATGTAGTGAGCGTGTGAATGAATATACTGTAGGTCTTGCAATGAATTGATGAGTTGTCCCAAGCACAATTTTGCCTCTTGAGCTCTGTGTATTTGGGATAGATCCTGAGCAGAGATGAGTGGGGTAGATAATGGATAGACAGGTGGATGCATAGCTAGACGGGTGTAACTGTTTCTTTAGAATAAAAGCCTGAACCCACGCTGGTCCTTTCCAGATGAGATAGAGAACCCGAGGTATGACCACTGTTTTTATGCTACTCGCACTTAGGATTCATTTGACATCACCTGCTGTACTGGCCAGTTTCTGTGCCATCCATTCTTAATGCATTCCTGCGGCCTCACTGCGTACAGATGAGTTGTTTTTCAGCCAAAGAACCCTGTAAGTTGTGCTCTTGCATCAGGTGCATGCACGCTAAAGCACAGAAAGGACACGATCACCCCCTACTGGTGAGAATAAAGAAGTGCAGTGAATTTAGGGGAGTGGATTTTGCAAATGAACAACAGACTGTACTCAAAGAGCTTGGGCAAAAATGGATCGATATGAGTGGATCTTGGAAAAAAAAAATGGATCTCGCTCGGTTTCAAAACCTAGTGCAACAGGGGAATAAAATGCAGCCATTTATGTCACGATAAATTATTAGCAAGACTTGCAGGCAATGCGAGGAGAAATCGGGCCGAAATATAGCTTTAAAAGAAGGATAACGACCTCTCAAAATACCTTTCTAACAGGAGAAGCGGATAAATTTCTCCGCTAACTCTGAGACGGCTAATCCCACTTGTACCCAGCGAGTAGGGAGTCACCTACACATCGCCAAAAAGTCAAAAATGAAGGAAGGAAACGATGATTGGTAATAATAATAAAAGAAAATCCCACCTCCAGCGTCCCCCGGCTGAGAAGTCGACAGCCGCTCTCTCGCTTAAGTGTTTGAAATTGAGTGGTGCAGTTTGGCGGCACTTTGGCAGCGGGCACGAGTGCATCATTAAAAAGTGCAGCCGGCGATTGAGAGGCCTGTGTAAGTGTTTTTAATGCGGCTGTAATTACCTCCCGGGGATGGGAAACGCGCAGAAGAGCGCACGAAGGGGAACGGTCTCTGCTGAGAGCTGAAGAGCGCCGATATTTTATGAAAGTGGGAGTTTGCCTGCTCTCCATGTATTCAGGTAGGTTTTTTTTATCTTTATTTAACCAGGGAAAGTTCCATTGTGAACAGATACACTACTTCCTGGTGAGGAGGGATAGAGAGAAAAAGCGATAAAGCCCCAGGACAGTTTTTGCGTTTCTCAAGGGCCTAACGGCAGAGTTCTTCCTAACTTCCTCTCCCCAGATCAGGTCAGAATTCAAAGCCCAACTTGAACCAGCAACTCTAGGGCTGCCAGGCAACCTACCCTAGGCTACCCTGCCATAATTGGACTCCCCCTGTAGTCTGAAGACAAGCATGCAAGGCTAACTGGTGCTCACAGTCATAAGTGTGTCAAGTGTGTAATTCCTGCGATGGATTAGCACTGTCCTGGATACATTCCACCCTCTAACCCACTGCATGCTGCGGATAAGGCTCGTGAGCTTGAACAAGAGAATAATGGATGGAAAGAGGAAACGATTTTGTTCTTCCTTTTGCATGGAAAACCCTTTGGAAGCCCAGTGCAGAAGCCATATACTCCTGCAGTCCAGAACTTTACAAACCCGGAATTCCCACGGGAGCGAAGACAGACTCCAGGTGTGTTTCCATCCACCCAATTTCAATTTATTTTTCAATTTATGAGCAAGAGAGCCAGACTGGAAAGACACACAAAGTGCTTCAATTCCCAACAGTGGATTAACCCTTTACAGACCGACATTGGGCAGAGTGGAGGCGGTTTGCCCTGCGTATCGAATAACACGAGCACACACACACACACGCAAAGCTGGTTGAACACAAGTCGGCCTATGGCAAGGACAGCCATTTTTCTTTCAGTAGTTTTGATGAAGAAGAACATTTGAGGACAACTTACATAATGTACAGAGAAACATGCACACATTTACTTCATCTTTAACCAAGTCTTCAAAAAAAATGGCAAAACTCATGCAAAACTTTGGAATTGAAACCAAGGTGCTCATTTTGAAGTCTAACATTAAGCCTAACAAGCAATATTTGGAAGAGATGTATGGTAAGAAAGAACAGTCTTCATGATTCTAGTACCCTCAACTGACGGTATTCGAGTGTCTCAGGGTCAGCGGTAGAACATCAGATCTTTCTTTTCTCATGGAGCCCTTTATATTCATATCAGAAGACCGCAGACATCAATCACTCAATCTTTGGGGGCTTCACATTCAATACAACTGGGGAGTCACCATCAGAGTTCATTTCATTAATTTTTTGCAGAGTTGAGATAGACTGTACACTAGCAGTTTATTTGCGTATATAACCCCAAATGACACTCGGTAAGATATAAATAGCGAGAATCCATCATGTCACAGGATAGTCATAACATTTTTGCAGTCAAAAAAAACAAAAAACCTGTATTAGGTCTGGACGAAATTATCAGAATAAATGATTCTTTACCTTCTTGTTTGCTGCTCTAATTGGTTCAGCCATTTTATATTCATTTGCCTGAGGTCATCGTTTTCCAATATGGACGACCAATGGGTCTCTCCTGTGGCAGTGGTTGTGTAGCCGAGATGAATGATGAACGATTGTGTTTAGTTTTTTTTTTTTTGCTATACATAGGGCTGCAGGCGAGTTCAGATATCAGGAATTATGAAACAAGTGCTTTGCAATTCACAATGCAGGCATGTAGCAGATGTTTTCGGTGACATGCATAAGATGTAATCAGCATGGCTACGGAGCTGCTGGAACGAGTTATGTGAAACTTAAAGGAGCAGTGTGTAGAATTTAGATTGATATTTTGGCAGAAATGGAATATAACATTCATGACGACTTTTTTAGTAGCGTATAATCACATGAAAACAATACAATCTTTGAGTTTCATTTAGCTTAGAATAAGCCCTTTAAACCTACATGGGAGCACGTCCACCTCTATGGAGAACGCCACGTTGCACTGCCATTTTTTCTACAGTAGTCCATAAAGGAAAAAAATTAAATGAATAAAGCACTGACACGAGAGCGCCTTTCACGTTTTTGCAAGTTTTGCGGCCACCGTAGGTTTCCTGAGGAAAGGAATGGTCAGTTGGTTGCAATCTATAATCGGAGATGGCTCTAAATCTTACAGACTGGTCCTTTAAATCAAACCGGTGCCAAACAAGAGATCTGCTCCAGAAGACAGGCAAAACATTTTAGAGGAATCCCAACAACATGAACATTTGAAGAGTTTGTTTCCAAAATGCAATAAGTGCCAAAATTTCAAAAAATGAGACAGCCCTGTGCTTCTTACACATGGTGCAAAAATCAATTTTTAGAAATTCATACTATAAAGGTGTAGTGTTTCATGGTCAAAGTTCGCATTTTTCTATAAAATTCAATAGGCGCCAACATAGAAAAGGATGATTTACTCAAAATGAGTAAAATGAATATATTGCGTTTTGGAAACAAACTCTTCATTTGCACCTGATTCCGCCAAAAAACAACCATAAACTTGAAGTGGAAACAGAGTGCTTAATACTTGTACTGTAATATGGTGTCCATGTAATCTGTTCTCTGATGGGGACAGCTTATAGTACAAGGATTTAAGGTGGGTAAACCAGGAATCCAGAAGGTTGCTAGTTCAAGCCCTGGAGTAGCTGTTAAATGATCAGGGCCCCTGTTGGGCCCTTGAACAAGGCTCTTAACCCCATGTTAATGGCTCAGGCATAGGTGTATGGGTCGTTTGGACCCAAACCACCTGGACCCCTGACCACTTGGACCCCATGCTGTTTGGACCCCAGACCTTAACCCTAACCCTACCTTAACCCAAACTCAACTGGTCTAGGGTGCAACTTGCCTGAGGTCCAATAGGTATGGGGTCCAAACGATAGGGTCAGGGGTCCAACTGGTCAGGGTCGAACTTGTATCGGTCAAACAAGTACAGGGTCCAAATGACCCGCTCCCCTGGCAACAGTCAAATCATCAGTAAGTTGCTTTGGATAAGAACATCCGCTAATAACAGTAAAGTAAGCATAACGTTCCACATAAAATACCACAACGGTCTCCCTGAGTTACACATTCTTTTCCACCTACTCTCATTGCAGACACATTGTAATGCTTCTATAAATCAGCAGGTTCCAATCCATAATCTACTTGTATTTTTTTTCTTGGTCAGAGCAGACCAAGTTGGGTTGGCCCCAGTTGGGTTCATACAAATCATAGAAACAGTCCGTTAGCAAACATGGCAGGAACTGAAAGCATCACAATATCTTTCAACTGCGCTTGAAAAAACGGGATTCCTGCCAAGATTTGTAGTCATTGAACTGTTCGTGACAAACATTTATAGACTCTGGGTTAAGCAGAGAAATAAAAAGATAAAAAGATTCACAGAAAACATTTAAACAGCCTTAGATAACTTATTTATTATCACCTCTGACAAAGCAGTTTTAGTTCGTGAAAATCTTTGCTAATTTGTGACTTTCATTTGGGAGTGATGGCTTTTACTTGTCAACCAATTTGCACCACTGTTCTTAAGACCTCTTCAAACAGAAGACAATCAGCTTGAGAATTAAAATTCAGCATTTAAAACATCTCTGAAATATCCAGGGAGTATCACTGCAATCTCAACAAAGTTTTCTATCACATTCCTCCTCCAAGTCCTTGAATAACTTGTTTAGCAGTCAATGCTTGGATAACTGCTTAGGGTCAAAATTGTGCAGGAAGATCATATTGCGAGCAAAGCTGACCACAGCCATGTGGTGTATTATGTCTGCAGCTCACTTGAAAAGAGTATATAGCCTATGTATCTCGCTCAGAGAGCAAGTGTGTGTGTCTCTGTGTGTGTGCGTGTGTGTGTGAGAGAGAGAGAGAGAGAGAGAGAGAGAGACTCCACATCTGTTAGCGCTTTACTTCTTCCTGACCGCTAGCTGCCACGTCAACAGAGAAACGGTCTGTGAGCGAAAGAAGCCAGCGAACAGCGCAAGGTAGTATTTTTGCGATCGAACCTCAAAAAAGTCAATCTCTTTTACAGCCAGCGCCGCGACTAAAGGAAATAAAACATGACCCGATTTACCCCGATGTGGAGCGCAGCTAGGATTTATAGAACGGCGATACATCTCCGGCCAAATGCGGGCGACCTTTTGCAAAGTGCCAAATATATGTAGTGTCGCGGACCATTTGTTTTACGGTTTGTAGCTGTAAGGTGGCAGCTTATTTTCCACATCGCCGTTCCGTTTATACATTTTTGCCCGGCCCATGTGCTCCGCGCAGTAAAACACGCTCTTTAGTGCGGAGTTGACGCCGGGATGGCAAGTGTGAATCTGCACCGTTTACATGTTAATGCCCAGCTGTTAAATTTGACGTGCTTGTGAAAAATGTATGAAATAAACTTAAACCTGTTTACATCTCCGTCAGGCCGCACATGACACTGACATGTTATCACCTGATCTTGAACAAACATAGCGCCCAGTTGCCGAATATGAGAATCCTTGATTCAGTAACAATATTTACTCTGATAATATGGCAAAGCTAGCTGCTTTTGGTCAGACAGGAAATGGGGTAAGTCAGACCCGAACACTCCAAAACTCAACCTTTCCCCCCTATGGCGTTGCTACCTGCCTCCCAGCAGACCAAGGTGAAGCGTTTTGAATTGAGGTTGGTCACTCCCTTGCGGACGGTAAGCACGGACATTAGAGGGACACGCGCATTAAACCCGCGGGTGTGCGCGGTATTGTGCTTGTTTAAGAGTTCAGGTCTGTTATTCACCGCGGTTTTCACGCATGCGTTTGAGATGTTCTGTCATTAGATTCTGAGCAGTGGCCACCGCAGGCTGCAGGTCCACAGAATAGTCACCATTCTTCAGCCCAGAGTGAAAGCCCTGGTCCCCAGTGTAGAGCCGTAATATATGATGTGCAGAGCAAATGCATCGCATACAGTGGCCAAGCAGCGGAAATTCAGTGCTGAAATATTTTCCATCTCCACACTCACTCTGCTGTCCTTCACAAATCTTCCATCTCCACACTCACTCAGCTGTCTTTCACAAATCGAAAACTTCCATCCGTCCTTCATCAACACAGTTTCTTCCTCACTTGTGTCACAGGGGAGCTGGAGTCTATCCCAGCTGACTCTGGGCGAAAGGCAGGGACCCACCCTGGACAGTCCGCTAATCCATCACAGGGCGGACACACTATTCTATACTCACTCATACACTCATACCAGTGGGCGATTTAGTGTCTCCAATTGGCCTGACATGCTTGTCTTTGAACTGTGGGAGGAAAGTGGAGTACCTGAGGGAAAGCCACACCAACACGGGGAGAACATGCAAACTCCACACAGAAGGGCCTCAGGCTGTATTTAAACCCACAACCTTATTGCTGGGTTAAGTTTCAAACTGCAGACACAGTAACTCAAAGCATTCTCAGAAAAAGGGGTACGTTTCTGTCCCTCAAGGAAACTATGTACTCTTTTCGAAGCCAAGAATTCACATACACATTTTCATGGGTACGACACCCTTACCTTAGAAGTTACTACCCGGGGGACAAGCCATTCTGCCCTTAAAGGAGCTAAAGTTGTACATTACTTTATTAAAGTGTGGGAGGAGGTCTAAGGACGCCTGATTACAGAGGGGACACACATTCTGAGCTGACAGGGAAGGGCATCGGCGGAACCAGACATATTTTACTGGGGCACGTGCCCCAGTATTGGTCTGCAGTGCCCCAGTATAATTTTCCCCAGGGGATAAAAGAAAAATCATGTTTTAAGTATACATGTCTACATAATCTACAGTAAGAGAAACTACAGAGACGAAAGTGCATAGGCACACAACTACTTAATATGATAACTGTAACTCATTGCTGCTTTACTCACTTCACTCCGTTTGTACACAATGACATGTGGCTACTTAATATTCACGTGGCTTTGGCTGTGATTCGGCTACTTCTGCTCACTTCAGAACTTCGGAACACAAGGTCACACACACAACGGTGTCTGTCAGTGCTGACTGCTCTAGCCGTCATTCTTTCCACCTGTCTTCAGGTTAGTGCTGGGCAACTGCCAGTCCTTATTGTTTGTTTTCTCCCCTGTGTCGCCATTTCCATGGGAATCTAAATGTCACAACTTTGCTTAAACTTTCAGCTGCCGTCTTGCGAGCTGTAAATTGAAGTAGCCTAGTGCAGACGTTAGCTTCTGCCTTATAGCTAACTGGCTCATCATAGGCATAACGTTGATTCATAATGGTTAACCTAGCGCTGTCAACTCGGTTTCTGGAGATTGCTATCGATGTTTGATGAGCATATACGAGCTATTTCACGTTAACACATGGGTAATCTGACATGATAATCTGACATGAATGTATAATTTGAAGCACTATTTATGCTTTTTATGATAAATTAGTGCTAAAAAAATTTTTGCTCACGCGCTTTGCCAGCTCGCGTTTTTTGTGCCCCAGCTATGCCCCAGTACAGAATTAGGTCTAGTGACGCCCCTGGGGAAGGGTGGGAGATTGGATGTAGGATCCAGGCAGTGAGAACAAAATCCTGGAGAAAAGCTCATGCTGTCTGAGCCCCAGGTGCAGAATAAGGCAGCATATGTGGCGTCACTGCAGAGATGAATCTACTTCGGACTGGTGACGGATGCAATTCAGACAGGGGCCTCAAATCCGAACCCTGGCGCCGTCAGGGTTTAGGGCACACTGGCCCCTGCCAACCGCAAAAATTCAATCCCATGACACTCCTGGTCTGGCTCACAATTCTAATGCATTCAAAACTGCCCCTAACATCTGCGATATTGACCTGGAATTATTCATTAAATAAGCACTAAGTGCACCTGATTTACATCTAAAATATCCAAGTATTTATCATTCCCCAGGTGGGACATTAAAATGTCGGCAGACTGTACGCTTAAAGCAGGCACGTAGGCGCACGTGGGATACCAGGCGAATGACCGATAGAGCATTTATCACACGTTTTCGGCTGCACGCGGGCACCGATCACTCACAGGGAATATAACGGCTTGTTATTATCCATGCTTACCAACAGCTCGTGCCAGAAACTACCAGAAAAGTACACCTTGTTTACAATGACTGTTGCCGTTCGTACGCGGAATGTTCACTGCCAAATGCTTACTCATCGACGATTTGACTTGATGCGCCAGACGGCCGCGCCACCCCAAAACAAGCACAAATAAATTAATCCGCTGTAGTACTGAGCCAAGGCCGCTTCTGGTCATGGAGGGGCCAACAAGGTGCGACACTGACACATACACGAACGCTGTTCACTGAGCTCCTCCTAGCGGCTAATATCGGAAAATGCACAAGTACATTAATGCTGGCTGCGCAATTGTAGCAAATGGTATCTCGCTCGGTGTTAGGCATTCGCAATCACGTCAGACGCCTGCGAGATATTGCATTGTGAAATGAAATTAGTTTTTAGACACAGACAATTTCAGGCACTTTGAAAAATAATGAATACATTGCATGCGAATACTCAATACACAGCACAGTTGAGCAAAGCTACTGTAGCTCATGACCTACCGGTCAAACTGCGATGTCAATAATCGTGTTGTATTACAGATTGCAAGAAAATTCAAATGTCACCCAAATTTACAGCATACAAGACCAGCTAAACCGGACTTCTAACATAGCACGTACATCATAAATCAGGGCCATTTTTGTGTTGTGTAATTCATGCGGAGGGGATGGTCTCCAGTTTGTGGACACTATATAGAATTACGGCGAATTCTTTGCAGAAAGGAAACGCAATACACGGGCACTGAAGCAGATGTAGAATTTATTCTCAAGTATAAGTAGGAAAATACATAGGTGAAAAGGAAACAAGCAGACCCTGTTATAAACACAAAACTAGCTCAAAGATAACCAAGAAAGACAGTGAAGGATAAAACAAATATGTGCCTTGTTTACCATTCGGTCTCAATATAGTTCCTAATACTGGCTTAAAAACAGCTGCCTTTTATACTAATATATATACACATGCATGTATATATATAAGTATTTTTTTTTCTTTTAATAATCATTAAATTAACATTTTTATTGAACTTTGTGGGAGTGTTTTGCTGGTATTCCACAAATGGTAAACAAGTCGTTGGTCCAGTGCATTACATAGTGACACATATACCGATATATGCACTCGGTTGGCCACACATAAACAATCCTGATCATCAAATACAACTACTGGAAAAAAAGATAAAGAAAGGGGGAGAATTTTACAAGATGGAGGCGAGGTGGAGTGATGGACAGTATGGATGAGCGATGGATAGAGATCGACAGGAAAAAATAATAATTAAAAAATGGCTGTAGCAGATGAACACGCCCACTCAAGGGATAAGAGCGTCACATCATAGCAGGGTGTGGCTTTGAGGAAACATTCTCTCAAATGCTGTAGAAAAATAAAAGTTTCCCTAAATAAGACTATTACTGCCAGGGTTCCGGAGTTTTCCGTGGCCTGAAATGAAAAGTTGATCAATTGTTCCTCTCTCCCCCCAGCATATTGACATGACCTGGGTTCGCGGTTTTGTCTAAATAGAAACGAAAAGCCACTAATGTAGCCTCCGCTATTGCCTCCCAGTGTTCAATGACGTTATTGCGCTCCTGAAGCACGACAGAGAGAGCCAGACAGCAGGAAGGTGTGCAGTGAACCACCAGAGATGAACTAAATGTAAAGAAAATGAGGCCGAAGATGGAGTTTGTGACAGGAAAGACACTCACAGGCCATGTTGAAAGTGAACACATGGTAATCAGGTTAAGGGTAACCCTTCTAAGGCCTAATCAACGCCTGAATGTGGAACTGGAGCACGACCGTCCTTCCATTAAACTCTGAAATAGCTGAGAACATAACAGTGGAAACTTAAATTCACCACTTGAGGAGCACAGGACGGGAGATAACGAGAGGATGCGATAATAACAGTAGAATCACATTACAACACATCATCTACCGGCAGCTGCTGTGACCACAATGCAGACGTTTCACGCTACTGTGGCATTGTGCTCTTTCTACTGAAGTGTCAACCAATGAGAACTCAGGAGACGTCCAAGCACACCCACACTTAACCCCCCACCCCCTCCCAAAAATGTTAGACGAATGCAGCGTCCCATCTAATCTGAAAAGAAGTCAAAACGGTGTCTTGTTTCTTCCCCGTCCAATGATGCCCGATCCAACTCATTAACGAAATCAGGGTCTTCAATCAAGACCTTGGTGAACGGAATCCGGAGACTTGTTGTGAGGCTCAAAGAAAAACCTGGACCGGCCCTAATCTAATGAGACTGGACTCCTCAGGACTAATGAGACGTCTAAGGCTGTTGACTTCCAGCAGTGTAAAGTACAGGAGTCAGACAGTTAAAATTCCTTCTATTGGTTAGTTTGTTTCGCATAAAAACTCAGCCAGCCGAATGCACCATTCTGCTCCAGTTCCTGGCTCGACAATTTACCAAGAGGCAAACGCAGGAGGCGGGACCAATACGCTAGAGAGGATTTTAACTTCCTAAACCTGGGCTTTACATCTCAGGAGAGGTCCTGTTTCAGAGACACCGACAGCCATCCATCAGTCAAACCCAGCTTCCATCATGTTCCGATTACCAACTGTTAGAATCCCAGCCCCAATCACAGTAATCCACATTTAATCTAGCAAGAGTTTGCCTCTTCGACAAAAATCATTTGGTTTCAGAGGAAAAACAACAAAACAGGCAAGAAAATAATGGACGAACCGAAAAAAAAACAAGCAATCATAATACCATTGGATAATTCATGATAAACATGTAAACACATGCAGGAAAAAAAAAAGATTCACCTTTTATTCACACTTTACAGAAAAAAAAACTCTCTGAATCAACTACAATACTATCAGCCATTCAAGGTCTTCACAAACTTGTTCACAACACAGAGAAAACAAAGGAGAAAAAAATATACACAAAGGACCAGTTACTCAGGACAAAATAAATCTCGCCCCGATTCTCCATCAATAAAAGAGGAGAACAAAAATTAAATAATTTTTCCATTCTCTGAAAAACTTTGGTTTTTCTTTTGTTTTTAGTAGATCCAATACACCACAAACAGGCGCACTACAGGTCTTTTGTCAAGTGGTTTGCAAATCCAATTATTAATTATGAAAACATCATTTAAAGCAGAGATGTATAATGAGGTGTTTTTGGAGTAGAGTGGGAGCACTACGCATTTTTTGTCTGAAATTTAACAGACCCTTGGCGGTACTGCAAAAATCCAGATTAATCGGGCAAAGCCGTGGCACAAATCTCACTCATTTTAAAGCTGTTGCGAGAGTGAGTTTGGAGGCTTTGATAAACACAATGGCCCCCCTCCTAAAGCATCTCGAAAATATGTGAGAACGGAATTCCGTCCATAAACTTGGCTTCAGGTACATATGTAGCGGATGGCACCGTTAGAGGAGGAGTTTTGGACACATAGGGATTCAAACATGATGATCGTTAAAAAAAATTACTAGTGGTGGGGGGGATAATGCCTGGATTAAAGAGGGCGGGCCCGCCTCAACAACAACTGCAATTCCGACCAATGAGAGATAATGGGCGGGGCTTCTGTCCAATATTTCTTTAAACCTCTCCCTTGGATTAAATAACCCAGATTAAACCAGATCAAAGCACTGTAAACAACAAAGAATACTCAAATGAAAAAGAAACATTCAAATGTTCCCTTTGCTGAAGATCTGACTATTTGAAATTTCCAACAGCCGAGAGAAGACAGAAAATAGGTCATGGCTAAAACAAAGAAAAAAAAAATAATAAGAAAAAAATGTCATAAAATCTTCACAATTCTTTAAACAGAAATTTTATCAAATCAACGAGGGGATTTGCAGGTGTTCACCAACTGCACAGGCAGTGAGATTCAGAAGCAGTTAAAGGCAGGAACTTTCACTGCCATAGGACAGGGGGGCAGGGGGACAGATTTGGAGTAGCGCACTAACAGTCTAGCAGGATTTAATGTGGAGCACGGGCAGAAAAATGTTTCTTTTGGTGCCTTAATCTTTTGACCCATGCTCGCGGTCTAGGTTAGCAAGTGCAGCTGCCGTAGAGAGAGGTGACAGGCTTAAAAACAAAATCCAACAAAAATCGACAGTATTTTGCTGGAATTTAATTTTCAAGTGCAAATCTCTCAGTAATCAAATGCAAGGAAAAAAGTATTCAGTCAGACATAAAAAAGGGAGTGCAAAGAGTTACAGTAAACACCTGAATCACCCTTCTTAACAGTATTTTTTACAAGCCGGAAATTCAAATTTCTGATTTAATAACACTAAGTGGATAAAAAATTTGATTTAATTTACAATGCAATCATGTAATTTTCAAATCTGATCATAATTTAAGTGCAAAACCTAAAACCGGTGAAGTTGGCACATTATGTAAATCGTAGATAAAATCAGAATACTTTGATTTGCAAATCCTTTTCAACTTATATTCAATTGAATACACTGCAAAGACAAGATGTTTAATGTTCAAACTGAGAAACTTTATTTTTTTTTTGTAGATGATCATTAACTTAGAATTTAAAGGCAGCAACACATTGCAAAACAGTTGGCACATCGCCTTTCCTTTTAACGACACTCAGGAATCGTTTGGGAACTGAGGAGACCAATTTTTGAAGGTTTTCAGGTGTAACTCTTTGCAAATTCTTGCTTGATGTACAGCTTAAGTTGTTCAACAGTCCGGGGTCTCTGTTGCCATATTTTACGCTTCATAATGCGCCACACATTTTCAATGGGAGGCAGGTCTGGACTACAGGCAGGCCAGTCTAGTACCCGCACGCTTTTACTATGGAGCCATGCTGTTGTAACACGCGCAGAATGTGGCTTGGCATTGTCTTGCTGAAATAAGCAGGAGCGTCCATGAAAAAGACGTTGCTTGGATGGCAACATATGTTGCTCCAAAGCCTGTATGTACCTTTCAGTATTAATGATGCCTTCACATACACTCAACAAAAATATAAACGCAACACTTTTGTTTTTGCTCCCATTTGTCATGAGATGGACTCAAAGATCTAAAATTCATTCCAGATACACAATATTACCATTTCTCACAAACATTGTTCACAAATCTGTCAAAATGTGTGATAGTGAGCACTTTTGCTTTGCTGAGACAATCCATCCCACCTCACAGGTGTGCCACATCAAGATGCTCATCAGACACCATGATTAGTGCACAGGTGTACCTTATACTGCCCACAATAAAAGGCCACTCTGAAATGTGCAGTTTTGTCTCACAGCAAAATGCCACAGATGGCGCAAGCATTCAGGGAGCGTGCAATTGGCATGCTGACAGAAGGAATGTCAACCAGATCTGTTGCTCGGGCATTGAATGTTCATTTCTCCACCATAAGCCGTCTCCAAAGGCGTTTCAGAGAATATGGCAGTACATCCAACCGGCCTCACAACCGCAGACCACGTGTAACCACACCAGCCCAGGATCTCCACATCCAGCAGGTTCACCTCCAAGATCGTCTGAGACCAGCTACTCAGACAGCTGCTGAAACAATTGGTTTGCATAACCAAAGAATTTCTGCACAAACTGTCAGAAACCATCTCAGGGAAGCTCAACTGCATGCTCGTCGTCCTCATCGGGGTCTTAATCTGACTCCAGATCATCGCCGTAACAGACTTGAGTGGCCGAATGCTCACATTCGATGGCGTCTGGCACGTTGGAGAGGTGTTCTCTTCACGGATGAATCTCGGTTTACATTGTTCAGGGCAGATGGCAGACAGCGTGTGTGGCGTCGTGTGGGTGAGTGCTTTGCTGATGTCAATGTTGTGGATCGAGTGGCCCATGGTGGTGGTGGGGTTATGGTATGGGCAGGCATCTGTTATGGACGAAGAACACAGGTGCATTTTATTGATGGCATTTTGAATGCACAGAGATACCGTGATGAGATCCTGAGGCCCATTGTTGTGCCATACATCCATGAACATCACCTCATGTTTCAGCAAAATAATGCACGGCCCCATGTTGCAAGGATCTGTACATAATTCTTGGAAGCTGAAAATGTCCCAGTTCTTGCATGGCCAGCATACTCACCGGACATGTCACCCATTGAGCATGTTTGGGATGTGCTTGACCGCCGTATCATCAGTGCGTACCAGTTCCCACTAATATCCAGCAACTTCGCACAGCCATTGAAGAGGAGTGGACCAACATTCCACAGGCCACAATTGACAATCTGATAAACTCTATGCGAAGAAGATGTGTTGCACTGCATGAGGCAAATGGTGGTCACACCAGATACTGACTGGTTCTGAGTCCCCAGACCCCCAATAAAGCAAAAACGGCACATTTCAGGGTGGCCTTTTATTGTGGAGAGTCTAAGGTACACCTGTGCACTAATCATGGTGTCTGATGAGCATCTTGATGTGGCACACCTGTGAGGTGGGATGGATTGTCTCAGCAAAGCAAAAGTGCTCACTATCACACATTTAGACAGATATGTGAACAATGTTTGAGAGAAATGGTAATATTGTGCATCTGGAATAAATTTTAGATCTTTGAGTCCATCTCATGACAAATGGGAGTAAAAACAAAAGTGTTGCCTTTATATTTTTGTTGAGTGTATATGGATAAGACAAAAAAACATAAAATAAAAGCATATCCCTGTGAGCTAATCCTCGCTCCACGTACAATACATAGACAGTAAAAGAAGTGGACAGCGGGATGGCACTATTTTCAACGGGAGAGTGTGAAGCACAATTGAACGAGTTTTCAGTTGGCACCATGCCTACTGCGCAGGCTTGAAGTCAGCTCGCTGATGTAAACCAATGTTCTGAGAAGAGGTACTTCGTCTGGTAGATGTATCCTATACATAATTCCCAGTGAGCAAGCAATTGCGTCTGTCAGTATAGTCTGAGTCTGCTCAATGTTATGTTGTTTTGCGAATTATTACTTCATAGGTACTTCAGTTGCTAGCGATGTGGCTCAATGGTCTTCTGTTTATGGTTCGTTATGGGCTTCTGGTCTAAACAGTACGGTTATTTACGTCCTGTGCGACAGAAAGTCACCGGCATTTCTCGTCACTTTTGGCCTAGCCTGGTGCCATCAACTAAAAATGCTTACTATTAGACCATAATGTTACATACGAAGTAAAGACGTCAGCGACAAAATGTAGTTTCTCTGTAGAAAATATTATCCCTGACATTAAGGCTCATAATGTTTTTTATGTAAAGTTATTTGATGTCAAAATTCATGCAAAATTAATGGGGGTGAATGGAGAAGCTACCGCTAGTTGACCATCTGCTATCAACTTTGAGTTTTCAACTGAGCTTCAACTTCTGGGTGTATTTCTACCCCCTTGGCACAATAGGACTTCAAAATTTTACAAATCTTTTTCCTCTTAATTTAAGTTTACTGAAGAAAAACAATATAAGAGCTTGAGGGATGAAAGGCAGCAGCACCCTCCGGTGGCCCGGAGGGGCTACCTGCAGCCAGGCAGGTGCAGCGCCCTTCAGTGGCTCGGGGGACTACCTGCGGCCGGGTAGGTGCATCCCGTTGACAGTCGGAGGATAAGGCAAGACCAGCTCCAGTTGTGCAAACAGGGAGAAGTCATCGGAGGGGATGTGGGGGTGCAGGTAGCCACTGATATTGTTCTCGACAAGCCAGTGGGCATCCAGCGGACCCCGGACCCCCAAAACATTGAGCAGGGGCTTGGAGTAGAAGATGTAGTCGATGACTCCCAGCAATCCAGAAAGACATGGGTCAAATTTGTGCCGAGTGGAACTCATTGGGCAAAAATAAAGGACAAATAAACATCAACCATGATAGCCACACTCAAAAATTCAAATTGGAGGTTCGAGTGAACCTGAAACGCAGTGGCCCTGCCACTCCAAAATCATTGTGGGTACAAGGCTGCAGAGAAATGCCAAACTAGCCTTCATCCTAAAGATGTTGTATACGTGAACTTTGAGCAATATTTGCGACTGCTTTAGGTTAGGGGCCATTCAAATAAAGGTTTGAGGGTGAAGGAAAGTCAGTCTCAAAATGGCCATTATACACAAATCATCAAAAGCTGTCAACATATTGAAGGTGTGGCTAGTGTAATGCTAGAGATGTTACAGTTAAAACTTTTGTCTGCAGTCTGCTCTCATTCTAATAACTCCCCATCAGTGATTGGTTCTGATGTAACAAAGATGGCAACGTCACCGCTGAGGTCACAGTTTGAGTTCAAGCAGAGCTCATTCACTACTTCTTGTCCCGAGGAGAAAACATTGCGGCTGTCATTGAGTGTAAACACTTCTAAAGCAAATGTTTCACATTTTGAAGAGCTATGTGACTGTGTTGCTGTTTAGCAGTAAAGTGTTTGAGTTAGTTTTGAGGATTAATGGGATAATGTTGCATCAAAGATGTCCAGGGAACTGGGAATTTCCTGGTTTCAACTTCCCAGTTCCCACCAAGGCAAATCGAGAGCCCTACTAGAGGTTCCAGTGAACCTGAAACTCTACTGGTTAGCCATGTGATGCAAGGCTAAAATGAAATAATGAACTTGTTTATGACATAAACATATTGTATGCAATGTTTCATCAACTTTGATGCAATTGTGTGACCGCTAGAGATAACAGGTCATTCAAATAGAGGTCTATGGTTTAAGAAATGTCAAAAGTCACTAAAATGGCCATTTTTCAGCAATCGTCAAAACCCTTTCTTTCGATGCGGAGACATGTTGCATACTACTTACATACCAAGTTTCAGCTCTTCATCTATATTAAATAGGAGTAAAATGGACGACTTCGGTTTTGCCCTCTTCCTGCATTATCACCCAAACCCTAACCCTAAACCTTATATCATGGTGACCTGTCCTTCCTCATTTGTCCATCCGTCCATTAACAATTGTGGCATGTTTCTTTATCATTAGGGGACGAAAAGTCCAAGGACAAAAAATTCAGGGACGAAAAATCCAACGACGAATATTCCGGGGACAAAAAGTCCTGTGACCGAACGAGAGGATCTCCACAATGTTTTCGCAGGTTGTGGAGGGGAATATTCCGATTATTGTTTCAGCCGCTTCAGATATTTGGCCATTTTATAGCTCACCTTAAAGTCAAAGGTTTCGTTGGTGTGAGGGTTTAACCATTGCTGGACTCACTTTTAAGTCTAAAGTTACTTTCACACCAGAGCTGTTTGGTCCGCTTTAAACGGACCAGAGTTTGTTTCCTCAGATAGTCCGATTCAAGTCTGAAAGCTCATCTGAACTCTGGTGTGGACTAAACAAGCAAACTCTGGTCTGCCTGAAAAAGTGGGTCTCGGTTCGCTTGGAAGTGAACCCTGGTGCAGTTCACTTACAGTGGGAAATGCAAACGAACAATCCAGCAAACCAGAGAGGAAGTGAACCAACGAGGTCCTGGCTAATTGATGAGCCGGGCTTTCATCTTCCTGGTAAGAGCTTGTTTCATGCAATACTGCCCCAAACAAGCAGATGATGTAACTGCATGACGCTGTCCTGGCGGTTTGGTCCACTTTCAAAAGTGCAGTGTGAAAGTGATCCAAACCAATTGATGGTGTGGAATTTTTCTGTATTCCATCCCCAATCGACCCAAGTCTCCCGGACTATCCTGTGTGAAAGCGTTACATGGTGTAGTTGATATGAAGGTTTGACAGTCGCTAAACTCACCTTTAAGTTCAAGATTAAGTGTGAAGGCTTGACACAGAGGTTGAACTCACCTTGAAGTCGAAGGTGTAGTCGGTGTAAGGCATGAAGCCGCTCTAGAACTCACCTTAAAGTTGAAGGTGTAGTTGGTGTAAGGCATGAGGCCGTTCTAGAACTCACCTTGAAGTAGAAGGTGTAGCTGGTGTATGGCATGAGGCCGTTCTAGACCTCACCTTAAAGTCGAAGGTGTAGTTGGTGTAAGACATGAGGTCATTGTAGAACTCACCTTAAAGTCAAAGGTGTAGTTGGTGTAAGGCATGAGGCCGTTCTCGCAGGCGCTCTTCAGATTGAAGCTGTGCGTGTTGCGCCCGTTGGATGTGGTGCTCTTGCTGTTGCAGTTGAAGTTGGTCAGGCTGTCGCTGTAGCGCAGCTCCTTGTAGTCCTTGTGTGTGCAGTCCACCCCTCCTGTACTCAGGTACTCCACCACACCTGCACATACACACACACACGCAGTTAGAAATGTCAGCAGCACATGCCAAAGTACCGGTCACTCTTTCAGTGGTTATATAGCACACTGATGAGCACGTATGACAGGGATTTAGATGGTCATTGGTTCAAGGCCCCAGTATAGCTAATAAAGGCAGCTGTTGAATCCCTGAGCAATGCTCACAGTATGAAAAGGGATTGGCCTGATCAACTACAGTCGCTTTGGACAGGACATGTTAAGCTTAATACAAAAAGAGCCATCAGGCGATGGCATATCCCATCAGGGCCTGCAAAAACAATTTGGAAAAGTGATTAGCTGGTAGCGACCATCTTGTTTGAGCAATCACCTCGTACTGCAAGAAATCCATCGGACCCTCAACCATACTGGAGCAAGCATTTGTCTGCTATAGAGTTGCCCATCAACAAATTGACACGAAATTGGTTAGGCTAGAGTCCAACCTCTAGTAGATGCGGCAACTCTCAAGTTTGGTGATGATTGGACATTGCTGCTCCAATGAGCCTTAACTCCTGAATGCAAAGGCCACACCCACAAAAATGATTGGCTTACTACAGTTACATCTTTTAACATAGAAACTCTGTGTACAAAACATAATAAGATCTTGGTCTGAGAATGCTGTGTACCAAATTTGATGCAAATTGGTTGCATCAATTTGGAGAAGATAGAGTTTGAAGATTTTACTAAAAATTCAAAATGTTGGAAAATCTACCCATCTGGAAATGGGCGTGGTTTATGAGGGTAGATTAGTAAGGACCCATGGAATCCAGACCTACGGATCACATTGTAGGCAAACACGTAAAGTTTGTTTTTAAAGTGTCATCTTGTGGTCAATTGATAAAACAGCAAAAGGAACATGGTTTTCAAGTAAAGCTCCAGATAAAAACATGTTTACAGACGGAAAAATGGACGGACGGAGCAACGTCACATTATATGCTGGGGGATAAAAAGAATTAATATTGTATGTAATGCGCACTCCTAATCAAATCTCTAATCTGGTAATCACACAAACCTGAAAGATCCTCAGCTTCATTATTCCAAGTGACCTCCTAAACAATCGTAAAAATGTAACAAATGACCAATGCAGGACGAAAACTATTACCCATTTTGGATAATTTTGTTCACCTGTTGGGGAATAAGATAAACTATTCAAAGAGTTTGTTCTTCCTAATTAATGACCGTGACAGCGATTATTCTAGCTTTCCATTTAAACTTGAGAAAAATGTATTTAGATATCTGGGAATCAAAGTCACTCATACGTTGGGCAGGCTATATAATTATAATTTTGAAACATTATTAGAGCGTACAATACAAGATCTCAGAGAATGGTCAGCACTACCAATTTCATTTGTTGGCCGTATCAATATAGTTAAGATGACAGCCCTACCCAGATTTCTTCATGTTTTTCAAATGATCCTCATATTCATACCAAAGACAATTTTTCAACAACTAGATAGGCTCATTTCATCATTTATTTGAAACAACTCAAAACCCAGGACGAAGAAAATGTATTTAAAGGTTCCTAAAGAGGCAAGGGGTCTAGGCTCGCCAAACTATTTTTTACGACTGGGCTGCGAATATTGTGAAATTTCTACATTGGACCTTTACATATGAAAATGAACAGGGTACAGATTTGGCGCAGATGGAACTTTTATCTAATCCATCGCCGATACTAACCTCTCCACTATCATATAATCGTAATATACAAATAGCAAACCTGGAGGTTAAAGTCTCCCTTAAGATATGGTTACAGTTTAGGAGACACTTTGGATTACAGAAGGCCAGTTGGTTTTTTCCAGTAGCGAATGATTTTTTATTCCCAGCATGTGTGTTGGACAATGCATTTCAACACTGTCATAAAAATGGCTAGGTGTTTTTCAGCAATTTATTCACAAACAATACATCCTCCTCATTGTGAAATATTTATAAAAGATCATAATATACCCAGATCCACCCTTTTTAGGCATCTTCAGATTCATAGCTTCTCGAAGAATATGTTTCCCTCATTTCCTCATCTATCACATAAAAGTCAGTTAGAAGTTATTCTGGAGCAAGACCCCTTTGAGAATAAACGTGTGTCTGTACTTTGATTCAGGGATTGAAACCAATATCTTGGGACTAAACAAAAACTGCATGGGAGAAGGATGAGGGTGTAGAGCTTTCTGAGCAGGTGTGGCGGAACAGCCTAACTCGCACACATAACCTGTGTCGTAGACACAACGACTAAGTAACTCAATTTAAGGTGCGCCACTGTCTTCACCACTGATGGGACAAGTTGGTTAAAATCTCTTCCATTACAGACCCTGGCTCTCCGAGATGTCATGACAGTCCAGCCTCGGTAGGACATACGTTTAGGAGATGCCCTTCCCTCAACAGCTACTGGTGACATATTTTTGATGAATATTCTCATCTTTGTAAACAGAAGATAAATCCTGATTTTCACACAGCTATTTTTGAAGCTCTAAACTGTAATCTTATAAATTTACAAGCCAACGCTTTGGCATTTACGTCACTGATTTCCCGCAGACTTATCCTTTTTAACTGGAAGTCAAATAAAGTCCCATTATTCCTACAGTAGGGAGCGGTGCTTTCATTTTTGCCTTTAGAAAAGCTTTGATACAAAATAGGCAAAAAACGCAAGAACTTTGCTCTTACCTGGAGCCCTTTCATAGATTTTATCAAAGGTTTTCCTTTTCATTGACCGGTCTGTTCACTTGTTGAAGTTATTACTTATACAGATTTTGTTCACCTGTTGAAGTTATTACTTACTTTTTGTGTAAACTGTTATATTGCTATTAAAACCTGAATCAACATATGAATTGTAGTGCGGACACCCTGTTTGAACCCTTTTTTTTTATTTGATATTTTTTTCCCTCCAGAGCCTTGGAGGGGTGGGGGGAGGGGAGCAAGTTTGTTTATGTTCTGTATTATGTTAGTGTTTATGTATACCTGTAAAATAATTTGAAGACTGGAAAATAAATAAAAAAAATAAAAAAGCCACAAGAGAAACTCTGTCCCGTCTCACCAGAGTCGGGGAGAGAGTTGAGGTCGGCGCACAGGACGAGTGGGATGGCGTTTGTTTCCCCGGAGATGGAGGAGTGCTTGAGGCTGCGCAAGGCCTTGTCCATGATGCTCTTCACCTCTGACATGAACATCATGGTCTGCAGTTTCACATCCGAGAACTCAGGGTCCCATTGGTTTTGTGCGTTCGCCACCAGGAGGAGCTGTTTCTCCATGTCCTGAGGGAATTTCCCAGCTGTATAGAGGCAAAGGGAGCTTAAAGGGTTTGTGAACAATAAACTTAATATGTTTTTAAAAAGTGTATTTTGTTTATATAACCTCATTAAAATCAATAAAAATGTATATAGGCAGTTTATCTTTTCTATAAATAAACAAAATAATGTCTGTGGCTGCACAGCCACAAAGTTTATTAGGTGCCCGTCAGAGAGGTCTTCATCTTGCCTAGCCGCTGTCAAGGTCTATAGTCGAGGTGGTGTTATGACCGTCTGATCGTCGGCGTGTGCAGAAAATATGGGTGACTCCGCAGGCACAGGTGAAATAAATCAGAGAGAGACAGAGAGAGAGAGAGTGAGAGAGATTTCCCCCACAGACACACGTCAAATGTCCTGAGAGAGAGAGAGAGAGAGAGAGATGGTCATTGAAATAAAAAATTCTACTTAACCTACATGTAGCCTAGAGACAACGAGAGAGCTCAAGTCGAGAACCGAGTTACAGCATGGCATTCCGCAACACTCAGTGAACTCAAAACACTACAGTAAAGAGACTGCTCTGCTTGAATCAGCAACAATATCAGCCAATCAGAAAATAGTATTTCTTGTTGCTAGGTGAAATAGCAGCGCCAAATCACGTTCTTCACTCGCGCTCTCAATGTACTGTATTTTGGCTGAAAACAAACCCTGCTCCGATCCGGTGTCACAGGTAGTACCGCAACATCTCTTGCTGTGACAGACAAAACGATACAAATACACAAAAGAATTATTTCATTTAGCCTTTATTATACTGGGGAGTCCCACTGAAATAAAAAAAAACGTACAGGTATGGCTAAACATTATCTTTTTCAAAATCTATCGACTACTCCAGGGGGAAACGCTAGCAAGTTGAAATCAAATTCTTAAGCTCATGTCAAATAGCATTCGCGAATGCCGTAGCTGGCCAGCTAACTCATATTCGTGACGCTTAGTACAGCTGTTATCTGTGTTGTAAAATGCTTGATGTTGCAAAGTAAAAGGAAATATACACGCAACATGCAGATATAAGATAGATAGTTGTATATCGCAACGTTTAATTGCTCGCCTACTTGAGCTACCACTTCTGACAACGAGATGCGACGGATAACGCAGTCAGCATTCATTCTGCAAATAGCCTACAATGCGCACAAAACTTCCGCAACCGATCCTGGTGTGCCATCTAGTGATAGAATATTGCAACTGCGCGCATAAATTTGCAGCTCCACGTCCAATGGCAGACACATCTGCACAAGAATACACCGTTGTTCTTCGCGAACGCACAAAATCCGTATAATCCGTAAATGATGAATTCAATTAATATTGTTATTTGAAACAAGTAACCAAGTTGCCAGTGTCAACGAAGTGAAAGTATTCTTTTTATCTTTTAAATGTAGTAGAGTAAGAGTCCCTGTTTAAAAAAAAAAGTAATGAACAAATCCTCAAAAAAAAAAAAAAAAACCTGAAGTGCTGTAACGAAGTACATGCACTTAAATTGCACCTTTGAAAACAGGATTATCAACCCCCCCCCCCAATGCGATTTTCACCCGGCTCTTGGAGCGGAGCCGCATGCGTATTTTTCCGATTAATTTCACAATAATAGCGTAGTTTAGCCGTTTATATGGAAACACTGAGGACGCACCATGGGACGCACTCATGAATGAGCATACGTGAGTGAAAGCCTGTTATGTCTCTCTGCTCCAATGGTGGTCCTCTGCCCAAATTATTTTGTTTCTATCTGCCTTTGGTGGTAAATTTGTATTCTTTCTTTTCGTTTCCGGATGTGCACCTGCGCCGCCTCACCACTTGACGTCTCCAGGTCCTATAAAAGAGGCCCTGCCCAGAGCCAAGGAGGAGAGGGTTCGCTGACGTGGCAACATCCGCTTTTGTCCTGGACGACCGCTTTGTACTGTTATGGCCCCAATTTGTTATTAGATTTACAACGCAACAGCAACAGCAAGGGATGACAGACACAGTTTTAAAAACCTCAACACATTTAATTAACAAACAAAGACTAAACTACTATTTACAACTACGGACCAAGATTGAATAAAAAAAAAAACAGAAATATTTACAGTCCCTTTGGTGGGTTTCCTGGTGATGTGCTGGGTGAGGAAAAAGGCTCAAACATAGGCAAAAATCCACAAAAGAAACTTCACAGGTCTTGAACAGAAATGACAGGTCTGGTCACACGTATCCTTCTTCTTGCAATTTCTCCTACTACTTTACTGTCTCAATTCTTTTCCTTATATACTCTTTTGCAGACCCCACCCACATTTAGACCTCTTTTTTTTAATTTTCTGAGACTTGCCCCAGACATGTCCAGGACATGTCTAAACATGACTCCAGTCTGAGCTTAACAAAAAAAAAAGGTAAATACTGCCATCAAGTGGCCTATATTCACATTACACCTCCATTCCAAAAGGGAAAAATTTTGACTCATAAAGGCAAAATTTTTCTTTTCAATACAAAATGGTTAAGTGAACACTTGTCTATATATACATATCATACAATATTCAAACACATGATATATATATACACATTCAAACACGGGATAAGCAATCAGCAATTACATTGTCTGTACCCTTCACATGCTTAATTTCCAAGTCAAACTCCTGTAAAATCAAACTCCAATTCAACAATCTCCGATTCTTGTTTTTCATCTTACTCAAAAACATTAACGGATTGTGGTCAGTGTACACAATCATTGGCTTTTGTCCTGTACAAACATAAACCTCAAAGTGTTGTAAAGAAAGGACCAGAGCCAACAGTTCCTTCTCTATTGTGGAATAGTTCCTTTGGTGGCGATTGAACTTCCTGGAGAAGTATGCCACGGGATGCTCAATGTCATCAGAGTCACTTCTCTGTAGGAGCACAGATCCACAAGCTTGGTCGCTAGCATCGACCGCGATGGAGAACGTTTTGTTGAAGTCAGGAGATTTGAGCACGGGGAAGTGACACAGCAGAGACTTCAGGCGATCGAAGGCTCTCTGGCATGCATCATCCCAGGTGAACTTTACGCCTTTCTTCAGTTGGTTAGTTAGAATGAGAGCAATCTCAGCAAAGTTCTTGCAGAACTTGCGGTAGTACCCGATCATTCCAAGGAAGCGGCACAAAGCTTTTTTGTTGTCAGGAACTGGAAAGTCCATGATGGCTTGGACTTTAGCATTTATGGGTGCCACCTTACCCTGGCCTATGACGTAGCCAAGATAGGTGACAGTAGCACAACCAAAGTCACTCTTGCTCAGGTTAACAGTCAGGTTAGCCTGGGTCAGGCGCTGGAACAACGTCTCTACATCTTTTAGATGATCTTCCCAGGAGTCACTCCATGTGATCAGGTCATCGATGTACGCACCCGTGTGTGGCAATCCGGCGATTGTAGACTGTATCATCCTTTGGAACGTGGCTGGGGAATTTTTCATGCCAAAGGGTAGGACTTCATACTGGTATAATCCAGATGGTGTGGCAAAAGCAGAGATGCTCTTGGCCCTCTCAGTTAAAGGCACACACCAATAACCCTTCAATAAATCAATCTTGGTCAGAAACTTTGCTTGCCCTACACTATCAATACAATCATCAATCCTAGGTATTGGAAACACATCAGTTCTAGTTACAGCATTGACTTTGCGATAATCTGTACAGAATCTAGTACTTCCATCAGGTTTTGGAACTAGCACACAGGGTGAACTCCAGTCTGAGTTGGAAGGTCTGATAATATCATGTTTTAACATGTACTCAACCTCTTTCTCAGCAGTCTTTCTCTTTTCAGGATTCATCCGGTATGGATGCTGTTTTATTGGTTTGGCATCACCAATATCTACATCATGAGAGGCTGTAGTAACTCTCTTTGGAACATCAGGAAACAAATCCTCATATTTCTTGATCAACCTTTCAAACTGATCTCTCTGTGAGGGTTCTAAGTGCTGGAGTTTTACATCAAGATTTTGCAACACTTCAGTGTTTGACAATTTACATGAAAGAACTTCAGCTTTAATTCTTGGTTCATCATCTTGAAACTCCCCCTCATCTTCACACGTTTCGACCATTGGAGAATCTGAAGTGACAGCTGCAACCCTAGCATTTCTGTCATGATAAGGCTTTAGCATGTTGATATGGCACAATTGTTTTGGTTTTCTCCTATCTGGAGTCTTCACAATGTAATTGAGATCATTGAGTTTTGTCAGAATTTCATAAGGACCATGAAATCTAGCCTGCAATGGATTGGACTGCAAGGGAAACAACACAAGGACCTTTTCTCCTGGTTTAAACTCACGGCTTCTAGCCTTATGATCATACCAAGTTTTCATTTTTCCCTGACTTGATTTCAAGTTCTCTTTGGCAAGGTCACAAGCTGCACGCAATCTTTCCTTGGACTTGCTAACATAGTCTAACAGACTGATATGCGGCTCTTCCTCTTGCCATTGTTCACTCAATAATAGCAAAGGTCCTCTCACTTCATGACCAAACACTAGCTCAAATGGACTGAATCCAGTAGACTCCTGCACTGCTTCTCTAGCTGCAAACAGCAGCAAATGAACCCCTTCATCCCAGTCTTTCTCATGGTCATAACAATAAGTCCTCATCATTGTCTTGAGAGTGGAATGAAACCGCTCTAAGGCACCCTGACTTTCTGGATGATAGGCACTAGAAAGAATCTGCTTTGCACCTAGTTCATACACAACCTGCTGAAACAATCCTGAAGTGAAATTGCTACCCTGGTCTGACTGAATTTCCCTGGGAAGGCCAAACAACGTGAAGAACTTTATCAAAGCCTTCGAGATTGCAGTTGCCTTGATGTTACGTAGAGGTATGGCTTCGGGGAATCTGGTAGATGCACACATGATTGTCAACAAGTACTGATTTCCAGATCTAGTCTTGGGTAATGGACCAACGCAATCAACAATGACCCTAGAGAATGGCTCCCCAAATGCTGGGATAGGCTGCAATGGAGCTACAGGTGGGTCTAACTGATGTTTTCCAACTACTTGACAAGTGTGACAGGTTTTGCAAAAGTTGGAAACGTCTTTCCGAAGCCCAGGCCAAAAGAAGTGTTTCATGATCTTATCAACAGTCTTGTTAACACCAAGATGACCTCCTAAAGGTAAACTATGAGCCATTGTTAAGATCTCATTCCTGTAGACCTTCGAAACAACAATTTGCCTGACCACTGCCCAATCTGCATTGGCAGGGATATCAGGAGGGCGCCACTTCCGCATCAACACACCATCCTTGAGATAATACCCAACTGGAACTGCGTCTATTTCTTTATCAGGAAGGGCCCTCCTCTTTAGTACACAAATTTCAGGATCATTAGTTTGCTCCTCAATCAACCGCTTTCTGGACAGAGACAAGTCTCCAGACACATCAGAATCACCAGACCCTTCCGGCTGGCTGAATAGAGAACTGATAAAAGTATCTGATAAGTCCTCAAACGGAGAAACCATAGTAGGCCAATCAGAGTCATGAGGCGAACCACCTGAGTCCTGACTATTCAATGTGCTGGACGGCACCACAACATCTTCTTCTTGAGCCTTCTTGGCCATAGTACGAGTCACTGCGCAAGAAGGATACAGAGATGGGTCCTCATCCCCATCTTCAGTGCTCAGCTGTGAAGTAAGATGTACAGGGGGAACTACTTTGCCCCCAACCAGGTCATTGCCTAGCAACAGAGGAATCATCTGCAGACAAAGCCGAATAGGCTTGTTGAGCTTTACCCTTGAGGACAGTTTGCAACATCAGAGGCCAGTGTTCCTTTGGCCACTGGCAACTCTTTGCTACCTTTTCAAAACACTGGAAATAGTTGTCAACATCCTTTTCCGAAAATGGAGGCACCAGTTTTACCTCCTGACTGGCACAAAATTTATTTTTTGGTTTCAATTTTAATTTTTCGTTGCTTCATTTGGAGTCTTTCTTCTCTATCGAATTTCTCTAATTCAAAATCTCTCTGTCTTGCAAATTTTTCTAACTCAAATTCTCTTTGTTTTTCTTTTTCCTCCCTTTCTATTTTCTCTTCTCTTGCTAATTTTTCTAACTCAAACTGCCTTTGTTTTTCTTTTTCTTCCCTCTCAAATTCTCTTTGCTTTTCTTTTTCCTCCCTTTCTTTTTCTCTTTCCTCCCTTTCAATCTCTAGCATTTTTAATTTAAGTTCCATTTCTATATTTGGATTTTCCACTGGAAACTGTTCCAGATCTCCTGGTGCAAACACATTTTCATCAATGTAATATTCAACTATCCCTCTAGCCAGTCTTGCTTTTCGCATGGCTGGTTTTACCTCTGTCAGCTCCAAATGTCTGCATATTTCCAACAGTTCTGTCTTTTTAAAAGACTTCAAAACCCCTACGGTTGGTGATGCCAAGAAATCATCCATTGCTGTTGTCAATATATATCTAGGAAAATTCACAAAAACAATTTCACAATTTGAAATGTTGGATTTTCAATAAATTACTCACACAATGGTCTATCCCGGACCTTGAGCCCTCAATTTGTTATGGCCCCAATTTGTTATTAGATTTACAATGCAACAGCAACAGCAAGGGATGACAGACACAGTTTTAAAAACCTCAACACATTTAATTAACAAACAAAGACAAAACTACTATTTACAACTACAGACCAAGATTGAATAAAAAAAAACAGAAATATTTACAGTCCCTTTGGTGGGTTTCCTGGTGATGTGCTGGGTGAGGAAAAAGGCTCAAACATAGGCAAAAATCCACAAAAGAAACTTCACAGGTCTTGAATAGAAATGACAGGTCTGGTCACACATATCCTTCTTCTTGCAATTTCTCCTACTACTTTACTGTCTCAATTCTTTTCCTTATATACTCTTTTGCAGACCCCACCCACATTTAGACCTCTTTTTTTTAATTTTCTGAGACTTGCCCCAGACATGTCCAGGACATGTCTAAACATGACTCCAGTCTGAGCTTAACAAAAAAAAGGTAAATACTGCCATCTAGTGGCCTATATTCACATTACAGTACTTCGAAAAAAAACGCCACTTTCTTTTGTGTCTTCCTGAACTTGAAATAATTAAAAACCCCTAGAGAAACTAGAGCCTGTGTCCCCTTATGTTGTGGTTCGCGTTTGTTTTGTTCGGGTCGTAACAAAGCCTTTGTGTCTGTGTCACTGAGTGTGTATGCTCATGCATGTAGGTGTGAGTGTGTGTGTGTGTGTGTGTGGTGTGTGCATGAGATTGCGAATGCCCACAAATACTTGCGTAAGTGTGTGTGTGTGTTTGTGCGAGAGAGAGAGTGAGTGTGAATGTGTACACGAGTATGCACGTGTGATTGCGTATACACACACACACACACACACACACACACACTCACATGAGATCTCCATCATGTCCTTGCGTAACTCCAGGAGCACAGCCACGCCGATGACCATGTCCTTGGTCATGACCCTGTTCAGCATGGCCTCCGATCCCTCAGAGTTGGCCATGGCCAGCTGATTGAACTCCACCGTGTGCTTCTGTACCAAACTGAACCTGCAGGGGGAGACAGAGTGCGTCAAAGAGCTCACCCCACCACCAATGCTATTCAACCGAACTCCGCAAATGACACTTCTTTTACTGCAGATTTGCGGGTATGCTTGAAACCCCCTGCTTTCAAGCTACGACACAGTACAGTGCATAACTCTTTCTGCACCAACGGTCTTATCGCTTTCCTTGTCTGCAATGTTGACCAGGACCACTGAAAATCGAATCCCTTCTTATAAAACCTTGTCCCTTGTCATATAAAACCCTCCCACAAAGCTTCAATAAAATCAGGCCAGAAGTTTTCCAATAATACTACAAGGAAATGGACAGACAGACAAACGGGCGCAAAAACACACAACCTCCATCCAACTCACTGACGAAGATAATCATCTTTCTACTGGTTGTCTAGCCAGCAATTTGAAGAGACTGCACTATAAATGGCATCAAACGGTGTGAGCTTCAGGGGGGCAATTAAGAAAATAATGTTTACCTAACCATTATAAATTCATAATCATGAATTCAACATTAGTTCGAACCTCCAACAAAAAAATCTGCTGCTCATCTAAGGTGAATATTTCTCAACAACACCGCCTTAATCTGCTCAAAGTCACTGCAAGACACAACAAATTCTGCAGAAAAATCTAAGCACTACCTGCAAAAAAAAAAAAAAAGGTGTAGGTCAGGGTTCATCAAATCAAATGATCAAATCTACCTAAGGTTTTCTGTTCTACCAGGTAATTAACAGAACAATTAGTGCCAATGATTGGCCACGCCATCTTCACACCTGACCGCCAGGTAAGCAGATGGTATAAAAATAGAACTTCTCAGCCCACAAAAACCGTAAAACGGCGATCCCAGGCAAATGCAGGCCTGTTTGGGCATGACGCCCAGAACCCCAGACGCCAGACTAACTTCTCAGTCCTGTAGAATATCGCACAGCCGTCCACGTGCCTCCGGTCCGACTCTGACATGGTCCTGGTGTGGGATTTCGGGCTTTTACCAAAAAATGAACCACATTTTCACAAGAAATCACAGGCAAGGATTGGGGCACGATTTCGGTCTTCACGTGATGACGGGAAACCGCAACTTCTGCTGACACAAACCATAACATACAACCAGGCTGGTGTTCCAGTGCTTTTGGCCTACATCAAAGAAGAACAACGGGAGGCCAGTGGAAGCCATCTATTGTGGATAGCAAGTCTATATATTTAAATATTTTATAAAGTATGCTAGAGAGCAATAACAAGTGTTTGTACACACAAAAATAATACTAATATACTGAATGTTTCCAATCAATATCACTAAATAACAAAGTATCCATAATTATACCTGAACAATCAAACATCCTCCAATCAAAAACTACAGGCATTCAGAGGGCAAACCCCCGCCAAAGCAGCGCAGTGGAAATCTTGCTGAGTGAACACGGCTCATGAGAATTTTAGGATGGGTTCAGTCCCTGATGCAAGACCAATCAACCCGCAAAATTTGAGTGATATCACCAGGAGCGAAGTTTAGTTATGGCGTGTCATAGGATTTCAAAATGGCTGCCATGGCGGCCATATTGTTTGACTGATTGCAGTCAAAATCAATAGGGTCCATCCCTGATGTAATAGCGACCCACCTACAAAGTTTCATAGATATCCGTTCATTACTTTTTAAAGCATCTTGGACACACGCAGACAGACAGACATACGCCAGGAAAAACATAACCTCCTTGGCACAAAGTACCCATTATTAGTTTATTTTAGAAAAAAATCAGAAAAGTATTTCAAAAAACCTTGTTGGGCTTCTCATCTGTGCACAACTCAAATGCAATACTTCCACAGGCTCAGAGGGCGGTATGTCACCAACGGCTACAAAACCAGCGATCATGTCACACTTCCACAGGAAAACGGGGTCTGGACCCTTAATATAGAACCACAGGAGATGATTCGAGCTAAAACTATTGTGAGATGACGGCAAACTCAATTAACAGACCCCAAACAGAGCCGCTTTTTTCCCTCCCCCCAAGTCATGGTAGTGGCGAGCCAAACCCAAAATTACACAGAACAGGTAAAATCCACAATGAGAGGCCCCAGGACTGATTCAAACTCACAACCTTCTTCCTGTCAGGCAGCAGCATGAACCATTGTGATCGCAGCACCGCCCAGGGGGCAGAATCTCACCAGCAGGCTGATGATGTCAGCGTTACAGCTGAGGATCTCCTGCATGATGGATTTCTTCCTGTACTCCCAACTCAAGGCCCAGGATGGACAGTACCCATACAGCTGCCGTGTGGCGTACTTATCACAGAGCATGTTATAGCACATCACCGAGAACAGGGCTACGAGGGAGGGAGGGACACAAAGAATGAGAGAGGTATACAGACACACAGACAGTGGGAAAGAGACACGTCAACAGAGACAGACAGAGAGAGGGGGAGGGAGGATGAGAGAGAGAGAGCGAGAGAAAGAGAGAGAGGTGGAGAGAGGAACAGAGAGAGAGAGATGGAGAGAGAGGAAGAGGGAGAGGTAAATATTAGTTATTACTAAAAAAAATTGAAACCTTTCCCTGATAAAAAAAATGATGACTGACATAAACAGATAAACCACACTAGGACCCAAACAGGGGCTGCAGAACAGAATGCAGAGGTGAGAGAGAGAGCTGCTCCCGGCACAGTGTCCCTGATGAGCCCCAGCAGCGTTACTGCTGCTGCAGAACCAAGCACCCTGTTCTTCATCAGTGATGCTGTGTGTGTGTGTGTGTGTCTGTGTGCGCGTGTACTTACTTATGCCTACTACCCCTCCTGGGGCATAGGCCGCCTACAAGGGTCCTCCAGGCATCCCGGTCCTGTGCCAGTCTTTCCAGCTGTCCCCAGGTATAACCTGCTTTCTTGCAGTCGGCATCTAGGTCACGTCGCCAGGTGTTCCTTGGCCTGCCTTGCTTCCTTTTGCCTTGGGGATTCCACGTCAGCGCTTGCCTTGTGGTATTGGAGGGTGGTTTCCGCAGGGTGTGTCCAATCCATCTCCAGCGTCTCTGAAGGATAACTTCGTCCACCGGCTGTTGTCTGGTCTGTTGCCAAAGGTCTTTGTTGCTGATGGTTTCTGGCCAGTGGATGCGAAGAATCCGTCGCAGACAGGTGTTAATGAAAGTCTGGATCTTTTTGGTGGTTGCCAGTGTGGTCCTCCAAGTCTCCGATCCGTACAACAGGACTGGCTTTACGTTGGAATTGAAGAGTCGGATTTTGGTGTGAACTGAGTAGCTTCCAGACTTCCAGATGTTTTTCAGCTGGTTGAAGGCTGCTCTTGCTTTGCCTATTCTGACTTTCACGTCGGCGTCGGTTCCTCCCTGTTTGTCCATGATGCTACCGAGGTAGGTGAAGTTATCCACCTCCTCCAGTGCTTCCCCGTCAAGGCTGATGGGTGTTTGATTTTTGGCATGGATTCTCATGGTCTTGGTCTTTCCTCTATGGATTTTCAGCCCCACTCGTCTTGAGTTCTCTGCGATTGCTGAGGTATTGTCTTGCATTTGCTGGTGAGTATGAGAAAGTAGCACCAAGTCATCAGCAAAATCCAGGTCGTCTAACTGGTTCCGCAGTGTCCACTGGATCCCATTCCGCCGCTCTGATGTTGAGGTCTTTAACACCCAGTCGATTGCCAGAAGGAACAGAATCGGGGACAGTAAGCATCCTTGTCTCACCCCTGTTCTCACTTGGAAGGCGTCCGTAAGATGTTGGCCATGGACTACTTTGCAGATCATACCTTCATACGAGTTCTTGATGATGTTGGTGACCTTCTCTGGGACTCCATAGTGTCTCAACAGCTTCCACAGGGTTTCTCTATCCACGCTGTCAAAAGCCTTCTCGAAGTCGATGAAATTAACGTATATGGGTGAGTTCCATTCTAAGGACTGCTCCAGGATTATCCTTAGTGTGGCGATCTGGTCCGTGCAGGATCTTTCCTTCCGGAAGCCAGCCTGTTGATCTCGTAATTGTGTGTCTACTGCATCTTTCATTCTATTAAGGATGACTCTATTGAAAACCTTGCTTGGGATGGACAGCAGTGTTATCCCTCTGTAGTTGTTACAATTGCAGAGGTCCCCTTTCTTTGGGAGCTTGATGAGGTAGCCTTCTTTCCATTCTGTTGGAGTTTGCTCTTCCTCCCAAATTTCCTTGAAAAGTGGATAAAGAAAGTCCGCTGTTTTCTCTAAGTCTACCTTCAGAACCTCTGCTTGAATGTTGTCTGGCCCTGCAGCCTTGCCTCTCTTCAGTTGTTTAATGGCCGTTCGTATCTCCTCCTTGGTGGGTTCGGTGCAGTCTATGTCTAGGTCTGCATCTGCAGGTGTTATTTCTGGAGGGTTCTCGGGGGATGGTCTATTCAGTAGTTCTTCAAAATGCTCCCTCCACCTTTTTCTCTGTCCTTCCTCTCCCATGATACTATTTCCTTGTCTGTCTTTCACGGGCCTCTCTGGTCTGCCAAATTTTCCTGACAGCTTCCTGGTGATGTCATAGAGGTCTTTCATGTTGCCGCGTTGAGCTGCCTCTTCTGCCTCAGCCGCCAGCGAATCGATAAAGATTTTCTTATCTCTCTTTATGTTTTGTCTAGCATCCTTATTGGCTTCTCTGTATGCCTCCTGTGCCCTGGCTTTCTCTGCTCTTGTGCGGCTGTTGTTCAGGGCTACTTTCTTCTCCTTCCTCGTCTGGATCTTCTTCAGGGAGTCTGCTGAAATCCATTCTTTATGGTTGATCTTTTTGGGGCCCAGAACTTCCTGGCAAACGGTGGTCACTGCTTCCTTTATTGTTTTCCATCTCTCGTTAATGGTCCCTTCTTCCAGTGTCTCCTGCAGAACTTGAAACTTATTGCTGAGGGCAAGCTTGAACTCCTCCCGCTTGGCTTGTTCTTTGAAGAGAGTGGTGTTGTACTTTTGGCGCCGTCCTGCTTCTCCTGTCCAGGTCCTCTTTAGCTTCAGCTTCAGGCGAGCTACGACAAGATGGTGATCTGAAGCAGCGTCTGCACCTCTCTTGACACAAACATCTTGCAGGGATCTCCTGAATTTGCGTGTGATGCATACATGGTCTATCTGATTCTCGGTAGACAGGTCTGGCGATACCCAAGTCGCTTTGTGAATTCTGCGATGGGGGAAGACGCTACCACCGATGACAAGGTTGTTTAAGGCACACAAGTCCGTGAATCTCTCTCCATTGTCATTCATCTCTCCTAGTCCTTGCCTCCCCATGACCTCTTCATAGCCCGTGTTATCGCTACCGATTTTGGCGTTGAGATCTCCCATGAGAATGGTGATGTCTCTCTGTGGTATTCTCTGCAGGATAGCTTGTAGATGGTCGTAGAAGTTATCTTTCACCTCCGCTGTGCTGTCGTTGGTTGGGGCATAGCACTGTATGACGTTCATGTTGATCCTCCTTTTCCTGGTTTTGAAGGACGCAGTGATGACTCGTGGTCCATGGGCTTCCCATCCAATCAGTGATTTTTGTGCTGTCTTTGATAGCATGAAGGCCACTCCGTGTGTATGTGGTGCTCCGTCTTCTTCCTGTCCCGAGTATAGCAGTAGCTCTCCAGTAGAAAGTCTGGTCTGGCCTGAGCCGTTCCATCTGGCCTCGCTGATCCCTAGTATTGTCAGTTGATAGTTTCTCATTTCTGCAGCCACTTGCGCTGCCTTTCCTATTTCGAACATGGTCCTGACGTTCCATGTCCCAATTCTGATGGTGGTCCTGGTAGAAAAGATGGTAGTCTGCGAAGTAGCTTCCAGATGCTGCTGGCTTTCACTACTCCGGGTCATGCGTCTTCCTGCTGGAAGTCCATCTTCAGCCAAAACCGGGGTGTCTTGGTTTCTCCTTGTTTGCGTTTCTGTAGCACTAGAGTTTTTTACAGGGAGGGGTCGCTAGCCCCTCGCCCAACCCTCCTCCTTTTACGTCCGGGCTTGGGACCGGCAATGGCGGAGTTGTGTGCGCGTGTAGACGCATGTATATGACTGCATGTGTGCTTGCAGGTGTGAGTGCCTGTATGTATGTGTGCAAGCACGCATGTGTGAGTGTGTGTATGCGCATATGAATGTGTGAATATGCGTGTGACTGTAGTGTGTGTGTGTGTGTGTGTGTGTGTGTGTGTGTGTGTGTGTGTGTGTGCGCGCGCATGTGATTGTAAGTGTGCACGTGTCTGTGTGTGTATGTGTGCGTGCATGTGAGTGTGCGTGTGTGTGCATGTCTGGGCGCGTGATTGTACGTGCGTGCGTGTCTGTGTGTGTATGTATGTGCGTGTGTGAATGTGTGCACGCACGTTTGCTCTCACCAGCTGGACGTGTTCTGTCGGGCTCCTGCAGGATGATCCACGATCGGGAGGGAGGCTGCTCTGTGGGGACTGTGGAGATACGGGGGGGTCATCAGCGTTACATCATCACTGCTACACCACCAGCACTACACCTCTGCTACATCACTACAGCTACATCATCACTACATCACTGCTACAACACCTGCACTACATCACTGCAACATCAATACCGCTACATCACCGCTACATGACCAGCGCTACATCATTACAAGATCAATTCCGCTACATCACCGCTGCTGCATCACCGCAACATCTCTACTGCTGTATCACTGTTACATAGTCACCACTACATCACTGTCACATCACCAGTGCTACATCGTCACTGTTACATGACTAGTGCTACATCACCATAACATTACTACCGCTACATCACTGCTACATCATCACTACTACATCATTAGTGTTACATCACTGCTAAATCAACACTACATCACCAGCGCTACCTTGTCACTGCTACAAGACCAGAGCCACATCACCATAACATCACTACTGCTACATCTTTACCATTACATCACCAGCGCTACATCACATTGGGTACATCAGTGCTACATCATCACAGCGACAATTTCACACCAAGTAGCTTCTCAGCAAAGGAACTTCTCAACAGAGGAGATGTAGAGCTGGTTTCAGCACCACAAAAAACAAATGCAATGATATAAAAGAGACACATTTTAGCACTATTCTCCATTTGGAAGAACAGGAGGATGGACGGAGGGAAAGATTTCAGGGCTCCAAACACACGATTGTGGCATCACCTGTGTGTCCCACATGCCCGAGGAGTGAGGGGGGTGGGGCCCCAAACAGGAAGCAGGTCGGGCCGTGTACAGGGAGTGGGCGGGGCCTGCACTTACCGTTTGATGGTGCCGGCAAGGTTGTCTAGCAGGTAGTTAAGCAGTCGCAGCGTCCCGTCCGGCTCCTGGTACAGGTTCAAGATTTCTTGTGCAAGAGGGTTTCCTGTGAGGGAGGGAGGGGGAGAGCGAGAGAGAGAGAGAGAAGGAGGGAGGGGTTTCCATTTTGATGGTGAGCTTAACTCAATTCAACATTATCACAGTGGTTGAGTATTTCAATTATCTTTGGTATATCAAAAAATGACTGATGTAGAGAAAAAGAGAGAGAGACAGGGGAGAGGAGGGATGAGGAAAGGGTGAGAGGGAAAAAGGGAAAAAGTGAAAGAAAGGGAGAGAAAGTGATGTACAAGCAAGGAGAGGTGGACAGCAGGTGAGAATGGGGAGAATGAAAGAGGGAATAAAAACAGGAGAGAGAGAGAGAAGAGGGAAGAAAAGAGTGAGAGAGAGACAGAAAGGGACACAACAGCTCATTACAGGAGCATGACAAAAGGACAACGCTGCTGAAACAATCCTCAGTCAGGAAAGTCTAACCGTTTCCATGGTGATACTCACCTTTTAACCCCAGAGTCTGTAGCTGGAATAGTTTCTCCAGCTCGAAAGGCAGGATGCGCAGCTGATTATTGTTTAACAGCAGTTCCCTTTCGGAGACACAGGGAGACGCACACGTTAGGAATCCCTGCTGCTCGGAAAACCTTCTATGACACCGCGGCTCCACACACATGCACATGCACACACTCATGTGTACTCGAACGCGCACACACACACACACACACACACACTCACACACTCATGCACACACACACACACACGCATGCGCACTCACACACGCATACACACACACACTCGTGTGTGCTCATACACACACAAACACACACTGATGCGCACACACATGCGCATATGCACACACACACACACACACACACACACACACCAAGTACAGGGTTTCCCAGCACTTTTCCAATTTACAGGAGGTGAACGGGAAAACCAGGGGCCAGTAAAATCTGGAGGTGTGCTATTGATCGCTCTCTGTACTTCCATAACTCAAAATAATGAGAAGCCCTTACCTAGCAATGTGCAAGTGTGTGTATGTGTGTGTGTGTGTGTGTGTGTGTGTGTGTGTGTGTGGAAAAAACAAGGATACTCATGAAGCACAGAAATTCTTACTGCCAGTAAAGCATAAATATTTATCTGTAGAAACTGCAGTACATGTGAAACGAATCATACTTTTATCACCTGATGCTACAGGGACAAACCATTCCACCGTCACACATCGTGTAGGGTGTGGCATGCGAGGCAGGTTGAGCTTTCCGGTTCCTTATTTTTAACTGAACATCGTCTTTAGATTAGAGACACCATCCCCATTAAACACTCCTGGCTAGAGCACACTTTTCAGAGGCTTCGTCGCCATCTACAACCTCAGACCAATAATAATAATAATAATAATAATAATAAAAAAAACATGCTTCATCGGGTCAACAGAAGGACAAATCTGTCCCAGAACACAATGCACCATATTAACACAAGAACAGCCAGCAGTTTGAATTCTCTCCAGTCGGCTGTAAAAATCCCACATCGGTCTAAAAGACTCCCAGAGCAGTTCTACAATGTGCAAGATGAGTTCCAAAATATCCACAACTGGTGCGGAAACATTCCTGATCGATCGAAAAGGATCAATTTTAGGTGAAGTGAAGGCTCTCTCCCCTCTGTTCCCCCAGCTAGAGAGATACACCCCGGATATTTGGGAAGTTTATTAGGGATTTCCAATAAGCTTGCCTAATTAGCCTCATCGATAAGGCAGCAGTAATCCATCCCAGAGCACAGAAGAACAATAGGCTCTCTTCCACAGTCTTGGCAGTAACACAGAGACAGGCTGTAGAGTGAGTGGAAACCAGCCTGAGGGAGGACTGTCTCTACGCTGAGGAGTCTTCCGGAACAGAACAATAAACAGCCTCCAAGTAATACCACAAACATCATTCATGAAAGCTCACTGATGGATTGTTCAAAAATAATCAGTGCAATGGTGAGATGTTTACATTCAGACAGTGTCATCCCCATTTTAATTCTATCCAATTAATTACAGCTAAAAAAACAAACATACAAACGAGATAAAACACGATTTCCACATAAATCTTCACATAAAGAAATTTTCTTCACCTAAAATGCTCCTTCTATTAATTTTACAATTAACAACCAAATTTATCTGCCAGAAAGAGGTACCAGGTGAAAACGTCAGCTGTCAGCCCCATGTCTACACACTTCCTGTGCATTAATTACACAGGCATGAGAACTAATGTAAGATGTGGCTCTCTCACTCCCTGGTACACGTGATTCAGTGTTTCCCACCTGCGGCACAAATACAAGCAGCACCTGCGTGAGGAACATCCCGTTCATCAGCAGTGCCCGAGTTTCGCTACCGCCGACCACTCTGGTTCAGCCCAGCTCTATACGCACTCCAGCCGTTATTTTTGTGTTTCCTTTGTCAAAGCCTTTGGACGGTACCATAATAGCCTTTCCAATTCAGCTTATTTATTTCGTTACCTATTTACTGAGGTACCCAAACACACTGACCTGATCCTAAACGCTGGAGTCAGAAATACTGCTATCCCTTCATTGTACGAGAGAGAATTGTCACTCTTGCTTGACCAAGAACGTGGTCGTTGTGACTACGACCATCCAGCAAGAACCCTGTGTTTGAAAGCTCTGTCTATCGCGGAAGTGCAAACCACATCCGTTTAGGTAACGGTTTGTACAGGAGACCCTCAGGTTCTGAGGGTGCTGTACTGAAAGTGATTGGGCTAACACATGGGGCGTATTCGAAACCCTGTTCTTGGCGACATTCAGGTTGACTCGACACGAGAGCGACGTTCCGAACAGCCGAGAACTCAACACGAAAACGCGTTCTTGCCATGGACCTATAAGGAGATCTGGACGCACAACTCTGGTCGACCACACACGCCTCCATGGTCCTAGCGGCGAATGTGATATTGCAGGTCACGTGATGCCATGGGGGCCAAAAAGAAATTTCTCCATTGGGAATAATTGAAAAAGACACGCTGAGAAATCCGTGAATAATTTTTTTTGACAGCCACAAATTATCGATACCGAAACGGTTTATTTTTCTCTTTTAAATCATTAATCCCTCGTTTCTCGGCAAAGACAAAATCTTTTATTTATATTCAGGCTATGCGAACACCAACGGGTCCTCATATGTAAGCGCGTTCCCGCTCCTCCGAATTTAGCACTGCAGCGGATGTGAGTGGGTGGAGCAATGGGCTTCCCTTGCCGTCTGTCTGTTCAACATTACAAACGAAGCCAAATCGGTGAAGTGAGCTGGCCAGCCACGGAGCATATGTATTGAGCGACAAAAGAAACGCAAGTTAAATAAAGGCAAACCGGAAAATAGGTTTGCGCGTTATTATTTTAAATCAAATTTATTACTAGCGTGGGCGCATTTATACTCTTTTTATCAACCTTTTCTTTGTTTTGCGATAATTATGAGTACCCAGATAGCAAGCTCCTCCGCTCCGGATTTGCCTTGGCTCTGGAGCCAGGGCAGATCCGGAGCGGAGGTGCTTGCAATCTGGGTAACCATAAGAGCACATTTACTAACTAAGTTAGCTAACTTGCGTTTCTTTTGTTGCTCAGTAAATTTTTGCCATTTTAATTGCTGAATGGCCGTAATACGTTATAATATGTTACTTAGCACCTCGATCGCTGCACTTCATGCAGCGCGAGAAAATGTACAGTAAGCTAAGGCCGCTGGTGTGACATCCTAGAACCATGACGCAGGCAACACTCACCTTACTTATTCAAATTAAAATGAAATGGTTAAATCCATGAATTGCATTGTGTATTGCCAGTACTTTGAATAGCACCAATTCGCATCACTCTATTCTGATGCGTTATGCTTAACGGTTCAGCTGAGTAGCATCTACCGCAACGTAATGTGCGTTTATAGCAGTATATAAATTAATTTCGAACACTGCTTAGCGATCCATTTATCAGCCTAACCATTCTTCGTTGTTAAATTACTTACCGGCCTTCATACATGATGACGAAAATTTTCGGCAACTTGTCTTGTGAGATCCAAAATGAACTATTTTTGTTCATGATCCGAACCAAGTGGGTGGAACAACGCGCATTCCTTGCCGTCCGTCTGTGATGAACATTCTTTATGTGGCCAAGTCAATCAAGCGAGCCGGCGTTACGGTGCAAATATTTTATCCATTTTATTTTAATTGATGAATGGCCGTAATATACTCGATCGCCACACTCCATTATGTAGTGCCACAAAATGTTCAGTAAGCTAAGGCCGCTGTTGTGATATCCTAGAAGCATGTATACGCAGCTAACACTCACCTCACCTTTTCATTGTTCATGGTTATCATTGTAATGAGTTGTATATTTCCATTACTTTGAATAACACCAATTCACATGTCTGTATTTTGATTTGCGAACTGGTGATATCTTGACCGCAGTCATCAACTGTCAGCTGTGTAGCATCTAAAGTAATGTCCATATGAGTGCATTTATTGCAATAGATAAATTCAGTTCGAACACTGCTTAGCAAACCATTTATTAACCATTCTTCTGTCTAAAATTAATTACTGACTTTCATACTCGACGACGAAACTTTTCAGCAACTTGACAGATGACATCTAAAATGTTCATTTTTTGTGCATGATCCGAATATCCATGAAAGCACTGAACATGCATACACATTTTTTTGCGGTACTGCCTTTATTAGATCGAAGTTTTGGGGAGGTGGAAACGTCAGAGTATAATGAATCCGAACATCTAATGTTCGTGAGCAGCATCTGATATCAACCGGAGTGATGCAGGTAGATTCGACGGTGTGGCTGATTTTCATCTGAACGAAAATAAATACGAGATCTAAAAGAATGCAACAGTTGGTAGCGTATATGCACATTCTGTACCCCATGTCGGATGTAGCTGTCATCATCCATCTGCTCACCCCCACCACCTGTCATATTTGTCACCCCCAAGGCATTATTTACATATATATATATTAAAAATGTTTTCAAATAGATTTATTTGTGTTTTGACAGTTTTTGATTTTTTTTGCCAGCTCTGCGTAACGTTTGAAGATGAACTCAAGTACTCAAAATCAAAAGGGGTTTAATGCTTAACTTTCGCAGAGCCGGCCATTATCATAAAATCTACCACAAGTACAATCGATGTTAACTCGCACTTAGAAATGAAACGTAGAGACGGTATTAAAATTATAACCGAGAAAGACTTTATTGGAAAGCGCTTTGGGGATGTATAGAAAGGCACGGCCTCTGGTTCGCTGACATGCAGAAATTCATGGATGAAATGTTCAGTGCACTCCAAGAGGCTCAGATATCTGGGGAAGGACAGAAAAAAAGGAGCTTTAAGGGAAAAATAACGCTGTACAACGTTCGTGACATTTCACGGTAGACTCATTATACTCCACGGAATGGTTATAAGTTACGTAAGCTAAAAGTAAATTAGCTTACCAGAATTGACAAAAGTTTAAAGCTCCTGACTTTAAAACATATCAGTTCATAAGGTAGGTGAAGTTCGTTGTGTTGTGTGTTCGGTTTATTGTCTTTAATCCGGAAAAAGATAATGGAATTCGCACGCAGACAAGTAAGAATTATCTGACTCCGATAATGTGGTTATTCGACGTTGAGCTAAAGAGAACACGAGCCTGTGGCGTTTTTCCCAATAGCGTAGTTGCAGAAATTTATACGTCCATTCAGTCAGTGGTTCTAACTATGGAAGTTAGCATCTGTGACTTCGGGAAGCGCACCCCTGAGCAATGTCATATGAAAGTTACGCAACAGCAAGTCAACTATTTGGCCGAGATTTTTGAGTTGAAATCAATAGTATTACTTCCCTGTCAAAGTCGTTTTTAACATTTGTTATTGCATTTGTGTTCTTTATCGGCGGCTATGCTTTGTGTTCCGTACATCAAGGTGCAGTCTGCAGTGGTCAGACTTCCATTTCCGGTGAAAAGTGATCGTGAACACGCAACCTAGGTCGGAGTTCCACGAGCCCGAGCCGTTGTCATGGATACCTCGGATACCAGCGCGTTCATAAGCCCCACACTACGCATGTGTGAGCAAAAATCATACAGCGCATGTCCGCGTGGCTCCGGAAGCTTGGCCCCCATGTCGGCACGCTGCGCCACTGAGCAATTTCCATTGAAATGAATGGGCGGCCATTTTCCAATTGTATATCCAGTGAAATATAAAACATCCTTGGTTCTTGCCACTCCCCACTTTTTTGGAGAGTGCGACGAGTGTCGTCAAGAATAAAGATGGTGGACGCGGGAGATACGCATGTGAAATTTTAATCAATTTCACAGATTAATCTAGTTAATAGCACTCTATTAATGAGAATGAGTAGCTTCAGTGCCAATGAACTAAGTATAGAAGCATGCAGTGACTTTCAGGCCCGGTTAGGGTTGATCTTGCCGAAATTTTGTAAACCGTCGTCATCGCAATAATTCTACTCAATTCAATTTTATTCTGCATAATACGCTGCCCCATGGGCTAGCCTGAGTTGGAGACGGACATCCTTCAGGGCTGCCATTTTGCCGCTGACCGAGAACACCCGAACTCGCACTTCCGTGTTAGGAACGAAAAACTCCGCACCTCGCACTCGTGTTGATTCGTTGGGGTATAAAGTATACTTGATGCATTCCACCAAAAATCCCTCACGCTCATTTTATTTACTTTTATTATGCCTTTGTCTTATTTTCCTCAAATAGTCAATAGTTTTGGGAGTCGTTTTGATGTTTTAATTCAATTTTAGATTACGGTTGCCTCTGACCCTTTCATGACGTCAGTAACAAGACGCGCTTCCCTTCCTCAGTCTGCATTTTACTATCCATTAGGAAGACACGTGTGCTGAAGTTTATGGAAGCCCATTTCCGCCAATGTGAAAGAAAAAAAAATATTCTTTAAGTCATTATAATGAGATACTATCTCATAATAATGACTTACTATCTCATAATTTTGAAATGCTATCTCATTATTATGACTTAATATCTCATAATTATGAGATACTTTCTCATAATTATGACAGCATCTCATATTTATGACTTAGTATCTCATAATTATGACTTAGTATCTCATAATTATGGGATGCTATCTCATTATTATGACTTACTATCTCATATTTATGAGATAATTTCTTGTAATTGCGACTTACTATCTCATAATTATGAGATACTTTCTCATAATTATGACTTAGCATCTCATAATTATGAGATAGTATCTCATTATTATGACTTAATATCTCATATTTATGACTTAGTATCTCATAATTATGACTTAGCATCTCATATTTATGACTTAGTATCTCATAATTATGACTTAGCATCTCATATTTATGACTTAGTATCTCATAATTACGACTTAGTATCTCATAATTATGACATATGACATTATGTTCATTATGACAGCTACCCTGACTTCAGCTCTGAGATGAACAAGGTGTTGGAATCTAATGTGTGGGTCATGGACATAATGTCACCCAGTCCAGGGAGTGTATGGCAATACTATTCATACAACATTGATGTGAGCTAAGGGATTTCTTCTGTAAAGTTAATACTAGTTAATACTGCCACAGTAACATTTTGGCTGGCCTTAGTTAATGTTAGTTTGGGATAAGGCCTTAGACCAGAGGTGGGCAACGAGGGCCATATCTGTCCCTGGTTTTTACACCAACTTCTGGCCTTTAATTAGTTCATTGTCTAAATTAGCTAAACCATTTATGAAATCTGACATTTCAGGCGCATTTCTTTAAATTATTATGAATGACCACCAAAGACTGTTCTTCTCTCCCATCAAAACTTTTTTCTTTGATCTAATCATTGGAAAAATCTATATTTGTGTATGCAACCAATTAGGTCAATTAGTCAAGGTAATTGATAAAAATAAGAAACACGCCGGCCCTCCAGGACCGGAATTGCCCACCCCTGCCTTAGACTTTTATAGATACATGTTTTAAGTGCAGTCATAGTGTAAGCATCTAATAATGTTCAGAAGTATAAGTATTAGGAATTCAAGTGAATTCATTGAAATTAATTCATAAATTGTTCTTTTGCTCTGAGAGAATGTAAGGAAAGACTGCTAAATGGTACAAGTTACTCGGTATTGTTACAGAATGTTTAGCTCTTTTGTTCGGTGACTCAAACCAAGCACTACAAATGAGAATCTCCTCGCAAAATCGTCAATCATGTCCATTTATACACAAAACCAAAATGGTACATTTGTTCTTATGCAGTTTAGGCAGAAAGGGAAGGTGATATTCACAGTAGGCCTACACTTTTTCTTACATGGTGTAGATTCCAAATAATGAATGTATATGCGAAAGTAATTGCAATGTTCCAACGTTGTTGTACCTGTTACGATTGCAACCATTATCATAACCTGTGTAGTGGTGTTATTTTAATGACACTTTTGAAAAATGTACTCCTGTGGGTTACTTTTACCTATTTGAGGCCCTTTAATAAAATCCAGGCTCAATGACAGTAAACAGTGTATTCATTAATAATGAATAGTAATAGGAAGAATTAGCTTCTACTGATGAACAGCGTTGCCTAGTCTGCCTATATATACCATCACTGTCTACATAACCAGTAACACCATGGACACAGGAATGGTAAGACTTTACAACTTTTGAAGAGCCTGCAGAGTTTAAACTATTTAGCACAAAGGACAGCACCCTCCACAGGCAGATACGTGGAGTGTTTTAATTCCCAAGATATTGGACTATCTTTGAAGAAATGAGCAACTCTATTTTTTAAAATTGCCTTATCAGCAAAATAGTACTAATAGTAGGCTACTTTGAGGTGAGACTAATGACAACTAGTATGGTTCTGAAGAAGATGCAACATTAACATGACAGCTTGATTAAAATAAAAATATAATGGGCGCAATTGTTCATCATCTGCACAGGCTGCTTTTAAGAAGTATTTGCAAGATGTTTGACTGCCAAAGTTAATAATTGTTTAGTTATCAGAATGGTTTAACTCATATGAGCTGTTTGTATAAACCTTTGTCTTGTATAAAATATTTATGCATGCCCTTAAATTCCATAACTGCATAAAATGCCTTCTTTTGCGAAATGCAATATTGTGCAAGTCAGACGTGGATTTTTGAAACAATAATTGCAGTTCATTCATATTTCTTTAGACCACTTTCCATAGAGCAGATGGATACAATCTATGACATGCAAGTGGGCAAACTGTTGGTGTTTTGATTCTGACAGCAATAATTTTGTCACATAAGCAATAAGCAATTCTGTACCACACAAATACAAAGAGACATACAGTACCTGTCAAAAGTTTGGAAGCACTTTGCTTATGTCACAATGCACTGATTTTTGTGAACTTTAAGTGGTTTAACTTCTATGTAACCTCAAATGGCATGAAGTAAAATGTAAGTGCAAAAGTGCAAAATTTGCATCATTTTCAGGCTTTTTAGTAACAATGTTGACGGTAAAAATACATAAAGATCTTTACACTTGTACAATCTTCAGTACCTTATGCACATTTCTAGTGAGTGCCATCGCCTATCTTGAACTCCCTCTGAAAGAAATTTGACAATATTTATAAGGCACTCATCAGTGTCATTTTTCCCCGCTATTTTTGAAAGCCCAATTCCAAGGCTGTCAAGTATCCCACTGTCAAAGGTTATATTTCATTGTGTTGTTTGGGTGCTCGGTATGTGTGAAAATTATTACACACACTTCTGTGCTGTTAATGTCAGTGATGGGGAGATTTGAAATGGACCAAAAGTGCAAAATTTTCCTGCTTTTAAATAACAATATTGACAGTTGAAATCTGGAAAGATCTTTACACTCATACAGTCCTCAGTACCTTATCGATTATTTTATGTGCCATTTGTCAGCTCTGTCAGATAAAACCCCCCAAAATTCTCGCAGCGACTCATCAGCTTACCACAAGAACAACATTATACAACAACAACAAAAAAAAAAACATTCAACACTCAAATATGTGACGCAGGATGAATGTGCAGCCCCTTGATTCTTGACCATCACTGCAAAAATATCAGGGATAATTGCTTATAAGCAGTCTTTTCTGCTTGTTCAAGATATGTGATGGCACTCACATGAAATATGTATATATATATATATATATATATATATATATGTATATGGTCAATTTCAAATCCTCCCATTACCGGAACTAACATGACTGAAGGCTGATACCCATTCTCATGCAAGTCAAACACATAAACAACACAAACAACCATGCAGTTTGATAGTGGTGTACTTGACAGCCTCAGCGTGATGGCCAAGAAATGTGGTAAAAAATTGAAACTCACTCTGAACGCATATTTTAGCCCCCTTTTTCACGGAGAGTATAGTTTCCACAAAGCAACCAAATGTCAACTCCTAATGTCCGTCAGGCAGAAAGAGCCATTGTACCAGCTCTTGTGATTTTCTTGGCTGTGTGAGGAGATGGTAGCCCCTTAAACTTATGGCTCGGATGAGTCAAAAGCCAAAATGACCATGGTCAGCAAAATTCAAAGGGCTCTATCTCAAGAACGATTTGGAATTCTGGATTGAAATTTGGGCATTCAACTATTGACCATTAGGGGCTTTCACAAAATATTTTCATCAAAATCTGAAGGGGTCATGCTACAAGCATTGACTGATTTTTCACAGAATGACCCCCCTCCTTCATTGTGTAGCCTTTTGCACCAACCCATCAATGGAAAAAATAGATAAATGTGCCATGCAGAACATTTTAGAAAAATGTTAGGAATAAATACTGTCATTGTTTATAGCCTAGATCCAGTGTCTGAAAGGGATCAGCAATTACAAAGCTGGGACTGTAATCACTCAACCATACTGTCCACCTTACAAAACGGGGTCATACAAAATTATGAAAGGATTCCATTTTAAACCATATTTTATTTCATGTAGGCCTGGTTGTATAATGGATATGCTATCTGGCCTTCTTTTAGAAACAATAACATACATCTGTGGGCCACAAAAAAACATCAGCTTGTAATTTAACCAATTTTCATTGAATTCAAAAACTGTCTATAATATTTCCACCTTGTATATCTATTTTAAATGGACTGTACAATTGACAATTCAGGGCATGTTTAGTTGGTGCTTCTCCTCAAAGCACATAACTTATTCCCCAAGTCCATCCATAATAATTTGACGAAGTCTGAGATAAAGGTCAGTAATTTCAAACACATCAACAGACATTGTGAGGTTGTGCTCTGCCATAAGTTCCGTACATAAGTGAAACACATCCTTATCACTGGGATAGTCCTTAAAACAACAGTCCTCTCGACATATTTCAATCTTGCTTTGATCAGCTGGCTGCAAGAAGTTTCGAGCCCCATAGATGTGGGGAACCACATACATAATTGAAGGACGACCATGAGGAGCCCGAGGGTTGTTGGTTCTTCGTATGCGATGGTCATTCCAAGCAGAAACAACTTCATCAAGCTCCTCCTATGGATGGATGGCCAGAAAAAGGGTGAAAATGTTTGTTAAAAATAATCCAAGTTCTATACAGTATCCTTCAGATATGAGTACACACCTTGGTCAGTGTTGAAAATTTTACTGTGCAAGGTCAAAATAAGAGGAAACTGATTATGTGAGACAGTATTTATCATTTATAGGTTTACCAATTTTGAAAAAAATTGGGTATTAAGAGGAAATTTCCAAATATTGAATATAAACATGAAATATCGCAGTGCAGAATTTAGTACACACCTGTCACTCACAATCATCAACTCGATTTTGCTAGAGTACTTAATGATGATTTTTAATCATTTGAATTAAAAACAAACATTATGGAGATTGTACAAATGGTCACTGAGCCATGACAACCACTTGGAAGTGATCTTATTTTATTCTTAAGTGCCTCATTAAATCATTCACATAATCTTTGACCATGGCACCTCATGGTAAGGAGTTGACTGATTTTACTCATAAAAAAGTGATTAAAATGCCCAGCAAGGGTCAGAGCTACTCAAAAGTAAGCAAATCTTTGCTACTTAGTGGGAATATGGTTGCCTAAAGAGAGGGCAGTGTGACAAATCTGAAGAGACCTGGGCGAACCAGGAAGCTTCCAGCGTGAGATGAGCGCCAACTGGTCAGAGCTGTCAATCTGAAACCCAAAGTAAGAGCTGCAGAGTTGGCAGAGGTTGTCCAGTCACAGGCGGGGAAGTCTGTGTCAAGTGCTACGGTACGTCGCACATTATGAAGACTTGGCGTTTGAGGAAGCAGACCTCGCAGGAAGGCTGGAATTTGCACAGGGTCACGTCAACAAGGAAAACAAGTTTTTTGAACAGATGAGACCAAAATCAACCGATTTAGCTAAGACGAAATCTAGTGGGTATGGCGCCGTCCAAGTAAGGCCGACAAAGACAAGTGTATGGTCCCAACAGTCAAGCTTGGTGGTGGTAATGCGCTTCTTTGGGGCTGCATAGGGCTCAGGTGTCGAACGGTTACACTTCATTGCCGGCATCATTGATGCTAAAATGTATATCAAGATTTTGAAAGAAAAGTTGCAACCAAGTCTTTGTGCAGTTGGGCACAGGGCTGTATTTATGCATGATTTAAGCATTTTGCTAAAGCCACTACTGCCTTCCTGCTTGAGAAGAACGTCAACGCCCTGCCCTGGCGAAGTATGTCCCCCCATCTTAATCTTATTGAAGATATTTGGGGACATTCTGACTCAATCGAAAGGTGGAGAAACCCAGGCCCCAGAACACTCGAGTGCTGACGCAAGTCATCAAGCAGTGATGGAATGACACTGCTGCTGCCACCTGCAAGACTTTGGTCCACACTATGAGCAGAAGGCTCACTGAAGTTATCCGAAAAAAGTAGTGTAGGTGTGCATTTCCAACGTCTTCTATTCATGAAACACCTTTTGAAACCAGAGTAACGTGGAGTCTTGAACGCAGACTACAGGACAAGAAAGTTATAGTTTTATTTATTTAATAACGATCTTCCTTTTTACAAATCATGTCGAATGGTCAAAAAACTGTGACGCTATCAGGAACTGGTTTCATCGAACTGACTGGAGAAGCTTGGGTTGCATTCCTAAAATACTGTTAATAGGTGACATGCCTAATTCTGCGTCCACAATTCTAAATAATAAATATGTTTTTATCTCACTTGTCTCTCTGTCCATATTTTTAAACTAATGAATTCTAAATGTAATTATGCTATGAAATTATCACAGTCTTTTTAAAATATGAAAATATTTAAGGAACAATATGCAATATTAGGAATAATAGGAACAATATTATACCAACAAGGAACATGAATTAGCCAATCCCTAATTGGCACCTACAAGTAGAATCATACAAAATACTGATAAAGTTTAAGCTGTGTACTCAATTTTGCTATTGTCAAATTTTGTATTTTTGCATAATTATCACAAGTGAATAAAGCTATGCTTAAATTGCAATTGACAAAATGAAATACGAGGAAATAAACATTTCTAGCCCCAAAAAATTCCATGAATCCAAAAGCATCAAAAAGTAAATATCAAATCAATCAGATTCCAGATGCTGTGTACTCATTGCTATCCCGTTATCTATCATAGCTATAAATGTCCTGAAAAGCAATGGGTTTTAGAATACTATTGGCTTACCTGTATGGTGTTTTGGAACCAAAACTGGATCAGAGCTTTGTCGATGAAACTGTCAACAAAGTAGCCATCTGCTTTCAGTTGGTCAATTCAATTCAATTCATTCAATTCAATTGTTTCAATTCAATTCAATTGTTTATTTCAAACTCGAAGTTCATAGTATGGTACAAAAATACAATAAAAAATAACTATAATAATAATAATAATAATAATAATAATAATAATAATATGATACAGTGACTAGATCAATATAAAATCGTTCGCCACCACTTCCAAACGTTGGAATGTAGCGGGGTTGATGAATCAACAAGTGCAACAATAAAACAATTTGAACACGATTGGAGTCGCCTGATAAAATTATACACATTTTTACGCAACAGTTCACGAAAAGACGGAATATTGCCTGAGACAAACATATCACTTGCACTCGCTCGCCTAGGAACACCTAACAATCTCCTCAAAGAGTTATTATAAGCAACACGTAACTTATTGTGAACAGTAACATTGGTGCTAAACCACAACGGTGAGCAATACATGGATGTACAATAAGTTTTAAATAACGTACATTTCACTTCTGGTGAACACCTATTGAAAGTTCTAATCAGTAAATTAGTCTGAGCATACATTTTCCTGATCTGCCTACTACAATCAGCATTGGTTTTGTGACATTCAAACCAGACGCCCAGGTACTTTGCCTTCTCAACAAATTCTAATGGATTTCCACAGAGCAACATAACTGGGTCAGAGGTTTTCACACCTCTGGGCTTAAAAGACATACACATGGACTTCTTGGCATTGAACAAAATGTCATTTTCAGAACCATAAGCTTCACAAACTGATAGAAGTTGCTGCATCGCTGCAGTGCTAAGACTCAACAAACAAAGATCATCGGCATAGAAAATGTGATTCAGTTGAGTATCATGCAATAGACCACCAAGTTTGGTATCATTCAACAAAGTAGACAGATCGTTAACATACACATTGAACAACAACGGCGAGAGAATACCACCTTGTTTTACACCATTGGTAACAGAGAACTTCGAAGAGATCACATTTCCCCACCTAACAAACATTGTTTGACTTCTGTACCAATATAACAAAATACCAACAATATAAATAGGAACACCTCGATCGATAAGTTTCCTAAACAGTGACCAATGATTGATCTTGTCAAATGCCTTACTAGCATCAAGAAATGTAACATATACACTAGTAGAGCGACTCCTAAAATAATCTATGAATTCGTGCAGTAGGTAAGCGGCCTTATCTGTGGAATGAGCAGGTTTAAAACCAAACTGGTTGTCATTAGTCCACAAGTAATCCTCAATCCTGTTCATAATTAGACCTTCTAACACTTTTGAGATAACATTGGCAATAGCAATGGGCCTGTAATTGTTCATATCTGAGAGACTAGCACACTTATTCTTAACAAGAGGAATAATAACAGACTCAATCAACATGGCCGGCATATATCCATGAACAAACATACAGTTAAAACACAGAGATAAAAGCACACATACGTTGTAGTTAGGATTAATCAAGCATTCAGCCGTAAGACCATCGGGCCCAGCAGATTTGCCCTTCTTGAGACCCTTAATGAGAGTATCAACTTCATTTGGTGGAACAAAAGATAAATCAGTGGTATCGTTAACAGAGTGAACATCAAGTAACACAGATTCTTTCAAAGACACATTCTTAACAGAGTTGAAAACAGATTCATAGTGACATTTCCATTTTTCAGCTATGTTAACATCACCAGAAACACCATCAATAGTATTAGATCGAGCAGACTGAGAAGAGCTCATGCGTATAATCTGCTTCCAAAAATCTATCATGTTAAGTTCGCTCATGTGACTAGCCAACTTATCACATTTGATACTGTCCTCATTTCGTCTGCAACTACGTAAAGCATATTTGAACCTAGCTCGACATAACTTCATATTTTCAAAGATGGGACCATTACGAGGCTTATTGTTATTTCTCCACCAAGCAAAAGCATCCCGAGCCGCTGTATGAGCCTCGCGAACAACATCATTCCAGCCTGGGATGTTATGTTGAGTGGAAATGTTGTGATGTGGAATACAGTCACCAACACCTGCATTCAGTACATCAACAACATCACTGTAAAATTTATCAATATCATCCTTATGAGCCTCACAATCACGATCTCTACACCTAATAGCATCCATAGGAACCTGGATGTTACAAAGCCCCCTGCGGGTGTGCTCACGGTACCTGAATAGGTCAGCCTCAGTGGCATCGCACCACTTGTAGACCTTACTGCTACCTGACGTGGCCGAGGAAGCTCCCCGTGCACCACTTACATTACTGTGTGTTTGAATAGTGACAGACAATGGTAGGTGGTCTGAGCAAACATAGTCGGGTAACACCTTAACACTAGTGACATTATCATGACCAGTAGCAGTAGTAATACAATGCTCTAACCACGAAGTTGTACCGTGGGCCATACTAACATAAGTAAAAGTTTCAGCAGGTAAGATGGTCAGAGTGTTCCATCCAAAACTGGATACATTCACTTCTTAAGGTGCACCACCATCGTTCAATCCTTTGATTACCAGTACTTGGACCGAAAGTGACACACTCCATTCCATTCTCATCCTCACTGTTGCGCAGAAACTTTTGCATCGCTGCAATATGGGTATTCTCCGTACCAAGATCTAACCTGACTTTTTGTGGACAAACATTGCTTTCTGTCACAGCATCTATAAAATAACCTGCGATAATACGGGGATCACTGTTTGTCTTGTATGCCTCTAGCCAGATCATTCTTCTTGCAAAACCATCTATGCAACCATTGATACATATGCCGTAAGGTTTTGATTTATCGTACCCATCTATATGCCATACATAGTTTGGCCCACAACTGACATAAATACGCCTTCTCAGGCGGTTGCGAGCACACAGATTTACGCCATTCCCATCCATCAGTGGCATTAGTTGATGCACAGTTTCTCTGTCAGTTATCATCCCAGCCATCCAACATTTCTGGTGCATCCATCTGTAGCCGTGCTGTTTCCCAGATGTTTGTAGTTGTTGTTCAATGTTTGATATGATGCCATTCCTCCAAAAGCACTAAAATTTCACGATTTGTGAATCCGCGTCTAAAATAGTCTTCAATGATTGTATCCATCTGGGTCTGCTAAGCCGTTTCTCACTCCTATTGCTTTGGTGCATTCATATGAAGACAAAACAAACTAGCCTTTTTAAATGACAGCTAAGTCATAATTATGAGATAGTAAGTCATAATTATGAGATAGCAAGTCGTAATTATGAGAAAGTATCTCATAATTATGAGAAAGTATTGCATAATTATGAGATAGTAAGTCATAATTATGAGATACTAAGTCGTAATTATGAGAAAGTATCTCATAATTATGAGATAGTAAGTCATAAATATGAGATAATAAGTCATAATTATGAGATAGCAAGTCATAATTATGAGAAAGTATCTCATAATTATGAGATAGTAAGTCATAATTATGAGAAAGTATCTCATAATTATGAGATAGTAAGTCGCAATTATGAGATAGTAAGTCATAATAATGAGATAGTATCTCATAATTATGAGATAGCAAGTCATAATTATGAGATAGTAAGTCATAATTATGAGAAAGTATCTCATAATTATGAGATAATTTCTCATAATTGCGACTTACTATCTCATAATTATGAGATAGTAAGTCATAATAATGAGATAGTATCTCATAATTATGAGATAGCAAGTCATAATTATGAGAAAGTATCTAGCAAAGTGCGCCTATTTGGACAGGGTAGTGCTGTACCAAATCGAGCCCTGTCATTGTGCACTGACCGGAAATGATTTTCGCGGCTGGTTCTTCTTCTGTTTAATCATGCATGCTTCAAATCTGAGCCTAAAATATATCTACTGGCTTGGTTGCTCGATTCAGTTAATTAAAACATCAAAAGTGAACATCCTTTTATTTTGCTTGCTTGTGAGTGGCCCGTTTCAGGCTTGGTCAAAATTACATCGCCATCATTCCTACTGACTAAAAACGCACCTGTATGTTTATTTATATATTTTGTGATCGACCTGGTCCACGGACTGGACGGAGTTGACCGGCATTTCCCATGCATCAAACTTGGGCAACCCACTGTAATCTGTACTCTTGCTTTACGGATTTATACTTGAAAGCACAGAACTCTGACGACTGCTCGGCTGTAATTAAGGGAGGCAAACTTGTCTAAACCCGTTTTTGGTCATTTGCCTTTATTAACTCGTAGTCCAACAATATTTTATACGATCAAGCACCGTCCCCACCGTGATGCAGTTTTACCGCGATTAAATAGTAAACTCAATTGAGAGTAGTTTAATTTTCCTTATCAATGGAGACTATTCGGTTAACTTCCGCGTTCGGTTAACGTCCTGAAAGACAGATTGCCTAACCCACGCTACACGACAGCGAAATTTCAAGAGAGAAACAAAGATAGGCTGAATAATGTGGATTCAAATGCAGTTTCTTGCCTTAACTACAACTGATCACAGCGGATAGTGCTGACGTTTTTCGGAGTTCACGTTGTGTTGATTTAAATGAATAACTGAAAACCGATCAAGACCAAATGGATGTCATTCATTTTACCTACACCTCTCTAGTAACCAGTGACAACACTGCAGCAGAGAATATATCCATTACGTTACTCGTGGAATAGTCTGATAGTAACTAGGGAGCCCTGAATAATAATAATAAAAAAAGCAACTCACTTTGGCAGAATAACCCATACAGTACCAAAATTGCCCTTCGAACCAATGCACCTTGAATATAAAAGTCAAAGTACACCCAAAAAAATCGACAGTTTGTGACCTTTATTCATTTATGCTCAACTGTATGTTACATAGAGCTTGCCACAATCATGCAAAATCTCTAATACAAAGTGTTGCTGTCGCTGAAAAGGTGCCAATTTATTTGTTGCAATAATATTTTTGTATATTATTTTCATACAATATTTGTTAAGATGTATATATTTGTATTCTTATTCTTTCTATATTTCTCGTAATGTGAATTGCAATTTTTCTAATAATGACGTAAGGACATGCACAGGTAGTCATGTGACTAACGTATACAAAGGTTGGAAAGAATTGCTTTCGGTTTGAACTTACAGCGCTCATGGAGCAAGATGTGCTAAAAGTACTTAAAAGCCTTAGCAGCTCCTGATTTCCAGTCAGAAGGCGCACACGGTAGGAAAAATGGTAGTTTTGTACATTCTATGTTTATTTCTAGACAAGGTTTCTGTAAGAATTTATATTTAAGTTTCATTAAGGCCACGTGAACACTAACGGTCTAACGGATATTGGCCTAAGATATTCATTGTTCGTTGGGAAAATATGACAATGTTAAGACGGTATTATTTATATATATTTAATTTATGTATTTATGTCATTGCAGTTTTTCACGGTGTTTGATGCTTGGTGCTTGAAAATAAACACTCTCGTCATACATCAGTCGATGCGTGGCTTAATTCTGACTAGAAGAAAAGAGTTAGGGGCAGCTACAGTGAAAAACGTGTTCTCCGAGGGGAGTTAAACCGAGTTGTCCAAGCAGATAGTGGATAAAGAGAAGAATGTGTCGACGAGGGAAATCTTCGTGGACCGAGTGAAACGCATCATTCAACCGACGTTAGCGTGCTCCACGAAACTTCGAGGTGCAGCATTACGGATGAAGGAAGATTTCGCCTGGTGACCGCGAAGCCATCGGGAGAGAGAACAACAAGATTCGTCAGCTTTCCTGTGACTAGCCGAGCGCCTGCGTTTTCCGGACCGTTGGCTTGGCTGTATGCCGCACGAGGACCTGCCTACTCGCTCTGGGACAGAGCGCGCTCCAGACCAGCGCGGAAAAAGGGCACAGCGAGTGAAGACAACGGTGCACAGGGACAATCCAGTTAACGAATAAGCCTACCATTGCTACGGATGACAGGTCAGACAGACTGTATATTTCCAACTGGATTTTAGTTCATTGAACTGGATGGATTGAACTGAATATTTCTGCTCCCTTGTTAAAAAAAAAAAAAAAAACTAATGTTGTATTTTGACGGTTTGTAAATTGAATATGTAACTTGGTTTATATTTGTGAATTAATATTTTCATGATGGTTCTATAGTTATGGTTCTGTAGTTTCCTTTAAAGATTTAATATTTGCATAGTGTCGCATGCAAACAGAATAGTGGCGCAAAATGGAAGATGGCAAATCAGACACAGATGTCTTAGAAGGAGTTATTGAGGCTCTGGAAAAAGAGAAGACAGAGTTAGAGGAAAATTTAGAGATAGAACTTGAAGAAACAGAAAGACACAACATTGAAGAACGCATAGCTGAAATTAATGCAGATCTTCAAATTCATAAAATAGGGCTTAAACCAACACTTCAGTCTGAACAACCTTTGAGGCGATCTGAAAGAGAAAGACATCCTACTGAAAAGGGAATTCAATACATAAAAGAGGAGAGTTCCAAGAGGGAAAAGAAGTTCATGTATGCTTATGTTAACTTTAAAGCTGAGGTTCAGTTCATTAGGACCACATTAAAGCAAGAATGCACTAAAAAGGAACTAGGTGATATGATTCAATCCTTAGGTGTATATCAACCAATATTAAGGCAAGAATATGAGAGCTTGCGCACCATGACCACACCATCTCCAGACATTAGGAGAAGAATGGATAGCTGCTCTTCAGTGACAACAGAAGTAATAACACTTCTAAAAAAACGCTATGCAGAAGAAGATAAAGAGTTTGACCCCAAGACAGTGAAAGAATAACTCTTGAAATTGCTGGAAAGGGATGATGCCTGGTCAATATACGGGTCGACAGTTTCAAGAGCTGCAGGGGGGAGTCTGCAAGGTAGCCATGTGTCACAAAGGAAGGCAGAGGTGGCAGCACGATTGGCTTCAAAGCGTGCTGAAATTACCAGGGAAAAAGAAATATCCGCACAGAGGAGAGAGGTGTTAGCCCAACAAGAGAGGTTAAAAATGATGGAAGATCAGAGGGATATTGAGGCCATGGAGGCTGAATATAATGTATATGCTGAAGAGGAATCAAGGTTAAATACTGAAAAAGGAGAAACAGAAATGATCACATTGCCTCCACACCAGCTTCCTATACAGCATGACAGCACTCCACCCATTCAGGTGCCTCAAAATCTCTCAGGCTTGTCTAGTGTTGAAAGCAAAGTAGCCTTAACTTCCAATGAAACCTTGCTTGTTGAGACCTTAAAACAGACCCTGGTAATGACTAGACTACCAGCACCAGAGCCATTCACGTTTACAGGAGACCCACTGAAATTTACAGAGTGGCGCACTAGTTTCAAGGCGTTAATTGAAACAACTTGCACAAATTCAGCACACAGGCTGTTTTATTTGAAAAAATACATTAGTGGAGAGGCACTTTGTGTATTGGAAGGCACATTCTATAGGAGTGACGAAGAGGCTTACACTCAGGCATGGGAAGCCCTGAATAAACGTTCTGGCCATCCCTTCATTATTCAAAGAGCCTTCCGGGGGAAGCTGAGCAGCTGGCCTAAAATTAGACCCAAGGAGTCTCTTAAGTTGAGAGAATTTAGTGATTTCCTCATCTCTTGCAAGAATGCAATGCCACATGTAGCTGGTCTGTCAGTGTTAGATGATAGTGAAGAAAACCAGAAGTTGTTACAGAAACTGCCTGACTGGTTAACTACCCGCTGGAACCGGCTTGTGACTAAAGCGTTGGATGAAGGAAAACCATATCCTAACTTTGAGGAGTTTTCAAGCTTTGTGGCAGAAGAAGCACGTATTGCGTGTAACCCAATCTCATCCCTTCATGCACTGAAAAACCTTGATGAGAAAGCTGGTAAAGAGCAGGCGCATGCTAAGGCCAACACTTTGGTGACGACAACAAAGACTCCAAACCAAACTTCCACTCAGAAGGGTTCAAGCCCCACAGAGGGTTCTACAGCTAATCTGTCTGTTACTCAACCAAAAAGGCCCTTAGAATGTGTCTGCTGCAAAGAAAATCATTTCATCTACAAGTGTGAAAAATTTGCAACCATGCCTCTGGAAGACAAGAAAAAGTTTGTGATTAGTAACAACATGTGCTTTGGGTGTCTCAGAGTTGGCCATGTGGCTAAAAAATGCCAAAAGAGAGCCACTTGTAACATCTGCAAGCGAAATCACCCATCTCCACTCCACGAGGAACTTCCTCAGGGTGAAAAGCAAGAAGTACCACTGCAAGATGAAAGTTCTTCTACAAATTTGTGTAATGTGCGAAAGAACAGCAGTGACCGTACTTCCATGATTGTCCCAGTTTGGCTTTCCAGTGTGGCAAAGAATAGTCCAGAACTTTTAGTCTATGCATTGTTGGACACACAAAGCAGCAGTACATTCATAGACCAAGACATCTGCCAAAAAATTAGAGCTCACACAGAACCTGTGAAATTGAAACTGTCCACTATGACTGACAAAAGTTCTATAGTGAATTGCCACAGAGCTGTTGGACTGAGGGTGAGAGGGTATCGCTCAGAAGAGAGCATTGAGCTACCACCAACGTATACACAGGAATACATCCCTTTAGAGAAAAATAGTATTCCAACAAGTGAAATAGCAAATAGGTGGGCTCATCTTCACAGCGTGGCTGAAGAGATGCCAAGTTTGTTGAACTGTCCAGTTGGACTCCTGATTGGCTATGACTGCGCAAGGGCTCTGAAACCACAAGAGGTGGTATCCGGAGAAGAGCATGAACCCTATGCAGTCAAAACAGTGTTGGGTTGGAGCATAGTTGGAGCCACTGTGCCTTGCTCTAGCACAGGCAATGAGAACAGAATCTGTCACCGTGTCTCAGTGAAGGAGCTTCCGCCCATCACACCCGCCTCTGTGATAAAGGCACTGGAGACTGATTTTCCGGACACTAACCTAAAAGAAAAGACAATATCACAGGAAGACATTCAGTTTTTACACATGTTGAATGACAAAGTCAGGCACAATGAAGCAGGACATCTGGAGATGCCACTACCATTTAGGGCAAGTCCTCAATTGCCAAACAATAGGCAGCTTGCTACTGTGCGCCTGAAACATTTAAAAAGAAAAATGGAGAATAATCCTAAATACAAAGAGGATTACATCAAGTTCATGGAAGGTGTGTTTAAAGATGGTGATGCAGAGGAGGCAAGTATGGACCCTAAAGAAGGCAACACATGGTACATTCCGCACCATGGGGTGTATCACCCTAGGAAGCCTGAAAAAATTAGGGTCGTATTTGACTGCTCCGCCAAATCTGGAGGCACCTCCCTGAACGACCATCTGCTCACAGGCCCGGACTTAACGAACACGTTGACTGGAGTTCTGTGCAGATTTCGCCAACACAAGATTGCAATCAATTGTGATGTGGAAAAAATGTTCCATCGTTTCCACGTCATCCCCGAGGATCGTGATTACATGCGATTCCTTTGGTGGGACAATGGAAATACAGAAAGCGAGCCAAAGGAGTACCACATGCGTGTCCATGTATTCGGTGCTGCATCATCACCGGGATGTGCTAACTATGGCATGAAACACCTTGCCACTGAATATGAGGAGGACTTCCCACTGGCAGCAACCTTCCTTCGCAAGAATTTTTATGTGGACGATGGGCTGGTCAGCGTCAATTCTGTTGAAAGGGCCAATCAGCTTGTCAGTGAAGCACGACAGGTCTGTAGCAAGGGACAGCTACGCTTACACAAATTCGTCTCCAACAACAGAGAAGTTTTGGATGCAATACCAGAGAGTGAACGTGCTAATGCTATTCAAGATGTAGACCTTAATTACAGTGAGCTTCCTACACAGAGTGTACTTGGCATAAGATGGAACATTGAGCGGGAGGCATTTACATTCAATGTCGTCCTCACAGAAAGGGCAGCCACCCGGAGGGGAATCCTATCGACAGTGGCCAGTGTTTACGACCCACTGGGATTTCTAGCTCCCTACCTCTTGAACGGTAAAAGAGTGCTGCAAGAGATATGCAGACAGGGTGTGGAATGGGATGAACCCATTCCCCCTGAACTGAAGCCAAAATGGGAAGCATGGCTCCAAGACTTGGAGAATCTTCAAAAAATTGAAATTTCAAGATGCTTCATCCCTGAAACCCTTGGGGCTGTCAGAAAAATTGAGTTGCATCATTTCTCAGATGCCAGCACTAATGGCTATGGCCAATGCTCATACATTAGAGTTGTTGCAGATGAGAGAGTGCATTGTGCATTAGTCATGGGCAAGGCCAGAGTGGCACCCATAAGGGTTACCAGCATTCCCCGCCTTGAGCTCACGGCAGCAACAGTCTCTGCTGCTGTTCGTAACACCCTCCGAGAAGAGCTGGAGCTGGAAATAGATCAAGAGTTTTTCTGGACTGATTCACAGGTAGTGCTTGGGTACATAAAGAATGAAGCCAAACGCTTCCATGTATTTGTAGCCAACCGTGTTCAGAAAATCAGAGACGCAACTGATCCTAGTCAATGGTTCTATGTTAAGACGGGTCAAAATCCAGCAGACCATGCGTCACGGGGTCTCAAGGTGGCAGAGCTGCTAGACTCAAGTTGGCTGAGAGGACCAGATTTCTTGTGGGAACAAGAAATTGTTCCAGATCAAAAAATACCAAAACTTCTTGTGGGCAATCCTGAGGTAAAGGTCTTGAGAACTGATGCAGTTCAACAAGACAGCTTCCTGAAAAGGCTCTCAAGATTCTCGGATTGGAACACAGCCCTCAATGTTATTGTGCGAATCCAAAGACTGGCACATAAAGACAGAAACGATCCCATCAGTGTTGAGGAGCGAAGAGAAGCTGGTCTTGTGCTAGTCAGAGCCGCACAGAGAGAGGCCTTTGAGGAAGAACTCAAGCAGTTCAGCCAAGGGTTGACAAAATTTCCAAAAACTCACAAGATGCATCAACTTGATCCAATATATGAAAACAGATTGCTTAGGGTAGGAGGCAGATTAAGAATGTCTTCTGCATCCCTAGAGTTGAAGCATCCAGTGATCTTACCTAAGGAAGGCATTGTCACCCAACTCATTCTTGATCACTGCCACAAGAAGACGCAGCACCAAGGCCGTGGTCAGACGTTGAATGAGCTCAGGGCCAACGGTTATTGGATATTAGGTGCTAGCAAGTTAGTGGCCAAGCATATTAAGAACTGTGTCACTTGCCGAAGGGTGCGCGGCCCGACAGAGCAACAACGTATGGCAGACCTACCCAGTGACCGAGTCAATCCTTCGCCTCCATTCTCATATACTGGGATTGATTGCTTCGGCCCTTTTTACACCAAACAGGGTCGTAAAGAATTCAAGAGGTATGGCCTATTATTTACATGCTTGAGCTCTAGGGCCATACACATAGAAATGTTGGAGGATCTCACAACAGACGCATTCTTGAATGCTTTGAGGTGCTTCATAGCTCTTAGAGGAGCGATAAGACAGATCCGCTCCGACCAGGGGACAAATTTCCTTGGGGCTAAGAACGAATTGGAGAAGGGTCTGAAGGATCTAGACAAAGACAGAATAGCAATTTACCTTGCACAAAAGCAGTGTGATTTCCTCATGAATGTTCCTGAGGCAAGCCACATGGGTGGGATTTGGGAACGCCAAATTCGTACAGTCAGGAGCATCATGAGCACTGTTTTGGCACAAGCTAAGGGAAGACTTGATGACACCTCATTGAGGACATTTTTCTATGAGGCTATGTCAATTGTAAATAGTCGTCCGCTCACCACGAATACCATCAGTGATCCTAAGAGTCTTGAACCTCTAACTCCAAATCAGTTGCTCACAATGAAGACTGTTGTGCCACTCCCACCACCAGGCAGGTTTATGAGAGAAGATTTATATGCCAGGAGAAGGTGGCGGAGAGTGCAGTACCTAACAGAGCAATTCTGGAGTAGGTGGCGAAAGGAATACCTGTCTAACTTAAGCCGCAGACAACTATGGCATGTGCCCAGAAGAAATGTGAAAGTGGGGGACATCGTTATTGTCAAGGAGGATAATGTTCCCAGAAATGAATGGAGACTTGCCAGAATTGTGGAAGCAAGACAGGAGGATGATGGTCTGGTGCGCAAGGTTAAAATCCAAATAGGACAAAGCAAATTAGGAAAGCGAGGTGAACGTTTAACACTACCAACCTTTCTTGAAAGACCAGTTCAAAAATTAGTAGTACTAGTGGAACAGAATTCATAGATTAGTATCAACAGCATGTAATGGTAATCTTCAAGGTTTAAGAATTTACTCAATTATAGGTGTGAAGGTTATTTTATTTTGAGGAAAATTCCAAGATTTATTGCCGTGGTTCATGGTACAAGTGACATAAATCTCTGAAATTTTGGTGGCAGTGTTGCTGTCGCTGAAAAGGTGCCAATTTATTTGTTGCAATAATATTTTTGTATATTATTTTCATACAATATTTGTTAAGATGTATATATTTGTATTCTTATTCTTTCTATATTTCTCGTAATGTGAATTGCAATTTTTGTAATAATGACGTAAGGACATGCACAGGTAGTCATGTGACTAACGTATACAAAGGTTGGAAAGAATTGCTTTCGGTTTGAACTTACAGCGCTCATGGAGCAAGATGTGCTAAAAGTACTTAAAAGCCTTAGCAGCTCCTGATTTCCAGTCAGAAGGCGCACACGGTAGGAAAAATGGTAGTTTTGTTCATTCTATGTTTATTTCTAGACAAGGTTTCTGTAAGAATTTATATTTAAGTTTCATTAAGGCCACGTGAACACTAACGGTCTAACGGATATTGGCCTAAGATATTCATTGTTCGTTGGGAAAATATGACAATGTTAAGACGGTATTATTTATATATATTTAATTTATGTATTTATGTCATTGCAGTTTTTCACGGTGTTTGATGCTTGGTGCTTGAAAATAAACACTCTCGTCATACATCAGTCGATGCGTGGCTTAATTCTGACTAGAAGAAAAGAGTTAGGGGCAGCTACACAAAGGAAGACACACCAACATGAAAAAAGGTTCTTTGCCATTTTATTTAAAAGACGCACATCATCAGTTTCTTTTCTCCAGCCTCCCAGACAGTACTGCCAGGTAAATGCCACTGTACCTGTATGCGCTGTGTACTTTGATGGTCAAAGTGACCAGAAGGGCCATCCGCCTCTCCAGGGCATCCTTTAATGCTCTGATGACCATCTCAACAAAATATCTGGACATTGCTCAGGACCCATCATTGAGACCCCAGTCTGCCCATTTTGGGTGGTCAGTGGTGCCGCACGTTGAGTTGTGAGCAGACTAACCACCCACTATGCAGTCCACAAAACGAGCAGTGAAACTATTGGATTCAGTTTATGGCTGTCTGTGACCACATAACAGAGTTCATTGATGTGTTCATTGGCGTTTCCTGGGTCAGCGCATGACGCAAAGTTGTTGAAGGACACCACAATCCACTACAAGCAGAAATGCCCTCTGCCAGGCTTCTGCAGCTGTGGCCTTGCCCCCTCAGTGCTGACTCCAGTTCTGGGGCACTTAGGGTCTGGCACAGGAAGGACAGCTAAGAAGAAAAATATCCTGTTTTCAGATGAAACATTTCAAATGTTTTTCCTTCCAAACTCAGGCTTCTCCTTCGATTTCCTGAGTCAGAAGAGCTTCTGTGCCAAACAGAAATTGTAAATTGGCCATTAAGTGTGACAAAATGTCAGTGATAAAGTCATCCTCAGTTAATTTGTGTCATGAGCACTTTAAACTGAGAGTGGGCCAAAAATTATGCATAATAACTCAAAATTTCAACAGCAAGGACCAACTCAGTGCTGGTGACCTGCCACTGCTGTGGAATCCACACACGGGAAACACTGGTAAAGTATTAGCCTACATTATAAAACGGGTGCTTCCCATCCTTAAATGTGATTGGCTGAGCCGCGTTCCATGCCGGTATAAAATTACTGTAACCCACTGTGGCAGGCCGCAGCACAAAATATCCCTGCGCGCAACGAACTGCTATGCGCTCAGCTGACTCGTCAGGTAACGTTTTTTTCAAGAGTTCAAGCTCGCTATTTCAGTCTCCGCGAAGTTTAGCCTTTTAACCAGATAACCAGTTGGCTATCTACCTAGCTTGCTATTGCATTACAACGTTCGATATCACTTCTGTGTTGCAAGCTAACTAACTTGCTTGTTATTTCAGTAGCCTAAAATTTGTTTTTTATTGTGTGTTTATTTTATGGGCTGTGTGTAGGATAACCACATCCATTGTAGTGAACGCTAGCTAGTTGACAAGCTGGCTAGCAAACTAATGGACAATTCAACATATTTTCCGGCAAGTGTGGAGGACAAAGTCAATCGTTCCCTACCCTCGCTGCTGGTTGTAATGATTTGGCCGATCGGCGCAAGTTGAGAACAAGGAAACTCGAAAACCGAAACGCACGTAAAATTAATGAACGAGGTCAAGCTAGTTGACTAGCTGGCTAGCAAACTAATGCACAATTCAACATATTTTCCTGGACACCGGCAAGTGTGGAGGACAAAAGTCAATAGTTTCCTAAACGCTGCTGGTTGTAATGATTTGGCCGATCGGCAAAAGTTGAGAACAAGGAAACTCGAAAACCGAAACCCGCACGTAAAATTAATGAACGAGGGTCAAGCTAGTTGACTAGCTGGCTAGCAAACTAATGCACAATTCAACATATTTTCCTGGACACCGGCAAGTGTGGAGGACAGAAGTCAATAGTTTCCTAAACGCTGCTGGTTGTAATGATTTGGCCGATCGGCAAAAGTTGAGAACAAGGAAACTCGGAAACCGACACGATAGCAAAATTTTACACGGGGTCTTCGGGAGGCCGAAGGAGACATTCAAACTAGCCTGCTTTCATAGTATATCTGCATTAGCGAGCCCAAATAGCCTGATGTGACATGATAATGGCGCTAGATGAATATCTTAGCATCGGTGTTGCTGGCCAACCATTCTGTCCACTCTTAATTGCTTGGTGGAAGAAGATCTCAATTTTATTGTTGCATTATTACCGATAAATTGTCGAATTTTTTTTCTTGTGTGTTTATTTAATGGGCTATATGTAGGGTAACCGTTTTATAAAAGGAATAAGCCCCTCGAAGCACTGGGTTAGTGATTTTATAACTGCGGAGGGGCACTAAGGCACTCCGCTGCGGTCGTGCCTTAGAACGCCCCTCCTCCGTTATAAAATAACTGTAACCCACTGCTTCTCGGGACTTATTCCTTTATTATTTCATGGCTACCAACTATTTTCCCTGGCAAAAAAGTAAGTAGCCAAGTCATTTCAGTCAGTTTCATCATGAATGCATTCATACAGCAGGCTTGACATTAATAAAATATTACACCCAACATGGTAAAGTCACCTTTTCATCAACTCGTACTGAAGGCTGGGATCACCCTCCACTCCAGGTCTGGAACAGCAATGTAGATCCTAAATATGTATAATTGTTTTATACCAGTGTAGTGACACCTCATACACCAACGTCAATGTCTAGATACAGTAATGTACCGATGTAGGGCAGGCTTTATGAGAGTACAAAATAATGTTACCTTGTTTTACCGATATGAATTCACTTACTTGTAACCATTCACAGCGCCTCCCTGTGAACAGGATAGCGTCATCAGCGCCTCATGAAATGAGACCTCGTATTGTCGTCCGTCCCCTAAAAATACCAGAGATAAAAACTAATTATCCGAGCAGAAAACAATTCACAAAGAAGCCTGTTGATACGTGTGTGGTGTCCGATGCTGACCAGATAACTACCGGCTGACTTTACTGATCTAACGATAGAAGCCGCATTTAACAAATATTCTCGACTAATTAAATAGTCACGATACTTTTAACACGCATACCTATGGAAACATTTTTTTTTAAAATTTGATTCATTTAATCATTATTAATTGCTTATTTGGTTCCATTTGATTGTTTATTGATTCATTATTATTAATTGATTATCCTTGCTTGCACATATTCTGTTTCAGATCATAGGCCCAGTGTGCGTGTGCTAACATATTTTTTATTTAGCAGGGGCCTGCATAACTGTGAATTCCAGTGTGTCATGGCATGTTGCTTATCTAGGACCAAGCAGACCTCAGAACCATAAACAAGAGCAGTGCGTGTCTCTTCTAGTCTTTTGTTTTACCAGGAGATGGACACGGGGGAGGCTGGGTGAGATAGGCCTAGGAGATGATAAGAAAACCACCTGCCGATTCGGCATACCACGGGGTGGCTTGACGTGGGCTACGCGCCTGACGTGGACTGCGTGCGTCTGCGAAAGCATTCCAGCAGATGCCATGATGTGTAAAACAGCGCGGGGGGGGGAGAAGAACGTCAATATGTTTTCCTATAAAAGCCACAGAATCAGAAACTGTCCTTATCCTCCATTTTGACTTGACTTGTATGGGGATCCTTTGCTGCAGAAAAGTAAACGGACTTTGGCTTGAATATTAACTTCTCTGCCTCTGACTGATTTTTTCCCTGAGTAGTCTGGGTTTCTTATGTGAAGGTGATACGAGGAATATAATGTTAAAATTCCTTTAACAATACCCACGAAGCATAAGCAACTACACATGTAACGGTTAGCGATATCTGACCAGCTAGCCATCGAGCTTGCCTGTTAATGGGTCATTCCATGTCACATCACCCAATGGATGTCACCCCACCCCCTCAGATTTTGCTCATATTTGGTTTCTAGGGTGATTTTTGCTGGCAAAAATAATTTCAATAATTCCAAATATTAGCTCAATTCGACCAGTGGTTTCTGAGTTATGGCCCACCCAATTTGGCAAAAATCGCCCAAAATGGGGGTACTGGCTGATGTTTGACCATCCATATCTCAGCAACCGGTGAGGCTATCACAATAAAATTGGTGTCTCTAGATGGGAAATTCACCAAGGAATCCAAATCTTAGATTTGATGTGGGGTAAAAACAAAATATAATGACCTTTTGACCTTTACTTTGACCTTGACCTTGTTGACCTCGCGACCTTGACACAAAACCCACACAAAATTGTAGCCTCATATGTTCCCTATATTATCTACAAAAACCAGAGGTGTATTTTCCCCTCATTTTCCACAAATCCACATCATATATACCTTGTCTGTGCAGTTTTGCCTTAATATACTTGAATTTACAGCGTTTGAGTGATAGTCCTTCAATTTTCAAGTGTGGACCTCAAATAAGGCTATTGATCTGAAAGAAGAGGGGAGATTTTGGACTATTTTTGACATTGTGAAGTGAATTTGAAGATGTAACTATGCATTCATCATTCTCAGTGATCATCAACAACATATTAACTTTTGAATGGTGCTGTGCTGTCTACCTCAATTTTTAAGTACCATACTTAATTCCCAGTGCACCCCTGGCCTTGCATGACAACTATGATTAATATAACTTTTCTAATAAACTTAAATTTTAAAAATTGATCTGAAGCATGTTGCTAGTATTCTTCAAAGTTTACTCTCATCTGTAAGTGTTGGTATATTTTTGAAATTGGCAGACCTTCTGGGTGCCCTGGGGATGAATAGATTACGCCCCTTTCTTTCTTCCCTATCTCCCAGCAGGATATCAGAGACAGCTGTCATTCATTCATCCATTCTCTCTCTCTCTCTCTCTCTCTCTCTCTCTCTCAGCAGGATATGATACAGCTGTCATTCATCCATTCTCTCTCTCTCTCTCCATCACTCTGTTCCTCCTCACCCCGAGGACACAGCATCACTAGAAATGATGTGATAAATATTTCTAAGAATTGTAGCATGTGGCCCCTTGATAATAAGTAGATTTGGATGAACTCAGATGCGTGCTGTAACTGATATGCAAGCTCTCAGCTCAAGGATAAGTAATGAATGTTAGATAATTAAGTAAAACAATCATTAAAATAGTTCAGAACATTATAGAAAAACCTTTACAAAGTTCGTTGTGAATAGTGTTGAAGCATTACATTGTTTTACAGGCATTGGTGTAAAAACTGAGCTAAAATTGCAGAGACAAGGGATATATGGTGTGGATTTGTGAAAAATGAGGGGAAAATACACCTCTGGTTTTTGTATATAATATAGGGAACATATGAGGCTACAAATTTGTGCGAGTTTCGTGTCAAGGTCGCAAGGTCAATAAGGTCAAGAATCCAGATTCAGATTCCTTGATGAATTTTCAGTCTAGAGACACCAATTTAATTGTGATAGCCCCACTGGTTGTTGAGATATGGGTGGTCAAACTTCGGCCGGTAACCCTGTTTTGGGCGATTTTTGCCAAATTGGGTGGGCCATAACTCAGGAACCACTGGTTGGATTGAGCTAATATTTGGAATTTCAGCTTTGCCAGCAAAAATCACCCTAGAAACCAAATATGAGCCAAATCTGAGGGGGTCGGGTGACAATTTTGATTTTTTTTTGGGTGATTTGATATGGAATGACCCTAATCTCAATGCCCGATCAAACTGTACTGCCGCCAGTTAGCTAGCATTTGCAGAGCAAAATTATTATCCATAAACAGCTATATTAACGCAAAGTAGCTACACACTTAAGGCTTCTATCTGATAACGATATATTGGTACTTGGTGGAGAAGTGAACGTTTGTAAAAACTTACATCTGTGCATTTCAGCGAACACCGCATCCTCCTCGCCGCCATTATCGCAACATCTGAAAGTCCCTCCTCTTCCGCTACGTAGGCAAAATGGCGACCGTTGTCCGTAATGAGTGCATCCGGGTACTTACAGTGCACTGCCTTTTGCTGTCCTTGTCAGTGTGAACGCACTTCTGCACTCAAAATAGGTATTCGAAGTGTGGAAGTGCGCAATTTGAGACAGCCAATTGACTCAATGGCGGCCTCCAGTGAAGTAAATCCAAGATGGCAGACCAGGTAGGTTTATCATTGAAATGTCTTCACTTTGATATTTCTAGGAGGTGTCATGAAACATCATTGTGGTCATAAATACATTTCGATATACCATGTTGATTACCGATCTCTACACATTTTTAGAACAAAGGGATAATTTTATTTTGGCATGTGTACTTGCAGACGGTGGCGTAGCCAGCGGAGGTGCGGAGACACGTCACTTTCTGACTGCAATTAGTAGTTCTCAATCATTTTCATTTATTGACGTGTTTTCCAATTATCGTCACGAGGCTCGGGCACCAGGCTAATTCTGTGGTAGTACTGAGCCAAGGCCGCTCTGGTCATGGAGGGGCCAACAAGGTGTGACACTGACACTATAAAGGAACGCCGTTCACCGAGCTCCTCTTAGCGGCTAACATTGGAAAATGCACTAGTAGGCTATATTATTAATATTATTATTGAAATACATTACAAATATTGAAAATACAATACATGTGTAGATAAATACAATACACATATTGAAAATACAATACATATATTGAAAATAAAATACATGTGTAACAGTAAATACAATACAAAAATGCTTTGTTTTTCAATGTGAGTCAGGAATATTTGTGCCAAAATTAAAACAATACAACTGTATTGTATTTTGGAGATTTGTATTGTATTTCAATATGTGTATTGTATTTCAATGTGTGTGTGTGTTGTATTTAGTTTTGTCATGAATAATCCTGACCGACATTGAAAAACAAATTATGTTTGTATTGTATTTATTGGTACTCATGTATAGTATTTGAGGCATGTATTGTATTTCGCGGTCTGTGCCAAAAACTTCGCAATGAGATATAATACACCTTGTATTTCCATATGCAGTTTTGGCACGATGTAGGCTGGTCCTTGGCTAGATACACCCTGCGTGGCCAGGATTGGCCAGGCACCCACGCTGGCGGCGGATTTATCTGGACCAACAAACCTGCAAAAATAAATGACGGATTATGGCAAGCCATTTTGACATTTAATAACAAAGTTTGACTATCCGGGATTAACATTGCAGATATCTACGCATCTCATCGTTTGACTCGTCGTAATTACATTGTGACTAGTCAGAATTTTCATTCAAGATATCTATGATGTCATTTTGACTAGTGAAAACTACAGTTTGAGATATCTGTAATTCCGTTTTGATTAGTCACAACTGAATTACAGATATCTGTAGGGACGTCACTGAAAGCGACACTCGACTCGACACACATCCTAGCTGACAATTGTAGATATCTGTAATTCAGTTTTGACTAGGCAGAATGAAGATATCTCAAACCTCATTATGACTTGCCAGAATTTTTGTGCAGCGTTTGCGGAATAAATGGCGGTTGCTGTTGTGGATAAGATTGATAGAAAATGCCATAAAATAGAAACAGCTTATCACCTCGGAATTAGTGGTGAACGAGAGCTTCGTTGTGGTACAAATTTACAGTGTATTGAATATTTGTTGTCTCGCTCCAGACACACTTGAGGACCTACGACGAAGTCTGGATGGTGTCAGAACACTGATTTCTTGTTCTGGGATGCGTTTCTGGAAATCACATGCTAACTTACAGTTGGGCCCACTGACTGTGAATGGACGAACTATGCAAGTCGCTAACTTCAGTTAGCAACTACGCTTTTGGGAAACTCTTCCCTGGAGTCACAGCTGAAAGAGTTGTCATTGCCGAATGTAATGATAAACCTGTGCAGTTTTGACAACTGCGGTCAAGCTATCACCAATTCGGTAAACAACGGTCAAACTATCACAGCTAAATATTTGATGCATAAATACAGCGGAAGCGCGGTAGAAAAGTCACGTGATATAATAGCTGTCAAAAATCGGCTTGTTGAAAGGAATTCCAAGGCATATTTAACGAAAGAATGCCTGTATTTTGTTCAGGAGAGCATCGTGAACAACTTCCATAGTTTGGTTTGAAAATGATTTTTATTTATTTCTTTTTTCGATAAATAGTTGATATTTTATGCTGATTAAAATGTGAGATTTTGGTGAACTGTTGTTACTCCAGATGATGAACAATTGCATATCACTGTAATAATGTTTTAGAAAAGAAAAAAAAAGATAAATGTAGATTTTACTCTGGCATTAATGAAGGAATTGCCATTAGAACTGGTCATTTTAGGTGGACAAAAAATGAGAAAATTTAAGCAGGGACCATAATATTGTGTAATTCAAAATGTTTGTGGAAATTAGTGGGCCCAAACCATACTGCACATGCTGTAGTAAAAGCGTATTCAATAAAGAGAGAATGCATAGGTGAATCATCAGAAAAACAGCCATCAAAGTATGCGCCTTGCAATTGGACACAACTAAATGGGGGGCGTGTCTGAGGGCCTGTAATGGGTAAAACTGGAAAACTTCATGAAAATTAGCACTAGCATACAACACTGCATGCATTCAAGTTCAGGATGTCTGAATAGGAAGAGATTCCATGTTGGATATACTAAATAAATGCCTATCAAAATTGGTACAGCACATGTGCAAATGCAGAAGATTGGATGGGGGGGTTCATGTTTGAGGGCTTATAATTCCAGCAAATCAAATAGTTTGTGAAAAATAAGACTGTCACACTATATTACATAGATCCTACTATAAAGAATATGAAGAGATTCTGTCGTGGAATTTTTTAATAAATGGCCAGTGCGTAGTGTGTGAATGCAGACAATTGGATGGGGGGGGCATACTTGAGGGCCTCTAGTTCCTACAAATCAAAAAGTTTGTGAAATAACACCTCCTTTCCGTGCTTCATGTATTCTTTTACAAGCACATCGAAAATGAAAAGATTCCATGGCGGAATTATCAAATAAATGGCCATCAAATTAGGCACTTTTCTGTGTGAGAATGAAGACAATGGAATGGGTGACCATGAATTAAATTGACTGTGTTTTAGTACCAATAATTTGTCAAAAAGAACTTGCATACAATATTACTTCTAATATCTTACATCAAGTGTCAGCCTAATGTACCGGTAATTTTTGAATCAATGTGCATCACCTGAAGTACTTTGTACTACCTCGATTGAAAAAAATGCGTTGGGTTGAACTTGCCTTACTCGGTCTTCCGGCCCACCTACATTTGATTGTTTTTGTTACAAACTCAATTGCAATTGTATTCACCCAGACCATCGTATACATCGGAGTACCAACCGGGCGTGACTTAGGCACCTATGGAATGCCTCGTCCAATCATATTAATTAGTCGGAGCTCATAGACTAAAATTTACATAGACAAAAACTGCACATGGAAATACAATGCACTCATTGAAATACAATACACAACTTGGAAAAACAATACGGTTGTATTGTTATAATTTTGGCACAAATATTCACGACCGACATAGAAAAACAAAGCATTTTTGTATTGTATTTATTGTTACATTTGTATTGTATTTTCAAGGTATGTATTGCATTTCAAGGTGTGATATGCATTCATTTTGGCATGAATATTCCTGATCGACATTGAAAAAGAAATCATTTTAGTATTGTATTTATTGTTACACATGTATTGTATTTTCAAGATGTGTACTGTATTTAAGCATTTTTGTATTGTATTCATCGCTACACATGTATTTTCGAGATGTGTATTGTATTTCATTAAGTGCATTGTATTTCAATGTGTGTATTGTATTTAATTATGGCACAAATCGCCCTCCATAAGCAAATGATATCTCGCTCTGTGTTACGCATTTGCAATCACTTCAGAAACCTGCGAGATATTGCATTCTGAAGTGAAATTAGTTCTCAGACACAGACAATTTCATGCACTTTGAAAATAATGAATAAATCGCATGTGAAAACTCAATACACAGCACATTTGAGCAAAGCTACTATAGCTCATGACCTACCGGTCAAACTGCAATGACAGTAATCATGTATTACAGATTGCAAGAAAATTGAAATGTTGCCCAAATTTACATCATACAAGACCAGCTAAACTGAACCTATAACATAGCACGTACATCATAAATCAGGGCTATTTTTGTGTTGTGTAATTCATGCGGATGGGATGGTTTCCAGTTTGTGGACACTATAAAATTACTCCGCATCTTAGCAGAAAGGAAACACAATACACGGGCACTGAAATAGATATAGAATTTATTCTCAACCATAAGTAGGAAAATACATAGGAGAAAAGGAAACAAGCAGACCCTGTTATAAACACAAAACTAGTTCAAAGATAACCAAGAAAGACAGTTAAGGATAAAACAAATATATGCCTTGTTTACCATTCGGCCTCATTATAGTTCCTAATATTGATTTAAAAACAGCTGCCTTTTACACAAATATATATACACATACATATATATGTATATATATTTTTCTTTTAATAATCATTAAATTAACATTCTTTTTTAACTTTGTGCGAGTGTTTTGCTGGTATTCCACAAATGGTAAACAAGTCGTTGGTCCAGTGCATTACATAGTGACACATATACCGATATATGCACTCGGCTGGCTACACATAAACAATCCTGATCATCAAATACAGCTACTGGAGAAAAAGATAAAGAAAGGGGGAGAATTTTACAAGATGAAGGCGAGGTGGAGAGACTGACAGAATGGATGAGGGATGGATGGAGATCAACAGGAAAAAATAATTTTTTAAAAATGGCTGTAGCAGATGAACACGCCCCCTCATGAGATGAGAGCGTGACATCATAGCAGGGTGTGGCTTTGAGGAAACATTCTCTCAAATACTGTACAAAAATAAAAGTTTCCCCAAATCAGACTATTATTGCCAAGGTTCAAGAGTTTTCCGTGGCCTGAAATGAAAAGGTGGTTGATCGTTCCTTTCTCCCCCCTGCAAAGTGACATGATCTAGGTTCACGGCTTTGTCTAAATAGAAATGAAAGGCCCCTATTATAGCCTCCGCTGTTCAATGACGGGATTGCGCTCCTGAAGCACGACAGAGAGAGCGAGACAGCAGGCAGGTGTGCAGGGAACCACCAGAGATGAACTAAATGTAAAGAATATGTGGTCGAAGATGGAGTTTGTGATAGGAAAGACACTCGCAGGCCATGTTGAAAGTGAACTCTTGGTGATCAAGTTAAGGGTAACCCTTCTAAGGCCTAATCAACGCCTGAATGTGGAACTGGAGCATGACCGTCCTTCCATTAAACTCCAAAATAGCTGAGAACATAACAGTGGAAACTTAAATTCACCACTTGAGGAGCACAGGACGGGAGATAACGAGAGGATGCGATAATAACAGTAGACTCACATTACAACACATCATCTACCGGCAGCTGCTGTGACCACAACCTGCACGTTTCACGCTACTGTGGCATAGTGCTCTTTCTACTGAAGCGTCAACAAATGAGAACTCAGGGGACGTCCAAGCACACCCCCCACTTAACCTCCCACTAACTCCCAAAGATGTTAGATGAAAGCAGCATCCCATCTAATCTGAAAAGATGTCAAAACGGTGTCTTGTTTCTTCCCCATCCAACAATGCCCGATCCAACTCATTAACAAAATCAGGGTCTTAAATCAAGACCTTGATGAACAGAATCCAGAGACTTGTTGTGAGGCTCAAAGAAAAACCTGGACCGGCCCTAATCTAATGAGACTGGACTCCTCAGGACTTATGAGACGTCTAAGGCTGTTGACTTCCAGCAAGGTTAAGTACACGAGTCCGACAGTTAAAATTCCTTCTATTGGTTAGTTTGTTTTGCATACAAACTCAGCTGGCCGACTGCACAATTCTGCTCCATTTTCTGGCTCAACACTTTACCAAGAGGCAAACGCAGGAGGCGGGACCAATACGCTAGAGAGGATTTTAACTTCCTAAACCTGGGCTTTACATCTCAGGAGAGGTCCTGTTTCAGAGACACCGACAGCTATCCATCAGTCAAATTCAGCTTCCATCATGTTCCGATTACCAACTGTTAGAATCCCAGCCCCAATCACAGAAATCCATATTTAATCTTGCTAAAAAGTTTGCCTCTACGACAAAAATCATTTGGTTTCAGAGGTACAACAAAAATGAGAAAAAAAAAAAACAGGCAAGAAAATAATTGACGAACAGAAAAAAACACAAGCAATCATAATACTATTGGATAATTCATGATATACATGTCAACACAATTAAGTTTTTTTTCCAAGGAGAAAAAGAAAAAAAAAAACTGAAACGACTACAATACTATCAGCCATTCAAGGTCTGTACAAACTGGACATTTGCTTTTTGTTCAAAACACAGAAAACAAAGGAGAAAAAAAATATACACAAAGGACCAGTTACTCAGGACAAAATAAATCTCGCCCCGATTCTCCATCAATAAAAAAGGATTCAAAAAAAGATTAAATAATTTTTCCATTCTCTGAAAAAGTTTGGTTTTTCTTTTGTTTTTAGTAGATCAAGTACTCCGCAAAAAGCACTTTTGTCAAGTGCTTTGCAAATCCGATTATTAATTATTAAAACATCATTTAAAGCAGAGATGTATAATGAGGTGTTTTTGGAGTAGAGAGGGAGCACTACGCATTTTTTGTCTGAAATTTAACAGACCCTTGGCGGTACTGCAAAAATCCAGATTAATCGAGCAAAGCTGTGGGACAAATCCCACTCATTTTAAAGTTGTTGCGAGAGTGAGTTTGGAGGCTTTGATAAACACAATGGCCCCCCTCCTAAAGCATCTTGAAAATGTGTGAGAACGGAATTCCGTCCATAAACTTGGCTTCAGGTACATATGCAGCGGATGGCACCATTAGAAGAGGAGTTTTGGACACATAGGGATTCAAACATGATGATTGTTAAAAAAAATTTGTAGTGGGGGGGAATGCATGTATTAAAGATGGCGGGGCCAGCCTCAATAACAACTAATTCTGACCAATGTGAGATAAAGGGCGGGACTTGTGTCCAGTATTTCCTTAAACTTCTCCCCGGATTAAATAACACCTATTAAAACAGATCAAATCACTGTAAACAGAGAATACTCAAATGAAAAAGGAACATTAAAATGTTCCCTTAGCTTAAGATCTGACTTTTTGAAATTTCCAGCAGACAAGACAGAAAATAGGTCACAGCTAACACAAAAAAAAGAAAATTAAAAGAATAAAATGCCATAAAATCTTCACAATTGTTTAAACAGCAATTTTATAAAATCAACTAGAGGATGTGCAGGTGTTCACCGACTGCACAGGCAGTGAGATTCAGAAGCAGTTAAAGGCAGGAACTTTCACTGCCATAGGACAGGGGGACAGATTTGGAGTAGCGCAGTCTAGCAGGATTTAATGTGGAACACGGGCAGACAAATGTTTCTTTTGGTGCCATAATCTTTTGACCCATGCTCGCGGTCTAGGTAAGGAAGTGCAGCTGCCGTAGAGAGAGGTGACAGGCTTAAAAAAAAAATCAACAAAAATCGACAATATTTTGCTGGAATTGAATTTAAGTGCAAATCTCTCAGTAATCAAATGCACGGAAAAAAGTGAAGTATTCAGTCTGACATAAAAAAGGGAGTGCAAAGAGTTATAGTGAACACCTGAAACACCCTTCTTTCCAGTATTTTTTTACAAGCAGGAAATTCAAATTTCTGATTTAATAACACAAAGTGGATAAAAATTTCGATTTAATTTACAATACAATCATGTTATCCTCAAATCTGATCATAATTTAAGTACAAAAATGCCACAGATCAGGTATTTTGTGGTTCATATACAATCATGTGAAGGCAAAGACCAAATTTATGCTTCATACAAACACTTGTGAGAAAATTCCCGGAGTGAAATATGAAATTTATGATCAAATAAGGCTACTACTGGCCTGTGGAAACAGTGCTCACTGTGTGTGCGTATGTGTGTGGGCACGTGTCAGTGCGTGCACGCCAGTATACGTAGGTGTAAATAGGGGTACAAGTGTGTGTGCTGGTGTTTATTACAGTTACAAAGGCTGTCTGTCCCTCTAGGAATTTCAAAATTACACTCAAATGCATCCGGAACCCCACTCTCTCCAATGAGTTAATCCCCCTTCATTTCAGTTATAGCTACCAAAAATTATGAGAAAAAATAAACACTTGAAATAAAACTGAAAAACCTGAAATTGGCACGCAACCTCTCCAACCCTCTCTTATCTACCAAAATCCCACCCAAATTCTAAGTTGGTACATTCCAAATGAGGTCACCATCAGGTTCCACTCAACCTTCTGAAGAATAGTTGTTTTTTTTTTTGGAATGTTTTATCTACCCCTGGGTGTTCCAGAACACTCTGTTTCCAAGTTACCCTCAGTGATTGTGACATCATCAATAAAATGATCTGTTCAGGAAATTCCAAGCACAATCATTTGTGACCTCCCACCTTAAAGGGCGATATTAATGAAACTGCTTAAATGGGTGAAAACAGAAATGAATTTCCATATTCTGCAGTCTGAACTGAAGTGAACTCTGGTGGTTGCCACTGGCCCTAAATTCACCAAATAATTTGGTTACCACAAATAACATTTTTTTGTTCCCCTTGTGATTAAACCTCCTCCAACTGCAACACTGATCCCACCTGCGAGCAGCCCTGCTGCCCAGAGAAATTGGTCACACTATTAGAGGCAGAATGCTACAATCTGTCACCTGTTCAGGCTGGAAAGCAAATGCTTCTCTCTGTTTAACATTAGAAAAACACTTCGACATCATACTCAACTCTATATACCTTCCCTTCCTGTGGAATAGTGAGGAGTTAATTAGTTAGTTTTTTCTCCACTTAGTACTGCCAGAAATCAAATTTTACATTAAAACTTGCACCATTTGGCAGGAAGTATGGGAGATGTGGATTCAGTGAAAGCCAGAGGTCAAAAGTCCAGGCGTCAGAAAGAACAAGTCCTGCCATGCCAATCAATGAGCTTCACCTCCTGCAAGAAGAACCGCGCTAATTTGTAAATGCTGGTGGTTAGAACAAAATCCTGGGTAGGAGTTTTTACACTTTCTGTACCTGGACTTTTCACCTTTGTCGGCAGCACCTGAAGAGCTGGCATCAGCACCATAGAGAGCACACAGTGTGGTACGGACCAATCGCGTGGGCACACCACCACAGAAAGTATTAAAATGGGACAGCTGATCTAGTTTAAAAAAAAATTACAGTTACATACAGGGCAGGCTATGAACCTCAATGTGGCCCTAAATCATAGCCTGAAGCATGACAGCAGGGGTGAGGGCGATGGGGTCAAAGAGATCACACGTTTATCACAAAGCTTCAACTTTCATTTAAAATGGCTGAAAATTATTATATATATATATATATACACATGACAAAAAAAACATAAAACAAAAACATATCCCTGTTGGCTAATCCTCGCTCCTCGTACAATAGGACTTCGAAATTTTACACATCTTTTTCCCCTTAAGTTTATAGAAGAAAAGCAATAAAATAGCTTGAGGGAGGAGAAGCAGCAGCACCCTCCGGTGGCTCGGAGGGGAAACCTGCAGCCAGGCAGGTGCAGCGCCCTCCGGTGGCTCGGGGCACTACCTGCGGCCGGGCAAGTGCACCCCGTTGACGGTCGGAGGATAAGGCAAGACCAGCTCCAGTTGTGCAAACAGGGAGAAGTGATCGGAGGGGATGTGGGGGTGCGGGCAGCCGCTGATATTGTTCTCGACAAGCCAGTGGGGATCCAGCGGACCCAGGACCCCCAAAACATTGAGCTGGGGCTTGGAGTAGAAGATGTAGTCGATGACTCCCTGCAAAGCAGAAAGACGTGGGTCAAATTTGTGCTGAGTAGAACTCATTGGGCAAAAATAAAGGTTACAAAAATCGACATGGCTGGACGACAAATCAACATCAACATCAACATCAACCATGATAGCCACACTCAAAAATTCAAAATGGAGGTTTGAGGGAACCTGAAACGCAGTGGCCCTGCCACTCCAAAATTGGCGTAGGTACAAGGCTGCAGAGAAATGCCAAACTAGCTTCCATCCTAAAATGTTGTATACGTGAACTCTGAGCAATATTTGCGACTGCTTGAGGTTAGAGGTCATTCAGATAGAGGTTTGAGGGTGAAGGAAAGTCAAAGTCTCAAAATGGTCATTATACACAAATCATCAAAAGCTGTCAACATGTGGAAGGTGTGGCTAGTGTAATGCCAGAGATAAATTAGTAAGTAAAGTAAAAATATAGGGATAAAAAGACATCTTCAAGACACAAGGCTTGGCGTTTCTCGCTCTTTCAGTGTTTTTCATGCACGATGCTACAGTCAAACTTTTTGTCTGCAGTCTGCTCTCATTCTGATAACTCCCCATCACTGACTGGTTCTGATGTAACACAGATGGCAACGTCACCACTGAGGTCACAGTTTGAGTTCAAGCAGAGCTCATTCACTACTTCTTGTACCGAGGTGAATACATTGCGGCAGTCTTTGTGTGTAAACACTTCTAAAGCAATGTGTCACATTTTCAGGAGCTATGTAACTGTGCTGCTATTTAGAAGTAAAGTGTTTGAGTTAGCTTTGCGGTTTAATGGGATAATGTTGCATCGAAGATGTCCAGGGAACTGGGAATTTCCTGGTTTCAACTTCCTAGTTCCCACCAAGGCAAATCGAGAGCCCTACTACTGGTTCCAGTGAACCTGAAACTCTACTGGTTAGCCATGGGATGCAAAGCTAAAATCAAATAATGAAATTGTTTATGACATAAACATATTGAATGCAATGTTTCATTAACTTCGATGCAAATATGCGACCGTTAGAGGTAACAGGTCATTCAAATAGAGGTCTATGGTTTAAGAAATGTCAAAAGTCACTATAACGGCCATTTTTCAGCAATCGTCAAAACCCTTTCTTTCGATGCTGAGACATGTTGCATACTACTTACATACCAAGTTTCAGCTCTTCATCTACAAAACGCAAAACCAGTGAAGTTGGCACGTTATGTAAATCGTAGATAAAAGCAGAATACAATGATTTGCAAATCCAATTCAACTTATATTCAATTGAATACACTGCAAAGACAAAATGTTTAATGTTCAAACTGAGAAACTTTTTTTTTTTTTTTGCAAATAATCATTAGCTTAGAATTTAAAGGTAACAACACATTGCAAAAAAGTTGGCACAGGGGCCTTTTTACCACTGTGTTACATTGCCTTTCCTTTTAACGACACTCAGTAAACGTTTGGGAACTGAGGGGACCAATTTTGGAAGCTTTTCAGGTGGAACTCTTTCCCATTCTTGCTTGATGTACAGCTTAAGTTGTTCAACAGTCCGGGACCTCCATCGTCTTATTTTACGCTTCATAAATGCGCCACACATTTTCAATGGGAGACAGGTCTGGACTACAGGCAGGCCAGTCTATTACCTGCACTATTACTACGGTGCCATGCTGTTTGTAGCACGTGCAGAATGTGGCTTGGCATTGTCTTGCTGAAATAAGCAGGGGTGTCCATGACAAAGACGTTGCTTGGATGGCAACATATGATGCTCCAAAACCTGCATGTACCTTTCAGCATTAATGGTGCCTTCACATATGTGTAAGTTGCCCATGCCTTGGGCACTAATACACCCCCATACCATCACAGATGCTGGCTTTTGAACTTTGCGCCTATAACAGTCCGGATGGTTCTTTTCCTCTTTGGTCCGGAGGACACGACGTCCACAGTTTCCAAAAACAATTTGAAATGTGGACTCGTCAGACCACAGAACACTTTTCCACTTTGCATCAGTCCATCTTAGATGAGCTTGGGCAAATCGAAGCCGGCGGTGTCTCTGGGTGCTGTTGATAAATGGCTTTCGCTTTGCATTGTAGAGTTTTAACTTGCACTTGCAGATGTAGCGACGAACTGTAGTTACTGACTGTGGTTTTCTGAAGTGTTCCTGAGCCCATGTGGTGATGTCCTTTACACACTGATGTCGGTTTTTGATGCAGTACCGCCTGAGGAATCGAAGGTCACGGGTATTCAATGTTGGTTTTCGGCTTTGTCGCTTACGTGCAGCGATTTCTCCAGATGCTCGGAACCTTTGGACGATATTACGGACCGTAGATGATAATCCCTAAATTTCTTGCAATAGCTCGTTGAGGAATGTAGTTTTTAAACTGTTCGACAATCAGCTCACGCATTTGTTCACTAAGTGGTGACCCTCGCCCCATCCTTGTTTGTGAATGACTGAGCATTTCAGGGAAGCTGCTTTTATACCCAATCATGGCACCCACCTGTTCCCAATTAGCCCGTTCACCTGTGGGATGTTCCAAATAAGTGTTTGATGAGCATTCCTCAACTCTCTCAGTCTTTTTTGCCACTTGTGCCAGCTTTTTTGAAACATGTTGCAGGCATTAAATTCCAAATGAGCTAATATTTGCAAAAATTACAAAGTTTACCAGTTCGAACATTAAGTAACTTGTCTTTGCAGTGTATTCAATTGAATATAGGTTGAAAAGGATTTGCAAATCATTGTATTCTGTTTTTATTTACGATTTACACAACGTGCCAACTTCACTGGTTTTGGGTTTTGTATATTATATAAGTGTAAAATGGACAACTTCGGTTTTTCAGTATGACCACTTTTGGAGTGTAGGGCTAAACTGCAATCCTAATGCAGCTTATAGCTCAGGATGTCGCATATCAAGTTTTGTCAAAATTAATTCATATGTCTGACCACCAGAGGTTGCAGGTCGAATTGTTTACAGAAGAAAAACGACAGATGACGATGACGAAGTTCACACCACCTTAACTCAGCTGGTCAATGACCAACATAAAGTATGGCAGGAGGTCAAGCTAGAGGGCAGTATCTGCAGTATCTCCAATCTAGGTCAACTTCTCAAAAATATTTTGATTCACCAAAATTCAGGGACTAATAGGAAATTGATGTTATTGATAGCATTGTGGTCCATGTAATTGCCATGTAATAGGTAGCATTCTGTCCAGTCAGTCTGCCTCTTAGTTATGACTAGGCCTTCACTTGTCATTGTTGACATGTAATGAAGGTTGAGAGGCTATTCTTTTACCACCTTAATGAAAATATGTAATGGCGCACATTCATGTATGGGATACTTCTTGGCTTGGTTGCCCTACACAGAGCCCGATCATTCACCCAGTGCCATTTAAGTCCCGTGTGAGCAGTACACCATCCGGGTAAGTCCATGAACAAGTCATGTAGAGCCCCCTTACCCTCGGCTCGGCTCTCCCGTGCTGGCACACCCCGTCAGTTCAGGCACGGCTGTCTAACTTTACCTGCTCCATCGTTTGCAGCTGGTCCAAAATGCTGCTGCTCGCCTGCTCACCGGCACACGCAAGCGAGAACACATTTCATCTCTATTGGCTTCGCTGCACGGACTTCCAGTCACTTTTAGGATTGATTTTAAGATTTTTTTGGTAATTTTTAAGTGCCTGCATGGCTGAGCTCCCCTTACCTCTGTGACCTCATATCTTTGTACACTCCCGTGGGAGCAGTGAGGTCCGCTGACCAAATGCTGCTAAATGTTCCGAGGTTCAGATTAAAACAGCGAGGAAATCCTGCCTTTGCGGTAGTCGGACCAAAGCTGTGGAACAACCTTCCCCCTCGCACATGGACCTCACCTACATTGGACATTTTTAAAACGCGCTTAAAATCATATTTTTACTCCTAGGCCTTTACAACCAAAGTGTGTTGAGACACGGTCTTGATTTTAATATATGTTCTGTATTTTTGCCATGAAATGTTATCTTGTATTACTGTTTTTACTGCTTTTTTCTCTAGCTGTTCAGCACTTTGGCCAACTTCTGTTGTTCTTAAATGTGCTTATCAATAAATTGACTTGATCTACTGACCATTTTCTTCTAGCTAATTGATATGGAGCTATTAGACAGCATTTGGGACACTAAACTAAGCTAAACTACACTACAACTAGTTCTAGTCTACTACAATAGACTTATTACTGCTAGGTACAGCATTAGATCAGCTGAAACTGAACCCCATGCTGAGTTACACAGCACTGAAGTCAGCTGTGTGCCCTGGTTGTGCACTGACATTCACTCAATTAGTATATCAAGACCTTTTAAATAATTTTTACATCCATTGAGAAAAGTTTTTGATCAGTTAGAATCTATCTGACCCCAAAAACTCCTCTATAGGTGAAAAAAGTAGTTCATTGTGGCCTGTGACCGCTGCCGAGATAAGATTAATACTACTTTTGGCCGCTATATTGGATGCCATCTTTGTTTTAGTACTTGGAATTGAAAGCGTTACAAAAAATAACTTTACTCAAATTGGTGATTGAATGGGATTAGAAACCATGCTAAATGCATCAATAACACCCATATTCTCGAAAATGATGCAACTGGCCAATGAATAGCAGCCATCTTGGATTTTTGTGTGGCTCACACTCTTTCATGAAAGAGTGGTTCTTTGAGAATGTCTGTGCTAAATTTTATGCTTGCTAGATTAAGTGAACTATTTTGGAGTATTTTTGCACCTATCTGCTACACTATATGGATAAGATCTCAAAAAATGATGAGAATCCAGCCGGAAAGACGGACACCAGAACGCCCTGCTGGAGCCAGACCTTGATGGGGAGCTCATGGCGAGCGCCTGGTGGCCGAGTCTTTCTCAGAACCCGTCCGGACTCAGCCGGAAGAGAATGCGGGAAGCCGCCTCCGTGTAGACCCTCGAGGAGAGGAGTAGGGGTCTGGAGCAATGTGAACCGGGGGGGCAGACAGGGGCAGACACCCTGGCGCTATGGAATCTGGCCCCTGGGACATGGAACGTCACCACACTGGCGGGGAAGAAGCTAGAGCTTGTGCGCGAGGTTGAGTGGTACGGGCTAAATATAGTCGGACTCACCTCTGAGCACATCTCTGGCTCTGGAACCAAACTCCTTGATAGGGGCTGAACTCTTTTCTAGAGTTGCCCAAGGTGAGAGGCGGCGAGCAGGCGTGCGGGAATTGAAGTCTGTCCAGGTGGTTTGGTCCACTTTCAAAAGTGCAGTGTGAAAGTGATCGAAACAAATTGAAGGTGTGGAATTTTTCTGCATTCCATCCCAAGTCTCCCGGACTATCCTGTGTGAAAGCGCTTTCAGGTGGAGTTGATATGAAGGTTTGACAGTGGCTGAACTCACCTTTAAGTTCAAGATTAAGTGTGAAGGCTTGACACAGAGGTTGAACTCACCTTGAAGTCGAAGGTGTAGTTGGGGTAAAACGCGAGACTGCTCTAGAACTCACCTTGAAGTCGAAGGTGTAGTTGGTGTAAGGCATGAGGCCGTTCTCGTAGGCGCTCTTCAGCTTGAAGCCGTGCGTGATGCGCCCGTTGGACGTGGTGCTCTTGCCATTGCAGTTGAAGTTGGTCAGGCTGTCGCTGTAGCGCAGCTCCTTGAAGTCCTTGTGTGTGCAGTCCACCCCTCCTGTACTCAGATACTCCACCACACCTGCATGTGCGCGCGCGCGCACACACGCACACACACACACACACACACACACACACACACACACACACAGTTAGAAATATCAGCAGTACATGCCTGGGTACTGGTCACTCTTTCAGTGGTTATATAGCACACTGATGAGCACATATGACAGGGATTTAGATGGTCACTGGTTCAAGGGCCCAGTATAGATAATAAAGGCAGCTGTTGAATCTCTGAGCAATGCCCACAGTATGAAAAGGGATTGGCCGGATCAACTACAGTCGGTTTGGACAGGACGTATTAAGCTTAATCCTAAAAGAGCCGTCAGGCCATGGCATATCCCATCAGGACCTGCAAAAACAATTTGGAAAAGTGATTGGCTGGTAGCAACCATCTTGTTTGAGCAATCGCCTCGTACTGTTAGAAATCGAAAGGACCTTCAACCATAGTGGAGCACGTAAAATTTTTAGTTGATTGGGCGCTAGGTTTCAGAGTTATCACTATTTGTCTGCTATAGAGTTGCCCATCAATAAATTTACACCAAATTTGTGAGGCTTGAGTCCAACCTCCGGTAGATGCAGGAACTCTCAAGTTTGGTGAGGATTGGAGATTGCTGCTCCAATGAGCTCTAACTCCTGAATGCAAAGGCCCCACCCACAAAAATAATTGGCTAACTACAGTTACATCTTTTAACATAGAAACTCTGTGTACAAAACATAATAAGATCTTGGTCTGAGAATGCTGTGTACCAAATTTGATGCAACTTGGTTGCATCAATTTGGAGAAGATAGAGTTTGAAGATTTTACTAGAAATTCATTATGTTGGAAAATCTACCCATCTGGAAATGGACGTGGTTTATGAGGGTAGACTAGTGTGGACCCACGGAATGCAGACCTACGGTTCACACAACATAACACAACACAAATGGCGAGAACAGGCCATTCAGCCCAACAACGCTCGCCATGTTTGTTTTTAAAGTTCCATCTTGTGGTCAATATATAAAACAGCAAAAGGAACATGGTTTTCAAGTTAAGCTCCAGACAAAAATCATGTTTACAGATAGATGGACAAACAGACGGACAGAGCAATGCCACATTTTATGCTGGGGGATAATAAGAATTAATGTCGTATGTAATGCGCACTCCTAATCAAATCTCTAATCTGGTAATCACACAAACCCTTCATAAAAGATCTTCAGCTTCATTATTCCAAGTGACCTCCGAAAAAATCGTCAAAATGTAACAAATGACCAAAGCAGGACGAAAACTATTACCCATTTTGGATGATTTTGGTCACCTGTTGGGTTATAAGATAAACTATTCAAAGAGTTTGTTATTTCCAATCAATGACAATGACAACGATTATTCCAGCTTTCCATTCAAACTTGAGAAAAATGGATTTACATATCTGGGAATCAAAGTCACTCATCCGTTGGGCAGGCTATATAATTATTATTTTAAAACATTATTAGAGCGTACAACACAAGATCTCAGAGAATGGTCAGCACTACCAATTTCATTGGTTGGCCGCATCAATATAGTTAAGATGACAGTCCAACCCAGATTTCTTCATGTTTTTCAAATGATGCCTATATTCATACCACAGACAATTTTTCAACAACTAGATAGGCTCATTTCGTCATTTATTTGAAACAACTCAATTCCCAGGATGAAGAAAATGTTTTTAAAGGTTCCTAAAGAGGCAAGGGGTCTAAGGCTTGCCTAACTATTTTTTACTACTGGAAATTTTTGTTCTGTATTATGTTTGTGTTTATGTCTATCTGTAAAATAATTTGAAGACAAGAAAATAAAATAAAAAATTAAAAAGCCACAGGAGAAACTGTCCCGGCTCACCTGAGTCGGGGAGAGAGTTGAGGTCGGCGCACAGGACGAGAGGGATGGCGTTGGTTTCCCCGGAGACGGAGGAGTGCTTGAGGCTGCGCGAGGCCTTGTCCATGATGCTCTTCACCTCCGACATGAACATCATGGTCTGCACCAGTTTCACATCCGAAAACTCAGGGTCCCAGTGCATGTGTGCGTTCGCCACCAGGAGGAACTGTTTCTCCATGCCCTGAAGGGATTTCCCAGCTGTATAGAGGCAAAGGGTGCTTAAACCAATCAGCAGAAACCAAAGGAAGGGATCCACCCAATCAGAGCTGAGCTACCTGTACTTGCACAGCAGAACCAAGCATCTCTAGCTAGTGAGCGAGTCTGTGCCATTGACTGAGTGTGAGTGTGTATGTGCACAAGTCGGCGAGTGAAAGTGTTTGAATGAAAATACGTGAGTGTAAGCCTGTTACGTCTCTCTGCTCCAATGGTGGTCCTCTGCCCAAATTATTTTGTTTCTATCTGCCTTTGGTGGTAAATTTGTATTCTTTCTTTTCGTTTCCGGATGTGCACCTGTGCCGCCTCACCACCTGACGTCTCCAGGTCCTATACAAGAGGCCCTGCCCAGAGCCAAGGAGGTGAGGGTTCGCCGACGTGGCAACATCCGCTTTTGTCCTGGCTGACCGCTTTGTACTTTGAAAAAAATGCCACTTTCTTTTGTGTCTTCCTGAACTTGATATAATTAAAAGCCCCCAGAGAAACTAGAGCCTGTGTCGCCTCTCCCACTTTTATGTTGCGGTTCGCGTTTGTTTTGTTCGGGTCGTAACAAAGCCTTTGTGTATGTGTCAATGAGTGTGTGTGCGTGCGTGTGTGCGTGCGCGTGTGTGTGGTGTGCGTATGAGATTGCAAATGCCCACAAATACCTGCGCTAGTGTGTCTGTGTGTGTGTGTGTGTGTGTGTCTGTGTGTGTGTGTGTGTGTGTGTGTGTGTGTGCGTGCGTGAGAGAGAGAGTGAGTGTGAACGTGTACACGAGTTTGCGCATGTGATTGCCTATACACACACACACACACACACACACACTCACATGAGATCTCCATCATGTCCTTGCGTAACTCCAGCAGCACAGCCACGCCGATGTTGTCCTTGGTCATGACCCTGTTTAGCATGGCCTCCGATCCCTCAGAGTTGGCCATGGCCAGCTGATTAAACTCCACCGTGTGCTTCTGTACCAAACTGAACCTGCAGGGGGAGACAGAGTGCGCCAGAGAGCTCACTCCACCACCAATGCTATTCAACCAAACTCCACAAATGACACTTCTTTTACTGCAGATTTGCAGGTATGCTTGAAAGCCCCTGCTTGCCAGCTCCAAGAGTACAGTGCATAACTCTTTCTGCACCAACGGTCTTATCGCTTTCCTTGTCTGCAATGTTGACCAGGACCAGTGAAAATCGAATCCCTTCTTATTAAACCTTGTCCCTTGTCATATAAAACCCTCCCACAAAGCTTCAATAAAATCAGCCCAGAGCATTTCCAATAATACTACAAGGAAATGGACTAACAAACAGACGGGCACGAAAATACTCAGCCTCCATCCAACTCAATGACGAAGATAATCATCTTTCTACTGGTTCTCTAGCCAGCGATCTGAAGACTGCACAATAAATGGCATCAAACGGCGTGAACTTCAAGGGGGCATTAAAGTCAACAATGTTTATCTAACCATTATAAGTTCATAATCGTGAATTCAACATTAGTTCCAACCTCCAACAAAAAAATCTGCTGCTCATCTAAGGTGAATATTTCTCATCAACACCACCTTAATCCAATCAAAGTCACTGCAAGACACAACAAATTTTGCGGAAAAATCTAAGCACTACCTGCAAAAAAAAAAAAAAAAAAAAAAGGGTAGGTCAGGGTTCATCAAATCAAATCATCATATCTGCCTCAGGTTTTCTGTTCTACCAGGTAATTAACAGAACAATTAGTGCCAATGATTGGCCACGCCATCTTCACACCTGACCGCCAGGTAAGCAGAAGGTATAAAAACAGAACTTCTGAGCCCACAAAAACCGTAAAACGGCGATCCCAGGCGAATGCAGGCCTGTTTAGGCACGATGCTTAGAACCCCAGACGCCGGACATACTTCTCAGTCCTGTAGAATATCGCACAGCCGTCCACGTGCTTCCGGTCCGACTCTGACATGGTCCTGGCGCGGGATTTCGGGCTGAAGAACCCATCGTAGCCCTGGTCCTTCAGCTCCAGCAGGAAGTACTTGTAGTACTGCTCAGTCTCCACTTCCTGTTCAAATCAGACCAGTAAATGAGCAGCCGCATGCTCAAACCTCAATGCCATACACATCTTTTTACACAAAAATGAACATTTTGTGTCGCATGAACACATCTTCGCAAGAAATCACAGGCAAGGAATGGGGCACGATTTCGGTCTTCACGTGATGATGGGAAACCGCCAATTCTGCTGACACAAACCAAAACATACGACCAGGCTGGTGTTCCAGTGCTTTTGGCCAACATCAAAGAAGAACAACGGGAGGCCAGTGGAAGCCATCTATTGTGGATAGCAAGATTATATAATTAAATATTTTATAAAGTATGCCTGAGAGCAATAACAAGTGTTTGTACACACAAAAATAATACTAATATACTGAATGTTTCCAATCAATATCACTAAATAACTAAGTATCCATAATTATACCTGAACAATCAAACATCCTCCAGTTTTTCTTTGACAACATGTCTATAAAACATCAAGTCGGCAGACGACCTTTATATTAGAGAAAAACTACAGGCATTCAGAGGGCAAACCTCCGCCGAGGCAGCACCGTGGAAATCTTGCTGAGTGAACACGGCTCGTGAGAAATTTAAGGATGGGTTCTGTCCCTGATGCAAGACCAATCAACCCGCAAAATTTGAGTGGTATCACCAGAAAAGTTATGGCGTGTCATAGGATTTCAAAATGGCTGCCATGGCAGCCATATTGTTTGACTGATTGCAGTCAAAATCAATAGGGTCCATCCCTGATGTAATAGCGACCCACCCACAAAGTTTCACAGATATCCGTTCATTACTTTTTAAAGCATCTTGGACACATGCAGACAGACAGACCAATGCCAGGAAAAACATAACCTCCTTGGCACAAAGCACCCATGATCAATTTATTTTCGGAAAAAATCCGAAAAGGATTTTAAAAAACCTTGTTGGGCTGCTCATCTGTGCACAGCTCAAATGCAATACTTCCACAGGCTCAGAGGGCAGTATATCACCAACGGCTACAAAACCAGCGATCATGCCACACTTCCACAGGAAAACGGGGTCCGAACCCTGAATATATAACCACAGGAAGGTATTCGAGCTAAAGCGGTTGTGAGATGACGTCAAACTCAATTAGTAGACCCCAAACAGACCCGCTTCCCCCCCCCCCCCCCCCCCCCCCCCAAGTCATGGTAGTGGCGAGCAAAACCCAAAATAACACAGACAGAACAGGTGAAATCCACACTGAGAGGCCCCAGGACTGATTCAAACTCACAACCTTCTTCCTGTCAGGCGGCAACACGACCCATTCTGATCACAACCCCACTCAGGGGGCGGAGTCTCACCTGCAGGCTGATGATGTCAGCGTTACAGCTGAGGATCTCCTGCATGATGGATTTCTTCCTGTACTCCCAAGTCAAGGCCCAGGATGGACAGTACCCATACAGCTGCCGTGTGGCGTACTTATCACAGAGCACGTTATAGCACATCACCGAGAACAGGGCTACGAGGGAGGGAGGGACACAAAGAATGAGAGAGGTATACAGACAGACAGACAGTGGGAAAGAGACACGTCAACAGAGACAGACAGAGAGAGGGGGAGGGAGGATGAGAGAGAGAGCGAGAGAAAGAGAGAGAGATGGAGAGAGGAAGAGAGAGAGAGAGATGGAGAGAGATAAAAAAGTGATGACTGACATAAACAGATAAACCACACAAGGACCCAAACAGGGGCTGCAGTACAGAATGCAGAGGTGAGAGAGAGAGCTGCTCCCGGCACAGTGTCCCTAATGAGCCCCAGCAGCGTTACTACTGCTGCAGAACCAAGCGCCCTGTTCTTCATAGGTGATGCTGTGTGTGTGTGTGTGTGTGTGTGTGTGTGTGTGTTAGTGTGTGTGTAGACGCGTGTATATGACTACATGTGTGCTTGCAAGTGTGAGTGCGTGTATGTGTGTGTGCGCATATGAATGTGTGTATATATGCGTGTGACTGTGTGTGTACGTGATTGTAAGTGTGCGTGCGCATGTGTGGGCGCGTAATTGTACGTGCGCACGTATCTGTTTGTGTATGTGTGCGACTGTGCGTGCATGTTAGTGTGTGTGAGTGTGTGCATGAGTGGGCGCGTGAGTGTACGTGCGCACGCACGTTTGCTCTTACCAGCTGGACGCGTTCTGTCGGGCTCCTGCAGGATGATCCACGATCGGGAGGGAGGCTGCTCTGTGGGGACTGAGGCAATGGGGGGGGGGTCATCAGCGTTACATCATCACTGCTACAACACCAGCACTACATCTCTGCTACAACACTACCTCTACATCATCAATACATCACTGCAACATCACCACTGCTGTATCACTGCTACATGATCACCAATACATCACTGTTACATGACCAGTGCTAAATCACTGCTAAATCAACACATCACCAGCGGTTGTCACTACTACGAGACCAGCGCTACATCATCACTGCTACATGACCAGTGCCACATCACCATTACATCACTACCGCTACATCATTACCATTACATCACCAGCGCTACATCACTGCTACAAGACCAGTGCAACATCATCACTGCCACAGGACCAGCGCTACATCACCGCAACATCACATTGGGTACATCAGTGCTACATCATCACCGCGACAATTTCACACCAAGTAGCTTCTCAGCAAAGGAACTTCTCAACAGAGGAGATGTAGAGCTGGTTTCAGCACCACAAAAAACAAATGCAATGATATAAAAGAGACACATTTTAGCACTATTCTCCATTTGGAAGAACAGGAGGATGGACGGAGGGAAAGATTTCAGGGCTCCAAACACACGGTTGTGGCATCACCTTTGTGTCCCACATGGACGAGGAGTGAGGGGGGGCGGGGCCCCAAACAGGAAGCAGGTCAGGCCGTGTACGGGGAGTGGGCGGGGCCTGCACTCACCGCGTTTGATGGTGCCGGCAAGGTTGTCTAGCAGGTAGTTAAGCAGTCGCCGCGTTCCGTCCGGTTCCTGGTACAGGCTCAAGATTTCTTGTGCAAGAGGGTTTCCTGTGAGGGAGGGAGGGAGGGGGAGAGCGAGAGAGAGAGAGGGAGGGAGGGGGAGAGAGAGGGAGGGAGGGAGGGAGGGGGAGAGAGAGAGAGAGAGAGGGAGGGAGGGGGAGAGAGAGGGAGGGAGGGAGGGAGGGGGAGAGCGAGAGAGAGAGAGAGAGGGAGGGAGGGGTTTCCATTTTGATGGTGAGCTTAACTCAATTCAACATTATCACAGTGGTTGAGTTCATTTTTCAGTGTTGACTCCTTATATTATACAGAACATTGTAGAGTATTTCAATTATCTTCTGTAAACACGGCCAATAACACAACTATTATTTTAAAAAAATGACTGATGTAGAGAAAAAGAGAGAGAGAGACAGGGGAGATGAGGGATGAGGAAAGGGTGAGATGGAAAAATAAGAGAAAGAAAGGGAGAGAAAGTGATGTACAAGCAAGGAGAGGTGGACAGCAGGTGAGAGTAGGGAGAATGAAAGTGAGGGAATAAAAACAGGAGAGAGAAGAGGGAAGAAAAGAGAGTGAGAGAGAGACAGAAAGGGACACAACAGCTCATTACAAGAGCCTGACAAAAGGACAACGCTGCTGAAACAATCCTCAGACAGGAAAGTCTAACCGTTTCCAAGGTGATACTCACCTTTTAACCCCAGAGTCTGTAGCTGGAATAGTTTCCCCAGCTCGAAAGGCAGGACGCGCAGCTGATTATTGTTTAACAGCAGTTCCCTGTGGGAGAGACAGGGAGACGCACACGTTAGGAATCCCGGCTGCTCGGAAAACCTTCTATGACACCCCGGCTCCACACACATGCACATGCACACACTCGTGTGTACTCGAACGTGCACGCGCGTGCACCCACACACCCACACCCGCACCCGCACCCACACACCCACACCCACGCACACGCACACGCACACACAGGGTTTCCCAGCACTGTTCCAATTTACAGGAGGTGAACGGGAAAACCAGAAGCCAGTAAAAGCTGGAGACGTGCTATCGATCGCTCTCTGTACTTCCATAACTCAAAATAATGAGAAGCCCTTACCTAGCAATGTGCAAGTGTGCGTGCGTGCGTGTGGCAAAACAAGGATACTCATGAAGCACTGAAATTCTTACTGCCAGTAAAGCATAAATATTTTTCTGTAGAAACTGCAGTACATGTGAAACGAATCATACTTTTATCACCTGATGCTACAGGGACAAACCATTCCACCGTCACACATCGTGTAGGGTGTGGCATGCGAGGCAGGTTGAGCTTTCCGGTTCCTTATTTTTAACAGAACATCGTCTTTAGATTAGAGACACCATCCCCATTAAACACTTCTGGCTAGAGCACACTTTTCAGAGGCTTCATCACCATCTACAACCTGAGACCAATAAAAAAAAATTTTAAAAAACATGCTTCATCGGGTCAACAGAAGGACAGATCTCCCTTGCAGAGGGGGGCAAAAACTAACCCTAAGCGCTTCTTTCAGTACTGTAGAAGAAAAAGGAAAGTTAGAGCAGGTTAAGTGCATAAAGAACAAAAATGGATCGCTGCTATATGATAACAAGGATATTGCGGATGCCTTTGTTGAGAACTTTACCTCAGAGGGGGTCTTTATTTGGCCAGAGATTAAAAGATTATTAAGCGGAAATTGAGGTTAGAGATGACAAAGTATTAGACAAGTTGCATGAACTGAAGGCAGATAAGGCGGCGGGTCCTGATGGCTTATACACTAGAGTGCTCAGGGAAGTTGGTGAGATCATCTTTAAGGCGCTATCCGCCATCTTCAGACGGTCTTTAGAAACCAGAGAAATACCAAATGATTGGAAACAGGGCAATATAATACCAATATATAAGAAAGGGGACCGTACTGAGCCAGGAAATTACAGGCCAGTCAGTTTAACTTGCATTGCGTGCAAAATATTGGAATCTATCATAAAAGATGAGCTGGACTTATTTCTTAAACGTAACAGCATCTTGAGGGATAGCCAACATGGTTTCCGTAAGGGAAGGTCATGCCTGACATTCCTTCTGGAATTTTTTGAAGAGGCCACCAAGACTTATGACCAGAGCAGGGCTTATGACATCATATACTTGGAAATTCAGAAAGCATTTGATAAAATACCGCGTAAGAGAATAATTTTTAAAATGAGCTCCACTGGAGTTACAGGAGGTATTCTGGAGTGGATTCAAAACTAGTTACAGGACAGAACACAAAGAGTGGTCGTCAGTGGTATCTCATCTGAGCTAGGTATAGTGGGGAGTGGCATCCCCCAGGGATCGGTGTTGGGACCCCTGCTGTTCCTCATCTACATTAATGACCTTGATAGGAATATTGAGAGCAGATTAGTTAAATTTGCAGATGATACTAAATTGAGGGGTTTGGAAAATAGTTTAGAGTCCACTAAAGTGATTCAGGATGATTCGGATAGAATCCAGAATTGGGCAGAAGCGAAATGTGAAGTTGTACATGTAGAAAAACATTAGACGGGTTTACTTCATGGGAGATTTAAAACTGGAATGTGCTACACACAAGAAGCATCTGGGAGTGATTGTTGACCAAACCCTCACAGGTTCTAGCCATTGTGCCGTATCAGTTAAAAAAGCCAAGTGATTGCTGGGATAGATTGCCTAAAGAATGGAGTACAAATCTAAGGAGGCGATGCTTCTTTCGTACAACACATTCGTCAGAACACATCTGGAGTGTTGCGTACAGTTCTGGGGACCATACTTTAAGAAAGATATAGAGGCTCTAGAGAAAGTTCAGAGAAGAGCCACTCAGCTAATTCCAGGTATAAAAGATGAAAGCTATGAGAAGAGGCTGAAGATCCTTAATATCTTTAGTCTTAGGAAAAGGAGACTAAGGGGTGATTTGATTGAGGTCTTTAAATATGTTAAAGGAATTAACAAAGTGAATTATGCAGAATGCCTTCGGCCAAGTGTTGTGAGTATAATTAAGGGTCACAAATGGAAGTTGACCAAAGGTAAATTTAGCACTGATATTCGGAAATATTTCTTCACCCAAAGAATAATTTCAATGTGGAATAGCTTGTCTGACCATATTGTTGAGGCAGAGAACTAGGGGGTTTAAGACCAGGCTTGACTTAAAGCTAGATACCATCGTGTCATTGAGTATCTGAAGGGATATTCACAATAGTATAAAGAAACTGGCGAGCGTAGTGGGGCTGAATGGCCTGTTCTCACCATTCATGTCATGTCATGTTAGATCTGTTCCAGAACACAATGCACCATATTAACATAACAGCCACATCAGTCTAAAAGACTCCCGGATCAGTTCTACAATGCGCAAGGTCAGTTGTAAAAATTTCAAAATATCGAAATCTGGCGCGGAAACATTCCTGATCAATCGCGAAGGATCAATTTTAGGTGAAGTAAAGGCTCTCTCCGCTCTGTTCCCCCTTTACACACAGTTTGAGAGATACACCCTGGATATTTGGGAAGTTTATTAGAGATTTCCAATAAGCTGGCTTAATTAGCCTAATCAATAAGGCAGCAGTAATCCATCCCAGAGCACAGTCTTCCACAGTCTTGGCAGTAACACAGAGACAGTCTGTTGAGTGAGTGGAAACCAGCCTGAGGGAGGACTGTCTCTACGCTGAGGAGTCTTCCGGAACAGAACAATAAACAGCCTCCAAGTAATACCACAAACATCATTCATGAAAGCTCACTGATGGATTATTAAAAAATAATCAGTGCAACGATGCGATGTTTACATTCAGGCAGTGTCATCCCCATTTTAATTCTATCCAACTAATTAAAGCTAAAAAAAAACAAACAAACATACAAACGAGAAAAAACACGATTTCCAGATAAAGCTTCACATAAAGAAATTTTCTTCACCTAAAATGCTCCTTCTATTAATTTTACAATTAGCAACCAAATTTATCTGCCAGAAAGAGGTACCAGGTGGAAACGTCAGCTGTCAGCCCCATGTCTACACACTTCCTGTGCATTAATTACACAGGCATGAGAACTAATGTAAGATGTGGCTCTCTCACTCCCTGGTATACGTGATTCAGTGTTTCCCAACTGCGGCACAAATACAGGCAGCACCTGCGTGAGGAACATCAGCAGTGCCCGAGTTTCCTTACGCTTCGCTACCGCCGACCACTCTGGTTCAGCCCAGCTCTATACGCACTCCAGCCGTTATTTTTGTGTTTCCTTTGTCAAAGCCTTTGGACGGTACCATAATAGCCTTTCCAATTCAGCTTATTTTTTTCGTTACCTATTTACTGAGGTACCCAAGCACACTGACCTGACCCTAAACACTGGAGTCAGACATACTGCAGTCCCTTAATTGTACGAGAGAGAATTGTCACTCTTGCTTGACCAAGTACATGGCTGATGGTCATGACCATCCAGCAACAACCCAGCCTATGTTTGACAGCTCTGTCTATCGTGGAAGTGCAAACCACATCCGTTTTGGTTACGGTTTGTACAGGTTACCTTAATAGTTAATAGCCCTCTATTCATGAGAATGAGTAGCTTCAGGGGCAATGAACTAAGTACAGAAGCATGAAGTGACTTTCAGGCCCGATTAGGGTTGGTCTTGCTGAAATTTTGTAAAAACCGTCAGTATTGCAATAATTCTGCTCAATTCAATTTTATTCAGCATAATACGCTGCCCCATGGGCTAGCCTGAATTGGAGACGGACATCCTTCACGGCCGCCATTTTGCCGCTGACCGAGAACACCCGAACTCGCACTTCCGTGTTCGGAACGAAAAACTCTGCACCTCGCACTCGCGTTGACTCGTGTTGGGGATTCGAATACACCCATGCATGCTCTTCATGCAGCACAAGCTTATGAAGCATGTGATATGTACTTCGCCCAGCAGCACTGAAGTGATTCTCAGACGACAGACACTACCAGCACCGTGTCATGAAGTGCTCAGCGCCTAGGCCACGCCCCTTTTGGGGGGAAAACAATCAGGCTCAAATGCTGTAATCAATCACTACCCAAAGGCGAAAAATCAAGCCAGAAAGAGCTTAAAAGCTTTTGTGTAACAGATTATACATCAAAGAAAATGGCGAGTCCAGATCTCAGGTCCCCATCTCACCAGGAAGAGGAGAGGATTGAAAAAGAAGAGCTTTATGGCTTTGAGCTCTCCGGAGAGATGAGGAAGGGGGGCTATGGGACTCTGTGTCTTCTCACGTTTGTGCGTGTGGGAAACACTTCATTTATTAAGATATTGCTAACGGTCAGGTTCGGGCAAAGAGGCAAAATAATCGCTATAACCATCTATAAATCACTTAATCTCTGTAAATGGGAAATCAAGTTAAACATATCTGTTAAACTTCACTGCTAAACACACTTCAAATTCCATAGAAATCAGTGGGATCTGAGGTTTTCTATCCCCCGAAAGGGGACGCGGCCTTGACACTTCGCGAAGTACCCGGATGTGCCAGTCTGGTTTATATCCACAACAGCCTTCAGACGATCGTAAGAGATGTAGTCCTGTGGGAGACGCAGTCTTCACCTGAGAGCGACCATGTTGCCGAGCTCAGCCGGCAGGCTCCTGATCTTATTGGACGATAGGTCCAGGTAGACCAGGTTGTGCAGTTTGGCGATGTCGGGCGGAATGCGCAACAGTGAGTTGTCGCTGAGGTGTAGGGCTGTAAGGTGAGTCAGCGACCACAACGCTGTGCTCAGACTCCTCACCTTACCTGCAGGGGGAGACAAACACCACTTAAAACCAACAACAGCAGCAGCAGCAGCTGAGGAGTTCACAACTGAATAAGTTGAACAATAAATCCCTCGGAAACAATGATTAGTCTTAAGCAAATTTAATCATTTCTTTCTTCAAGCTCTGATTGATTCAATCAGTGACAGAATCGCCAGTAAAATCATATTGGCAACATAAACACAAAGGGATCATGGGACATTAATGTAAAGTCAAGTTTTGATTCCACCTTGCACACTTGCAGCCTCAACCAACCCTCTTGAGGCCCCTCCCACCTGAGGCCCCTCCCCCCTCCTCACCGCTGATCTCCAGCTCCGCCCAATAGGACTTCTTCCCGCTCGCCGCCTCCTCGCTGGACATGATGGTGTACATCCGCCTGGGGTCCGGCGGCTCATATTTCTCCTTGGGCATTCCTGAAACACTGACAGAATATAACATGAGGATTACACACACCCTGTAATACTGAGAGTCAATAACATGAGGATTACACAAACCTGTGACAAGGAGTAAATATCATGAGGATTACACACACCCTGTAACACAGAGTTAATAACATGAGGATTACACATACCCTGTAACACAGAGTATATAATGAGGATTAGACACGCCCTGTAACACTGATAGAATATAATATGAGGATAACACAAGCCCAGTAACAATGAGAGCGATAACACAAGGATTACAAGGATTGTGTTACACAGAGACTATAACTTGAGGATTACACGCTCTGATACTGAAAAAATATGAGGATTACACAAACCCTGTAACAATCAGAAAATATAACAAGAGATTAACACGTCCTGTAACACTGAAAGAAATATGAGCATTATGCATGCCCTACAAAGACAGTATAACTTGAGGATTACATAAACACTGTAATGAAACAGGGAATATAACATCAGGATTACACACGCCATGTAAAATAGAGACAAGGAGAAGGAGGATTATGCAAAACCTTTACAACCGCAGCAAAGAGAAAACAAGTCATACGTTGCCTGTCACCCCCGACAGCAAAGGAATACTCCTGAAATGCCACAATGCCCTGAACTGCCATCAGCTTGTGCTGCCAATCCCTTGCACCGCTATCAGCCTGTGCTGCCAATCCTCTGAACCGCCATCAGCCTGTGTTGCCAACCGCCTGAAATGCTATCAGCCTGTGCTGCAGATCACCTGAACTGCTATCAGCTTATGCTGTCAACCCCCTGAACTGCTATCAACCTGTGCTGCCAATCCCCTGCACCGCTATCAGCCTGTGCTGCCAATCCTCTGAACCGCCATCAGCCTGTGTTGCCAACCGCCTGAAATGCTATCAGCCTGTGCTGCGGATCCCCTGAACTGCTATCAGCCTATGCTGTCAACCCCCTGAACTACTATCAGCCTATGCTGTCAACCCCCTGAACTGCTATCAACCTGTGCTGCCAATCCCCTGCACCGCTATCAGCCTGTGCTGCCAATCCTCTGAACCGCCATCAGCCTGTGTTGCCCACCCCCTGAAATGCTATCAGCCTGTGCTGCGGATCCCCTGAACTGCCATCAGCCTATGCTGTCAACCCCCTGAACTACTATCAGCCTATGCTGTCAACCCCCTGAACTGCTATCAACCTGTGCTGCCAATCCCCTGCACCGCTATCAGCCTGTGCTGCCAATCCTCTGAACCGCCATCAGCCTGTGTTGCCCACCCCCTGAAATGCTATCAGCCTGTGCTGCGGATCCCCTGAACTGCCATCAGCCTATGCTGCCAACCCCCTGAACTGCTATCAGCCTGTGCTGCGGATCCCCTGAACTGCTATCAGCCTATGCTTCCAACCCCCTGAACTGCTATCAGCCTGTGCTGCCAATCCTCTGAACTGCCATCAGCATGTGCTGCCAACCCCCTGAACTGCTATCAGCCTGTGCTGCCAATCCTCTGAACTGCCATCAGCATGTGCTGCCAACCCCCTGAACTGCTATCAGCCTGTGCTGCCAATCCCCTGAACTGCAATCATCTTGTGCTGCTGATCCCCAGCACCGCCAATCAGCCTGTGCTGCCAATCCCCTGAACTGCTATCAGGCTGTGCTGCCAATCCTCTGAACCACTATCAGACTGTGCTGCCAATCCACTGAACTGCTATCAGGCTGTGCTGCCAATCCTCTGAACCACTATCAGACTGTGCTGCCAATCCACTAAACCACTGTCAGCCTGTGCTGCAAATCCACTGAACCAATATCAGCCTGTGCTGTTGTGCCAATGCCGTGAACTGCTATCGCCTAGGGGTGTAACGATTCTGAATCTATGTTTTTTTTTTTTAAAGCGTAGTAACACCACCTAGTAGCATGGGGCTAACATCTGAGCTTTCCCTTTTCGTTTATTAACCCCAGTGCTGTCCTGAACGAGAGATTCAAACATCAAAGGGCATGGGAAATGCTTCCGGAAAAACCTTGACTGACATAGCTATTTTTTGGTATGTGCTGAGAGGAGCCAAGCAAATGAAAACAAAATAGTTTCCTATTAACCAATTAAGCAATTCTAAGAAAAGTATACCTGTTCCCGTTTACATTGCTTGATTAACAATCAAAAGTTGAATGAGTAGAGCTGTAAAGACAACATGTTTGATTGCTGCATTTTGAAATTTAAATGGCACAGATTTGCACACGATTGCCATTGCCACGCCATTTAATTTCTTGATTGTTATTTAGGCCAAGTACATGGGAGCAGATTTAAGGATGGGCGGAGCACCTGCAATTAGCAAAATATAAAATCAGGCTTCTTCCCAACAGCATTTTAAATCATTTTAAGCCGCTTCCAGTTTGTATGTTTCAGAAATTACACGCGATTGCCTACACACCCCACGATGGCAAGTTGGCACATCACACTTAAAAAGAATCTTCGTTCAACATCGCCACATCCCAACTCAGCATTTCATCTCTCATTGTAGTATTTCTAGGAGATCTATAATGATATCATAAAAATAAAGAGATTTATTCTCAGATCGCCCTGGATTTCAAGCGTCTAAAAAATACACAAGGTGAAAACATTAACTTGGCTCCATGCAGCAAGTCACCAAAAAATACTAATGTCAGTCAAGTTTTTTTTTTTCCTGAAAGCATTTCTCATGCCCTTTGATGTTTGGCACTTTCAGGACTGCGCCAGGTTTAATAGAGGGAAAGGGAAAGCTTGGATGCTTGCTCCATGCGGTCCTATGCCTTAAAGAACATCAATTCAAAATCGATTCAGTATCGTTACAGCCCTATCAGCCTGTGCCGCCAATTGCCTTCAGCATCATCAGCCAGTGCTGCCAATTCTCTGAACCACTATCAGCCTGTGCCACCAATCCACTGAACCACTATCAGCCTGTGCTGCCAATCCACTGAACTGCCAACAGCCTGTGCTGCCATTCCCCTTCACCACTTTCAGCCTGTGCTGCCAACCCCCTGAACCGCTATCAGCCTGTGCTGCCAACCCCCTGAACCGCCATCAGCCTGTACCGCCAATTGCCTTCAGCATTATCAGTCTGTGCTGCCAATTCTCTGAACTGCAATTAGCCTGTGCTGCCAACCCCCTGAACCGCTATCAGCCGATGCTGCTAATCCACTGAACCACAATCAGCCTATGCTGCCAATCCCCTGCATCACTATCAGCCTGAATACAATGATTTGCAAATCCTTTTAGACCTATATTCAATTGATTACACTATGAAGATGAGATAGTTCATGTTCAAACTGATAAACTTCATAGTTTTTTGGAAATATTCACTCATTTTGAATTTGATGCCTGCAACACATTCCAAAAAAGCTGGGACAGGGGTAACAAAAGACTGGGAAAGCTGAGGAATGCTCAAAAAATACTAGTCTGGAACATGACACAGGTGAACCGGTTAATTGGAAACAGGTGAGTGTTATGAGTAGGTATAAAAGGAGCTGTACCCAAAAGCTCAGCTGTTCACAAGCAAGGATGGGGCGAGGTTCACCACTTCGTGAACAACTGCACGAGCAAATAGTTCAACAGTTGAAGAACAATGTTTCTCAAAGTACAGTTGCAAGGAATTCAGGGATTTCATCATCTACAGTCCATAATATCATCAAAAGATTCAGAAAATCTGCAGAAATCTCTACACGTAAGCGGCTAGGCCGAAAACCAACACTGAATGCTTTTGACCATCATTCCCTCAGGCGGCACTGCATTAAAAACCGACATAATTCTGTAAAGGATACTACCATGTGGGCTCAAGAAGACTTTGGAAAACCACTGTCAGTTAACAAAGTTCATCATCATATCTATAAGTGCAAGATAAAACTACCATGCAAAGCAAATGCCATACATCAACAACACCCAGAAACGCCGCCGGCTTCTCTGGGCCTGAGCTCATCAGAGATGGACTGAAGTGAAGTGAAAGTGTGCTGTGGTCTGACAAGTTCACATTTGAAATTGTTTTTGGAAATCATGGATGTCGTGTCCTCCAGGCTAAAAAGGAAAAGGACCATCCAGATTGTTATCAGCACAAAGTTCAAAAAACAGCATCTTTGATGGCATGGGGATGAGTTAGTGCCCATGGCACAGGTAACTTGCACATCTGTGAAGGCATCATTAATGCTGAAACGTACATACAGGCCTTTTCAGGGACTTCCCTGCTTATTTCAGTAAGACAATGCCAAGCCACATTCTGCACGTGTTACAACAGCGTGGGTTCGTAGTGAAAGAGTGAGGGTAATAGACTGGCCTGCCTGCAGTTCAGACCTGTCTCCCACTGAAAATGTGTGAGGCATTATGAAGCGCAAAAAACGACAATGGAAACCCCAGACTGTTGAGAAACTGAAGTTGTACATCAAGCAAGAATGGGAAAGAATTCCACCTACCAAGCTTCAACACTTATACCACTTTTCTATTACACGGTTTTAGCACTACTCGCCTCTACTCCATTTCGATCATTTTCCATTACGATTCAGTACCACCTCAACGTGGGTGGGGTCTTCACAGCAAGCATCACTCCCTGGCCAATCAGTGGCCTGCAGTGTGTTGACGCAACATTTTTGGCTCGACTCAGCTTGTGAAGGAAGTAGTCAAGGAGACACCAGATGCAGGATCCACAAGTGAACACAATACGTGGGAAAAGATGGCAGACAGGCCAGAAACAAAACACTGTGCACATGCACTGAACAGCTGGGAGGACTGAGGTACACTGCCCAAGGTAGGGGGAAACAGAAGAACACTCCTTGAGTGGCTAGGCTAAAAAACAAACACTAGATCTAAACTAAACTGATGGGAACACTAGGAGACTTACACAAGGGGCAGACAAGACATGGGCGCAGCTATACGAGGCTACGGGGAAAACTCAGGAAACAAAACAATCCAACAAATCAAAGTCCCATCTGAAGGTCTCCTCGATCTTCCCTGCTTCAATACACATGGGAGGCAGGGATACGGGAGGCAATCTCAAGGGGAAACAGAAACACATGAGATTAATGAACAAAGTCACAAGGACCGGGTTAACAATAATGACTCGAGACAAGAGGCTGAGACGATCAATCAATCTAGACAGTTTGGATTGAGGTAATCTTAATGTGACAAGTAAAATGCACCAAGAGAACAGCAAAGGAAAGCATAGCTTTAAATGCAGATAATCAGGGAAAGCTGAGGAAGGAATTTACAAAAGCTAGAAACGCTCGCACTCAAGAATGAGATAATTAGGTTAATAATTTGTGACAAATCATATCCACACCCTTAAATAAGTGTTGGTTAGTACGGTTAGTAATGGCCCAATCAGAGTATGCATTCACTCAGGGTTTTGCGAGACCCAGAATTAAGCACAAGTGAAAGCAATGAATGAAATACCAAAGCTGAAACCGAAAGAGGAAACTTTCATGCCTGAGTCGCGTTGATAGGACAGCGAGACTCAGGCATTCTTAAGGCTGTCACACGACATCACAGGAGTCAGGGTAAGAGGGAATCAATGGTAAGACCGTGGGAATGGAGCTGAAAACCAAAATCAAAAAAGAGCCACGTGGAAAAACGCACAAGCACTAACAAGCATACGAGGCAGAATCATAACAGCTCGCTTGGAACCCCGGCCGAGTAGGTACTGTAATGTGGAAAGAAGCCACTAGATGGCAGGATTCACTTATTTTTGTTAAACCCAGTCTAGAGCTATGTTTGGGCATGTCCTGGGCATGTCTGAGACGGAAAGTCCAAGAGAATTAAAAAAAAAAAAAAGTCTAAAAGGTGGGAGGGGGCTGCAAAAGAGTATATAAGGAGAGAAACTGAGAGAGTAAAGTGGTAGGAGAAATTGCAAGGAAAAGGATACATTTGACCAGACCTGTCACTCTTTTCAAGACTTGTGAAGCTTTTTGTGTATTTTTGCCTGTGTTGGAGCATTTTTCCTCACCCAGGACATCACCAAGCAACCCCATCTCAAGGGACTGTAAATATTTCTTTTCTTGAATATTATCAATCTTGGTCAGTAGTATAAATTGTAGGTTAGAGTTAGTCTTTGTTTAAATATGTTTAAGTTTTAAAATTTTGTCCGTCATCCCTTGCTGTCTTATATGTCGTAGCAAATTGGGGCCATAACAGTACTAAAAAAGTACCTGGTACCACTGGCACTATCACGTATGGAAAACCCAAAAAACCAAGAGGAAAGGTGATGTAACACAGTGGTAAACCTGCCCATGTCCCAGCTTTTTTGGAATGTGTCGCAGGCATCAAATTCAAAATGAGTGCATATTTCAAAAAAGGCAATAAAGTTTATCAGTTTGAACATTGGATTCGTACAATATGAGCCAAATTACAAGTAAATCGGCGTAGTTTTTTTTTTTTTTTAGTTATGGCTAAAAATGTAAAAATTTTCATGCCAAGTGCCCCCGGTGTCTCATTAGAAATTTGCCAAAATTGAATCTGTTCTTCTTGTCTATGATTTCTAAATACCTGCTAGAAATGGTTATAGCCAACTTTAATACCTGTTGCGGTTTTTGTGCCTAATCTCTTCGTTGGCGGACTCGTCGGTCGTGGCGAAAACAAAATATACCTGAAACCGACCCTGGTCCTGGAGACTGCAGTGTCTGCTGGTTTTCAGTGTTACTCAGCATTGGATTGACAGATTAAAGCATCTGATTACTCACTTATCGTAAAATCGGGTGGAGATAAACCAAAGTCAGCTCACCCTTTTGCTCCACAGGACCGGGGCTCGTCACCCGATCTGGGTAAACTTCCTAAAAAAAATCCAGCACCCTAGCGATATCCCTCGCTCTAGTTTGCGTCATGTCAAGGGTTTAATAATCACACTCCAGGAAACAGAAATGCACCTGAGACTATCAGAATGCAACAGTAATTTTGAGGTGAAATACAGAAAATTAGCACACTCAGGTTTAACCTTAAAACAAATTTGAAGCCCTCCAGGGGCATTTAGATTTTTTCCCCTCGTTGAAGAGCTTTTTCTCAGTAATTATGAACACAGAACCTGACCAATCTCACATATCATAGGGCCATGGACGCCATTTTGTTTGTTTTCAGGAGGAGACCGCACTTTGGCAAAGTATATTTCAGTGGAAAGTATAATTCTTGAAGTATCTAAAACGCCGATTTTATTTTGATCATAATCCAGTGCGACACATTTATACACCAGCGAGTCTTCAAATTGACTTCAATATCAGGGTGCAGACATTTTTTCTCAGAGAATCTTCTGATTTTGAATTGGATCTTTGGAAACCTCACGTTTAAATGCGGAATAACCTAAAACGATAGCAGTTTACATCTCCCGACTAGCCACAGAACCTCAGACCAAATCACTTTTGATAGCATTGTAATGCATCCCACCACAAAATCATGAGCGGTCTTCTTCGACACATAAATGACGACGTAAATCATCAATATGTCTTCATAATTTCAACGCTTGAGTTGCTTGCTAAGCAGCACAGATTTGAATAAATTAGTTTGCAAGGCTGCGAGAATCCGTTGTTTATTCTGAATATTGTCACAGCTAAAGGGTGCTGTAAGGCAAGTGTCACAACTGTGTGACAATCCGAAGGACGGCGTAAATAAATGCTGCAAAGTCAGTGAAAGTTCTGGACAATGCCATATCAATTACATAAATGAGAATTCACCTTTTCATCATCACCATTTCTAATTAAAGGTCATGCATTGGTCTTGGTCGCTCAGTCGATAAATTGTTTTATTGTTAATCAGGCCAGCTTGAATACAAACAGCTTGAACAACTCTTTGGCCCAGATGAAACTAGATTTAGTCAGTAAGCATGGCTTACAGGATACCCCCTGCAACAACAAGCAGTCGGGCAGTACCACAGTCAATAGACCTTCCGGCAAGAAGAAAAATTTTCAAAATCGGATGAGTAGGCTATGAGATCTAGGTCCGGACGCACACACACATGCAGACACACGCACGCACGCACACACGGACGGACAAAGCAAATCCAGTATACCCCCCTAAACTTCGTTGCGGGGGGTATAAATAATAAACTTCGTTGCTGGGGGTATGAATAATAAACTTCGTTGCGGGGGGTATAATGAAGGAGAACAACTGACGCCACATGCAGCCCGGCACTGGGCTTTGATTGGATCAAGTTTTTTGGCAGTGATCAAAATGCACACTCATCCACTATATAGGGCACTATGTAGTGAATGTTCTACATTGACAACAATATAGAGAGTAAGTGAGCGAGTGGACAGGTGGGCATTCCAAACGCAGCCTTAGATTCCCAAAGTAAAAATGTCTGCCCCTTGATAGACACCTAATTGAAGACTCGGCGGTTTTTAAATGTGTTGCATTAGATCATCACAAAATTAAAATAGATAAAACTATGCATTTTAGACACTTCAAGAATTGTACTTTCTGCTGAAATCCGCTTTGCCGAGGTGCCGTCTCCTCCTTTAATCAATCATAGAAATCAGTCACTTCCAAAAATAGTCCCCATATCACATAGAGAAGGAGCAGCTCTGTTTGCAACAGAGAACAGAAGTAATGAAAAGATGTTTCCTTTAGTACTACCACTGCTCTCCCCTGCACCTCTCCCTCAGATGCACTGAACAAGCTCTTGCTATACAGACACACGTGCACACGTACACACGTACACATACACACACCTGAAGCACTTAATTTAAAAATTCCAGTTTCACAGGAAGAAATAAATAATAGACCGCACTTTTCCTAAACTGGTTCATAACATTTGTCTCTTTCCTGGCAAAACACAGGAAACCGCTAAAATAGGGCTTACAGACTAACACCTGTGACACAGTGCGGAACTCGGTGTTCTATAACTCCGCGGCCAACCATTAAGAGCAGTGACAGCGACATCACAGTGGAACATTCTGACACGCAGAGCTTAAAACACCACATGATGCAGAGGCCAAAACTGCAGGTGTCCTGTGATGTCATTAATGCCAACCACTGCTTGCTCGCACGCAGTTCAAATCAGCCATCGAAAAAAAGACATTCAGATGAGGACACCTACACTCTGCACCTCAGGGAAGAGACAGGTGTAAGATGGACGGACATTCGCTCAGGCTGTTTCTAGTAATATCTGGCTCAATGAAAACACAGATCTGATGGGCGGGCCAAATGCCCGTCAATCATTTATTTGGGATACAGTAAAACAGCAAGCACACAAAGCCTCCACTGCAAGCCTGCATCTAAATGGTCCCTAAAAACAAGATCGCACCGTATGACCATTACACTGTGCCAAGGGAACGGGATCATGTGACCTGGAATTCATAGGAAGCTAGAGAAAGCACTGCAACAAATGTTGGAATGGTTCAAGGAGCAACATGTTCAACCTATGAAATTGGATACTGAATTTAACCTGGATTCAGCCCAGCAGACACCACTGACCGGAGGACTCTGGCACTGGGCTAAATCAAGGCTAAATTCAATACACAATTTCAAACGTCTAAATTGGATTTTCACTTGAATTTCCCCTTTTAAGCAGGATTCAACTTTTTTCCATATTGCAGAAGAACAGTACACACGTTCTGTATCTGCTGGTTGCAGCACTTCACTGAAGCTACATCACACTGACTGAGATAAATATTCAAACCCAGGATGCCATGTTTTTATAACCACAACATTACAACATATGGAAAATATCTAGATCTTGTGCATCATTTTATATGCATTTCCCTATAATACAGCAGGACATATTTGGGATTGTGGGAAACCTTAGGATCTCCACTATAATTTAAAATAAACCTGAAGTTCACTAAGCAGATGCAGACAGCAGATGCATTTGACAGACTCCATAAGGGATCGTGATGAAGAGGTTGTGTGCGCATGTCTGCAGATCAGATGCGCCACAGATGGGATGGATGATAAGTTAGTAAGACGGCACACTTCAAAAGCAGACCACCAGTAGATGTTTGAAGTTCTTTACATTTTTAATACATGATACTCACTTGATGGAAACTTGAATAAGTGTTGCCCGGGAAAACAAACCTCAACTGCCAGCACTTATTTCCCTGCTTTTCAAACTGACTCAATTTTACAAGTGTGACTTGAACCATTTTCACCTTATAGTCCTTTGAAAATCTGTGACCTTCTGTTTAACCTCTAAGGGTCACTCAAGGTCAAAAGTCATGGAGTCAAATAAAAGCCCATATAGGGCTCATATGTGCTCGTAGTAGTAAACTTCTATTTGCAACAATTTGAGTAAAAATGGAAAATATATTATTTTCACTAATGACCTTCACCCCCAACTGCTCCGGAGACTATCAAAGTTCCCCCACTTTCCAGAATATGGTTGGAAGCAAAATTGAAATGTGCTCATTTTGTTTTTTGTTTAAAGTAAATGATTAATTTGATAGAATGTATTGCAAAAAAAAAAATAATAATAATTAACGTTTGATGAGCTTGGGGTCAGGTCACGGGCTAATAATGTGGCAGTGAGAATGTCTCATAGCTAACAATGTCAACCTTTATAGCAGTTAATCACTAGCTAAGTGATATCAGTCATATCACATCTGGCATCACATGCTGAATAAAGACGTGTTATTTCACCCTTTACAAAGCATGATATTTACTTATGTAAGATTTAAGAAGACATTATGTCTCATTTATGAAGACATAATACATGCTGTATAAAGCCTTTATGAGCAACACTGCATCTAAAGAGTGACTGAACATTTAGTGTTCAAAACTTTAACAGAAAGGACAAAGAGTGAATGAGAGTAAGTACAGTATACGACTGAACAGCTGATGGATCTGAATCCACATTTGCTTCATTTCAACATGGTGGAATCTGGCATTATCTCATTATTATCAGAAGACTCATTGCACTGCTTTGACGGACCTGTTGTGGCTCTTCAGGGAAATATACACAAAGTTATAAATTAAGAGTTCTGTGTCCTCCCCAAACAATCCTACAGGATTGCAGATGTTCCTGGTACTTTGCAAAGAAGAGCCTGTTTTAGGTGTGCTCCCAGTATTCTGCCCACCCCCGGTGTATTGTCGTGTATTGTATTGTACTAGAGGAGTACAATACAGTACAACTGTACAGTACAATACAATGACCTCCTTGGATTTGCACTCAATACTTTTGGCAATGTATCCCAGCATCCGATTGGCTCTAACTGCTATGGCACAATGGCTAGAACCTGTGAGGGTTTGGTCAACAATCACTCCCAGATCTTTTTCATGTGGAGCACATTCCAGTTTCAAACCTCCCATGAAACAAGTCGACATGGTCAACAACATCTCCCGCCAATCATGTGCTTCTTATTTTCAAACTCCATCAAGGCCTTTATGGTCTGAAGCTACACACCAAATTTGGTTACTGTATCTGTAGTAGTTTCTGAGTAAAGCTGTCCCCTATATCTCGGACGGACGGATGGACGCACGGACAGAGGTCAAACCTATATCCCCCTCCCACTTCGTGTTGGCAGGGGATAACAATTCGACATGGTCAACAACATCTCCCGCCAATCGTGTACTTCTTATTTTCGAACTCCATCAAGGCCTTTATGGTCTGAAGCTACACACCAAATTTGATTACTGTATGTGTAGTAGTTTTTGAGTAAAGCTGTCCCCTTTACCTCGGACGGACGGACGGGGGGTCAAACCTATATCCCCCTCCCACTTTGTGTTGGCCGTGGATAATAATCTTGTCTAATGTTTTTATTACCTACATATATACTTTACATTTCGCAACATAAAATTTCATTTGCCACGTCTGTCCAATTCTGGATTCTATCCTAATCATCCTGAATCACTTTAGTGGACTCTAAACTATTTGCCAAACCACCCAATTTACAACCCCAATTCCAAAATAGTTGGGACAAAGTGTAAATTGTGAATAAAAAAACAAAATGCAATGACTCATACCACACCAGCCAGTATTTTATTCACAATAGAAAGGAGATAACATAGCAAATGTTGAAACTGAGAAATGTAACAATTTATGCACAAAAATGAGCTCATTTCAAATTTGAGAAGCTCAAAACCATATAAATAAGCAACAGAAGTTTTTTAAAACCGTTCTGATGAAATTAATGATTCAGTGGCAAAAGCTGTTGTCTGCCAAAAGGGTGCTCTACAAAATAATAATGATGCTTGTCATGACGGGGTTGAATAACTTTGAACCTGCAACAGTCATTAAAAGCAGAATTGTGTGTTATATTTTGAGAAGCCACTTGTGATATTTGTTGTGCTGAGCTATTTAAACGGTTCTTGTTTGAATCTGAAAGTTTGCAAATTTTTTTAGTAAACCTAATTTGCAGCAGGGGTTGAATAATTTTGAATGCAACTGTATCAGTGGAATAAGAACTGCAGTGAGCCAAATAGCAACATAGCACAATGGCGAGGGCCGTCATAGGTACCCCAACGCTAGGATCAGACTGGAGATTAATGATCTTTAACAAAGTTTTCACAGTTAAACTGTTCATGCCAATTTGAGACTAAGTTTACATACACATGTTCACCAACTACCAGTTATTTATACCACTGCAATTGAATTCATTTCTCAGTCTCATGTCTCATGGTGTTATCATTTTAATTGAACACAATTTGTTACAACATTTAACAATTTTGATTTCTTTTTGGAATATGCTTTATGAAGCAATAATAATTTTATTCTGCTGTTGATATCGTCATTGAGACAGCAAGTGTTTCTGGGTAATGTCCAACATTCCACAACTGTTTCCCAAACTGTGTGCCGTGAGAGCTTCGAGGAATGCTGCAAGAAAACCCAATTACTGTTTTTTTTCCTGATAGCCTAATAATGTAAAACGGCTGAACTTACAGGATATAAAATAACAATTCTCGTCATTATCAACTCATTCAATTCAGTTTATTAAAATGCCTATTTAAAATTCCCTCTCGATATTTCCGCATCATGTATTCTACTGTACAATTCCTTGTCGTGATTGGTCAATCACAAATCGTCTAACGCGAAAATTTAAACATTCCCCGGTAAAATCCAACTAGAACAGCGGTGTAGGCTAGTTGAAACGAAACAACGAAAATGATTCAAATCCTAACCAAAAACTCGAAAAGGCCGTCCGACCAAGACCTTAATCCACTCACTCTTGCTGCGCTGAGCAGAAAAAGCAATCAAAGCGGTGAGCAGACTTTACAGTGAGGAATATCTGACTTATGGGTTTACATTCAACGGAGATTTCACTACCCCAATACCAATAAGCATTAGAGGCTAGCAATCTGGTGGCAGAACTAGTAGCAAAATGAAAGAGGTCTCACACGATTGCCGAATCCCTTATCCTGCGAGCATGCAAAGCTATCGTCGGGACCATGTTGGGTCAAAATGCTGCCAATGAAATATTGAAGGTTCTTCTCTCAAACAATACAATTGGTGGACGTATTGGAGAACTGTCGGCGGATATAGGCTAGAGGACGCTGTATTGGAGAAAATAAAAGGGAACGGGAAATTTGCGCTGCAGGTGGATGAAACAACCGATGTCAGTGGACATGCACAATTACTGGCCAATGTCACATATGTCGATAGGGAGACAATTAAAGGAAATAACTTTTTTAGCGAATTTTGCCAGAGAAAACTTAAGGCGATGAAGAGTTTCGAGTGACATTTGAGTATCAGGAGAATTAGCCCAAAGCCTGAACGTGGTTGGAAAGCTCGAGTGGTTGTCTCGTCTGTCGGTCGCGCTGAAGGGTAGGTAGTGCGAGCGGAACGCAATAGTATCCTAGCGATGGGCCGTGAGATTTTTTTCATAGTAAACAATGTGCCGCGAGAGAGAGAAGTTTGGGAAACCTGAGACAATGTCACGGTCCGATCGTTTAATCCCAGGACAGTCATTGGTTTTGGTGCTGTTTACAATCGGGGGCGGGGGCGTGTCTGTCAGGTCTGGACTCGGGCCCACACGTACCAAGTTACGCCACTGAACTGGATATAAAATATTCAAAATGGTGGTCCTAGAGCGAAGTTATTTAAAGCTATTCTTACCTTTCTGGAATTTTTATACTTTTCTTTTGTAATCTTAAAATGCTCCTAATAAGCGTATGGCACACTAAAATGTAAAAGAAATCCACCAGGTGTTGAAACTCATCCATATTCAATTCTCATATATTTCTGATTAAAGTCTGACCAATTATTTTCTTTGGTCCGAATAAAATGATTTGCTGAGCTTCCTGTCTGTCATCTGTTGCTGTGCCCCTTCCAGTTTCCTACCGCTGTCACTGCTTGCGAGTGACGCGCATCTCTAGCAGAGCAGCAGAGTGGTAGACAAAACAGGTACTGAAGTTAACCTGTCAGTAAAACAGCTGCAACTGCTCCTAATTTAATGACTAACATTATCGGGACAATTCTGGTGAGGCAAGACATCATGACAGCAGTTTTGCAAGAAAATATGTACGAATTCTGCCGAAGCACGAAGCATCTGACTGTAAACAAACAGGCGCTGAAGTGCTATAAGTACTAACGTTAATGGTAGTTCGTCAGACGTTACGAGGGCATTTTATTTTATACTATACATAGAAAAGAATATTATATAATTACTGTTGGTAAGTTCACTAACCGAAAAATGCCCATTTTTGTTTTAGTCCCCACCAACCAGTGGGGACAATAATTTGAGTGTTTTCAAAGCATATAGGCAAGAGAACTTATTCAAAAAAGCAACAATTTATTAAAATGTTAAAACTGAAAAGTAAGAAACAACAATCAAGGCACCCATAGGTGCTAAAGATAATTAGGGCTTAATAGACAGCATCTTTCTGTTGGTGCCACCACCACAGAATAATGACTCAATAATATTCTAGAATTGTTTAGCATGGAATAAAATTCTATAAAAATTGTACCAGCAACAGAGGCTTCTGCGTTGGTATTCCAGAAATACTCTGAAATAAATGACTGCCTGTCATTCTAACCAAGGGACACGCTCCTCAAGAGGTTCTCAGGACAGCAACCGAATTGCACATAGTTCACAACTGACTAAAACGTATGGACAGATTTGTCGAGAAAATCTCTCAACATAGTTTATAGTTTATAGTGTCCTTGGTATCAACCCGTCTCTTCTTAAACTGGCATGTAGCACAGCACTGAGTAGAAATTTGAACAAAAACAACTCTGCCTCCCTCCAAAGCCCCACCCTCTTCCCCCTGCCTGACCTCTGAGGCTCCCCTCCTCCCCTGACGCTTGCGTGAGAAAGTGAGCAGCGCAAAAGAATTACGTACCAGAGATTACATTCAAACTCAATGCAAAGACGCGAATACGCGCGAGATTCGCGTCTTTCGCGTCTATCACGTCATTGATCGGAGAATTAGACATTATATCAGATTTCACCAATTAATTGCATATTTATGCAAATTATCGGTCGATCCGATCAGATCTGCGGAAAACTAACAATTCAAATTCATTTCGCCAAAACAGTCCTGGCAGAGTGAACAAAGTATGTAGGCTCCCAAGACACACATCAGACAGTTATGGTTAAAAAATTCCTTTATTAAGGAGACAAACACTATGCTTTAAAACTAGCAGAAGCTGGGACGACAAGTAGCTCTTTGGGTTGCACAGTTGCTTCGAACGTTGTGGGTTTGAATCCAGCCTGGGGTCTTTCTGTGAGGAGTCTGTATGTTCCCTCTGCGTTGGCAGAGTTTACACCAACCCAACAGTGCACTCTGAATAGGAACGATCTGATATACACTCAAAAAAGTTTTTGCTCCCATGTGTCATGAGATGGACTCAAAGATCTAAAATTCATCCAAGATACACAATATTACCATTTCTCTCAAACATTGTTCACAAATCTGTCTAAATGTGTGATGTGTTGCACTGCATGAGGCAAATGGTGGTCACACCAGATACTGACTGGTTCTGAGTCCCCAGACCCCCAATAAAAAGTGCTCACTATCACACATTTAGACAGATTTGTGAACAATGTTTGAGATAAATGGTAATATTGTGTATCTGGAATGAATTTTAGATCTGAGTCCATCTCATGACAAATGGGAGCAAAAACTAAAGTGTTGCGTTTATATTTTTGTTGAGTGCACAATACGGCACATCGCAAGGCGGATCTGTTAGCCGATAATGACAGCTCAACGGTCAAAATGTTGATGAGTGAACTTCCGCTCATATCCGCGCGCGGTGGAACGCTAGCTAATATAATGGTGATTTATAGTGTTAAGTTCCAGGACGTGAACTCTGGCTTCGACTCGAATGTAACGTTTATTTGAATTTTGCGGTATTTTCATATTCATTTCCGTGTATCCAAGATGGTATTCGACTGCGAAGCTGTGTAATGCTCATCGCATTTTGTCATGCATGCATTGACTTGGCGAAGCTGGTCTTATTACCGGAAGTATGGATGTCAACAAAAAATCCCCTTCCTTCATCTCATCTTCCCATTTACGACAGTTTTGCGCTATATCATATCACTCCTATTGCCAGTTGACATGAGCAACTCAGGCATAGTGTCCTGTATGTTTTCCTGTCTCTTGACCATTGAATACCGGATGTACAGACGTGAGAGGTTAAAATGGATGGTTGCGTGAACACAGACTGTATATTTATTCGATAACGACACACTAATTCGCAGAATAAATACAAAGCACGGAGCACTCAAGTCCTGCGCCCCATTTCTCTCACCCTGAACCTCAGCCAGCCGATTCTGCCAACCTAAGGCTGAATAACTGTGCCAATTGGCAAATCCATGTGGCTGGAGCTGAATACTGGAGAGGACTGATACTTTGTGAACCTGGATTTCACACATTTACACAACACCACCACAGACAGCCCATATTCCACACATTATGAATGAAAATAAATATAAAATTTAAGCAGAAAGTGTAGGTCCCGATAATATGTATTCCCCCGCACAGAATCAAATCAAACTGAGATATTCCCAGAAAAGAGGAAAGGGAAAAATACAAACAACGTACAACCTTACAGTCATTTGGCAAAACCAAAGCACTGAACAAAGAGACCTCGACACACCTGAGACTCTGTTAGGAAGGAAGCCTTCCTGCAGTCAAGGAATTCCGGTGTGACTCAGCGAACTGTTTGAACATTACAGGAACATTACAGGGTAGTCCTGGCTACAACCAGCAGTGGACAGCACGTACACAATCTGAGACTGAATTAGAGTATGTTCAGGACCGAACATCATCCCCATCTCAACCACACGACTAATCAAAAGCTGGCCTCCGTACCTCGCAGATATAAATGCTAGCAAGAGCTGCTGCCGTTTCATGGCAACAAAGGCTCCTCCGCATTCTGAACAGAGGGAGAGTATATGATGCTAATAAGAGCGATAAAAATACTGGTGCCAATTCAAGAGCAACAGGCAGCTCATATTAAACGTTTCTCACACACACACACACACACACACACAAGGTCAGGGAAGAATGTGTGTGTTAGTGTGAACGCACATAAAGTGGTCAGACAGACAGTTGCTTCCAATCCTCACACTGACTATGCTCTTGTGCGTACTAGCTAACAATAAACACAATTAACACAATCACTCAGTTTAAGCTTAAGTCTTTCTTCTCTGACTCCTCCCCAGTCATCACAGGTGTGCCCCAGGGCTCTGTCCTGGGGCCCCTCTTCTTCATAACTTACCTCCTCCCCTTCAGCCATATCTTCTGCAAATTTAACATTTATTTCCACTGCTTCACAGATGAAACCCAGCTCTAACTCTCTTGCAAACCTAACTCCACACTTCCAACCCCCTCCCTTTCCTCCTGTCTTTCTGAAATAAAATCATGGTTCACCTCTAACTTTTTAAAATTAAAACGGCAATAAAACTTAATTCCTACCCATTGGCTCCAATTCACCATATGTAAAGTTGACACCTGCCCTCTCTCTCCATCGACAGCTCTTTAGTCTCCCCCTTCCCTCAGGTTAAGAGTCTGGCTGTCATCCTCAACTGTACACCATCTTTTCAATCTCACATTAAGAACATCACCCGGTCTGCATACTTCCACCTCCATTAATCGTCTCCGCCCTTCCCTCACCCCCCACACCACCGCCATCCTCGTCCATGGCCTCGTCACCTGCCGCCTTGACAACTGTAATTCACTCCTCTTCGGCCTCCCTCATAAGTCTATCCATAAACTTCAGCTGGTTCAGAACTCTGCTGCCCAGATCATCACCAAAACCCCCTCATCCCACCACATCACCCCTGTCCTTCAGCAACTCCACTGGCTCCCGGTAAATCAAAGAATCACTTACAAGTCTATCCATAACCTCACCCCTCCTTATCTCTCTGACCTCCTGCATGTTGTCACTCCATCCCGTGCCCTCAGGTCTTCCTCCTCCCTCCATCTCACTGTACCCGCAGCCCACCTTAGCTCTATGGGGGGCAGAGCTTTCAGCCGCTCTGCTCCCAAACTCTGGAACTCACTGCCATCTGACCTCCGCAACTCTGCCACCCTGTCGATCTTCAAATCTAAACTCAAAACACATCTGCTCAGAATACTCCCTCTGCTTCACACGGTCCCCTCTCCCCATTTACCGTACGTTGTCTTATCTTGCATTTTATATTTTTGTTTTTATGTTTTCTGTACAGTGACCTTGGGTGTCCTGAAAGGCGCTTTCAAATAAAATGTATTATTATTATTATTATTATTAAAATCTTGTCCTTAAGTATTTAGCCAGAGAGACAAATTTAAATGGCTGTAATTCAATACAATGTGGACCCCATAAGGACTTAATTCAAGTGCAAACTGTCATCTACAGTTTGAGGGCATCTACATTTATATAGACTAAACAGCTTCTCGAGTATAAAATAGCAATCCAACTATTTTTGGGACTGCGCTTAAAGTCAACAATCTTATCGACAGGACGAACCCCATAACCCACAGCATGCAGACCCCGTGTTTAAGATCAAGGCGAGCAGTCAACCAAACCACCAGCATCACTCCGACATGCAAGTGCATCACAGCCTTGTTTTCCCATTAAGATGACCTACAGGGGATTCCGGGCTATGGTTTTGCCAACTTAACAACACACACGAACGAACGAACGAACGAACGAACACACACACACACACACCCACCAGCCTTCTGCAATTTCGTCAGGGCAACATCTGGTCTCGGTAAATAAGAGGTGCGATCCGCCCGATGTTAGCGTTTTCTTCCTGCTCACACCAGTCCTTTGATTGCCAGTGATTTTCCACTCTGCCCCCTAGTTAGCTAATGCAACATTTGATGACCGCGTCAGGCATGCGTGCGGTTTCCAGCTCTCAAGAAGCACGGAGAAACTTCTCGCTGTGTGAATGACAGCGAAAGTTCTCGCAGATGGAGCGAAAAGAAACAGCGACTGACGCAGGCCAGGTTATTCCAGGTAGTGCTTAAGTGAGAGATTAGGCAGTCTGTGAAACCACCTGTGTTTATATTCTCTGGTGCAGAGCAAGTTCAAAGCATGCCCAATACTGCTCGCAGCCTACACAAGGTTTCAGGAGAACCACAGATTCAAACTTCACACTGCACTTATTTCGGTCCTCAGCAATACCCCTGACAAGCGTGAATTCAATCGGAAGAGAAAAATAAAGAACGAACAGACAGGCTCCTTCATTTAAAACATTGTAGTTAGAAGTAAAGCGCACAGTTCACGCAAATCCACATGATGAGATTCTGGTATAACGTACGCTACAGTACAGTAAATCTTTTTTAATTATGCAATGATACAATACACTTATTTCATCAACCCTCTATGGTTATCCTTTACAGTTTAAGAGCCAAGATGTGAAGAGTACACAGCATGTTGGGCTACCCAACAGAAGAGGTTTCATCAAAATCAGATGAGGCCGGATGGAGAACTTTCACCTCTCAAAATGCCAAATTTCACTTTTTCGCTGACTGAAGTGCCACCCATACTCGTGTACCCTCAACATCACATGCTTAATTTGTTGATTATGTAAAGGACATCCCATGGTATCGTATTATGAACTAGAGCACTCAGCAACCGAGTACATGTATCCCCCGAAGGCCCCCTAGTTGGGCCCAGATGGTCTCAGAGAACTCAAAATCAATAAATGTTGTGAACTTACCATAATACATGTCCCTGCAAAATCTGAAAAGAATCTGTGCACTTATGTGGGCTGTAGAGCGTTCACAAGAAAATCTCTGCGGATGCGGACGCCTGACGAGGCCAAATCCATAGTATCCTCCGAACTCGTTCGGGGGATACAATAAATCATCTCTGGCTGTCAAGGGCACAGTCTGGAAATGCCTGATATTACTGCTCAAAAGGCCAAAAGAAGCATCTTGCAGCACCCCCTACAGGACACGCCCTCAACAGCCCACAAAAATCTTCAGATTTCTGCCAGCCCAACACACAGTAGATTGACATTTGTTAAAATGAAGGTGGTTGTTTTCAGTGCAATGATATGAATGATTCACTCTCAGTGAATGAGAGTCCCCCTCTACTTTTTTAACTTTGTGGATATAAAGGTGAAGTTTTTTCCTCTCACTTCAGCTTACTTTGGCTTCTTTTTGAGTTGCTTTCTCTCACCAATTCCACATTACTTTTATCATGAGACGTATATTAAAATTCAGACGCAGCTCCCGTTGCAAGAGAGGGATGGAGTTTGCACTTTAAGTTTAAAAAAAAAGAAGTACAAAAGTGAGCAATATAATGATTAAAAAAGGTTAACCCTTTATCAGCTTTCACTTGTACGTTTTCTTATCTGTCAAAATGATAGAGAATTTTATTTTCAACTCATTCTGTGGTTATATAGCACAACTGTGATAGAAAAAGCTCATAAATCCCCAACGTGCAACCGGGTACACGTCGGTTAGAAGTCCTGTGTACACGTGTAGAAACAATTGTAAACGTTGACACCCCTAATCTGGAGTATAGCAGGATGCCACACACCCACTCTCTGTGTTGATCTCCAGCCCATTGTTTACAAGGCCAGTCCAGCCACGCGTTCACGTACGTTCATGTGAATCGCTGCCTCCTCCTTCCCGAGAATGCATTCATACAGCCAGTGAGCAGTGGCAGCGCATATTTCCTATAAAGCGAAATGGCGGAGAGCAGAACAAAACGTTCACCTTACCCAGCACTAACTCAACATGAATAACCCAAACTCTTACCCAGCGTTAATCCAACACGAATAACCCAAACCCTAACGCAGCACTAATCCAACATGAATAACTCAACCCTTTACCCAGCACTAATCAACATGAATAACCCAAAACCCCACCCAGCACCAATCCAACATGAATAACCCAACACCTTACTACCCAGCACAGCCTCAACATGAATGCACTGCAGGGCAGATGAAGCACATACACTTCAAAGCAGTGGATGACAGGACTCTTGTGCATATGAACAAATGAACAAGTATTTTGCATAGTCTGCATACGCAAGTGTGCATGTCCGCGCCTGCCTGTGTGTGTGGCTGTTTGCATGAGAGTACGTCTGTGTGTGTGAGTGAGTGAGAGAGACATCCAAAGCTATCATTTTTCAGGTCTTGTTTAATCTGATTCTCAATCTGGATCCCGACAGCCCAGGGTCATCACTAATGAGGAGCAGGAACATCACAGCCCTCCTAAGATCTGCTTTAGCTTTATTTTGGTTTTTATTTCTGTTCAGAGCCACACTGCAAAGAGCTGTCAATCCTATCGGACCTGAGAACAATGGCCAAACATAGAGACTGTTTCTTAATCTCATTCAGCTCTAAGGACAGAAGGCAGAGGTCAGCTTTGATTTACCATCTGCTCTGTGCTTGGACAAGATCCGCCTGCAGAATGGGTCGATGAACTGAGCGGGTTCTGCCCTTTAAAATTCGAAATTCACATTCTACAACTCCAGCGCCTGGGATTACCAGCTGTGATTGTGACATTATCGGCATTAGAACCTTCTGTATATATCGATCTAATCACACATTTATCTTCTCGCACCTCAACGCATAAACAAGCACGAAATACTCAGATCCCCACCACAAAATGGCCCATTATCTGGCCTGGAAACAAAACACAGTGAGATCAAGGGACAGACAAATGAAATCGGACAGACGAAAGTGAGGACAGACGGAAGTATGAAAAGGCAAATCTGCACGATAAGGGGTGTCCCTATACAAAATTTTGCTGAGAAATACAGAACAGTGCAGTTCTGGCCTGGAAAGGAGGAGTGATTGACAGAGCGACAACATTCATTACTTTGTCCCCCTATCAACAGGTAATAATAAATATTTACCATGGGGGTATGGTCATCTATCTATCTATAAAGCAAGAAGCGTCTTTCTGTGGCTCGCATATCTCTCTGTTTGTCAGATCCACCAAAGCTTACGGATATGGCTTGTGCATGGCACGTTGGTGTGAATCCTTAATTTTGAAGCTTTTTCGATTAATTTTCAAAAAGTTACAATCCTATACGCCTGTGTAACCCATCTAGCCTGTCGCACTCTCGCTCTCAGCTATAGCCACGCCTCAGGAAAAGGAAAAAAAAAAAAGTTAAAAGAATCCCATATGCTACTGCGATACCACTCTTGGTCACCGTAAAGTTTGCAAAGGCTTATGGGATTCCATCTCCTCACTCCCCCGATATTGGAATAGATGACATGGTGCAATTTGCATTGACAATGAAATGGTGCCATTCTATCTGCATGTGCTCACCTCTCCAATAGGTTTTGAGAGCACGGCAATTGCACCCCCACCCCCATCTGCGTCTCCCGCCCCCTTAAGCTACCTGTACGGTAGGCTACTTGCCTGCACAGAACAGTTTGGAGAGATGCGCGACTAGCCAGGCAACTTCAAAATCTTCGTAGGCTAGCTTGCGTTCGACTTTGACCATTGACAGAACAGTTGGGAGAGTTGTACGAGAATGGCGAGGAACAGTACAAACTTCGACATCGACTATCTTGGAAAAACACCATCTTACATCTTCATGGATTTCAACTGTGGATGTTCATATCTGTAGCCTGACTCACTCTGGATGTAGCTGTACCCCAACTCTTGATGTCCTCGATGTCTCCGCAATCTCATCTGTAAGTAGGCTATTTATTTAGTTTCACCAGGGTGTTCTCATCTATTCATCGTGCTCGCCAACATGGCTACAGCATGGTCTGGTTGACTAAAACACTGCCTAAAGTTCCCATACCAAAGAATGGCTAGATTGGAAAAAAAATTTTTTTCCCCCCTTCTTTCAGGCTTCCAGGCCTAGGCTACCCAAGGCTCTCCTCTTGCTAGCATTTCAAGACTGTAGGTCTGCAGAATGTTGATGATGTTTTCAATATTTTATTTTCATGTCTAGATCTTATTTACGATTCAAAGTAGATATGTGCAGTCTTGATTGATTCTCCCGGAGTTTTTTTATAGCATGCGGTTGTGGATAGGCGATTTGTTGCTTTATCGCATTCATTTTGAGACCACTGTCCATTCTCTTCACTGCGATTTCACTTGCTTGCGTTTCTAACCTATTGCTAGCATGTCAAGACCGATACCGTTTGAAATGCTGCATTTGCAGTTTATTAATGAGCTTGGTACAGAGTCTGCCTCTCTTTTGCATTAGTCACACCTCTTTCATAAGGCCGCCTACATTCTGAAGTTAAGCGCTGTGGGCGTGATCGAAGCACGTAGGGGAGAATATGCATAACTCAAAAGCGCTTAACTCGAATTGCGTAAAAAAGGACATACGCGCTAATGGGAGAATAGACCCCAATGTTATTAAACAAATATAATTGCCAAATAAAAATTCAATGGCAAACAGTGACGTCGCCTCCCTAGAGCAATCAAGGCTGTAGCCCCAAAGATCTTCTCTTTAGCCCTGAATCATTCTTCATTTAGGGCAGTTTACTACCTTACTGCATGTAATAGAGGACAGGACAACACTTTCGTATTGTTTCATCTTCAATGAGCGGAGCCAAGACAAACCAATCTCTGGGGGTTTTTATGGGAAAATACGTCCAAATGCTGTCTTATTGGCTGACAGGTCTCCATGGGTCTGAAAAGCCAAATCCTGATACAAACCATGCAGTCAGTCAGTTTGAGTGAATATATGCGCCTCTTTGTTTTATTCGTGAAACTGGGTCAGCTGAAGTACAATCATCCCTTCGTGATGAACCAGGCAAACAAGGTGTGTAAATTTCTTTGAGTCCCTAGTTTTGTGATATTGATATGAGCAGATCATAAATTATACAGTTTACCAACTGTGTCCCTCCCCATCACAAGCGAAACCAAACTACAGTAGCGTTAGATTTGGTAACAAAACCCGCTGCCAAAGTAGCACCGGTTCCTCTATAATTCGTTCCTACTAGATCGAATTGCAACGAAGATTTTAGCACCTCTTTGGTCCTTCGAAACTGATGTTACAGGCAAAATAAGTTAGCAAGTACGCAAGCAAAATGAATTCAGCGTAGTTGTATCATTTCTGCGCTCTGTTGTCTCAAGAAAATGACATGAATGATGGAGAACTTCATTGGAATAAATTGCTCCCATTAACAGTCTGTCCGTTCCGTCCTTTCAATGGGTATGAGACCCAACTTCGATGTCCTCATGTTCGCTACCTACTGACACATCAAGCCTATCTTTACACGTCATATTTTAGTTTGACTAGTCTTCGATTTGACAAATCGCTTGATGTGTACAATCATGCAATTTGTTGCCACGTTTTCTACCACAATATGACTGGCGATTTCTGAGCTAACGTTATGCGAAAGATGGTACTTCCAAGTTGGCTTGAATGGCTCAAGACAGTGCTATACAATATCCGATTCATAATCAATAATGATCAAAACTTTGTATTAACAATTAACCATTCCTACACGGCTGGGTTGGTTGTCTGTGAACTCATCGCTGTTAAAATATGTTTAGGCCAGTACGATAGTTAGCCAGTAAGGTAGCTTGCTATAGCCCAACTCCACAGTTCTCAAACTCAGTCCAGGGGTGAACGCTGCGTGTGATGGTTTTTGCTCCAGCCAGCATTGCCATCGCAGAATTTTAACCAGCAGCAAGGAATAATTTTTCTTCAGGAGTGGCTTATGATGTTAGGACATTTCACTCTTTTAAACTATTATGACTGAAATGGCTTTCCATTCCACGATTTTTAAAAGCTCAGTGCCAGAAGCAGCAATGTGTTTGTAACAAGTGTTTGCCACCAAGATGGCAATATCCACCGCCGCCTCAATTTTGTGTGTCCGTACATACGTACGTACGTAGGCCAATACTATATCCCCGCTTCGCGCTAATCGCGCGGCGGGGGATAAAAATCGACAACATGGACGCCAAGCTTTTGACCAATAACAATACGTCTTAGTCAGCTAGGCGTGGTGGTGTAATTATCCATGCTTGTGCCAAACAATTTTGATGTTTTGACAATTATATATTAGTGTTTGACTGAATTATGCAAATCCCTTGGCGCTTGCTACCGCTGGGGGGCTTTGGGTTGACCAGCTTAGCATCGAATGGTGGTTTTGGACAGAACAATAACCAGAAACCACTCCCCAGAGAGAAGTGGATGAAAGTGCCAGTACTGAGACTTGTTTGTTGTTGGCATCAGAATTACTGGTAATCTGAAATGTTTAACATTTGAAACCCCACACATTTCATATTTAAAATAAGGATCCAACAAATTGTGCAAAAACATTGAGCTCACCCAAAGTTCAATTTAGAATCAATGAAATGAAATCTTAAAAGTTAAACATTTTAAATAAACATTTGACAATAAAAGAATATTTTTGAAGAATCCAGGGGGAACCCATGATCGATATATACAAGCTGCTTACTTAAATAGCAACTATGCTTTTGGGAAACGTACCCAAGATCTGTCACGCTTTTGAAAATTAACCTTCATACGTTACCACGTGCAGTAATCCTGCAAGCAATTCAGTGCAGCCTGTTATACACATACCTTTACATTTAAGATGTACAGACACTGTAGATAAGAGTGTCATTCACATTCGCTGTTTTACATATGCCAACTGAATAATCTCTGATAGCTTTCTGTGGGCTATACAGGTAATGCCCCACCATCAAATACTTCAAGCCATAAGAGCGTGACCTATACCATACACAGCAGCGTTTGGCACTGGTCAGAGACACCAGCAAGGGGATCCGCTCTGCAGTTCTGCAATTTTGCATGAATGTCCCAGGGATCAAGAAAAAACAAAGATGTCTGCTGACCTTTCCGGACTGAAGGACGGGTGGGTATTAAAATGTGTCCCTTCACAGCAAAAATCCCAGAATTAATTCAACTCCATTAGAGTTTATATGAGTCCAACCCATCTATCTTGGACTCAAATGAACACGTTGGGAGTAGAATTAACACAATTTTTGGTGTGTGAAAGGCATTCAGTGTGAGGACTCAATCAGGGCTCTGTTTCACAAAGCCAGATAAACCAGAGCTGGATAACTGAGCTGAGAAAAATCTGGAACGCAGCTGAATCAGGACCACAAACTGTTAAGGACGAGCAGCATGAAATACTCCGATCTCTCGCTGCGAGATGGCCGACATCTGACCTGGAAACAAAACGCAGAGGAGCGATGGACAGACAGACTGGAGGATAGACAGAGGTCTGAAAAGGCACAACTACGCAATAAGATGTGCAAATTTATGTTGAGAAATGTTGAATGGTTTCGGAGTTCTGGCCCGGAGACAAAGCCTGACGGACGGTCAGACGTATGGACAGACACACTGAAGGAAAACACTCGTTCCTCTGTCCCCGTTCACAGTCTTATGGGATAAAATCCCCTCTACGACAGTGAAGTTAGCCGGATAACTGCACTGACTCCTGCCTGAATCCAGAACAAGGCTTGAGGTATTAACAGCAATTCCGGCAAACTCAATAATCCTGCTTAATGAAACATCCCTGAGCGCACAGACGGAAACAACTGCACTGCTGCGGGGGAAGTGTGTGTGAATAAAGACGTGTGTATGCGCAGCACGCTTGTGGAAGGAGGGCAAGTGATGTGGCACAAAAAAGGAAGCCAGCCGTGCTAAACAGCAGCTGTTCACACAACATGGTGACAAAACGCAGGCGTTATGCAAGCCTGCAAGCTCTCTCACCAATACGCACGCCTGCACGCACGCACGCACAGGGGGAGAGAGTGAGAGTGCCTGAGAGAGTGAGTGTGCGCGTGCCAGGGCATTACATGCCACCATCAGCAGAGTCCGCCTTGCATTTTCTGTTCAGAAGATGGACGGCCCACGCTGAGACACGCCCACAGTGCTGCAGCCACAGCCTACAGTGACTCACAGGTCATCTGTCCACAGCACTTCGAACACCTGCTCATTGCGAGACCGAGCCCAGTATCTCTGCTCACCAATCCAAATCCTAGCCCTGTCATTCGCCAGCAGTACAGGTACAGAGAGAGGACTTTCACCAGTGTTCCACCTCATGTTAAAGGCTGCAGGAGCCCAGGGTTTTATCGCATGCATTAAAGGCCCACAGATCTGCCCGATACAGAGGCCTGAAAGTACAAGTCCTGCCGTGTTTTCCTTTCTCCCGCAAACTCAGTCAGCTGTTTAGGTCATATTTATGCAGAAATCTATACAATTCTAAAGGGTTCACAAACTTTCAAGCGCCACTGTATATATGTATATATATATATATATATATATATATATGAACACAGAAATAATGACACTCGGTTTCCCCCACGAATGAACAGTTGTCTGATTCCAATGCATCAGCTCCATTTATTTTTTTATTTTTATGAAACTTTAGTTCAGTAATCCCAATACGGTGTATTCCATTCTAGCACAAAATGTTCTACAGTTATACTTTTGTGAAATAAACATGAAAAAACTGACACAAAGATGCATCAGCTATTATTTCACCACTGGGGGACGACGTTACGTCATAATTTGCATGCACACAATTCACAAAGTAGACTGTGAAAAGAAATAATGTAGGCTATTTAACAGTTATATAAGTTAACATAAGAAAACAAATGACTATCCCTGGCATCAGTGGTCTCATCTACAACAACAAAACATAACGCGTTGCTGAATACACCTCGGCCTGGGCACAATTTCCTGCCTCAGCCTCACAGCGTTAAGGTCAAAGGTCAAATCCAGCAAAAAAGGTGACTGTGCACATCTGTGTGTCACAGTGAGTTCCCACACCAAATTTGGTGAAGCTGCAATCAGTAGTTGCTGAGTACTGACCCATGTAAGATTTCCTGCCTTAAGGTCACAGGTGAAATCCAGCAAAATAAACAAGACATTGCACATGTGTGTGAGACAGTGAGTTACCATACCAAATTTGGTGAAGCTGCGAGAATTAGCTGCCGAGTACTGACCCGGACTAGATTTCCAAGCTCAAGGTCACAGCGCTAAGGTCAAAGGTCAAATCCAGCAAAAAACCTGACATTGCTCATCTATGGGTCATAATGAGTTACCATATAAAATATGGTGAAGCTGCGATTATTAATTGCAGAGTGCTGGCCCGGACAAAATCATGGACGCCCAGGTGACGACAATACACCTCCGGGCCGGAGTCGGCCGAGTGGTAAAAACTTCCCACAGATCAACTGTAGCACTGAAGAGATATATTGCTCGGACACTCGGTGCAGGCGAATTTGACGAAGGCTGCTCGCATTTTCACGTACATTTGCGTCTTCACACGGACTTTGAATGTAATCTGGACGTGCAAATATTTTGTTTATCCTTCGGTGGAAACGTGGCTTTACGAACAGCATTTAAGTCAAATTATGCCGATTTCCGCAAAATTCCGCATTTATAAATAGATTCCGTTTTGGCCAATTCCGTCTGCAATTCTGTGATTGCGGAAATCATAGGGCCCTCAATCAGTTCTGTTACTGAGCTGAAGAACTGAGCCAATACGCACATGCTGGCGATTAAGACAAAACGCAGGATGACTTCCACCATCAGAAAACAATATTTGCAACCTCTGCTATCCATGCAGGGTTGACCGAGCTAGGACCGCTTTAATCGCTTCCCTGATGTACAACAATGTTCAGAGGACCGATCGGGACTCGGAAAAAGATGCCTTTCTCAACTGGAATTCTTGTCATGTGGCGTGTGGGTTAAACATGGTCAGGTCGATGCATGAGGAAGAGACCTTTATAGTCAGCTGCTAGCATAAGCACAAGATATACAGCCATTCAGCACCACAGGCATCCCTGTGCTGTGCCGTTCATCTGTTCAGCGCCGGGTGTGATTCATGTAGAGTGACTTGAGTTTGGGGCTACAAAAACCTCAGGTGATGTCGTCACACAGAAATCTGACCTCATGGAAAACTGACTCAGGGCCTTAAAAAGATTCCCAGAGGATTCTGCTCGCACTGACAGCTGAACACAATTACAGAAAAATAACTACGTAATCACCTATAATATAGAGTTTCAGGGTTTGAGGAAATTTCAAATAGGATTTTAAAATGTTTCAAACTTTTAAATTGCAATAATATATTCAACCAGTGGAGTGTAATACATGAGAGGGTCTCTTAAATGGGAAAGAGGGTGATCCCCAAGGAGGGATTTTTCAAAGGAACTCCACTACTTAGGGAGGATAACCGGCTCAAATAAAAAAAAAAAAAAACATTACAGCGCAACAACAAAGCAACCAATCCAGCAGTTAAACTGGCTGTGTGTGTGTGTGTGTGTGTGTGTGTGTGTGTGTGTGTGTGTGTGTGTGTGTGTGTGTGTGTGTGTGTGTGTGTGTGTGTGTCTGGGGCAGACAGCTGTAACAGCCACAGCCGTTGCTGTGCTCATGTGCATGCTAACATACTTCATAAGGGCTAGGATACTTGACCGGCACACACTACCGCACTTCAGTAAGGTCCACACTAACATAACTAACGTAGCCGGCACTGCAGCAGAGCGCTCGCATGACAGACTGAGCACCTTCAGAAGGAAAGAAGCACCAGTGTCATGTAAAATCTAGTTCGCCCATGTGACCTTCATTGCTTATAATCATTTAAGTGATTTACATAGTAACAAAGTATTTTTTGAAATAAGTAAGCCAATTCATATCGTTTAAGCACAATGATTAGTAGACGTTAGCGGACATAACACAATTGTTCGCTTGTCCCGAAGAAACAAGCTAGCTAGCTTGCGGATAAGGCAACAGTTTGCTTCTACTATAATAATCACTAGCTAGCTTGCTAGCTTAAATTATAATGAACTGTTTAATGATTAAATTAGCTAGCACACCAGTTTTGCGAGCTAGCCAGCTTGCTTGCTTGTAATTGAGGTAGCAGTTTGCTTCTACCATCATAATTGCTAGTTTGCTTGCTGGCTAAAGTGATAACGAACCGTTTAATGATTGACTGGCATATTAGTTTATCAGGCTAGCCAGCTTGCTTGCTAATAAGGGAACAGTTCGCTTCCACAATAATAGCTAGCTAGCTAGCTAAATTGACAAAAAACTGTTTAATGATTAGCTAGTACACCAGTGTAGTGAGCCAGCCAGCTAGCTTGCTAATAAGGCAACAGTTCACTTCTACGATAATAATCACCAGCTAGCTAAAGTGATTACGAACTGTTACATGATTAGCTAGTGCACCTGTGTAGCGAGCTAGCCAGCTAGTTTGCTAATAAGGTCTCAGTATGCCACATGCATGCAGCCACAAATCAATTAATCCTATGCCATCACTTGAAAAATTTGTTTTGAAGCTGGAGTTCTGTTGCTTACATTGCACACATACTGTAGTTTGAATTAGAGCTGGAGGTCAATGTTTACCAGACATGTGCTGTGTGGGTGGGGGTGCGTGTGGGGGAGAGTGGGTTGCCTGTGGTGTTGTTTTAAAGTTGGAAAAGTAGTTCAAAAATAAAAGATGACAATAACCAAATGTGATGGAAGTAAAGTTTTGTTATTTTAAGCCATTACTTGAATTGTCAGAAAAAAAGATTTTGTTCAGACCAACCACCCCAGTTACACAGGCAGTTGAACACATGATGGTCCACACACACACACCAGGAAACATGCACACTTGCACACACAGAACTCATTATGGCCCACTGTTTTACACACAGCTCAGCTGAGTGTGCACGCTTACACAAAAAGCCCAATGTCATATACCTCACCGCTACAAGTAAGCACACACACCACGTTCTGGTCCACATTAAAACTGGCTCTCTCACATTGCATGTCGCTCTGTATAAGAGGAGTCTCCCAATATCTTGATTGCAGGACATGTCACACTAAAATTTCACATTATCTGCGCGCCGGACCATCCGATTCATCTGCCTAGCTTATGAGGACTACACAGGCAGAAAAACGAACCTTAAGATATAGTTGCAGATTTTCACCCCTGAAAATTTGAAGGACTTTGCTGAAATACTTTTATAGATATAGCCATGTGAAAGTGACTCTTCAGAAATCACTGTTCAAAACGGGGCTGAACTTGGTTGAAAAAACAGTTTGACAGAATTATGAGGAGTTGAGAGCTAAAATTTTGGATTTCTCCTATTACAAGGTGAATGAACCTGCTGGAATTTTTTCAACCTAATCTGATATGGTCAAGCGGGAGCCATTCGGACATTTGACATGGAATGACCCCTCATTCTGTGGCCAGACGGTGTTTTGGCGCTCAAGGCCGTACGTGTTTTGCTGACCACGGGGAATCTTCAGCTTTCAAGAGCAGTCAGAGGGAATCGGACTGTGGAAATCCCCAGCATGCACACTGTTATGAGTTTGTAGACTTAGGTGAGCATTGCATTTGCTTTGGTGACAGTCTGTTAGGGATTTTTCACTGTTTATTCTGTGTGCAATAATGAGCAAATGGGCAATACAAGTCCAGTTTGGTCTTGAAAATGGCAGTCTAAGATTGCAGGTAGGCATGCCGAAATGATCATAGACCAGGGCAACAAAAAGGATCCTTATTTTTATAAACAAAGGTAGGCTGAAGTATATTTGAAACACTTGTGCTGGTTCTGGAAGGCATGAGTGAAGTGGACGAGTGCAAATAGGGGCATTCCATTTGAAATCAAGCTATTTCAAGAGAACTCCCCAGTCCATGGTGCCTGATTTGCTTCATTTTCACATATTTTGTTGTTTATGGGCCTAATATGAAAAATCCAAAATATTAGACTCATACTACAAATGGTCTCTCTTCTACAAGGATCGAAAAAAAGTGGGCGTGGCACTTTTTCGGGCTTGGCCATATACTGTGTGTGACAATATGTGAAAAATCAATTAATCTGTGATCAAATAAAATGGCAGTCCAAACATATCATCGGTTAGATTGCTATACTGTATTAGATAATTAATTATTATAACACTTCCGAATGCATATCAAACTTGAATTTTTGGCCCTGTTAAGGCAGCAATATTTTAATATCTAAACGCTGTTCATGGGTCATTCACCTGCGCCAAGGAGGTGCATGTTTTTGCTGGCGTTAATCTGTTTGTCTGTCTGTTTAGATTTTTTCAATACTTCGCAGGATCTTAGAGTAGCACAAGAGGAACAAGTGATAACATTGCGGCATATTTAGGCCAAAGTACAGCTGAGATATAGGCCAAAGTTCAAATCCAGCTACGCTGGCAGAGATTTGAAGTCTTTCCAATAGGCCAGATTTCCAATTGGCGTGCTTTTGAGTTTTGCTGCCACCTGGCGGTGTAATGCAACAACACCCTACATCAGCCAACAAAAAGAACGAATGCTCAGTTGCCTAGGCGTGGCGGTGCTGCGCTTTCTGAGTGCTCTTGTTCTTCAAGTGTAAGTTTACATACACGAAATAATGCATTTTGTTGAGTTTGAGCTTTCAATCATTCACGATGTGCATTTTATAAAATCATGTTTGAATATGGCTTTAATGCCATTAAATGTTGTGTGTCCACAAAAATACCATCTTTTCAAAAATTTATTTTGAGAAAATAAAGCAGAACACCATCACATATTTTAGATATGTAAATAACAGCCATCAAATCATTCTAAAACAGTCGTGCCATTTTTGGGTATAAAATGTTAAAAATATCATTTTCAAGCCTAAATATTTCCAGAGTATTCATAAGAGAGGGGCAGAATCGGAATACAAAATACAGCTTCCCATGTATATTATGTATGTGCAATACCAAATCCCTGTCTTTGAAATTAGGCTTTTTACAGTCCTTCAAATATGCCATTGCAGAGCGCAGAGTAAAATTTGAGCAATTTTTAAGCATCCAAAAATAAATGATTAACTAAAGGGACACCTTAATAAATGCATATTCCTCAGGTTATAGAAGAATAAATTTAATATAATATAAATATATAATATAATAATATAAATATATATTAATATAATATATAATATAGAATATATTTATATATTAAATATAAATTTTGAAGGACTTCGCTGAAATACTTTTCTAGATATAGCCATGTGAACGTGGCTCCTCAGAAATCGCTATTCATAAAGGGCCGGGACTTAGTTGCAAAATATTTTTTAATGAGAAAACTATTAGGAGTTGAGTGCTAAATTTATGGATGTATCCTATTAGGAGGTGAATGCACCCGCTGGATTTTTTTCTGCCAAATCTGAGATGGTCAAGTGGGAAATTTCTCTGAAATTTGTACATTTGACATGGAATGACCCTGAGTATAATTGCCACGACAGTTATATACTAATTATTGCTTACATATATAGAAAAGCGGCACTGTACTGATCCCCCTTAATATGCGAAACACGTAGAACTATGTCAATGTGTTTTAGCTGGTGGCTTTTCAAAACTTGCATAAAGTCCTGCAGCCTTGAGGTCTCTATTTTGGATTCACCCCCCCACTAGGTTTACCAAGGCCTCTTTTGCCACTTTGTTACATAAACGCACCATCTGCTATATCAGGCAAATGTAGTCCATGGAAACTTAATGGACTTAACGTCAGATAAGTCTTTCAAAACAAACAGATGGATATTTTTATACCGTCCTTACTCGTATGAACATCCCAAGCCAAGTTCTCGTTGGAGAAATGCAAGCTATACACGACTGATGAACTAACCCCATACTGACTGTTCAAAATCAATGAACGAGGTAAGTCAAGACACAGCTAACTTTAGCCATGATCCATCCGTCAGAGCTCGGGTCAGCCCTCAGCGCGGTGATCTAACAATAGCAGAACTATCTTGATGAAAGACAGGCCAAACAAAACGAAATAACCTCAGCAAAAACAGTGAGTTGTTAATGGCACAATGAAGAAGCACTGCACAGTTCGTCATATATATCGTTTAACAAGAAACGTCTCTCGATCCGACTAAAATCGGCGTTAAGTGACAGGTACATGAAAATACACAGTGGAGTGCAGAACCGCATTGACATCATTAACAGGTACATGAAAACACAGTGGACTGCAGAACCGCATCAACATCATTATAAACGCCCACATCACAAACACACAAACACAAACACGCACAGCCAGATCTCATGTTCTCATTCAGTTCAGTAAGAATGACTGCAGGCCAGCCTAGATTTCCCCAGGATTAAGCTAACAAAAATCATGCAACTCAGGTCTGCTAACAACCCACAAGAAAACTGCAGTGCAGAACAGGAACAATTTTTCAACAAACCGACTGGCAGATGCTAAAGCACCACAGCTGACCTGCTAGCAGCAGAGAGACAGACACAGCTGCTGACCTGCTAGGAGCAGAGAGACAGACACCGCTGCTAACCTGCTAACAGCAGAGAGACAGACACCGCTGCCGACCAGCTAACAGCAGAGACATAGACACCGCTGCTGACCAGCTAACAGCAGAGACACAAACACCGCTGCTGCCCTGCTTGTAGCAGCAGAGACAGAGCCAGAGTAATGTGCGTTAACCCCCCTGCTGACCTGCCAAATGCAGAGAGACAGACATCGATGCTGACCTGCTAACAGCAGAGACACAAACACCGCTGCTGCCCTGCTTGTAGCAGCAGAGACAGAGCCAGAGTAATGTGCGTTAACCCCGCTGCTGACCTGCCAAATGCAGAGAGACAGAAATCGATGCTGACCTGCTAACAGCAGAGAGACAGACACCGCTGCTGACCTGCTAACATCGGAGAGACAGACACCACTGCTGACCTGCTAACAGCAGAGACACAGACACCGCTGCTGACCTGCTAACAGCAGAGACACAGACACCGCTGCTGACCTGCTAATAGCAGCAGAGACAGAGCCAGAGTAAAGAGCGTTAACCCCGCTGCTGACCGGCTAACAGTAGAAAGACAGAAACCACTGATGACTCCCTAACAGGAGAGAGACAGAGCCAGAGTACCGAGCGTTGACCCCGCTGCTGACCTGTTAACAGCAAAGAGACAGACACCGCTGCCGACATGCTAACAGCAGAGAGACAGACATCGCTGCCGACCTGCTAACAGCAGAGAGACAGACACCGCTGCCGACCTGCTAACAGCAGAGAGACAGACATCGCTGCCGACCTGCTAACAGCAGAGAGACAGACACTGCTGCTGACCTGCTAACAGCAGAGAGACAGAAACCGCTGCTGACCTGCTAACAGCAGAGAGACAGAAACCGCTGCTGACCTGCTAACAGCAGAGAGACAGAAACCGCTGCTGACCTGCTAACAGCAGAGAGACAGACACCGCTGCTGACCTGCGAACAGCAGAGAGACAGACACCGCTGCTGACCTGATCAGAGCAGAGAGACAGACACCACTGCTGACCTGCTAACAGCAGAGACAGACACCGCTGCTGACCTGCTAACAGCATGGAGACTGACTTCGCTGCTGACCTGCAAACAGCAGAGACAGAGACACTGTTGCTGACCTGCTAAAAGCAGAGAGACAGACACCTCTGATGACCCGCTAGCAGGAGAGAGACAGAGCCAGAGGACCGAGCGTTAACCCCGCTGCTGACCTGCTAACAGCAAAGAGACAGACACCGCTGCTGACCTGCTAAGAGCAAAGAGAGACAGACACCGCTGCTGACCTGTTAACGGCAGAGAGAGACAGACACCGCTGCTGACCTACTAACAGCAGAGAGACAGACACAGCTGCTGACCTGCTAACAGCAGAGAGACAGACACCGCTGCTGACCTGCTAACAGCAGAGAGACAGACACCGCTGCTGACCTGCTAACAGCAGAGAGACAGACACCGCTGCTGACCTGCTAACAGCAGAGAGACAGACACCGCTGCTGACCTGCTAACAGCAAAGAAACAGGCACCGCTGCTGACCTGTTAACGGCAGAGAGAGACAGACACCGCTGCTGACCTGCTAACAGCAGAGAGACAGACACTGCTGCTGACCTGCTAACAGCATGGAGACTGACTCCGCTGCTGACCTGCTAAAAGCAGAGACAGAGACACCGTTGCTGATCTGCTAACAGCAGAGACAGACACCGCTGCTGACCCTAACAGCAGAGAGACAGACACCGCTGCTGACCTGCTAACAGCAAAGAAACGGGCACCGCTGCTGACCTGTTAACGGCAGAGAGAGACAGACACCGCTGCTGACCTGCTAACAGCATGGAGACTGACTCCGCTGCTGACCTGCTAAAAGCAGAGACAGAGACACCGTTGCTGATCTGCTAACAGCAGAGACAGACACCGCTGATGACCTGCTAACAGCAGAGAGACAGACACAGCTGCCGACCTGCTAACAGCAGAGACACAGACACCGCTGCTGCCCTGCTAAAAGCAGCAGAGACAGAGCCAGAGTAATGTGCGTTAATCCCGCTGCCGACCTGATAAAAGCAAAGAGACAGACACCGCTGCGGACCTGCTAACAGCAGAGAGACAGACACCGCTGCTGACCTGCTAACAGCAGAGAGACAGACACCGCTGCTGACCTGCTAACAGCAGAGAGACAGACACCGCTGCTGACCTGATCAGCTGACCTGCAAACAGCAGAGACAGACACCGCTGCTGACCTGCTAACAGCATGGAGACTGACTCCGCTGCTGACCTGCTAACAGCAGAGACAGAGACACTGTTGCTGACCTGCTAAAAGCAGAGAGACAGACACCTCTGATGACCCGCTAGCAGGAGAGAGACAGAGCCAGAGGACCGAGCGTTAACCCCGCTGCTGACCTGCTAAGAGCAAAGAGACAGACAGCGCGGCTGACCTGAGAAGAGCAAAGAGAGACAGACACCGCTGCTGACCTGCTAAGAGCAAAGAGACAGACACCGCTGCTGACCTGTTAACGGCAGAGAGAGACAGACACCGCTGCTGACCTGCTAACAGCAAAGAGACAGACACCGCTGCTGACCTGCTAAGAGCAAAGAGAGACAGACACCGCTGCTGACCTGCTAAGAGCAAAGAGAGACAGACACTGCTGCTGACCTGCTAACAGCAGAAACACAGACACCGCTACTGACCTACTAACAGCAGAGAGACAGACACCGCTGCTGACCTGCTAACAGCAGAGAGACAGACACCGCTGCTGACCTGCTAAAAGCAGAGCGACAGACACCGCTGCTGACCTGTTCACAGCAGAGACAGAGACACCGTTGCTGATCTGCTAACAGCAGAGACAGACACCGCTGATGACCTGCTAACAGCAGAGAGACAGACACAGCTGCCGACCTGCTAACAGCAGAGACACAGACACCGCTGCTGCCCTGCTAAAAGCAGCAGAGACAGAGCCAGAGTAATGTGCGTTAATCCTGCTGCCGACCTGCTAACAGCAAAGAGACAGACACCGCTGCGGACCTGCTAACAGCAAAGAGACAGACACCTCTGATGACCCACTAACAGGAGAGAGCCAGAAATGCCTGCAGAGCTGCTAACAGCAAAGAGTAGGACACCGCTGCTGTCCTGCTCACAGCAGAGAGATAGACACCGCTGCCGACCAGCTAACAGCAGAGACACAGACACCGCTGCTGCCCTGCTAATAGCAGCAGAGACACAGCCAGAGTAATGTGCGTTAACCCCGCTGCTGACCTGCCAACAGCAGAGAGAAGGACACCGCTGCTGACCTGCTTACAGCAGAAAGACAGACACCGCTGCTGACCTGCTAAGAGCAGAAAGACTGACAACGCTGCTGACCTGCTAACAGCAGAGACACAGACACCACTGCTGACCTGATAATAGCAGCAGAGACAGAGCAAGAGTAATGAGCGTTAACCCTGCAGCTGACCTGCTAACAGCAGAGAGACAGCCACTGCTGCTGACCCGCTAACAGCAGAGACACAGACACCACTGCTGACCTGGTAACAGCAGAGACACAGACACCACTGCTGACCTGATAATAGCAGCAGAGACAGAGCAAGAGTAATGAGCGTTAACCCTGCAGCTGACCTGCTAACAGCAGAGAGACAGACACCGCTGCCGACCAGCAAACAGCAGAGACACAGACACCGCTGCTGACCAGCTAACAGCAGAGACACAGACACCGCTGCTGCCCTGCTAATAGCAGCAGAGACAAAGCCAGAGGAATGTGCGTTAACCCCGCTGCTGACCTGCCAACAGCAGAGAGACAGACACCGCTGCTGACCTGCTAACAGCAGAGAGACAGAGACCGCTGCTGACCTGCTAAGAGCAGAGAGACTGACACCGCTGCTGACCTGCTAACAGCAAAGACACAGACACCACTGCTGATCTGGTAACAGCAGAGACACAGACACCGCTGATGACCTGCTAATAGCAGCAGAGACAGAGCAAGAGTAATGTGCGTTAACCCCGCTGCTGACCTGCTAACAGCATGGAGACTGACTCCGCTGCTGACCTGCTAACAGCAGAGAGACAGATACCTCTGATGACCCGCTAGCAGGAGAGAGACAGAGCCAGAGGACCGAGCGTTAACCCCGCTGCTGACCTGCTAACAGCAAAGAGACAGACACCGCTGCTGACCTGCTAACAACAAAGAGACAGACACCGCTGCTGACCTGCTAAGAGCAAAGAGACAGACACCGCTGCTGACCTGCTAAGAGCAAAGAGAGACAGACACCGCTGCTGACCTGCTAAGAGCAAAGAGAGACAGACACCGCTGCTGACCTGCTAAGAGCAAAGAGAGACAGACACCGCTGCAGACCTGCTAACAGCAGAGAGACGGACACCGCTGCTGACCTACTAACAGCAGAAACACAGACACCGCTGCTGAACTGCAAACAGCAGAAACACAGACACCGCTGCTGAACTGCTAACAGCAGAAACACAGACACCGCTGCTGACCAGCTAACAACATGGAGACAGACACCTCTGATGACCTACTAACAGCAGAAACACAGACACCGCTGCTGACCTGCTAACAGCAGAGAGACAGACACTGCTGCTGATCTGCTAACAGCATGGAGACTGACTCCGCTGCTGACCTGCTAACAGCGGAGAGACAGACACCTCTGATGACCCGCTAGCAGGAGAGAGACAGAGCCAGAGGACTGAGCGTTAAGCCCGCTGCTGACCTGCTAACAGCAAAGAGACAGACGCCGCTGCTGACCTGCTAAGAGCAAAGAGACAGACACCGCTGCTGACCTGCTAAGAGCAAAGAGAGACAAACACCGCTGCTGACCTGCTAAGAGCAAAGAGAGACAGACACTGCTGCTGACCTGCTAAGAGCAAAGAGAGACAGACACCGCTGCTGACCTGCTAAGAGCAAAGAGAGACAGACACCGCTGCTGACCTGCTAAGAGCAAAGAGAGACAGACACCGCTGCTGACATGCTAACAGCAGAGAGACAGACACGGCTGCAAACCTGCTAACAGCAGAGAGACAGACACCGCTGCTGACCTACTAACAGCAGAAACACAGACACCGCTGCTGAACTGCTAACAGCAGAAACACAGACACTGTGCTGACGTGCTAACAGTAGAGACACAGACACCGCTACTGACCTGCTAATAGCAGCAGAGACAGAGCCTGAGTGATGTGCGTTAACCCCGCTGCTGACCGGCTAACAGTCGGGAGACAGACACCTCTGATGACCCGGTAACAGGAGAGAAACAGAGCCAGAGTACCGAGCGTTAACCCCGCTGCTGACCTGCTCACAGCAGAGAGACAGACACCGCTGCTGACCTGCTCACGGCAGAGAGAGACAGACACCGCTGCTGACCTGCTAACAGCAAAGAGACAGACACCGCTGCTGACCTGCTAAGAGCAGAGACACAGACACCGCTGCTGCCCTGCTAAAAGCAGCAGAGACAGAGCCAGAGTAATGTGCGTTAATCCCGCTGCCGACCTGATAAAAGCAAAGAGACAGACACCGCTGCGGACCTGCTAACAGCAGAGAGACAGACACCGCTGCTGACCTGCTAACAGCAGAGAGACAGACACCGCTGCTGACCTGCTAACAGCAGAGAGACAGACACCGCTGCTGACCTGCTAACAGCAGAGAGACAGACACCGCTGCTGACCTGATCAGCTGACCTGCAAACAGCAGAGAGACAGACACCGCTGCTGACCTGCTAACAGCATGGAGACTGACTCCGCTGCTGACCTGCTAACAGCAGAGACAGAGACACTGTTGCTGACCTGCTAAAAGCAGAGAGACAGACACCTCTGATGACCCGCTAGCAGGAGAGAGACAGAGCCAGAGGACCGAGCGTTAACCCCGCTGCTGACCTGCTAAGAGCAAAGAGACAGACAGCGCGGCTGACCTGAGAAGAGCAAAGAGAGACAGACACCGCTGCTGACCTGCTAAGAGCAAAGAGACAGACACCGCTGCTGACCTGTTAACGGCAGAGAGAGACAGACACCGCTGCTGACCTGCTAACAGCAAAGAGACAGACACCGCTGCTGACCTGCTAAGAGCAAAGAGAGACAGACACCGCTGCTGACCTGCGAAGAGCAAAGAGAGACAGACACTGCTGCTGACCTGCTAACAGCAGAAACACAGACACCGCTACTGACCTACTAACAGCAGAGAGAAAGACACCGCTGCTGACCTGCTAACAGCAGAGAGACAGACACCGCTGCTGACCTGCTAACAGCAGAGCGACAGACACCGCTGCTGACCTGTTCACAGCAGAGACAGAGACACCGTTGCTGATCTGCTAACAGCAGAGACAGACACCGCTGATGACCTGCTAACAGCAGAGAGACAGACACAGCTGCCGACCTGCTAACAGCAGAGACACAGACACCGCTGCTGCCCTGCTAAAAGCAGCAGAGACAGAGCCAGAGTAATGTGCGTTAATCCCGCTGCCGACCTGCTAACAGCAAAGAGACAGACACCGCTGCGGACCTGCTAACAGCAAAGAGACAGACACCTCTGATGACCCACTAACAGGAGAGAGCCAGAAATGCCTGCAGAGCTGCTAACAGCAAAGAGTAGGACACCGCTGCTGTCCTGCTCACAGCAGAGAGATAGACACCGCTGCCGACCAGCTAACAGCAGAGACACAGACACCGCTGCTGCCCTGCTAATAGCAGCAGAGACACAGCCAGAGTAATGTGCGTTAACCCCGCTGCTGACCTGCCAACAGCAGAGAGAAGGACACCGCTGCTGACCTGCTTACAGCAGAAAGACAGACACCGCTGCTGACCTGCTAAGAGCAGAAAGACAGACAACGCTGCTGACCTGCTAACAGCAGAGACACAGACACCACTGCTGACCTGGTAACAGCAGAGACACAGACACCACTGCTGACCTGATAATAGCAGCAGAGACAGAGCAAGAGTAATGAGCGTTAACCCTGCAGCTGACCTGCTAACAGCAGAGAGACAGACACTGCTGCTGACCCGCTAACAGCAGAGACACAGACACCACTGCTGACCTGGTAACAGCAGAGACACAGACACCACTGCTGACCTGATAATAGCAGCAGAGACAGAGCAAGAGTAATGAGCGTTAACCCTGCAGCTGACCTGCTAAGAGCAGAGAGACAGACACCGCTGCCGACCAGCAAACAGCAGAGACACAGACACCGCTGCTGACCAGCTAACAGCAGAGACACAGACACCGCTGCTGACCAGCTAACAGCAGAGACACAGACACCGCTGCTGCCCTGCTAATAGCAGCAGAGACAAAGCCAGAGGAATGTGCGTTAACCCCGCTGCTGACCTGCCAACAGCAGAGAGACAGACACCGCTGCTGACCTGCTAACAGCAGAGAGACAGACACCGCTGCTGACCTGCTAAGAGCAGAGAGACTGACACCGCTGCTGACCTGCTAACAGCAAAAACACAGACACCACTGCTGATCTGGTAACAGCAGAGACACAGACACCGCTGATGACCTGCTAATAGCAGCAGAGACAGAGCAAGAGTAATGTGCGTTAACCCCGCTGCTGACCTGCTAACAGCATGGAGACTGACTCCGCTGCTGACCTGCTAACAGCAGAGAGACAGATACCTCTGATGACCCGCTAGCAGGAGAGAGACAGAGCCAGAGGACCGAGCGTTAACCCCGCTGCTGACCTGCTAACAGCAAAGAGACAGACACCGCTGCTGACCTGCTAACAACAAAGAGACAGACACCGCTGCTGACCTGCTAAGAGCAAAGAGACAGACACCGCTGCTGACCTGCTAAGAGCAAAGAGAGACAGACACCGCTGCTGACCTGCTAAGAGCAAAGAGAGACAGACACCGCTGCTGACCTGCTAAGAGCAAAGAGAGACAGACACCGCTGCAGACCTGCTAACAGCAGAGAGACAGACACCGCTGCTGACCTACTAACAGCAGAAACACAGACACCGCTGCTGAACTGCTAACAGCAGAAACACAGACACCGCTGCTGACCTGCTAACAGCAGGAACACAGACACAGCTGCTGACCTGCTAACAACATGGAGACAGACACCTCTGATGACCTACTAACAGCAGAAACACAGACACCGCTGCTGACCTGCTAACAGCAGAGAGACAGACACTGCTGCTGATCTGCTAACAGCATGGAGACTGACTCCGCTGCTGACCTGCTAACAGCGGAGAGACAGACACCTCTGATGACCCGCTAGCAGGAGAGAGACAGAGCCAGAGGACTGAGCGTTAATCCCGCTGCTGACCTGCTAACAGCAAAGAGACAGACGCCGCTGCTGACCTGCTAAGAGCAAAGAGACAGACACCGCTGCTGACCTGCTAAGAGCAAAGAGAGACAAACACCGCTGCTGACCTGCTAAGAGCAAAGAGAGACAGACACAGCTGCTGACCTGCTAAGAGCAAAGAGAGACAGACACCGCTGCTGACCTGCTAAGAGCAAAGAGAGACAGACACCGCTGCTGACCTGCTAAGAGCAAAGAGAGACAGACACCGCTGCTGACATGCTAACAGATGAGAGACAGACACGGCTGCAAACCTGCTAACAGCAGAGAGACAGACACCGCTACTGACCTACTAACAGCAGAAACACAGACACCGCTGCTGAACTGCTAACAGCAGAAACACAGACACTGTGCTGACGTGCTAACAGTAGAGACACAGACACCGCTACTGACCTGCTAATAGCAGCAGAGACAGAGCCTGAGTGATGTGCGTTAACCCCGCTGCTGACCGGCTAACAGTCGGGAGACAGACACCTCTGATGACCCGGTAACAGGAGAGAAACAGAGCCAGAGTACCGAGCGTTAACCCCGCTGCTGACCTGCTCACAGCAGAGAGACAGACACCGCTGCTGACCTGCTCACGGCAGAGAGACAGACACCGCTGCTGAGCTGCTCACAGCAGAGAGAAAGACACCGCTGCTGACCAGCTCACAGCAGAGAGACAGACACCGCTGCTGACCTGCTCACAGCAGGGAGACAGACACCGCTGCTGACCTGCTAAGAGCAAAGAGAGACAGACACCGCTGCTGACCTGCTAAGAGCAAAGAGAGACAGACACCGCTGCAGACCTGCTAACAGCAGAAACACAGACACCGCTGCTGAACTGCTAACAGCAGAAAGACAGACACCGCAGCTGAACTGCTAACAGCAGAAAGACAGACACCGCTGCTGACCTGCTAACAGCAGAAACACAGACACCTCTGATGACCTACTAACAGCAGAAACACAGACACCGCTGCTGACCTGCTAACAGCAGAGAGACAGACACTGCTGCTGACCTGCTAACAGCATGAAGACTGACTCCGCTGCTGACCTGCTAACAGCGGAGAGACAGACACCTCTGATGACCCGCTAGCAGGAGAGAGACAGAGCCAGAGGACCGAGCGTTAACCCCGCTGCTGACCTGCTTAGAGCAAAGAGACAGACACCGCTGCTGACCTGCTAAGAGCAAAGAGACAGACACCGCTGCTGACCTGCTAAGAGCAAAGAGACAGACACCGCTGCTGACCTGCTAAGAGCGAAGAGACAGACACCGCTGCTGACCTGCTAAGAGCGAAGAGACAGACACCGCTGCTGACCTGCTAAGAGCGAAGAGACAGACACCGCTGCTGACCTGCTAAGAGCGAAGAGACAGACACCGCTGCTGACCTGCTAAGAGCAAAGAGAGACAGACACCGCTGCTGACCTGCAAAGAGCAAAGAGAGACAGACACCGCTGCTGACCTGCTAAGAGCAAAGAGACAGAGCGTTAATCTGTTTGTCTGTCTGTTTAGATTTTTTCAAAACTTCGCAGGATCTTAGAGTAGCACAAGAGGAACAAGTGATAACACTGCGGCATATTTAGGCCAAAGTACAGCTGAGATATAGGCCAAAGTTCAAATCCAGCTACGCTGGCAGAGATTTGAAGTCTTTCCAATAGGCCAGATTTCCAATTGGCGTGCTTTTGAGTTTTGCTGCCACCTGGCGGTGTAATGCAACAACACCCTACATCAGCCAACAAAAAGAACGAATGCTCAGTTGCCTAGGCATGGCGGTGCTGCGCTTTCTGAGTGCTCTTGTTCTTCAAGTGTAAGTTTACATACACAAAATAATGCATTTTGTTGAGTTTGAGCTTTCAATCATTCACGATGTGCATTTTATAAAATCATGTTTGAATATGGCTTTGATGCCATTAAATGTTGTGTGTCCACAAAAATACCATCTTTTCAAAAATTTATTTTGAGAAAATAAAGCAGAACACCATCACATATTTTAGATATGTAAATAACAGCCATCAAATCATTCTAAAACAGTCGTGCCATTTTTGGGTATAAAATGTTAAAAATATCATTTTCAAGCCTTAATATTTCCAGAGTATTCATAAGAGAGGGGCAGAATCAGAATACAAAATACAGCTTCCCATGTATATTCTGTATGTGCAATACCAAATCCCTGTCTTTGAAATTAGGCTTTTTACAGTCCTTCAAATATGCCATTGCAGAGCGCAGAGTAAAATTTGAGCAATTTTTAAGCATCCAAAAATAAATGATTAACTAAAGGGACACCTTAATAAATGCATATTCCTCAGGTTATAGAAGAATAAATTTTATATAATATAAATATATAATATAATAATATATATATATATATATATATATATATATATATATATATATATATATTAATATAATATAATATATAATATAGAATATATTTATATATTAAATATAAAATTTGAAGGACTTCGCTGAAATACTTTTCTAGATATAGCCATGTGAACGTGGCTCCTCAGAAATCGCTATTCATAAAGGACCGGGACTTAGTTGCAAAATATTTTTTAATGAGAAAGTTATTAGGAGTTGAGTGCTAAATTTATGGATGTATCCTATTAGGAGGTGAATGCACCCGCTGGATTTTTTTCTGCCAAATCTGAGATGGTCAAGTGGGAAATTTCTCTGAAATTTGTACATTTGACATGGAATGACCCTGAGTATAATTGCCACAACAGTTATATACTAATTATTGCTTACATATATAGAAAAGCGGCACTGTACTGATACCCCTTAATGTGCGAAACACGTAGAACTATGTCAATGAGTTTTAGCTGGTGGCTTTTCAAAACTTGCATAAAGTCCTGCAGCCTTGAGGTCTCTATTTTGGATTCACCCCCCCACTAGGTTTACCAAGGCCTCTTTTGCCACTTTGTTACATAAACGCACCATCTGCTATATCAGGCAAATGTAGTCCATGGAAACTTAATGGACTTAACGTCAGATAAGTCTTTCAAAACAAACAGATGGATATTTTTATACCGTCCTTACTCGTATGAACATCCCAAGCCAAGTTCTCGTTGGAGAAATGCAAGCAATACACGACTGATGAACTAACCCCATACTGACTGTTCAAAATCAATGAACGAGGTAAGTCAAGACACAGCTAACTTTAGCCATGATCCATCCGTCAGAGCTCGGGTCAGCCCTCAGCGCGGTGATCTAACAATAGCAGAACTATCTTGATGAAAGACAGGCCAAACAAAACGAAATAACCTCAGCAAAAACAGTGAGTTGTTAATGGCACAATGAAGAAGCACTGCACAGTTCGTCATATATATCGTTTAACAAGAAACGTCTCTCGATCCGACTAAAATCGGCGTTAAGTGACAGGTACATGAAAATACACAGTGGAGTGCAGAACCGCATTGACATCATTAACAGGTACATGAAAACACAGTGGACTGCTGAACCGCATCAACATCATTATAAACGCCCACATCACAAACACACAAACACAAACACGCACAGCCAGATCTCATGTTCTCATTCAGTTCAGTCAGAATGACTGCAGGCCAGCCTAGATTTCCCCAGGATTAAGCTAACAAAAATCATGCAACTCAGGTCTGCTAACAACCCACAAGAAAACTGCAGTGCAGAACAGGAACAATTTTTCAACAAACCGACTGGCAGATGCTAAAGCACCACAGCTGACCTGCTAGCAGCAGAGAGACAGACACAGCTGCTGACCTGCTAGGAGCAGAAAGACAGACACCGCTGCTGACCTGCTAGCAGCAGAGAGACAGACACCGCTGCCGACCAGCTAACAGCAGAGACATAGACACCGCTGCTGACCAGCTAACAGCAGAGACACAAACACCGCTGCTGCCCTGCTTGTAGCAGCAGAGACAGAGCCAGAGTAATGTGCGTTAACCCCGCTGCTGACCTGCCAAATGCAGAGAGACAGACATCGATGCTGACCTGCTAACAGCAGAGACACAGACACCGCTGCTGACCTGCTAACAGCAGAGACACAGACACCGCTGCTGACCTGCTTATAGTAGCAGAGACAGAGCCAGAGTAAAGAGCGTTAACCCCGCTGCTGACCGGCTAACAGTAGAAAGACAGAAACCACTGATGACTCCCTAACAGGAGAGAGACAGAGCCAGAGTACCGAGCGTTGACCCCGCTGCTGACCTGTTAACAGCAAAGAGACAGACACTGCTGCCGACATGCTAACAGCAGAGAGACAGACATCGCTGCTGACCTGCTAACAGCAGAGAGACAGACACCGCTGCAGACCTGCTAACAGCAGAGAGACAGACATCGCTGCCGACCTGCTAACAGAGAGAGACAGACACTGCTGCTGACCAGCGAACAGCAGAGAGACAGACACCGCTGCTGACCTGCTAACAGCAGAGAGACAGAAACCGCTGCTGACCTGCTAACAGCAGAGAGACAGACACCGCTGCTGACCTGCTTACAGCAGAGAGACAGACACCGCTGCTGACCTGCTAACAGCAGAGAGACAGACACCGCTGCTGACCTGCTAACAGCATCGAGACTGACTTCGCTGCTGACCTGCAAACAGCTGAGACAGAGACACTGTTGCTGACCTGCTAAAAGCAGAGAGACAGACACCTCTGATGACCCGCTAGCAGGAGAGAGACAGAGCCAGAGGACCGAGCGTTAACCCCGCTGCTGACCTGCTAACAGCAAAGAGACAGACACCGCTGCTGACCTGCTAACAGCAAAGAGAGAGACACCGCTGCTGACCTGCTAAGAGCAAAGAGACAGACACCGCTGCTGACCTGTTAACGGCAGAGAGAGACAGACACCGCTGCTGACCTGCTAACAGCAAAGAGACAGACAGGGCTGCTGACCTGCTAAGAGCAAAGAGACAGACACCGCTGCTAACCTGCTTAGAGCAAAGAGACAGACACAGTGGCTGATCTGCTAAGAGCAAAGAGAGACAGACACCGCTGCTGACCTGTTAACCGCAGAGAGAGACAGACACCGCTGCTGACCTGCTAAGAGCAAAGAGAGACAGACACCGCTGCTGACCTGCTAAGAGCAAAGAGAGACAGACACCGCTGCTGACCTGCTAAGAGCAAAGAGAGACAGACACCGCTGCTGACCTGCTAAGAGCAGAGAGAGACAGACACCGCTGCTGACCTGCTAACAGCAGATAGACAGACACCGCTGCTGACCTGCTAACAGCAGAGGGACAGACACCGCTGCTGACCTGCTAACAGCAGAGAGACAGACACCCCTGCTGACCTGCTAACAGCAGAGAAACAGGCACTGCTGCTGACCTGTTAACGGCAGAGAGAGACAGACACCGCTGCTGACCTGCTAACAGCAGAGAGACAGACACTGCTGCTGACCTGCTAACAGCATGGAGACTGACTCCGCTGCTGACCTGCTAAAAGCAGAGACAGAGACACCGTTGCTGATCTGCTAACAGCAGAGACAGACACCGCTGATGACCTGCTAACAGCAGAGACACAGACACTGCTGCTGCCCTGCTAACAGCAGAGAGACAGACACTGCTGCTGCCCTGCTAAAAGCAGCAGAGACAGAGCCAGAGTAATGTGCGTTAATCCCGCTGCCGACCTGCTAACAGCAGAGAGACAGACACCGCTGCTGACCTGCTAACAGCAGAGAGACAGACACCGCTGCTGACCTGCTAACAGCAGAGAGACAGACACCGCTGCTGACCTGCTAACAGCAGAGAGACAGACACCGCTGCTGACCTGCTAACAGCAGAGAGACAGACACCGCTGCTGACCTGCTAACAGCAGAGCGACAGACACCGCTGCTGACTGTTCACAGCAGAGACAGAGACACCGTTGCTGATCTGCTAACAGCAGAGACAGACACCGCTGATGACCTGCTAACAGCAAAGAGACAGACACAGCTGCCGACCTGCTAACAGCAGAGACACAGACACCGCTGCTGCCCTGCTAAAAGCAGCAGAGACAGAGACAGAGTAATATGCGTTAATCCCGCTGCCGACCTGCTAACAGCAAAGAGACAGACACCGCTGCGGACCTGCTAACAGCAGAGAGACAGACAGCTCTGATGACCCGCTAACAGGAGAGAGCCAGAAATGCCTGCAGAGCTGCTAACAGCAGAGAGTAGGACAACGCTGCTGTCCTGCTCACAGCAGAGAGATAGACACCGCCGCCGACCAGCTAACAGCAGAGACACAGACACCGCTGCTGCCCTGCTAATAGCAGCAGAGACAGAGCCAGAGTAATGTGCGTTAACCCCACTGCTGACCTGCAAACAGCAGAGAGAAGGACACCGATGCTGACCTGCTAAAAGCAGAGAGACAGACACCGCTGCTGACCTGCTAAGAGCAGAGAGACTGACAACGCTGCTGACCTGCTAACAGCAGAGACACAGACACCACTGCTGACCTGGTAACAGCAGAGACACAGACACCACTGCTGACCTGATAATAGCAGCAGAGACAGAGCAAGAGTAATGTGCGTTAACCCTGCAGCTGACCTGCTAACAGCAGAGAGACAGACACTGCTGCTGACCTGCTAACAGCAGAGAGCCAGAAATGCCTGCAGATCTCCTCACAGCAGAGAGTAGGACACCGCTGCTGTCCTGCTCACAGCAGAGAGACAGACACCGCTGCCGACCAGCAAACAGCAGAGACACAGACACCGCTGCTGACCAGCTAACAGCAGAGAGACAGACACCGCTGCTAACCTGCTAACAGCAGAGAGACAGACACCGCTGCTAACCTGCTAACAGCAGAGAGACAGACAGCGCTGCTGACCTACTAACAGCAGAAACACAGACACCGCTGCTGAACTGCTAACAGCAGAAACACAGACACCGCTGCTGACCTGCTAAGAGCAGCAGAGACAGAGCCTGAGTAATGTGCGTTCACCCCGCTGCTGACCGGCTAACAGTATAGAGACAGACGCCGCTGCTGACCAGCTAACAGCAAAGCGACAGACACCGCTGCTGACCTGCTAACAGCAAAGAGAACGACACCGCTGCTGACCTGCTAACAGCAGAGACAGACACGCGGGCGGACCTGCTAAAAGCAGAGACAGACACGCCAGCAGACCTGCTAAAAGCAGAGAGAGACAGACACCGCTGCTGACCTGCTAACAGCAGGGGGACAGACACCGCTGCTGACCTGCTAACAGCAGAGAGACAGACACCGCTGCTGACCAGCTCACAGCAGAGAGACAGACATCGCTGCCGACCTGCTAACAGCAGAGAAAAAGGCACCGCTGCTGACCTGTTAACAGCAGAGAGACAGACACTGCTGCCGACATGCTAACAGCAGAGAGACAGACATCGCTGCTGACCTGCTAACAGCAGAGAGACAGACACCGCTGCCGACCTGCTAACAGCAGAGAGACAGACATCGCTGCCGACCTGCTAACAGAGAGAGACAGACACTGCTGCTGACCAGCGAACAGCAGAGAGACAGACACCGCTGCTGACCTGCTAACAGCAGAGAGACAGACACCGCTGCTGACCTGCTAACAGCAGAGAGACAGAAACCGCTGCTGACCTGCTAACAGCAGAGAGACAGAAACCGCTGCTGACCTGCTAACAGCAGAGAGACAGACACCGCTGCTGACCTGCTAACAGCAGAGAGACAGACACCGCTGCTGACCTGCTAACAGCAGAGAGACAGACACCGCTGCTGACCTGCTAACAGCATGGAGACTGACTTCGCTGCTGACCTGCAAACAGCTGAGACAGAGACACTGTTGCTGACCTGCTAAAAGCAGAGAGACAGACACCTCTGATGACCCGCTAGCAGGAGAGAGACAGAGCCAGAGGACCGAGCGTTAACCCTGCTGCTGACCTGCTAACAGCAAAGAGACAGACACCGCTGCTGACCTGCTAACAGCAAAGAGAGAGACACCGCTGCTGACCTGCTAAGAGCAAAGAGACAGACACCGCTGCTGACCTGTTAACGGCAGAGAGAGACAGACACCGCTGCTGACCTGCAAACAGCAAAGAGACAAACAGCGCTGGTGACCTGCTAAGAGCAAAGAGACAGACACCGCTGCTGACCAGCTAAGAGCAAAGAGACAGACACAGTGGCTGATCTGCTAAGAGCAAAGAGACAGACACCGCTGCTGACCTGTTAACGGCAGAGAGAGACAGACACCGCTGC